>JABWDB010000067.1:0-1284334 GCA_019614645.1 Stratiolaelaps scimitus | reverse complement strand
CAGCTGTACGCATTGAATCTGGACAGACCTTTGGGGTGAACGGAAGAGCGTTATCCTGGTCTTGCTAGCATTGATAACAAGCCCAAAACTCGCAAATAACCGCACAACGTCTTCAACTTTGGACATAGCGAGCTGAATTTCCGTCTCAGTAGCCGTTGCAGAAATAGGAAATAAAAGTGACGTGTCGTCCGCATACGCCACTGTCTTACAGAAATTGCCCATACTAATCTTCAGTAGGATGAAGCTGATCATAATTATGAACATGTATGGCCCCAGGATGGAACCTTGGGGTGCCACGATGTCAACAACTCTCCAAGTGGACTCAACATTACCAGCGTGTACTGCTTGCCTCCCTTCCGAGAGATATGACTGGAAACACCTAACAGCAGTCGGTGCGCAGCCCACGTGTTCCAACATCTGCAGAAAGTATGAGTTAGATACACAGTTGAAGGCCGTGGATACATCAAGGAAAACACCTATGCACAATTTGTTGTTCTCGATGGTATCAGAGATCTGCTGCCAAAGACGGCCAAGAGCAAGCTCTGTAGGCCGGGACCTACGGAAACCGAACTGACATGCCGAAAATAATTTTTTGGAATCAAGATAAGACGCCAACCTGGCAAGTGCTATCTTTTCCAGGACCTTAGACAGATAGTCGATCAACGATATTGGCGATAATTCGCCAGGAGCTTGCGATCATCTTTATTTTTATAGAGTGGGATGATCAAAGCATTTTTCAGTTTGCTAGGAAAGTAGCCAGTTCTCAACGAGATATTTGACAACTTCGCAAGGGGAACCGCTAAGATCGGTGAGGCCAGTTTAATCAGCTTATCCGGTATCCCTGCCGCACCGACCTTCCACGTTGCTTTCGTTGAGGTAAGAACCGCTGTCATTTCCGAGAGATATTGACTCCTGTGAATTCAAAAGGAGGCCCACCGGTCTGCCAGACAGATGCAAGGTCAGGCCGAACGTCGTCCGTCATTTGCAGAGAGGCCACTGTTCTTGAACCGACCGTAGCAAAGTGATGATTTAATTCATCAACAACTGCCTCTGGGGCAGACACCGAGCCGACATTAGTTCCGATAGCGTCCGGAAGTTCTGAACTGCCAATTGTCCTACCGCATGAAGTGTTTATGAACTTCCACAGCTTACCACTATCGTGACGCAAGTTTTCAAATTGGCTTCTAAAGAAACGCGAACGTGCGGTTATCGAATCCTGCGAGTCCGCTCGTAAGTGCCAGCGATACAACTTATTAACACTGTGACGTAGCCGACACAGTCTAGCCGAGAAACGGAACTTTCGAAGCTTGTGTGGTGTAGATGGTGAGTCGTGAAGGACTCCTCGTACGCTCTGCGGAGTATGCTAGAGAAAGCATCAAAACCAGAGTCAACATCGTCAGCATCTGCGACTCTGAGCCACGAGATTTCAGACACCCGGTCCATGAAGCTAGAAATGTCCTCAGTACGGTGTCTCCTAACCAGCGGAGGGGTACTCAGATATTTTTGACAGTGAGAGCGCGTGACTGCAATGAACACCAGTACAGGATAGTGGTCTGAGAACAATGGGGTACACCAAACAACCGGTGTGATGGCTAGAAAATTTTCACAATTCCTGACAGCAATATGATCTATACATGTTCCCGAGGCAGGCCTGGTAACCCTGTCGATGATGTGACATAGATTTCTGGAAACAAAGAGCGACGAAGAACCCTCACTGAGAGAACTAGCCAGCAGGTTAATATTCGAGTCCCCCAAAACTATACATGGCAAGGAGCTACTGACTGGAAGAATATCTTCCAACAAGTCTAGTACCGTGTCCCTATGTGAGAAATGACTAGAGTAGAAGCCGATAATATAGCCTTCGAAGCCTGGCCTCCTGACGTGCACGCGGATGGCCTGAACATTGCCATCATCACTGGTTTTTGCAATTGTTGCTAGGACATCACAGCCATGTCTGACAAAGACACCGACCCCACCTCCCTATTTGGCGATTTCGCGACTCGACCCGAAAAAGCTGAAATTTGAGATGCCATAACCGTCATAGTCAACCCTCTTTAACCATAACTCGCTTACCACCACAGCGTCTACTACGGAACCCTCTCCCTCCAGGTGGTCTTCAAGCGTCTCAAGTTGTCCCGATTTCCTGAGCCCTCCAGTACCAGCGTTAAAATGGAAAGTTGTGAAGTTACTAAAAACCGGAACTCTAGAGCCACGGAATGCTGGAATAGAGAACTCAGGAACACCTTCCAAAGTTAGACACTTTTTTACATTGCTATGAACATAGTGGCTAATATCATGCGGTCTATCCATAATTATATACCAAGATTCAAATTTTTCCCCGGAACCATTGCGAGTAGTATCGACATTACTGGTTCTAGCGAATCAACAAGACCTTTCAGACATTTAGCGGCCTGCGGTGAGATCGCCTTAAGGATGCGAATTATAGGCTTCAGGGCAGTCTTGACGACATTCTTTGCGTCGGCATTTTTCCCAGACGTCCAGCAATTTGCTGTCTTCTTAGGTGTCATCTTCTTCTTCTTCTTTGGGGCTAGAGGAATCGCGGTCATGCCTAGGAAGTGTATTTTGACCTGAGGACAATCATCTATATCGACAATCAAAGTTCGTGCAGATTGTACAGCTGCCGCGTAGGACATCTTCTCCGTTGATTCCGAAGAGATCCCAGACGACCCAACCTGTTCAGTAGGTTGATTGATTACAGCAACATTGGTAGCATTCGGATGCTCGGTTTTCATTTGTCCCAGTAGGCGCTTTTCCATCAAAGCCTTTTTCTTCTCAATTTCACCAGCCCTTAGAGGGCAGGAGGATGAGGAGGATACGTGTGGTCCCCGACAGTTGACGCATTTTGGCGCATTCTTGCACGCCGCTGCCAGATGTCCGGATTGGCCGCATCTCTTACGTGCTGTCTCGTTTCGACACGACGCAGCTATGTGACCAAGCTTCTGGCACTAAAAGCAGGAGGTTGGAGCACCAACGTACATGACTACTTTATGAGTTTTAAACGTCAGAAACACGTCTGAAGGGGGAACCACGCTGAACAATAGGAGCACCCGATCGGTAAGGAAAGTACAGAGCTCAGCGTCAATAGGTCTCCTAATCGTCTCCCTCTTCACTTGGATGACTCCTACCTTCTTGAGGTCCTGCAGTATTTCGTCTTCGGAAAAACCTCGGTCGACATGAGATATTCTAGCCCAGTTTTGTTCTAACTCCCGGCAACGGGTGATGACAGGGATGTCTGTTATAATAAACAACTTGGTTAACGTCATAACTGTATTCGCATCGGCTACCGAGTTTGTCGCCGCGTTGATTACGCCGAGTTTAGATTCCGGTGTTGTGTTAGGGAACATCTTAAAAATCTCCGCACACAAAGTTAACAGGTTGCCCACAAACTTGGCTTCCGAATACTTTGCTATGCCATCCACTATTTCTTCAACTTTGCGGGTCACAACAACACGGAACGCTTCCTTCGAGTTCCGATTCGCGTTATCTCTTATGGCTTCCATTTTTGCAGCCATTTTATTAACTCTCCTGGCTACATTTTTGTTGACCTGAACGGTCCAACCCTCCGTAGTAGCTGGTCCATTCCCATCTTCGGGGGATTTCTCCACCGTTTCGGAGGAGCTCGGAGTGCTCACCTTATCCGTGCTCTTCTCACTAAAAAGCGCCCTCGTTCTAGTCCCCAGAGGTTTTCCAGCTGGAGCGACAGACCCATGAGTAGGCTTTAAAATCCCACCTGAATTTTTCACCGTGTGACCCCTGGTCGCTATGGGCTTCGACTTGAGAACACCTGGTTTTGCCGGCTGTTTTGCCGGCTGTTTTGCCACGGCGGCCGGAGCCAATAGCTCTGCCACCACCAGACCTGGACCACTGTGACCAGAATATGCGGAGTGTAAGCAGCTGGGCGTAAACAATCAACCTCCAGATGGGTTTCCTCAAGCGATAGCTACTATTTTAGCGGTGTATCATCAAGAAACAGCAAGAGAAGCTTCGCTGCTCACGCATCCAAGGGGCCTTGGCCCAGACACACCTCGCTTTTCCCAGCATGTTGAAGTGACCCGATCGCTACATCGAGTTTGCAACACAAAAACTTCCAAGACGTTTTCAGAAATGCTGATCAAGTTTTATCACAAAAACATAGCCACAAATGAGCACGGCAATGCGGGGATCAGCCAGTGCGCAGTAAGACTCGGATTAGGGACACTTAAACAGTAAAAATGCCAGGTTTTCGACGGAGCAACACTGCCACGATGCACACCTGTTGACGATAGAACCTTCTTTGATGAGGAGGACGGCCTCACCCTTCGTTGGCGCTAGCTCGAGTCCGTGTTGTTCCATCCAGAATCTCATCAAGTATCTGGTTCGTGTTCCCCTCTAGCTCTTCGGGAGTCCTTGCTTACACCGTGACGGCGAGATCGTCCTCGTAGGCGGTCAGGTCTACCGGCGAAGGAAGGTGCCTGATACCCGATGTTCCAAAAAAGGGGACCAAGATTGAACCTTATGGAACCCCAGCTGTCATGCGGAAGTCGAAACCCTCGCAGCTCAGATCTCTGTCACTCAGATATCCCGAGATAACCCTGGCCAGGTATTGCGGGGCGCGCCTTCTCAGCAGAGTGCTAAGAATGACGGCCCACGGCAGCCTGCTGAATGCGTTCTTCACATCCAGCAGCACTGCTAAGAACAGGTCCCTGGTTCGCACAGAGGACTCCCTGGTAGTCTCGGCATTGGACACCACCCTGTGAATAGCCGATAGTACTGATCTCTTGCGTCTGAACCCGTACTGCGCGTCCGAGAGCAAGCCGAACTTCTAGGCGTAGTCACGAAGCCGTGCCTCAATAATCGACTTGATACCTTTGGCGAGGGTACCCAGCAGGCAGATAGGCCGGTAGGACCCGTTCCCCTTCGGCATCAAGACCACCTCGGCTTTTTTCCGCAACCTAGGGAAGTTTCCTTCCCTAAGAATGTTCGCTGCAACCTGGGCTACCACGCGAGGAAATTCCTTGAATAGTAGCTTTGTCGCTGCGGGTGGAATGCCGTCTGGACCGGGTGCCTTGCCTGACTTCAGCCTCTCCCCCGCTGTCTCGACCTCCTCGATCGTGAGTTCCGGGATGTCGACGGGTAGTATGGGTCGGGACATGGGCCAAGGGGTTCGACTTCATGGGGTTTGACACACCCACTATATGAGTAAGGATAGGTAATACATTAATCAGACGGGAACATGGAAGTAATGCGAAAAGCCTGAAGAGCCACCTGGGGGGATGTGGGGACGAGGGCTGAACCTCAAAACGTACGTGCTGACCAACTCGCGAGGTTGGCCTCGGAACAATAATCTGCCCTCGTACTTGTCAGCCTCGCCATCCAACTCGTAAACATGGAACGGAACAAGCGGTATTTATTGCTATCGCCAAAAATTCGAGAGTCCCACAAAAACGCTCGTTATAGAAGGGCCGCTCAGTGAGAACGAGCATCAGGCATTTCTGTAATCCCCACAAAAAAATCAGGGATGCCCAAGCCAGGTGTGTAATAACGAGAAATAAAATACGACCTATATTTATTTTAACTACATAGAATACAACGGTACATCATGTCGCGGCTGAGCCGCGGAGCGCGGAGAGCCGCTAGCAATACTCGAAGTTGAAATCGAAATAAAACACAACATACTCTTCCTGGCCAGGTCAGCGCCCGATAGAACGTGCTTTTCTGTTTCGCGCTAGGAAGTTAATCTAGACACCAGCATCATCTGCAGGTCAATGAACCACGATCTAGCCTTTTCACCACGCAGCTGCATCTCTCCGGCTCTTTATCTGTGCGATTAAAAATTCGAAACTTGGTGGCATAGCCGCAGGCACGTCGTGTAAGCAACCCCAAGTACAATCGATCTCTACCGGCAAGTGTTACATAACTACTAAAACCATTCTCTTTGGCGCATCGTGTATACCCGGTACCACGTTAAAAAATCCTCTCGGTACAGCCTTCATAGGGATCCACGACACACCATGTCGGCCCCTTAGCCACCAATCCGCGCATCATCGCACGTGGATCGCCAAAGTACTAGGCGCGGCGGTAGCCGAGTGCCGCACTCAAGCGCGACCCGGTCTCCCATCGCCGCTGCTCTGCTAGATACAATCACCGCAACAGTCGCCACCGGTAACCGCGAGCGAAAGCAAGTTCTGCTAGCCGCCCCCGTGCACGATGCTGTTTTTCGAGCTGACCCTCAGCTGTTCCCCTATCTGACAGACCTCAGCTCTTAACCTTTTAGGTATTACTATGAGGACCTGTCGGGGCCACCTTTGCTTATTCTTTTCCTTACTCGTACCTGGCAAGAATCTTCAGATCTTCGTGCACGATGCTGCCAATAAACAACTCGCCGGAGACACTCAACGGCGACCAGTGCCGGCACCGTTAGCTGAGGTCGCAGTTCCAACACTGGACGCGTCAGCGTTCTATATAAGCAGATTCTAGCTTAATAAATGGTATCAAATGCAAATTCGTTAAACGACCAATAACTGGGCTAACAAAGAGGAGAAGGGAGAAGATTAAGCGTAATGAATGTCGAGAACAGTAGTGTACAGATATTGAAGTCAAAATACGTCAAGTACGAGTAGAAAAAAATTTTGAACTCCCTCCGTTGTTATGAAGTTTTTTTTTGATTAGATTAGAATATTGTAAATGGATAGAATATTTATTATAGAATATTAGTTATAGAATATTAGTTCATAGTGCCACCTCTACGATGGCCGTGTGGGCTGTAACCGTACTCACATCGGCTGCTTTAGTAATAACGGCGTGAGTTAACCCTGTTCATGGGTGCAACTCATCTCCTTTTCGACGAAGCATACATAGACTACCGTCTCCTCTGGAATGGCTATGGAATCAAAATTCGGATGGATCTCCAGGGTGCCGAAATCAGAGTGGATGGACAACACTAATAGTCAAGCTTGTTAAGCTCTGGCCGGGACATCGAGAGTCTTTGATCAGTAGATGCGACTGACATCAACGACTCTCCGGAAGAGACAGAGGTACCCTAATCAAAAAACACACCCACACGGAGGCGTTGTGGCGTTCACCAATGGTTTAGTGTATGATGGCCAGTTGTACACAGTGGCAATGTCCAAGCGTCCCTCCATTTTCAAGCTGGCAAACAACTTTGACGTGCACCGCACCGACTATAGTTGGAACGAAAGCTATGTCTTTGCGACACTAAGACATTCGTGCGTTACCACAGCGAAATTGTGGCCGTCGCCGGGAATGAAAACTCAGAAAAGGTAAACTGCACTTAACAAAACAGATCGACCCCTAGCCAGTTACCGCAGAACGTCAGGCTGTCGTGTCCTTCCGGGCGGCGCTGAGCTGCTCAGCAAATGCAACCCAAATCAAAATATAAGGTCCGTGCATACTAGTACATGTCAACACCGCGACCGCCCCCTTCTGGAAATGTTGACGATGTTCAACGGCACCACCATTCCCGGTATCGCTTAGTGCATTCCTTCAGTTAGGCCGGTGACATGTGTACAGGCCCAGCCACAAGCACCACACCTGCTTCCCTTCTCTCTCTCTCTCTCTCCCTCTCTTGGACCTCTGTGCGCTTCTTGTCTGTAAACGACTACTGTGGTCAATAGGGTGTCTGTAGAACGCCCCGTGTATGGAGTATTTATGACGCATACTGGGGAGGTACGGTGCCTTCCTCTCTGCACTGTGGTAATTTTGCCGCAGACCACATTAGTTGCTACTATATCTTATTGCAGAGATTTTGTCCATAAAAGCAAACATGGTTCTAATCAGATTTGAACCTCCGACTCCACAAAATTCCCTGTGATACTGCCTCCCTTACCAACCACGCCATATCCTCAAGCACTACACAGTGAATTCCGCAAATGAACATTTTACTGATCAGGCTTGTCTAAATTTTGTCTTCCATTAGCGCTTTTGAATAGTATAATAATTATATTTAGATTTGGCTTACCCTATCTTTACTTAAGCTCTGGAAACCTGCCTAGCCATCAATCTAATCTATCCCTTACAAATTTCCTTAATAATATTAGTAATCTCCTGCAATCTCCAGCAAAATATATCATACCTTGCTGGAGGTTTGCATCGCTGGTCATACAGGGCATGCGACCATCGGTATTGCTTATTCGCAATCACGAGCAACGCAGCAACCCAACTTGTGACGACACCACTTAAGCTAAAGAGATGTAGTAGTTGAGGTGACCAGTCAGCGCGAGGGAAAACCACGCAAGGCAAACACTAACGCTATCAGTCAGTCTAAGTGCTCCCAGCTATTATTTCCACTTTTTGTCATTAAAATACAGACTTACAGTAGAGTGTCGCAAGCCTATTAAAGCGTATGTCCTACTCTAAGCCCATTTTAGTCTGTAAATTATTTTGGAACATTAGAGGTGTTTTAAGAACTTTTTTCGGCAATGCATCATAAGACTCCTCTAATGAAAATATGCAACGGGGGGGGGGGTTGAACCCGCGCATGTATGTGTATCCTCCGATTGCAAGGCGCACACGAATGCACCAGCAGTCCACCGGGCTCGAGGTCTTATGAAGCAGTGCCGAAAGCAGCCCCCTGGAGGTTAAATATCGGCTGTGAGTCTGACCGGAAAATTTACTTCACTAGGTGTTTTAAGAGAACTATAACGCGGAGAGGATCAGTTCAATGAACTCTACAAAGATATCCAACTAAATGAAAACTCGAAGATAAAATCCATAATTGAAGTTTATTTCACACCATTATCGAGTGCTATAATGTTAAATACTATTTATTGGATGGAGGCAAATATAATGTTACAGTGTAACTACACTGTATTCCTTCAAGTTTCATTAATCCTTGAAGATGCGGGTACCATTTAGTCGGCGTTTTGGTTTAGATCGAAAAAGATATCAGGGGAACGCCAATAAAAGAAATTTACTTTTTTTTTACAACCTTTTTATTTTTTTTACCGAGAACTTAAGCATATGTATGTATATTGCAGTTCCGAGAATAAACATTTGATTATGATATGCCTCGATATCGCCTACGCAGCTCTTAGACGAACTTACAGGGAGATCATATGAACAGCAGTTGCTTACCGCTATTACCATTAGAGCAACAGGCCTATAGACAAATAGACCTTTATCCCAAAAGACTTTAAAATTGAAATTGATTATTGCCAGATCCCGAAGTGTTCGGGTTGAACACGTAATGTTGACCGTCCTCGGCGACTTCAGCTCGTATTTCACTTCCATCGTCGTCTCCGCCCCAATATTCCTCAATCAGCTTGACTGCCATTCCGTAAACCTTAAAGTCATCAATTTACACGTACACGTTAATGTATTTTTGTTGTTACATATAATTAATCTAAATCATTCATGATATAGCAGAATAAATTTAGCTAAAAGAGCGTCGTCTGTGTTACGATGAGTGAAACTATTAAACCATTTCATTTATTTTCACACAGTTCGTGTAATTTTGTGATATAATGCATTTACATAAGCCTTCGCATAATATATTTATACAACAGTTTGCATTACACTAGGTTTACCTACTATATCAATGCACCTAAGTTTGCATGATATTTGCTGTATCCTAACTCTGCAGTATTTACAGAGGCATTGTGAGTCTGCATAGCAGGTGGAGGAAACCATGTAATGTAAATCTGGTTATAGAAAAGGGCAGATTCCGCTGTATTGTAAAATGTGAGGTTGAGATATGCCTTGGTATGCTTTCCCAATGATGTTCTGCATTATTTGATACATAATGCACTCTGTGATCTCATTAGTTATCAGTTCGATTCATAAATCTTTCGGAAGTGCATTTTCCAAAAATATCTGGCTTTGGGGATGTCCTGTGGGCCCAAATTAGCAGGGATTGTGAGTCAACATTAGTTTTGTTTGAAAATGTGAAAAGGAACGGGTTGGTACGGGTTGAAATTAAGGTAGTTACGGATCTTCTCTCCGTCATGTGCAATCGTCCGCAAGCCAACGGTTCAATTAAACATAGTGAAATCGGGGAGGCCGGGGTGGCCAAACATGAACATTTGGATATGAAAAAACAAAGCTGATGCCACAGTGGCTTACACCGGCGCTGTCTAAGAAGAAGTCCATGTTAAGAAAACGACAGCCTTAGAGGACGACAACGAACACGCAAGAAATGCGAAAATCTCATTGAAATAATGTAAGCTCGATATGTGGAGATAATAACTATTCTGCTAGTGAGACCCAGCCCTTAACTTCATATTCATACATCCGAATAATTAATACTTCATATTTAGACATCCGCAACACACGCCGGATTGTATACACAGGATTTGCCAAAATGTGGAATGACTCAGACGATGTTTAAGATAATAAATGTTGCCCTAACTCCCGCAAGAACGAAAACGGTATACGGCAACAAACTAGAATAACGGCATGCCATAAATATTACACCAATTCATCCTTCCCAAATCATGGTGAATCTTCGGAATACCTGACAACATTTGATGTTGAAAGCCATTCAACAATAAAGTGATATCGTCTGTCGACCTTCGGACTCTTTAACATGACGGAGATATCGAGTCTCAGGTAGATTTATTTTCCTACTTTCATAATCATTCATTTCCTACACTCCTCCTCGTTTTCAGCTCACTAGCACTGTCCCTGTTGACTCTCATACTAAGCATGGGCATCATTTAGAGGTGTCAAATTCTCCTACTTATTGACACCTATAAATGATGCCCATTGATTTCAATAAATGAGACGGTCTTTGTCAAAAACTCCTTAGTGTCGTCAACTATTGCTTATGCTCGAACAATATCCTATTGTAGGCATCCTCTAAATAGTATTTATAGTGCTTCTGCATGCAGAATGCCGATACGATCCAATATATCTATATATATATATATATATATATATAGATATATATATATATGTATATATATATATGTATGACTGAAATCAAGATCACTTGAGCTGCCATAATAAAGAAGAAAAGATAAGTACAGCGTGAAACGACGAAGCCATCAGTGACAGTCTCTTCGCCAGTGCATTTGCCTCTTACCTCTTCGTTCTCATGGGCTTGCAATCTCTCGAGATGATCGACAAGTCCCATTTCCTCTAGCGCCTCGCATAGAGCTTCGAGTTGATTCATTTTATCACCAGCTTGCAATATGTTCCTCACAGCATCCAAAACGACCATAGCGATCTTTGCATCATTTTGAGTAAGCATGTCAATAAGCGGCTGGAGGACACCTTAAAATCGAAAATTAGCATTTACGATTATAACTCAGGCTTATGTTTACTATGAATGTTCATTTTTTTACGGAGTGTTAGGTTGTATAAATGCCTGATCTAATATCAACGACATCAATGACATCGTCAAAAGGCGAGTGGTCTTAAGATAATAAGAGGTCTCCTGAGAGTCATGTCTCTACCAGGGGAAGCGTCACCATAGATTTATTCTTTATTACTCCACAAGAAACTAGCATAATTAAGGATAAACACTAGCTAAATTAAGGATTCAGATAATGATTCCTTACATGCGCCCTGTATTTATAAAAAGTGGTACATACGTACTATAATTGGAGTATTTACGATATAGTTGTTAACGTTCGGTCGGCTAACCAAATCATGTTGGGGTTGGAATTTGCAAATAATTCGTATTACAAGGGGCAGAGAACAACATTCCTTTTACTAATATACCCTACTTATTTTAAAGCACGCAACAGATGCAGATGTTAAAAATAGAACCAAATTTAAAGAAGTCGATTAAATAAGCCAACGAAACAATGCACACCTTTTTGAACCAGTAATGATATCTGGTCTACGCTCCCTCCACAAGTAAAATTGGAAACGGCCCACGTAGCCTCTTTCTGGGTTCTGATATCTCCGTGTTGTAAAAGCTCAATGAGGAAAGGCACAAGGCCAGCATCTATGACAGCTTGAATTTGATTTTGATTGCCTGCTGTGATGTTCGAGAGCGCCCATGCCACTTCCTTACGTAGATTTAGTTGCTCATTAGTTATCAGGTGTCTGAAAAGTGAGTAAGGGAAAAGAGTAACGCACGTGAACCTAGAGTTTCGATAATTTGCTACAGGTTTTAGTTCTGGAGATCTCCTTTCGGACCAGTTAGGATGTTCATACGAGGCCAATACTATTAAATACCTATGGGTAACCGTCGCGAGAATGTCTTCGCCGATAAAACAATAAGCTTTTCTCAAACACAAACGTTATTTCTCTTGCAGTAGTATGTGTGTGTTGCTAACATTATGTTTGAAGAAGTCGATGTGTTTACCTATAAAAGTACCCTTATTGAATACGTTTTCTTACCTGAATGCTGGCAGGGCCCCGTGCTCAATGACGGCTTGAGTCTGTACATCAGTTCCGGTAACAATATTGCCGAGAGTTCGCAGTGCTGGCACAACAAGATTACGATCATGCGAAGAACTGATTATATTTACAAGTCGGTCGAGCACGCGTTGATCCACCACCTAGATAAAAGAATGAAATTTCAAAATATGATGTCAGGTATTCTCATTCTGCTTGCCATTTATAAGTACTTTCTTATACAGCCCTTTCTTTCGTGTTTTATATGAAACTGTTAATGAAGTGAGGTCACATGAACGAAGTGCTGAGGAACACTTAGTCCGCCGAAAACTACATGTTCACCAAACATATGTAATAATATTACCATGTCGAACTGGAGACTGTACACACCTGTTGAATGCGCTCGTCAGTTCCATCAGAGATATACGAAAGAGACCAACAAGCGTCCGAAATGACGGAGTTGGATTCATGCATCAAAAGCTCTTTTATAGCAGGGAGGCATTCCGTTACAGCGTCTAACGACGGAGGTGGATTCTTGTTGCGACAGAGATTGCTTAAGCACCAGGAGACGTTGGCGAAGAAATTGGACGACGCTTTGCGCTGTACAAGCTTGATCACAGCCGGTATTATGCCTTCTCGAATGAGCATATCACGGTACTGGGGTCCGTCGCCTGCGATATTTGCTAGAGCCCACACAGCCTGTTCAGCTACATTATTGTGTTCCGATCCGAGAAGCTGGATGAACAGTGGGCATGCTCCTGCCTCTACAACGCACTTGGTCTGTTCTGCCGTGCCTGAAGTCAAATAATTAACGCGAAATAGGTTATCAACAAATGTTAAAGTTTGTTATATCATTTCATTCATCATCATCAAAAACACATAATTTGAAAATATTATAATAATCCTCAAATTTTACTAACTAATAAATAATAAAATTACTAAATCTAATTATCGCTATTCTTTCATTTTTTAGCTTAGTGTAAGCATAATTAAAACTATCATAAATGCAAATAGGTCAGTGGGCTATGGAAAAAAAATATTTTTTAAACTAAGAATTTTTCCCAAGATCAAGACGTGCATTGTCGTAGATCCGTAGTGGTTCTTACACAATCATATCTTGTCTCTCAATCACAAGGAAAGTATATATATATATATATATATATATATATATATATATCAAGCCGAGGCATTTAATCTGCCAGCGACTTCATGCCATTCTGTGCGTCTCGTAATTGGCCTTCATATGCAATTTTTCTTGCTGAAATACATTGGCGCTATGAAAGAAAATCTGGTACAAAGTTCAATTCAGCATATTTGCACTTGAGAAACACCTGCTATGACCGATTCTGATTTTGTTTTTTTTAAATTGGCTCGATGTACTCCAGTCACTCTAAATGTCCCTTTCGGGCAAATGGTTGCGTATTGATGTAATAATGTGTCGATGTGGTTCACATTGCGCATATGCGTATAGCTTTGGTAGAAGAAGAAGCCTGCGCAAAATAATGGGATTACTGTATAATTAAATTCGGGGAACAGGATTCGTCCAGCAGGGTATTAGGACAACTTCAGCGACATGTGTGCACTCAGCAAGAGCACTACCTCCGACCTACAGTTTAGGTTAGAACGGACGTAACCAGATTCGTTTCCAACCGTTTGGTAGGAGGAAATAGGATGTGTTATTTTATACTTTAAAGCCACAGGATGTACGGTGAGATTCATTCAGTTTAATGCTAACAAGATACTGACCTGAAGCGATATTCGTGAGGGCCCACGAAGCCTCAAATTGCAGATCAGAGCGGTCTTGTGCCTTAAGAATTTCCACCAACCTGTATCCAAAAATTCATAAGAATTAAAAACAAAACTTGATAAAATTCAATATTTGAATTACCTATCAGGGCGCCATCATGGATAAATCACACAATCATAATACGAATCAGCATATGTTTCTTTGTCCTTGTAACTCTATTCTTCAGATAACTACAATAATGAACGAAAATGTCCTTCGTCAAAATGTTCGTTTATGGCCGAAAATTAGAAATGGGGCGTTCAAAATTTCATAAAACGGACAGTTAGTCTGAGGCTCTTGGACTTCACATTTTTCGCAAACGAAAAAAGAAGCATTGGTGTCAGCCGATGCTTCATCAAATCAACCCCTGCAGAATGTTTTAAGATTGGAGTGAATTCTGAAACTAAGCTTAAGTGCAGAAAATGAGATTTCGGGAAAATAAGAGTCAGAAGGTGGCTTGATTCAAGAAGCAGTGTGTGTGTATGAAGTTCGTTGAAGGCCACTGTGGTTTTCGATTGCATCTGGTAAAACTTACATCAACGTGTATCTTTTCTGCGAATTACTCTCATTATGTTACGTACCTGGGCACGGCATTGAGTTCGATAAACTTGTCGATTGGGGGATTCCGCTCCTTTGACAGTGCTCGTCGGGATAGGTGCGTGTACTTCAGAATAGTTTCCACGTCAGTAGCATAGATTCCTGGAACCATGAGGCAAAAAGTTCTTCAAGCTATAAGCTATATACTTTCAAAGTAGATTGTATGCGAACGAACCAATAATTGCGTCCGCGGTAGCACGAGTCACCATAAGCTTTCTATTGTTCAAGGTCCGACAAACGTTAGAATAGAGGGTTCATACAATATATTCGAGGAACGTTGTTCTTTAATTTGACCAAGTTGCCCCTATACACCTTGGCGAATATACGTATAATGTTTGGCCATTGGCGTAGGCAACCTAAAAAAGGGAGAAGGAATTAAAAAAAATAATAAATAGCGGTAGAAATAGATCACAGCAATCTAATCAATTTTCATTCACAACAGCCATGGGAGAGTTTTAAAATCATGTTTTTGATTAAGACCGGTAATTTAGTGGATGAGAAACCCCACTGACGGAAGTTTTTCAAATTTACGCAGCAATCAGAGAGTTCTAGAAAACGTAAGCATTAAGGTGGAACCACTCAGATAATTTTGAATTAAATTTACAATAGCACTTAGATAGAAGATTAATGAACATTTATATATTGTACATTTATATAAATATATAAATAAGACATATACGTGGATCTGCATCAGATCGACCGAACACGTTTTGCTATCCGCTGGCGACTGAACTTTAACTTCGTTAGTGATTTAATCTTTTAAGACTTTCAGATTTTAAAACATGTTTGTGCATGGGTATCCGTTTAATCTATCTGCAACCGAACCCGAACTTTGGGTACTCCCATCCGAAGCTACCAGACGCTCTTCGCGTTACTTGATTTTGGTAAAGCTGCGCACGGATAATAACTGAATGCACTTGAACCGCCTTTAATTTCAGTTAATAAAGGATTTAAGTTGCCAACCTCAACGTATCCCCCTATGACACACACATGATCTGTATTGGAAGTTGTGGAGAGAGCCAGGTTGGTCCTAGTCGGTAATCCTTGTCGGACACCCGATGTGGTGTAGTGGGGTATACGCTAGGCGGTTGTGGGACGCTTGTAAACGTCTAAGTAACCTAGACTCATTCCTCCGGGGGCGATCGTATAGCACCGAGTAGGCTAGTGGCCGATTAGATACGGCAAGCAAGACACTCTGATCGCTCGCTTCGTCAAACTCGAGGCTCCTTCAGCATTGCGAGCGAACAACGGTACATCGAAACGGAATTGGTCTAAGGAGGGGGTCCATGCAATTCCGAGTACCTTGAGGAACTCGCCGTCGACTGTTATGGTGTCGTCGGGGGCAACTTTGGTCTGATTGATGTAAGCGGCTACCTGGTTGGAGTTGGTTTTCCCCTTGGCGAGGTGCATGTTAGCCGAGCCGAGCCAAGGGATCACCTTCTCGATGAAAGCGGTCGCCTCTTCTTCGGGAACTAATATTCTATAATAAATATTCTATCCATTTAAAATATCATCGCGGTAGAACGATTCACCGAGCCGGCAGGATGCCATCGGGTCCACCCGTCGGAATAGTTCTCGGAGGGTGCCGGCTAGGAGGAAGCCACTGGGGGCGGCCCCCCAGGTGACCTTCTTCATCTGGTAACAACGAACGCGGTCGTCGGTGGGCCCTTGCCATAGAAACCGGAGGAGCGGACGATCGCGTTCGGCGAGATTCAGCATCAGGTATGCGCGCGTGATCTTCGCTGATACTGCTACCTTGTGCAGACGAAAATTCAAAACTAGAGCAACAAGGTCGGGGTTGAGATTCGGCCCGGGTAGCAGGTGAGTATTAAGGGAAGTGTGGCCGGGAGCAGCAGAAGAGCAGTCGAAGACGATTCTCCATTTTTCCTTCCCATTTGCGCGCGTCACTACTTGCCGGTGCGGCATGTAGTACGTTCCGTCGACGTCGCCCGGTTTTGAATTTCCATTGTAGGTCACCTCCTCAGCGTGCCCCTCGGTAACGAACGACATTACCTCGCTATGGTAGCATTTGAACATTGGAGGATCGCGGGCGAATGAGCGCCGTTTGAATGATAAGCGGCGAAGAGCCACATCTTCATTGTTCGCCAGGGTGCTGATCGACGAACGCTTGGGCAT
Organism: Stratiolaelaps scimitus; assembly: GCA_019614645.1. Classification (NCBI taxonomy): domain Eukaryota; kingdom Metazoa; phylum Arthropoda; class Arachnida; order Mesostigmata; family Laelapidae; genus Stratiolaelaps; species Stratiolaelaps scimitus. The sequence goes on along the minus strand of JABWDB010000067.1, from coordinate 1,267,509 downwards.
GCTGACGGTGTATGATTGATTTTCATACTTAATTCCTTCTTTGAACTGTCGAAAGGCAGCGTCTTCGTCTACAGGGAGGTTGGAGGAAGATGAGTCCTTGATGCCTAGAGCGTCAAGCGACCACAGGCGCTCGACATCACGAGCAGCCTTAGACAGCGTGGCAGCACAACAGACTGCGTAGACATGGGTGACCTCAGCACGGGTGGACGGGGTAGTGACGGGCCTTGATACAATCCAGCCAAACCGAGTGTCTTTGGCTACTAGTCCTTGAACCACAATTTTTTCACATCCCGCGCCTTGCGATTTTATAGTACTGGTCAATCCCGATCAGTAGAGCAGGCGTTGTCACAGGGACCTCGCCGGTGAGAGTTCGGTCGGCCAATGGATGCGAGAGTCCAAACTGCTTGATAGACTCGAGTAAGGTAATTTTGATATAGAAATCGAGTACCCAAATGTGCGGTCAATTGAATACCAGCGCCCCCCAGGGGGCAATAGTATAATAGAACGAGTAAATATCACAAAATATTCTGAAGGTATTATTATTGTTAGGTAGATGAAGAATCACATAATTTATTGACAGAAGTTACCAGCCTCAGCATTCCAACGACCTTTCGGCGACGGCAAAAATATATCCAAGAAAAATAAGCTTCCGCGTGTATTTGGCTTTTTATCTACTTATATACTGTATGCAAGCATACGACATTACCACTATATTACAGGCAACAATGTACAGCTTGTAGATAGACAAAATGAGACTCAGAAGGCATAGTCCACAAATAAACGACATTGAAAAGCACGTATTGTCCAATTTTACAATAAAGATGAGTATTAAAGAAGACTGGGACGCTGCTTATATGATCATGTTGTCACGTACACATATTATCAATGTCCCACTGCAGCTGGGTATTTATAATGTACAAAGGCCGATGTATTTAGGCCGCTTCTAGAAACCTAGCCCTGAGGACATCAGCGAGAGATACCCGCCAAAAACGTTCTAAACAGAGAAAATGTACATACCTTTTACGAGTTGTTCTATATCCTGACTAGACTGCTGATCTCCTGCTTTTGGTGTAATCCGGTTGTTGTTGTCACCTTCGTCAAAGTCACTTTCCTCTGCATGCAAATTAATGTTTCGTCGCTTCGAGAGCTGTTCATCCTTACGAGATTTACGGAGTTCAATCACGTCTTCTTTGCGACGAAGTCGGCCATTTTCAACATTTTTTCCGTGGTTTTTAAATTGAGCAAGACGGTCGTTGGGAGCCATTACTTAATGCAAGTTCAGGTTCGTACTTCGCACTAGTTCAGGTTCAACGAGCTTAACTTGTTCGGCTGTTGGCGACACTTCGATACGAAATAGACAGAGGGCAAGTTCCAAGTGACGAAGTAGCAACTTCCGATACCATGTTTGGCTCTTGCAGCGCGCTTGGCATCCGATTCAAACGGGTTGAATTTAAAGCTGACGGCACGCGCCATGTGCAAAGGCGGGAAATTTAAAAATAGCGGCTATGATACGCGGCAGTCTTTAAATCCAAGTTGGGTTTCAAAAAGTGAAGTCATAAGACATGAGCGAAGGCACAAGTTACTAAAATAAAAACTGTGAAACATTACAAATGTACAAAAGGTATTCATACAAAGTATACAAGTATATATGAATTAGTACGTATATATAGTACCACAAATTTCTTAACCGTACATTATATAAAACATTACTTATAAGGGAGTGACTTTTACCATTCTTTTAGTTAATGTTATGTCACTTTTCTCACCCCTGCGACAAAAGAGGCTTGACGTTTCAAGAAACGCTTTCGTGGCATGACCAGGTGTCCACTCTTGTTCCTAAATATTATCGCATTTAGGTTATCGCATTTCTCCGTCGACTTAGAGAGGAAGGTGTTCCGGTCGCTGGGTTGCCGCTGCTCTATAAAGCGCTACTGATCCCACTGTTATGTTACGGTACCAGAATCTGGGGGATTAAAGTTACACTTCACAGAGGGGAAGTCATCCAAAATGACGCTTTGAGAGTGATATTTGGACGTATACGCAGGGACTCTGTCTCTGATCTGATGAAGCAATTCGAGCTGCTGAACCTGAGAGACATCTGTACAATGCAGACGGCCCTCCTTGCTTTCAAAATCCAACGTGGTAAGATACCCGAAGACATCAGACATAAGTGGGGAGGTATTTGGTGGGGAAGGACTGATAAGTATATAATGCGTGTTTATTTGCGTGCACTTAAGACGGCAACAGGAACTAACTTGTGATTATTTCGATGATTTATTAATACTAACATACACAGTGGATGTGGTGTATATATATACATATTGTATCGGCTGTTTGACTTCACATTCTGCTCGACTGCGTTGAGGTTACATATTTGCGTCAAATGGCAATAGCGAAACGAGGTGCAATCAATCTTTTTACTTTCTTTTTTAATGAGAACTTAAGCATATGTATGTATATTGCAGTTCCGAGAATAAAGATTTGATAAAAATCTAAAAAAAATCCTCATCGATAGGAAGCGGTGCCCGAACATCAAGATCGTGCTGGCAGGAGAGGAGATCCAGCTCGCAGATTCGGCCAGTTACCTCGGGGTGTACCTTGACAAGGCCATGAGGGGCGCCGCGCACGTCAGGATAGCGGCAGCGAAGACTTCAAAAGCTGCTGCCGGGCTTGCCGAACATCCACGGCCCGCGAGAAGTCAAAAGGCGCCTGCTGCTGTCGGTCGCTGAATCGATCATGCTGTTCGGCGCCCCGGTCTGGGTCTCTGCCCCGACGTCTCGCGCGTACATCAAGAGGACCCTTAGGAGAACCCAGCGGACGCTGGCTCTCCGGGTCGGGCAAGCATAGGGAACAGTGAGCACTCAAGTGGCCATGGTCCTCGCTGGAACGGCACCCTGGGACCTCAAAGCTGGACAGCGACGGAGGTGATTCACAGAGGGTAGGTTCGACTGGAAACAGACCCTAGCTGCCTGGCAAGCAGAATGGGACAGCATCCCTAGCTTCGCTCCTGGGGTGGCAGTGCAGAATGTCATACCGGACATCAAGGCGTGGCAGAAAGACCAGGTGGGGAAATAAGTTATTTCCTTACCCAGGTCATCGCAGGGCACGGGGACTTTAAATCCTACCTCCACAAGATTGGTCGGACATCTGCGTGCTGTGCGATGCAGGAGGCGAGGACGATCCTCTCCACACACTGGCAGCATATGGAGCCACGGAGCAGGTACGGCATTAGGTCGCGGACGCCGAACTGACACGGGCCATGCAGAACGGGATCCGACGGTTCGTTTCCTACATGTGCCTGGCCAGAGACAAGTGGGCCAGAGGGAGCACACTAGCCGAAAGGATCCTCCGGGAAAAGGAGAGGCTAGAACGGGCGCGGATAACAGAGCTGGTCCGAAGGGACAATGCCCCTGAAGTAATACTTTGACAGTCCCGGTCAGTGCCCCAAGTCAAAATCGGTTCTGGGTTTAGTCAGTAAGAGTCTGACACTACCAGGCAAATACCTTAATTATGAGGCCTGGTGTCTATGCAGGATTTACTTTTAACCTCTTTTAAAAAAAAGAGGCCCACTCTCATGGTATCGAATTAATGCCCAGCAGTTTCTGAGCTTTGGGGGTAGGGGTAAAACGGATTTAGTGGGTTTGTGAGTCCCACAATAGTCATTACGACTGACGCATGTGCATTAGGCATTCCCGAAAAACCCCTCAAAAAAGGTTACAACTTCTCGAATAATAGTTATGATGGGTTCCAGGACACCTTGTTGGGCGTCTCCTGGTATGATTTCCTTAGCGGGTATCAGTGTGTTAATGAGAGATATACGTTGTTGTAAATATTAGTTGGCCGATGTTAATGTGTACACAGTAGCTGGCCAATTATTTGAGCGCCGCTTAGCGCGCCCTGCTTGTTTCTAAACTCTAACGCGTTCATAAATATATGAGAGAGAAGACGGTGCTGTTCATGACGGCGCCGAGCGAATTGTCAGAACGTCTCCTGCCGATTGTACGGATAAGACGTGTGTTTTTCCTTAGCATGGGTTAGCAGGTTGCCTAACCGCACGTAGTTTTTCAGCAATCCGCATCGATCACCCTAAAGAGTTGTCAAGAGAAGCAACAATAAATTTCTACATGGTGCCGTGACCAGGATGTGAAATCGGGTTGTGTTAGTAAATACTACAGGTGTCCCTTAAAAACAGGCGTTTCACGAAGTGTGCGAAACACAGCTTGCGTCGATGCAAACTCATACATCGAAAGTCATTATTAGATACATACATATATAATTTGCAATGAGGATAATGTTGTATATTCACTCAAAATAATATTTTGAGAATATGTCGTCTTAACGAGTAATCATAACAATAACAATAACAAATATCTTAAATGTTCGACGAAACTCCTGTTCGTCACAGGTTCATTAGGTTATTTGGAACTGCAGTTTTTCACAAATGCTTAAAATCAAAGTCAAATTAGCGTAGCCACGCGAGTTGAGAAAAATTCGTCTCAGTAGCTGAGATTTCGGCGTCGCCTACTAAGGCCAGCTTGCTGCGGGACGGATACTCGGTCCGCGGTCGTTTCGGGTAAGCGGATCGAAGAGGGCGTCGCGGCCACGAGCATTGGCGCACAAGTCAACGCTAAGCAAGCAAGCGGACACTGCGGTGGTGTGAGTCGGCATCGGTGGTGGTGTTGAGTTTTGTTGTGTCAGTGAACATCGTGTGTATGTAGTGAAACTGAGCCATCATGCCAGTACAGCATTCACCCGTCTGTAATGAGCAATCTCGGGGCGACAGCGTCGAAAACATCGCATTGGGATCGGCGCCAGCAGCCGGCGGCAACGACAAAGTGGCGAGAGCCCAGACAATGAAGGCGTTGATGATGCTACGCGGTAAACGTACTCGTGCGCAAAATATAATCAAGAACAAAGAAAATGAGCTCGAAAAAACGGATCCATCGTCCAACGAAGGCCAGCAGCCAATCCAAGCATTGCTTACTGTGATCAGAGAAAAATATTGTACAGTGGCTGACCTCAATACTCAAATTATCGACCTACTCGATGTTGCTGATCCGGCGTTGGAGGTCGAGCTGGATGACAACCGAATCATTCAGTACGCGTATGCTAAGCTGTCGGGCCAAATACAGCGCCCTGCTAGGTCTATCAGCGCAGCGGCCGTTGGAGAAAACGTCGGGCGGCTCTACGGCTTCGCTATTATCGACAGTGTCATCTCATCTCGCTCCAACGGCGCAGCAGCAGGCTACAACAGTAGCCTGTAGGCTCCTAGGAGGCTCCTCGGCGCCTCGCCAAACACAGAATTCGTGCCAGCTTCCACAATACGTGCCTGCCCCCGCCCCACTCCCAGCCGCAGCGGCAGTCTACCGGCCGGCGCGCAGCTCGAAGAGAACATCGAACCGTTTCGAACCAGCGACGGAGATTTCAGACTTTTCAATACATATCACAGTTCACGCGAATACAGTTCAATATATATCTGACGACGACCAAACTCGACCTGCGATGAAAAGCTACTCACTCTCATCTCTCGTCTACGTGCCAAGCGCGGCAGCTGATCACTACTCTCGCTATTATTTACCAATGAGAATTATCCGGTAGCCTTCCGCATGCTCGAAGACAGCTACGGACAGTCAGAAGAGAAGAGGCGACGTGTTATGTCTCGGCTATCACGGGTCCCTGTATTGCGTTCGTCCACTGATGCTAAGGCGTTGGGCACACTGCTTAACCAGGTTCAAGGCACCGTACTGGCCGCTACTCAAGGGCGTCTGTTCTCAAGAATGGACCCGGAGAACGCAATGAAGCTGGCCAAGTGGAGAACGAACTCATCAAGAGTCGCCGAGCACCTACGCTGCCGTGGTATCGAGGCAGCTGATGCGTGGGACGGGGCCGGAATACTTCTCAAAGTGTTGGGTATCGTGTGGACGCCGGCCAAAGACGAAATGCGAGTACAGTTGGCTCCACTTGCAAGAGAAGGTGCTCGCATACCGACGGCCACGAAACGCACTGTGCTCAGATTTGCAACGTCGATCTTCGATCCACTCAGTTGGTTCGCTCCCTTAACTTGCGCCGACAAGATCCACCACCGCATGCTGTGCTCCGTTCATGGGCAGAAGCACTCGTCGTGCGATATGCTCAAGGGCAGCTTCGCGCTGAAGAGTTCAACTCAGCGCGGGCGGGCGAACCAGTGCCGACAGGATCGCCGCTTGCAGTTGATCCACAACCTGTTCGTGGATGAGGCAGGTCTGCCGCGTCTCCGAACACGACTGCGGAGGACGTCATTCAGTGTCACGACGGCGCATCCAGTTCGCGACAGAGCTGTGCGGACGTACAGTGTTCGCTTTGCCAACGGCCACGGAACGAAACGAGCTGAGCAATTGTTAATACCGCTCGAAGTGGCCGAGTAAATGCAATGAGTGAGGTTAACGAGTGCTTTAATTCGCACTAGTTCGAATCGATTGATGCATACGGCGTCAGAAATATTTAATAATACAGTGCTGGGCATAAACTTAAGGCACCCCTATATTTCAACAAATCGTTACAAGAAGCACACATTTGAGGAATATATTCTGTATCAGATGAATGTCCGTGTCAAATGACGTACACACCACAAAGAACAGCGCATATAACGTAGCATGCAGCCTGCAACAATAAAATGTGTCATCCTTCGGGTGTGTAAAATGATAAGGCACCCTCAGTTATCGCGTGTTCTCGCTGAATTAATTCTCGTTTGTGTTGAGCATTCACGCTGTACTGTAGTCTTGAGACACGCTTCGAGCCTTGCTGATGCAGCGAAAGCAGCTATTACTGCTTTACACCGAGCCGGACAGACCCAGGCTGCAATCAGACGCAATAATTGTAATAATAGTGAACACAGTATATTTTGGAGCCCAGTCAGATGGTCGGCCCTCCGAGTTGACCATCGGGTGGACTGTTGTAAATATTAGTTGGCCGATGTTAATTTGTACACAGGCGCGGGCCAATTACGTTTTATCTCAAATTTGAGCGCCGCTTAGCGCGCTCCGCTTGTGTTATGACCTTGAATAAATAAGTGGGTATCTAAAAGAGTAGGTACTAAAGTACCTAGTTATAATACCAGAGAAAACAAGGTGTTAATAACGCTAGAAGATCATACAGCGTTACTATAAAAAGCGCCTAACTAAAGTACGTAGTTATCATATCAGAAAATACAAGGTGTTAATAACGCTAAAAGATTATACACAGTTGCTATAAAAAAGCGCCTAAAAGCGCCTTAAAGTCTAACTTGATACACAAGATATTAAAGTGCCGTCATTATACTCATAAGGCTTTAGACCCGTCATTATACTCATAAGGCTTTAGACTTCAAATATCAGAGATACAACAGCTTGTTTATAAACTCTAACGCGTTCATAAATATATGAGAGGTCCTCCTGCCGATCGTATGGATAAGAGCTGTGTCTTTCCTTAGCATAGGCTAGCAGGTTGCCTCACCGCACGTAGCTTTTCACCAATCTGCATAGATCCCCCTAAAGAGTTGTCAAGAGAAGCAACATAAATGTCTACATAGGTTACTCACATTGCATATGCACCAACCACCGAAGTACATTATCAAAAAGGGTTATCCCACCAAGGAAAGAGACATTCGGTGATATCTTCTTTAGAAACTGGTGATATCTTCTTCTCCGGCTCCGTAAGGCGTCAACCCGGTTGCGTATATTGCAAGGGTAGGCGCTTAGCTTGTGTGATAATAAATTGATTAAAGGCAGAGATGGCGTGGGTGTCATAGAAATTAGTGGCGTACTGGTAGCGGAAGTACTGGCGAGTACATTTTCGAGACATTCTTTGGGTCAGTCCTTGTGTATCGCGGTCCCTCCACCACCATCACTGATGCTCATGCTACACCTTCCCCTGGATGGACATCTGCGAACAGTCCGCCAAGCATTAAGTGCAGTCTTCTGCAGATCTATAAAAAGCTGGATATGGCCATGGCTGAACCGTTACGAGTGATTTTAAGGCTCTCATATGGGGATGGTCAAGTGACTGACTAATTTCGACTCTCAATGCAACTCCGGTCCATAAAGGATACAAACTATAGGGCAGTTGCACAGGGGTCCATAGTGTTGAAAAAATACTCGTTCACTATTTATACATCTTTCTTGCTGCCAACGGGCTTCTCGAAGAAGATCAGCACGGAAAAAAAAAAAAAAATTTAAATAGGGGGTATGTTGGCATGTATTAGAATGAAACCCCCCCCCTAATTAAAAAAAAATGTTTTTTTTTTTAAAAAAATACGATCCAAGCACGGACAAGAGGTAAATCCTCCGACACCAACTTTTTGAAATGCTCAATGAGTAGGCAAAATCTCAGAACAACAAAATAGGCTTGCACTGTGTGTACGTCGACTTTTCTGAGGCCTTTGACTGCATCAGTATATGAACTCTAAAGACTTACGTTAGATCCCAAACTATCTTACGAACAAGTAGTTAGTATCAAGGTTGACGCTGTCCTTAGTTCGTCCGGGATACCTCTGGACTTCTCTATAGTATCAATGTTGTTTTGTATCTGTTTTTAATACTTAAAGGGCTGTCTCTGGACCCGGGTTATCCAAATATTATATAACCTACGCAGTGGCCTAACAGTCCTTTCTTAGGTAGCAGCCAAAACGGAGCGATAAGTAATATGTACTCTTCGAGATTGCCAAGGCCCCTTGGAGTGCCACTTGGGCTTGAATTTCAAGGAATAAGATCCTTATCTAACAACATCATATATAAAAATCCCTATGCTGATCAACCATCTTTACTCGCTATATTATTTTCAAATATTGTATCACTTTTTTGATTAATAAAGGAGCATTTGAATTTAATTCACAGCCTACCCGGGTGGCCATTATGTTAATCATTAACGATAAATCATTACTCATTCACGCATCAAAATTAACAATCCCTAGTCTTATCCAACATATGAATTGCCCTCATGAGCCGCCTTCCTTAACAAGTGATTGAAGCAATGCTACACAGAGGTACCGAGTCCTTTCTTATACATTTTGGGCATGCGTGATGTTGATATCCACGGATCTTCGCAGGATAATACTCAGTGGGTACAAAAGAAGATACTGCCTGCAGACCCTCTGATTGAATCAGTGCGGCGGAGAGCACGGATGTGTGCCCACAGAATATTCACTGGTCGTGTGAGCCCCCTATAGTTTGGTCCAGCAGGCAGATAGGCAGGCACCTTTGGGTTACTTGTTATGGCATTATTGAGTTATTGCTTTTCTGTCTGTGCGAAGATTTCCAGTAATTTGAACCAAGTTGTTTGTAACAAAAGAAATTATTATAATTTGTTTTTGTTCTATCAACCAGTGCCCGATATGAAGTCGACAGAATGTATTATTTAGTCCATGCCAAATCTACCAAACACAAGATTTGCAGTAGTGGGCTTGCCGGAAACATTTACAATATATATATATATATACATCATTACATATCATTATTTTCTGTCTTAATATACACAATAACAAAGAACATGCATGGTTGCAATCGTTTTAGCAAGGTTTTCCTTCCTGGCAAGGAAAAGTTGTAGATGATATATGAGAATAGTAATTTTTTACTTTTAGCCCAAGCGTCACAAGAAATTCGCCTTTCCATCACTGTCTCGTCTCTCCTAGGGTTTATTTTTATAAAAAGAACCTGTAAGTAAACAACTCTTAGAACGGCCAAAACATGATTATGCTAAATCGTATGATCAGGTTGATGGCTATATAGAGCAGGTTGCACGGGGACTTGAATGAGACAATGTAGTTTGAGACACGAATGAGACGGGACTATATCATTTGACAAAATCAAAGAATTAAATATATATATATATATATATATATATAAACATAGTATAAACCGGCGATATAAACATTACTTAGGAGCTGTGATTCGTTTCAACTATGAATAGTATGCATATATGTTATCGTTCGGGGCTTATCACATAGACATAAATCCTTACTTCACATCAGTGACAGGCGAAGACGTTGTGACCATTGTGGCCACAACAGCGTAAGCCTCAGTCCTCGTTGGCCCTCCTTTCTGTGAGTGAGTATCCGCTGGTCTCCCCTTTCTCATGGTGACGTTTCCTTTCCCGTTCCACACTGCCGCCGATGTGATGGGTGGATTGTGCTGTTTTCGGTTAGTGCTTCGTTCTTGTCTGGCTGTGTGTGTGTGTTATCATCTCTTCGCCAGCTTCATTCTACGGCTGCGAAGTTCTGTGACGGCGTCTCATCGGTCAATAGTGTTAGCTGGTGCTCTTCTTTCTTCTCTTCTGGTTGTGTTCGTATATCGGGGTCCTTGACTTCTTGACGGCGGCTTTAGATCGAAGAAGGGACACGTGTAGAACTACACAAAACATAAGAGAAGAAGAATACAGAAAAACAACAGAAGGTTTCAGCTGAGCTGAGCCCCGGTTGGCGTGCAAGTGGACAAAGGCAAAGCTTCACCACCAAGGATCGATTATCGCAAAACCCGATGAGTGTTTCTGTGGCAAGCATTTGAGTGACAGGTTGAAGGCAGTATCACGGGGTTCCCTTGACGCCGCACTACTACTTACAGAAGATAAAGACTCCTTGCGATTCGCTCCTAGTCGTGATCGCAATAGGAGCAACTCAACAAACTGTAGTTTTTCTACGGAAATCTACAATCTCTACGATAATTGTCAAAGCGACAGATGTGAAAGTATATACAAGTTCTAGTTTGCAGTGTTTGTTCTTAGGTTTGTGTATATATTTGTTGGAATATAATAAGGACACACTTTAAGGTGTTCGCCAAAGATCTGGATAGCAAACATCGATGGCGCCCGTACCGAGCAAGACTTACTGGAATCCGATTGGACCTTACAGGTGAGTTCAATATGACCTGTTGATAACACAAAACATAAGATTTACCTAATCAGTCCATGCGAGCACTCTAACTAAAGGACAACTAACTAGCGCTGACTTATAATAAATACAAAGCCTGAACCTTTTCGGGCTGTGTGTATTTAAGAGCGAAGGCGAAGTCAACACAGTACCGTAGACTAGAGAGGGAGCTTACGAGTGCGTTCGTAGCTTGGCCCGCTCTGGCGTGTTGTTGTTGTTTACGAATTGGTCCCAGCATCAACAACATATTGCCTTCATCTTACCTCAGCTTTTATGCAATAAGGTCTTTAATACAAGCAAGGACTAAATGACTACAAGATCTGTATAAATTCACTTTCTCATTTATTTACTAATAACCCTGTCGACTCCTGCTGATGACCACCGAAGATTATGTTTTTTTGTTCCAGCCAAGATGTTTTCGTTATGATATCATATGACCATAGTTCGATTTCGAGTTCTCTTGTGAATATTTATTCATATTCTCCACTGCTCCGGGCTATCGATGTACATCCAGCGGTTTCATCAATGAATATTCCTAAACAACATATTATCAAAAGAATAAGCGACTAATCCATTTGTGCCGGGGGAACGAATTAATTGTCATCACTCGTTCGCTATTCCACCTAAAAATATAACGAAGTCCTCTTTTCTGACTAGGCAGCAAGTCTTCCTTTTGATTTGATCTCATCATGTTGTTTTCATGGGTCGATCTCTAACAGTACTGCGTAAAATTCTTAGCTTTGAAATCCGGTAAGACAGAATCTCAAAAGGCAAATATTCTAGAAAGGACAAAATATGTAATTTTTCTGCGCCAATACTTCCGAAATCTTCGCAAAAATGGCGCGGTGGTGATAATTGTCAATTTGTTGTATATTGTCTATAAAATTATGTAAATAATACTACACTGTTTTTTCGAGCTGACCCTCAGCTGTTCCCCTATCTGACAGGCCTCAGCTCTTAACCTCTAGGTATTACTATGAGGACCTGCGAGATGTCCCTGTAAATAATACTACAGATTGAGTCCAAACGTAAGCAACGTTGTTTTATATAAGTAAGTGTTCGAAACAACGAATTCCCGAGGCAGCCGCACATAGCAAACAATATATAACATTTATATGTTCACACCTCACTACTTTTGCTTATGTTCTGCACTTATGGACATTTTTCTAAAACAGATTATAAATCAGTTACACTTTTCCGTTAGAAAATAAATAAGACATGAAGGTCTATCTGTTTACTGCGCATAGTCAATTCGAAGCAGCAGCCTTCGAGTTGACGGGTAGGCTCCATCTGAAATTTCTCTAGGTTGAATCTATATAAACTAACTCAACCCCAGTCTCAATACGTGTATTGAGACTGGGGCTGAGTTAGTTTATATAGAATGAACCTAGAGAGACCCCGTCCTGCGCACCAGTTGTTTTTGACTTAATTGATGACATATAATTTAAATTTAATTTTAATTAAATGTTTGAAAATACGACCCAAATGCCGATTCGAATAAGCTGTTTTCTTAATAGGCAGTGAACAGCACCACTGTGTAGCCTCCGATACGACTTCTGGACTGGGGCGGAATCATATCTTCGTTTTCTAAGAACCCTTTCTTGAAAAGCTCCATCAGATCTTTCTATTGCTTGGGGTATTTCCGCGGACCCGATAATGTTCGGCTATGTAACAGGAGATGGCTTAGTTTTGATTTCAGGCTCAGCGTGAGGCAGACGGATCTTTGTATTTTCAATTGATGTATTTTCAATTAGTGAAATCTAATTGACTTGATGGCACCGTGACTTAAAGACATGTATTAATGATTATGATAGTGAACATCAGATGGGAAATAGCCAGCGAATGGGTTATATTCTAAAGGTTTCGTGGTGCCGATGATCTGATATGTCTCTCAAATGTACAAGAAAAATAGTAAACAGCAATAATAAAAATAACAAAGTCCTTTAAAATAACGTGATATTTTTAGTATTACGCTTATCACGTGCTTTATAATTATCTTGCTTAATTTGAAGGTTCGCAAAGTTTTGCGTGTTTTAATATTTTTCGGAAATTTCGGAGTAATAATCAAAATGATGGAGTGAACCATAAGGTTATGCAGATTACACGAGACGTACGCTTTGTGCAAGATGTACCTGATCATGTCAAAGGGATTATTATATTATTTTGATTGGTTATAAGCATTGGTGGAATGTTTATGAATACCAAAAATGATAAGCATTTTCTATATATAAAAAATTAACTATAATAATTCCTATCTAACATTTCTATGAATGAGAGCTGTAATCTTTGAATTCAGTAGTAGTAGTAATAATAATGCCGTGGACGTTAAATGTTGGCTGTGGGTTAGCCTGGAATATTTATTAATTTTTTATAGTAGTAATAATAATGGTTATGATTATAGTAATAATAACAATTTATTTGCAGTGTGCCGTATAACTGCTATGAGGTCGCTCACCCGTGGAACGTTAACTGCGCAGAGAGCAGCCTAAAACTACTCCTTCACTGTTATGAGGTATATATGGGTCTCTCTCTTTCTCTCTATATATATATATATATTGCAACAAAGATAATCAGCACATTCGTCATGAGTCATATAGATAGATAGATATTATACAGGCCTATTGCCGAACGCTATGTGGAATTGACTGTTTTCAGATAGGCATCGCATTCAATAATAATAATAAAAACAAAGAACATAGTTAATTTAAACAACATGATTTTATCGATTAATCGATAAAACGATAGTTCGTTTAAAAAGGTTAGCCTGAAACTTCATATACTTTTTGAACTCCGGTTTGTATATGTATTTATATATATATACAGTGCTGTGCATAAGCTTAACGCACCCCTATATTTCAACAAATCTATACAAAGAATACACATTTGAGGCATTTATTCTGTCTCAGATTAATGTATGTATCAAATAACATACACACCACAAAGAACAGCGCATATGACGGCGCACACAGCTTGCTACAATGAAATGTGTCATATTTCGGTTGTGCAAAAGGATAACGCACCCTCAGTTATCGAGTGCTCTCGCTCAATTAATTATTGTTTCTTGTGCTAATCAGTACCGTGAGGCTCACCCTTGCCAATTATAACGTCAAAAATTCGGTTTGGCATACAATCAACAAGATTTAGCAGGATCTGGTCGCTGACACCTCCCCAGGCCTCCAACAACGCCCCTCGTAATGCTTCCACGGATGTATACTGTCGATTCGACGCATATACTCGTCGGACAAGGATGCCCCAGAGGTTCTCCATCGGGTTGAGATAAGAAGAACATGCTGGCCACTCTAGGGTTTCAATGTCATGCCGTCCTAACCACGCACGTGTACTAGCTCTGACCTAAATTGAAACTTATCCTGTTAGAAAACAATTGGCAGTCGGTGAAATCTGCTACTAAATGGTAGTAGGTTGTTGGTCAACATCTGCTGATAGTCCTCGCTATTCATTCAACATGAGATGAAAGCGAATCTAAGTTTGCAAAGCTCCCCAACCCATAAAGCACGCTCCGCCGAACATGTGCTTCGAGAAGTACCGCGACTCTCTACGTACATCATTCCAGTAACCGTTAAATCCATCTAGCCCAACCAAATTTAACTTCTTCTCGTCACTCAAGACGATTTGAAACAACATAGTACCTTTTAGATAGATGTGCACCCTTGGGATACTATTTAAAAAACGTTGCCCCAATATTCATCAATGTCCAGTCTCCGACCATATTGTTGCGGGCGAAGTTTAGTTGGGCAGTTATGTGGCGTTGTTGAAGAAGAGGTCTTGTTTTCATTTGCGCCCGTATGATATGCGGATAACGCTTAATTGTCTTTAAAACTGCTGACCTATGAACCTGAAGGTATAACCCTTGCCCGATTGCTTCACCACTTATGGCCGAATTCGAGGCCAATCGACAGATATGCATGGTAGTTCGCTGTCTATACTTTCGTGGACGTCCTTTAGACTTATTAGTACCATACATCGACAGACTGCGTGAATAATTTTGCACTACGTGACGATTCCTGCCAATTTCTCTGGCAATTGCAGCCTGGGTCTTTCCTGCTCGGTATAAAGCAGTAATATCTGCTTTCTCTGCATCAGAAAGGCTCGAAGCGTGTCCCATGACTGCAGTACAGCTTGAATGCTCAACACAAACTGGATGAATTCAGCGAGAACACTCGATAACTGAGGGTGCGTTATCCTTTTGTACAGCCGAAAAATGACACATTTCATTGTAGCAAGCTGTGTGCGCCGTCACATGCGCTGTTCTTTGTGGTGTGTATGTTATTTGACACGTACATTAATCTGACACAGAATAAATGCCTCAAATGTGCATTCTTTGTAACGACTTGTTGAAATATAGGGGGTGCGTTAAGCTTATGCACAGCACTGTATAATGTGTGAGAGCCCAAAACATTGGGAACATCATTGGCTGACGCGTCCGATATAGGAAGAACTGTCAAGTGCAGGTGCAACCGAATGGTGAAATTATAACATAGACAACCTTGGTTATAGTTACCGAATGGCAACGATATTTTGGCAACACCCATTTTTAAAAAGAAATATTAGCCAGATCCGTTTCGACCAGTCCATAGAGACAGTTTAGGCATTGACCAAAGGTGAAGGCTCTCCACAAGAAAAATCAACCGACCGTATGTCTGTCTGTCTATCAAACATATGCACGCTTATCTTATTTGTACAGCTGTCCACCTATTCGCTAGCCATAATCTGGTCATGGCCATTTAACGACTTAGCCTTCACCTAGTGTGAATGGCGAATTGCGGACGCTCACAAGTGATGATCTAATGGCAACGTATAATTAGTTATAGAATATTGCATGAAACATATTGGTAAATGGCTAAAAAAGAGACAACACAATTGGAAATAAATTTCAATACTTAAGTTGTGTTTTACGACGAAAAATGTTATCTATGTAATTTGTCTAACTCGCCATCTATTTCATAATTTAACACAGAATGCAAATTAGAGGTAACTGAAGAGGAATATCTTGTGTCTTTTGTGATCACCTCTGATTATTGCCGGCAAACATAGGAATCGTTGAAAATATACACTCCGCTGTACGTCGCATCGCTCATCTATGGGAGACAGTTTGACAAGCAGCACGTATTACGGACCCTCCAGAGCATCCTGATATCATCTGCGTTCCTTTCAATTAATGCTGGATCCTTTTTGGTATGCTGTGTATTACAATCCTTAAAATACAACTATATATACTTTTTATATATATACTATTGTAATACCCTTAGAATTTAGTACCATAATAGTTCAACTTTGGATGAATGCTAATCAGGTAGCGATTCAGACAACTCTCTTTCTCATTTGAAATCAGAATTTCGCTATACAGAACCCTTGACAATGGAACATTACGATTTCCCGAAACCTCCAATGGAAGCAAAAGAAGAGAGTAAGAAATGGCGCTGATCTATCTCAAGTGGTCAATTGCCAGGACGGTTTGGTCTGGCGCATAGTCGCTTGTCATTGCCTTTTTATTATCCTTCGCGAACGTTACACTCAAACGAGCCATCAGCAGTCGGCCAGAAATACTTAGTCTTTTGTCCCTTCATTTTCCCCAGAATTTGAAGTCAACTAAGATCTCACAAGCTCCTCCGGTGCTTCACGCATGTAACACACCTCACACTGAAACTGTTCTACTATTCGCTGTGGCTGGCTGGCTGGCTAAAAGATCGTGAATGAAACCTTTCCATTTGCATTCCTTCAAATAACGCAGTGCTGTTACGAATACCATGGAGTATGGGCATGGGGTCATATTTTCTTCTGCTTGAGCTGATAGCCTCCATACATGTAGCGTCGGATGCGTCATTGATCGAAATCACAGTGAAAAAAAAGACCAAACTAAGGTCTCATAGAAGCCAGATGCTGGAGCTGAAAGCGTAGGATATATTTACATACGTTGTAGAAAAATTTCCGGATTTAAAGTTATTGTAACTCGGTCGGTGACGATTTTTTCATGACTGAGGTTGCGTTTCGTTGGGCGTAACCTAGACGTTTGACTTTGCGTTAGAGGAAATGTACATTGCGGGTTGCCACCAGAGTACGCGTCTGTTAATGTCGTCGTTGTCATTTGGCCGAAAAGAGTTTGACGTGAAAGAGCCAATTGAGAGAACCTGAGAAATAGTCACATCTGTTCTTCGCTTTCAGATGCTCACTAAGAAGACTATAAGACATAGGGACATCTAAGCGCGCAGTTCCTATCTAGGATAACATTCCATTATTTCACTTTTAAATTGTTATTATGATCCTTTATTTCAGTCATGTTTCTGCGTTATTCGACAGTTGACAGGAAACTTTAGTTTACTGTCAACAGCATGTACCCCTGGTTTCGTTGCCTCGCTTCTGGCCATTCTGGTAGAACGTCCGGCTCGACGCAAACAACTGGCTGTTTATACCTGCAATATGGCATCGGAAGTTATCTATAACATGATAAAATTTCGAGGTATGTATAATCTAAAACTAATCAAACTACCGTCAAGTTCTAATTTTCAAGTGCTGCTAGCCGCTGAGTTAGGAGGGGTTGACAAATGTGGTTGTGGCGTTACAACATTCGTGTATAATTTCGATCTTCTAAAGTGTATGTGCGCACGTAAAATGGAAAACATCTCGGCGACATGCTGGACACATAGATTTTACAAGTGGACATTTATAGAAATATGAAAGCCTATACCAACCAAGTATGAACCTCAACGAGCGGCCGCAGTGCACCCTCGCCTTATGCTGGAGGTGTGTGCCATTAATATAATATAAAATTAATTGAATATACTGCTGTTTTAATGCAGATGTATGTGGCTCAATTCCGTTTCGGCCCTGATTCTAGAAGTTCCCCTATGTGACAGGCCTCAGCTCTTAACCTTCAGATATTACTACGAGGACCTATCGGAGCCACCCTTAACTTATTTTTAAAACGATCGTATCCGGCAAGAATCCACAGATAAAGCAAGATAATATAGGGATCCAAAGATTTTCGAAAGCCTCGGACAGGATTTGATCCCGAACAAACTTGTCCCCCCCTCCTGGACAGATGTCCATGACGCTCACCAGTAGACTATCAATGGGACAGGTGTTGGTATATGAAAAGTGATTATATAAAGCGAAGAAGTATACTGGGAAATTAAAAATTATGAGTTGCAAAAAATTATTAAGTTATAGAGTTAAAAAGTATTGTACTGAGAAAAAGTTGCAAAAAAATTGCATCGTGTTCTTTAGACTCGCCCGCTGCAGCTAAATCCACAAAATGGAAACGATTTCACAGATATCGGTAATTAAACACGGCAGGTCTAACGTCTGTGTTCATGTACAAACTGGCAGACAATGAGTCACATGTCCGAAAAATCAGGAGCACTATTTGATCGACAGCTGGGAAAATAGCCGAAATGCAGTGCTGGGATGGTGGCAGTAAGTGTCCATCTCAATTTGCAACGTTCAGTTACTTCTGCCGGTTCTTTCGCTTCTATTTCCCGCCTTTTGCCATCCCGAGTAATGCTATGGGAGAATTTCGGTGATCCGACCGAACCCGAATACACAGTTAACTGAATTAACCGTTATAATACAACGTTAGCATAGCTTGTAATGAATATATAGCTAGGTATCTTATATCTCAGTAAGGTAAGGTAAGGATTTATTGATTTATTAAAGGAACTGCATAGAATGCTTAAGTTATCTTATATGTCTCTAAAAACTTTATCACAGTTAGTTATCACAGAATGAATTGTATGTTGTTTCATGTTCTACCGGAATCTTTCGTGAGTACACTGATAGTAAAAGCTAGACCTGAAGACTTATACAACCTTGAGGTGAGCACACTCGATCCCCGAGAAGATATGAACGATAAAATTAGGTAATATATATATATATATTCTATTTTTTCTTTTATTCACACGACTATATATATATATATATCGTATTCGCCACAATTGTGTGAGATTGCTACTCACTGAAAGCGTTTGACCTCAAGAACTGCGACCTTGATTTGGAATTGATTCGTTATTATTTCAAATCAAGCTCGCACTGAATAATTCACCGTGACTGAGAGAAGCGATAGAAACTTCGATCAAACGTCAGAAAGAGATAATGAGGCATTAGGCGCTAGGCATTTACGGTCGGTGACTACCCACCACGCTGGTGCTGGAAGGGGTCCAACCCCGAGTGTTAATATAAGATTCATGAGATCAGTCTGTTGAGTTAGAGACTAACTTGGGCTAAGATTCCTACCAGACTTCCTTCATTACTCAGCCAAGGGAAGGCCGTTATAAAAGTGGCTGTTGAATGCACATGCATTGGGTGTAAAGTTGCTTCGTTTATAATTTATCTATGCCTCTTAGTTTCTCGAGTCTTCGATGCATTCTAATATCGGGTGTCTCGTACAGTTCTAACACAATCTTAGAGACATCACATCACTTAGAGATATCACATCTCGCACTGACTCTACGCGAATTTCTTCCGCACCGGGTTAGATGCGTCCATGCGTCCAGACGTCGTCAGATAGAGTGTGACGACCTGATGGCCTCAGTGATATGTTCATCGAAGTTTAGGAGTTGCTAACAATAATGCGCAGGTGCCGGATCGTCTGTGTTTTACGGGATAGTCGAGCCATGTGTGCATAATCGTAGATGAGACAACCGCGCATTTAGGTATGGACATTACATATCCACGTACTATCCCTGCGGCACCCCTGACAGGCAGCTTCCCAGGAAGCTGAGATTGCCATTTACTATAATATTACGCTGGAACACCGTTTCGCAAGATAACTGCCAAAACATGTGTGGGTTATATTATCTACCTGAACTTGTGCAACTTAGAAATAAGACGATGGTGGAAAACCCTATCAAATCCTTTGTTTTTTTTTAATTTTCCGGGCTGACCCACAGCCAACATTTAACATCCACGGTACTGCTTTCGCCATTGCTTCATAAGACGGCTTCATCAAACGCCTTACAAGAGTCGAAATATATACAGGCGAGGTTTCGTTTTCTATTCAGGACAAGTACCCAGTCCTCTATTGTTTGAAATACCTGGGTCGTAAAAAATTATAAATTAGGTGAACCTCCGGGAATTTAAAGATATATTGGTTAAATGTTATATTTAATTTATTCAATTATAAAAGTGGGCTTTAATTGAGTGGTTAAAATGTTTGAACAATTCAAACATTGACTGGTAATTTGCCTTTCATAAAACCGTGTGGGTTCTTTGTCAAATATACCCTTCTGGGTAAAATAATGCACAACGTGGTCGACGAGAGTCTTCTCGAAAATGATACCGTTAATCGACCCTTGGGCCACAGGCTGGTATTTGTTAGCGTTTGATTTTACATTATTCTTATGGACAGGCGTGACAATGGAGATATCAAAACATGTAGGGACAATCTCATCTTCATAACTACGATAGAATATTAAGCGAAGCGGCTCGGACCGCCCAGAGCCTCTTGTAAATAATTGGACGAATACCGTACGGAGTTTGACTGTATTTGATGGGGAGTCCTTGTTTTGATTTGTATTTTGTTAGCCGTAATACAAATCGGCGCACAGTTAGATTCAGTCTGGGATTCCATGAGGTATTAGGTATGTCATCACATTTATGGGGGATAGAGCCTGAGGCAAAAAATTCTTTAAAAACATTCGATACTGGACGATCTTGGACCACTAAAATGCCAACATCCTCGTCACCTCGTAGAAGCCAAGGTTTATTCGCATAGCGGAAAACTCCTTAGCATTACGAAAGGACAGCCCAGGCTTTTCAGAGTGTCCTGAGTCTCCTAACGCCTTCTGGTGGTTCAGTCCATATGTGGGATGGCAATCAGTGAGCGATTTTAGTTTGTCGACACATGACCGGAGTTTGCGATGGTTAATGTGTCTACCGCTCTTGGAAACATACAATTCTATCAAAAAATGGATTATACAATTCTATCAAAAAATGGATTATACAATTCTATCAAAAAATGGATTATACAATTCTATGAAAAAATGGATTATACAATTCTATCAAAAAATGGATTATACAATTCTATCAAAAAATTGATCATACAATGTTATCAAAAAATTGATCATATAATTCTATCAAAAAATTGATCATACAATTCTATCAAAAAATTGATTATACAATTCTATCAAAAAATTGATCATACAATTGTATCATAAAATTGATCATACAATTGTATCAAAAAATTGATCATACAATTCTATCAAAAAATTGATCATAAAATTCTATCAAAAAATTTATCAGACATACATAACCCTTTTGTAAAAGTTCCATTCATCATCATGAACCAGCGTGCCTTCAATTTCAGCTGATATTGTTATTTCCCCTAACATCGAGAGTAGTTTTTTTGTAATTATAATATTAATTATTTGGCTTACGTTGACTTAGGTGGCTAGGTTTTTGCTATGTGGCCTCCCTTCTAAATAGCTGGCAAGAACAAAACGTCTTTTGGAAGAACCGTTCTTTCATCCGGCGAACTGACAAGTCCGCAGGAGATAGCGAAAGAATTGAATACTCATTTTGCTGCGGTGGGCTCAAAAACGGTTGCCTCTCTTCGGATCGACGATAATATCGAGCCGGAGCTTACATCGATCTGGCCCTGTCGAAACGCCACATTCGAGTTCTCCCAAGTCAACTGTGTGGAGATTCAGACAGCGCTTGGATCTACGAAGGCTAGTTGGTCAACAGGCGCAGCAGGGATTCCCAGCGCTCTGGTAAAACGTGCGTCGGCGGCGCTCGCGAGACCTTTTGCTCACATAGCCAATCTGTCGCTGAGTAGGGGGATATTTCCACGCAAGCTGAAAGACGCTTCAGTTATACCACTATACAAGAAGAAGGGGGATCGGAAGCATCTGTCAAATTACCGACCAATCTCGTTGGTTGATTATTTGTCAAAGGTGATCGAGAAGGTAGTGATGGTCCGTCTGGAGAAATATCTTCACTCGATAGATTTTCTCTCAGCTAGTCAATTCGGTTTTCGTAGGGCACGCTCGACTGAACTCGCAATGGCCCACCTGTGGCAGGAAATATCTGACACCATTGAGAACAACCAGTTATGTCTGGGCGTCTTGTTGAATGTCTCTGCTGCATTCAATTGTCTTCGGCATACATTTTTTCTGCAGGCTTTGAAGTGCCTTGGATGCCGACCCGGTGTCATTGACTGGTTTCGCTCGTACTTGTCCGCGAGGCGACAGGCGGTGAAAGTAGCGGACATCGAGTCGGACTGGCTGGAAGTTGACATTGGCACGCCCCAAGGATCCTTTCTGGGCCCGTTCATGTTTCTAATTCTAGTCTATTTCATTCTTCTCAAAATCGTTGGTGGGAAATTTTGTAGGACCATTGCATACGCGGACGACACTTCGCTTCTGTTTCGAATTCGGCCCTCATTGCTGCAACTCGACATCGAAGAAGCTCTAAAGAAGGTGGAGGGTGTTATCAACACCTTCGAAGGATTCGGTCTGGTAATCAATACGACCAAGACCAACCTCATTCTCTTTCGCCCGCCTCAACGAAATGTGCAGGTATCGCCGACACAGGTAGCCGGTGAAACGATGCACTGGTCATCGTCTGCGAAGTGCCTTGGCCTTACGCTTCATGAAAACATGCGTTGGCAGGACCATATAGGGAGCCTCATGCCCAAATGCTACGCAGTGGTGGCCAACTTGCGTCGCCTGAGAGAGCGTGGGATTCCTGTGGAGGGCCTGTTACACCTCTATAAAGTTTTATTGGTACCTCTGTTGTGCTACGGGATCTCAATCTGGGGAGGAGGCTACAGCATGATTCTTCGGAGAGGAGAGGTTGTTCAGAATGACGCACTACGGGCTGGCAGACGTCGCTCCGACTCCGTCGCCGACATTCTGAGGAAGTACGAATTGCCTAAGCTGAGCGTTATGTATTTACTTCACGTAGCTCTTCTTGCCTTTAAGATGTCGAAGGGACGTATTCCAAACGACATCACTTTCCCGATTACCACTGTGGTGCGAAGAACGGCCCGCAGACCAACTGAGTTTGTGATACCTTTTGCCGTTAAAGAATCTAGCCGCCATGCTCTCGCTTATCGCTTGCGGGAGTCTGGGGCTCTCTTCCTCGCGAGATTCGTTCACTCTCCTCAGCAAAAAAGTTTGCAGCGGAGGTGAAAATTTTTTTTATCAATCAGATGTAGATATTTTTTGTGGATATTTGTTTTGTAGAATCTTACCCAATGTTTACATATTGTACAAAAATGCGTGCCCTTTATATATAAAATATACGTTGCAATATTTCTTTTAACTATTATTTTTATGAGAACTTAAGCATGTATATAGCAGTTCCGTCAATAAACATTTGTTTGAAAAATTTGAAATTCATGTTTAGGTAGTTGGCTTCGATGTAATGCCTATATAATGTCTATGTCTTTGTGACAGCTAAAATGTTATATTAAATACGCGTTTCCTTTTTTGTGAGCCCATAGCGTCCTGAGGCTAAGAGGGGAGTACTCAAAGGCAATATATAAATAACACAAAAAGGTTCCTCACTACGAAGAAGCTCTATGAACGTTGTAATTGTTTACCTAATTTTCATTGCATAACGTCGTCGTATCTGTATTCTTTGTTCGTTCGTTTAGGTTGGATAAGACCGATTCCACATTTTGAAACTTTCATGTTCGCTGTCAGCGCAGGGGTTTACCTATGGCTCTGCCAAAAAGGTCACACACATCCGAACGATCCTGTCAAGCGGATGTTTCAGTAAGTATAAGTTCTTAATGCTTAGTATCTAAAAACATCTAACAAAAAATTGAACCCGATCTAGCTCTATCAGAATTGGTTTCATTATCTTTTGCAGTGCCTAATAACTTATCTAAGTTTGTTACATGCTGCTATCAGATGGAGATAGATATTAGATAGATATTATGGCGTATTAGCGCTTGTTTCTCCGCCTTTATAATGTACTGCAATATTCATTGTGTCCCAAGGTTTGTAGTTGGCAACGATGAGTTTAAAACAGATCAAGCTTCCGAGCTGGAAGCAGAGGGATCTATCTCCGGAAATCAACAGCAGGTTAATAGCGGTTCTCGGAAATGCCCACACAGCGATGGCGTATCATCGTGTTACGGTTACATCTTACAGGTTAGTTGGTTGAACTGAAGGAATGCGCTAAGCAATACCGAGAGCGGCGGTGCTGTTGAACATCGTCAACAGTTCCAGATGGGGGGACGGTGTTGTTGTTGTCATGCATTACCATGCTAACACCCCCTTTTAAAGAAATTAGTTCAATGAGCTGCTTACCTGTGCCGTTACAAAGTCATCTAAATGAGATTCTAATCGCGTGTAGCAGTCTTGACATATATGTTCCACAAGTAACGTGACAGATACATGAGTCGTCATGTCCGGAATGATCTCGTCCTCTCTCTGTATTGAATTACACAGATCAAGTGCTCGCGAAATACAATATGAATAAATTTGCATTCAACAGACCTAACGCGGGGAGTAAATTTCTGGAATAGTTTCTTCTTCCGTGTTATTTATTGGTCTACATTTGTTTAAATCGTACTCAGACATATGGGAGATCTTTGAAAAGCCCAACTGACACGTTCCAACAGAATAAACTGTAATTACCTAAATGCAGAACTTTACGGGAGTACTCTGGAAAATGCAGATGCTGAACAATCAGTCCGTTACTCCAGAAAACAATTAATTCTTCGAGAGATGATAGTGGAGCAGTGATGTGTTGTATTTCAAATGAATGAAATATGAACGGTGAGAAAAAGCAGGAAACGTACCGATCGAATTGTTCTATTATTTATTTTATCCTTAACTCGATTTGAAGGTGTTATATTTGAGGCCGTGATACCTCCTCAGCCGTAAGTCGACAGGCTGGATTGTATTGTTTATTGATTAAACATCTCACTAAACCATTATGTCAAATAGCCCCTGCATGTTCAAACTATTAAGTTCGAGTGAACAGCCAAGGTAACGAGTTACGAGTATGCACTATTTCAACTAATGGGTTAATTTCATCAGGTCACAACAAATTTCAGCTTATTGCGGTTATATGCATTGACCAAATTTAGCAACCGTTAGTATTTTACCTTTATGTTCGTAAAGTTACGAAACCCTACGAGCGTCAAACCAAAAGTGAGCCATACTTTGGTTCTAAGCAAAGTTTGCCGCCCCTAGATGAATTTCTCGACTCGCTTTCTTTCTGACTATTTTATATCCTTTTATTTATCTTAAAGTGTACGCTACCATCTAAATATGTATCTATCTGCGGAAAGGATTTAAAGAAATACACGAAAGGTTAACCTTACAACTTTGGTTATCTCAAACAGGATTGTGTACAATTCCGAGCATTGACTCAGTATCTGAAACATGATATGCAATATTATACTCACCATAAGAATAATAATACCTACATACGTATTAGTTGCCGCGTACCTCGAAAAGGCGTAGATCATACAAATCAACCCTGTAGTCAACGTGCAGTTGTTGATGGGCGGTATACAGATTCCCTTCTATAACTGTACGGGTGAAAGCTCTGCTTATTCAGGACGTGTATATAGCAGCTATGGCATTTATATTAGTACAAAAAGGTTCGAATATTGCTCGCTTGCATAATGAACGTAACTACTTTGGTTTTATATATTTCGTGAGAATTGTAAACATGGCGATCAAAATAACGTGAATTTGTTGAGGAAAGCTCGAAATTTTGCGCAGGTAGCTGATGCTATCATAGTACATAATATAACTGAGAGTCTCTATATAACAACGGAACAGGAACAGTCTAAGAAATTTATCAATATGACGATCCCATTTGGAGCTGTTATATTCTTACGACGCAAACGGCGAGAACGACGATTTGGCTATTTAGCGAGATCAGCTATTTGAAATACCAAAAATGAGCAGATCGATCGGCGAACGTGTGCGGAATCAATGACGCAACTAGTCCCCGTGACCTACGTCAAGTTCATGGTCTAATGATGGACTCAGAAACGGAACGGATACCGCTACAGAAACTATTTTCCGTGCTCATGTATGGTCATAGTCAAGGTCGGCAAACAATGAAAAGCGAATGATAGTTTTGAGCCGGTGCAGGCTCTGTACTTTGCATAGATTCATCATCAGCCTCAACCATCTCAGATATTTGGCGCTGACGAGACCGGGCGTTTGTTTCCAATAGACTCTTCATGCATCTGGGATCCCGGATGAGACTTTCTGCCGTTTCCTCTGAACCCCTCCAGCCAAGCAGATCTTTCCTCACGAGAGGTCGCTTTCCTATACTGGAGAGAATCCTTCTAGCGCGCTCAATGCCCTTATAGTTTTCAGCTAAACGGAAGTCAATACTGACATCTTGTCGACAACTTAGTTCGTGTACACATGCCGCTCCGTAGTATAGCGCAGCCTGATACTCCTTGGTCAATTTGGTTGGGGAGCCGTCTGAACGAGCGAGAAGCGCTGCCACGAATGATGTAAAGCCTTCATCAAGCTGAAGGTTACTACCGCAAACCTTAAGTAGGAAGCGGCTAAGTTTGTACATTGAGATATCTTGAGTGTACTCATGTAACGATCGTTCGTTGAGCTCGCTACTTATACGGACAAAGTCGTCGGGTGCATTGATAAGCACAATCTCGGCTAAATCTAACACGTCCTTGGCAAATGCGCCCACTTCAATATTAATGGGTCCAAGAATAGCTGTTAGGTCCTCAATGACAGGAAACGTATCGGCGCCGAGATACTTTTCCGCAAGCAAAATTGCCTGAACTTGAGCGTCTTGTTTGCGGCGTAGTTTTTCCATGATGACACTTAGAAAGTCAGCCTCAACTTCAGTGAAAAAAGGGTGAACATTCTGAAAGCGTTTCAGCTGTGTTTTGTGGGGTCTCACAATGTTGTGTTGACGTCGCACAGCGAGACAAGTTCCCAGTTCATACCTTGAAGCAGTTCCTTTAAATAGAGCATGTGCCAGCTGGAGTTCCATCGAATCAATTCGTCGGCGAGGTGAGCCGACAATCGACAATACTGCCTTTGTCACTTCGGTTGCACAAGCGAGACTCGAGATACGAAGACAATCAGCAGCCGGCTCTTTGGAGATTAGAGTTATTCCAGATCGCCGCATAAGATGAAGCATTTCCGGGCGAAACGTCGAGGTCAACACGGTACTCAGACAGATCTTCCAAGCTAAAGCCTGCTGAGAAATGGGCGAATTCTCGAGAAGAGTAGAAAACATTGGTGAGGCCCATTCACTTTCTATTTTCCACAAATCCAGTAGGGCAGCCATAAAGTCATCGTCTATGTCGGCTGTATCGGCTTTTTTCAAAAGTCGTTTAAAGTTCCGAACGTCACATTGACGGATGCAACCGATGAGAGGGGGCAGGTCTGAACGTAAACACTCATCATTGTCAGAGCCAAACTCACCAGACTTGAAAACCTCACACATACTTTTCTTTTTCTCTAGGTGATTCCTTCTTAGCGGCTTGTGAGTAATAACATCCGGGAACTTTCTTGAGCCGTCTTCGCTTTGATTGAACAACGAGAGATTCTTGAGACTGATCTCTAAGCCATCTAATTGTTACTTGATACACCTAGACAATATCACCTGAAGTAAATAAACCTTACCAAATTGTTGCATACATTCTATTATCCACTGACATAGTCGGCATTCTGTCTGTCTCTCTCTCTCTCTCTCGATAGCTAAATAGCTTTCGTTGTTGTTTAGAGGGACTGCACCCGTTGCTCAACTCATAGTTGTCGCTTGTTAGCGGACGGTTTTTGAGAATTTTTTTAACACATTTATCATACGTCGCGATTCCAAAGAAAAGTAAATCAGATCTCCTGGGTAACACATATTCATAAGCTTTCGTAGTGCCTACAAAAGCCTTAGTCATCAATGAATGACGATAAAAATTCATCCTACTACATCGTATTGAATGAGTGTTTCAACTTCTTCATTGTTTTCATTGTGTTCATTAATGTTTCCTTCTTCGAAGCCAATCAAGGCCGATCTCGACTTCGTCTTTTGAGTTGTTGATGACGTATAGTCTCCTACCACATGTGTGGACGAATTGGCGAGCGAGTTACCGCGGCGAGTTATATCACTTAATATTACATCATGCTTTCAATAGCTCTAGTACTTAAGGGTGGTTACCTGTCATTCTACGCAGAGGTCTTGGGCATTGATTAGTATCAGATTTAGCAGAGATGTCAGCCGCCATACGGACAAGATACACAGGTGTCTCATTGAGCGATGCATTTCGTATCACCCTTTCAGCATAGGTGAAGTTTAGCATGTAGAAACTTTATGAACACGTCCACGTGAACACTACTATGAGCCAGTTAACAGTCGGATGAAAAGAGACAATTCAGACCAGTTCGTTTGGTGGCACCAAACAAAACACATATTCACTGGCCTGAGTGAACACTAACAAGCGAATCACTCAAAGACTAAATATTTCCTATTCAGGGTCAAAAAACAAATCGGCGCCCTATGAACAGCTGATGATGTTCATCAGTTCCACACCCTCTACGATCAGTGTATTTATTACATTGTACAATTATTGCGAACATTGCATTTGTTCGACCCGAGACATGCGAAAACACTCAGTATGACATGACCATTAATATACGATGCAATGTGCGCGTCGAGAACGACTTGTATTGTACATGGACACATGTCGTTAATGTTGGATTTGTGCATCGTACATCGTGGTACAGGTCGTAGATGTTCTTCACCTAAAGATAATATCGACTAAGGAAAGCTCTCTATAAGCCATATATATATATATATATATATATATATATACATATATATATATATATACATATATATATATATATATATATATATATATATATATATATATATATTTGTGACAGTCTAAATGGAGGTATGGACACACAGGTGTCAACATTCATATTCAGGGCTCGACAGACGTGGCAGGTACCTGCGCCCCATAGATGAGTACGAGGTACACATTCAATACCATACGATTCCAGATGGGACCTAGGGTGAACAGAGATGATGTCAAAATCGGCGAGGCCGCAGGCTTAAACCTCAGTATGGACGTACCCTATATAAAAAAAAAAATATATATATATAAAATACTTTCGGGCAGACTTTCAGCCAACATTTAACGTCTTCGATATGGCGTTGGCATTGCTTCATGAGACGGACCCGCCCTTTAAATGCAAATGTGCAACGGTGTCGGAGGATCGAGCCGATCCACCTTCGTCCGTGTCTCCTCCGATTCCAAGACGCACAAGAATACGTCATCACGCTACTAAAGGGTCCGACCCTCAGTGGCCCTTTAATGGTTGTGGATATCCGTAGAATAGACTACACAGTATACGACTACTGAGTATAGGACCTTTGTTCTAATCGTCATCCGTGTATGTACAGCCACATCGTTCGCTACCGTCGTTAAATTTGTAATTACTTGATCTCCGTAATTTGATTATATTGTACCTATAATAATTGTAACTGTTTCATATTGTATTGCTATTCTCGCTGCTGCTGCTGCTCGTCATTGCTCATTTGCAGGGTTTCGTGCGTCCATTTGCAGCTGGTTGGCTACTGCGTGAGGTGTTTTGTTTAGTGACTACTCGTTCACTATTAAAGACGATCCGTTATAGGGGTGCCTACAAGTTTGGCATGTTCCTTGGTAAGCCTTTCGACTTATGCTTAACAATTGGTCAAGTTCCCTCTATTAGCAGTTATTTTTGAAGTTTTCCCGTAAAATCAAAATGTGGAAGAAGATCCTGAAGCTAGCTTACTCTGCCTGGTAAGCAGGACACGTATATGGCCTTAAGAACCCCCGAATGGGTGACAAAATATTTTAAGCGGGGTCAAGAACAATAGGACCAACCCCTGTGGGCCATTGGAGGGTAGCTAACAGGCGAAAAATTGTATTCTACATAGTCTTCTATGTGTGACCGCTTACCCAATGAATGTGTTGAAGAGCCTATTTCACTGCCGTGTGTTAATATAACCAATTGACCTCACATATATCAACATCATTTCTGAATAAATGTGCTTTGTTTTATAAATACTTTTTAAAATCATAACTTGATGGCATTTGGAAGCATATTGAGGGTTGATCGCCGTTTCAAACTCGCACATTGAAAAATAAGCTAATCAAGCAACGGGATGGCTCTAATGAGATACGTCCTACGAGAGATCACAATAACTTCACAATTCTACGGGAGATCAACTGTAAGTGGAATATATCGTGATACGCTGCTGAGACAATAGGATGTCTATTGCGGGACAATGAACGTATTGTAGAAGAGTAAAAATTACTACTTTGTTACTATGAATTATTCTTGTTATCATTCTTTGTCCTTTTAGGCTCATTCAGCGCAATGTTTCGTTCCGTGAACTGTTTTCTTCGCCATCAGGGATATAGTTCAGAGGATCGAGCGGCTATCGCAGGAACGTTAGCCGGTATACATTAGCGTAGTTACAACGATTCATATTATTATCTTAACGAGTGAACATAATAGCTTTACAATTAAAGGTTAAATGTTGAAAAAAATCTGCATTTGCTATTCTAAGAACTAATTAGCTGCCTAGCCACGACAACATGATCTGGCCGCTGGTAGTTGTGGTAATAGCAGTAGTAGTAGTGTAATGATGGCTGAGAGTCAGCCCGAAAACCTTTAACCTTAGTAGTGGGACGTCGACAGCAGAATTTGTCGTCAATCGCCTTCTTGTAACCGTTCGGAGCGTGGTTTTCGGTTCCTAAACATTTCCAGCATTAAAGCGGTGATACCAGGTTCGACAGGAATGTATAAGGCACTGCGTATATTTCTTATATTTTTCACACACAGACCTTGTGCTTCCGACTGTACTTTTACAGAGTATTGAGGATGACAGTGTATGCTTATGTTTTCTATCTCACATGATCGATCTCTGATCGCACAGAATACTGGTACTTACTAACCCAACCAAAATATAAACGGCGCAACGGAATCATAACAGTCGAGTGAAGGCACAATCGAAACTAACTAATATAATCAGGTTCCGGAACTTTCTTTCATTTCAACATATGTATGCCGAAAATATTTAATAGCTATAATGGTTTGCTTATATTTTGTGAGTTGTTCTATTAACAACAGAAAGCATATCTGTATAAGCGTCGCTGGATGGTGTCGGGTAGCGACAGCCATTCCGTATTTCTCGAACTCAATAATACAACGTTGTAGGAGATTCGTTGAATATTGAATAATATGTTGAAATTTCCGATTTTGTGAAATAGTCGCGGTTGTCCATTCAGTTTATCAGCCTTAGATCAGAAAAGCCAAAAAGCTGTATATAATAAATAGTGAAACTGTTGAACATGTTTTCGCAGTCAACTAAGAGAGTTCGATCTACGCGCGAGGGTAAATGAGGACAAGAGCTACTGCTACTGAAACACAAATTAGTCAACTGTATACTATGTCTATAAATGTGCCGAATTTTGCGATATTCCATATACACCAACTGATATCTTACTTCGATGTTATGTTTGCACATTTACCAAATTATATAAGTATTGGAACCATTTGAGTCACATGCTCGAAGTAAATGAAATTATTTTAGCGAAAAGAAATATCCTGCCATAGCAAATTAGACTGTGGTAAAAATATGTTCCTGTGGAGAAAAACTTCAAAACTGCATGAAGACTGTATTGTAATATTATGTATTGAATAAGGCGTTGGAGTAATTTGTATAATAGTGTTTTACAATAACTGAAATCCCCAATCTCTGTTTTCTTAGGCCTCTCCATGTTCTTCAGTGGATCCCCATCAATGGCTTTATATCTCGCTTGGAAAGCCCTCGAAGGTATCTACAATCTTTATATACATATATATATATATATATATTTATATAGATATATATAGAGAGAGAGAGAGGAGAGAGAGAATGATATCCTTGGGCATGATATAAAAAAGTACTTAGATAGCTTAACCTAGTCTGTCGGTCGGTCGAACGAACGGATGCCAAATCTAAAGGGTAAAATTTGATATAGTCCAAAACGGAACTAACTCTCCCACCAATTATATATACTTCTATCGAAATCACAAATTCTCTGACACAACTATACTTCATAGTTCTAAATAAATCTGTTATGGTTTTCGGCGGTATCTACGTTTAGGTGTGTATAGTGCTTACGGCCGTCCAGTGGCCGGTGCTACCGAACTTCTGTATTCACTCTCTACAGCGATGCTCTTCTACGCGGCCGTATTTGAACCTCACAATCTTCGGCCAACGTACTGGAAATTCATGAACCGTATCTCATACAACAGGTATAACGAACGGCTTTACTCAACTATATCGAAAACACTTAGCATTTCTTCTACCTGCCAGTGTGACGTAAGAACACCGATAAGACTGTGGTGATGCTCAAAAAGCTTCTGGCTCGACTACCCTCGTATTCTCTTTGTGCTGATTTATCCAATGAAGTTTGAACTCCTCATATAATACCAATTGATTTTATGAAAATGACAGACGTGAAATGTTATTTAAAAATAATTACCAAATCGACGTATTCTTATATGTATGCGGTACTGACAACGAAATCCCAAAACGTATAGTACCTACTTATTATTCATTGCTTGTCAAGACAGTCTATCACAAGTCTTACATAATATATACCGCTGCTGATATGAATAATTTGTCTAAATAAAAATGGTTCGTTTGTATTTTCATTCGCTTGCGTTGTAGATTTACCTACGTGAATCGAAAAATCTTCGACATGTATGGAGTGCAAAGTTCGAAGCTCTTCGGAGATTTCTGGCCTCGTCTCGAGCTGGACCATGTCTCTAAGGAGCTGACGGAGCGCATCCTTATTTGGGTGCCCTTTTAGAAGGTTCACGGAGGGAGAATAACAGAAGATCAAACCAATTTCGACAGAGTAGACACATATAGTGGATTAGTCAAATTGCTCAATGTCATTGAACAGAAAAATGTACGATAATAAAAAAAAACGAAACTATTATAATTAAAACAGTTATACGCGACCACTCATTTAACGCATTCTGTAATTGATATTGATTTAATGGTGCCATAGTTACGCAAGTACCGGCACATGGAAATGATTTTTCACAGACAATCTTGTAACTTGAAGTAATAAATTGATTTGTCGTCAGACTAAAGCTGACCGCACAAATTATGAAAATTGTTAGAGCGCTTTTTGAGATATTTTTGCACTTATACAGGGTGTTCTGAGAGTTGCGAAAACCTGTGAGAGACTGACCAAAGTTAGACAGTTTTGAAAATAATGCACCAAGCTTTTTCCTTACTTTCATTTTAATATTTAAATATGATTATGGCGAGATGGAAGAAGACCAAAATTGTGAATTTGAAGGATGAACCATTTTCCGTTTCCTTAGCTACAATACGCTATCAAATCGAGATATTTTCTATGACTGTTTACCAATGATCCATCCAGATTTTGGTATGTTGGTTAAGCTTTGTGGGGTGTGCATTGGACAGTTCCATGATGTCATATTCGTTTAGGCACACAGGTCCGTTCACACGGCGATACACCGGGCAGTGGCAAAGGCAGAACAACTGCTCAAGGCCACGCGGTAGACTCGCAAGCTCTTGGTTGCGATCCTCCTGGACTAGAGAAATGCCTTCAATTGTCTACCATGGAAGGTCATCCTCGAGACCCTTAAGAGGAAAGAGGTGCCTCCGTACATGGTCAGCGTGGTTTCGGATTATGTGAACGACAGGTAGATCACGACCCCGGATGAGCGATGGACATGACGGCCCGTGTTCCACAGGAGTCGATCCTCGGACCACTCCTGTGGAACATTCCCTGTGACGAAGTGCTTCGAATCAGTGATCCCCCCAATGGCGCCGAAACGATGAATTACCGCGATGATCTCGCGGTTGTCGTGGAAACCAAATCAAGAGTACACCTTCAGCTCTACGCCGAATTGCCAGGCAGTATCTTTCTGTTTTAAACGCCGTGCACTTTTTGAATGTATGCTGTAGGTCGTCGTGATCCATTGAGTCGGATTGCCTGTAGATAGGGCTAGAACCTTTGCCTATAGGCTGACTGTAGTTCTGAAAGGTGCCATGCCCTGTGAGGAGCTGTTGGGGTGGACACGAAAACAATGCGTGTTGTTATTCAAACCATTGGTTGAGATCCGGAATTTACAATTCTGCGAGCCATCCGTCTCTCCCACCAGGCCTCTAGAGTTCGCTCCCGTATCTCTTCCCAGAGAAAGGTGTTGTCCGTATGGCGCGCTGTGGACCCAGCAACCCGGAGGTTCCATGGTACCCGCCTCGTTCCATGGTACAAGTCTTAACTTGAACTGCCTGCTTAGCTGCTGTTCCCTTTGTCCTAGAGATGCTAAGAGCCATAGGTATTTGGGTTTTGTCTAACTTACTTTTTATTCTAGTACGTGTGGAAACTCGTTCCCGCAGCGGGGCAACGTATATACGATACACTATCGTTGTCGATAGCTTGCGTCTTAAGTTAGAAGTGCCCTTGGCGTGCGGAAGAAGTAGGCAAAATCCCGCGGATGCTCTTGTTGTTTTTTCGGAGGCGAATTTGATATGTATGGCTTCGGTGAGGCCACGAGGTCCAGTATAACACCCAGATATCCAACTACTGGGGATAGAACAACAGGATGACCATCTAGCTCTAGATTCAGTTTCCCTTTAAGATGATTCTGACCATGTAAGAGGACCATTCCAAGCTCATGTGGGAAAAGCCACTAAGAGATGTTCGCTAAAGCTCTTGTGTCTTGAAGGTAGGAGCGACCACTAGCGACCCTAGCAGCGACCACTATTTGACGAGTGGGTGTGGGAGTCGAAGCACTCCGTCATATGCTACAGAGTTGGCCCAAGTGCCGATTCCTGTGGGACACCCGCAGTCAGTGGGTACTCCACTCCGTCATATTGAATCGAGCGGTCAGAGAGATATGAATCCATGACCCGTTTAGGTGGGAGGAGGTCCGGCTATGCTGGGAGCCATTTTTTGGAGTCTGTGAACTTGCCAGGTACGAGCGGTTTAAAAAATTAGTAAAGGTAACCCGATAGGTTATTGAGGTTCAAAGGTGATTCCGAGGCCTCCCACATAGGGGAACAGCTAAAAAAAACTGACATTTTGGCTAGCATACACTATATAGTCATTTATTCTGCAATGTCACTGTGGACCACGCGTTACCTTATGACTGATTCGCGCAGTCTCAACATCACCATTCCCATTTTGTCATCTTTCTTCTTTGCGGTCTGTCGTGCCGTCGCGGGGCCTATTGTGCTCAACGTAGGCTACAGTGGTGTAGATAATGAAGCAAGATGGGAGCTTGAACCAGTGACAACTGTTTATGCTAACAAATATTATACATACGTAAGAGTGGACAGTGATCAGTATTCAGTAAGTCATCTGAAGTCATGCAAAGCCTGCCGACTCTGGGGAAGAGATACACTCTCAGCAGAGGATGGTTTTAGCAGGCAGAGGCGTTTTGTCATCCACGTCAACCCCCCTGCATTGGATCGGTCCACTTTCATGGAGATTGGAAGGTGTCTCTGGTGGTGACAGTGCGTTTGAAGAAAATTTCCTCCTCTAAAAAAAAAAGTAAGTCATCTATCTTGAACGATATTATCACCACCCTTGCCTTGTCTTTGTGTGAATAATATTTAACACGGTGCGAATATTCAACGTTCTCATGCATGTTCCCCGCCTTAAATACGTTAATAACTGCTAAAGGTGAAGTAAAAAATACTTTACTAAAAAGAGAAGTTCACATAAATTTAATTTGGGGTCCTTTCGTACGCATACCGGTTCTTATTAAGCATGCAACAACCTATAACATGTCGTAAGTAGTGGAACCATTGCGGTGAATCCGCATTGAGATACTTGTGGTTACACATATGCAAGAAAATGGTAAATGGTAAATGGTAAATGTTTATTGGTTTATTTACGGAGCTGCAATTTTTCAATGCTTAAAACAAAACAAAACCACCTTCAAATAAATAGAAAAATATAAATATAATAAACTTTAGGAGATACAACACTTGTGTCTAGGAGTTAGTAGACCCGGGGTACGCGTTTTTTATGCCTAAAACACAGGATTTTTATCGGTCGGTGACCTTTCCTGCCAGCTGACGACTTTCATACTTTTTTACACTAAAAGTCGTCCTGGTTGTCCCATATGCCTCCTACTCATGTTTCCTATCACCTACTGTTATCTATTTTACACCACAAATAATACGTTTAGAAAGCAAAAATACACCTAATGTAATTTCAGTGATTTAGAGATAAGATCCAGACACGAGCAAAACGAAAATGGTGACAGAGCTAATTTCTCTATATCAATCAATTATGATAGTTACGAAGACCCAGTTGTTGTTTATAACCTCTTACCACCATTTGAATTAAATTCCGTTTTTGAATCGGTTTTGACAGAAATTGCCTTGTTTTTGGTAAAACAAGGCGTCGAATCCGATGTTACGGTCATCTTCGTTGTCAAAGATGTCGCCTTATATATTATTGGCTAACGAGACAATCGGTTGGTGCAAGAACGAGGAATACGGGAGGTGCTGAAAGACCTCTCGTTCGAGTTCTCGGAGGGCGTTTTTGACGGCGTTGCTCCAGTGCGTTTGTACGGTCGATGTGACGCCTAGCGTCTGTCGTGAATCAAGATGACTTGGCCAATCGCGCGGCCGGCTCTTTCTGCCGAAGAACCTCGTTCATTCGATTCAACTGAACCGCGCTGCCTTTTTCAATCATTTCATAGTATGTCACACCCTTACACTCTCACCACACACAAATTATGAGCTTTTCGGAGAAAAATTTGGCTTTCGTCTGAACTAAGGTTTGTCTCCTGGATCCACCCACCCATTCGTGTCGTTCATGTTAACGTAGAACCGCTACTCCCCGTCTCCATTGATGATTACGTAAAAAAAAATCGGTCACTGTGGGAGCTTGTTGCTCGGGCCGAGTGAGGTGTTGAGCGACAATTTGCAACCAATTTGTTTTGTTCGCTTCGGAGAGGACCTGAGGAACCCAAGCGCCCCAGCTCTTTGAGTGCAGCTTTGAGTGAACTCCATTGAGGACAGATGCCGCAAAACCGTTTTCTGGTTGCACACTGGCCAGCTCTCAACTTTATTGAAAGTAACGTGAAAACTTACGCCTCAACCAATATTTCATTTTTTGAGGAGGTGCAATGCATTTTATGCACGCTTCGACGACAGGGATACAGATAAACAGTTCCGTTTCAAGGCTGTCGCCGGCTGTGTGGGCCTCGAGACAGGTTTGCTGTCCAAAACCTATCCCGCTACCAGGTGGTGTAGTGAAACTCACCTCCAAAGAAGTTGACCATCATGTCTAACCCCAGGGGTTTACTAAAAGAAACCCCCAAACTTTTCCCTTAAGCTCCAGGCTGCCCAGATCTTCATTTACTGCCTCTATCAAATTCGAGCCAGCCGCCCCGTCTCCTCGAGAACCTCCTTGGCCGTCGCGGAGCCGATCTCCCAGGCACTGGCCGTTCCGCAAATATAGTCCACGAAGTCTTTCATGTTTGTGCGTATCATGACAGGCGAGTCCCGCCGCCTCCTGGCCTAGCTGTTCCGCTGCCAGCGGGCCGTCACTCTATCCAGGGCCATTGCTCTGACTTGTTCAAACGCCGGACAGACGAGCAGAGTATGATACGCGTCGTCCCGACCTCCATCTGTACAGTGGATGCAGCCCCCCGATAGGAGAACTACATGGGACTGTTACAAATCTACTTGAAAATCTTCATGCCCAGTGATGACCTGTGTCAGGAGGAGATCCAAGTCGCCTCTTGGGAGGTCCATCCACTTCTTGATGTCCGTAATCATATTCTCGACCTTTGCGCCAGGCTCGCCGTTTGATGTCGCGGTCCACTTTGCTTGCCACGCGCCGAGTGTAGCTTCTGTCTCGGCTTTCTTTGAACGTCCTTGCGCTTCGAAAAGGCGGCGTCTCTAAGTTATTACCAGGTCCTACGGAGGGGTGCCGGCCAAGACGAAGGCTGCCGCTGTGCTGACGGTCCGGTACGATTGGGTTTGTCGAAGCTGTGTCTTTCTTTGTGCCTTTCTTAGCCTAGTTCTCGTGGCGCTATGGTCGATTTATGAATGGATGGCCAGCGCTGGTCTGGAGCTGGCGCTGGAGAGCGGTGTTACGCACTGGGAACATCAACGTCGATCCAGTGAAGTTCGAGATGGCAGGCAAGAACATTAAGATCGTCAAGCATGTTAACACCTGGGACTATACCTAAACAGGGGGCTTCGGGGTAGCGAACACATCAAGATCGCAACGAAAAAGGACTGGCATGTTGAACAAGTCCATTTTGTTAATGTAATAAAACATAGCAATACATTTGAGTTGCTAACGTCTATAACATACAAACCATCCCGATTTAACACGGCTCCGACCAGTCAGTGCCATGTTTGCCGCGGGACAGAACGCGAATGAGTAACAAGGAGTCTCCTAGGGAAGCGATCGACTCTCAGCAGAGGATGGTGGATTTAGCAGCAGACAGAGCCGTTTTGCCATCCACACCCACCAACTGCACTGTACCGCCCCACTTTGATGCAGATTGGAGTGTCTCTGGTGGTGTCCGTCAGTTTACAGAAAATTTCCTCTTGTATAAAAAATAGAGCGTCTCCTGTTTCCTCCATTAGTTCTGCTCCGCCTTAAGACAACAGCCGTTGGCACGAAGTGTACGAATTCCGTAAGCGGAGCATGCATTTTATATTGAATCAAGTCGATATCGTTGTCGATACATTGAAAAATTTAGAAAACACCCAGTTGACTACAAATAGGTTCCTATGATAACGACGAGCCAAGCAACCGAGATGAATGCGCTCAATTACGACCTGGCAAGACCGCGATTTTTTTCATCGACTCTCCTCCGTTGCCGTAGCGATCAGTCCAACGCGATTAGAAGTTAAACCGCTTCACACCGAGAGTGCTTTTGCCAACCATCTCAACGATAACATTTGGGGATAGATACCTTAATGTATATCTGGCTATATTTACCAATTTGAATTCAGTTTCTAGACCTTCTCACGAAACGCGTCGTACACTGTTGCCCTTTGAGTGTTGCACCTTCTCGCGGGCCGTGTCCATTCAATCCTTTAATAATCGGACGAAACGGGCTTATTTGACGGAGGAGGTAGCAACCACCGGTCGTCATCGATACCCACGGAATCGTCGCCGCTATTGTCTACACTCATGATCGTGACTCGCTGTGGGCGGTTACTGCGGAGTGCGTGGCTCGCAAATACTCGAATTTGTGAGCAACCATTGACGTTTAGTAAGCAACAATTTATCATTCAGCGGAGTTTCGGCAAAATGGCGCCTGTACCAAAGAAGTTCGACTATCTTGTCATCGGTGGCGGGTCCGGAGGAATTGCCAGTGCGCGCAGAGCCGCTGAGTATAATGTGAAAGTTGGTCTTATCGAAGAAGGTAAGTTGCTTTGGATGACAGAAGTCTCTAATTCGCAATAACAACTCTAATATAGGCCCCGTACACGGGACAGGTCTCTGTTCTGTCGAGTTTTATTAACTTTGTTGTTAAACTTTTGATTTAATAGAAAAATATTATGAATCCCGTACGAGATTCACAGTATTTTGTTAAATTTTTACTGGTATGTTAGATAGGGATTCCAATAAGCATTGTCTCGAAGTGTGTCCGTATTTAAATTTGTTATATTTCCAGTTAAAATGATCTAGAATAGCGGATGCCAGTAATTTAATGTATTTGGCTTCAGGAAATCACCTGAAGTTTATGGATCTTGGAGTAAAGGTCGAGCCAGAAATGGTTACTTACCTGTTAATTCTTTTATATTAAATGGTGATGATTTATCATCATATAATATATTGCACAACATTACTGAAACGATTCCAGTCTAAAATATAGAACAATTTACGTGATTTACTTTATTGATATACGAAACTGATACTCATAGTTGTCAGTGGGGTGCTGGTCCTTATCGAAAAACCTTCGAAGACCATTTGCCTTAACAATCATTCTCCATTCATTAATACTACAAACTGAACACTTATTGTCCCTCCTGCACACGAATATAAGTATTAAAATTCGCTTCTCACACTTACTGCCAACAAAAAAATTTTCAGTAACGTCAAATATCATTGGGTACTAAATGCATTTGGATAGTTAGTTCTCTAATTAACCAAAGAAACTATGATAAAATACGATGACAGCAATTTCATGAAATGTTCATTAAATTGAGCTTGTGGCTAAATATTCAAGTACATCGAGTTGGTCTTAGACTGCCAAAATTATAAATTGGATCCCTGTGGTGATGGAACCAGGGGGGATTATAAGTGACAGTAACTCTACGGTGGCAAGATGTTCAGTCTATGAGTACGGAATTAGGTAGCTTATGTTCATTAGGATATAGTAGAAATGAGAGTGAAACGAAGTGACAACCCAAAACGTCTTCCCGAGCGAGACCCTTGAGCATCACGTCCCAGCGTTCACTGACTGAACGTCGGGTTCCGGGAATGTATAGAAAGAGCCGGTTGGGGTAAGATCAACTGACCCCAACCGGCCCTTTCTATACATTTGAGTTAGTTGACAGCAACTACAAGACATTAGTTGACAGCAACTACAAGAGTGCCTTCAAAATTCAAACTACTGCTGTCCGTACTGCCCCCCAAGCGCGTTGATTCGAGACTTGTGAACCTGATCTCACACTTCTTACGCGACGGGACCTTTATTGTAAGGATATACAGGGGATTCCTCCGGACAGCGATAACAACTAATGACTATTTTTACAGCCAGAGACTCAGCCGTCAGCGCGGTGGCGTGGACGGCTGAGTGTCTGGGTGTAAGAAGCCAGAGGCCGCAGGTTCGAATCTCGTTGCATGACAAATAAGAGAACTTAAGCATTCTATGCAGTTCCTTTAATAAGTCAATAAAGACTTACCTTACTATCTCCAGGGGGGAGTTCTAGAGAATCTTTTCTTCGCGCTACTCGTGAACCAAGTTAACTTGATACAATTTCCTGCAGAAGTGTATATTTACGCGTACGGTGTCAAGCGATGGCTAATACGGACTCATCGGGCAGCTCTTCAGTGAACGCTGAACGACTTCTGCACGGGCG
Source organism: Stratiolaelaps scimitus (assembly GCA_019614645.1). Taxonomy (NCBI): domain Eukaryota; kingdom Metazoa; phylum Arthropoda; class Arachnida; order Mesostigmata; family Laelapidae; genus Stratiolaelaps; species Stratiolaelaps scimitus. Next base: position 1,226,561 of record JABWDB010000067.1, on the reverse strand, counting down.
ACTCGTAGTGGTCTTCAACTATCGGCACACCAATTCTCAGTCATACATTTCGGTCCGCGCAATAAACGTCAGCAATATGAGCTAAGCGGGGCCAAGCTCCGCAAGACGGACACCGTGAAAGGGGATCTGGCTATCCAAGTCGTACAATTGAATCGAGCTAATTAAATCATAATTTTCGTTAGAATGGAACTTTGAGCTGGAATATATAGATAGTTAGTTACTAAGTGAAACAATTGAAACCCCACGTGATAGATGAAGTAAAGATGATGCTTTTATTGGTTTATTGAAGGAACTGCACTTTGTACAATGCAATTTAAGTTCTCTCATATGTCATCGTCACACAGCGGGACTCGAACCTGCGCTCTCCAGCTTCCTTACATCAAGAGACTTAGCCGTCCAGGACACCGCGACGATACACATAATAATGCAGTTTACGATTGTAATTTACAGAAAGCTTTGAGGTTGTGTGAGCTGCCCTGAGATATTACCTAGTATGAAATTATTCACTACATCATGTCATATTATTGAAGTATGAAATAAAGAGCCTTCGTATCAAAATAAAGTTGTCTTTGCCATGAGTCAACTTTTCAATGAATAACATCTAGAAGCTATCATTCTCTAGGTGATTCTGTCTATCAATTAGCAATACAAGGAAGTGGAATTGATCATTGTGCTTCATAGTATGATTAACCTGCTGACCAAATATTTTCATCTCAAAAGCATAAGCTCTGCAAAAGTTTCGTCTAACGCAACAATAGTACAACAGTTGCACTCTATCAATGGTAATTGGTTTTTAATTTTTAAGATCTATTTACTGACAACCAATCACCCAAGACAATCTCATACTAAATAAATAATATATATAAACATATATTATTATTATTATACCAAAGATATTTTCTCCCGTTGAAGTAGTGACTAGCGTTTCCGACGACGATATCTCTACATCTAAGCAACCCTATGAAAAAACTACTGCGGACATTATCATATAACCGAATCTTCTTTTTTCTTTGTTAATTTGGCAGCTCGTCTGGGCGGCACATGTGTCAACGTTGGCTGTGTCCCAAAGAAAGTTTGCTGGTATGCCGCGTGGCAACGGGAACTGATGCACAACTTCAAGGAATATGGCTTCGACTTCGACTACAAGGGCTTTGATTGGCCTTCATTTAAGGCCAAAAGGGACGCTTACATTAAGCGACTAAATGGAATCTACCAGACCAATCTTGGCAACAGCAAAGTTGACGTCATCCAAGGTGAGGCATATGCACTCTTAACAAGCAGCATGGTACAGCGTACTAATATACTCGCAGCTTGTTGATAGATCACGATTGTTCTACATGACATGATAGTAGTCACGAACAGACAGAAAACTAATATTGACAAACATCGTTTATGAAGTTAGAACGCTGCGCGGCAGGTTTTCCATCGAATTCATGATGTTATGGGTAACTACTACGAACTAACGGGGCGTCCCATTGATCTAAGATTGTGGAGTGCAACCAATGAGGTGTATGCTTCATTCGTTCGAACAAGTCAACAAGCAAAGTGAATTGGTCTCAAGAACAAGATCCTACTGATGATCTGGGACCTGGACATAACAAGCCATATTTTAATTCAACTTCACACCCCAATTGCGCTCCTGTTCAGAGAGCCTAGGTTTTATCTTCCTTGGCCTCGCGATGATTTTTAAAGCGATGAAGAGGCAACCTGCAAAAAATAGCCTAAGATTTAGTGCACCAAACGAAAAATAATCGACGTTTGTGACTGAATTGCCAACATGGAAATTTCCTTACTGGTATCATAAGCTGTTAATAAAAGTAGAATGAAAGAAAGACCTGTATGGTGCACGCTATACTATCAGAAATGGTTTTAACAGGACAAAAAGTCAGTTCAGTCAGATTACATAAACGCGAACGGCTAACTTACATATCGCCAGTCAGTATAACTGAATACTAAGTTGGTCGTTACAGGACGAGCAAAGTTCGTCAACTCGAAAACTGTTGAAGTTGGTGAAAACACATACACTGCAGATCACATATTGATCGCCGTTGGAGGACGACCTACTATCCCCACCGATGTAAGTTACCCTGTGGCACTTGTAGAGCTGAGTTCGGTCTTAGTTCCGCTGGGTTAGCAATATATTTGATGGTTGAATGTTGGCTTACATGCATGTGAACTCGCTCGGTCAAAACGGTTGTTTGAGAGTTGCACTTGAAATCCAAAATGTTTTTTAATAAAAATAAATAGTAAATATATGGTGTCCACCTAATAATTCTGTTTGCTCATTTGGAGGTGCCAGGTGCTGAGCTCGGCATAGATAGCGACGGATTTTTCGAAATGGAGAAGCTACCTAAAAAAGCCGTCATTGTCGGCAGTGGATATATTGCGGTAGAAATTGCTGGTACGTAATTACTTTGAAACAAATAGTTCTACCTAAGTTAACGTTTTCACTGACATTTGAGATTATTATTAGATCGTTCACGTAACCCAGGACTCCGTATAAAAGCTCCAAAGAATGAACGGACGTACATGGCACATAAGAAACTATTATTATAATATTCTTGTTATCCTGAAGGTAGTTGTATAATTTTTGAAGCACACTTCAGGTTTACGTTAATATTACAATTAGCTTTTGACCGCCTTCTGTCGATTTCCTTTTCCAACAAACTGTGCCAGTGGTATCGTCCCCCCCCTCTCTCTCTCTATATATATAAAAAAATATATATATGTATGATTTCATCAAGTTCATAACAAATTGACAAATTACATTTATACGAATCCCTATATCTACCAAGGTGTTCTAAACGCGTTGGGCGTGGACACAACGCTTGTGATCCGAACCGATCATATACTTCGTGCATTCGATTCGATGCTTGGAGGACAGCTGATGGAGCAGATGCGAGCTGACGGCGTTAAGTTCGAGACGAACACTTCGGTTGCTCGTGTAGACAAGATCAATGATCAAAGCCTAAAGGTCACTACTAAGGCCGGCAATGCTCTGTCCGACGTCGATTGCCTGCTATGGGCCATTGGCAGGCATCCGTATGTTAAGGATCTGGGTAAGTCGTATAAATAGTATAAGTAAAAGAATAAGTATAAAATACAACACGTGTCATTGTGTTACAATCTTTCTCTCTACATCGATGTAGCGGGCCATAATTATGTTCATAAAAAATGTGACAAAATGGAGTCGCGTAGTTTAGATCCAGGACAACTGTGATCCAGGACAACTATAGTTGACAACTGACAACTATAATACTGAACGCAGTATTATACCAAACAAATAATACTGCGTTGGTATAATAAACAGATATTATGTTAAACATAAACATCTATCAGGAGACGGTCTTCACATAATTTCACCTAAGTTTGCTTATGATTTTGTCGAATAGGTTTGGAACAAGCCGGCATTAAACAGGATAAGAGTGGCCACGTTGTTGTCGACGATTACCAGAACACTTCGGTGGCCGGCGTTAACGCACTCGGTGACGTGTGCGGGAAATTCCTTCTGACGCCGGTGGCCATTGCAGCGGGTCGGAAACTGGCCATGCGGCTATTTGCAGGTCAAAGCGAACTCAAGTTGGACTATAGTGATATCCCTACAGTTATCTTCTCGCATCCGCCGATAGGAACGATTGGAATATCGGAGGAGGAAGCAAAGGCGAAGTTCGGGGCTGATAACGTTAAAGTATACAGGTCAGAAAGAAATTTGGTCAAATTTGGTCAAGGATGTGACCAAATCGGACTCTTTTTCGCTTTTACATCTCTTGTGTGTATGATTTACTTGGTATGCGAATTTGTGCGTGGCATTGTTTTTCATTCGATCTCCTCTCCCTAAGGAGCAATGGTTCTTCATGGCAGAAGATTTGCAATTTGTTCATAGACTTGTGCAAATCGACAATGATGGGTCGAACAAAATGCTCATTTTGCTTGGTTTTGGTTTTTTCTTAGCTAAATTTGTCGTAGGCATGTTTGGCTTAGGCATGCTCATATATATTCGACATATGTAGTTGATGAAAAATATGTTAGCACAATCTTCCTTCTTGTCTTGCATGAAGCTTGAGATTCTTTTTGAGCACTTGATGAACTCATACGAAAGTATCTGAAGTTTCCACCTGTTAACCCTGTTCACTTTTATCATTTAACTCCTGTGGACTAACCTAACAATATTTTCTTGCAGATCGGCCTTCAATCCAATGTACTACGCTCTGTGTGATAGAAAAGTTAAGACCATTATGAAATTGGTTTGCGTGGGCAGCGAAGAGAAGGTCGTGGGCTTACACATGATTGGAGACTCGTGCGACGAAATGTTGCAGGTAAATTTTTATGACTTTCAATGAAGATTGTATTCTAACTAGTCGTCTCTAATAAAATGAACCATACACATGTAAGTGGTTGTATGTCTAAAAGAAACAAAATGACGTCTCTTTCAATAGGGCTTTGGTGTGGCAGTGAAAATGGGTGCTACGAAAGCACATTTCGACAGCTGTGTCGCAATCCACCCAACGTCAGGAGAAGAACTCGTCACTATGCGCTGATGGGCGCAAATCAAGTAATAAACCAACCTGTTTAAACGATCCGAATGTTGGCACAAAATGGTAATAGTTGTTGTAAACAGCTACCTTTTTGGACGTAGCTGCATACATCTAATAACAATTTAATAGAGCAATATGCTGATTTTTAAATCGAATAAATAAATTGCCTTTACTCAGATTTGCAGAGCTGTGTATTAACTCCTCATAATGTTACGTTAGTTAATTGATGGTGTGTGCGAGTGTCTTGCGACTAAAATGTATTAATTCCCCCACCCCAAAGACTCGGGAAATGCTAGATATTACTTCGATCCTTTATGGAAGTGGACCTCAGACCTCCGATTATCTTCACTAATACCTTATCCTGTTATGCGTTGCTACGGTTAGATGAGACATCATGACCTGTCGAGAGTCGTAGCTTAGGCGCCGGGATGCTGCCCCCCCTCCCCCCGCGGCTCTCCCTCTCAATTATCGATCAAATCTTGCCCTTCTCGTCATTTGTTTGGCCTCCCTTTGAGTGCCATGATTGCGTCTAACCACGTTGTGACCTACCACATGCCGAAATGAGTATGTAATCAACGGCCTCATTAAGCAGTCTGAGCCGTTTCTTTCCTCAATGAACCCCATGGCCTAACAACACTACACTAGTCCACAGTATATTTAGCGATACTCCTGTTTGTATACACACATATGGGCTATTCCACGCCTATTCGATAAATCGGGTGTTAACTTTTTAGGTACCTGATTTATCAGCTTCTTATAAAGAGCGATGTTTCCTCTATCTAAAATATTCCGCCTTGCTGAGTTTGAGGTTAAGAGGTCCATTTGTAATCAATCGACAAAGTTGAGGATTCTATAATTTTTGGGTACCTCAATTGCCACCCCAAAGCATACCTTTTTGTCGGAGGGAGATGTCCAACCCACCATCGGCAAGCACTATACATAGGGGGAACAGAAATGTAACCGAGAACATTTCCTAACTTAAAAATAGCGAAGTTCAGTTTTTATACCATTGGCATAAAGGGGAGGATTAAGGTATCTCATAACGAATGTGTCATCTCACCACATGATAAGATCTGTGGCACTATATAAACCTTTTGAACCAATATTGTAAGAGATCTTTTCTGAAATATTTACTTCTTATTTGCTAATAGCTTATTTATGAGGCAATATCGAATGAATAATCTGCATTTAAAGGTGACCGCAGTGATATATAACTTGTACGTGGGTATACTTTATATACTTTTCAAAGACGAATAAGCACATGACCACCACTTCCATTGACATCATTATTAAATCACCTTTATTAGTATTATTATTATTATACGCATTTCATATGCAAATGTATATGTATATATAGACAACGCGTGAGTTCGTTCCTCGAATTTCCAGTTGACAGGCATTCCCAGGGTGAAGACTATCGGGCTTTGACATCTCCAAGATCTTCAACGGCATCTTCGTCAATCTCGGGCCACTTTTCCAAGATAAGGTCATAGAGATCATCTTTGACGTCACCTAAGTGAATATTAGCGGGAAAACATAAAATTAGATACAAGGCAAACATGGTCCAGTAAATGAATGGCACAACAGCAATAAGCAAATATTGGTCTTGTCCGAAGGAGGCCATGAAAGTTACAGAGTTCTCAATATCAGAGATAAGCGAGAGAGAAGGCGATATCGGCAAGTCAAGTTCAACAATGATACGGCCGGCATCCGAACATCAAAGACGTACGAGATTATGAAGGCGAGTTTCAGCGAATTTGGATAACTATGATAACCATAACGATATTGGGGCATTACATTTTAAACACTAAAAACGTAGCATTCATTATATAGCATAATCGTGAACGTTTATCACTTAAGTCGGGTATATATATATATATACATATATATATATATATATATAAACATTTCATTAAGATAATAAAAGTTAATCATAGTTACCCTGTATAACGATCTCGTCCTCTCCCGTGACTGAACTGCCGCAGGCAAATTTGTGTCCGAATAATTTTGACGCCTCTTTTAAATCGATATCGAATGTGGCCAGCCCCTGAATAACAGTCACGCTCTTCTTCTTGCCGCGAGCCTAAATTAAAAAAAAAAACATCCAAATCAATGAATCCAGACCAGAACGGAGAACAATTAGTATTACTGCAACTGACAAAACAAAAGATGCCTCACGAATTTGACTAATTATAGTTGCAAAAAGAACAAGCCAAATATTCGTCACAGGTAGGCGAAATAGAATTGCCTAACCTAAAATGGAACTACACCATCGCCCATGAGCCCATCGATAAAAAGGGAGAGCATGCTAAGCCTAAATAATTAACGATCAAAATGACAAAAGTTAAGTACAAGTGCAAAAATACAGATTATCAAATGAAAGTGACAGTTCACAACATTCAACACCTCGACATCGTAGGCGGCGGAAGTATTTCCCTGAATGTATTTTCTTTGCAGTTAGCAACATGGAACAACGACTACAACCCTAGCTGCATATCGTAAAGAAATAGGGCATTCATTTTTATTTAACAGTTATATATGCATCCATGGGGATTTGAAGGGGATGAGAGCACCTATAGATATACATAGGTGAATTGGCATTAGTACCTGTCTACTGAGCTGGATATGGCGCTCTTTTTCGATTTTCTTCTTTGTCTTAATAACGCCTTTACCACCACGCTTCTGCCTCTTCTTTTCTTCGTCACCACCACCAGCTCCCTCAGCTGAATTTCCGCCACCAGCTGTCGAACCTCCGGCACTGCCTTCCCCTGCTAAAGACAAGAACAAGAAGCAAACGGGTCTAAGCTGTTCGCAACATAATATACAATGTATAATATAAACACCAATTGACTATTATTCATCCCTAAAAGAGCATCCTGGCTAAATGATTCATTACGGTCTCCTCAATTAGAAATTCCCTTGGCTAGTTTGGCTCTTGCCATTTGATTTAAGTAAAACGAATATCTCTCTATCAACCTTTCGTTTGTCCGTCAGCGCTTGTTGTCCCTTCAGTCAGCTTCAATCGTTTCTCGAACTCTTCCGGTAAATGTTTCTGCAACCATTCGCGGCACTTGGAGGCGTTCGAGTAGTATTCGCAATACTCAATAGGCATCGAACATTCCCCACAGTAAAGAACCTGTAAAATTAATCAACGATAAACACTCGAAGTCGCACTAAATCGTACTTCAGCTGAAAATGAGTGGCATAATCACACATAAACTAAGATGCTGTATGGTACTCCTTTATTTCCGGCGAACTCCAAAGTTCGACTACCAGGAACAAAGGCAAACTGATCATTTATGAGATGACTCAAACGAAAACGAAATGGTATGGAATAATGATGTATGCTGATATAGAAGTGAGTATAAAAATGATCAATCAAATTGTTTCCTACGAGTTGAGAAGTTACAAATATAATATATTTGTCGCCCCCCCCCATCCCTAGAAATAATTCCTAACTACTGAATGTTTGAATAAATATTTATGTATTCAGCGAATATAATATATTCGCACTATGGATTCTAAAAACTGCGGTTTGCTTGTCTCGTCTCTTCATAATGGGTATTAAATAACTCTTGCCTAATTACTGAACTTCGATGCTTACATACTCCGAAGAGTTCTATGAGATCAGATTATTTACTATGTAGTACCCTCGTGTCAGCTGTGCCACAGAATATTAAAAAATGTTGATAATAATTACTCCTCAAACAATCATGCAAATGATCTCTTCATTGTCTTTGTGCAAAATTTGTCACTCTAAAATGACCACGAGGTTGACTAAGTATTTTTGATTAAAACAGAAAATGCCACACCGAATGCTGCAGCCATAGGCAGTTCCGAGAATAAGACAACAATGTGCTTGATAGTTATGTAGTTTGGTTCTCTATTAATGGTGGGGTGATTTATTCAAACACGAGTTTGGTTTTTATTACAATTATTAGTTATGTTTATTACAATAAATCTTAAATACTTGTTACTATGCATGTTCTTTTTGTTTTGACACCCTCACACTCTCGTATATAGACATAAAGCCTCTATTTGATTTCATTTCAATCTGCTCACCTCGATGGGGTACTTCACACCGGAGATGGGCCCAATAGGTAGAGCTGACATCGTTCCCGCCGACATTTGTTACACTACGACTGTTAATACCACCAGCACGACCGTCCAACTGCTGGCTATGGAACTCAGTTGAAATTTACTTAGTTCCAGCACCAAAAGAGATATTGATGATAACCGGCGAAAATATACCAGGGAATCAATGATGCAGAGAATCTTTTAGACCAAACGGGGCCAGCACACATTCATTCTAATAATAACAAACCAAGCAGACAGACAGACAGATAGGCCAACCTGGCGACACTCTGCAAAACACGACGTTGTCGCTGATTTCGTCTGCTACGTCGACGGCACACATATTGTTGTACACAATGCAAGACAAATTGCGCCAAGTTCCAAATCAAGTACATAACCAGATATGTCATGGTCAGCTTTGGGCTCTAAATCCAATTAAATAGAATAGGCCAAACTTTTTAAAAAATTCTATTATCCAGAGCGAGTTCAGGCATTACACATATATATATATATATATATATATATATATATATATATATATATATATGTATAATTTTTATTTTAGGATTATTAAACAACCTCAATCCGGTATCGGGGTATTAATTCACAGTGGCACACTCCGTTTCCAATGACCTACCGTCACATAGGCCATAGGTCTGTTGGAAAGAGAACGCCCAGTTAAGTCTATGAGTATGACCGACTGAGCACCCGGATATGGCCACAAACAGGAAAAGGGCGATGAATAATTCCTACGCCTCACAGACATAACAATTGCTTACATAAGTCTCTCTCTCTCTTAAACAGGCCTTTGAAGCAATACCTAAACCCCTCTGCTATGGAAGGCAGACAGCCTAGTGTCATCTATGGTGAAGAAGTTTTAGTTTAATCTCAAAAGCGATTAGTCACCAAGCACATAATTACTCAATGATTACTAATATTATTATTTAACCAATACACAGCGGCACATGGGTCGTTGGATTCAAAGATGACTATAGGATTATAATCAGAGATGTTGACGTGTCTGTTCTTGTTTTTCTACTTGAGTTCTGAAAAAATGTATTTAAATGTTTATGAAAGTGAAGCAAGTAATTATTTTTACTCTCAAGATAAAATCTGCTGCTCTTAAATTAAGCAAAGCCCAAAAACCATTAGAACTAACACTTTCATAGCCTCCATATTTTTCTTAAAAAGAGTGCGTCTTCATAAAGTAAAGTTCGATATATTTTGTTCGCTAAACCTTCGTAAACCTTTGAATAGTATTGTACCCACTTATATGGCCGCCGCGTGCCTATGTTGTATTTACGACGACTCGCCTCTGATGTCAGAAAGATCCCAGAAAAGGAATGGTAAATAATATATATATATATTTATATTATTTATTTATTTTTATTTTTAATAATATATATATATATTTATATCAAACCCACGTGGTTTCACACAAAACGATTGACTTCTCTGCAGGCTGCGATGTTTCCAATATATATATTATTTACCTTTCCTTTCCTGGGATTTTTCAGACTTATCCCGCAGTTTTCTAAAAATAAAATCCTCCTTATATATATATATATGTATATATATAAGGAGGTTTCATTTTTACGAAGCTGCGGGAAAACTTTTCCACCGCTGAATAGAGAACAGTTTGTCAGCTCAGTACCCAGGTGTGTTCAAACGAACAACGTCACTATATCATTTATGAATCCATGATCTCCATTGTAGATCAGATAGTTCTGTATGAGCAGTAGAAGCTAGTGACCTAGCCGCGAGACGCCTACAGGCCAGGACGGTCCGATTGATCGGTGGACGAACAAGTGATCCTCGATCCAGCCCGGGGCACTGGACGAGGTCACTGTTGGCTGTTCTCCGGGCCTGGTTAGCGGCCTGTCCCTCTCCTATGCACTTTGGGGGTCGATGACACGGCGCAGCACACCTTCGAGGCGTGCCCGCGTCTCGAAAACCACCGGCGAGACCTCGCGGCCAGAGTCGCACGGCCCCGTCCCGATTTCGTGCGAGGATATGGTCGCCATAATGATGAGAGACAGAGAGGGATGGGCTAACATCCGAAGATACGCCGAGGCGGTGCTCAAGGACAAGCATGAACTAGAGCGGCAGAGCGGAAGGGGGTGACGATCTCTAAGGGTGTCAAACGTTGGGTGTAGGCACAGGAATTCTTCAGGGCCTCCGTGAGGGTATACCGAATTGCGGCGGTTTTCCAGGGGCTCCCTTCCACTTGGCAGGCGTGGGGATAGCGAGGTAGGTATTCCGTCTTTCCCCGCAAATAAAAAAAAGTAGAAGCTAGTCCAGGTTTGAATATGCTGTTCTGTAAAAAAAAGTAATAATGTACACACTGACACACGTGTCCAACAGACAGTGCTTGCAAAAGGTTTCTGTGTGCTCACTGTGGAAACAATCCAATTAGCAAGCCCGATTCGCAATGCTATCTAAAACGGTTCGTTAATACCCCCTCAGAGGTGCGTTTTTCGTAGTTTGAGAAGAACCCTTTTTTTGGGGCTCAAATCTATGAGCAGGTGGTTCAGGGATAATATCTTAGGGTCAATATGAGCAATATGGTACAATATTTAAAATTCCTGACTGTTCAGCTAGACTACCACTACATATAATAGTAGATACACATAGTAGACATATTGTAGAGCGTATAGATAATTGATGCAAGTGAATGCGACAATAAAATAGGATGCAAATGCCCCCGTCGCGGTAATCACAGAAGCGGCATTACTCATACAAATGTTGCTCTTCAATTTAAGTAACTCAATTTTAGTGACACGGATGGCGCATCTACACTAATAACTGTAATTTTTCTTTATTATTTGATATATACAAGCCATTTATAGTTTGACTTAGTGTAAAGCTCTTTAGATACTGTTCTTCTTTGTGATTCCTTGAGATCATGCTGTTATCGTGCGGATGTGGTCCTCAAATCGATTCGAAGGCCGAGAAAGAGATACATATTTTAGCATTATTTCTGATACTTGTTGAATTTCGAAATATTCAAACGCTCAAAACTTATATCCAGATCACCCAAGCTCTATGGCAGCTTTGTTAGGCTATAAGCGCGCGTCCGCAATAAAACGCAAAAGCACCACTAACTACATTCAGCGATTTATCGTGTTTATCCTATCTGTAAGATAAACTAATCTACTAAAGTGAGAAATAGGAGCCTTTCGAAATCGGAAATCTTTCTCTATCCTATGGCAGAAAGATTCAGTTTATAAATAAGCAAAAATAGATTGACAGCGTTCAAATTTAGTTGAAACGCGCAGCCCGATATCGAGGATACTCACATATGTTTCCTCACTGCAAAAAAAAAAGACTCATGCAATCAGCACCTCGCCCCCGACACGGGCTATTTTAACTGCGCGACTCTCCCTGTGAGTCGCGCGCGAAGGATTCCAGTTGTTGGTTATTTGCTTAGCCAGCTGGTCTATGCCGATGAAGATGCCTTCACTCGCTCTCACGAGTAGACGGACTTTCCTGCACCCGTCACACAGGATACAGGCATCTGTTCGCCTGACATCCGTCCGATTGAGCTGAGCGAACTGAAACAGCACAAGACCGAATGAGCAAACACTTCTTGTCTCGATATAGTTACTCTTCAGCCAGTTGTAAGCTGTTGCTGTCGCTGCTTGTGTCATATGTGATCAAAAAGGACCGAATCAAACGATAGCTGGACTAAGTACGCCATAACAATTAATTAACTGCATACGAAACGTGGATTCGTAATGTAAAAGTGCTCGTGATATGTTAAATACAACGCCCTTCGTTCAGGTGATTTATAACCGTCGTTGAATATTTGTTCTTATTATTATTATTACATTGGATCTGCTCTATGCAAATCCATAATTGTCGTGGTCGTCGAGGATGAGGAAGTGACTGAAAAAAGGGTGGAATTGTGATCAATAGTGATTGTGCTCGTGTAATGGTAACTAATAGACAAACACCGATACACAAGTATCAGCCAAAATTCGACTATGGTGTTTTTAGTATACCCTCACTTTGTGCACTGCGAAGAACTAGACCGCTGGTCAGAGTTTGACGAGCTGCGGCCCCGGGATACTCGTGTCCGGCTGCATATTATTTAATCAAACCAGTCCTTTACAATATATTTATACCACCTTAGTAAAGTTGAATCGGAGATGAATAAACACCGAAATTGAAAATATGTACTGATATTTATACATAGAAGAAAAATGATAACAAAATACACCAAGTTTGTATGGATCCATTGATAAAACTGACTAATGACTTTTAGTTGTTAATGAATGGCTGGACCCCCAGTAATTACAAGGACCGCGAAGAATCAGCCTCTTAGTAGTGATAGATTTATGACGTCATAGCAATATTTTTATCATAATGTGTAATTTCACCGTAAACATATTAATTGCGTTCTCGGAAACATAAAATTCTCGTTTGTGGCATTGTCCTATTGCATTTTACGATTAGGCGATTTGAGACGACTCTGCTCGAGGGAACGAGGAGCGTATACTCTGCTGTGCTCAGGAATAGCAACTTCTCTCTGGAAAATGGGAATTCTTAGCAAACTTGCTAATCGTTTCCCTTCGTTACCATACAACTGTTACGAGATTGGTCATCCCCTGACGGAGTCCTGTTCGGAGAATGCACTGGCCGTCTTCATTTCTAGCCTACAACAGAGCTTCGCGCTGTACAGTGTCCTCTACGGTCTTCGGAGTATTGCGTCGGGCAAGGCCACGTCGGCTCAATTAATTTCAAGTTTGTTACAGGTCACAAGGTCATCGCTATTTCTCAGCTTCAATGTATATTTCTATGCGATGGTCACCTGCCAGCAGTATCATTTGTTCGGTGTCTTCCGAACAATAACCCCATTACTGTCAGGTCTACTCTCGTCCTTTTTGGCAATATATCTCGAGAAAAAGAGCCGTCGTAAGCTGTTGGCTCTCTATATGCTCAATTTGGCTACAGAAACGCTTTATCGGACGATGTGGACACAGTGGCAGGTACGCTCGTTGGTGCCTTATTTTGACGTTATACTGTATATGGCCAGTTTGGCGGCTTACGTCTACAGGGCAACATCAGTAACAACACAGGACCCAATATTGAGAAGTCTGGAGTACCTTTTAGGGCCGCGGGAAGCTCACCAAGTGCGAGTCATTCAGCGCGAGTCGTTATCACCAACATCAGCTCGATTGCCGTTTCAACAATTTCAATACTTGTTGAGTCATATTCGATCCTGGTTCGCAAACCCTCCGGTGCACACGCAATGTTCGTCAAATCTTTGTCTTCAGCAGGCTGTTTACTCTGGCGGGAGGGCACTTGTACTTGGTTGGCTGGCCACTACAATAATGAGCATACCGAAGCTCATCCGGGGCCAGTCCATTCATCTGCTCTCTCGTAAGTCGCTCGGTCTGTCAGCATTTCTCTTTGGAACGTCTGCGGGAACAAATCTAGGTCAGTGTCTCTTTCAAAAGTTCTTGCCCCCCCACATTGCCCGAACACTCGCTCTTCTTCTGTCAGCATCATCGATAGCATTCTACCGTTCGAATTCGATTTCAATTTACATTTTCTTTCGTGCCGTTGAGCTGTACTTCACCGGCACTGAGTCGAACGACCGAGGGGAGGTACGCCGTCAGCGTAATCATCATTTCATCGAGATTCTATACGCATTGTCCTGTGCCGTGGTATTCTATGGAATTGTATTCCAGCCGCAAAATGTGCGCCGGTCTTACGTCACCTTCCTCGATCGTCTCACCGGCTCGAAACTCTCGCAGATTAATCGGCATCCATTAGAGATGTATGGCTTCAAGTCAAGTAGCTCAATGTTCATTGATTACTTCCCTCAGGAGCTGAATATTGAGCGCGTGTCGCCCAAATTTTTAGAAATGGTCCTCATCTGGAGTTTGCAGTAACCAAAGCCACCATCATTATGTAATTATTAAAAACTTTATTAACGCTCGTATTGTTTTTCATATTACACATCCTACTCCAAAAACAATTGTCAAATGTTCCTCCACTGAGACTCGGATGAACGTGTACACAGGTGCGGAGCAGGTTATCACCTATGTGACGTTCCAGAGCGGGTGGTTTCATTGCAGCTATGATGTGCAAAAGGTACGGCGGACCCATGTTCTGGGTTTGTTCAACATAGCAAAATGAAGGACAGGGGTCCGTACTCCCGCCATTTCGCTTCATCTTCCGTCTACTGATGCTTCAAGCGGTAGCCTTGTTAGGGGAGAGGGCTAATTTGCCTACGAGCTTGTGAATAGCGGGGTGTCGAAGAATCCTGCGAAGGTTGATTAGACTCTCTGCACCTGTACACCTTTGGGAAGGGCGAAAACAAAAGATGTATTGAATAATTTACGCGAAAGTGGCTATATCAACAAGCATGAACGTAGGAGATTGATTTGTAAATTGATACAGGCGGAATAATATCTGGGGCGGGTATCCACTATATCGACTATATCTGTTCGGTTGATGGCCGCGTGGCACTGAGAGATGTGCCAGCATTTAGTCAGATTGACAATTACAAATAGTTCTATATGTTGGTATATAAACAAATACGTCAAGAAACCAGAGAAAGTTTTGCTAATAATTTATTGTATGTACCTATGATCTGGATACTGTATAAGATATATATATATATATATATATGTGTGTAGGGAGTGAGGTAGAAATTACCTTCCATTTTCAATGACTTTGTTAGCGCAATCGGAAGTTGTTCTCTGAATCAGAAGAATAGAATTTAGGTACTCGGTTACAGTCAAACTCAAATGCGCCCTTGTTAAGGCAAAGCAGGGCACATTACATATGCACGATAAAAATGCTTATTGTATAACCGCAGTAATAGACACGATCAGTAGTATTGTCAGATGAATATTGTTGTCGGTACAATTGTTGCTTTTGGGTGCAAAAAAATCACGTATCATAAAAAAGAGAAAAAGTTTAAGTGAATTACGTGTGAACGCTTAAATAAGAGTATAATATGAAAATTAGCAAAAAAACAATGTTTTCAACCCCATACCCATTACCGCGCCGGTATATAGAACTTCGTCTCATTACAGTATGGTTCAATTATTGTAAATGAGTGCATTTGTACTAAATTTTCTAGTAATCAACCTTTGATTTCTTATTTAAATTTTGTGCTATTTCCTTAACTGATGATTTCCTTCTAACTGTCTTGTCGGCAATAGAACCTAGACGAGCTTTGTGACCTTATAGTAGAAACGGGTGACCGCTAATTACTGCTGTAATCATTAAAACGCTAAATAAAAACTATTTTCTTTAAATTGTAGCTTCAAGTAAATCCATAGCGTAGATAGTATCTATTCACCATATATATATATATATATATATATATATATATATATATATAATTGGGTTCGAACCCACACTTCGTGAATTTGTTTGCTTGTCTAAATAAAGTAATTTGTCTCATTGATTTTACAATACACTTATCTTTAAAGGCGAATCTTATGCTATCAGATCATATCCGCAAAAGCGTCGCTTATTGTTAACTCTTACTTCCGGGCTGTTAATGGTTGGTAGTTGATAGCTTCACCGTTAATTGCACGCTAAAGATATGGCACATAGCATAAACATCGAACTCCCACAGACTGTCGAAGACTGCTACTTAATAATTTATCTACCTTGGTCCAAAGTCAACAACCTCGCGAAAACTGGTCGTCTCCAACAAAATAACACTAATCTACGTGAGCCCATCGCTTTGGTTTTATGTTCACCGAACCAAATTAGAACCAGCAAGAATAAAGAGCGAAACTAACACTAATAATAGTAAAGGAGGTAACCAAGGAGAACTGTAAAAGATCATCGACCAAATATATATATATATATAATATATATTTAGAACGCCAACAACGGCGTCGCGATCAAATCACCAGCGCTGGAATGAACTCACCTGATCGCTCGTAAACATCAGTAGGATTCTACTTAACTGTTCGAATTTACCTGTCAATAGGTCATAGTGATTATGGTGAGGGTGGCAACGCTCCATAGGTCAACGTATGAACAACTTACCCGTATTTGGTCTTTGCAATAGTTAAACTTCCCAGCATGGCACCCGCACTTACTAACATCCACAAGTGATCACCTTGCCAAGCCATTTATTCTTATGTGGTCCTTAAAGTTGAGCACTTCTTGAGCACTACAACGATAAACTATATGGACACAGCCGTCAATATTTGCGCTATTTTTGTGGTTATGAACACAATTGTGTGTAATAATAATAATAATATTTTCGTAATTATACGCATTTATCGAGTGATGTTGAACGCGTAGCTTAAAACGTCATTGCTTACATTATGTCGGGCCGTATACAAAGCCAGCTCATGAAGGTAACTGCAGCTTAGCTTATATAGTAATTCGCACCCAGTTCATCCACGGTGTCGCCGCATGAACAACAATCGCAAATTTTGAATATAGGCATAAGCCATATTGTATTAGATTGCATGCTCTTCTGCAGCATTATGCACTTTAGCGATGTAAATCCACGAAATTCTCACTATTAAGATTTACATTACTTGAGTTAATTTGCAATGCGCGACATAGCCAGATGGTTATATCTTTGAGTGCAAATGGTGGCTTTTGATTGAAGCGAAAAACTCCTTCTGCAGCTCTTATGTCTCAAGTCAAAACAATCACTGAACACACTCGAATTCCTGGATATGCTTTTACTTGTTTGTGATCGGCTGCTACGACCCTATCAGTTACATAAATCATTTCTACACTGTATTCAATGTTTATGTCAACCACTGTGAAACCACCCCGAGGTTATACGGTATCCCGTGCGGAACAGGTCAGGCTACGGAAGTACGCCGCCTTCCAGACAACTCATATATTTCCCCTTTGAAACCCTAGGCGGCCACGGCCCCCTCTCTGCCAATCTCCTCAAAGGAGTCTACCACAGGCTGGTCTGCGCCGCCGGGGACAATGCACCTTTCTCTTGCTGCTTCACTTATTATTGTAGCTTTTAAGACACACAATTGTATGAAATGAGAGCTTGCCTTTATGTAGGTATTAATCGCAATGTATGTTATCCAATATTATTCTATATATATATATATATATATACAGTGGTGTGAATAAACTTAGCGCACCCCCTATATTTCAACAAGTCGTTACAAAGAATGCACATTTGAGGCATTTATTCTGTGTCAGATTAATGTACGTGTCAAATAACATACATATTACAAAGAACAGCGCATATGACATCGCATGCAGCCTGCTACAACAAATGTATCATATCTTGGTTGTGTAGAATGATAACGCACCCTCAGTTACCGAATGTTCTCGCTGAATTATTCCAGTTTATGTCGAGCATTCAAGCTGTACTGTAGTCATGGGACACGCTTCGAGCCTTACTGATGCAGAGAAAGCAGTTATTACCGCTTTACACCAAGCAGGAAAGACCCAGGCTGCAATTGCCAGAGAAATTGGCGGAAGTTGTCGCGTAATGGAAAATTATTTACGCAGTCCGTCGACGTATGGTACTAATAAGTCTAAAGGACGTCCACGAAAGATCAGCCAGCGAACTGCCATGCACATTTGTCGATTTGCCTCGAATTCGACCATACGTTCTGAAGCAATCAGGGAAGAGTTGAACCTTCAGGTTCATAGATCAACAGTTTTAAAGACAATTAAGCGTTATCCGCATATCATACGGGCGCAAATGAAAACAAGACCTCATCTTCAACAACGCCGCATGACTGCGGAAGTAAACTTCGCTCGCAACAATATGGACAGAGACTGGGTATTGATGAATATTGGAGCCAGGTGTTTTAAATAGTTGAATGCTCAACATAAACTGGATTAATTCAGCGAGAACACTCGATAACTGAGGGTGCGTTATCATTTTACACAACCGAAATATGACACATTTTGTTGTATCAGGCTGCATGCGATGTCATATGCGCCGTTCTTTGTGGTATGTATGTGATTTGACACGTACATTAATCTGACACAGAATAAATGCCTCAAATGTGTATTCTTTGTAACGATTTGTTGAAATATAGGGGGTGCGTTAAGTTTATTCACACCACTGTAGTCCCGTCTCATTCGTGTCTCAAACTACATTGTCTCATTCAAGTCCCCGTGCAACCTGCTCTATATAGCCATCAACCTGATAATACGATTTAGCATAATCATGTTTTGGCCGTTCTAAGAGTTGTTTGCTTACAGGTTCTTTTTATAAAAATAAACCCCAGGAGAGACGAGACAGTGATGGAAAGACGAATTTCTTGTGACGCTTGGGCTAAAAGTAAAAAATTACTATTCTCATATATCATCTACAACTTTTCCTTGCCAGGAAGGAAAGCCTTGCTAAAACGATTGCAACCATGCATGTTCTTTGTTATTGTGTATATTAAGACAGAAAATAATGATATGTAATGATGTATATATATATATATATATTGTAAATGTTTCCGGTAAGCCTACTACTGTAAATCTTGTGTTTGGTAGATTTGGCATGGACTAAATAATGCATTCTGTCGACTTCATATCGGGCACTGGTTGATAGAACAAAAACAAATTATTGAATAATTTCTTTTGTTACAAACAACTTGGTTAAAATTACTGGAAATCTTCGCACAGACAGAAAAGCAATAACTCAATAATGCCATAACACGTAACCCAAAGGTGCCTGCCTATCTGCCTGCTGGACCAAACTATAGGGGGCTCACACGACCAGTGAATATTCTGTGGGCACACATCCGTGCTCTCCGCCGCACTGATTCAATCAGAGGGTCTGCAGGCAGTATCTTCTTTTGTACCCACTGAGTATTATCCTGCGAAGATCCCTGGATATCAACATCACGCATGCCCAAAATGTATAAGAAAGGACTCGGTACCTCTGTGTAGCATTGCTTCAATCACTTGTCAAGGAAGGCGGCTCATGAGGGCAATTCATATTTTGGACTAGGGATTATTAATTTTGATGCGTGAATGAGTAATGATTTGTCGTTAGTGATTAACATAATGGCCACCCGGGTAGGCTGTGAATTCAATTCAAATGCTCCTTTATCAACCAAAAAAGTGGTACAATATTTGAAAATAATATAGCGAATAAAGATGGTTGATCAGTATAGGGATTTTTATATATGATGTTGTTAGATAAGGATCTTATTCCTTGTAATTCAAGCCCAAGTGGCACTCCAAGGGGCCTTGGCAATCTCGAAGAGTACATATTACTTATCGCTCAGTTTTGGCTGCTACCTAAGAAAGGACTGTTAGGCCACTGCGTAGGTTATATATTATTTGGGTAACCCGGGTCCAGAGACAGCCCTTTAAGTATTAAAAACAGATACAAAACAACATTGATACTATAGAGAAGTCCTGAGGTATCCCGGACGAACTAAGGACAGCGCCAACCTTGATACAAAACTACTTGTTCGTAAGATAGTTTGGGATCTAACGAAAGTCTTTAGAGTTCATATACTGATGCAGTCGAAGGCCTCAGAAAAATAGACGTACACCCAGTGCAAGTCTATTTTGTTGTTCTGAGATTTTGTCTACTCATTGACCATTTCAAAAAGGTGGATTTACCTCTTGTCCGTGCTGATCTTCATCGAGAAGCCCGTTGGCCGCAAGAAAGGTGTATAAATAGTGAACGAGTATTTTTTCAACGCTATGGACCCTTGTGCAACTGCCCTATAGTTTGTATCCTTTATGGACTGGAGTTGCATTGAGAGTCGAAATTAGTCAGTCACTTGCCCCTCCTCATATGAGAGGCTTAAAATCACTCGTAACGGTTCAGCCATGGCCATATTCAGCTTTTTATAGATCTGCAGAAGACTGCACTTAGTGCTTGGCGGACTGTTCGCAGATGTCCATCTAGGGGAAGGTGTAGCATGAGCATCAGTGATGGTGGTAGAGGGACCGCGGTACACAAGGACTGACCCAAAGAATGTCTCGAAAATGTACTCGCCAGTACTTCCGCTACCAGTACGCCACTAATTACGCCACTAATTTCTATGACACCCACGCCATCTCTGCCAATATCCATTTATTATCGCACCTGAAGAAGTCACTGACTTCAAAGCTAAGCGCCTACCCTTGCAATATACGCAACCGGGTTGACGCCTTACGGAGGCGGGCTGTAAGTTGAGGTGAAGGGTCGGCCTCCATTAGTTTCTCCAGAAGATATCACCGAATGTATCTTTCCTTGGTGGGATAACCCTTTTTGAGAATGTGCTGCGGTGGTTGGTGCATATGCAATGTGAGTAACCTATCTAGAAATTTATGTTGCTTCTCTTGACAACTCTTTAGGGGGATCTATGCAGATTGGTGAAAAGCTACGTGCGGTGAGGCAACCTGCTAGCCTATGCTAAGGAAAGACACAGCTCTTATCCATACGATCGGCAGGAGACCTTCTGAAAATTCCTTGGGCGCCGTAATGAACAGCGCCGACTCCTCTCTCATATATGTATGAACGCGTTAGAGTTTAGAAACAAACTGTTGAGCTGTTGTATCTCTGATATTTGAAGTCTGAAGCCTTTTGAGTATAATGACGGCACTTTAAGATCTTGGGGATCTTGGGTATCAAGTTAGACTTTAGGGCGCTTTTAGGCACTTTTTTATAGTAACGCTGTATGATCTTTTAGCGTTATTAACACGTTGTATTTTCTGGTATTATAACTAGGTACTTTAGTACCTAGTCTTTTAGATACCCACTTACTTATTCAAGGTCATAACCCCACTTATTTATTCAGGGTCATAACATTCCTCCTTCTCATAGTAACAAGATATTAGATGCAAGTCTTGGGCGGCAAGGGTTGTTTTTACGGGAGACTCATTCCTCCTTTTCATAGTAATATTAGATGCACGTCTTGGGCGGCAAGGGTTGTTTTTACGGGAAACTTGTAATCGATCGAGTTCTTTTCGTAGTGGAGTTGAACGTCTTGTTGTAGAGGAGTACGATGACATGTTATAGATGGAGGAATAGGACGTCTTTCTGGTGTAAACACAGGTGTCCTTTACTGTCCCGTAATATAGTAGCGGTGAGAGGCTTGTCCGTTTTTGGACCCGCCGAGAAAGTTTGTTTATATGTCTCCTCCATGTTAGACTTCCGACCTTTATCAAATACATAACTTAGTTATGTATTTTTGTAACTTTTGTAACTTTTTAAGACGATTCCATTGATCCAAGTTGGGTTCTTTTGATTTCTGAATTATTAACCTGGTTTTTGCATTATCATTTAGTGTTGCGCCGTCAGAATTGGTAACCGATTCGTATCTGGCTAGCCACCCTTCAAAAGTAATACTATTTTCTGGATCGTAGGAAATGCTCGGTATTCTGTTTATCAAGCTATTGGTCAGAAATTCTTCACCTGAGGTATTGGGAGTTATTCGCAGTTTGGTCCTCTCATGACTTTAATAGTGTCCTTGAGAATTCGTTCGCTTTGAGTTTGCAGAAACCGAGTCAGGCGTTCTAGATTTTGGGTGAGGGACTGGATGACAGCAGCGAAGCATCCTTCAAGGATGGTGTTAAGTTCATTCTCCATGATCTTCGTCGCCAAACGTTGTATCTCTGATATTTGAAGTCTAAAGCCTTATGAGTATAATGACGGCACCTCGTTATATTAAGATCTTGGGTACCAAGTTAGACTTCACCTTAGCATTCTTTTGGGCGCTTTTTATAGTAACGCTGTATGATCTTTTAGCGTTATTAATACCTTGTATTTTCTAGTATTATAACTAGGTACTTTAGTACCTAGTCTTTTAGATACCCACTTATTTATTCAAGGTCATAACACAAGCGGAGCGCGCTAAGCGGCGCTCAAATTTGAGATAAAACGTAATTGGCCCGAGCCTGTGTACAAATTAACATCGGCCAACTAATATTTACAACAGTCCACCCGATGGTCAACTCGGAGGGCCGACCATCTGACTGGGCTCCAAAATATACTAAGTGTTCACTATTATTACAATTATTGCGTTTGATTGCAGCCTGGGTGTTATGCTAGGTATTAACGAGACCAAGGTTGAGCAGTGACTGATCTTTATTGTGGGCTGTCACTCGGTGCCCGTGTGTTGACATCTGCCACTAGGTGGCGTGGCGTCTGCCGCGGGCGCCTCCAAATATTCGTGTCTCCAAACATCCCCTTTCCTTTACAATTTATACAATGAGTGATGTGGGAGACTGATGATTCTGGTAACAATTACAATATACTGTAGTGTGTCTGTGACCCATAACGTCGTAGCGTTTAGTACAAGTGCTACAATGTTGGGTTTATAATACTAAAATAATATGATTAAAATATGACTAAAACAACTAAATGACTCAGTACAAACAGCCATTTACCGTATCGACGTACTTGTTCTCTTATTATTATTATTGTATTATTGTTATTATTATTTACATTGGCGATTTTTGCTTGTTTTATTTTTTGCTATATTCTCTGCGGGTCGACGAATATCTCCTTGCTTTCTACCAATCTTCCCGCCTCCTTTTGCTCTATTGTCTAATTCGCCTGTTGCGCCTTTGCTGGTGGTACTAGCCTGAGACGTCGCGCGTGTGGTCTGTGTTCGTTGGTTCTCTGCTCTCTGTTCGAACACTGCCGTATGTCTGTTACAAATCCTACGCGCCGTGTGCGCTATGTCAGACTCAGCTCTGCGCTTGCGTGTTTGAGGTGGTGGAGTGACCTGCGCCTTTAGTGTAGCCGCCCGATTTTTTGCTGTTGTCGCTCTTGTAGCGTACCTGATGTGCACGGTCGCCATTTTACTTGTACCGTGTGTACTTTTGCTGACAGTGTTCTGTGCAGTGTTGAGTGGGCTGGTGGTGTTGGTGGTCGGTGGTGTATTTGTGTGTGTACTAAGCCCGTTTTGTGAGTCCGATGTCCCCTGTCGCCCCAATGGGCTCTCTGGCGAGTGCATCGTTATGTCCCTTGGTGTCGATTCACTTTCTGGATGTTCTCTTGGAGCGGCCGGCTCTACAGGTGCCCTCGGAACTATTCGACCGCTGACAGGTACGCGCTGTGAACAAACAGAGTGCGCCTTATTTTCCTTATCACTATGAATTGTGCTTTGTGGGGTGGGAACTACAATGATGTGTTTTCTATTCCTGATTAGTTCGTTGCCGCCTTCCAGGCGTATTTTGTATGTTCTTGGTCTGATTTGTTCTACGCACCGACCCTTGATCCATTCGTGTGATAAATCCATCGGTTGCACTCGAACCCACTGCCCTCTCATTATAGGAGCGAGTTCTCTTGTGCCGTGATTATACGCTTTTTGTGCGGCTTGTTGACGTTTACTGATTGTTTCGGTAACCTGTTTGTGATTGGCTGTTTGCAGTCTGTTTTCTTTCACTGGCAGAAATGTTGCAATAGTTCGTCCGTAAAATTTTTGTGCTGGTGAGAGCCCCTCGATTTGTTCAGTTGCTCGCCATTCTAGTAGAGCCATGTTTATGTCCTCTTTACTGTGCCCCACCTTCTTCACAATTCGTTTGGCTATTTTGACTGCACTTTCTGCTTTTCCGTTTGACTGGTGATGGTGTGGTGCGCTGACTATGTGCTTAACCAACCATGTGCTGCAAAACTCTTTGAATTCTCTTGCCATGTACCGTGGATCTGAGTCCGTGTGTAGTTCGCTCGGTCTTCCGTGTCGCCCGAACTGTATACTGGTCTTTTTAATTATCTGGCTTGTAGTTGTGTTCCGGCCCAGCTCATCTAATTCAAAATAGTCACTATATCCATCTACAGTGACCAAATAGTTCATTCCTTCCCATACGAAAATGTCTTGATGAACTATTTGCCAGGGCCGTTGTGGGATACTCTTGCTGAGTAGTGGTTCTGCGCGCTGTTTTATTTTGTAGGTCTGACAGGCTGTGCATCGGTTTGCAAAAAGTTTAATGTCTTCCTTTATTTTTGGCCAGTATATAGTATCTTTGATACGGCGGCACATGGCATCGTATGCGAGATGCGACTTGTGTGTGCGGCGCAAAAATTCTGCTCTCAGGTTTGGTGGGACCACTACTGCAGACCCACGATATATTACACCCTCGTCTATACTAAGTTCGTCACGTATACTCCAGAAAGGCAATAGTTCGTTTGGGACGTCCTTTTCTTTGTCGGGCCAACCCTGTTGTATATTGTTGATTAAAATCTGCATTTTGGTATTTTGTGTTGTCTCAACTTTTACTTGCTCTATCAAGGGGTCGGAAATTCTGTTCTGGTCTCTCTGTCTTGTTTCCTCTAGTTCCAGCCTGCATATATGGTCCGTTGTCTGCTCGTATTCTAAGGGGTGTCGGCTTAATAGATCCGCAATTATATTGTTTTTTCCTGGTATGTATTTCACGGTTATGTCATACCTCATTAGTTCGAGCCTCATTCGCTGTAGTCGCTTTGGACACGAGTCTAAAGCCTTGGAAAATATACTTTCTAACGGCTTGTGGTCTGTATGGACTGTTACGTTCTTCATCGCGTATATGTAGTTCTCGAATTTCTTACATGTCATAAGAATTGCCAAACATTCTTTCTCAATGACAGCGTAGTTTTTTTCTGTGGAACTTAACGAGTGAGATGTGTACGCCACTGGCCTGCCGTCCTGTATCAGAACACCTCCCAATCCATATTCACTTGCATCCGTCTGTAATATGATTGGTTTCTCTTTGTCGAAGTATGCTAGTATCGGTGTTTCTGTAAGTTTTCGTTTTATTGTTTCGAAGGCTTCTTGTTGCTGGCTTTGCCAACTGAACTCATACTGCTTTTGTGTGAGTCTGCGCAATGGTTCCGTGAGTTGTGACAGGTTGGGGACGAATGGGAGCAGATAGTTGACACAACCCAGAAAGCTCATTATTCCTTTTATGTTTTTGGGGGGTGGCATGTCTCTGATGGCCTTTATTTTATCTGTGTCGGCTTTGAGTCCCTCTCTGCTAATCACGTGGCCCATGAATTTCACCTCTGACATACCTAAACGTAGTTTGCTTTTGTTGAAACGTAGTCCTACTGTGCGTGCTCTCTGAAATAAGGCGTGTAGACTACGGTGATGGTTTTCGGTGGCCTCGGCTAATGTTTTGCCCTCTCCCCATACAATTGTATCGTCAGCCACCACGGCTACGTTTTCAAGTCCTTCGTATGCCTGTACTTGCCGTCGCTGGTATTCTTCGGGAGCCGACGCAATCCCCTGAGGTACCCTACAATACTGGTATCTACCTATAGGTGTCCAAAATGTAGTGTAGTCTCGACTTTCTGGGCTCAATACCATTTGATAGAAGCCATCCCTAGCATCGAGTACTGAGAATATTTTTGCTTTACTAAGGCGGTGGAGTGTGTCATTAAGCGTAGGCATTGGATATCGTGGCCTGTGTATAGCTTTGTTTAATGCATGTGGGTCTAAGACGATTCTCAACTTACGTCCTGGACGGTGCACTGCTACGAGATTTGATACCCATTCCGTCGGGTGGTCCACCTTTTGTATGACGCCTTGATGCTCCAATTCTCGGACCCGTTCTACGATTTCCTCGACGAAAGCGACAGGTGGGGTGCGTGGCGGCTGTTGCACGGGCCTCGCTTCCTCCTTGATGTGGATTTTCACCGGTTGCGGTAGTTTACCGAGCCCTTGGAAAATGTCTTTATATTCCTCGATGAGGGCGTCGATGCGATCCTTGTCTTGTTGTATCACCATGTTCACGTTTTCAACTTCTTGTGACACTTTGATTAAACCTAGTTCTAGGCAAGTGTTCGCCGACAGTAAAGTTTCTACTTTTCCGTCAATGACTTGGAATTTGATCGTTCTTTTCATCTTCCTTGTCTTTACGGTTAGCACAACGGACCCCATGGTGACTGCTCTTGAATTGTCGTACATTTTCAACAGCTTTCTGTCCTTGTGGTCCAGTTGAGCGGCTTTGTTGACGCTATGTATGGTCAAGTATGTCGACAGTCCCATGACGTTGCACGTTGCACCAGTGTCGAGAAGAGCTCTGATTTCTATTTCTTGTTTACTTCCGGTCCGAAGAGTGGTGTATAACTTCCTCTTCGGTATCCTACCGATAGTTTCAGTCTGGAATGTGTCGTCCGACTCGAATCCTTCGTACGCTTCCATGTCCTGTTCCTCTACTGCCCTTATGTTGTGCTTGTGCTTGGATCTGCACATACGCGCGAAGTGGTTGTTTTTGTTGCATTCGCTACACGTTTTTCCTGCTGCCGGACATCTTTGTGGTGGATGTACTCGTCCGCAATTTGGACACTGTCGGTCACGGGGGTGAAGCTCCTTTTCTTGTCGTTTGCGTCCGTTTTGTGTTCTGTGCTGACGCACCAAGGCTACCTCCTCTGGACGCTGCTTATCACGACTGCCTCCCTGTCGATCACGTTCAATAACTGACAGTGCACGCTCGTTGTCCTCGTAAGTCTCCAGCGTGAGCATGACTTGCTCGGTTGTCAGCTTTTTATGGTCTTCGTGGCGGAAAAGTGCTTCTCTCGCCATTGCCAACCGAGTTCCGAGGATAAGTTTGTCCCTGAGCATAACTTTTTCATGCTCTTCGTACGCACACCGTTTTGCCATCTGAGTCATCCGTTCTCTGAACTCCTTCACGGTTTCAGCGTCCCCCTGGCCGGCCTTCAGAAACAGATATCTCTGGAATATGATATTCCTGTGACACTTATATCTTTTGGACAGTGCCTCCAGGAGTGCTTTGAGTGAGAGGCAAGGTTCTTCGCCGGTCGGGTCCTGTCTGTCCCCTGGTACCATTTCAACTCCGAGACCATTCAAGAATATGCGGTGCTCGTCTCCGTACACTGACCTGAAGTGTGCCAACTGTCTCCGGGGGGACATCTTGTATACGTCGTTGATTAGAGCGTAGTCCGTCCAAGCGTCCAAGAAAATGGTCCAATTTTCGCTTCGATCACCATCATGACTCATCGGCCGTGGTGTGTTGCTTCGTTGAGTCATCTTTCTCTGTTGCTGTTCCTTGGTCTGACGTTTCAAAATCCTGTCTACTGCGCCATGTTATGCTAGGTATTAACGAGACCAAGGTTGAGCAGTGACTGATCTTTATTGTGGGCTGTCACTCGGTGCCCGTGTGTTGACATCTGCCACTAGGTGGCGTGGCGTCTGCCGCGGGCGCCTCCAAATATTCGTGTCTCCAAACACTGGGTCTGTCCGGCTCGGTGTAAAGCAGTAATAACTGCTTTCGCTGCATCAGCAAGGCTCGAAGCGTGTCTCAAGACCACAGTACAGCGTGAATGCTCAAGACAAACGAGAATTAATTCAGCCAGAACACCCGATAATTTAATCATTTTACACACTCGAAGGATGACACATTTTATTGTTGCAGGCTGCATGCTACGTTATATGCGCTGTTCTTTGTGGTGTGTACGTCATTTGACACGGACATTCATCTGATACAGAGTATATTCCTCAAATGTGTGCTTCTTGTAACGATTTGTTGAAATATAGGGGTGCCTTAAGTTTATGCCCAGCACTGTATTATTAAATATTTCTGACGCCGTATGCATCAATCGATTCGAACTAGTGCACTCGAAAGCACTCGTTAACCTCACTCATTGCATTTACTCGGCCACTTCGAGCGGTATTAACAATTGCTCAGCTCGTTTCGTTCCGTGGCCGTTGGCAAAGCGAACACTGTACGTCCGCACAGCTCTGTCGCGAACTGGATGCGCCGTCGTGACACTGAATGACGTCCTCAGCAGTCGTGTTCGGAGACGCGGCAGACCTGCCTCATCCACGAACAGGTTGTGGATCAACTGCAAGCGGCGATCCTGTCGGCACTGGTTCGCCCGCCCGCGCTGAGTTGAACTCTTCAGCGCGAAGCTGCCCTTGAGCATATCGCACGACGAGTGCTTCTGCCCATGAACGGAGCACAGCATGCGGTGGTGGATCTTGTCGGCGCAAGTTAAGGGAGCGAACCAACTGAGTGGATCGAAGATCGACGCTGCAAATCTGAGCACAGTGCGTTTCGTGGCCGTCGGTATGCGAGCACCTTCTCTTGCAAGTGGAGCCAACTGTACTCGCATTTCGTCTTTGGCCGGCGTCCACACGATACCCAACACTTTGAGAAGTATTCCGGCCCCGTCCCACGCATCAGCTGCCTCGATACCACGGCAGCGTAGGTGCTCGGCGACTCTTGATGAGTTCGTTCTCCACTTGGCCAGCTTCATTGCGTTCTCCGGGTCCATTCACGAGAACAGACGCCCTTGAGTAGCTGCCAGTACGGTGCCTTGAACCTGGTTAAGCAGTGTGCCCAACGCCTTAGCATCAGTGGACGAACGCAATACAGGGACCCGTGATAGCCGAGACATAACACGTCGCCTCTTCTCTTCTGACTGTCCGTAGCTGTCTTCGAGCATGCGGAAGGCTACCGGATAATTCTCATTGGTAAATAATAGCGAGAGTAGTGATCAGCTGCCGCGCTTGGCACGTAGACGAGAGATGAGAGTGAGTAGCTTTTCATCGCCGGTCGAGTTTGGTCGTCGTGCCAGATATATATTGAACTGTATTCGCGATATATATTGAACTGTGATATGTATTGGACAGTCCGAAATCTCCGTCGCTGGTTCGAAACGGTTCAGTGTTCACTTCGAGCTGCGCGCCGGCCGGTAGACTGCTGCTGCGGCTGGGAGTGGGGCGGGGGCAGGCACGTATTGTGGCAGCTGGCACGAATTCTGTGTTTGGCGAGGCGCCCAGGAGCCTACTAGGAGCCTACAGGCTACTGCTGTAGCCTGCTGCTGCGCCGTTGGCGCGAGATAAGATGACACTGTCGATAATAGCGAAGCCGTAGAGCCGCCCAGCGTTTTCCCCAACGGCCGCTGCGCTGATAGACCTAGCAGGGCGCTGTATTTGGCCTGACAGCTTAGCATACGCGCACTGAACGACTCGTTGTCATCCAGCTCGACTTCCAACGCCGGATCAGCAACATCAAGTAGGTCGATAATTTGAGTATTGAGGTCAGCCACTGCACAATGTTTTTCTCTGATCACAGTAAGCAATGCTTGGATTCGCTGCTGGCCTTCGTTGGACGATCGGTTAGCAAAACCAAACACTTGTTTTTAAGGGACACCTGCAGTATTTACTAACACAACCGATTTCACATCCTGGTACGGCACCATGTAGAAATTTATTGTTGCTTCTTTTGACAACTCTTTAGGGTGATTGATACGGATTGCTGAAAAACTAGGTGCGGTTAGGCAACCTGCTAACTCATACTAAGGAAAAACACACGTCTTATCCGTACGATCGGCAGGAGAGGTTCTGACAATTCGCTCGGCGCAGTCATGAACAACACGGTCTTCTCTCTCATATATTTATGAACGCGTTAGAAACAAGCAGGGCGCGCCAAGCGGCGCTCAAATTTCAGACAAAACCTAATTGGCCAGCTACTGTGTGCACATTAACATCGGTCAACTAATATTTACAACAACCTATAACTCTCATTAACACACCGATACCCGCTAAAGAAACCATACCAGGAGACGCCCAACAATGTGTCTTGGAACCCATCATAACTATTATTCGAGAAGTTGTAACCTTTTTTGAGGGGTTTTTCGGGAATGCCTAATGCACATGCGTCAGTCGTAATGACTATTGTGGGACTCACAAACCCACTAAATCCGTTTTACCCCCACCCCCAAGGCTCAGAAACTGCTGGGCATTAATTCGATACCATGGGAGTGGGCCTCTTTTTTTTAAAAGAGGTTAAAAGTAAATCCTGCATAGACACCAGGCCTCATAACTAAGGTGTTTGCCTGGTAGTGTCAGACTCTTAACTCTAGACTGACTAAACGCAGAACCGATTTTGACTTGGGGCACTGACCGGGACTGTCAAAGTATTACTTCAGTCAGTGCCTTGCAGGGACCGGCAGTTGATTCCAACCATGTCCTATCCATCCCTTCCTCCTCTAGGGCGAACCCTCCCGCCCAGCCGCAGCAGGTGGGTTCTGGGCATTTTCCCTTCGGACCAGCTCTGTTATCCGCACCCGTTCTAGCCTCTCCTTCTCCCGGAAAATCCTTTCGGCTAGTGTGCTCCCTCTGTCCTATTTGTCTCTGGCCAGGCATATGTAGGAAACGAACCGTCGGATCCCGTTCTGCATGGCCCGTGTCAGTTCGGTGTCCGCGACCTAATGCCGTACCTGCTCCGTGGCTCCATATGCTGCCAGTGTGTGGAGAGAATCGTCCTCGACTCCTGCATCGCACAGCGCGCAGATGTCCGACCAATCCTGTGGAGGTAGGATTTGAAATTCCCGTGCCCTGTGATGACCTGGGTAAGGAAATAACTTATTTCCCCACCTGGTCTTTCTGTCACGCCTTGATGTCCGGTATAACATTCTGCACTGCCGCCCCAGGAGCGATGCTAGGGATGCTGTCCCATTCTCATGTTCTCTATGGTTGCCCGACCCGGAGAGCCAGCGTCCGCTGGGTTCTCCTAAGGGTCCTCTTGATGTACGCGCGAGACGTCGGGGCAGAGACCCAGACCGGGGCGCCGAACAGCATGATCGATTCAGCGACCGACAGCAGCAGGCGCCTTTTAACTTCTCGCGGCGCCCCTCATGCCCTTGTCAAGGTACACCCCGAGGTAACAGGCCGAATCTGGATCTCCTCTCCTGCCAGCACGACCTTGATGTTAGGGCACCGCTTCCTACCGATGAGGAGGACGGCCTCACTCTTCGTTGGCGCTAGCTCGGGTCCGTGTTGTTCCATCCAGAATCTCATCAAGTGTCTGGTTCGTGTTCCCCTCTAGCTCTTCGGGAGTCCTTGCTTACACCGTGACGGCGAGATCGTCTTCGTAGGCGATCAGGTCTACCGGCGAAGGAAGGTGCCTGATCCCCAGGACGCGGTCGTACCCGATGTTCCAAAAAAGGGGACCAAGATTGAACCTTATGGAACCCCAGCTGTCATGCGGAAGTCGAAACCCTCGCAGCTCAGATCTCTGTCACTGAGATATCCCGAGATAGCCCTGACCAGGTATTGCGGAGCGCGCCTTCTCAGCAGAGTGCAAAGAATGACGGCCCACGGCAGCCTGTTGAATGCGTTATTCACATCCAGCAGCACTATCAAGAACAGGTCCCTGGTTCGCACAGGGGACTCCCTGGTAGTCTCGGCATTGGACACCACCCTGTGAATAGCCGATAGTACTGATCTCTTGCGTCTGAACCCGTACTGCGCGTCCGAGAGCAAGCCGAACTTCTTGGCGTAGTCACGAAGCCGTGCCTCAATAATCGACTTGATACCTTTGAAGAGGGTACGCAGCAGGCAGATCGGCCGGTAGGACCCGTTCCCCTTCGGTATCAAGACCACCTCCGCTTTTTCCGCATCCTAGGGAAGTTTCCTTCCTTAAGAATGTTCGCTGCAACCTGGGCTACCACTCGAGGGAATTCCTTGAATAGCAGCTTTGTCGCTGCTGGTGTAATGCCGTCTGGACCGGGTGCCTTGCCCGACTTCGGCCTCTCCCCCGCTGTCTCGACCTCCTCGATCGTGACTTCCGGGATGTCGTCCTCATCTTCCGGCAGCGTTTCGTACGGTGTCCTATCGAACTTCGGGTGCATTGGGAAGAGTTTGCGCCTGTTCTCCCTCTTCACGTCCTCCGCGAGCGGGACCTTGACGCCCGTCCTCCTCAGCTTCTAGCGAACCCTTTTGAATGATCTCCCCCATGGGTCGTCGATCAGCTCCGCCAGGAATACCTTCCAACAGCGGCCCTCTGGCTAGCTCGGCCCTGATTAGTCGGAAGGCCGCCCGTCTTGCCCTCAGCCTTTTGAGCGCTCGGCGCGCTACGAGACGCTCCGTCCTGGCGGTGTCGATTTCCTGGTTCCACCAGAACTGAGACCTCACCTGGTTCCTCCTTCTGGGGTGAACCCGGGCCGTTTCACACGCCGACTCAAGGAGTTCTTGAAGAGCTCCCGCTTCTTGCTGCCTTCTTGAAGAGCTGCCTGGCTGTGTTATTTATGTGCTCCTGCTGATTTACCTTTTACCCTGGTTCAGACACCCTGTCCCCTGATGCAGTATTGTGAAACCCACTGCCCAACTTCCAGTGCATCGTTGTGACCGGATGCTGACGGTGATACCTTTACAAGTAAATGGTAAATGGTAAATCTTTATTGGTTTATCAAAAGAGCTGCAATTTTTCAATGCTTAAGCTCTCTTATGTGTCACACAGCGGGGCTCGAACCTGCGGCCTCTGGCTTCCGACAGCCAGAGACTTACCCGTCCAAGCCACCGCGCTGACGGGTTTAGGTAGGTCGTTTCTCCATTAAGTGACCCACAGGTCAACCTGAACTGAACCCAAATCGCACCAGCTGTCGCGGCTGACACAAGTATATAAAGCAGCGAGTGTTTGGCCTCTCTGAATACCACCAATAGGACATATCGTTCCCGATTACCGCCGTTGTGAAGAGAACGACCCGACGTGCAACTGTGTTTGAGATGTCATTTGTAATTAAAGAATCTAGTCGCTATGTACTTGTCTATCGTCTACTGGCAGCCTGGGGCTCATTACCGAAGGAGATTCGGTCGCTCACCTCAACCAAGGCGTTTTGGCGCGCAGTGAAGAAAGCCATTAACAACAGATAATAACTGAATAAGGCCGTTAATAACTGATAATACGGGAAATCCGTATCTCTGTGATATTAATGCAGATTTTTTACTTTGTAGCTTATACCTTACAAATCAAATTTGTGCATAATTATATTGGACGTACTCCACGTAATGATAGTGTCATTGTGAATCGTTTGGCAGACGTAGTTGTGGTGTACGACTGTTAGGCTCATCGAATGTACTGGCGAGGAATGTATTCCTTAGCCCTGCCCTTGGGCAATGAGCCTTACCTAAATATTATTCCTTACAACTCAATATTCCTTTATCTGAGAAACTAAGCAGTGTAAAAACGCCAGTCCCATGAATAAACATCAATTTATATGAATGTCATCTCGATGATCTCTAGCCACTTGCTAAAAACATCTATGAGGGAAACTTAGTTTTCGCTTTTAGCATGGCAAATCGGCGTGTACTCTTACCCAGGCCACTTTTGGTTGGCCAACTAAACAACTCTTGTTTGACTGGATCTCTATCTGTGGTAACAGCTATGATAGCCCAGTATACGGATTTCTATGACCTGATCTAGTCGCGGCCAGTAGACGATCATCCGAGCTGACTGCCTCCCCCTAGATATTCCTGGATGACCTTTATGCATCGTTTTGGGTGTCCTGCTACGAAACGCAGACGAAATAATGCGCTCCTTATATAGAAGACACCGTCCACCGTAGACAGCGAATCTTGTCTACCTATGTGGTGCCATAATGCGTCACAGGGACGAGGACACAAACCATAACTTAAAACAAGGGAAAATGGACCAGAACCTCGATGGACCAGCGCCTCAGGCAATGGTGCGCAAGGGCGAAGGGACTTGTCGTACCATATATAGGCGCTTACAGGACTTAGTAAAGAGATGGATCTGGAGGGTTAGGGGGATCCCTGAAAAGCGTAATGCGAAATACAATGAAAATAGTTCGAAGCCATGCCACAGGCATGAGGTCCAAGGTTTAGTGGGTGAGAGTCCCACGCTTTGTGCACATTCCCTTGCAACCCGCTGGAAATGGAGGACCCCGCAAAGAAAGCTGACCCCATGAACGATGGCAAGGCTTCAAAGGCGGAGTACAAACATGAGCAACCCGAAGGCCCTGGCAACGCTGAGGACAAACATGATACCAGCATTGACGACGCTGCTGTGGATTAATTCTATGAGAACATTCCCCAAGCGGAACAGACTGATTGTGACCGAAATGCATCTCAGGCAGGCGAAGAGTCTACTCTGACCTGCCGCGGGTAATAACGCTGACGGAAGGGGGCTATACCGAAGGGCGACGGAACACGATTGTCGTACGGAGACGTGAGAGATCCAATTCTAGGAATCGCGAGGGCGCACAGCCACGAGATCGAGATCATATATCATATATATATATATATATGAATAACCTGCGTCGAGTGTTGGTGAGACTAAACTTAACCATATGCAACTAAATGGCAATTTTTGGTGGAAATAAGTAAAAGTCTTGTGATGTTAAAGATTGATTTATTCAAGTCCCTTCGTCTGTTTGGTTTTGTTTTTCTTCATTTTGTTTCGTTTGTTTACTTATTTATTTGTTTGTTTGGTATTGTTCTGTTCGCTAAAAGTTTGTTTTCCTTTTTGCGCCGTTGTCTGTTCCGTTTTTCTTTGCGCATTTTAGATTTTCTTCTATGAGACTTTTTCCTTTTCTTTTCTTTTATAGTTACTGTCTGTCTCTGCGAGGGGTGCGAACGCCATTGAGTCACATCTCGCATCTACATCCTTTATTCATCGTTCGTTCACTATATTCGGCCTAGGTGCTCCACGGGTTTATCCGCTTACTCCCGAAGAAATCACCACAATCAATCAACCATCTCAACTGCTCAAGCCAGTTATCATTCGTTGGCCGCTTGAATACCACCCACCGCCGAAAGTTGCACAATTTTTAAACACCTCCAAACTACCACCCTGACGGTCAATTCTAGTAGGATACCGTACACATGACAACGAATTTAGCAGTGGATGAGGACATGCCGCTAGATATATGGTAGCTTCTGCTCGGATCTGTTCTCTCATAGTAAAACCGATAGTTCTTATTTCACCTTCTCTTTCATAGCCCATTACCACATCTCGGATGTTCTTACGTTGTTTCATTATCTCTGCTAGATTTGTAGCAGTTAACTGTAGTTTTTCCATCGTCTTGTTATTGTAATCACCGTTACTAATTTTTGAAGTGTTCATTCACATGTACGGAATATATATATATATATATTGTATGTGGAAGTATATATATATATATATGTGTGTGTGTGTTTATGTTGGCTGATGTGCACGTGTCGGTGTCACTATATAATACCTCTGTTTATTTTCACTGTAGTTATGTGTCTCTGTGCATTTTTGTACGTTCCTGTTGTATGTCTATTTATTAGTTTGTTTATCTCATCGTTGTTCCGCTCGCTCCCCGTCGGTTGTCATCATAGGTAGAATAGTAATAAGAAATCTGTGAATGTATTGACTAGTGATGGTATATTTCTTAATGGTTGTCCGTTTGTGTTATTTCCTGCCTCCGCCATTTTGTCCACCTTGTGTGATAACATTAATTAATATTGCGCCTGCAATTCGTCGGCTGCTATGGCTGCGGCGCTTATCTATAGTTCAGTATGTCACTTACATCAGCCACGTCGGAGTTCCCTTAACCAGCCCAGAATACAATTGATGATGATAATAACTATTACTATCATTCTTATTACCTCTCTTACTTCTTTCTATAAAATATTTTGTTGCTTGTTAAATGTCGCTTCCTGTAAATAATTTCTCACGGTCCACCAAAGTTCTCCCCCCCCCACAGATGTCGGTGCCTACTTTATATTATATTAGAAAACATTACTTCTATTCTCTTGCACAATGCGGCTGTGAGCGATTCATATAGCCGTCCCTTCCTCTGTGTGCTGAGCTAATCATCATGATCCTATTTTCGATCTCCTACTTGTTATATTTTGCAATATTTGTAATACTATCTTATTATTATTATTATTAACCTTATTATTAATATTATAATAATTATTATTATTATTGGTATTGTTGTTGTGGCAGTCCAACATATACTTGTACACAAGTTGTTCGTAAGGTTACACAATCCTATGGGTTACTAAAGTTTGACAGTTTTAAAGGTAGCCTCCCGTGAATGTTGGTTTTCTATCCATTCTGTAAACACATATTCATATAGCGGCGTATGCTTCAAAATAGATCGCTAAACAAGAAAAACGTCTACAAAGTAAAGCCTACTTTGGTCAGCAAATTAAGTTTAAAATCCTACAATCTGTTCATGATTTTCAAATACATTTGAAGCGCTCTGGGAAAACGTACAAAATTTCCTGCTTTCTTTCCTGCTTTAACATACACTTTATACAATCCAGATTAAATAGGTATTGTCAGACAAAATTTAGACATGAACATGAGAGTTAAGATTAGCTTGGTAACCGACAAACTTTGGTTAATCTCTTGTAGGTTTGTGTAACGTTTCGAACACCCTGTATATAAATCATATTACCCCCTTTTGACCTCATTAATTAGACGTGTTTCTTGTCAATCACATTCCCAACTGCTTTCGAGCCTGTGTTTGTGTGGGGGGGAGGGGGATGAATCCCATCGCGAGAATCGTCACTATGTATAAATAGCGAATGTAGAGAATGAGTTGATTGCTATTGATAACGTATATTGTAAATGTTAAAGTAAGTATCTATTGTATAAAACAAAATTTGAATTAATGTGGCTTTGCTCGAGGTAGTCCCCTTTCTGACTGAATCAATACCCTCTCTCTCTCTCTATATATATATATATATCTATCTCTGTTTGTTTGTTATATTTAGTGCATGTATGTATATGGTGGAATTTCGTCGTCCAGAGTTAAGATTACTCACTCCATGT
The DNA here is from genome assembly GCA_019614645.1 of Stratiolaelaps scimitus. NCBI lineage: Eukaryota > Metazoa > Arthropoda > Arachnida > Mesostigmata > Laelapidae > Stratiolaelaps > Stratiolaelaps scimitus. Next base: position 1,189,533 of record JABWDB010000067.1, on the reverse strand, counting down.
TTATGGTGAATTATGCGCTTAGCATAAACCTCCGTTTCATAATAATACTAATCATAATAATAATCAACATCATCATGGTAGCAATAGTTGCTATACAAAGAATAGCAATAATAGTAATGATAACAGAGAGTTAATATGACCCCCTGGCAACAACTGAGTTGGGTTCACTGAGTAGATTTGTTAATTAGATTTGTCGTCATTTATTTATTGAATCCCGTTTTTGGCACCCGACATAATACTTCTACCGTAGTATATATATATATATATATATATATATATATATATATATATATATATATATATATATATATATATATATTATTATTAATGGTTGTAGTAGCGTGTCAACCATTTATTAGGGCCTCCTGTATTTTAGGTGGCATTCGACATTGCTGCTGTTATGCTGAGAAGTTACTTCCCGATTCGAATCAGCAAAAAATGGTTTTACATAATTATGTTCGCATAATATCACCACCACCTTTACCGCTATTTATTCTACGCATTTTTTTTTCGTTCTTCGTCGGCTACTTCATAATCTGTCAGACATCTGTTTTGCTGTTTCTCACATACCTTTTTCCGAGTCTACATATAAGGTGTGTATATATATATTGTAGTGTGATGACTAACAAATTAACCTCGCACAGACACGGTCAAATACATATCCATTGTTGCTTTTCGTCAATGTATTTCATCTTGGGTTATGTTAATGTCGTTTGCTTAGAGTAATTTGCATTGTTGATGTAATATATATATATGTGTGTGTGTTTGTTTGTTTTGATATAACATAAGTTTGATTTGATTGTGGTTGTGTTTTCCGTTGCTCTTGTTGATGTCGATGCAGCAATGGAGTAGTATTATTTGTTATGAATAGCGGGGGCGGGGGATTCAGAGTTTTCCATTTATTTTTATTTCCATTTACTTTTACTCGAAATTTACATAGCTATAAGAATAAATAATATTGTCTATTTCCGAAACGTTGGTGGAATATTTGGACAAGATAGCCTAATAATCGCAATCGATTGTATTACAATACGACTGCAAAAAACTCCAAAAATAGGTTAGTAGAATAAATTCAGTGACTAAACTAAGGATAAAGGAATTTGTCCTATTTGATAAGTCAGCTTGTCATCTCTCATCATAACTCCAAACATTATGCTATATGTAATTGTTGTTAATAAAATTTTTAGGTGTCAAGCAAGCGACTTATCGTTACCTCTCTTATGGATGCAATTGAGATTTTCGTCAAATATTTTGCACCTTCTTTTTATTTATAATTTATCGATTTTATTTAATAGTTGTAGTCCTTTGTCTACCTCTGCAACAAAACGTTGAATTCATATTGAGGGGCAGGCTAATAAATAGATTTGCCAGCGGAATTAATAAATTTAAAGGATAAATAATAGACCATGTCTGCTATTATTACAATGACATTATTATTATTATTATTGTCGTCATCATCAGATAATGTCTTGTGTGCCTTTATCTTTGTATTGATTGAACTGTGTCTGGGCCGGTCTGCATGTTTGTTGATGGTTGATGAAGCCACACTGAATTATGTTTCTATCTGTAAAAGTTCGTATGTAAGTATGTGTGCACCTATTTCGCACGCTTCCGTTGTTGTTGTTGTTAACTATATCTTGAACTTCACTCTTACTGAGTATCTTCGGTGTGTCAGGGCTAGCTTGTTGTAATAGTATTCATTATAAAGATTTGAGCAATCGTTACCGTTTCATTCATCCTGCAAATGGTTGGTGTTTACTTCAAACACTCAACACCGTAAACTGCCAACGCAGTCAAGTTTCGAGGCGATCCATGAAGTTGGGTGCCCCCGCTGAATTCGACAGCTAGGTGGAATAATCAAAAATGGACTCAAGGACAGGCCTTTTAATAGACATAAGAAAAACACGTGATAAGAAACTTGGAATTTGTTTTTGAAAAATCACGAAACATGAAAGGCGGGGCTTATATTTTGCGGCAGTGCTAACAATAATGAAATTTGTGTCTAGACGATTTGTGTACGATACAATTAGGAAATTCAAATCCCAGTGACAATTTGCCCGTTTGAACCAGATTATTAGCAAATTACTATTTATCACACAGTCTAAAAAATGAATCATTTAGATGGCATGATGTGTGTTAAGTCTCTCAAGTACTTACAAAACGCTGAAAATAAAATATGAACTCCTTTCATTAATGTTTGCCCAACATAAAATTCAACAAAACACCTATTTCTGAAATCTCAAGCCTGTGAACGGGTCGGTACCAATCAAAAAGAAATCATATCGGACTCCATTGAAAATTTGGCCCTAGTATGCCTCCGCCTAGCAACGTTGCCAACAAACGGCCATGCGATCAGCAAATTTATGTCTCTCCAGAACGATATGAACCAAATCCATTAGCAGCTGCTCATCTCTCCAGTTTCGATATTCGTGACATTGATCACCCGAATTAAGTTGGTGAAGCTGTAGCACTCGGTTTTGAAAGGTGAGCGTCGGTGTTATATCTATCTGCTCAATGATTTCGGCGCACTTTATATCAAAGCAAAGGAGATCTCCTCGTTGCCCAACTCTCTCGAACCGTAATAACATGGATCTGCATGCTAAGTCTGTAATATACTCATCTCGGTAAGCGTAATTGTTGTTTGTTGTTGTTGTTGCTGTTGTTTCTGGTGGTGTTGTCTCAGTGCTAATAATACACAACAATATATAATTGAATGACACAGTATATAATTATACTGCGTAAGTAAACGTCGTATCTTGCAGAAGTAATTAGGTAATAAAGAGTCTAAGTAGCATCGCAGTTCATTGCTTCACTATTCCAGTATCTTGTCTCCGTTTTGTTTGTATAATAATATCGTTACTATTTTAATTATTATGTTTGTTGACATCGATTCCTTACTCTCTCGGCCGTTGGCTCTCTTGTTTGGGTAGTTGGTTGATTAGTAGTTAAATAGTTCTTTGTTACGATCAATGAGAGCAGTATCCGCCATTCTTTCGTTATCATCATCATCATCATTTGTGAAATGTGTCTCGAGGAGTGTTCTGCTGTCTAATGTCGCAATAGTAATGGTAGTAGTAGTTGTAGTTGTAGTACCTGTGCAGCGAACTAAAACCTTGACAAACCCCCTCTACAATGCCGCTGGCCTGACTCTACCTGCCCTACCTCGGCGGCAGCTTTCCACCGTTGCCATCGTCATCATCATCATCGATCAGATTCACCAATACTTTCATAATGCAATTAATATAATCATTATGGCTTTATTATTATTATTATTATTATTATCTGTCTTTGTCGTCCGTCATCATCATCATCATCATCCAGTGTTGTTGTTGTTGTTCATACAAGCTCACTTGCCAATCAGCTGATCCAGTCATTCACTCACAACTATTCATTCATACTCTGTCTTTTGTTTCTCTGTTTGGATTTGTTGCTGTTGTTGTTGTTGTTGTTGTTGCTGCGGTTCTTGTAGGTTGTTGTTGTTGCTGTTTATCTCTATACGTCATGTACGTCCCGTTGGGAAAAGGGAGACGGCAGGGGCGAAACATCTTTGTCGCCACTTTTTAATAAATCGAGTGGTTAACCCATAAATCGACTGATAAACAATAACAGTATTAATAATAATAATAATAACTTGTTATTATTTATTGGTGTTATGGAAAACATCAGTATTATGTGATTCATAAACTGAGTAATATCATCGCAATCGACCAGCTGGCTTCACGATTTAGACATCAATAGTACCATCAAGGAGGAGAGATTCAATTATTGTTATAATTAGGATTATTATTATTATTGTTAAGCTACCTATGATTTTTTTTTGCAGAATAATCAAATGATCAGTCTGTAAGCTAAATTGCTGAAGTGTCGCTCATTTCATCATCCTAATAATGATTCGTTATCGAACTAGATTAGCCATCACCATCAATGTCGGTCATTATTTTATATTCATTGAACATGGTTAACTAATTACTTGGCTACCTAACAAAAATCCTTAACGACCAATAATAATAGCAGTTAAGTATTCATTGATGTGTGCATGTGTATCTATATATATATGTGTGTGTACCTGGATGTGTATATGCGCCTGTGATTTCTGTTTGTTAATTAATTGTATGATTATAATTATACCTATTGTTGTTGTTGTTGTTCTGGCTGTTGCGGCTTTTGTTTTGTTGTTGTTTGTCTGCTAATAATAATAATTATAATAATAACGGCCTGCCAGTTCTGAGAGGGTGCTACATATGTTGTTATTATTGTTGTTGTCATTTGTGCCTTCGTTTATTTCAAACTCACTGTCCGACTGTTAACCCATAATGTAGTAATCATTTCTTAAAATTTACTATTAGTTAGTATTGTTGCTTACTTTTATTTTTACTATGGTTGCCGCATCTTTAACATTTTCTTTGCTCATTATTTTTATTATCGTTATTATGCGATATCCAGATGATCTTGCTTGTTGACACTGTTCATCATTATCGCCATTACCATAATAATCATCATTATTTATTAGAGTTGTTAATGTCATTATATCATCATCATGATCATGTCAACCATTTCTAGTATAGGTAATCTTACTTATTAATAAAATTCTTCCTCTTATTATTGTCATTATAATTATTATAATTATTATGTTCGTTACCATCATTCATGTTATCATTATTCTTCGTCATTATTATTATTATTATTATTATGTAATCAATATTATTAATACTATAATAATTATTGTTATTATTAGTAGTATGCTCTGTGTGTGTTTCTGGTTACTCCCTAAGTGGTTTACTAAGTTTGTTAACCCTAAAAATGTCTAGTAGATTTGATCATTCGCTGGTGAGCTGCTCCAGACATAAGCGTTTCTTTCGTTAGTATTACCTCAACTCGTTTATTATTAATTACTTATGTCTCTTACCCCCCCCCTCCATCTCGCATCTCTGTATCTCGTTCTCAGACACTCTTCCGTTCGAATGTCAACAAAGGGTGCCTATTTCATCTCGCTAAATCACTCGCACATCAAGATCATCATCATCATCAAGTTTGCCATCGAATATCGGTGTAAGACTGTTTCAATTCTAACTATTATTATTATTGTTGTTGTAGTAGCTCCTATATTTTCGCTGTTCCACTGCTTCCTGTGACGGCTGTTCCAGTCCCCGACAAATATCATCTCAACTCAACTGGCTTTGTCTCAATGATCATCATTCATTATTATGACCATCATTATCATTATGATTAATAGTAATAATAATAATAATAATGCATGTTGGTTGATTCGATCCATCATAGTCATTCATCGTCACCATGTCACCATTGTTATTATTATTATTAGTTTCAATCTCTGAGAATCTACACGGGGCACAACTACATACCGCTAGCACTAAAACATTCTAGAAATTATCGTCTGTCTTTCTGAGGATAAAGGCTCTACTGCTCGTTTTCAAGCGAGTGCTGAAGCGATCTCTTGAGTCTACCATCAAGAAGGCCAAAAAGCTTAGGCTCTCTGACGAGGCTATAATGTCAACGCAGTTAGTTAGTCATTCATCCATCCACCTCACTCGTCACTCTAATAATAATATTTTCTGCAGCTTGACCTTATATCCGCTGCAGTATGTATATGTATATATATATATATATATATATATGCAGAGCAGATGGCATTTAGTGTTCAGGAGTATTAAAAATTTACCTTACGAGATACTGTTGGTTGTCGGCATGAACAGGAGGGGACCGTAGGATAACTCAGGGCATCTACTGTACAATAATAATAATAATAATAGTAGTAATAATAATAATATAATAATAATAAGAATAATATGACCTTCCAATTACGCACGCTGATCCAGTTATAGGTCGATACCAACAGGTTATTTATATGAGGTGAAAGTGGCATGACGCTTAAATCGATCTGCTTGAAACGTAATATTCACACTGGAGCACAAAAAAAATGACATCAATGGCACATAGATATGAGGGAACTGCCATAACTAGTTTTATACTGTTAGTGAATTTGACTCGTTCTATGATACTGGTCTGTGGCGTTAAAGGTGTCTTACTCAGGTGCAATAACAGTAACTCGTTAGAGCTGTGCTAGAGAATGCTATTTTTGGAACAAACCATACATGGCAAAGACTAAAGGTCGTTCCTAGCAGAAAACTAGTGAGCACTAATTGGCATACAGTGCGGCACGCAGAAAACAAACGTCTCTTTAGTGGAGCCCAATTTATCGGGAGGATTAGAAAAAAATTGAAATGTAATAATAAATTAAAATATAATAATAATAATAATAATAATAATAATAATAATAATAATAATAATAACAATAATAATATCGTAATATACCGACTGGCTATACCTATGCCTTTTAGCCTTACGATTCCAAGGCGAGTTGGCAGACCCGGCTGCTCCGTGCCGGTCAATCATCTCTTCTCTCTATCTGTACCCAAAAGGCTGATTTAAAAAGCTTTCTTTCTCTCGGTGCATTTGGGAGCGCTACCTTCTTGGGTCCATCTTGATCGTTGCAAAAGTTAGCTCTTTGGGTTATAGTGGACAATACTACACATTCAACCAAAGCGATATATCCACACCACAAATTAAATCTCGGTTTTACAATCGCTCAGCACGCCTGCTTTTCTCTCTTTCTCTCTCTCAATATGTGTGAGCAAACCGCACCACAAATTCACATTTTGGCGCATGTTATTGATACACAAGTTAGCAATTAACACAAATCATCCGTTGAAGGGGAACATGGAAATGATTTTTCATCAAAGAATTTCAGATTTCGTCAGATTAAACCCATCCACAAAAAAAGTTATCAAAATTGTTAGAGTTCTTTTTTGACATTTTCGGCACATTTCTATATATATATATATATATATATATATATATATATATATATATATATATATATATATATACAAACTCAACTCACTTTAGAGAATCAGATTATATTTAAATATACTTGTGTGTATGTGTGCCGTTCCGTCTGTGTGTGTGTGTGTGAGGATTTCCTTATTCGGTCTTTGTTACGAAATGTCGGTCACTGGAAACTGGAATAGCAGCGTTGTTGTAGTAGTAGTAGTAGTAGTAATACTGGGGGTATTCATGATTCTCAGTACATTCATTCAGCATCGGTATAATTATAATTAGTATTATTATTAATGAGCAATAGTTATGAGGCTTCCTCGGTGCCATCTACCCGATCGCTCGGCGATCGTCGTTTTGGCGTGAGGAAGACGTCAATGGCATCTTTGCTTCAATCGTCACCTCAAATGTCAAATGTCGCTTGTCGTCTCAGCGTTTATAGCCGATTCACTTTTCATATTATTATTATTATTATTATTATTTTATTTATTTATTTATATATTAATATGTATGTATATGCTCCTGTGTTCCTCCGCGATGCTGCTGTTCTATGATTCACTTGTTCTCGAAACGAGCCAAAATCTTATCTTGGCCACGACGCAATATAACAAGCTCATATTGAAAATAGTGTTACCCTATTGCCTGGCCAAATTACACACAGCAGACAAATCTAGCGAGACCTATTGTCAACAACAGGAGAGCAAGCAAGCTTACCATCATCAAGCGTGAGTCAGTGTCGCATCATGTACACACACACACACACACACATTCGCTTATACACTAAGACACATCATACATACTCAGTCAGTCAGTCAGTCAGATTGGAAACCTGGCAGGATAAGTGGTAAAGTAGCTACGGCAACTCTTCACCGCGGTCTCATCTCCCAGGAGCAAGTTCCGCCGTAATCCGATTACAAAATCGTGTTCTACAGGGCTCACTCATTCACTGGGATGCTACGAAAACCACTGAAAAATACAGCGTAACGTGTCCATCTCTCTCTTTCTCTCTCTCTCTCTCTCTTCGCTCGCTGCTGTCGGCCTTGCGTGGCTACAAATAGGGAGGCATACGCAATACAATATGATTATATATAGTTTGCGTTCATTTTGACCTCTTCGTACTCCCCTTCTGGTATAGGTATTGCTGGCCTGCAGTTGGCTTACAGAGAGCAGTATATGCCTGAGCTCCAACCCAATCCAATCCAATGACAACTACATCCTATGTTACAAGCAAGTTGACCGACCCATGATAGGGCTAGCCAGCCAACGCGCCCACTGTTGGTGCTATTGCTGTCCGCTATTTACACTACAATAAAATCCAAATCGTCCAACGTGCCATTGTTCTTCGATCTTCATCTTGACCTTTATCTCTTCATTTCTTTCTTTGTTGGCTGATGCGTGGCATAAGAGAACAGGAGGCAGACTAGAACTAGCTGAGAGAGCTGGTTCCGGAATTCGTGGAAGAATCAACTCCTCTGAGATGAGGTGGTGGTGGAATCGGGTGATGCAGTATTTGTTATTAGCATTATTATTCATCTTCATCCTCTTCTTAATAATAATATTATAATTATTATTATTATTATCATCATTATTATTATGATTATTATTATTTATTATTATTTCGGTACGTGTCCGGTTGTTGTTGTTGTTGTTGTTGTTTTGGTGCGGCTGGGTGGGCAACCCCTGAAGAGGTCCGCCTCCTTGGCCCTTCTCGGTTAATCTGTTCCAGGCTGCCGTTGGGGTGTTCCGGAGTTGCTGTGTTTCGATCTAATCCTTCGAGCTATGGTTGTCATGTGCCGCGTTGTCTTCACTCGCCTACCACAGTCCTGGTGCAACAGCTTCGTGTGGATAGAGAATAGTTGATTCTCGTGGCAACTCTCATCAAGTGCTCGCTCTCGTTTAAAGGAAAGGTTTGTAGAGGATTGGAGGTGAGGTGGTGTTGTTATTAAGAATTATTATTGTCATCATCATAATCAGTAGTAATTCTTATTCTTACTGCCGGGGTTCTGTTTCAGAATCTTCTGAAAGGCGGATAGGTTGAATTACAGCAATGTTACGTGTACTTAGACACGGCGTCCGATCTCGCCTCTCCCGGCAGCACGTGGAACAGCACCGAGATGAGCAGGCGCCGAATCGCCGATAGCTCGTTCTTGATCTCTTGCAGCTCACGCGCTTGTGTGCGTGTCAGCCCTGTTAGGGAGTCCTCGAGGGAGACCTGTTTCTCAACGGAATCGAATAGATATTAAACTTTCGCCACTGGTAGCGACACTGACACCTAATTGCCGCCGTTTTATTATGCATTATCTCAAAAGGTGGACTCAATTGTCATGCAGCACGAACAACATTAGGCGACGAGCAAAGGCAAATAACGTGTTTTCATTAATAATTTCCGATCTAAAGAGTCGACCTTCATTAGTTCGAATGAACCGCTTACATGGTTGGTAACGCAACATTTCGTAATAGTTCCTTTCGTATTTCAATGGTTAACTATGAATTCAGAGATCGCTTAGGGATGGGCTGTACCAGTCGGGCAGAGATGGCGTTGAAGTTGGATGCACTACCGGCGGAGACTCCGTTATCTCCGGGGTACGAGTCCGACCTCTGGTGGTTCTCTCGATCCCGACCGTGCTCCCGAGGAAGTGTGTGACTCCCTCGGTCCATGTTCCTTCGCGCATCCGCTCCCATCTGTCAATGAATCAATTAATCAGCGTGTTTATTAAAAATTGGGTTCACTGTGCATGGAGGCCACATCGGTGGAGTCATAATGTTATAGAATGCTATACAGAATATTTGCAGGAAAGGCGACGTTTTGAGACTGAAGCCATTCAAGTGAATGTGCCCTTACTGTCTTTTCAAAATATGCATGGTTGGAATTAGACGGAAGAACTTTTAGGCAAAGCCAAAATATCCGCGGTGCTAATTACTAAGCTCGCTGTTTAGGACCGATTAGACATAAATAGAGAACTCTTTATGTTTAAGGGCAAATTTTATCATACCGTCCCCAGGTCGTGTCCCTGGGCTCCCTGTTTGAAGAGTTCTTCATGGAAGCCGGCCAGCTTGCGATAGTCGGGGTCCTCTCCAACTGCTCCAAGGGCATCGGACGAGATCCCCGCACCAGACAGGAGCGACTGCAAGTCCATCATGTCATTTGTCACGTGATTCGAGTCGCGCACCCCGTCGTGGAAGTGGAGCAGACTGTTCAGGTCATCCAGAAGTCTACCTGCAAACGCATTTTACGACAAAAACGAAATATGTACCTCCTGTAAATATCTATCCTCCAGCATATTTCCTAGTTACTTTGCGGAATATATGTTGGGGACAGTTCAAACAGCTACGTTCCAAAAATGCCTGGCGGGACTGTCAGATTATTTCGTCAAACGAACTCACCTCCTTGTGGCGCGGATGCTGCCAAATGGCCCTCGGACTGGGCCCCTAAGTGCGAAGAATGGCCAGCTGACCCCTGGTGGTGGTGATGGTTGGCGTGGGCGCTCATGGGCCGCTGAGGCGGGGGACCGCTCGCCTGTTGAAGGTGGGTCTTCAGATCGCCGAGCAAACCGCGGGGCCACGTCATCGTGGACGACGGCTGCGAGTCACTTCCCAACGGGAGCACACCGTCGACATGGTGGGCCCTTGTAGGGGGAAATGATAATGAAGACACGTGGTTTTCTATAAATGTGAAGACTATTCGTGTATAGTGTTCGCACACTGGCCGCCATTCGCCTTCGACATCTAAGACGCTTCTCCCGGCAATTATTACACCAATATGTTTAATGACTGCTTTTTTATCGAACTCTGTCTGGATACTTTCCGAACGATACATGTTGTATGTACTAGTAGTGTTGCTGTATCGTGGGGAGGGGGGGGTCATGGTGTTGATATGCATGAGCATGCCAACACCCCCTTCCGCTTTAAATAATAGAAAAAGTTGATGTAGCGTTATATAATAAAATAAGCAATTATTATAATCGTTATGTGGATTGCTGTTGTTGTTGTTGTTGTTGTTACCTGTTGAGCATGTGACTCGAGCTGGCCGTTGATGCCGCTCTGGCCCGTACCCCGGGCCCGCCATCCGAGATCGTTGAATCTAACGATACAGAACTTTTGGCATGTTGGCCAAGCAGAGTACGAAGGGTACAGGCGGACGGTGCCGCGGACGAGGAGCCCGTCGACAGCGGGATCGACTGCAAAAGTACTTCGTACTCTATGAACTCCGGACGGGGTAACGGATTCAGCGGGAGCCGATCGTCCGGCACTACCCCTTTGGCGATCATCAACAGCGCCTCCTGGTTGTGTATCGTAACGCCCTTTGGTCGCTCTTCGCGTGGTAAATTGATGTCGTGCAGCTTCTCCAGCTGTTCATCGGCCACCCCATATACGTATAGTGTGTGCGACAAATTGGACCCGACTACGATCAGTCCCGTAGAAGGCTCCACGGCCAACAAGTCCGGTGATAGGATACCTGCATGCAGATTGTCATGAACATGAACAACAAGAAATGGCAAATTGCGAATATATATATATATATATATATATATATATATATATATATATATATATATATATACGTAAGGAATACGTCTGGAATCTTTGCTGTCAGTGAGCGAGTGCTGAACTATCGTTGGGCGGAGTATAGCAGCCATCAATGCCTCGAAATGAAGAATCCGTCATAAAGCAAATATTCTATTTCGGAAGTGACTCACGTCATATTAAATGCCCTGGCCCCAACTCAATCACTCAACTTGAGTGATTAAATAAAGTATATTATTGAATACCTCGATTTAAACGGCTAACGGCGAAGTCATTAAAACTAGGACTTGATTCAGTATTAGGCAAATCTTCACCGTCGACCACATCCGTTCTTAATCATAAAACACCCTCTGGCCGTCCTAACAGGATCGTTTTGAGGTTAATTAATGAACCCAAAGCTCGGAACTTTTGAGGATGATGATGATGACTCGTCGAATAATGGCTGTCGGGTTCTCGTTCATGGCTGGCCACAATGAATATCGACAGACTAACTAGAACCAATAAAGTTGACGGGAGTTCCATGTATATGGGATGGTTAACTCGCGATTGTTTCTTGCGATACCTATCGATGTTTCCTATTTAGTACCTAGAAGAGCGAATCGCAAATCTTAGGAAACATATTTGGGCCATCTGAAGCGTGCCATTGAGGCAGAGTGGCCATATTCGGTGAGGGCAAGGTGCAGTAACTCTACGATAATAATGCACGACTTATCAAGGGGTTTGTTTGCGATGGAAAAAAACAATAAAGTGAAATTCGGCTTCAATAGAATTGACTGACCACCCATCATATTCGCAAGGTATATCCGCAGTGACTTCCAGCTATTTGCACGTTTCAAAGAAATGCTTAGCATGGCATAGAGCATAACAGTGACAATGAAGTCATATGCGATAAACTGGCTATTGTAGCTATCAAAGTCATTAGCCTGATTCTTCAAGAGCGCGTGAAGGCGCAACTCGATACATTGACATTCGAACTGTACCAGCAGCACCTTTTCCTTTCGTCAATGTAATAATGAAACGGATTTTTTGCACAACCGTTGAATGGGTGTGACAGTGGGTTTGTCTCGGATATTCGTTTGCGCAGCTTTCGCAATGGCCTGTTGTGGTGCAATTGTCTGCATGGTAGAAGCATTCACGTCGATCAGAAATAGTCGTTTTATATAGGCGCACCTGTAGATTTGCTGATCTGGAAGCCGCGAAATATAACGATCATTTAGCAATGCTAATAATCGGTGTTTGCTGAGGTCGTTAAACATGCTTCGGTCAAATGATTCAAATTCGCTACTTGACGCTACTAAACTTTCTTGAATCTCATCGTGCCGCGATCATCCCCTGCGATAACTTAGATACTGGCTGTGACATGGTATCGAACCAAATGTCTTGCGAAATAAGACTTACTGGAATGTCAACTAACCAGATATAGTTATTGGGTTTTCAAATTATTATGTTTTTGTTCGTCCTTTTAGAAGGGTATGCAAATTAGGGGAGTGGTTTATTATTTTAAGTTACTCCAGAATGGCACAAAACAAGATATTTTTTGAGCTGATTCTCAGATGTTCCCCTTATGAGACAGGCTTCGGCTCTGAATCTCCGTGGGTACGAGGACGTATCGGGACCACCTCTGCTTTATTGCCAACCTTGTCGTACCTGGCAAGAATCTACAGATAAAGCAAGATGATAAAGATACCCAAAGATTCTCCGCCTCGGACAGGATTTGAATTCAAGCCATATGTTTAAGAATCCTAGGCCTCTCACCACTCCCGAGTAATGGAAACATAACTGGTGCCGTATCCTCCCAGCAACAAGACCGTTTTAGGCAGGCCATTCAGGAGGACCACTCTCAATTGACCAACACGAGAGGTGTTACCTTGCACCACAATAACGACTGACCACGCGTATTTTTGGTGTCCTGTGAAAACCTGCTTGCAAAAAAATAACAAACACTTACTTGATGAATGTGGAATTACCCTTAATTGGGTACATTATATTCGTGTTGCTGTCTCACACTATTGTTCTGGGTTTTCATGTTCCTAATTTGTATCAGCCATTAGCTAATTGTATCCATCGCATCGTAGTCGTAGAAAAAGGTCTCAAGTCCTCATCGCTCGTAAAAAGTTCCTCGACACCGATTACCCTCCCTACCTCACCCTCTCTCTCTATGCTGTAGCTGCCTTTGGTTTTCATCTGCGAACGAAAAACCTAGCGTTCTTCGTCCTCTATTGCCCGCCGATACCATCACCGGTTTTTAGATTTTACTGATGGACAGTTCACATAGATGCATTAAGAGTATGTAAAGAAAATATATGTGAGATGATAGCACATACGAGTATTAGAATAACGACCTGTTTCCTATTTCAATATGTCATAATTTTTTACAATTTAGGGAAAGCGGCAGTTTATTAAATAACGGAAACCACTCACCAAACAATTCGTCCCAACTGCGCACTTCCGGTTTATCCGTCTCGGGATTCCACTGGAGCAGAAATAGTTGGGAGCCACCCTCAATTCCTCCATCTGAGTGTATACTAAGAATTGCATCCAGGCCACCTGCAATGAAAAGGCTCTATGAAGCTCTCCATTGATGTAGATCCTACGTACAACACAAATTCAGATTGACACACAAGCGTATTTCTACTGCTCCAGTCTTCTCTAGTTAGTTACGCGTAAGCGACGCTTCCCTTGGCGTCCTTGGAATTAATGTCTTAAGCCCAAATGTATAAAGTATAACTTTGCGGACTAAAACCTGAGTCGAATTCACTATGAATGCAAGAATCCGAATTCCATCATTGGCCTCATGTCCCTCTTTTACTGTAAATAGTCCATTGTCTGTGACAATATTTTTTGTATGTGATCCGCGTTTTTATGTTGTTCGAGCCAGAAACTCTTTTGTTTCTATTGAACAGCAATATATATTTTGGACTAACTTTCCATTGATCATTATATGACCGCCGGATGTGCTAATAAACAGCAGGATGTGCTATGAATGTTTTTCAATTCTCCACTCACCTCTAGAGTGAGCCTGTTGCTGCTGTTCAAGTAAACAGCGTTCCGAGCGGCTGCGAACAACCACTTGCTCCATTGGCAGCTCGACGGTGCACACAAATCGCTCGCCTTCCATACTTTCAATGCAACACACCCGCTCCAGACCCAGGATAACCTCCATCTCCGCCTGCTCTATGTCCGCGCACGGGATATTGTAGAACTAAAATGGGAAAATAGAAACGTTATGGCAAATAGATGTTTTGAATTAGCCGACTTACGGCCATTGCATTGTATGTGATTATATTCGAAATCTATGGTGCTGCAAGCGCTAATTACATGGAACTCTGTCAGAGCCTATATCATGAGTTCACACATGCACACTTCTTGTGTTCCAAGCAACCCGTTCCGCTTGGATATATAAAGGGTGCTCGAAAAGTTAACTGAAGAAGCCCACGGCGTTCAAAAAAGTTACGAAACCTGCTATAACAGCATCATGTGTTGAAAAAGTTTCGGAGAACCTTTATTTGAAAACAACTATTAAGGCCCGCTTTGGCTCAATATAAACGAGTCGTTGTATTGTGTCTTAGTTGTCACTGAGCAATGGGCGAAGGGTGCGCGAGATGAAGAGCGGATCAATGGTTTTGACGTAAAGTTGGCAAGAACGAAAATGAAGACTATTGAATGTTTTTAGGGTTACGTTCTTCATAGGCACCTACCACGAGTGTGGACTCTGTGGCGAGAATGAGTCTCTTCCCGTTCTTGCTCCAGGTGCCGCAGACAAATCGAGAGCCAGCAAACGGGGTGATGGTCTTCACCTCCTGTAATTCGCTACTTTCTTCGTTGATTACGTAGATCCTCGCAGAATCCTGATGTGAAAATGTAGGAGGGTTTCGGTTAGTTTCTATTAATGATTCATACATACGCTTTGTGTTGATCGTCATCTAACTAGTTGTCGTAGGGGCTCCTCTATAGCTTTTGGCAGGAGTATTGAGGATGGGAAATTTCAGGTTTAGTAAAAAATATATTTGTCAATACGACGGTTAACCTGAACAACGCTTCTCTCCGCGGACCTTTCCGTCTCGAAGCGCATTCGCACGCACTGGTCTAGTATAATTTGCTCTCATAATCATCATCATCATGGAATGGATGACCTATCATTGACCCCCTAATATCTGCCAATAAAGCCGCGTGGCGACAAGGTTATGATGAAGATAACCTAAGGAATGCATTGGAGTTGAAAAGCTATAGGCCACGTTTTGTGTTTTTTCTTCGATTTTAGAAATCAGAAAAAGCTCACTAACTACCCCTTTGTTTTGTTGCTTTTGGGCTGCGGCAATCCGATGGGTCATCTATTCTTATAATATAATGATAATAATAATGGTATAATAATGGACATAGGATATGAATTTAATGACAGCATATGAACATCATTATGACAGCTCTGGCATGTTGATTATAATCACCTTAAAGACGAGACAGAAGACGTCCCTTTCTGGGTGCCAAAGACATCCTTGGAGCACCGGCAATTGAGGTAGCGCAAGAACACACCTGAACAGAAATAGACAACAGTAAATCATGAGCGATCGTTGAACCGTAAAAAAAGGAGATTGTTTCTGCTTCGGTCTGTCTGTCTATTGATCGATCTCGTATGAGTTGTTGGCGTTACAGCCGACCTCAGCTGATGAGCCTAATAAAAGCTTTAATTTGAATACTTGTAGTTCATCTTACTTTTTTGTTAGAATATTCTTATGTCGGCGGGAATTTCTTAAAGTTGAGAATAATTTTATTTGTCATCATCATCACCATCATCTCGATCACTTTTATTTACCATTTTGAAAAAGACAGTGTTCCTCCCACCGCGCCGTTCATCCGCCAAATTGATAATTCTAAGGAGCCATCGTCGACGCGCTCCGCCAAAACTGAAATGAACGAATCTCTATGTTATCACATCGTATATGCTTCATTAATATCTGCACTATTTATACATTAAACGCAAATACATCCGATGTTTGACCAGCACCATTTACAGAAGTGTGAAAACGGCAGTGGTGTGACTCCGAACTACCTTTGAGTCAACATTTCTCTGACCTCACTATATATATGGACGTGGCTGAGATGTGGAAATACATATAGAGGATAAATGACAGAATTTAATTGAATCTTAGGCCTCGAGCTTAAGTTTAAGAATTACGCCAATAGCAGAGACACCCGTTTCAAGTCGCATCATTTGATTGTACGTAAAATAATATAATAGCTTAGTTTTCTTTCTTAAATATTGATTGACTTCAGGTATGGTAACTATTTACAAGATGGAGTCTTAGAGTTCATAGGCGTTCATTTGAACATCATTATTATTATTGAAATAGGCACGCTCTGTATGTTAATTCTTAATCTGTCGAGTCGTAGAGTAGAGTTGTCCATAGAGGTCACACAATAGCGAATACTTTGTGTATCATATCATTTGGCACAGTCTATTCTAATTATTAGCTACTGTTAGTTCACATTGAGGTACCCTAGCTACTACTGGAAGGCATACAATAGTTCAATGACGTTTAACAATTCATCGAAGTCACTTACCCGAGATATATGGAGGCCACTTTTTAGGGCTGGAATAGCACAGTCCGTGCACAATGCGGAATAGCCCAAGCACCTGATGCCTGCAAAAGTGCACTTGTCCGTGACCTCCGTGGCCTCCATGGCCTCCATGAGGTACAACCGCGTTTTTGGGCGGCTGTAACGGCGTAATGAAAACACAGTCTCCATCCGCCCAGATGAGGCCTACCGTACAATAGAAACCTAAAACAATCAATAAACAGTGCACAGACAGACGCAAACACACGAATATACATAATTGTTTAGTACTTGTTACATATATATATATTTTTTTTTTATTAAACGAACACATAATTACATTTTGGTTGGGATAGTCGAGGCAAACTCATCTAAGTATCGTAATACGAATGCATCAATTGGATAATTTGGAAGTAGAATTTTCGGAGTAAATTGGAGTGATTGAAAAGCGATCAATAATGAAATGAAGAGTCCATGCAATCGTGCAGTACCGTGATCGTAATTACTGTTTTTCTTTCCAGAAAATTCGTCGCGACACGTTCACTTCAGAAGATATATGTACACGCATGTCTAGCGGCACATGTCACTCCAAACAATTTTTCATGTCAGTCTACCCAGCGAGTATTTCTTCATACCAAGTGTCTGCCCATATATTAGTTAACATTTTCAATGAGTGAGATAAAGTCGAAAGGACAATTCGTTCGGCTGAGACTGAACTAGTTTGGTGGTACGCTTGATCGGTCTATAGCGAGCAATTGAAGCCTGTTTTTCTAAGATAAACATAGCACACGTACAGCTAGTAACAATTTCACAGGGAATTGTTGTTGCTGTAGAATTCTATGTTCTGTTTGGTGGTGATGATGGGTGATGGTGGTGGGTGCAGCACGCAACGTGGCAACTTCTGTCCTGTGGAAGCACTTGGCATTCAAATGCAAACGCAGAAAGGCTCTAGTTGGGCGTTACTGCTTAGCGGTAAATACGTGATGCCTGGCGTGACGGAGCAATACGTCAGTTGGCCGGACTCGTTTTGGTGGCGGTGGTCGATGGAGACCCAGATGGGAGTGAGATGATGGTGTTAGGAATTGGTATTGGAGATGTTGACCTTCTTTCTGTAGTAGCAGCAGCAGCACGGGCAGAAGGGAGATGGACAGCAATGTATCAATTAATTATTCATTTGTGCCTATACCCAACAGCGGTGGCGGCGATGATAACAACAACAACAACGTCTTCCCTAATCAAGATAGAAGTCCATCATCTGTCCGTAAGTCCGTCACATAGCATACACGTGCAACTGAATCATCCTATGGGACGGAGATCGATCAAAGAAAACAGCAACGTTTGGGAGAGGTACTGCGATTAACACACATGGTCACCCTGGTAAATGCGTTACTGAATCATTCAGATTTCTTCTTTAAACCGAGTTTCAAAGAGTTGCTTCTTCCTTTCACGTCAAAAGGCTCAGGCAGGATTTTATTGGCATTTTTGAGTGTCTACATGTGTAAGTTCGTGACTCATTGAACTCGTGGAAGGTGTATATTGTTAGGGAGCCACAAGATGAGCGACATTTGGAGTGACTAACATTTGGGCTCGAATCTCATCCCCTAGGACGTACAGCGTGTGTTGGCATAAAATATACTAATAACACACGAAACGTTAGGAGACAGAAGCTGGAAATGTGTTAATATCAACTATTCCCTTCCTGCCATCGCCTTGAGCCTATCCCAGTTTTGACAGAACACATTCAAACGGATTCTACAGTTGAACGACCTACTAAGCCAGTTAACTCTCACTTGGATAAAAAGAGGGCTCTCGTTGAACCATTTGTTCTTTGACCACTGCACAACGAGAATTAACACAAGAACATAAACTGCAACAAGATTAACAATGAACAAAAGTAGAGAAAACAAAGCCAAAATGGATCTTCTATTCTGATCACCAGAGGCATCAGAACTCTGGCAGTCACAAATTGATCAGGCCAGATAAGTAGCTCATGTGTACCACAATCGTACCCAATACAGGCAAACTCAGCCTCACTACACGAACTCTATATAGAACCTTCCAGGAAAAGGACAACCGTGCAAACAACCCATTGAATCTGCATTTCTCTGTTTGGATCAACTATCAGCATGATGAACTTACCTGAAGGGTATGATAAATTATTTTAGGATTGCCCTAAAATTAACGAAAACCTACAATCTCACTCGGATATTTCTTTCTTTACTACATCACTTAAGTGCGGGGGGGGACATCCGACCAAGATAATATATATATATATATATATAAGAGCAAAACTCACCAATTTTAATACATTTGGTTATTGCCGAGATAGCATTGACAAATTATAAGTCATCCCAAACCAGAACACCTGCCGACCTCAGAACTTTTGCAGAATACACTGATTACCTTTCTAGTAAGTTCTCGAACCCGCACAGGCTTCGATTGAGTCGTCTCTTCGAATTCTCGTTTTTCACAAGCCCAGGCAAAAAAAAACCGATATGAATCTTTGAGGTTTTTTAGCCAGTGGTATTGTTTTAATAATTTAAAAGTCGCTCGCGTAACGGCTTTTTGATGTACAAGCCACATTGACATTGCGCGGCGGGGGTATCACGAGATCAAGAAACAGAGGATGCTATGATGTTGTATTACCACAAGTTATCTGTTTATCTCTCAAGCACTAAGCATTTGAGAAACTAATTCCTGCATCTCCCTGGTCCCTGCCGGGAACGTCAGCTGTACGAACGAGAAATTACCAAGCAAATCAGTTGAAGACAAATGAGTTTATGTAGTCTCCATGTGAGTTTTTAATGACAGCGCATTGGGATTTCCGCTCGTTCGACAGGTACGGCCTTTACGCAAAAATGTGTACCATCTTTTGCAAACTATCCAATGTATTCAACCGGAAACGGTTGCAAAATGCTTTACAAGAGCTACTAAAAGCATGGCCATGATATATCTAATAGTCCTTTAGAATTACATAGGATGACTAAAAATTTTTTTCGCTGGCGTCTGGCTTCCAACTCTTTACCCACCAGACACTTCTCGGCATTAATCCGATTAAACATTCTGGGAGGTTATGACTATTATCAAACATTTCTCAGAGATTATATTTAATTGAGAGACGTGTTCAGTGACACCTGCAATGATATGACAAGTACCCTTTTGAATAACACAATAGAGAATAAATTGGAGCTCGTTCCGCGCGAAGGTCATGAGGAATCCAACCCAAGTCTAAATACATCATTAGGCTAAAGCGCTCAAAGCTGCATGATGTGAACCCTTTGTAAAGTAATTTAAGGAAAATGTGATATCATCATATACGTGAAGAAAAAACCATTATTAACATCTGTTTCTGAGAACCAGTTACCGATATATTCCTAGTTCTGAGGCATTTCTGTAATCATGCATCTTACCCCAACTTACTATAGGTTAGGCTCTGTAGTCATTATATGCATAAATCATAGATTTTGTTGCGAATAGTCCCAAATATGATGCCAGAAACACAATGCTTCTCATCGTTGGATCACTAGAATTGAAGCTCGTTCAGACTCTGAAAATGCAATCGTCCAGACTTGGACGATGTGAAGGCAGAGAAGAATAAAGCAGAGATGGATGGAATTGTACCGGTACTGTCTGTATGTCTAGCTCCCTCTATCTCTCTATATATCAGTGGGAAGGTTGCTCCATCTCGCGTTCTTTAGCGCCTGCCGCATGAGAGAACGAGTACGCGGATCTCTGAATGAGAGAGTGGATGTTAGAGAATGGAGACCTGGTCTAGGGATGGGGGGTTGGGGGGGGGGGGGTGCCGAGAAGCAAGTCGAAAAAGATAGAAGAATAACGGGCGCCCATGGCGGCGGAACCCTTGAAAAAAACCAACAGCGAGCCCAACTTCGTCTGGGGCCCTTCAGAATCCCTTCTAAAGTGGCGCGAACCCCGTCTCATGCAATGGTCGCGACGTGCAGCCTTCGGTCGCACCTTCGGGACAGCACGATTCGGTCGCGTCGGCAAAAAGTGTGGCTACACCAAACTGTATCGCCTCACCTCAAAATGCAACCACCACCAATCGTCCCTTTAAGGCTTTCACGTAAAATATGCACTCGGTGTATTATACTTACACACATGCACACACACAGGCACAATGTATTATTGTCCATAGATTTATCGTTTATGGTCCGTCTCGGCGACGCGCATTTGGTAAGCGCTGGGGACTGCCCTCAGGCTACAATGGACCCAGCATCGTACTTTAAAATAATTTGCAAACATCCTAAAAGGACTCTGCGCTTAACTTTTCGGGTTGCATTATTCAAAATTTCAGTCATTGGCCGTTCTCTTATGAATAAGAGTTCAATGCCAATATATTTCGTTATGGACCTTAATAGTGTTGCCACTTTCAAATCTAACGTAGTTTTGTATATGTTATATATCATATTCGTTCTGAGTTCCCCTTTAACCTTATTCGCCTAGATTTACCGCATGGCGTACAAATGTATCTGTAAAATTGGACGCTGGTGAGCTTTCCTTGTTGCGGCTGGACGGACTTCCAAAGGACAAGGACTTTACCGGTGCTACGTCTAGAATACGGAACGTCGAAGCCGAGAATGAGAACAGCGTCAGAAAGTGTTCAGAGCTTGTCGGGCCTTTCTATGTAGTCGTGTGCTAAAGTATTATGTACAGTGCGCCGTAGCCGAGGGGTATGTCGGTCGGTAGGTCGGAGTTGTGGGTTGGTTTTCCCTGTGTTTGTTTCTCGTCACGTCGTCTTCATCAGCAGCTCGTCAGCGGCTGGTCTCTGGCCTCCAGTCCCCTTGACTCCCCTTGAGGGCCCAGTCCGTCTGCCCTTGCCTCGTACTAATGCCCCTTCAAAGGAAGGAAACGTGGCCCCTGCTTGCCCTGTTACTGGTTGGATTACGACCACCGACCAAATCAGCTTTGAGTGCCCGCAAACACTGCAGTTATCTTATTCCTTGTATAGGACCTTCACATGTCCGTAATATTATACTATGTGAGCAACGTCTAGTACAACATCGCATTGACGTGTTCTGTTATGCGTAATCCTGCTCTTTCGTCCTCGTTTTCAAGACATCCTCCTTCGTCACTTGCGGCTGTTCTGTAGCTGATGTCGCCTTTCGGTCCCGTTCCTAACCCTCTCAGGTACGAAATGTCCCGCCAATATGTCTACTCGTGCAGTAAGTACGCTCATGGAAATCAACGCCAATAGCTGTTTGGATACATGGACGCACCAACCGATGGAGGAATCGGTTACTTACAGTTCTTAAGGGCGTTGCTGCCCGCGCGGCGGATGCGGCAACGCGAGAGCTCCATGGCCCCCGGGGCCCGCGCGGCCCCTCAGGCCGCGATCGAGATGACGGCGGCGGCGCACAGCTTTGCTATTCTCCCACCGACAGTCCCAGTCCTGCGCGCAGCTACTTCACTATCGTGCACTTTCCAAGACCACGCGCTAGCTGCACCTGCTCGTATAACCAACAACTGCAGCTCAACAACTCGGCCATAACGCAGTGCGATACGCCAGAATCGACCGCATCGTTGCATCCGAGCACGCACGCCACCTCATAGAGCAGCAGCAGTAGCAGCGTCAGCAGCAGCAGCAGCAGTAGTAGTCGTAGTAGCAGTAACGTGAAAGGTAGTTGCACATCACATGGCGCTCATCACCTCAACAACCTCAACAGCGGTAGCACCACCGCCACCGCCACCACCACCGCCACTCACTTACACTCTCGTTCACTCACATTCACTATTCTTTCCGTTCAAATAAGATAATACAATATAATGCTGAAATAGAGGCGATCCCTCGATTCTCTTCGTGCCTCTAGTTCTGGATGGTCAACGAGACAGCAGCAGTAGCAGCAGTTTCTTGGTCGGGCCCTGTTGGCCCTCACGCTGCGAAGGTGGTGGATTGGAACAGATCGGGCAGATCCTTGCAGATCGGATTTTCCCGGAATCTGGCTGGTCGAACGGAGGCCAGGCAGACAGGCCTTTGCAAGCATGAACGTCACACCGTTGGTTCGTGACAGAAGAGGCATCAATCCAACTCGAATCGACAAGGAAGGGATCGTTGTTGATCCTCCGGGTTGCTCTTCGAGGCTAGCTAGCTTGCTTGCTTGCTAGGCTGGACCCACTCAGCAGCGCCTGAGCCTAGCCCTCCGCTCACTGCCTGGTCTGCCCTGCTGCTTGGTATCCTGATGGTATGACGGTCCAGCAGCACCAGCAGCGGGGTGGCGGAGCAGAGCTGCACGGCGCCCACAGAGAACTAGTACCTCTCGGCTCGTCCACAGACGAGAGATGGAGGCCACAGCAAGAACGAAAGGGAGATAGAGAAAGAGCAAACGGGATCGAGAGAGAGAGAGAGAGAGGCCGAATGAGGGAGACATAGCTAGCGGAGAGATAGTGAACGAGTGTCTCTGTCTGTCTGTGTGTGTGTGTACGCCTGTGCGTTTGTGAGAAGATGGTGGCGGAGACCATGACCAAGAGGGCGCGCGCGTGCCTTGAAGAGAGCGGACGCTTCGTGGAGGCTGAGAGCGGGGGTTCACTCCTTCGTACAACCAACGACCGAGCGGCCACCGAACCCCACTTCCCTCGCCTTCAAATACCCGCACAGACACAGCCTCAGCGACACCCACTCACATCTACACTCATCCATACAGCCATAGACAGAAACGGCTACACAGGCAGGAACAGAGTAAACTTGCTCTCACCGTCGCCACCACCACTACCACCAGCACGGTTACCACCGGCAATGCCTTTGCTTCTTCGCAGTTCTTTCCCCAACAGACAGAGCCACTCGGTGCCCCATCTACTACAGCCGCCGTCCAGACAGACTCCCACGGCTCCCTCCTGGCCGGGCCACACCAGGAGGCTATAGCAGGGTGAGCATTCACCCCACTTGCAGCTCGACGAACCACCATCGCCACCCCAGAGCCCCCCTCCCCGCTACCCTTCGGTAAGCCGTCAGCTACTTGGTTGGTGGTTTGTCTCTTCCTCGGACTGTCTCTGCCCTCTCTCGGGGCCTACTACTCTACGACGACGACGACGGCGATTACCGAGAGAAAGAGGAAAAAGAGCCTCAGGGACGTACAGGGATGTCCCGCGATCCTGAGCGAAATAGAATGCCCGCGCATTTTGAAAAAGGTGCCAAGCATTTTCATGCTATGTAAAATGCACCTTAGGTATAGTCGAACATATGAGTATCCTTTATTTAGAAGCTATTCATATAGTTATAGCAGTTAAAAATAGCAAATATACAATTTCCTTGATATTTTTTGAGGATTTTTTCGTGCTGACCCACAGCTATGTTTGAGGAATGCCGCATCATGAAGAAAAATAACTACGTCCCTCCTCGCCTATCCATAACACTTTTTAGGACAGGGAAACACCGTTTGTGAGTCTGGCCTCTCGGAGTAAATCGATGTTTGCATACCTCTTGCCACCTATAGGCCTCTTTAATCGATTGAGGCAATCATAGTCACACGGGCCTAAATCGGGAAAATCGAGGGGGTGATGCCATCGCTCAATCTTGTTGGCCTTAAGCCAGGACGTAATTTCATTGCTACGATGTGCCCTAGCATTGTCATCGAGCAGTCACATTCGGTGTATCTTATTACCATGCCAATTATTCATGAGTCCCTTCAAGAACTCGAGATATCGAACCGAGTCCATTTTTTCTTTTTAGCCCAAACCCTCGTAGTAGCAAATTCCGTTGAAATCCATACCAGGTGCTATCATTACTTTAGGCTCGAATCTATTTGGTACTGTTACCGCCATTACCTGTTCACCTGGTCGCAGCCACTGTTTCACTTGATCTATTTCCGGTCCCCTATAAAGGCTGACCCATGTCTCGTCCACTGCAACAGTATGCTCTAAGCGACTCTTTTGCTGCCTATATATCCTCAAATTGTCTCGCAAACACTCCTCACGCATTTTCAGTAGGCCAGGACCGAGTTAATGGGGGACCAATTTTGCACTTTTTTTCTGCATCCTCAGATTATTTTTAAAAATTCGACGACATGTTTCACGAGGCACGCCATTTTAGCCGACAAAGTGGTCAATGACCAAACTCTAGTTTGCTCAAAAGCTGTTTCGATTATCTCGATCCGTTCATCGAATTGAGATTCGGGAAGGGGTGGGCGCCCTCGATGTTTAATAATGTCCCAGCAGCCTCACCTAAACTGCGCACACCAGCGGCAT
Source organism: Stratiolaelaps scimitus (assembly GCA_019614645.1). NCBI lineage: Eukaryota > Metazoa > Arthropoda > Arachnida > Mesostigmata > Laelapidae > Stratiolaelaps > Stratiolaelaps scimitus. The sequence continues at coordinate 1,164,405 of JABWDB010000067.1, read as the reverse complement.
ATCTGTCGTCGACTCAGGGCATTATAGCCGTGCACGCTAACCGACCTTCGATGGATTTCAGCTAGACATTTCTTGTTTTGAAACATAAACCTGACACTTTTCTTGTGAAAATTCGGGTCTGAGGGACCTGCTCAGGCGGTTGCCATTTCGAACGCCCAACGAAAGCCGAATGCAAGCGCCTTTTGCGCTGCCTGCTTGCTAATTGTTGTGTCTCACTACCCGCCAAATTTGAATTTAAACCGGCCAAGAATAAGAATTCGGCGCAAGACAATAGAAGTCTCATTATTTTTGTGTTTACCTAATAGCTTTTAAATATCACCTTTTAAATATCACTTTGGATTCGTCAAGTGCGCGGGTAATCTAGTTGAGGCCTTCGAGGGATCCGTCTTATGAAGCAATGCCGAAAACAGTTGTACTGTGGGCGTTAAATGTTGGCTGTAAAGAGTCAGCCCGGATAATTTACTATACTTAGTCGACGCCTTTTGCACCTTTATCTCAGATATGAATACATGTCCTTGACATCTGTGTAAACACTGCAAACCAAGTGCCAATTTACCACGCTTATCATCTCATTAATCAATAAGATATTTGTCCTTCGACGCAAATCAAAGTTTTGCAAAAAGACGGTTCACAACGGTGCTGCTATACATGTTGGGATAATATTATAATTAAGTGCAAAAAGTATTCACTAAAAAATAACATTTAAACAATCGTTTTAGAGAATACTATAGCTAATTAAAATAATGCCGAGATGTTGATACACCTCGGCATCTGCAGACGTTTAGACACAACCAGACGTGATATACTAGTGGTATAAGCATCGGACGACCTCGACAACCCGGAAAACATTGCTTTGCTAGACTGGCAAATTGGACAGTGGAAGAAATCTTAAAATGGTTTGACGAGGGAACACTGTCACAAGACTCATCGTAGCGCTCCATTGCATCGTTAGGTGCTACTGAGCTATTACCTAGAGAGATACCGTCTGCTGTGGGCGTCCTGAGCCGGGAGGCGGTTCATATTATTATATAAGATGTCGAAGCAGCCAGGCGCGACAGGTGCAGAAGGTCTTTAAAGCGATCAAGCTTCGCTTAAACGTCATTTGGTTCTCTGTTGTCTTAGCGACATATCAACATTGAGGCTAGGTGATCGAAGGGTGTGCAAGATTATGTGAGTTTAGCTCTAGCGCTGCGGAACTACCAGTCGACGAATCAAGGGGTAAGATAGTTTAGCTTAATATGTGTACCCAGTGAATTTGTTGGTTGGACATCGAAGGAAAAATGACGATGAGATTGATACACTCTCAAGGAATACGAAATATCGACCTCTTAACTTAAAAAACACTGTGCCAGTGTACCCGTATAAGGGTGGTTGAAGTGTCGGTACCAGACATAAGGACACACTGCATCGGTTAAACACGACTACCACATATGAACTGTTATAGTTCGTGGGCACACCATGGTGATTCCTATTCTGCAGGTGCGAACCTCCATTGAGGTGATAATTGCCTTAATGATATCGGTCCTGAGCCTCATTATTCTACCCACAAACCACTGGGGACAATTTTACCTTCAATCCAGCATTGGTAAGTACTCGAATTTTAGAAAATCATTTTCTGCTAAACAATTTCCCTGCGCTGATACTTTCAATTGATAACTCTGTAAACTGCTATTGCGTTTATAGCGATAAATCCACTTTGAATTAACCGAAAATGAGGGACTTGTTATCTTGTTCTTCGTGGTGCTTGAGTCTGTTACATTTTCTGGTTTGGTCCTAACAAGGACCAATCTTTAAAACAATCCTATACACATTGGTATAGGGATCACAGTCAGTTTTAGTGCGCGCCCGACGGGTCATCGGAAAAGCCTCTGAAATCGACGATTGTCAGCCAACGCCGCTCTGAATTATACCATGGGCACCGATTTAATTTGCACATCGTGCTGAGGTGGCAAGTCAGGCAATTTTCAACGGATACGAGATGGTATTCCAATATAGTTATTTATACATTGGCTCTAGCACTTTTTTTCTTTTTAAAGGAGACGTGTTGATATGCTAATGCATGTTAATACCGTGACTCCCTTTTCTGGAACTGTTGACGACGTACCTATGTGCACTATATAAACAAACAGGTCGATTTACATCGTTCATATGAAACATCGCATGGCCCATACTTATGTATAACACCTCTGCCAGATTCTAAAAACCAAATGAACTAATTCTCTATTGTTCGAAGCATATCGAAGCGTCCTGCGAAATTTGCTCCGGAGCTCCTAGGCTGCCAAATTTCTAGTTTTCGGCACTTCCTCCACGCCATCCCCAAAGTGATTCCTACTACAGATTTGGATTTTTCTAGCTAATCCTATCTTAATGCATTGTTAGTAAAGCCGACCAAAGTTATAGCGGTAGTGGATCTTCTGGAGCAGTATATTATACTTCTTCACAGATGCGCCATGTTGGCCTTTGTCTAACGTTTGCGCAGTAGAAAGTGATTATCTTCTATGATAGGTGAACTATCTACTCAATATAATAATTATGATCATTTCTCATTATAAAATTATATGACAGAAGTTGCAGAAGATGTCGCGTGTCCGTCGAATGCTGAATCGGATTAGTGGCAATTTAGATATCAATATTCGTCGTCATCGTCCTTCGCTCCTCCAGGACCTCCCCCTCGCCCCCCTCGCCCCCCCCCCCATTGGGTACAACTGACAAATGCCACAATCGGTACTGTGGTTATACTATGCTAGACTAGGTTCCTTCTAACTTACTATTACTACTTTGTATCTTAACATCCCCTTTTACGGGGAATATTTGTCAGCTAATTAATCAACAGTTCACCTTGGTTCCCTTTGAAATCGGAATGTCTCTTTTTGCAACATGATTATGTCGCATCTTTCACAGTTTAGATGGGCATCCGGTGCAGTATTATGGTATAGAAATTAATATGTTGTAAATATGAATAAAGTAAGAACGAGTAGCACAAGTGAAATAGGCACAGAGCGCGTCTTCTCCTTCTGAGACGAGATTCATCCGTCGCATAGATTAATAGCAGTTTTCTGCAGTATTTTTTTACGGAACGTGCTTAGAAATGAGAGACAAAAAAATAATATTATAATCTACTACAATACACATTTGGTGGTTAGGATCCGTTCCACATATTAATTGTGGCCAAGCTTATATTATATAATATCTCACATTTCATATTCTTCTTTTAATCTAACAACTGGACTAGTAGACCTAAACTACCTATAACAATACATCATACTGGGAAGAATAATACAAACGGACATTGAATAGACTCTTCCGTTACAAATTCTAGTATGTGCTAATAGATTCCACAGACCCGATTCATGAGGTAAAAACATTTACGTTAGCCAAATTTATTGACTTGGACTATCGCTCGACTACTGTCTAAATACCTACGAGTTTCGAGTTCTTTGCTTATCTACCTACGGACTGGCCGCCTTATGTAGCCGCCATACTGGTGCGTCAGTTGAATTATATTTACTAAATTCTACTATCTATTTATCATACCTCTTCCACGTCAAAATGGTAGAGCCGATAATGCGCCTGCGGTGAACGAGGTAAACGTCGGCGATGAACGATGGAGGATGGGCCAACATTCACGATCATAGGTTCAAAAGGGTGAACTTACTTGGTCGTATGACATGAGCACAGTAGAGACACTAGCATCCGCACCCCCGGAATCCCCAATAGTAATTCAGGGAAGCGCAAACGCAAGCGTTGCCGAAAATAACGCGTGCCTATACTTCATCAAATCTCATTTTCTTATTTTATTGTATTTTGCCGTATTTTCCATGATCGCATATCGTATCCAGGTTCAGTAGAGCAATAATATGAGTTGTATTATTATTATTTCAGTTGCGAAACATAGCTAGGTTGAAATTCCACTTCTTGTTACACCTTCATAAGGAAATAAATTCACTTAGGACGAATTACAGTAGAGTATTATAAAATGTTTACTGTTTCTTGTTTGCTTGCTTATGCTGCTATTATGTAATGAGGATATTATATTGTCCGCTATCAAGGTCATGTGTCGCAGAAGGTTCGTTCCATTTGATTGAACACCTATCGCTAAGGCTCAACGGTGACTCTCATGTCTTCCATTGTATTTGTAGAATTTGCTCATAATATAATCTTCACATATAGGAATTATACTGAATGTGAAGGTTCATCTCAATGATTGCCATTAACAATTGATAAATCGGTTAATTTCACCTGTATCGTGATTAAAGTTAGCAGTCTTCACAGTGGTGTATCGAATCTAGTTAACTTAGGGCCTTGTTAATTCGTATTGATGTAGAATTTAAGCAATTTAAGCATGTCTGGCTGTTCTTACACCATTTAAAGTATCAAGTCGCAACAACATCAGATTTACATCATCTATATGTAGCTGCCGATGCGCCATCCGTCGTTCAATCATTGCTCCCGTCTTACCAAGGATGCGCGCTCTATAATCGGACCAATCGAATGGCAAAAATTGACCCTGCTGTTTTCAACAGCATACAAATGATGTTTTCGCTCAACCCTCAGCAGACTCCGACAAAATCACAACCATAACCGCTAACAGACCTTGCGAGGCAATGCACAATGGTCTTTGCTGTAAACCATTTAGCGAATAATAATTGACCTGTTCTCAATGTGGTCGATTTTATCTGTCTGACAGCACTATCGTTTGTGCTGGCCGAAAAAAGTGGACTTATCTTTTATGTAACACCTGTTTTGTGAGAAACCTTTGAATTTGGCTGAGCTGGATAATTTAACTATTGTCACACCGATCGCGTGATTTATTGACTTTGGTCCATAAATAATAAAATTACAATTATATTCGGTAACGCAATACTTTCCGTGAGTTTGGTCCCAAATAAGGAAGTCAATCTAATAAATAAACAATATGTTTTGAAAAAATGCTGGTAACAATATTAGCTAATAATTTTAATTATTAATAAGTAAGTGATATGAGTAGTAGAAAAATGTGTATTCTGTTCTTGATATTACATCTAACTAAGCTTTATAATATTAGTGGCTTCTAAAGATCCTCGCATTATCAAATGGAAATAGGGATCATTGATCTAAAGAGGTTTGACCTCTTTGAAATATGTTCAACCCTGAGAGGGGAATGCAGAGACAATATTAATTGATATAGTAAATAGTGAAAATGTTGTAATAAGGTGCACTGACACCAAATGAGACGAGATGTATTTGACAGTCTTCATAATAAAGATTTTATAGAATTAAATCAGCATTAAATCAAGGGATTATTCCGCGCACACACTAAGTGAGAGGAGATTGTTAAAAACAGTCATGGCCTCCTCATGCAAATTTACTAGGATCTCCTTAATGGACCTACAAAATTGAAAATATCACTTGAAAAGGAATAAATAGGCCAACTTCTCACAGATATGCTAAGTTTATGGTTATAAATAATCACAATTCATATTCGTTTGTATCAGCAACGTCTCGTTTTACCGTATTTCAGACGTTATATTCGAGGATGGTCGATATGGCTTTTGGGGATTCTGCTTCTTGAAGGCACCATTTTACGTCGAGGATTGTGACAGTGAAGATGTTGTCTTTAGGGTCCACAAGAAAGGTACTGTTCACATTTATAATCCAAATGTTTTAGTTCTTAATATTCGCTGGAAACAAACATCGCCCTTGAAGCTTGAAATAATATAAGGATACTTTCCCTTCGAAAATGGGGATTTTGGTCATTTTCATAAAATTGTCATAAAATTCAGGTCATAAAATTGGGAGATAATGTTTCCCAGTGAATGTGAAATACATCTAAGAAAAGCCTCCTCTATCCTATATACTAAACAGAATATTTAATACAATGAGGTCCCGCTCTCCATTATTGATTAATTTTAGCATACACTCTTCCTGAGGGAGACAAATTGCTGCGGTGCCTAGCATAGACGAAATCGACACTAAACAATATTGACGCAAGATCATTATATCACAGTCAAGTAGTGTTAATTACTTTTAGAAACAAAACCTTAATTTACATTTGCTTTTCGATGCGGTTCTGTGTTTTAGCCCTCACCGCAGGTATTCTGTCTGTAGTGCACTTGTTAACACTCGTGATTGTCTACTTACCAGTTCGACTTCTTTCCTCTGGACTCACGCGAGGAGGAAAGGGTTTTTCAAGTTGTCTTTTTTCTCCGAAGGGTCAGCTTGCACTCTTTCTTAAGTTTGGCGCTGCGTTTGTTGCTGGTAAGTTCTTTAGATATTTTACGCGATGTGCAGCTTGCCTCTTCTTGTTATAGCCAAACATGTCATCTTATGTAGGTATCTTATGTATCTTCTGTAGATCTAAAACAGGTATGGTCAGGCCCCACACGGCACAGGATTCGTTCATCGCTGCTGTTGCATTTGAGGTCAAAACTGAAGATAATATCCATAAAAAAATTATGCACCCATCACGCAGAAGTGTTATTTTTCAAAGTAAATAGGGGTGTGCAGTGAGCACGTTATACCGATTCAGCTGATTAGAGTTGAATTCAGCGTTTAGAAGCATGATGCTGTTCGACAAGCTTTTTTAAAAAAGCGCTTCTAGATAATGGCTTTGTATTGATTAGAGTTCTGGCCATTGTTTTAAGAAATTTCATTTGTTTCAGGATACCTTAGTTTTTTCTTTATAACAGACAGTGTAATCTATGCATCAGTGATGGTGCGACGCATCCGACTTCCAACAGGACCCCTGATCTCGGATCCCTGACGTAGCCATGATATGTTATGTCAGGCCTTTCGTTATGCATATCACAACTATAGAGTGAACATGATCATTATTTCTGTATGGAATTATGTAAGGGTACTGTTGAAATAAAGGGATTAACAGCTGCATTGTTGTAAACCAAGTTGCAAGGAACTAATATTTAATGTGACTAACACACGGTACTTGTTCTGTTATCAGCTTGCATGGCTCTGGCAGTTGCCATACTAATGTCTTCGGCTACAGATGCGCCCTCGTATTATAAACTGGAGCGTGATTGGTGCTATTATACACAGTTCGCGGTGTTAGCTCTTGACGTCCTCTTACTCCTGAGTGCAGCCAAAGAACTCGTTGATGAAATCGACCAGCAAGACAGTGAGTACTTTCACAGGGTTCACGATAGATAGTACAACGAGATAGCACATATATATATCTAGATAATTCAGAAAAAATATCTGATTAAATAATCGACATAATGTTTACATTAAAGACAAATAATGTGGCTTAACTATCTTCCCGTACTGACTAGGAAACTGTGCGGTCGTATCTTTGCTATTTAACATAGAATGACATCCAATCGCGTAGATTACTATCGGTCTTTTATGAAATCCCAATGTATGTTGTTGTGGAATTGGTTTAATAGCTAGAGCTGACTTAGCGCGTATTTTTTACACGGAATTTCGAGGTAAGGATCAGTTTTACATAGTTCGTTAGTTGTAGCAAAATCTGAAAGGCATCAAGCTATATTAAACACCCAATTCATGGTGCTAATTAGGCATAAAGAGATTTACTCTAGCTAAATATACTTCACAATTCCTGGTCCGGTGATATATTACACACTGTACCCTCCACATATCGACAACCTCGATAGTTCTATTGTTGACCCTTCAATAAAAGTACCTGTTTCAATCATTTCCGTTGCTGGTTTTTATTATCAGCCCACATGGCTAATAGAGTTTCCGTCAAGAGCTTGATTCTTTGGCCTCACAGTTTTTCCCCCAGTGTACCGTGATCTTCAGCTTGTACTTCCTCCGTAACGGCTTGACAATGCACGACTGGTTGTCCCAATCTATCCGTGATGTCCGCGGTACATAAGCGTCTTCCAGTTTTCACTAGGCCCGAAACAGACCGTCAGCACCTGTATGCTATGGTTTGTTCGTTGACCAAAGGGCCTGTTATACAAGCTCGCAAGGTCTTTCATCAGGTGCGCCGTCCACTCTGCGCCTGTAGTCTCTCTTGGCCCACTCTCCAGGTCATCTTTGCAGAATGCTCGTCTTTGCTATTTTCATATCAGAATCACCGTCCGTGGAGCGTTCATCCGCTCGGAGGTCCCATGCGAACATTCATACCAGAAGTAGACTAGCTGTACGCTCGAGTCGTTGTAATTGCCACGTCTCTTTGCGCAGACAGTTATGTCTCTCTGTCTGTTCTTCCTGCTGCCGGGGGAAGCATTCGCCCACACCGGGGCTGCATACAAGGCCACTGCTTTCGCAACAGAGGCCACCAGTAGTCTAGCGTCTTGTCGTACTCCTGAGATCGTCGCCCTCATAAGTGCCAGCTTGGTCGCAGTACTCACCTTTTGCATATTCTATGTGGGGTGCGCCTATGAGGCCGATGTTTCGTATTGCTTCTAGATATTTTCCCTTGTCTTTGTATTTAAGCTGCCTCTCAGCTTTGTGACAGGCTACGGAATCATCTCTGCCTATTATCTCACCTTTACTTATTTTTTAAACCTCTTGTACCTAGAAAGAATCCACAGATAAAGCAAGATGATTTAGCATGATTAGCATAAGGTCATCAGCAAACGCTACGCTGGTCACCAGCTCTCGTAGGCATGGCAGATCCAGCACCGCTTCGTGGGCCAAGTTCTACAGGGTCGGTCCACGGACTGAACCTTGTAAGACTCCCATTCTAAAATATTGATTGTAACCCAGGCGATTGGATGGGTCTCGTCTCAAAGAGCCAAGTTCCCTGATAAGGAAATATTCGTTGAGACTAATAACCATCAGCAAATTTATTCTTATTTCGACCATCGAAGAATCTTCTCGGGAAATATTGCCTAGATCATTAAAATGGCTATGCATATCCCACACACTTTAATAATTTTTCGAGATTATTTTAAGTAACACATGGATCGCTTCCAAGAAGAAGACGATTGATTGATTGATTCCCTTTGTGCGTATGCTCTTTCGTCTTGATTATTGTCTGTGGCAGAATCGGAAAAGGATAAAGACCATCTTCGTCGCAAGGAGATCACATCACCGACCGCTGCTGTCGCAACATCAGCCCAACCTGACAAAACTGACGAGCAAAGCATTGTCTCCGTTACAAACATCGGTATGAATTAACTGTTTTTTTCGAGCTGACCCTCAGCTGTTCCCCTTCCATCTGACAGCCATCAGCTCTTAACCTTTAGGTATTACTATGAGGACCTGCCGGCGCCACCTTTGCTTATTCTCTGCCTTACTCGTACCTGACAAGAATCTTCAGATAAAGAAAGATGATAAAGTACTCCAAAGATTCTCCGCGTCTGACAGGATTTGAACCCAACACACACGTGTCCCTCCCGTCTAGTAGTCTAAGACGCTCACCACTAGACCATCCAGGGGACACATCGGTATGACTTATTACACGTACGATAAATATATTTACCTTGATGAACTACGTGCTCAGGTCGTGCTCGTTGGTTGGCTAGAGAATACGTTAGATTAGTCGACTTAAGATGCTGAATACTATCATGTGCAGAAGTTGGCAACACTGAACCTAACTTCTTAGTTATGATAATTCATACTATAAACTCAGCCATAAGTACAGGGTTTGCCAGAATGATGTTGATACGATAACTCACCAGCAAGGAATAGCTACATAAGGGCCAGGTCGGTTAATTGTGGGCACTTAGCCGTACTGTTCTATTTATTGAAGACACTTGTTCGTTCTGGACTTCTTATACTAGCGAAGCTTTTCGTAGGCTAAATAATAACGTAACCTAATTAATACTTTTGTCAATGTGACCCCAAAACCAGATGACTTCACGGTGTACTCGGCTCCAGGTACGACGGTCTCAAAGGAAGGAATGTATCAGCCGTTAAACGCCCAAAGAGGCCAGACTGCCCAACCTACTTTACCCCCGATGGTAAGAAATTCAAACGTGAACTAGTTGTCCTATAGCTAGATGCAGAACATACCTGTGATTGAGCATATGTAAGCATAACTCACAAATCGTTCTTCCCTGTAAGTTACGCATTCGTAAATGTGCCTAAACTACTGCAGAATTCATTTATTTTTTACTACCACTTTTGTTTGGATTTTCTGCTCATTCCGAGTGACTTCCAAAAGTGCAAAATATATTAAAAATAAGTTCGGATTCATCTTCGAGGCAGCCCAACACTCATGAAAGATATAATGGAAACCAATGTCAGATTATCAATGATAACCTATACCGGCATATAACTCGGATTGGTAACTTACCTGGTAGTTAACATTGATAACTACCTTATACGGGGAGTTGCTTTAAAGTGCAGTACTGATAGGAGTATTATGCTTCACTTACTGATATCGGAATTACTCAACGTGGCATATTTTAGAGTATCTATAAGAAATTAATAATTTCAACAGTATATAGTTTTTATTTTAGCTGATGGCTTATATAATCCCTTCCATTAGTACACCTGTTATACCTTATCTGCATAAAGGAAATAATTCAGTGCACATATATATGAGAATATATAATAACAAATACATTTTCAATGTTAGCCTAGTACTGACATTGTGATAATTCGGACATGATATTTTTACCTACCGCCTTTACGACATTTTTTTACTATGCCAACAGGTATATTTAATACGTTTGATCACAAATTAAATTTTCTTTGATCAAATTAGTTTAAGACATCCACACCAGAGAACCTGCTAGTACGCCTACGAAATATTTTTTCATTTGTAAATTCCTATAGTGTTCGCTATAGAACTCAGGAGTAGTGAATTATAATTTTCAGACACATGAGAGATAACATTAGCATTTTAACAACTTGCAGCAGGGCTCTCCAAAGGCCACCGAAGTAGTTCACTACGTGAATGAGGGTGTCACCGCATCTGAGACCGGACCCGCTATGTCGACGAGATCTGTATTGTCCGAAGCAGCATTAGCCGGGCAGAGACCGCCATCTAATCTCATTGAGATGAGTCCTTCACCCGATGCCGAAATGCATTTCCTTAATGACAGTCTGGCAGCAGATGGTGGTAATATTGGAGTCCAGTACTTCTTTTTGTTAATTTGTAGTAAGACACCATGATGGACAATTGTAATTCACAAGTATTATTAGGGTTGTAATGATAAACATTTTCTCCTTAAACCGTGAGGTATCTGATTAGAGACAGATAATTAATGGCCGTGCAGCATGTGTTTGGTATTTTATTAGGGAGATAAGATACAGGTTACCCAACTGGGGATATTTTCCATTCTGATATGCTGCTCTTGGAGGGTTATAACCTCGACCATGAGTACAGATATTTTTCACACGTTTACTCCTCTAATTTTGTATTTGCTTCCAGGTCGTAGCTCATTCGTCTCCCCTGGTCCGCCTTCGGAGGAAGGCTCTGAGCACCAGTTCACCCTCAGTCCAACTCCTACTCCAGTTACTCCTGGTGCTCCTTTAGGTCCAATTAGTGCCTCTCCAGGTATACCACCGCCTCCTCCTCCGCCACCACCGCCACCTGCTGTTGTTGCACAGGGAACACTCGTTGAAGCAACGAAAACTTTATCCACCCAGGACTATCAGGTGAACACGCTGGGAAGGATCATAATACATTTTTTCAACCTTTCCGACTTTTTGGAGACACTGAATTTCTAAGTTATCGGGAATGATGTCCTTCATGCTTGCGTAATCGATCTTCACAAACCACCCTTATCTTTTCTCTCCTACTCACTACAATGCTATCATAATTATCAAGTGTACACACCACTGGCTAGACTCAGATCAGATCAGGCGTCGCGTGTGCACGGACTATTAGTATTACAATGGGATATGTGTAAATATTGTCATAAATTACATAAATTATTTGCACTAGTAATTGGATGAATGGATGAATTGCAGGTTCCATCGTCTAACCCCGTTGTTCCAGCGGCACCAGCATTAGATACACCAAAGGGCCCCTTCGGATTTGTCCTTCCCCCGCTCAAGTTTAAACCGAAGAATTACGACGATTCAGACGAACCCTACAATGTGCGTTTTTCTCCCCTGATGGGTTTTCTTATGTACTTGTTACTTGAAAGAACGCCCAAAGCGATCGTACATATCCGATCCCGTTTATACACCGATTCGGAGCACCCCACAAAAAATGGTTGATGTTTTCTAATCCTTCCAAAACATACCTTAAATACAAAAGGCGCACCAGGTATTGAAGTATTTAAAAAAAAATATATTTAATAGCATTTTACATTCATTGGCAATTTTTATTACATTTTACTAACTTTACGAATGCTTCATTTTGACTGCCTCACGAATTGCACGAGTACTTAGAATTGTTGTAATTTGCAGGTGCCGCGTGGCCAGGACAACTACGCCTTCCAAGCCGGAGAAACTGCCGCTGTATCCATTGCTCCTCCACCACAACATGTGCCAACGTCAGTACCAAATTCATCCGCTGACACCCCGGCTCCTTCTGCCGGGGCAGCTCCACCACCGCCGCCGCCACCTCCCCCTCCGCCAGGATGGCAGCCGCCTCATTGACGCCTTGTTTTGCGGAAGGACATCTGTGGATGATCGTAGTTATATTAATATAGCTTCATGCTGTGATTCGGTTTCTAGACAGTTCCACTTCTTATATGTCGGCAGATGTTTTTAACTGTATAGTACATATTGTGGAATTCGCTGAATTCTGCAAAAGCTTTGCTCATCTGTCATTCGTTTGTTAATACAATACAATAAAACTTCAACAGCAATACTGTTTTGGAAATATTCGAATTATTTTATATCAACCTCGGTTTAAAAAGGTACCGTCGCAATTTGAGCCGAATAGTTTTAAGTGAATCGTCTTACAATATTATGCTAGAATTCGTCAAATCCGCAATTTTGTGCTTGACACTCGTCAGAGCACTGATACGGTGCGATTAACATAGGTTTCTAAGGTAAAGATCGTGATTGTCCACTACACTTTCTAATATACTTAAAAGGCACTACGCAAATGCTAATCCATTTATCTAACTATATCTATGATGTCATGGTCTAAAAAGAACGTATATAAACGAATTCAGGAGAGAGGATGTTGATTTCACAAGCGGATATTCGTATGAAAGATAGCGATCGAAAGAGAGACAGCTCTTTCAATAAATGGTAAAATGAAAAAAATGGTAAAGTGAGGAAAGTTAACGAAACGTTAAGATTGGTCCTAAAATTCTACTAGTCGGAGCTGAAGTTGCATTATTGAAGTTTTCAGCAGCTACTTAAAATATGCTCGATTATTTTCCAAGCGTTAATAGTATCGCCGTAGCCCACTATAATATGATCACATTAATTAAGAAAGAACTCGATGACTAAGGTCGCTTCTGGCTGTCCGTGACAATGTTTAACGACCAACGAATCCAAGAGATCCATGCACCTTTGTTGTTGCTATTTTGTATTAATGTCAAAAGAGATAAAGGGAAAATTGATGTTTATATTAGTCAAACCACAATATCCATAACCATAATATTCTGCTAAAACTGAAAGAATACATTTTTACTCCTGAAGCGGTTTATTTTCTATAACGTAGCAAAAACTCTTTGTGTTTAAATCACAATTTACACTAATCATCGCTTAATGGATCGTCCTTTGACAGAAAATAACCTTAGGTAACATATACCTTAGCTAGTTATTTCGTTTGTTAGCGACAAGTAAAAACCTAACAAAATATATTGTAGTTTTATTTAGTGTACTTTTTGGGCCGTTAGCATTACCCTTCATTTCATTAGGAACAAATATGTTGTGTTATCTCCCTAAGTCAGGTAAGATTGGGTGACACATCTTTCTGCATAGTAGCCGCACCGAGGTGCTACATGTGTATGACGTCAAGGTGAAAGGTCATTTTTCGGGTAACAACTTCATTCCCTATCTAGTTTCGGATTTTAGCAAATCAAATACATTTCAGAATAAATAGAATGGTTCGTAGAGCTAACAGAAGCATTGCCAAAAACATATTTTGTACAACATCAATTGATAGAGCTAGTTCTTTCACTAGTTGATATTTTCACAATAATATAGTTCGGTGCATTCGTGTGCGCCTCGCAATCGGGGGAGACACGTAGGTGCACGGGTTCGATCCCCACCGTTGCACATTTGCATTTTAGGGGTCCGTCTTACGAAGCAATGCGAAAGCGGTACCGTGGACGTTAAATGTTGGCTGAGAGTCAGCCCGAAAAAGTTTATGTTTTTTAATATAGTTCGGTCCAGCGTCATGGGTGGTTAGCGCCGAGGTCTTGGAGCCTTAGGGTCTCCGATTCTAATCCCGCAGGACACAAATGGTTTCAAGTAGTATGAAAGTAATTCCGAACCATTGTAACGTAATAACACCTCCAGGCCAAAATGTAGTATTAAAGAAAATTAAGTTTGTATTAAAAAAGTAAATTTAAATTTATATTAAAAATGTGAGATGAAGAAAGAAAACCATGTTACTGTCATTGCCATAATCAAGCGTCTTCAGAAGTAGTAATTTTTACATAGCCTTTTTTGACAGAACAGAAAATGATACTTGTGATTCATTAAGTTGCTGGGGTCGGTAATATTGCATACGGGGCCATTGTGCGGCATACTGCAATGGGTGAGGCATCCGAGATTTCTGAAATACTTGATAATAGTTTTCGCGTTGCAGCGCTATCAATACCAGATCTTTAACGGATGAAATCTGTAACTTTTGTTTTCTTCTTTCTGTTATTGATCCTATGATAATGTCTAAGGTTATGGAATATCTAAGGTCTACGAATTTGGCGGACGATGCTCGAAACCGCTTATTGCCAATAATAATTAAACTCTCTCAAAATTAACTCTGCAGACGCGATGCAATAGTGCCCTAAAGTAAGTATCTAATCGTATCTATACTTATATATAAGGATCTCTCAGATAACCTGCTGTGGATTCTCCCTTCGCTCCAAGGGTCTCGATAGACAGTGGCTTGGTCTGAAAACCTTCCCTCTCCAGGGTGACTTACGTTCAGTGTGTGCGATTTGACATGGACTGCCATGAGCTCCTTATCAAAGGACTCCATTACGGCATATCCCAGACATATTAAAGCCGTATTAGCTTCAACTTCACTCTTTTGTGTTTTGAATGTTGGTTCAACTCTTTTCGGGTGCCATTTTCTTGTCCCTTCTAATACAGGGTCGCGATGGAGTAATTTAATGTTGATTCGAATTAGATCTTGCAAGTGGTATTTGATTTCTGCTAGCTTTCGAACTTCGGATTTCAAATGCTGAAGTAGATAGTAGCCAGGTCGATATGACATCCTGCTGTGTCCTCTGACAAAATCATAACGTTTCGTGGATCCAGAAGTTCCTGAATAATATCTATGCTCCATTTGGGTGATGGATAGTTGAGGAAACTGACTATTTCGTACCTTGACGTTGTGTTTGAAGTCAGGTTCTTTACGATATTGCGCCTGGATTATTGTCAATCTATCTCTCGTGGGATTCCCTAACATGATCACGCTGACGATACATTCCACAAAACGGCGGACAGCTTATGGGTAGTGTCACGACTCTCTAGAAATATCTTCGAGTTAGAAGCTCGTAAATTGCGGTCTGGCACAACTCTGTTGTCCGATCCACTTACCTTTGGGTATCTGAATTGAGAGAATGGTGATGACAACTAACTTACCAGAGAAACTTTGAACCACTTAAACCTGTTGCATCGATTAAACGAATATATATGTACTTCGTCATGTTATTCTATTGGGTCATTGGCTTTTCCCACATGCAAATTGGGGCTTTAGCTGAGCGGGTGCAAGAAACATGTGTTTACCGAAAGTTACACTATTGGTTACTCATTATTTAGTTGACATAACCATGTTCTTTATAAAGTGGAATGCCTTTATTTTCGCCAATTCGTATTCCAAAGAGGGTCGTAGGGCCATCATTTTATTTCAAGTAAAAATATTAACCTTTATTATGTCCGTAACTTATCCATTATAATTTGGTCCAAATATATTAGAGTTGGCTCTAATAGTTCGTTGTAGAATATCCGAATGGATTCGTTATTCTTGTTCGTTGGTGAAGGTTTTTCGTTCCCTGCATCGATCTCGAGCTTCTACATTTTCATGTTCTGATGTTCTGCGGTACCGAATTTCCTCTGCTGCGCGTTTTTTAGTGAATATTTATCACTAAAAAATGCTCAGCTCTCCCTACCAAAGTGGCAGACACATAGATCATACGGAGTCATCTGTTTCTATTTGTTTTCTCACTTTGAATTGCTGCATCTTGTGAAAGAATGAATAATCAATGAAGTCCCCCTTTCTTTATAGGAGAATCGCCGATCTATCAAGTAGCATATGGATCCAAGAAAAAATATCATCATCGGAGGGGATCCATCCCTTCAGGCAATTTCAGAGTCTTCCTTTTGTCTTGAAACGCTTCCCGCGCGCGCCGTACTCCATGGATCTGAATAGGTGATAATTGTGTACACAATATTCGTCCTTGTTTGCTGAGCAAGCAAATAGTGAGACGGGTCTCTGTGGCTCATCTTTGTTGAGTTCATGTGACACACCCACTTTCCTTCATTCCTCTTATATCGTTCCCGAACTCATGTAGACAACGCTCTATAGCTAACTCTATGCTACCACCCATCCACATATTCATTAAAGAGATCCAGTAATTCGTCGTTGTCGATTTTGGTCGGCCTGCTTAGATAATTCCTTGAACTGGGACTATTTCCGACAAAATTTTACCGATAATACAGATTTCTCTTCCACCCTACATACAATAATTATGTAGATTTCAGCTGTACTTTTCCAGGATGGAAATACTGGAAAATAGGAAGAAATCAATATCACGAGTCTCAGCGTATTTGATCGCTGCGAAATTCTACTGGCTACAGACAACAAATATATACACAGACCTATAGATGTGCATGTTTCAAGTCGAAATGGTAGCAGTTTAATGTTAATATATATTACTAATCGATTAAGCAAGGGCTTTCTTACATGAAATGGTCCCACGACTTGATAAGACATGTTCGCAAAGTTCACTGCCTTGAACAATTTTTCACATCGGTCTATTTCAATGTTTTCTTTTATTCTCTAGCAATTCATAAACTCGTTTGGAAATGTCACCTGCGTAGTTGAGCTATAAAAGGCGAATAGACTTAAATCATGCTCATAATAGATCTCAGTTTGGAGGTGTCCTTGGGCTGGCTTTTTTATGTAGACTGAAATTTTATTTTTGCTTTGAGATTTCCTCACCAGAGAGTACTGAAAACCACAAAATTTTGCAGTTTTCGTCATGAACTTACAACACTTAGCGGGGTTGATCCTGAAATCATCATCATCAATCGTCTTTGTATGACGGGTTTTGATATTTACAAATATTCATTCTTCCTATTTTTTCTGTTATCACAATATTAACCCTATTGGTACCCTACTCAACAGAAAATTCTTACCAAAAACTGTTTCTGCCATTTGAAAGCTGAGTCAGGATATGCCATCCTTCATCCGGATTTTGGTTGTCCAGTGTTTGTCGACACTGAGCTAGTGCAGGAAGGGACGCAAATCACGAAGAACAGACTAATGCTGACTAGCTTACTGACTGAAAGAAGAACACCCGAGAGAGAGAAGCCATATGAAGGCCAATAATGTCCTACTGAGTTGGAGCCAGACATAATACTCTTTATAAATAATGTCATATTCGTGCTGTGGCCGGATCTTAACAATTTTTGTTTCAAATTGCTTGGCAGCAAGTTCGTTCATTGGCACTTCCATGAGAATTTCGTAATCTATATTGCGAATTCAACAAGAAGAGTTTCCATCTAGCACTGATGGACAAATATACATAATGAACAGGTGCGATGATTGAAGTTATTAAACTTCACTAACTACTTATAGGTCAAAGTATCATCATCGGTCATAGACGTCATCATAGGCCGATATACTGCCACCCTGGCCATATTTCACAATGTATCAAGAACAAAACGAAATAGAAAATCAAATTCTACTATATGTACCTAGTATTGTTTGACAACATATATCTATCTATATATATATATATTCAATAGAACACTGGTTTTACCGTAACAATAAATTGAAAATTTATTAAAGTTAAGCTCAGTTGGCAAAAAGCACATGATCACAGAAACTATCGGACCATCATCCACCAGCCCCGGTGCCTTCTTTAGCGCATTCGACTCGGCATTTCCTGTCACCTCTAATTCACTCATTCGCATCTCGTCGTTAATTTATCCCGACGTCCATTGCCAAATCGTTCTTCCTTCTGACCCTAGCACACAACACGCTAGCAACAACTCCATATTGCCTGACCCAATTATTGACACAAGGACTCTGCTTTCTCTAAGGCATTAATAATCTGTTCAGCGAGCGTTCTATGCAACTCTTGCCTCGTCTTCGCTAGTGGCTGCAGCGAAGAGGTCAGCCTCTCTTTCTCGTTTGCAATTTAAATAAAGGGTTCTATTGCAGTATTTATTGTGGAACTATTATACATTCGCGCGTCCATTTGAAAACGTTCAGTGGTACATATTGCAGCAAGTAGCAGGCAAACTCGCAAGATAATTAATAGATGGATAGCTATTTCGAAGTGTTTTAGTCAATAATAATAATAATGATAATTAAGTACTACGCTACTGCTAGTCATCTTCTCAGCAAGCGCAAAGTGTAGCACATTTAAACAACATGTAGTAGTTGTTACATTTAATAGTAGTTGTTGTTATTATTGTATATAGTATTCATGTGATCATGAGAGAGAGAGAGAGAGATTTACTTTGTCTGCATCTATTCATATTTCGCATTTCAACACTTCAATACTCCACATTTCTACGGGTATCCACCAAATTGATCTTAGTCGACGATACTTCATTTGATTATTAAGCGAAGACAAATTCATTAACGCGGCAATTTGAATGGCATATGCCTCAACAGGATTTTGGTAGCCTTTGCCATAGCTTCCGATTTAGTTCTAGTATGACTATTAATATATGAGCTATTATTGTTTCACATAGCTTCGCAAGAGCAAAACTACCAGGTGCTGCTTGAATTTGACCGTCGATTCATTCTCGAAATCTTTAATTGCGCTGCCGAGTACAGTATAGGGTTAACAGGTTACAAATTGCCATGTAGACGTACGTACACATCTGGCTAAGTGTCCATTCAAAATATGCGCTGAAATCCAATTCGTGTTGTAACAATGGAAGTTTCTAAGTTTACAGTCATTATAATATTAATAACTCTCATTTGAGCAGTTTTTCCCCTCTCATGTCTACTTCTTCGTCTTTCGAGCGCCGGCCACAATCATCTCACATCTGTCTGTCTGTCTGTTATTATTGTTACTGTTATTTATTCGACTATCTTTCTCGTTTTTACTCATTTATTTCCCGGTCGTTAATCGAGCCGAATTACCCCCATTATCATTTTACGTCAGTAGCCTACATTAGTGGAAGTGTTAAAAGTGTTACTTGTTGTATGCATGCTGTAATGTAATGTATAAGGCAAATAACGCTATGCACGTTGCCCCGGACGGTTGATATCAACTCGACCCTTTGTTTCCTTCTCAAGCTTCACCTTGAACAATCGAATGTACGGTCAAACCATTGCCAGCAATGAATGGAGATGTTCTACTGTTTGATTAATTAAACAATAACAAATACGTAGATAATTTATACACCCCCACCCTCCGTTGTGTAAATTAAAGAGTTCTTGAATTGAATTTAGTAATAGTTTCCACTGGCCAATGGAGCGAACATCAATCCTAACATCCATTACTATGAAGTGTTCGTTTTTAATTCGTCTTTGAGATGACATGATATGAGTGAATAGCAATCGAATATTTGTCTGATTTGCTTTAAAACTATCCGTGTACATGTTGGAAGGTACTTCAATTTTCATGTCTGTGATAACCCATTCATCTCTATCTAAATGTTCATTACGCGTGCACATAATGATGATTTCCTTCTAGAATTAATTAAATATAATTATTAATGAATAAAACGTAAGCTTCAGGATAAATCTGCAGTAGTGTCTCCGTAGTACATTATATCTGTCGACGAACTCGAGTGCCACTTTACTACCCAAGATTTCACTGTCTATATCATATTAGTATGTGATTACCACAGTCTAGATTAAACCCGTGGCAGTATTGGCAGTTCATTATATTCAAACTCTCTGTAATAATTATATACTTTATCCGCCTTTCCTATGTACCCTACTTATGCAGCACTGCGCTTTGCATTGTAATAAATCTACATGTTGAAGCGATTCGTCCAGCTACAATCATTATTCTTTTATGATTATAATAATAATAATACCCATTGCGACGATCATCGCACTTTTCTGTTTATTAACTATCTGCTAAGTGTTCCTAATAACGACAATACCTAAATCCTCGTACACTTGATAGTTAACCAGTTTACGAGGATGCCGACGAAGGCTTTTAGCCCGGCAATAATGGTGTAATAACAACGTTAGAAGAGGGCTTTAGCTATCCTAACTAGATTTCACTCTTTGCCTTTTGTTTTTGTTTTTATTTAATTTCTGGTTTCGTGGTGAAGTTTTATATCATATTGTATTGTTAGTTTTTCCTCTTGAATTGGATCGTCGACCGAATGAGAGGAGCTTTCTTCAATTCGATGGTCGTTTTAAGTGCATTCCGCTTCATTGTTCGTTTACTGGTTACATCATCCAACCAACCAACGATGAATACATTCAACTAATGAATGGATGAATCAGTGTCGAAATTTTCCCTCGTAGGTCGTCGTACTTTTCAGATTTTGCTCCGCTCACAACGATCTACCCGTAGCGTAGTTCATCTTTAACGCAACTCTTGAACGCCTCCCATCCATCGGCTGGGCCAAGTTGAGTCTGCAAAAGCAAATGAACCAAATAAGTGAAAATGATGTAGAGAAAGTGTGTACATTCAGGGTGTCACAAATTGTTGGCAGACAAATTGTTAACAGGATTTCTGGAAATGCTTATAGCTCTTTGCTCAGGAGTTGTACCTCTTGGCAACGGTTGGAATTGATATTTCTCAACGAAGTCGTTGCCTTATCAACTTTTGCAATTGTTTGTTAATAACTAACGGTAGTCTCGGTTGGAGATCTAGATCCATCTATTCTTATGTTGTCATCCCTTTAATAAATGAATCACAAAACAGGTTCATTTGGTCTGTGGGCCAAATGAACACGCAATGCGCTTCAAATTTCTTCCGAATTATCCTTAGCGGTGAAAGAATTGTACGACAAACATTCGTGGTACTGCCAAATACCGATTTCATTAATCTGCACCATATTTATTTGTCCAGTTTTGTTAGCTCTCTTCGAGGGTTTTCAGACTAACGGTCAACTCCTCGAAAACACACCTTCACAGCTTAGTCCTCTGTATGAAATGTTTCATAATATTGGTTTGCACGAAATGCCGTTTTAAAGCGCAGTCTAACGCACAGTGCTTGCCCTCTCGTTTCGGTCTCTTATAGAGTAGGATCCAAAGAAGGAGGGTTTCTCTTTTTTACGCTTTACAATTATATATAAGTGATATCTGACTAAGTCTATTTTTAGCTGAAATGCTGCTAATTGAACAAACTATGTTCGTTAAGAGATTCGTTTCGCCAAAACGTAAGAGTATTGGCGCTTTTCGGTCGGAGTCGTTACCCCTACAAATCAATTAAAACATTGAGTGCTTCTGTACCTGCATATACTCGTAATGAAAAACGGGCTGGAGTAAAAGTACGCTTACAATGGGGAGAGCCGAACTCCATTGCTAGGAAACACATAGGCTTACAGTTGAAGGGTTACATCTCCTTCACCTCTAAACCTGCTGTTTGCTACTAACTGGAAGCCTATATTTCCTAGTTGCGGGTTTCGGGGACCCTCGATGACTCGAGGTTGAGCCTTGATTGAGGCAACTGCTCCAGGCTTTCACTGAAGACATTTGAACTATTGGAGATATATTGAATACCTCCATCGGAGCGAGAGACGACCAAAATACTGCTAGCTGCGTCACTGTGGACAGCGCTAATAAAGCACAGTATTAAGCATACCGGTTGAGCACCAAGTAACGGCTCACCGTTTCGATATCGTTAACGGTGCTAACTTTGCACACAACAAAATCGATTATTCCTCTGAAAATAGAAAATTGATGCACTGCAAATATTTCTAGGACCAATATTGTACGGTATGTTTTGTGTAATGGCCAAACGGAAATCGCATTAGTGGATTCGGCGGTGAAAAGTTCGCTCAGTGATAAACGTTTCGGGTTTCTCGTTTGTTTGTATACGGATCGATGTGTACGTAACTATGAACCTGCCGAATAAATTCCTACCTTTAATCCACGATGTAAGCGGTCGCGCATGATGGCAATGAACTCCTTATAAGAGAGGTAACCATCTCCATCGTCATCGAAAATTTGAAAAACCGTATGAACGAGATGTGGTTCGAGACTATGTCCTGAGCACACGTATACCGCACGACGAAAGTCCTCTGTTACAAACAAACAAGTGATATTACGAGGAAGTAAGTACTCTTCCTGTTAAATCCACACAAGGATACATGCGCCTAGTACATAACGACTTATGCAATGTATATGGTATATGTTCAATAGTTAAAAAGAAGATGGTAAATAACCGATCGATAATGAATCACACTGACTCCACTTTAACCTAAATATGAAGGAAATCGATGTATATTCGCTTCAATAAATGCTTTGTTAATTGACACCTTTCGACTAATTTATCGTTTTTTAACTAGCGAATTTAAGCGCTGCAGCTCCAATGTCACCAGACTTTCTCAAAATCGCGCTCCGGATCAAGAAGTGCTTTGTTCCTGTTTTTCGAATTCCCATTTTTTCTCTATGAATCCCGCTTGTGCTAAGCAAATTAATTGAATATATATACAACTATCTAACCATGGGCATCAAAGCGTTGGTCGTCTCCTTCCAACATTGTCTAGCACTAGATTTCCACAGGATGCTAAAAGTTCGAATAACCTCATGTGCCCAGCTTAACTGAATCCGATGTAAAGTATCCACATAAGAATAACCTTCTAATAGAGCCAATTAATTTCATTCAGTTGACCATTTCGCAATGCGCCAGTACAGCGAAAAGTCTCCCGAGCACAGCAGCTGATTAAAGTAATACAATGTTGGTATTTTCTATAATAATATTATAGTTTTCTTGGCAAATCTACCAATTCCATCGTTTGTGCTCGATGATGAATGATCATCTACGACCGATGAGGAACACCTACATTCAGACATTTCCACACCAGGAGGAGTTATTACATTCAGCCTTTGTCTTAGGCTATAACTAAGCTACACAGTCGATAACGCTGTATGCACACAACATATCGGTAAGATACTGCAATAAAATCGTTATCTATTGATACAACTAAGAAAAAACTTACTATCTGGCTCAGAAAATCCCGTTTTAGAAAATGATATTAACTAGATTTTTTTGCATCCTAATCTTAATTAAGATATTAGAATAACATAACGATCGAAGAACCCTCTCAAAGTATTTGTAGCAAACACCCCCACCCGAGTTATGTGCACCAATTTGAAAAAGAAAACACTTTGAGGAAGAATAAGTATTTTGGGTTGATGCTTACAACAATAGAATAGAGTTTGTTGAAATCATATGAATCTAAGAGCACATAGGCGGCTATATACTTTACATATTGACCAAATATGTATAACACGCTTTGTGCGTCCGCAAGGGGTCATCTGGAATCTTCTGCATCTGCTTGTCTATGGGGAAGCACAAATCCTTTAAAATCACGATCTCAGTTTTACCGTTCTACTGTAGCGGTATTTCGGAGTCGATCAGGAAAGAAAAGAGAAAATATAAAGCATGTTTTACACACAGGGCAATTTACATCTGGAAAGGTCAGTTGTAATTTTGAACTTTGTCTTAATCTAAAAGGAGATTTGAAACTGATCTAGAGGTATTTCATTAATCGATTTATTGTATGTTACAAGAAAGCAATATCATGCGAGTTTATCGACATCCTTATGAAAGTAGATATTTTGCATCATCGACGTATGCATCCCGTTGTTACCGTTACCAAAGGTGAAGAGGTCAAAGAGCCGAGTGGCCTTCAGCACCATAATTATCCAGTATTGTCACATTAACAATCACACTTTTTTTTTATAGGAAATACTGTTTAGCTATCTGCATGACTACTTATTATACGTTTATCATTTGAAACGCATGACCATTAGCCAACGGATGGCACAATGACAAAAAGAAGGTGACCAGCTGCTGAGAAAACGGTCAATTTGAAATCGTTAACGCCGGTTCATAGGGACACGAAAGAGAAGTTTAAACTCTTCAAACTATTCACTCTAGCCGTTTATTTCTGTGAGAGTACAATGCGTAGATTGGGTTTTGAGAAGGATCTATACATGGATCTATGCTGATGTTATTATATAGCTGACGTGTAGTTATCGCTGCGCCGCCGCCGCTTCTGTTCTTGCCGACAAAATAATATCAATGAACCCTTCTATTATATTCTATTTAAAAATATTGTTAATTATTTTAAACAAAGCGGGGTATCAAAGCTTACGGGATATGGCGACAGTGCAAAGTTGAATTCATAACTGAACCGTTCGGCGACGTTTTTGAAGAATATCTAATTGTAGCAGAATATTTCATGTGGTTCTATAGGATAGGCGAAGAGAGATACAGAGGAAATATTCTCATTTTTGGGTTCCTTTGCCATTTTGGTAAGTAAAATTGCCGCTTCTCTATGTTAGACATATATTCATGTGCTTTAGCATTTTTTAATCATAGCGTTCAAACTTAAAGGTTAGCACAAGTCTCAGTAATCATGTTGACAGCTGCCGACATCCACAACATGTGTACAAATCGATTTTTGGCAACATAAACCAAAATCTACAAAAATGAACTTCTGGTTCCGTTACCTGTTTTCAACATTCTATATTTCCTTAAGCTAAGTAAAATCAATGTAGGTGAATTTGGAACATTTTTGGGACCCCATGGCAGGAACTTTAATTAAAACCAGTTATTTGCTACTATGTAGGTAATTGATGGCGAAAGTTCATTCTCCCGGCGAAACATTCTGACAAACTGCAATAAGTATATATATATATACCTCCTACTAATTCGCCTACCAATTGGCCTATCGACTACCAGCAGTCTGGACCTCACTCCCTCCTGAGGTTCGAGGCCTCCCCTCAGTAAAATTGTTTGTCCATGAGCTAAAAAAGGACTTGCGAATACGCAGTAATTATGTTACCGGTGAATTGTTCTGCAGTCCGATGGTTTTATAGTAATTAAGTCTGCTACTGTACATATATCCTATTTATCAATAATTGTGTTAACAAATCGATGAATATGCCTTTAAGAATAATTTCATGCTAGTCAAAAAGATTTGCTTCTATTGTATCATACTCGAATATCCATTATATGAATATGAAAACAATGAATCATGAGGTCAAAGGTGAAATTGTGCCAAAAAACGACCCCCGTTGACATCTACTTTTTCTTCAAACCTATAATTTTCTTACATAAGTACATGACAATATTAGTAGATTCTATGAATTGTCAATCATTGTGTATCACTATCATGTAATATTTATTCCTAAGGTTTGACTAATCGATTC
Source organism: Stratiolaelaps scimitus (assembly GCA_019614645.1). Lineage (NCBI taxonomy): Eukaryota > Metazoa > Arthropoda > Arachnida > Mesostigmata > Laelapidae > Stratiolaelaps > Stratiolaelaps scimitus. The sequence goes on along the minus strand of JABWDB010000067.1, from coordinate 1,138,868 downwards.
TTGCTGGACATTAGTTCGTACTATTTTTTTGACTATAAGGTTACATCATTAAAGAAAGAAGGAAACAAAAACTTCAACGACAGGTTACGTAGTCGCAGAGGGGCTTTTCTCGATTTTGCTTAACATCGCGTTAGTCGACCTTAGTGAAAATCAGCGGGACGTAGCAATTAGATCTAGTGACCTTCGAGGGTGAGTGAAGAACGAGGCCTTCGAGGGTAAGTGAAGAACGAGCTTTCAAAAGTGACCCCCGGCGACATTTGAATGACTATTCTGGATAGAATCTATGAGATGAGACAAAAAGGTGAACTTGAACTTGTTAAGCACATGATCATGTCCTCCCTTTGATGGTGCGGATTTTTTAAGATGCTAAAAATAGACTAAAATATCTAAGGCGTGATTTATAGATTGTCGTAGATCTTGAAAAATGGTGGTTTATGCTCGACGCGCAAAAAAGAAAATGTCAACGAAAAAAAAACACTGGAAAATATCCCTGAGCTATGGGCAGGAAAAGTTAATGAACTAACAAAGAAGGAAGATTATGTTAAGTCGATCCCCACCGCGCCACAGGAATTAAATCCACCATCGAAGCATTTGCGCTGAGAGGTCTCAGCTGAGGGTTAAAAATAAATAAAGAATATCCTGCGGCGGCACCTTCCTCTGCGACGAATGAGACACAAGCAGTCATGTTTAAATAATAATAATAACAATCATGAAAACATCTATAACGCACTGGGTACTTCAAAGAGGGCGGTCGAAGTGATTTCGCAATGTATATGTCAAACCACGCAATCGCCTATGTCCGAAAATTAATTGATTGCATTTTGAGCATCGTATGGGAAATGGAAAAATAATCATCTTCGCTCACATTTACTTAATTCGCTAAAACAAAATTTTCCACCAATCGAAAACGCTGCCAGAGCAAAGAAGACGACGAAGATGACGAAGATGACAGTTGCGAGTGAAATCACTTCGGCTGCCGCTGAGGATGCCGATGCCAATGGTGAGCCCGGTTGTGGTGGTCGCTGTCGGTGGGGGCAACCGTTGGTCGCGACGTTGTTTCCACTCGACCCCTTGACAACATACGAGCTGAAATTTAATCAGCCTTCCTGCCATTCATCCGATGGGTGTTACGTTTTGTTGTAAACGAAACATAGATACGAAGGCCAATCTGCCACTCGTAATACTACGTACATTTCATATATATATATATATATATATATATATATATGAATACTACCAAAAGTATGTAGCGGCGGGAGTGAATGAATTTTGAGCGGAATTCTTACGACACCGTACTGCATGGATAGGAACCAACTACGCAATAAGCAGCTGCAAACGAACGAACTGTCGGGAACCTTCTTGGAATTCGAAATTGTCTTCAGTTTTTAGCAGAGCCTTTTAGATATGGAGGGGTCAATATAGAAGACAGACAGTCGACATTTTGCTCCACCGAGCAACAAACAACAACGGTCATCTTCTTCTTGTTCTTCAGCAAAGGCTATCCCCCAGCATCATCTTCTTCTTTTTCTTCTACTTCTTCACCATCAACGGTTTCATCATCAACATCATGAAAGTCAACCACAACCACAGCAACATCAACATCATCGTCGGGATGAGCATTATGGGAGAAAAGCGACCGCAAAAGCTACTACCACTATTGCTGCTGCTGCTGCTGCTGTTGCTGCTGCTGCATCTGCATTCACGTCTCTACGTTGGAGTGGCGGTGACGATGGCTCGGCGATGGCATAGTTGGAGTATTCAACCGATGCACACCTCATTATCTTATTCCACCAAAGGCGATACCAACCAACGTCACACAAACAATCGGGAAGTCGAGACGTCGGTATTTTTACGTTCGTTCTTTACTTTGATTTCGCGTATCGTTCCGTTAACAACAACAATAACAACAACAACGACAAAAAAACAAAAAGGGAGAAAGTCGACGTTTGTGGGGTGATGCATCCACTCACGACGAATCGCGCGACTTCCATTATTAACGGCTATTCGGTTTCGTTTCGTGTCTCCTATTGTCTGCGTTCGTATTGTATGAAAAATATGCGACTTTGTATAAACACTATGCAATATCTGCAAATGATTCCATGCCTGCTGGTTCACTGCTGGATTTTGTTTGTTTTGATCGACTTTCTAATTGTTCTTTGAAGTATGCACGCGGTCCCAATTGTCGCTGTATTGATGCCATCATGCTCTCTGAGTGAGATAGATATCGTATACGATATAGTACACGCATTTAACAACACAAAATAATACATAAAATAATAGTACTAATTATTACACATACATATATATATATATATATATATATATATATTGCACTATCTGTACAATTAGCAGTAATAGATCGACAATATTATATATATAGACCTATCAAACGGTGAAAAATGCAACAAAACAGAAGGATCCTATTGTGTCGACGTTTATTCTATGTTGTAAGACCGTGTACCTTCAGAAGAAACAGATAGCAAAATGACTCAGGAATGATGTTCCTATTGTTGTTGTAATGATTGTCACGCTAAGCGATAGTGCGGAACGTAATCACGTCGACGGATGGATGAATGAATAGATGGGGCTAGTCGAAATGTCGATCCTGTCCTTGGGATCCTCTTATATGGCCGGCACTAAACATAGCTTGCCGCAAAGGGAAAGCATATCATTGAGACTGTCCTGGTTACGTAATATAGCTGTCACCATTCTACTACTATTACGTACGTATTACGTAGGTAAATGATTTTGGAATTCTGCGTTTACGTCGTACGGGGTGATGAACGGCAACTTCAAGTTCACTAACTGTCAAGTTCACTGGAAATTAAAGTTACATAACTTCATTTTTGAAAACGATACGAGAGAATCGAATTTTCCATTCACATTTTTTTTGTGAGAATTCTTGTGCGAATTACCTAACAATGTTGTAGATCCATAACTAGTACCTATGGTGGATCTTTGGTATTTTGAGAACTGTCTCTCTTGTTCACATAAATAAAAGTGTTTGTTACAAACATGTATCGCATCTTATTACAAAACGGTGAGATGTTACGCAGATGGTAATGTATAATTAGTTAATAACATATAGAATTAATTGACGTAATGCGCAACTCACCACATAAACGTGTATTTAACCTTTTCAGCGTGCGCAATCGTTTTCGGGCAGAATTCAAGTCCCCTTCAACGGTTTGTACTGGTTAGATTGAAAAGCTCGTCGATCTCTTCTCAATTTTTATAATTCGCTCTAACTATTTAAAATCAGGATTTTTGAGTATGTCACTGGCAGAAGGAAGGATAAGCCCATAACAGTTGAGAAGGAATTTATACTCCACTCTTTGAAGGAACCGTCTCTATTTCAAGAAAATCTAGATCTCCCTAGTCTCAGCCGATTCCATATGACAGACGCAAAGGTGCGACATGGGTTCGGTCAATTGTCAAATAGGAAAATGGGGATGTTGGCCTCGAAGTCCTCAGAAGCCAACAACATACAGGGGAGCATTTAACACAAGCTCGACCTGTTCACTAAACGATCATATTACTGAGAACCTGACATCTACATAGGTCCTTTGCGACACCAATCTTAATTCGAGCAGATCCTCTCAACGCATAGTCCCACTAAGTGATTCGACTTTCAAGGTGAAGTACACCGAACTTGTAGGTCGACAGCACGAAACGCATCCCCTCGAAGCATGTGTCTAGATCATTGAGGGAATTCGGTAGGACAAACATCGAGTCAGTTTGATAACGCTTCTCAGTACCGTCCCCTGTGGGTTTCCTGTAGTCGCAGATCCCATTTTTAAAAACGTGCTGTTAAGTTTTACTTAAAAGAATGTGCCCCGAAGAAAGCTGGATATCGAATTTACTAATTAGGGGTCAATTGCCATCGAAGGCAGAACCGACAGTATGGTTTTATGTGGGGTAGTCTCGAACGCACTCGTGAAGTCCGTGTGTATGACGTTGACAGGAAGGTTGCCATTGAACACGGCCAAGCTGTCGTGTTCAGAAAGTCAAGCAGGCAGTGGACAGTAGACCTCCCCTTTCTATGTGAGCATTGTTTCGTTGAGATGAGTTGCTGGCTCTTCGAATTCGAAAGAACTATGTTGCACAGTATTCGTTCCATAATTTTGCAGCTAAATGGCGTGAGTGAGACCGGACGTTTATTAAAGCCGCAACACCTCCTGCATCTTCTTTATGTATGCGGATCATCCACGCTTCTCTGTAGCCATATATGTTCTCTCATTGTGATCACATAATAGCTCCTCTTTCTCGGGATCTTTCACAATTTTCGATCCATCGTCCCGAACCAGCCCAGAGAGATGATCCTCAAGTCTAGATCTCTACGCAGCACAGCCAAAAAACCGTGCGCATTCTCAGGGCGTGTACGTGATGCTCTTTTGCAGGACGTACACTTGTCCTTGGCCTGTGAAACGAACGGCAGCGGCTATGCGAGTCGACAATGTTCTGAACCCTATCATTAAAGACAGTGTCATCACGTCTACGGAGCTGACGTTTGCAAGCGGTTTCAGTTTATTTCTAGCAGGGTCATGGCAATGTCGTCGTAATCTGACTTGCTCTAATCCGCTACTGACACGTGTCTTTGCAAGTGTTTTATCTAGATCTCTACAAGAGAGATGCAGCATAAGGATGGGTAGTACACGTACATCAGCACAACAAAATTCTCTAAGCAGATGGCTAGATCAAAAATATTATATCCACTACTGGGACGAGTTGGATCGCGTACGATCTTTTTCAGACCATTCGGCATTAGAAAATTAAAGATTCTCTCTCTCTCTCTTTCGGGGAACAGATCGGTCAAACATGGTCAAACGAAGTTTGACCATGTTAGATGTGGACAATAAAAGTCACCCAAAAAACCGCTACTTGTCAACATTTTTCCAATTTTTCGTACACTCAAGATCAGGCTCACTGTCAGGTTCCGTTCCAGATGAGTAAGTGGTAATCAGAAAGAAAGGCGCACAATTCATTAAAAGATGTTAACACAAACAGTTTCGGAGTTTCAGTTCCCACCCACAAACACTCGACCTCAGCACATTTAACAAACTCTTCTAAAACATTATGACTCCGTATTGATATTTAGAATAAATACGAAACTCAATATTGATGGCTTTTCGAGCAATCAGTCGAAAATACAAACTTTCCAATCAAAGTGTATAAGTCAATCTGCCACAGAAAGTAGAATGTTGAAAGTGGCTTAACTCAAATCGAAAGTGCAGCTCAGACCAGCTGATAGCCCTAGCCAAGAGAATTTTTTTTTGCGAATTCATTTTTAACGCCAGTATTTCATATAAAAAAAACTCGACTTCAAACAACGAACATAACTTTTCTATTTGCTGACCTGATCAGTACCTGCAGAGTAGAACTGAATTTGCGTTACTTTTAAAATACTTTCGCTGTGAGAGCGGTCGATTGTATAGGGACTAAGTGGCCTATTGCTGTAAGAAGCCGGAGGCCGCAGGTTCGGGTCCTGCGACCTGGTGACATACAGGAAAACTTAAATTGCATTGTTAAACTGCAGTTCCTTTAAGAAACCTATAAAACGTTTACCCTTACCTAAATATCTCTGAAATTAACAATATTTGTGACTCTATTAATATAATATGTGGTAGAAAATATTTGTTACAATTATACTTCATTACGCTGGTCTGCAGCAGGCCTCTGATTTAGCTATGCTAATTCACAGCATCTAGTCTTCACATAGATAAAAAACATAGTGTATTTGTTAGCATTTTATCCGCCGCCAACGCAGTACAGGCAGACTGAATGAATAATACTCTCTTAGACGGGTGCAAGTGTTACGCACCCTCTGAGATAGGTTGATTTGCAAAAGTGAACATCCGCATGGTGATAGCGAAGTCGTCGAGATTATTGAGAAATTGGCAGAACCCTTTAAACTGTTCGAACGAGATTCCTCGGGTCTCAGGGATGCGTTCTTGAAGCCGCTCCAGGACAGCTTCGTATCCGGCAGCGTCCAAGTATGTGTACCTGGAAAAATAATAACCGATGATTTAGTTAGACAGTTTTATAGCACACAGCAATAGCAAAATCTGATGATAATTCTTACACACTAACATTAATTATAACTATACTGACAAAGGGCCCTAATCAAAGAATCCGTAAATTGGAAGAACTTTGGGTGACTTAAAAATTGTGAGATGACTGTATGACCGTCGTGCATTGAGGACATCTTACAACTCTGCTAGGTTAATATTATACAACACAACGAAGAGGCCCAAATCAGTGTTGAGTGTGACAAGTGTATGACTGTGAAATTAAATGAAGAAGAAAGTTATTTCTCTTATAAATGTTATGATGCGTGAAGTCTGACGACTTCCCTTCTGTGTTAAGTCATGGAGAACAACATTAGTGTTAAAAGAAAAAACAACAGTTAAATAGGAAAGAAACTTGATGGACTATTTAAAAGTGCTCGTCAACGTGATAACCACTACCGCCGTAGGCGTTAGTATAGTCCATCGCACGCCAGTCGAGATAGCTGCAGGATTTGCAAAGGAGAAGGCTCCACAAGATTTTCAAGCAAATCAGTGTAAGTTCCAATGTTTTCAGCCCACACGTCAGCTCACTCTAAAAAAAACAATAAATCCGGCTGAAAAGAAAGCTCTCGTCGTGTTCTGGGCCTTCAACTCGCCCTAGAACTGTCGTTTCGTCTACATTCAGCTACGAATGGGTGTTTATGTAGGACCAAGATCCATTGCCTCCATTTGACTTAGAAATCCCAGACAGACTCGTGGACAGAATGATTGACCAGCTCACTCTTGAGTCGATAGACTGGAAGTGTTTCTTCCCTTTGTGCCAGAATGCTAATTCAATGTACACAATATACGCAGAACGTATGATTGGACGCTTGTTGTCAACGAGAGAACGCTATTTGATTGTATTCATTTTGATTGTCAATCTGCTTTTGAGTCTGTAGCGTATAGTAGATTGTTCATTTCCCTAGAAAGATATAGCGAAGGATATCATAATATTTTCGCAAAGCAGAGCTTTTCGTGTTCGAGTAAACGATAATCTGTCGTTGCGGGAACAGGTTACATCCGGGTGCCCTCAAGAAATCATCATTGAGCCTCTGACGCAGATGTTACAATCTGAAGCATTGAAAGAAGTATTTTCGCCATCATCATCTGTAAAAGTCTATACTGGTGATGTTAAAATATACGCGATTGTAGATGACGACGAAAAAAGACGAATCCTGCAAGAAGCCATCAAGGTTTTTTTTACGAATGATGCGAACCTTTTCTTGGTTAAGGAGAGAATAATGTGGTTTGTTGCATCCTGTCCACATGAATCCAAATTCCATGGATTACCTTGGAGCATGTTGTAAGCACAGTCACATTTATCAAAGATCTAGGAGTATTAACAGGGTCGCCTCGGAGGAACAGTGAGCTTGTCTCTTGAGTTATAGCTTAAGTAAACAGGAGACCAAATTTTGCCAATGCGTGCTTTTATCCTACAAAATAGTAAACTATATATATATAATTTTGTACGACCCTTGTATTACCCATGATACAATGCACTTTCCCAGTTTGAAACTGATGTCCATTAAAATACAGCGATATGCAGGCTGCCTTTTTTTTGGGTGAGAGGTGGAAGGTAAAAATCCATCTCTGGAACGGGACTCCACTCTTTGGTATTCACCGCAGTAGTATGGAACTCCGACATGCAACTCCTACATAAAGCCTTGTACCTTTTAAAGACTTGGGCCTCGCTTGGGAGAAAATTGCTATGTTTGTACTTTAAAGCAGGCGGGAGGAGTCTTATGATGATGATGGTCAGTCTTGCATTACAAAATGCCACTTGAGATAGATCAAAAGTTCATCTGGCACGTCGCAGATCGATGAAATTTGTTAGAGTCTGCGATGTTGAATGAGATAACATGGTTGATATTTTAGATGCAAATAACGTCGTGGAGGAAAATACATTCTGATGTATATCATCAGGAGAAGTTCTTTCGAAATGTGTCAACAATTATGTGTTATAATATAAATCTTAGCCGGTAATCAATGAAAAGCCGACTAATTCAGTTCAGTCCCTTTCAATAATATAATATTCATAATTTATATATATATATATATATATATATTAGGTTGATGCATAAATGCTTAGTAGCACTTTTCTAAATAATCGAATACGGAGACCAAGAACGCGTATATCCAACATTATCTTCTTCACTATTTTCTTTATGGGAAAAATGCAGCTCAGACCGCGTGGGTTCTGTGTGAAGTGTAGGGGGAACCCGTAGTATTAGACCCTGTCGAAACTGGTGTCAGGGCACTAGAGCCGAGGATTTCGAGTCAAATGGTAAATTACGTTGTGGACGGCTATGACGATGAAAATGCGGCCCAGCCAAGCCAAGAGCGTGCCGCTCAGCTCAAAGCAGTCCAGTCAAATTAATGTGTCATCGAAATAGGCAAGGTGCAAATTGAGAGAAGTGGGTATAGTGTGTATTCGAAGATAGCGCAATGCTAACGTGAAGTATTAGGGGAAATGAAAAGTGAATATTCCACAAAAACCCCTAATGCAGAAATGAATGGTTAGACTTTTTTTTTTTTCGAGCTGACCTTCAGCTGTTTCCCTATCTGACAGGCGTCAGCTCTTAACCTTTAGGTATTACTATGAGGACCTGTCGGGGCCACCTTTGCTTATTCTCGTCCTTACTCGTACCTGACAAGAATCTTTAGATAAAGAAAGATGATAAAGAATTCCAAAGAATCTCCGCGTCTGACAGGATTTGAACCCAACACACACGTGTCCCTCCGGTCTAGTAGTCTAAGACGCTTACCACTAGACCATCCAGGGGACACAATGGTTAGACCTGGGAGAGTATTTTACACCGGCACCGAAGAGAAACATTCTTGACGGTTGTATCAGAATTGAGTGCTCTATTATGCTCTGTGTCAAACCTGATGAAACGGTCAACGCATATTGTTACACAAGGCAACTTAGCCAAGAAATTAATCAATCAACAGCCGATGTTGATTCGACGATCCATCGTACTGTAACCGATCTTAGCCGAGAAGTTCTACCGCTCCCGGCGTATAGCCTAGACATTGCTGCATCAGATTACGATCTATTCAAATCGATGAGGCAGAGCCCGCGGGGGTAGCACTTCAAGACAGAAGCAGAGGTTCGAAATTGGCTGTATGTACGGATCGCCTCCCATGACGAGATGTTTTTCCGCTGAGGGATCAAAATGCTGGGCGAGAGTCACAGATCGTGAAGGACACTTGAATTAACTAACACTATACGTCCTTTCTTAGGACAAAGGATACCGCAATTTAAAGTGAAAAACAGGAACACGGAACTTACTTATGCACCAAACTAATATATATATATATATATAGGTCCCATTGAAAAATAACATTATTTACCGGTTTGTCAACTAAACGAGCTAGCAGCATACAGCGCAATGCACTAACCCTAGGCGTCCCATTCATCATTTGTGTTCAGCTGATCTGCTGTATGTTCATGTGTACCTATGCATTGACGTACTGAAAATTATTAGTAAATAAGGAGTTCTACACTTAAAGTAAACAAGGGGAATAAACCATGAGTTGGCATTATTCTCTCGATTCGTTTCCAATCGACCCTCCTCGTTATAAGAACTCTATGATTGTTCTTGATTGGTTGAGGACTTGACCCATAAACGTTAACAATTAGTACCATCACGAGCATGGTAATATAACTGCCGGGGCCCTTAGATAAATAGTCCCATAAGAACTAGAACGAAACTGAAAATTACACCACGAACCTCAACAAGATACGCGCAAAATCAACTTCACTGATGACTGCCTTTCCTTTAGAATACTCGATAAATTCCAGCTCCAGTACCTCGGATTGCAGGTTCTCCATAAACCTGTAACGACCAACATATTAAGATGCATTGCAATTTATAGATAAGTTACATATTCTTCATGTTTTTCTTACTCCTACTCAAGACGTCACTCGATATCATGGCTTCGCTCCAGCATTTATTCGAACTGAACTTCAAACCGCACACTTCAGATCGTGATCTAGTATTCGCCAGTGTCAATGCCAGAAACATGCCCATTAAGACCATCGTTACCACTAGACCAATATAAATATATGTATATATAGAATAGAAAATTATTATTTCTGTGAAGCTTTCTTCACACGTATCTCCCTAAAACGTCGCCAAATACCAAGTGTTCTATCAGCAGCGCGACGCAAGGCATTAACCAGTTAAACGCTTTACTAAGTAATCCTCCCTTCAATTTCCTTCTTTTTAGCTCTGCTAAATGTTTAGATAGAACCGTGTATTTTATCATAAAACATCCAGTAGATGTTAACTTAGGTGACATGAGAATTAAATTACCGTTTTGAACTGTTAGTTGTACTATAAGCACATATAGAAGCTCAAAGTCTCAGAGGAGGGCATGTGTAGTTCTTATTATTTATACTTGGACTCAAATATTACATCGATATGAAAAACATTGAAAAAATTGAAAAAAATTTGAATGAAATTACTGCGCCAAGTTATAAGGAACGTAAAAATTACGTTACTTCCAATAATTCTTTGAACTTCACCGTGCCATACGCACGCCAGAGTTATCAAGCAGAGTATAACGCCGACGTTCTGTTTTAGACAATGGTATATTGAAAAATATCAACAGAACGAACCGAAAGAAGTCTTCGAATGAGAGCGTTTCTTTGCCCTTTTTTCCAAAGAGATGGACAAGAAGCGTCGTATTCACGTGGCCCGAAGCAGATGACAGCTCATTCTGAAACAGTCACAAGAAATTGGTTATTATCAATGTTTATTGTGGATCACGAAAGGCCTTCTTAGCTGACCGTAACAAATTAAAGAAGAAACTGCTGCGTAATAAATCTTTGCCAAGCTGCCAGTGCTTAATTTATCTCTATGAAGTGAAGAAAAAAACAACATTATCTTTATTAAAACTTCATTCAGTTTTTGGGGGGAGAGAAATATCTCTGATTTGAGCGGTGTCGAGCAAATTATCAGTAAACGGAGTGACATTTTCTCACTAGCTGGACAACGTACTTCGCATGAGCAAATGAAAAAATTCAGCAACACTACAGAGATAGAAAGATGGAAGTCGACTCTCGAATCGATTAAATCTGGCCACCTTGTGAATCCATAGACAAGTCTACATATCCATATGTGGCATTTATGTTCGCAATCTTAAACTCACCCATCGTTTTATTGGGATTCTAAAATATTGGTTACGATACAATTATTTATAGTGTGTTTTAATATATATACATATATATTCATTACAAGTTGTAGATTCGATTTTGTTGCGGTGATTAACGTTATAGCTTAGATCATTTGTAAATTAGGCGGAGGCAGTCGTCGGAAAGATTTGTGCGCGGATTGAGCCCAAAATTGAAGCAACAATGGAAATGCGAGGCGGTTGCATTGAATAAATATTGTTATTCTGGAAAGCTCCTCTCGAATAATAAAAAAAACGCTGTAATTCTTTAACAAAACAAATTATCATGAAAAGTGCAAGGTTTTTGTTCAGATCTGAATCGTACATCTTGTACGTTACGCTCCACTGATAGCGACCAAACATATTTTATAATCGCTCTGAATGTACTAAATCTGGGGTGAACATCGTGGACGCCTTTTGAGATTTGTTTAAACAACCAATTGAAAATTGCTAACACTTCGAATGATTGGGTCTCAGAGACCGGTGTTTCTGAACTCAGGTTGAGCCCAGCCATTACCCACTATTAAATGACCTTGAGTATATATATATATATATATATATATATATATATATATATATATATATATATATATATAGACAATTAATAGTGGTTTAATATGAAGCTTCAGAAAAAGCGTAGCGAGATTTCAACATCGCATCACAGCGGTTAAATTTTTTTTTCAGCTGAACGATGGACCCTTCTGCTATTTGAATCAGTCAGTTTGTTAACATGTGTCGTTGGTGTTTGTTTTGCATATTCACTCTCATGAATGCATAAATCTTCGAGTGATCTTCGAATATGAATTTCGCCGTGGAAGTACAGTTGATTGGATAACTGTATCTATAATCGAATGCGGTCACTTCAGTGGTCGATGCAGAGCAGCCATCAGGGCACCACGCCAAACCAAATATTATACAGCCAATATTGGCTGTGCTTTTGTTATTTGTCTGTTTGGTGGTTTGTTCTGTACGGTTCTACAGTTGCAGAGGTAAGACTAACTACCGTTGAAATGGCACGAGTATGTTAATGTAGTAGCAAGTATACACATCAAAAGCGGAGCTTTATATTTGTTAAAAAGAGCATTAAATTGGAATCTATTATAACCTAATCTGTTGCACAGTCTCATACTTAATGACCAAATATATTATATATATATATATACATTGTATCCGAATTAAAAAGGGACAAATTTTACTGCTTACTGTTTGTATTCTGCTTTCAAAAATACGCTACATGTGCAATTAATTTATGTTTAAACGTAACTCTTCGTGTCTCCTATTTCCGGCGTTTATTGGCGTACACTGGAGACCTCCCCGAGTTTTCGGGAGGAGCCGCATTCGTGTATAACAGTTTGTAATGGCGTTAGGTCAACTTCTACAGAATTCGCCGGCAGCTTCGTTGGAGATTTAGCACATATTCGTCACTATTCAATGCTTCAGTATTTTCGACGGACCGAATTCAAGTAGATTTGGAACAGTGACACTTGGCATTAGAGACAACACATTTAATATCAAATACAAGCGGTTTTAATACAAAATTAAAAACGCGCAGGGCTACATGCGAAGTTCCAGCGCAGACAGCGGCTATCGGTCAAACAGTATCAATTTTCAGTCCATGGGTCTCCCTCAATAACGTGAAACATGAAACACATGAAGCTACCAAGCCTCCTTCAGCACGTGGACAAACTTGTCTGCGACCAACAGACCAATCGATCTTGGTAATAAAACATGCACGAGTGTGTGCGTGTCTCTCTGCGTCCTCGCACTAATTGAACGCTTCGTATATTCGTTAGAGACGTTCTATAAAATTAAATGTACCGCTAAAGTGGTTCATGCAAAACGATAACTCACCTCAGGCAGTACTTTGCCATTATTCAGAATTGGTGTCAAAGCTTAAGTGCGATAAAACCGTGCCGGCTAATGTATTGCAGACAAAAGTTATGTGAGCAATTTAATCATTTCAATAGTTATCATCAGTAGCTCTTACATTTTCTGAGAATATCTTCTAGACGATGCAGGAAAGGTAAGGTTGTAGAATATTTATTAGTGTTAGTAGTATTAGCAGTAGTGGTAGAAATGTTAAATGTTCGCTGCGAGTCAGCCCGGACGATTTATTTTCAGTAGTAGAAATGGAACAGTCACCAAAAGTATGATACATACTATTGTAGATGGGGCACAATGCTATCAGGTTGAGGATATGCACTACTATAAAATGAGTTAATTAACGATACAAGCATGATTAGAGAAGAGTCGAAAGGTTTCGTAAGTGCCAGTTCTATAATTAAGTGGATAACAACAAACAGACAGACCGAGGGTATAGGAGGGTGGCAATCAATCGAGGATAATGATTGTATATTATTATAATCATTATTATTATAACTATTCTACCATATCTCGTCGACAACTCTGAAATGCAGTAAAATACGGTTCATTACTGGTAACAGTCCTGCGGGATATGTCTTTGCTGGAGTTTCGAATTGGTGAAATTTATGATCGTAACGGACCTCTCGTCGATGGCGTTTCGCAGAATCATTGCTATTTATATTCGGCAATATCTATGTATATACTAATATATTGTTCACACAATGATAAAGATGAGAAATTTATGGCAATTTGTCTGTGCCGTAGCTGGTTAGAGCCGCGAGAAGTATTCAGGAATGACATCAGAATCATTGGCTAACTCGTCTGTCAACGTAAAAGCATCGATTAATTTGATACAATAATAACGTCAATTATTAATTTTAGATTAATATGTGGCGCCTTAAAGGTGTGTGTACATATACTAACGCAAAACGATCTGTGATACAAGATGGCCTTGAAAAGTTACACAACTTTATGGGTGACTAACAAAAGTTTGACAATTTTGAACGGATCGACATACTTATATTTCTCTCCGATTTTTCTGCGAATTCGGTTTTGGATAGTAATTAATCGCAAAGCGGAGCGCAAAATTCACAAAAAGCTGTTCAATGGAAAAAAAAATTTTGGAAAAATTTGCTGGAATCTTAAAGCTTTAGCTAGATTTCAAAGATCATTTGCGGTTGTTATCTGAATTATGAAGACCCTATTCTGAAGGGGCACATTGATGCCCTCGATGGGGGCGCTGAACAATTAAAAAATAAAATCATTGGCGTGAAACCAATGCCCTGGGATTCGCGTAGATAATTTACAGAGCGGCAGGACTATCGGAGTCATTGAGGTTGTTCGATCTGAACGTAGTAAAAACCTGTCCTCCTAGAGGAAACTGTACGCGCTCACTCAGAAGTAATTCGTGAAATAAATGGCAACCAACAGACATATAACGCTAGTCTTTAATCTCAGAATAAATAGGAAAATAGATTCTAAATCGTCAAACTCTGCTTCATCCCCACAGGGTTGACTAAGATCCTGAGAACGCGATTCATAAACGATACAATGTATGTATATATTGATATGCTGTTTTGATTATATGTCATCATAGTTAATATCAAAACATAGGCGTGGTTTTTATGCGTTTATTTATTAGCGTGGTTGCTGTGATGTTGACGAGACTCGAGTTAACGAGAATGGGAATTCCAACTTCGTTGGCGTTAGTGTGACATTACGACCCACTTACCAAATCGGTTTCTTGGACAGATCGCGCATTCTTCCCTCGGCGAGCGACAGTACTAAATATTCTCTCGAGCTGAAATCACAAGAAGAAGAAGAAGAAGAACTGTTGACTTTTGTTTCTGATATCCGTATTATATCTACTACGTAACTGATCGCTAGCTCCAGCAGCATATTGCCATGTTTGGGTGTCATCTTTAATATAACTCATCAGGCTACAGTTTCAGCCGATGAGTTTTCAGTTTCACAATACCACTGTTTCCGGGGACTTTCGACGTCAACAAATGTTCTGCCCAGTGTTGACTCATTGACGACATCGTATATAGGCTACATCCATCTATTCTGTTCACTGTCGTGATCGTTCGTGATCGTTCACCAGCTGCTAGGCAGACAGACAGCTTCTATGACAAAGTTCTGTTTTGGAAACGCATACGCTGATATCAGAGCAGGAATTCCGAGTGCACGACACATCTCAGATAAGAAAAGAAGGAAGGGGAATTGCACAATTGCAAAGAGTACAATAATTTCAACTTAATGAATCACTGATTTGGCAGCATAGTACAACGTTATTCGTCTTCTATATAAAAGCAATAAATATTTGAATGTTTCAAAAATTATCAACATGCAACGTCTTTTTGATAATAAACGTCATCAGACACGATTCCTTTTTTAGAGGGAGTTAATCTCGATATTATATACGAAGACGTTTTCTCCTATTTCGGTTCTCACAGGTATTTGTACGAAGCAAAGTTAAAGCAGTGCCGTTTACGAGTATAAAACAGAACAAATATAATGTTAATGAACCTCCCATTGGGGGCTATATGATATATCTTTTCTCTAACTAAAAATGTCAATTTTCATTCCGGGACGGATTCGTGCCCTGAGCCGCGTTTCTACATTAGCGTCGATGATATGCACGTAAAAGATGTTATGATTATTATTCAGAGGTGTGGAAATCTGTTTCAAGAGATTGATGGTTGGTAGACTACTGCTCTGTAATATATTACCGAGAAGTGACATATTAATATCTAAGAATGACAGTAATACACGTAAGCGGCTACACAAATCATCGAGATCTAATCTAAGCCAACCAAACTAAGGACGAAAATGTATACGATAAGTGTTTAGGTGTGACCAAGTTGATTCCTCGTCGTTACAGCTCTTGTTGGTCGACACATCCAGAATAATTTAGATACATACGTAAGTAAGTCACTGTGTTCTATATTTTTTTGGTGAAATTATCTCTTATGCCACAGAAGTCCGCTGGTCATTCAGCGAAGCATGTTATTCCCAAGCAGACGTAATACTATCGAACGCGACCAGTTGAACAGTTACGTAACAGGATTTAACGATTTGTCTGTCTGTGTATATGTTAAGCTTCTCTTACTACGGTATCAACAATTCTGCCCTCCGGGAGGTCTGTCCGCGAAGATGGGCCGGACCCGTGGATTCGACTGCGTATGAACGCTGCGTTTTGTCGAACTGAGTGAACTTCGA
The DNA here is from genome assembly GCA_019614645.1 of Stratiolaelaps scimitus. Lineage (NCBI taxonomy): Eukaryota > Metazoa > Arthropoda > Arachnida > Mesostigmata > Laelapidae > Stratiolaelaps > Stratiolaelaps scimitus. Next base: position 1,122,555 of record JABWDB010000067.1, on the reverse strand, counting down.
ACTGAGCCACACAGCACAGTGTCTGTGGCTGACGTCTTGTTGCAGCTCATAGCGCAGGCACCGATTGTCGAAGGCACCGACCCGTTTAGGCCGAGCCTCGTCTATGTACACTGACTTGGCCGCAGTCAGTTGCTGCTTGCTGACCTTGGGGCTGACCCCGGTGCACCGGACGGGCCTGTCAGTAAACATTATTTGGTTATTTGACATGAGCTTTGACATCCTTCCGACGAGTGCGGTGACTTCTTGGATGCACTTTACTTGCCTTTTTGGGGGAGGCGAAGGCTCTGGGGATAGAACGGCTATTTTTAGCGTGAAGGGTTCAATGACGTGGCTTCGCCTGTCTTCTTTGGCGTGTCCCGGGCAACTGGTGTTGTCTTGTCGGTTGCGTGGCCTCCCCGTAGGGATGAACCAGCATTGGCTAACAGGGAGCGTACCAGCAACAGCAGCAGCAACGTAGTAGTCAACAACGGCGGTCGCTACGCTGGGCAAGCGACCCCCCCCGCCCTCCCTCACGGCCGTTCCTGGGGCGACTGTACGGCTAGCTGTCGGGGGCCATAGGTGCGAATTGTGGTGGGTACGAATACGGTGCTGGTGCCATCCATGGGTTGTTTCGTTGCTCGCTTGTCTACCTGCTTAGTTGATTGGTTGGTCGGCAGTGGCCGGATTGGAGGCGGAGGCGGAGGTGGAGAAGGCACGGTGCAGTATATAGGTGGCGTCATGAACAGATATCTCAGCGTCAAATCGAAAGTGAACGAACTATTCACAACATCGAACGGCTTCGAGTCGGACTACCACAAAACAACGAACGAAGCAAACATCCTCGTCATGCGTCTCGCGGTGGCTCTCCTCGTCGTTGGGGTTGCGGCATTTCTATGTGCCGAGGTATCCGCCGACAAACATGAGATCATCAAGAAGATTGTGCTCAAGAAAGCATTTAAGGCGCTCAAGAAGGCGCCCAAACTCATACCGTTGGTCATCCCGCTGCCGATCATTAAGCATCACAAGAAGCATCACCACGAAGTGTGGAAGGTCCAAGAGGTGCATGGCCACGGAGGATGGCATCAGAGCAACGGGTGGCCTATGCATGGATGGGACTAAGCGGGGATGCCTGTCTCGACAACGAGTGCTCAACCCTACAATTCAATCAGCTCTCATCAAGTAGAACAAGATGGCCAACAATTGCATCCGAAATGAAAACATCTATCCAGGATTACGTTTAGTTCAATATCGATACGCGCTGAAGTGGACGTTTAATGCAGGCATCCGTGAGTAACGGCTTGCCGGGGATGGTCAACCGTCTCCACGGCGCTCTCGTTAACCCCTTCAACATCGTACAACAATTATAACTGTGGTTAGTTCAAATAGTCGTGATCGTAACCCGTGAAAATTCTCGCCGCACTCCACCTCTTGTTGGCTTGTTTTACATGGACGACAAACATGGCATGGACCAATCAACCACCCAGCGATCACTACTGATTGTGATGTAATTGCCGTCATGTGTTGCCAGCTATACCACGTCTGTATTGTGTCATCCATTGTCCGTGTGAAGATGTCAATCAGATGTATCATCATCTTTCCACTGGCTCGTGTACTAGCCTATCTGTTTATATGACTACTTCATTTGTGAACATCGTAGAAAAGCGATCTTCACTCGTCGCTGCAGTGTCCCCTTATCAGCATTTATATAATACGCATATAATACATACTCCATCGTCTTCAGGATTGATTTCAGCGATTGGTGTTCGGTTGTGCTTCCCTCTGTGCATTTTGTCGTGCCAGTAGATGTTGCTTCGTCCATTCATTCGTTCATCAATCATTGACCCACCCAATCACGTCAATCAATCAATCAACCGATCAGCAAGCTATCTCCTCTACCCTCGTTATCAACCGGCCATCAATCATCACTAATTCTGAGTCGACTCAATCAGATTAAACTGTACAACACATTTCACCAAACGTTATTTGTGTGTATCCCTGGTTTGTCTGCTGTTGCTACGCCCTGGACAGAAACGATGCTGATATCCTAAGTCACTTCGTCATTTTCATTTAATTTATGTTGCGTGTAACTGTAATGTAATAATGATTGTTGTTGTTGTTGTTGTTGTTGCTGCTGTTGTTATCATCAAAGTGTGCGCGTAAACCGCATTGTCACCATGTCGTCTGCCTAGCATGAACGTCATTTCATGGTCTTCGTTATCGGTGTTGATATTCATTATTATCATTCGTCATTGTAAAAATATGTCATAAGTCCCTCGGACTCGTGTTGAACAACAAAAACAACATCACCCTGTAGTTCGTTCATGTGTTAGATATCAGCTGCGAGGTAGAGTTACCTTACCATGTTATGACGATCAACACTACCATCGTTAGGATCGCTTTAATTGATCGATCGATAGATCGATTGAGGTATACTGTACTAAATAGTGCTGGATTGTGAATATCTGTCCGTCTGTCTGTGATAGTCTGTGTGCGTATCCCTGTTATAATCATCATGATTGTACATATAGTGTATATATGTATGTATGTATGTGGATGCGTTAATTGTGTGTGTAGTGTAATTAAGTTAAGAATAATAATTGTGTAAAAATGGAGTAGTAAAACAATGTGCTTAAAATCGCTACAAACGTGTCTTTATTAAGTAGATAACTCACTGTTGGAAGCAGTTAAAACCACCACTCAGGCAACATATTATATATATATATATATATATATATATATATATGGAGCGACAACGCCCTTGCCTTCAGTTACGGTATAATAGCACTAACTGGGGAATGTCATCACATTCGTTTGTATTAGAAAATAATTTTATAGTATCTCGTCTTGCCGTAACAACATAGTTGTTATGTTGTCTCTCTGATCTGGTCTAGTTAAACAGTGAATGAGTGTTAATACGAAGACGAAGATTAAAAGGTCGCTGTTACTGTAGGACACAGTGGGAACATCGTTATGGTCCCAGTCGATCGACCGATTATCGGGGAAATCAGGGAGTTGCCCCGATGGGGCCAAATACAACAAATACATATGCGAGGCAAGGCTCCATGCTGGTGAATTCGACTTTATGAACCTGACTTTGTTTACCGGTGAGTTCACTACCCGCAACTCAGATCACCCGGGTGATCGAGTTGCTATCTATACGCTTATGTCGTCAATTGCTCACTACGTCCTGGCCTAAATTTTCCTGGAGTCTTACCTTCCGGCCACTTCTCCGAAAATGTTTGGATTGAGCTCCGCAATGGTAACGAACCCAATATATTAATTGGCGGTGTTTACCGTCAACCTTCTCGCCCACTGGCTAAATTTAATCGAATTCGAGTTGACACAAGTGAGAATTAACCGTGAAGAAAAATAGCGCATTATCCTAAAGAACTTTAATGTCAACATTTTTGACCCTCGCTCCCACCACGATGACCATTTATGTCTTATGGCTTCCACAATATAATAAATGACATTACCTGCACTAGTCCCTCTGGTTCTAGCTTCTGTCTCGGCCATATCTGGACTAACTTGCCAGCTACGCCGGTAACAAGTCTTCTGACTCAGTGACTCAAATTGCAATCCGTCTTCTCCTGTTCGCGAGCAGATTCCAGCTCTGCCCTTGCGCGATTTTGGTTGACAACTTTCCATCCCCGTAACGACATTGATTAATCCCTGCATGGAACAGGGCAAATTCCCTGACTCTCACAAACATTACCTCAGCACTCCAATCTTCAGAGGAGGCGATAAACCAGTGTGCCGCAATTGGAGACTAAAATCTGTATCCCGCCCCTTGCGCTTGAGACTCACTGAATCTCTACGCAGAGGAAACCTTGCACAGTCTTTCAGTCGCATCGTAGCCAGCGCGTCGCCATTTCATGCGCACTCTCTTCCAGTAAACAAACTATCTTAAGTGTTCCTCATTGGAGCCTTCTAGGCTCTTATTTTTCTCTATATTTATCAATGATATTACCGATGTCTGTCAGCATTGCAACGTCCTCCTCTACGCAGACGATACAGCTCTGTACATAAGTGGTAATGATCGTAATGAACTCATTCGTAAAGTCGACGAAGATCTTCTCCCACTACCTACCTGGCTTGAGCTGAACTGCCTTCCCCAAATTTTTCCATGTCTACATTTTTACACATTCACCCCACTCTTAGTCCTTCTGGTATTATCGAGAAAGCGATAAATCTTCGATGCAAACCTATTGTACGTTCCACGGTAACCCGCTTTCTTTTAATTATTGTCGACTATCAACTCAAAGGAGCAGCGCATCTCTCTAGTCTCAGACCAAAATTGGCAGGTGTCATAGTTGGCATTAATCTGGTTCGAAAGTTCCTGGAGCCTAGCTGCCGCCTACTACGTATCATGCCCTTTTTACCTTTATAAAATTTCTTATGCTCTGGAGTATTTCTGACTCACGTATGCAAATCACATCACGCCGACTCGTTCTCCAAAAACGCGCTCTCAGAGACATTTTTCGCATCTCTTCCCTCGAAGTCTCTACACCACTTTTCATTTCCAGTCACATTTTACCTTCCCCATTCACAGTACTCTTATCTACTGCTGTCTTATCGTCAGAATTATCCATCACCCAGAACGTTGGGTCCCTAGTGGTCTTTTCGAATAACATTAAGGGCATTGTCGCTGACCATTACTGGAGCCATGTAAAAAGCGTGCGTAGCAATACTTTTGCAGTGCGTCGTTCCCTCCTTTGGAACGTACTCCCTGTTAGTATCTGTTCGTTAAACACAACCGTGCCCGAAAACATCTCCTTGAAAAGACAATCGAAGATGCTTAACCCAGTGCTTACTGTACTATCCTTTCATGCATAAGACATTTAAAATAATATTGAAAAAAAGAAAATGTTTTTTACCTTATTTTTTTTCTCCTGCACCAACAAACTGTGGACTATTTCCAGAATAATAGCACACACACTATTGAAACTCGTATCAAGGTAAAGTACGGTAAGCTTTATTGGTTTATTAAGGGAACTGCAATTTCACAATGCTTGAGCCCTCTTATATGTCCTCATCGAGGACAGCGAGGCTCGAACCTGCGGCCTCTGGCTTCCGACAGCCAGAGACCACTTAGCCACCGTCCAAGCCACCACGCTGACATCATGAAATCTTAACACATCACAGCCCGCGAATAGGCGACTAATTTTTCTCCAGGAAAATATCGGGCTCCAGATGACACCAAAGCATCAGGTAAGTTGTTTTCCTGTCAGAACAACATGTAATCGAATAATTTGGTATTCGAAATTTCACCCTGAAATGTCCATAACTTGAAAGTTGAGAGATGCGTTACTAACATTGCCTTCCTCTGACCGCCTGGTGGCATCTATCTATCTAGCAGATCATTCCTCCCTCGGACTTCGATTCATGGTGCTGTCGGATACGTAAAACACATTATATTATATGAACGAACGACTACATCAAGCATATTTTCTTCACAATGTTACTTGTGGACGCCTGTCTCGTCAAAGCTTCAACGGCGCTGGAAATCTTGACTGAAATGCGGGGTATCCGCGACTCAATAAACCAGCCTGTTTCTACTTGTTATGTAATCTTCCAAGACTTTCTTTAGATACGACACTTTACATCGCGACGATTTCCATGGTGACCCTTCATGTTCGCCAATATGCCAAGCGAGATTTTCAGAGCTATTGTTGCTATTGTCAGGCGATTGTGTGGCGACTCGATTGACACAAAAGTCCAAACAGGAAAGTTGCTTAATGTTGTACGCTACGAACCAGTAAGCCAAGGTGCACCGTCAGGCTTTCAGCAGAGTTCAACGAAGCCACACCGTTGTATACTTGGAAAAGTGCAGGAGAATTATCATCAATGATACGAAAAGTTGGTGATCGCCCAAACGGAAAAGCATTCAGATCGGCACACTGTAGACAAAGTCTAGAAAGTTAGAAAGTCATCTGACATCGAATTAGACTATTATTCAACACTTCGATGACTTGTTTTCGACAGCACATACATTGTACTACAAGGCCCATACTACCAAGAAACCTATGAAGTCCGCTTAACATATCAGAGTCCATTTGCAATCAAATCGAAGTAAATTGATCTATCCAAATAGTGAAAGGGGCTTGCAAAAGTGTCACCAAGAAATACAAAAGTGTTTCTTTCGTCTCGCGGATGGATTTGCGTGTATAACACGCGGATGGATTTGCGTGTTATACACGCAAATCCATCCGCGAGACGAAAGAAACAACCGCCTGAATATATTGTTGGATTTGCCCTTACACTTGACTTGCTTGTTCAATTAATAACTCTATCATCGGTGGACGACATCCGAATCAGCCGGAAGGACTATATTCTCACTCATTCTCCCCGTGAGTGCTCATGTGAGTGGAAACCCAGGGCGATAATGAAGATTGAACATCCGTTAAACATAATTACATTTACTCCAAGTTCGTTTACAAGAACGATGTGCACAAATATCGAAGCTTGTTCACCACGTTCACCTTGATGCTCGAGATCAAAGGTAATGATATAGTTAAATATGTTTGGATATCAGTCCGTTGCTTCTGTTTGTGTCCCTCAATGAGATCAGACATTGTTGCCGCTCTGGAAAGGGCAGTATAAACGTAATTTCAATTGTCATACTTTTTTTAGAGGAGGAAATTTTCTTCAATTTTCATACTGTCTGACTCAATCAGTTGATTGATTTCATTCTTAATGTATAAAGACACAAAAAATAAGCGGAATAAAAACCTCTCAGTAAATTCGATGTGCGATTAATAAGTGTCGATACTGTCGTATTTTATGAACTACTCAGATACACTAACTAATTGTAGTAACCATCATTAGTCCGTACAATATTTGTGTTCATCGGGGATAACAATCAACAACTGTCCAAACCAAATCGATCAGTGGTAGACAAAATTCCCTGAAGCATCCGTTCCCTCGACGCCGAAGTGATCTCTGGCTGTAAAAAGCTGGAGGTCGCAGGTTCGAGTCTCGCGACGTGACACAAGGGGGAACTTAAGCATTGCAAAAATTGCAATTCCTTTAATCAACCAATAAAACCTTTACCTTTTATCTAACTCAGGTCTAAGTCAGATTATGCATCAGAAGGAGATTTACCTCAAACTTACAGATTATTTTTGAACATCAACTATATTATGTTAATAATTGAATGGGACATGTACTTATATAATAGTTCGCTATCCATTTGTATTTCACCACATTTTTCATAGGTTCTCAAAGCTCATTGGCCTCGCACCTTCGCATAGGTTATTCCACAGCATTTTTAGAACCTGAACAATTATATAAAATATCGAAACACATCATAATAAAAGTTGTGACGATATACTGGCCATCATCGTATTCTAGAATATTTCAGGTTATCAGTACAGATGTTTGTGTGTCTCGATTCGCCATTTACACTTGATTTAGGTAGCATTGTTTATTTTTCATGGCCTTGTCGGTAAGGTAGATTGAGAAAGTGGGGGTGCCTGACTGATAGGCATTTTAACAAAGAAAAAGCTGAATGAGTGCAGTGTTTCTTTGATGTTGCGAGTTATTGAGCCGTGCCCGACACTACTGTGGGAACACCTCCAAACGTGAGGCGCTGAGAATTTGATAAAATAATCATTGAATATTCCAAACAAATGGAACAAGCTGGTGCATTCTGTAGACGACAAATTCATTTTCTATATATATATATATATAGTCTTTGGGGAGAACGTTGGATTGCAATAGCATCGCTATACAAACAACCGGAGATTATTAGTCAAGGTTGCCGAGGTTAGATGTCGGCCTGAAACAGCCTGAAATCACTACCCCCATTCCAGTGACGCAACGCTATCGAAGATTAACCAAATACGTCCAACGGTTCATAACGAAACCTTCCTTGCAATATGTTTATGTTTATTTTCTTATAAATATATAGTTGGATCGTAACGTGTAATTTAAAAAACAAAAAAAAAAGAGAAGAAACTATTAGTGCAATCTCTGAAGTGTTGGTGGGTCGCTTAAGAAAACTTCTCTAAACGCGTTTTTTCTTCTTTTTTTTGAAACACACAATTTAGATATAATATGTATCTTCGAAATAAAAAAACGCGAAAAGTTGCCCTCGAAACAGTCAAACCGTGCTTAGTCCCCCATAGAGTTGCTATACCGGGTGGTGCTATCTGTACAGACCGAATGCCGAACGTAAATTGCTGGAGGTGCCGTCTATAGTGCAAGGCGCAGCTCGCAAGAAGACTAAATATAAGTACATAGCCCTTGAAGGCGAGATTTTGACGTAAGTCGCCGACCTCTCTGCTGAAGCTGGCAACGGGGGTGGTCGACCTCAATAAGGGAAGGAGTGTCGGACTGAATTATGCAGAACGTTCTACGGGATTATTGCTATGAATCCTGCATGGAAATGTGGAACTGTCTGTTGCTGACTACTCTCATCGATTGGGCGGATACACAGCGTGATTATTCGGTCTTTGTTTAAAAGCGTTAACACGTCAAAAATTTTGTCAATTATTTAGATACGAAAGCAGCCGATATCTCGATAAATATATTTTCAGAATTTCAGCCTCTTTCAGGAACATGGTTCGATAATAATACAAATAATCATGATATTATTATTATTATTGAAAGATTATACTATAATTACATATAATACATATCCTACCGATGTCTGTACTCAAATAGGATCAATCTATCGTCTCACATCCTCAACCGACAACGCGAATTAGCATACTATGCTTGCGGTTGAATCGCCATTACACAATTGTTTATTTTGTTCACATTAAGGAGTGTTAAACAAGAAAAACGTTTTGTATTATATAAATGTATATTTATACAGTATAGGTAAGCGGTAATGGTTGTGGGTCATATCAGGCATGGTACCTATAGACGATCACACACCATTAGATATATATTATATACATATAAATAATATTGCCGTGTTGTGTAATATTGCTGTTCGTGTTGTGCTATTCTCATTGTGTCATTTGTTATATATTATTTACACAGAAGTATATGAAATAAATTATAATCAATCAATAATATTATACCAATATAATTGTATATATTGTATATAATGTAATAAAGGACCGGAATAGATAATATTTTCCAGATAGCCCATGGTTTACATGGCGGGCAGGAGAGCTTTAATGGTCGTTATAAGCAATGGATGAAGTACACAGCAACAATCAATGAGACGTGGATCGTGTACAACGTCATAAAAACATCCTATTTACACTCTCCTTTCTGGCTATGATCTTCGTCTGTACATTCATTCCTGCTAGTGTATCGAAAAGCTTGTAGCTCTCACAGGACTGTTACAAATTATTATGAACATTTTCTTATCAATCTTTTCCAAAATTGTACAAATATCATCACACTTAATATCGATGACATCTGCATTTCATCTAAAGGCCACGTGTTTAACAAACTTATTTTGCTTATTTATAATTAATTTTCTGTCTCAAAGCAATCCAGTATTCCATACTGGTGAGGCATATAGAATCACAGGCAGTATATATTGTTCATACAGTTTTATGTAAGGTTTTGGATCCTCGAGAACGAAACAGCACATTATCCAATTCATTTTCCTAGATGCAGTCACCACAACGTCAGATATAGGCGGTGTATATTTCATCGTGTTTGTCGTCAGTACACCCAGGTCTCTCACTGAGGTACTAACATTTCGCGCATACTGTCCAAGTGTAGGTCATATCTGTGTGCCGAGTTTGAGTACCCCAAGTGTAAGACAACACATTTGTTTACAGATAGCTTGAGGTCAAGCCGATTTAACCACTACATGAATTTGTCAAGAGTACATTGCAGATTGCCTATAAGATCTACTCTGTTTACAAGTGTGTACAGTTTGATATACATATATATATATATATATATTTTATTTATATACATATTCGTAAATTTTAACTTTTATATCATGCGGTACAATATATTTTAGCGAGTTCGTATACCGTATATACATCAGTGCTCCTAGAATCGTGCCTTGGGGGCATCCGGATGTAACCTTAGCACAGGAGTAAAGGCAGCTGTTAACCCGAACTCGAAAAGTCCCGGTTTCTAGAAAGGATGTTTCAGTTTTTTGCTTACACTAAATTGCTGCATCTTTTGAAAAAGTGAACAGATCTAATCAATATAGTTTCCCTCGTTTTCTATAATATTCGACCATAGATCAGGCAACGTATGAATTCGGCGGCCGGCAGAAAAATATCTCGTCATAGGAGGCGATCCAGCCGATTTCGAACCTCTGCTTCTGTTTTGAAGCGCTTCGCCCGCAGGCCGTACTCCATGTATCCGAATAGATGGTAATCTGATGGACTAATGTGTGGGCTGTACGCCGGGTGCAGCAGAATTTCTCAGACAAGATCGGTTACACTACGGCGGGCCACCAAAGCAACATAGGCCCTAGTGTTTTCGTATCGTTGTTGCAGTTGTTGTTACTGTTGCCTAATAATTTATGGGCTTAGCTTGTTCGGTTGTCTTGTGTAACGGTCTACGTTGACCGGCGCCCTCACAGCTAATGTCCTCGAAGGAGTCTACCACAGGCTGATTCGTGACAACGTGGACGAGCGCCCGCAGGATTCGTCTTTCCGAAGCGCCTTCCCTCATTGTGCAAAGAGGCAATGCCATCGCGCCTCTCGGAACAATAACGGTCTCAGCCTGATACCCTGCCCCCCACTGCTTCTCTAATAATTGTGTATTTTAAGACGCATAATCAATATCCGACATAGACTAGATATATTTTGTAAGATAACTCTTCTTTTTTTGCCGAAAAAGTAGTTGAAAATGACATTTTAACTGAGTTCATGCATCACCCACTTTCATTTTTTTCCTCCTGTACCTTTCCTAGAGTACCTAGGCGACGTTCCATAATTGAGTGGACTGTTCCTAGCGACAAGCTCTCGAGTTGTTGGGCCACATTTTCATTTGAGAGATCCAACAATTCTTCGTCGTCCGTCTCTCGTTGCTGTCCGGAACATTCCTTGTCATTCACATCCAAATCTCCAATTATTGATCCGATTAAACCATTTCCGACAGACTCTTGCGGATAATGCGGATTCCCCTTCCACTTCGGATACTATAATTTCGAATTCAGCTGCATTTTTCGACCACGAAGATAATGAAGACAAAGAACACAATGTCACACAAAGAATATACGCGTTTTTGTTTTTCATATTCGATCGCTTAGTACTGCCAATGCAGCCAGTCAAAATATAATATGAACCGTTGGTCTGATGCGACCACATATATTTTATTGAAACTAAACAACTTAAACAAGATGGTGGAATTTACTTGTCGGCCAAACAATAGTTGATAATACAGGTTAGCAGTATTCGCAAATACCACTAACGAGGCTTTGCGTTGCGAGTAATGGAATGACGTCAGTTGAGTCATTGTGTATGTTTTAGATGGTATCAAATATGAGCACGGAACGGTTAAAGAAAGTCCAGGAGCAGTTTCCCGCTGCGATTATTTCTTCACTAGAAACGTATTTGAAACAAAAAACATTCAGCGTTCTTTTGTCACAAAACATTGACGCTCCAGAACGATCGGCGGAAATGAAATAAGCTGAAAATAAAGCATAAGCAATTCGATCTCTGAGATGGTCAATAAGCGATTTCGGTAAGCTCCACTAGGTTTGAATATTCCGCTCGGTGGCTCGGCATTCAAATGGGGTTAATATTATTTTTGTTGCCCAGAAACGATCGCTGTATCTCTGCCCGAATGGATGAAGAGTGAGTTATCGAAATCCGACGATATTCATGGGCTACCGTAATAATATTCTGCACGTGTACCGCGTCCTTCTGCTATGGATCATCTCGCCGTCATGCGACGCTTTCGTTCATTGATGATCAGAAGCAGTAGCGACAGACGCGTTCGCATTAAAGGCTATAGTGAAACATAACAATCCCGCACCAGCCCCTTTACCCCCTCCCCTCCCCCCGTCGTATCCGCTGCCGGAACGACTGAACAACCGTGTACTGAAAACAAAGAGAATCAAGGATCTGACGGCATCGTCATCGAAGGATCACGATTCGATGCCTCTGGGAGTCTGATGACTAATATTGAACTACAACCTGCGGTTCGCCAGAAGTGGCCTTGACCGCCCCCTTCCCCCCCACCCCGGGTTGACCCAGTGCCCAGACGCCGCCGGAAAAACGATTGCTACGAACAGACACGCGTACGTACGGACATTCGGATCTCTCTCTCTCTCTTCTCGTGATAGTTGTCTTTCTCTCTCTCTCTCTCTCTTTTGTTGATGATGCACTGCACGTTGATCCGATCTTGGTCAGGAGGTGATCGGATCAGCGATGTCCGACGCCATCGTCCTATTAAACATAAGAAGAAGAAGGCGACGATGACGCGTTGCAGTCTGTATGCGATTCACTGAGGAATCTGCGGCTGCTGCAGCTGCTGAACCTGCTTATCAGGGTCATTTTCGGACAACCGATCAGGAGCCGACATGAGCAGATGATCATCGAGCAGCCGCCGCCGTCGCCGCCGAGTAACACAACACACGCCGTTTAGGTATTATGGTGATGATGATGCGGCTGCTACTGCTGCCCTTGGATGCTGCTTGTGGAGCGCTAGCCATTACTGCAACATCTTCAGTGTCTTTAATACCTAGATACGTGCTGTGAAATGGCAACCTCCGGCCCGGGAGCTCGTTGATATTGACCTACAATGACTGTGCTGCGACGGCAGCGGCAGTATTCGTAGGAATAGCACTAACAGCAGCGATGACTGTTCGTGATTCAGTGTCGTTGTCGTTGTTGTCGTCCCGAAATTTTGTAATGTGCCCGGGGAGCAGACAACTTGGTAGGATGCTTCAGTAGTTTCAACAGGTAACCTATCGCAGGCGATACAAGGATAAATTGAATCAATGAACCCAATCCAATCAAGAGATTATGCTAGCAAAAAATGGTAGTGGATATGAGCTGGTTCTTATGTAGCACTCATGTGTGCACACATACATAGCAAATAGCTTATTATACTGATACACGGGAAGGTACAAACACAAATGAACCCAGAACCCCCGCGTAGAGAGGGGGTGAGCATACGTTTCGCTCAAATTGTTGGTGGCCGCCTGACATCGTCAATGGTGGCGATTTTCCGTGCTATTTCTCTTTACTGAGTCAAGAACATAGACATAGATTGGTGTATATATATATATATATATATATATATTTGTACATGGGTGAATGAAACAAGGGGAAACCGGACTGGAGCAGAAGACAACGAAACGGGATAATCAACATTGAGGAAGACAAGTAGAGAGTGAGGTATTATTATGGATGAATGAATGGATGGATGTGTATGATTGGTGTTTGTGCACTGGTGTGATACAGCATACTGATCCACATGAACCCCAGATGCCCACCTGGGGCGAGTGCAGGGAGATATCGGATGCCAAGGATGTGTACCCATCGTATTATATATAAAGACGATCACTAGTGAGCACTGTCATCAAATCGTATGTTCAACCGCTCTGGATAATATCAAAATCTTGTGTCAGTGATCAGTGTGGTGGAAATTCGGACGGCTGAAAGCTGAACAGTGTCGACTTTTAAGGACACACAAGCGCGCAACCATGAGATTTACGAGGATACTTTCGCTGACCTCGATGCTAGCCGTACTGTGCCTCTGCTTGATACAGGATTCTCAGGCGGATAAACTGCATCTCATCGGCAAGATCGCTCTAAAAAAAGCATTCAAAGTTCTTAAAAAGAATCCTATTATACCTCTAATCATTCCCTTGCCAATTATTCGGCATCATCCAAAGAAGAAGGAAGTATGGAAGGTTGAGGAGCATCACGGATGGGAGCCTGTCTCGCACGGCTGGGAGTCTCATGGTTGGCACTAGGCAGCAGAAATAGCAGAAACGTAGCAACACATAAATGTGAATTATGAAAAACCTGAATCACGTTCGAGTTGTTGCGATGTCCGTACTAACGCGATGTGATTGAGTTTCCTCACGTCTTTGTCTTGATAAAATCTTGACTGATCCAGGGTGTCGTTACATGTTCAGATTCGCTTCGTCTTGAAGTTGAGGTCTCGTCTTCATGATTGAATACTACGGACGCCATTTATAAGTGTCACTGTAATCAAGATATGTGTACAAATAAGTGTATCTGAACTAAATGAATTATATATATATATATATATATATATATATATGTTTGTATAGAAACGTCAGTGTGTGTCAAATGTGTAGAAAATGTTAGAAAATTGCTGTGCAGCTCGTATCGTGTGTGTCGTCGATATGTTTTGGAATTGTCATGTGTTTGTTACCTTGTCAAGTGTTAAGTTATGAATTAACCTATGTCGCATCTTGTACCTGTTCGTTGGTTGAACGTGTCGTATAAAATTGCGTTCAGGTGTGCCTTTATGTGACTGTACATATGTCCTCAATGTTTGTAAACAAATACATAAATGTATGCCGTAACAGTATAGTAAATAAATACACCCATGGCCACCAAAATGCATTGCTTGATTCATTACTGTGTATTGGTCGACTACAGAGTTTTCCGGCAAATTAATTGCGCCAATTGGGGCAATCTAGCCGAAAAGTCAAGTAATAATAACAATAATTATATATGTAAAAAATAAATGTTAAATAATCCAAACGTATGTTTTTATTCCGTATGGGCCAGAGAGAAAATCTGGTTCTATTCTCTAAAATAATTCGAATAAATGTTCTCTATCATGCAACTGGACAACGGTGGACAACTCCAAGTCGTTTCTTTAAACAATCGACACAAATTGAAATGAAAATAATGCCACCCTGAACGGATGAAAATTAATGAGACAGAGAGTTTAGACACTCGTCGTATGTAGATTGCCGTAGCAGGCTGGCTCGTTTTCTGCAGTGTGAAAAAGAACATACTTTCAAGATTACACTCGTCTAAAAAAAAGACACAAAAAATATGTAGTGTTGTTTCCTGAGCGAGCTTCTCTATTATTTGGTTTACTTTAAGGACCCCTTTTGAGTTTCGGGCAGGGAGTACGCTAACAACTGCTGAAATCGTCTGAGTTTCTCCAAAAGCGCCTTTATTTATTTAGAATATGACCGCTATAACCCTCCCCGAACTCCAAATCATCCACGCATTTATCCCGCAAAATGAGCAATCGAACACTCTTGTTTATCTAATACTAACTGTCTTTGAGCAAACAGGTTTATTCTTAAAGGAACCATAATATAATCGGTTAATTAATCTTCTGGAGTTTAACAAATGCCTATTTACTTTCAAGTGACACTCAACGAAAATACCATTAGGTCCTCCTGGGCCTACAAGCAAAGGCAAATATTATACGAAGGGTATACGCGGTGGGCCTCACAACTGAAGGGGGTATATTATATATATATATATATATATATATGTATGTTACGCATCGTACACCCTACAATCGCAAGAGATGACTGCTCATACGACTGCAGATGTCCTGCACAGTCATCTGCTGTCTTCAAGCGGCTCATAGCCTTTTAGTGAACACACTTGTTCGCTGCGCGTGAGCCCAGTAGCGATAGTTAATTGAAAACTACGTTGAATTATATAACTAAAGGGTAAGTTTTTGATATTTTTAAGATCCTGTCTTATATTTAGGATATATTGTATAATAACGATCCAATGGATAAGTTTAAAAACGGGATTATTGAGACTTTTCTCTCAGTCGCTAGTGAAGCTAGTGTATAGTGAAGCTAGTGAAGCTAGTGTATAGAATTTACGAAAACTACGTATTTTCCATTTAAAAGATCCTCTCCCCCCCGCATACATGCATATTATACATACAAAGACAAATTGGTTCATGAATTTGACTAATTGGACATGACATCTTATCGACAGGTGAGCTGATAGTTAAGTGATATAGTCTATTTTTGTATGAGTCGTCACATCTCTCCTCGGTCCCTCCACCTGACTTAGTCTTTCAAACTGATTCGTGGGTTTGAGAGAATATAGAACTGTGGAACCTACCCAGTGATAAATGCCTAAAGCCTTTAGCAATCGAATCAGTATGACTAAAAAGAACCATGAATGGGTTATACGAGCTTCGGTCAGGAATTAGCAAATAATAGCTCATCTTCTCTGGTTTCGTTCATTGAATACGAAATTCGTCAATTTTTGTTAAACGACTGTTTCTGCTAACGTAGTATTTCCGTGAAGCTTATACCGATACGTCGGATTACTGCAAACCCTTGGAGAGAACAGTGACCAGCGAAACACTGTTAGACCCATCGTAGTTTATGCTAAGAGCAATTTCTCTCTTACGTAACTAAGATAAAGCTACCCTCTTACAATTCGAACGTTTATCTTTGCATTTTTTTTTTTTTATGACGGAGAATGCTCATTCAGACCAGGCCTCATCACTAAGTTATTTGCCATGGTACTGTGGGACTCCTGCCTTTGCATTTAAGCATTCGCATCAATCAGTATATGTATTCAATTCATCAAGAGTGTTTAGGTTACGTTAAGATACAACTTTGACCCTTCGTTTACATGCCTAAAACCTTAAATTTCATATATATATATATATATATATATATATTTATATATATAAAGAACGAAACATGGATAAATCTGTGTGGATTTCCTAACTGATCTCAACTAAAACTTGAGCTTTGCAAATCTGAGTCGAAAGCGTAATTCTAGTGCCAGATAAGTTGCGTCTCGTAATAACGGTCATAATTACCATGGGTATCAATCATATTTGTTGTTAACAAATATTAGTCAGGAATTAAGAGAAGGTTGATGCATTGCGCTATCTAAAAATCTTGAAGAGATTTTGTCTTGAGAAGCAGAGCAGCAATTAAAAATCTAAAACAGTATCATACTATATAACAGGAACGAAACCTTTAATCCAAGTACTGCACTGGTGGCACGGATTGAAGGCAACAAGAACATCTAGCGTAACCTTTAGAACGGATATTCTTTGGCCATGAGCGTTTTGTTGTCGGGCTCATTTAAGTGACGTAAAAACGGTTAGAATAGGGTGTACATTTAGCTTAGGAAAATCGACAATTTTTTTTACTGGATAACCATCAACTTGCGGGGGAAACTCGACGTTTAAAACATGGAAAATGCGTGTTCATAATATCCCGTCGATACAAACCCACTAAACAATATAAAACGGAAAGATCAGTAAGAGAATTAGTGCCAGGTCATCGTTTTCGAGCTATAAAGATCAGAATAATGACAACATGGAACTCTTTTCTTGTCCGAAATCCGTCTTCAGAACCCTGAAATTCATTTGGTGCTTTCAGATCTGAGATCATCTTGTTACCAAATGCAATTATGAGGACATGCTCACTTGTTTACGGTGGATCGATTAGTTGTTTGACCCGATAGAACATTATGTTTTGTATTCTTCACTTCGGTGACATCTATTCAGGTTTATATAACGTATGGTTACGCTGACTCGCAATCGAACCAAATCAACCGTTGCATAACAATAATTGATTGATAACATTAAGTATTATTTTGTTTATGCCTTCATATATATATATATATATATATATATATATATATACCAGATTCTTATTGAACAGTGGACCAGTTACGATGCTAATGGTACCTACATCATCAATACGACATCACTCTATCCCACAAAAATCAATGAAAAAATAATGGAGTGATCGTGTGCCGTTAACTAGGGCATATATATATATATATATAAAGATATATATATATATATATATATATATGGGGGTGGTGGTGGTGAGGGCATGACAAAACAAAGTAGATGAGAGAAAGTGACAAACGGACGAACGGACAGACTAACGATTGGATCGGTTCGTTGGAGTTGGGTTGGTTCGTTCGATTTGTGCAAACTGTGAAAATTATGCATTGCGTTGTTGCGGTTGTTGTTGTTGTTGCTGGTGCCGTCCTTAGACACCACTGTGCCAAGTTGACGCAATGTCTACTTGAGCCGTTAATCGGCTCCACGCCGTATCCGTCAAAATCCTCGATCGCCACCGACGACAACAGCAACAACAACAGTTGTGAAGCAGGGAATAAAGGCAACCCTAAGAACGGTAGCGGCAGCTTCGCTGATGCTTCAACCTCCAGCAGTTTGTCGGAGACAGAACGATGACACTCGGTCGTTCGCGTTCTTGTGTGCGCTTGTGCTTCTATTGCGCGCACTTTACGGTCGTCGTTGAATCGTCGTCATCATAGCAACAGCAGCGGCGGTGGCGGCGGCGAGCCACCGTGGTTAGCCAGACTGTTGCTTGCTCACTGTGTAGCTCGAGTCCTTGGCCTGTCACGGACGGTCGGTTAAAGCGAGCGTGAAGCTCAGGCAGTTGACGCCGGACCAGAGACCCCCCCCCCCCTACCACCACCACCTTCCCCGACGCGTTGTGACGGGTCTCGGAAGCGGCCGCAACCAGTGATCGGTCGAAAATTTGGACACCAGGCCCCCCCCCGAAATCAGTCGATATGGCTGAGCTCGCGCGAGCTGTCTTCGCCTCGGGAAACAGAAGAACAGCCCGCACGCCGGATGATGCAAACCACCGGGACCGGCAGATTCAAACACCGGTTGAGACATTTAGACGCCTTCTCACGCATTCGATGAATGCAAGAGGTTGATGTGCCGCAGACACAACCACTGAGGAGAGACAACATCAACAGCCCCCCCCCAATCATCAGCGACAGCAACAGTAGTACCAATAACAACAAAATGAAATGAGAAAATGGAATTTGAACATACGCCACCATCAAAATAACTATTCCTCAAGGCTGTTCAAGCTCTGACCCTACGCGGTATGCCTCTCCAATACGCCCTCCCTCGACACACACACACACACACACAGATAGACAGACACACGTAATGGGCAACGCTGTGGATATAAAATAGTGAAGTGTGTCCACTTGTGAACAGTGCTGTGTAGTGTTGTGTTGTCTTCTCGTCTCGATCATAGAATACGCTGTTGTGTATACTTGAGCAGCATTAGAGAGGTACAATCCGAAAATCGAGTTGTGTGAATGTGCAGGTGAAAAACGAAACTCTGTAACAGCTGTTGTTAGCTGAGATACTTGAGTGACGAAGTTCTGCAGTTCGTGTCCACACGTTCAAACATTTAACGATGAATCCAACACGAGCCATACTAATTGCGCTCTTCGCAGTTTTTGTCATCGTTTTATTGGCCTCCGAGACGTCGGCTGACAAACATAAGATCGTAAAGAAGATTGTGCTGAAGAAATTGAAGAAGCACATTAAAAAGGGGCCGAAGATCATCCCGCTGGTCATTCCCCTCCCAATCATTAAGCATCACCATAAACACCACGAAGTTTGGAAGGTCCAGGAGGTGCATGGCCATGGAGGCTGGTGGTAGTCGTATTGTATCAACTCTTCAGCAAGCAAACGCTACAAAATTTCACTACGAGCATAAATGTGTCATGCATAAGCGCCGTTTCGAATACTTAATGAGAAGCGGCAGCAGTTCATCATCATCATCATCATCACCTCTGGCGTTTGATGTCATCAAACAAACATCAGAAAAGGTCCCGTGTCTCAAGAATACGACAGAACGTATATAAGGACGCTCCTGTACGTTCCGTCAGGTCTTTCGGCTTTTAGTCTTACCAAAAAAGCGATCCCGGAAAAAAAAACACAAAAAAAGTAAAAAAAAATACTCCCTCCCAAGTCGATAAAGCCAAGAGGATGTAAATATTAAGTCGGCCAAAATTACAGCTGAACCGTAACCCCACGGCAGCATCAAGATTACTTGAGTCAAGTAAGCTAAAACAATAACTCAATATGGAGAAATGAACGAGAGTGGGAGTTCATAGAGCTATATCTAATTCATAGAGCGAATGTTATTTTTGTGTTTTGTGTATGAAGGCTTCTCTGGAGATCTGCAAAGTCAACGGGAACAAAAACTAAAATCTGGACAAGAGAGCACCGCAGGTTGTTTGTCTGTCCGTTTATTCATCAGCATTATCAACAACAACAACAACAATTGCTGATGCTGAGAGTGCGTTTAAGATCCAACGTCGAAAATTAATACCACGAAAAATATCGTGCAGCCCATAGCGCCATATAGTGTTCGTCTCGTCTTAAATATGCCATGTTTCTGTCCAAAACATCGGTGTGAATTAAAATTATTTCATTTCATTGTGTAAACAATAGTGTGCGTCATTTGCGTGTTTGTTTGTGCGTCAATCCAATCGTGGTTTATGTATATATGTTCGTTCATTGTATTTTAACATTGTCCAGATGATTTATAAATGTTTCGAGAAATAAATAAGACTTCAGCCAGACGACTATCTTATACTTTTTAATTAAAATATGCATTGAGTTTAAAAAAGCGTCATACATATAAACGTGAGATATTTGTATTATTGGACAACTAGGATTTTTATCAGTTGCATATCTAGGTATCACTACTCCGCAGCCAGCAAAGCAGCAAAACAAGATTTCAAATTAATTAAGAGACACATATTCTCTAAAAAATATATTTATTTCTTTGCAACTACTACCACCCTAATACCATTTAGTTGTATCTAACTGTATGGATATCTATGATAAAAATATATTTACTAACATATAATTTTTTTGGAAACTCACTATGAAAAGCACCTTTTTGAGTTATATCGTTGACTTTGTCTATAACTTTATCTCGTCTATTGATGTTATGTGGGATTAGCGAATTTTATGTTTAAATACTTTATATACTTCAGGAGCAGTGGGAAAATTTGCTGCCAGAAGCGAAATGAATACTCATATTCAAGTTACGCAATTTTCAGTCTTCTTACACTGAGTTCAATATATGCAATCTACAGAGCAACAAATATACAAGATGCCATTCAACCAGCAAAAAATATACAAGATGCCATTCAACTAGCAACAAATATACAAGATGTCATTGGTATTCTTTATTTCAACGTATATGTTCTCTAAAGGATTTACTCACTATGCGTAAGTACAATAACCAATCACCAATTAAGTCTGACTGGATTTGTATTCTTCGCATAATACGTTTGCCATCACATAGAGAAAATTTGCACCACGATAGCCTCCTGACAACTCACAGTAGACATTCGCTATTAACTCAAAATTATAAAACGACTCATTACTTTTAGTTATTTGAATGGAGTACTGTGGACTGAATGAGGCATAGTTTTACTGACTCGGCAAAAAGTGGCAAGGTGATTTTGATTTTAATGCATTTTGTTAATCATTATAGTTGACCAATTTCTCGTAGTAGCATGGGTGGCAGGATCATCGGCGTCCGTCTGGCATGTAAATTTATGAATTAATTATAGGTTTAATCAGAAATTTCGACAATGGTTCTCGCCGTCTGTCCAGCCTCTTCATGAGAAATTACGTAAAGTGTCTCAACTGAACACTGCATGCGTAACTGTGGCGGCCTCGTTTTTATGACAGCCGCAACTATAGTGAGAAAGCAGAATTTTGAGCAATCCGTCCTTTGTCTTTGTTACACCGCTGGACGATCGAAATAACAGCGTTGCCATCTTACGCATTTACACTGAACGAGAAAAGTGACTCGTCGATGCCCTGGAGCATTAGCTTTTTTATATCTATGGATAAAAAACGGGAGATCTAAAACAAAGATAGCAAAAGACACCCGATTGAAACATCCACTATATACTTCTGTGAGGTGATGCAGTCTGGGTGCTGCTCTGCCCTGGTCACGGCCAACACGAGCACAGTGTGATGTTGCCGTCTGTGGTAGTCAGACATGAGCTTATTGTGGACATGTCCGCGCCGGACGTGACCGCTTGATTTAGATAACTGATGTCGCAGTTACTGAAACGTAACTTGCAAGCGATCATATTCGCTGTTGTAAAAAGCAAACAGCAGAAACAAGAGCTTTGTGGAGTGGTGGTGGTAAGAAACCTGTATAATGCAGATAACGCGACTTCGTTCGTAAACCGTAAAGGCATTAGACACTTATTCGACTGATATTTGGTTTTCGAAATTTCTAACGTAAATCTGTGAGATTCGGTATGCGCTCCACCTCGATTTAACCTGGAGCAATATTAACTGGATATGGTCGTTCTGTGCTTTACTGCTTCAGCACCAATTCAACGCGTTTCGATTTCTTTGATTGCTATTGAACTTATCGTTGGATGTCAAGAGCGCCACAATTGCTCTAATCTTATTAATTGTTCATTGAAACAGTAGCATTCGTTTCATCTTTTCATATGAATGATTTAGATTTAACCTCTGCATGTGCTTCTGCACACTTTGGATTGTAGTAATACCGAAGCAAATACCCAAGTCCAAGAACTCAGGGCTTACGTCATCAAATACTGGCATAAGTGATTGTTGTTTATTTCAACCATAGACGATCATTTGGCCTTTGGAGTGCATTATTATCAACGTTTGTTTACTTATAATAATAATAAGGATAATTATAGGATTCTGGCTAGTATTCATTAAATGCATATTTGATGACCTGAGGTTTCAACTCTGGACACCACGGTCTATGTGAGTATGGTGGCCTATCTAAGCCTGGCCACTGTTGCCATCATCATGTCGTCATCATTGTATCATATTAATTATGTGCAATACGAAGTGACACCTGAATATGAGCAGGCGTGTATGTTTCAGATTAAAACACAAAGAATAAACTATATCGATTGTCTGACGTTGGCCCGCAGAGGAAGAGATAGATAGGGAGAGATATAAGAGACCTTAGTAAATCTAAAGGACCTTAGGTGTAACTAATGTGAATACTACTGTTTTAAATTAAACATAAAGAATGTTTTCGGGCTGATTCTCGGACAACCTTTAAAGTCGACGGAATTGATCTTTCATTGCCTCGTAAGACGGACCCCTGAATCCAAATCTTCAACGGTGTTGATCGAACCCTATGTGGCTCCCCCGTTGCAAGGCGTATACGAATGTATCACGTCACAAATTAAACATAGCTTGATTCAAGCCAGTAAACATACATATGTACTAACAGATGGGTCGCAACGACTCAAACGTCTCCGAAAATATATATCATATATTTACCTGGTTTATTCGCCTGAGCAAAAAGAACCAACATTCATATCAATGAATGTAAAACAAGTATAGTGAGAAAAATGCCACACTAAAAACACGAAGTTACTATAGACGAGCCCTATCACTAAATTGTATGATAAAACTATTTCACTGGAAGGTGAAATTAGAATTTGATCAGGAATGAGACTCGCTTCATAGTAGGTGATGCAGAAAAGACGATGAGATACGCCTTGTTATGAGGTCCTTGTTTCACTTTGACACCACTGAAGTCATAGCTGAATCACAACTGTAATCACGGCCAGACAGACAGACAGACAGACAGTTTTTCTCCTTTAAATCGCTAGACCCCCCTCTGCGATTAGTGAACAGAGACATTATCACCTCCTTTCATCGGGAATAGTCTCAATCATTTCCCGTTACCAGATCATCTTCCGCTGTTGTTGTTGTTGTTGTCATTGTTGGTAATGTTGTGACAATGAACAGACAGCTAACGCAGCCATGGGGAGGGAAGATGGTTTATAAACGAAGTCCATCGATTTTCTCTACGGATGGTCGATCGATCGATCGACTATTGACTGACACGACTGCTTAGATAAACGCTTATTCTTACTGCCGACGCTGATGGTTTAGTGATTATATATATATATATAGATATATATGTATATATATGTATAAATGGCGAAATATAAGCAATTAGATAAAAAAAAAATTGGCGAAATTGATATAGATTCACTGCGTAACATATTTTAGTCACCTAGGAAACTATAAATTGCAATACTCTTTACAACTGATTAATACATTATACGAGCAAACAATGAAGCGTTTTAAATTGATCGACGATTTTAGTCGAAAAGCGATATAAACGCGACAAACGTCGATGCTGTTAAATGAAGTGGAAATTAATTAGAAATGTTTTCGCAACATATATATATATATATACATATATATATATATATATATATATACACATATATAAACGTTAAGCTGTTCTTGTTATGAAATTGATTTTAAATAAGCGAACACAAGTATAGAACAAGTCCGCATGAAATCAAAATATCCTTACTGATCAACTTAACAGTACGTATTGGGAGTGATTTAAATAGATTTAAATGAAAGCCATTAAATCAGTTATAAATTATAATTGAAATGCTAAATGAAATTTCCTTTGAAATTTCACCGAAATTTCTCCGAAATTGATTAACACTGAATTCGGTAGATAAAACAATTCGAATATTCACATTAATATTAGCTAATAAAAGTTAAAAATATATTCGAGGTGATGTTGTGGGAGAATCATATATATCGACTCAGGACACAAAATCCAATCCTCTATAATCAGATGCCTGCTGCGGCGTTTCGACGTTTCCTTTTGGGCTCCTTGATCCTTAAATTTGACTATCCTATGCAGCCAACAAATGGCGCCTTACGGAAGGTAAATATAAGAAAATTATTTTCCAACAATCACAACAGCGTTTCCCCCTCTTTATCTGTAATAAAATTATATGTGACCATGTTTTTTCATTCCCTGAACATGAGAGTCAATCCACTGGGAGGGAACACTACTCCGCTCCGTATTATCTTGCTTATTCTCTCGAAATATATCAATTAGGTACATATCTAAATAGACAATATACAGGTATAAGAGAACAAGACATTCGAAGAAAACGGCCAGTGGAAAATACCGGTTGTCGTATGTATTTTGATCGATGCATCAATAAAAAAAAAGCTATCATCCAGCAACTACGTGTATCCAATACAGTTTTTGCCATCCAAAGTATTTTCTAGAGCTGGTTTCGTTACTTTATTAGAAAGTAAAAAAAAAACTCCTGGAAAGTAGTGAGGTACTTTGCAAGTCAGAGCAGAGCTTGATAATGACATAAGACATAAATCGTCTTCATCATTCTTCGTTAAGAGCGAACTCAAGGCCTTTACGATAGAACGCCCAACGGTGAGCTCCCGAAGCGCATTTTACTATCCAGCCATCTTACGTACCGCTACGTCTACTACAACGATAACAACAAGTTCAACATGATTGCTCCAGAGCATTGAGCAATTGTCAATACAACCGGTGCGGTGCGGGTCGCCCATATGATGTTATTCGCCTCATTATTTGATTTTATTATTGCTACAATCTGAAAAGTGGCACATATATATATATATATATACAGCGTCAGTGTATCGGTCTTCCTTCGAAGACCAATCCTGTTGGGTTCACTTTGCTCGTTCTTTCGGGGTGTTTCTTTTACGTGGGTGCACTGCAAAATGTGTAAACCCGTCTATATTTGTTCATAATAGTATTATTAACGCGCCATGGTATTAAGCGACTATGTGCAGACTGCTGTCGGCGATGATTCGCGTAGAATCGGCACATCGTCGCTGGTGCTGCTGCTGCTGTCTCTGGCAATTGCATTACGTATCATTCAAACAGCATCACGTATATTCTCTATATCCATTTAAGTAGTTCCGAATCGAAATTAGACTTCGTCCACAACCACTTCGGAAGCTGTGAACCCCGAGAAATCGGACCACGAAAAGCTGAGTCGAGATGCTGTCGTGATGTCGATATGCGTATCTGGGTGAGGGGGAGTGTATGCACGTTCACGATGAGGCCAATCAACATCGCATATTGATAGTTGTATTTATATATGGGGGGGGGGTGTTATGCCAGAGACAGGGGGGCAAGAATACGAAGTCAGTACAGGATGACGGCCGGAGGCCTGAAGGACACGCGCGGGGCGACCCTATTTGACCTCAATTACCACATCGGCATCGAAGGCCCAGATATGGCACACCAATGAGAAACGAATATATATCTATATATATATATATATATATATATGATAGCCTGCGCTTAAGTCAAACTGTGCATCTTTATCTTCTTCTTCTTCTTCGGGTCCGCATCTTAGCCCTTGCCCTGTTTTTCGCCGTTTTCGTTCCGTTTATGGAATAAACATCATGGTGCAGTGCCACCACCCTGTACATGGATATGTTTGTTTGTCTGTATACGCGTTTCACGCTGCGTTGATCGCACAGCACAGATTGATTGGTTGATTGATTGATTGTTTCAGCGCTCTATTGTAGCCAATACCAGCGTGAATTGATCGTTCCTCCCAGAAGAGGTATAATAGCTCGGGTGTAGTTTCAAGATGAAGAATATCGCATTTTCTCTGGCCAAAAGCTTTGACGATTTCCTTGCTAATTTGTAAGGTTTTACATATGATTGAGCTAATTGAGCAGGCATGGTAACTTGAAAATCAAGCATTTGCTTTATCAAGCACGATCCTTCTCTCTCATAATATAATATAACATAACCTGATTGATGATATCGGTATTCAGTAAGTAGCAGCAAGGTTGATCTTGTAGTGTTCTGTAATAATATTCTGGATGTGATGAACGCGTCAAATGGAGTCTTACTATTGCCAGACACAGAATGTTTGCTATCATTGTCCCGTGTGGCCCATTGAGAAGTGGACACGAACTCAACACAATACTAACTCCGGGATACATACGCTGTTATTATACATACGATAGCGAGATAAACAAGACATTTCTGAACATGATATTACAACTGGGCGATCACAGATTGAACTATAAAACATACACATGAAGAGCTAAATAAGAGGGAGGAGTCAGCAGGATTGGACACACCCATCATACCTGTATGTTATGTTATTGCATTATATAACATCCAAAAGCAGCTGTTGTGTTCTATGTGAATAGCCTTGTTTTTTTTTTCATTTCGTATAATAATCCCATTATTTTACTATTGTAACAGCCCCCATCGGCAGAGTGTCTGTGAGATGCTATTAGTTTGGTAAATGTCAGTCATTCTGTCAGACCAAGAAATGGAACAGGAGTTGGTCGTAGAAATAAATATTAGACTAAAATAAAACTGGCGGAATCGTCTCTGCTCCCCCCCGAGGGAGACGGGGGGAGAAGAAACGATTGAATAGAAATGCAATGAGGCGCAACATTGTACGCACGATGTCGAGTGCTCGTGATGGTGATGTAAGTGATGATAGATGGATAGATTGTATAGGATAGGATAAATAGATAAGACCTTCGTCTGTCTGCCCGCCCAATGGGGGCCCTTATCACCATAGCCACTGCATCCTGACTGCAGCAGAGGCTAGGTACTATCGTAGCACTACGAACCAGTGTAAAATAGTGACTCGAGCCCGCGCAGTCAAACTAGTGAAGCTACGGATGTACGTTGATCATATTGATGGTGGCCGGCCGGTGCTGGCGGCCATCATGATGATGATGATGATGATACCGGTGATGATGATGATTCGTATGTCTGTCTGTCCGCCCGTCGGCCGATCGGCCCGTGTAGTTAGAGCCAGAGCTGCTGCTGCTAAGTCGGCGGTTGACTTTGCAGTTGTCATCGTTGTTGTTGTCGTTGTCGTCGTCGCCGCCGCCGCCACCGTTGTGGCTGCTGTTCGTCCGACGATCGTATCCACGCGCACTTGCTCGCGTCACGTCACGTGTGTGTGGTGCTCAGTGACGTGAATCTAATTCCTCTTGGCCGTCGCTGCCGAATTGCCGCCGCGGCCGCAGCCGCGGCCGCCGTAGAAGTGCGCAGAAACCGACGGCCAATGGGGCTCTACCACCACAATTTTATACTACTGCCATTATACATACACTATATATATATATATATATACTACTTTAGGGAGTTGAGACGACATCCGTAGTAACAACAGTGGCGACCGTAGCCCAACGAGCAGCAGCGACGATCGCTTTGAATCGGGGGCACTGATTTTGAGTGATTGTTTAGAGAAAGGGATATTATGCTAGTGATTATCTTGCCCCCTGAAAGACGCAGGGCCCCGCGAAAGAATCAGACAGACACCCCCCCCCTCCCCTTACACTGAGATAGAGCTGGATATATATAAGGGCCTGTCGGACTGGTATTGGGCATCGAGCAGCACAATCAAGCATTCATTCATCGGTAGTAGCAGTGTGTGCGAGGCGGGCTCATCGTTAGGTGTCTAACGTTCGGTGTGTCGTTGTGTCTGTCAATTTGTGCTCTCTGTGTGCTCGCCATCGTCGTCGTTGTTGTTATCCGCCTCGTGTCATACGTGTTCTCCGGAGCCTATTTCCATAGACATCAGACGCCATGCGTATTCTCTACGCTGTCCTATTGGTTGTGGGTGTGATTGTCTGCCTCGTGCACGAGTCGTCGGCTGATCACCACAAAATCGCCAAGTTCGTCGTGAAGAAAGCGGTCAAGAAGCTTCTTAAGGCACCAATTATTCCCCTGGTGTTGCCCCTGCCAATTATCAAGCATCACAAGAAGCCTGTCGTGCATCATGAGATCATCAACGTACACGAACCGCCTAAGGTCATCCACAAGCCAATCTTCATCAAGGAAGAATCCCACCATGGCTGGGATGAAGGATGGGATAACAAGTGGTGAACAACGAAGAACTTAAGCTGATGATAATGATGTTTTTTTTTAATTAAACATCAGTCGATATGTTCCCGAAGTCGTACCCAACACCAACCATTGACAACTAACCTCCGCGTTCTAACTTCGCTTCCGGAGATGGATGAAGTGAGTGAGATCCAGTTCACCCCATACAAAACCGGATGATGCTCGATACCCTAGACACCAGAGGCTAGCTGCCTGCTGCTTCGTGAACATATCAACATCCAATAATGTGTCATCTATCTGTCTGTCCTTTGGAACTGTGTGTCACCCCGGAGTATTCGTGTGTAGCCTTCAAATGGTGTTGTCACCTCTTCGAAATGTCTCCAGCCAGTGTTCTCATCGTGACCCGTTTTGATCTGTCCCGTGACACAATAGCTGTTAACTTCATTGTGTGTTTTTGAATGATGCGTGCGAATGCAACTCCACCCGGCGCGCTGAGGATGATATTGTATATTGCACAACATTTCAGATCATCTAGCAGATGAAACGAACAACTAAGTCCTCAGAGTTCTGAGTGGCTTGGGCTTGGCGCGCAAAATGTGTCTGCGTGACTGCGCATCCGAGAGCACAACTGCCGGAATTAATTTGACAACGAAACAAATTGACGAGATCATTTCAAATGCTCAAGAAGTATCATTTCATTGCACCAAAATTTACTAGTAAGGAAGCAGCAACTATTTAGACATGTCGCAGATAGGATCATTCGTACGGCGCGAACAATATTGCTACGCGCTCGATCAGCTAATCGTGTCAGTTTGAATGTGAACTGAAGGAGTTTCGATTTAAATATTTTGTTTTATAGCGAGGCCCGGTTTGTCGGTCGACAAAAATGAACTTTGTAGTCTGACTCTAGTCCCAACGGGTGCTCCCCTGTTTTATTGCGGTGTTATGGTGCCGAATTATGATTAAGTATCTCTATCACATCGAAGATTCAGCTTTTCACAATGGTTACCTATTAATTCCACAGCTCATCTAATAATATCACCATTTATATATATATATATATATATATAGCGCAAATTCTAGACATAATCTTCACTGCTTTCAAACAGAATTCCTGTCGTTTGGCAGATGCGGCGATCTCGTTTCAATTCATATCATACCTTAGATGTAGGTGTATGATACGACTAATTTTGCCCATAGACCATCAATCAGTGCTTTCATCCACAGCGTGGGTACACGCACAACAGTTCATTTCTGTGTGAGATGTTCAACATTTAGCCGAATCAAATTAATATAGCTAGTTACAGCTGTTGCTGCAACCGATGCTGATGCTGCTGCTGTTGTTGTTGCGTGGTCGTCATAGTTTTATTGTTGTTATTGTTGTTGTTGCATCGTTAGTGTTGTTGATGTATGTTTTGACGAGACGTTTCATTTTCTATGATGTGCTTTCTTCTGAGTGATGATGTATATTTTGTTCTCGTGCTGTGGCATTGTTGATGTTATCGTCCCATAGAAATTATCATAGTTTGTCTCTGCCATTGTATATACACTATCGTCTCATCGTCGTCATAAACAATAAGTTATTATATGTTGTTCATAAGATTGTAATTATGCTGTTAAATGTAATAAAAAACGAACCTGCCGTGATAATTGGCTAAACTGTTTGGTAATTTTTATAGCATTAGTTAGTTAGCTAATAATTATTACACATTTTTCTTAATGAGATGCGCTATTCTATGCTGTCTTACGCCTACTATCATAGTTTGTGATTGTTTGTTGCAAATGAGCTCCAGCCCCTCTATGCAGCGAATTACATGAGCTGCCTTAAGTGCAATGAGGTCTGAGCTCAGTTGGCAGAAGCCTACTAATGTGGCTTAACTAATTAATTGTATTATCGGCTTCAAATCCTAGCTGGATTCGTCAAACTTCAGTGAAAGAACACTAAATATTCATATTCATATATTTAAAACATATTCATACAGGAATTGGTAGACAAAAAGCGCTTGAAGAAATCTTAAGTACAGATACATAATAAAGGTGCAATACACTTCCTGAACAAAATATAATATGTAATATATACATCAACAGTTGCACAACGCTGATTCTTGTACATGTCATCATTTGTGTAATTACGATTAATTATTTTATTATTAATTAATTCGATGTTATAGTGTTGATTCAAGCTCTTGAGAACTTCTCCGGTGAGGTCCTCAGAGGTTGAGGTAGAAGTTACCTATAACTGCAACAACATTCCTTCATATTATGCCCAGCGAAAGTTTTTGTAGAAAAAACTCCCGGTTTGATTCACCCGTCTGAACCCTCCAGAAAGCGGCGGCTCCACGCCACAAGGTCTAACGTACCCAAGTAGCGTTGCAGAACTGTTAGAACGCATACAGCCCTGGTCCTGGAGAGCTCGGTTCCTTTGGACCACAAAGTCAGCCAAAAAAATACCTGGGTTCCCGAGAGGCGCCAGGAGCCACGGTCGGGGACATCACACGCTGGCGAGGTACGCAGCCTTCAAGCAAATCCGAGGCGCACTGGTCGACACAAAGGTGAAATGGACAATGCTGCGGGCATCGGAGGCTTCGCCAAATTCATTTGCGAGTCCAAAGCGAAGTGACACTAAGGAAAGAACGTTGGGGAGAGAATCGTCGGAGAAAATGAAAGATTAGAGAAGGCCCGGCTTGCTAGAATTAAAGGAGGACGCCCAGATAAGCAGTGCTCCGAAGTGCTCCAGGACGGCGACCCATTGATCCGGTAGACACTCTCAGGGGGCGATGTGTGGTTAGTGCGGGTCTCGGCAGAACCAACATTGCTTTGGACCTGGGAATACTGGTAGGTTTAGACTAGACTGCATGGATGGAAAAACCAGGAGGGGAACTAGCTTACTTCCTCACCCAGTTCCTGACCAGACATGCTTATTTTCAAAGCCATCCCCATTGAATAGGAAAACTGCTGTTGGCGTCTTGTGTGCGCTGCGACAAGGGGCGTAAGGCAACAACATTCGCACATAAATTTAGAGCTCTGGAGCGAGTGAGAAAGGAGGCCTCCGACACAAAAGCGTAGCGAGTCCTTAAGACCCGTGTCAAAGTTTTCGTCATATGTGAATCTAAATAACAATGGGAGAGAAGACAATGCATTGCTAAAAGAGTAATAATAATGAAAAACAGAATGGAAAGCTGCGGCTCAGGGGTTTACGTGAGCGCGACAATCACGTTCATAGAATTGGAGAACGGACCGGGGTGATAAAGTGATAGGCTTTAACGCCTAGCCGGCCGCTTGCAAGCCTTTGTCTGAAGTAATATACAATGAGTGCCATTTCATGGACCAGGATTCAGCCACCAAGGGTTTGGTTAGAAGGAGTCTCACACTGCGATATACATTATTATTTTTCCGCGCATATTTGCCGAAGGCACATGCTAGCTCTGTGCACCTGATTCCCTTTGCCCACACGGTTGAAGGTTGAAAAACCAATTCCAACGTTTTACCTTTTTGTTTATTATATGGAAATTTCTATTCATATTCTTCAATTCGTCCAAATGGGACTCCCCTTTCTTTGATAACATTTTCGAGTCCCTGTTTGATTGGACAGATATACGGTTATGACACAGGACATCATGGATGCATAAATGGGTTGTGACACAGATTATGTTCCATTCCACAGACTCAATTTTTGCTGTGGCCTCATAGAGATATGGATGTTTCCTTGGACAATCACAGTAATGACATACTGATAATAAGTACCGAGAAATGTCAAATAGGAGAAGGGCTACATATCAGACAAAAGCATAGTTCGTGATATCACTTTAGAGACCCGTGTTACGCTATGCCAAGGTAACTAAAAACACTCCCATATTCGTAAAGGTTGTTATCCGGTTTCATAGGGTCATATAATAAGATAGACTTTTTGATCCAAGAGATTGAAGAATAATAGATTTAGTTTTATTAAAGTAGGTTCCGGGACCACCTCTGGAAGGTATAAGGTGCACGCTTTATCTGGTAGCCAACCTGGCAATGATTCAAGGCACTCAAACTGTATAAGTAAACTAAAAAAAAAAGAATTTGGTGGAGTTACAAAACCAAATCCTATGTAAGAACTCAGCAGGGTCATCAACCAGACCGTGCAACGCAATGCAAACAAGTGGGATTTAAACACAAAGCGAAACTCTAATAAAATATGTTTGGCAACTTTTCAACAACAACAACCGCCACCCTTTTCAAATGAAATGTGGTCCCGCATTTCACAGGATTAGAAGATACCGCTGCTTACTTACACGGTATGATAGTCCCCTCCAAGTCAACGCGGGCGCTTGGACCGTGGTTAAGTGATCTCTGGCTGTCGAAAACCAGAGGCGACGGGTTCGAGCACCGCTGCGTGACATACAAGAGAGCTTAAGCATTTTGAAATTGCAGCTCCTTTAATAAAACAATAAAGCTTTGCCTTTACCCCCCCCCCCTGGAGGGCTATGAAGACATACTGAATAAGTGGTTCCACGCCTTTGGGGGGAAATTGCATGCCCCATCTTTCCCAGTTTGGGAGAGTGGCAGGTCTCAGCCCTTCCGGAGTGCAATGGAAAGGCCTCCTCCAGGTAAGTACCTCGAGTTAAACAAATAAATATAAGATGATAGTCTCAGGGGGAACACAACAAAAGACTTCACGCACTATTCAAACGAATTCTAGATCATGGACTTAAGGTGAGGATCGTCAGTTTCTTCAAGAAATAGAGAATTACCTTGACAACATTATTACACATGCACCGCTTCGTAAAAGATCGGGCCTGTTATCAAACATCTCACAAATAGCATTACTACAACTGAGCTCCTTATGCATTCGGGCGTTAGCAGAATTATATATTTGTAAGGTAAGCTTTGATACGCTAAGGCTCCATAAAATCAAAGTGTGACGACAAAAAAGCACGTGCCACCAATGTAAGACAGCACGCTTTGGAATGGAGAGATTAGACTCTGCTGTGGTTTTGACGGGACTACGCGCCCACATAACCTCAAATTATATCCACATAGAACTTATGGGCGTGACGCCCTCGGAAAAATCGTTCTTGGGGTCAAGCACAAGAAGCCAACACAGACAGGGCCCACGAAGGAGTCTTGGGGACCTCCTGGTAGACAACATTTATAAGCGCTCTAAGTGTATTCAAGTCTAACATAGAGGGACCTATTTGTGAGATAACTTCTGATCCAGCTAGTGATTTAGTTCAAACCTGTTCGTCAAATGTGACAAGGTATTATTCGAAACTAAGGCTTGTGGAAGATAATTGCGTCAGATCTAAAAAACCGCTAACGTGGCCGATCCAGTTATATCTGCTGGTGCCCTTCGTACGCAAAAAATATAGACAACGAGATAGTACAGTAAAGGACCAAAGAGCGATATTATATTTTTCGAGTATCACTCAGTTTGGAACTAATTTTTATACCCGACTGAATAGAATTGGAATTACAATTCCCCAGAGGATCAGTAGACTCTGACCCGACAAAGACTTCGTGATTCCAATCGTTGTATATCGCAACAACGGATTTATACAGAAACGTGAACAAAAGGCTGGATGCGGTTAGATTAAGGCACAGTCGTCTATTACGCTGAGCAATTTCGCCATGTACCCATGTACATGACTTGGAGAAGTGGACCGGTAGTGGTGTATATCCCAGGTCGCAGGGTTAAATCCTGCCGTGACCTCAGAGAGGCCACGACACTTCCTTGTAGCAATATCATCCCTATAAGTATCGAGAGATGCCTCATGGGATAATGGCTGGGGGCCACCCGCAAACAAAAGGTCATGCTAGGTACTCAAGATTCTGAGAGATTTTGAACATGAGGGGGCGACGAGCGGTTCTGTTCGAACAGGTACTTCGCTGGGATTCACTGAAGTCTTGAGGTGACGTATCTTTTTTTACAAAAGTTGATTTATCGACGAAACTGCGATCACAGCAATGTTTAAAATTTGTTCGTCTGTCTAATAAAATAAATCTGAATCCCTGCACTGTGTGATATACCCGGCAGTATACACTAATGTTAATGCACGACAATTAATCTTTGGTAATATTCATTATGTTTGAGATCTCAAATGTCCAGCTCGGAGGTTTTAGCACATAAAATCAACAGATGAAGTTTATGCCGCACCAAATCTGCTGAAGTGACCGAGGGCAGCTAGCAATTAGTTTTAATGAGGGAAATAGATGCCGGGAATTTCTAGCACGACCGTACTAATACGATACGATCTCTGACAGTATCAGACCATCTACCAAGTAAGGTCGCATTAAAGTCGTCTAGTGCTTGGATCGGTGGTCGCATAATTGTTGAAGAAAATTAACAGATGAGCCCGATTTCCTCGTCATGATCGATCCCTTGACATGGTTCGCCTATGTATGCTGTCATATTATAGCCAGCAATATTTGAACTTATTAATGTATTGCAATGCCTAGTTGGGGTTCCTATTATAACCATTATAGACGTAGTGTATATAGTGGTACCCACACTTAACTTTATTGTTTAACTGCAGAACGTCTGGTTTCTCCGGCATACTACGTGTGCTCCATTTGAAACACTTGCAGTACCACCTATAAAAGCTGCATCTAATCTCATTGATAATAATAACATACAGTGGGAGCGCCTTTCGACAGTCAATCAACCGATGCTTATATATGGTATATATGGCATCCCGACGACTTTTCGCTGTTGCCCAGTGTTCTACGCACCGAACGTTCTTAACACAAATCCTAACTTCATCGAGTTTCCGTAGGTGGGTCGAAAATCGTGCCTGTTTTCACAAACATCTGACCCTTGGAAGATCGTTTGATCCGTTCAATAATAAGGCCCTTGTGCACCTTCTTTGGCTAATATCCGTCCATAGGTTCTCGTCGTTATTTGTAACTGTTTGAGTTTGTCATGTGGGAGAGAACCCGAGAATGGACAAAGAGATATAATGCTATTCATGACTATAAATCGACTCAGCCTGATACAGATGTTATAGTACCAAAGTGCTTTAAGAATTGCTCGACCATTGCCCGAAAATGTTCGAACGAATTACTAATGCAATAGTTAGCTGTTACATGCCCTTGTTTCGAAATCGGCTTTGCTAGTTAAACATCATAGTATAAACTATTATGTCTCTCACCTATAAACAACTCGTTTGCTGAATTTAACGCACCCAAATTCAAGTCGGTAAATTTAAAACAAATAGAATGGTTAGTCAAAGCCAATGAATTCATTGCACCTGATAGTTTAGCATTAAACTTTGATTAAATAAACACTTTTCAGTACAGCCGTATGCATAACAGAATCTGCGTAAGTCCAAAGTCCCGTTGCTTTGTTTGATACAACCTAGGCGCCAATTATGCTATCGAAATTTGTAATAGAAGCCCTACGTGATGGAAACAAATAGGTTATCTCATTGAAATTCTAGAAGATAATTTTCATAGATTGGCTGTCGAGAGAAGTCGCAAAACGTTTTAGAAGATATCGAGCATTTAAAGAACAATTCTCGATCGCGTGCTAACGACGAAGCTCCCGCCAGCCTCTCCGCCGTTACGTTTCGCGCTTTGAAAGTGTTGTCGTGCACCCTGCGCTTCTGTGCTGGGTGGGAGGGTGATGCCTCCAGACGACGTGTCGAGGGTGCCGCCCTTGAAGAGGGCGAGGCCTGGCACGGCCGATGATGTCGCTGTCGTTGGGAATGACGACGCGAGGGAGAACGCTGCACCGTTCACGGAGCAGCGGACGAAGGACGCCAAGCGTCGCGCGGGCCGTGAGGCGCGCGCACTGGAGGCCCTCCGGGCAGGCCTCAACGCGAGGTCCCACGGATTGTTCAAGGTGACTGTCCGTGGCAGGGCGGTCGGGGCCGGCGGGCCTTCCCCCGCCTTCGAGCAGGGCCAGATGCTCGCCCTTTTTAAGAGCGCCCATGAGGCTCTCCCGGGTTGCACCCCGGCTGGTGGAGCCGACGGGCTCATCATTTGGGCGCCGACCCTTGAGCTCGCCCGCAAGGCGTTGACGCTCACGACTCTCGGAGGCGTCCCGGTGACCGCTCATTGCTCGGCCCTCTCGAGCACCAAGGCCCGCATCACGAACGTCTGCGCGGCTTTTACCGACGCCGAGATCCTGGCTGAACTCTCACCTCTCGGCGTCACTTCCGCCCGCCGCCTACCCGCCGCGCCCGGCCCGGCTCGTCGCTCGCCTCGGCCCGTGCTGCTCACCTTCAGCGGGCCGCCTCCTGCCTCGGTGTTCCTGGGCTACCGGTCCCATCCGGTCGTCCTCGAGCCTGACCGGCCACCACTATGCTTCAACTGCTGCCGGACGGGCCACATCGCGGCCCGGTGCTCACTGCCTAGGGCCTGCAGCAACTGCGGTGATGCCGGCCACCTCGCCGCCTCTTGCGCCCGTCCTGCCCGTTGCGTCAACTGCAAGGGTGCCCATCGCTCGGGCTCGCCGTCGTGCCCTCGGGCGGCCTACCTCCGCGAGCGTCAGCGGCTCGTGACTGAGGCCAGGGTCCTCGAACAGGTGAAGGACACCTCACCCCTAGCGTCCATTATGCCCATCGAGGCCCCGGTGTCGTCCCAGGCGCCAGCCCGCTCGTACGCTGCGGCGGTTCGGGGTATTGTGGTCCCCTCCGACGGTGCTCAGGTCCCAATGGTCCTGCTGCCGAACCCGAGGCCGATCCCCGCCCCGTCCCGCCGCCCCGCCCCTCGTCGGCCTGCTCCTCGTCGGCCTGCCCCTTGTCGGCTTGCCCCCCGTCGATCTGCCCCCCGTCGACCCGCCCCTCGTCGACCTGCTCGCGCGGAGTCTCGGCGCCCCACGGCCGCGCCAGCGGTGCCAAGCATCGTCGCAGCCTTGAGGTCCCTCGCTGAAGTCTTGGCCCCTCTCCTCCAGCTTCAGCGTCAGCTCGCCCCCCTCCTAGCCGCTCTCAATCCCCCCCGTTCTTCATGAACCCAGCTCCCATCGCCCCAGCCCGAGACGCCACCCCAGCCCGAGACGCCACCCCAGCCCGAGACGCCACCCCAGCCCGTCGTGCCGCTTCAGCCCGAGACGCCACAGGCCCCCCGCGTTTACCGTGCCCGCATTGCGAGGGCAGATTCTCCCGGCGCGGTCTCAACAGGCACATAACGATGCGGCACCCGGAGGTCCGTTCGGTGCCTCAGCCAAGTCCAGCGCCCCAACCGCTCGAGCTGCGACTACAGGCGGCCATGCGTGAGGCCCGCGTCTCCAGTATTGTCCCGAAGGCTACGCGTTCCCTAGTCGCCGTGGCCCTCACAGACGTGCTCCGGGACGTTCATACCAATAACGACGTCCCCTCCTGGGAAGCGCTCCTGGCTTTCGCCCGAGTGGTCTTGCAGATGCCGGACAAAGGCGACACCTCCCGCTCCCTCCCAGCCGTGATTCGGGGAAACCTAGCGGCCTTCCGCGCCGGGGCGCGCTTGGAGTACCGCTTGCGTCGTCACTTCCCTCGCGGCCCTCGTCCTCCGCCCACGGATACGGGCCAGAGAGCTGCGCGTATAGCCTCCCAAAAACTCTCCGAGGGTGACATCTCTGGTGCCGCCCGGGCCCTGTGCTCTACCGACTCGGCCACGGACTCGGCTGAGGCTCTCAACGCCCTCAGGGCGAAGCACCCCCCTGCCCCTCCTGATTACTCCTTCCCCGCCCGTCCCCCGCAGGTCGACATTGCCCCAACGTCAACTGATGAGGTTTTGGCGGCCGTTTCCTCTTTCCCCCCGAGCTCGTCAGCCGGCCCCGATGGCCTTCGGCCGCGTCATCTCAGGGACCTGCTCTCTCCGGCACTCGGAGCCGTCGCCACTGCCCTCGCCAAGGCCCTCGCTAAGGTGGTCGACTGCATGCGGGCCGGCACGGTTCCATCGGCGCTACGGCCAATACTCTTCGGCGCGCGCCTCATCGCCCTCAAGAAAAAGGATGGGTCGATACGGCCCATCGCCTGCTCATCCGGACGCGGCCCTGGTCAAGCTTGATTTTCGCAATGCCTTCAACACGGTCCGTCGAGATCTCGTTCTGCGTGAGGTCGCTGAGCACGTCCCTGGCCTCTTCCCTCTGGTCGACCTGGCCTATCGTTGCCCCTCCCATCTGATTATGGACAACGCCGTCATCAGCTCAGAGTGCGGTGTCCAGCAGGGGGACCCGCTGGGCCCAGCCCTCTTCTGCCTGGCCCTCCGGCCCCTCGCTGTGTCCCTCCAGTCGCGTCTGCGGCTGTGGTACATGGACGACGGAACGTTGGCAGGTGATCCGGCGACCGTCGCCTCCGACGTTCAGCGAGTACTCGACTACGAGGGGCGCAGCGGCCTTGCCCTCAACCCCACGAAGTGCGAGATCTTCTCTTTAGACGCGCAGCCCGACCTCCAGCGGTCGCTCCCAGGGTGCCGTCTCACTCAGAGGTTGTCCCTCGAGCTCGTCGGCTCCCCTCTCACGGACGAGGCCATCCGGCCGCTATTGGACCGTTGCCTCGAGAGGACGGCCGTGATGCTCGACCGGCTGCCCCTGTTATCGGCTCACCAGGGGCTGTTCCTGCTTCGGTCCTGTTTCTCGGCGGCACGCATGCAGCACTTGCTTAGGACATGCCCGGCCGGCACTGAGGCTTCAGCCCTTCACGAGTATGACGACTTGGTGTTGGAAGCCCTGACGACGATCCTGAACCTCCAGCTCCCTCCGGAGGCGGCGTCGCAGGCTTCCCTTCCAGTCCGCTTCGGTGGCCTCGGCATCCTCAGTGTACGCCGCTTGGCTGACGTTTGCTACGCCGCGTCGCTTACGGCGGTTGCCGACATGGTCGCTACAGTCCTCCCCCCCGAAGCGCTCGCCCACTTCTCCGCTTCCCAGGAAGCTGCCCTTGACCAGACGGGCGTCCGCGCTCGGGTCCCTCCGGACAAACAGAGCAAGCAGCGGGCGTGGTCCGATGCCCTGCACCAGGAGCTGCGGGACTCCCTCCTGGCCTCTGCGCCACACGTTGCTGACCAAGCTCGCCTCCGGGCTGTCGACAGGCCTGGTGCGGGGGCGTGGCTCCACGCGCTGCCCTCGTCGTCCCTTGGTACTGCTCTAGACGATCGCTCCCTCCGCTTCTGTGTGGGCCTTCGCCTCGGGGCCCCTGTAGTTGCGGCCCACAGCTGCGAGCGTTGCGGGGACCCCGTCGCAACGAATGGCCATCACGGTCTCTCGTGCGAACGCAGCGCCGGTCGCCATCCGCGACACACGATGCTTAACGACACGCTCGTGAGGGCCCTCCACTCCGCCGGTATTCCTTGCACAAGGGAGCCACAGGGCCTCGACACCTCTGACGGGCGCCGCCCTGACGGCCTCACCCTTATCCCCTTTCATCGAGGCCTGCACCTGGTCTGGGACGGCACTGTGGTTGACACTCTAGCACCTTCTTATGTCAACCACTGTGCAACCATCCCCGGTTACGCAGTAGCGCGTGCGGAACGGGCAAAGCTAAGGAAGTACGCCGCACTCCAAGCAACCCACCTGTTTTCCCCCCTTGCCTTTGAGACCTTGGGCGGGCACGGCCCTCTCACTGCGAACTTCCTCGAGGGGGTCTACCACAGGTTGATCCGCGCCACCGGGGACAAGCGCGCTGGCTCTTTCCTCCTGCAGCGCC
Source organism: Stratiolaelaps scimitus (assembly GCA_019614645.1). Classification (NCBI taxonomy): domain Eukaryota; kingdom Metazoa; phylum Arthropoda; class Arachnida; order Mesostigmata; family Laelapidae; genus Stratiolaelaps; species Stratiolaelaps scimitus. The sequence goes on along the minus strand of JABWDB010000067.1, from coordinate 1,082,625 downwards.
TGTCCCTCGCCGTGCAGAGAGGCAATGCCATCGCCTTCCTCGGGACATTGTCGTCCTCACCCCCCCCCCCCCATAATCCCTAGAAATACCGACCAACCGTATGTTTGAATAAACGATTTTTTTTTTTCTTTAAATATTCTCGTCATTAGATCGACTGATCAGCGCTACTTTAAGGGCGCTATACATTTCAGAGTGTTCAATTGACAAACGCTGAAAACTGCACCCAATATATGGTGGTCAATAACAGACAGCTAATATCAAACCGCTATCGCAAGTTTCAAGTCAAGCGGACAACTGCTGATGTTGGTATGAATGTTTACTTACTAAGGTCATGTTTTTAAACGATAACTAAAGCATTATTTGATCGTAGTTGCGTCAATAACCGCTGAACGTATAAATGAATGAGGAGATTTGATGTTACTGTATTGGCTTAAGGGGCCTGTCGTTTAGCCGGTACGATTGCCTAATCTATCGAAAACATCTTATCTGAACATTCATTATATCTGTATTTCTTCTCGTAAGAATACAAACAATCTCGCCTACGAAACTCCCTTTGGTGCTTCGGATCTGGTTGAAAGATTCAATAGAAATATACATGTGACGTGGTCGAAAGCACATACACTTAGCTGTCGCCGTAAGACTGCATGTATAAGCTCGAGTTCACGACTTAGACTAGGTCGGTCGTTCAATCGCTTATGATTAACTATGGTTCTCGCACAGATACAAGGGGAAGCGCCAAGGGTAGCTACCCTAAAAGGCATCGGCTTACTTTTGTCCTGCACTTAGGTCAGTTGTAACTCTTTTGAAATGAAGAGCCCCTCACCGGACCGTGCACTGAATTCCAATATAACCGTCCACTTCAAGAATCCTGTTGGAGACCTCAGCTCACAATGGTGCACAACCTCGTGTCCTGTTAATTGTTTTGTTCTCACTTAGCACTTGCGTACCACGTTGACAGATGGTAATATCTACCAATCCCCGGGACCCTACATTAGAGTCCACTGTATGTAATATCTAAACCTAGAGACTTCGTGACCTGGTTGCAAGAAACTCTGAAATTTTAGAAGTGCCTTTTTTAATGCCTGTTTACGGGAGTGTTGCATAATACAGTACAATACAATACAAATACACCTTTATTAAAAGGGGTGGTACAGAGATTATTAAAGAAATTACTTAAGTTGGTAGAAGCGAAGTGAATTTTCACAATTGTGGTAATGGCAAATGTCCACCTCCTGAGTCTCATATGAGACGTGCGACTCTCCAGGAGAACAAATTATTTAGCTTTTCGGTAATAAAGCGGCACAGGGCGCCACGTGTCGTAATCCCTAAAGAGAAAGGCTATCCTACAGGAACTTAAAGATGACGCGATGTCATAAAAATAGCTGCTGCCATAAAATTCTAGTCCTGTTTCTGACTTCACAGGAAGTTGGAAAGTCATTCCAAAGATGCAATCCTGGTTCAACTTTTGCTAGGCAGGCGTCCCACCTGGCTTCTTAAAATGGTTGCAAAAGGTCATCAAGATATCTACCGGTTGTCAAATCGTTTACATATCTTTGGGGGTGATCCTCTCAAATATTGGAGCGTCCTTTCCAGACCACATCTCAAGAAGGACGCCCAAACTCTCACAGCGGCCAGAACAATCAAACTTTCTCGAAAAACAGCACATGCTCTTTTCGACCTCAAGACCGCCCCCACAATCTCGTTTGTAATCTCATTAATTCGAAAGCATCCGACGACTCAGCAACTATTTCGATTAGAGCCCGTCATGTAAGCGTTCCATAAACGCGTTCTCAGATTGCACGCTACTACAAAATGCACCTGATTTACCAACCCTCTGGAATCCTTGTCTAGGATCTAAAACAGAGATTCGGTCTGCCTGAAATTTCCGCCTGCAGGCATTCACCCGATCAATAGATGATAAAATGCCTCAGATTGGCGCCACCTTCCTCCTCACTGTTGTGATGACGGCCGACACCTGGAGAAGATCGATGAAGACAAACTGCGGCATGGCCCAACATGTGCTGCATCCACCACTGTTTATCTGAGATAAAGTCTATCTGAGCTATCTGAGCCACTAGGAAGCCTCTACAGACGTATGTGGTACAATGCACACGAGTGTACGATATATATATATATATATATTTATATATATATATATATCTTGAGGACCGCTGCCCTACTCTGACTTCGATCGCTGAACTTTCACGACTAATAGCCAAGCTTGTATATCCGCATTTTTACATTTACTTGGTATTCGTGGTCAGTTCGTAGCCGCTTTTTAAGTTATACATATACCTGACGAACAAACAATGGATGCAAGTAGTGACATCACGAATACAATACAATATAACGTTTTGGTTAATTATGACTGTACCTTATTCACTTGGATTCGTAGTCGATTCTGAAAGCTCTTGAGAACTCCTCGAACCGTCTACTCTAACCACAGGCGACCTTTTACATGAATAGTAATATTCAAGTCAAAATGGCGCTAATATATTATATATTTTCTACTTGAGCGACTCATGTCAAAGATTTTATTATCAGTCAAGTGAAAAAATATATTTACTGTTCTTGATCGATTTTCCATAAGCTATTGGTGAACACATTTCTAGCAAGGATTTCCCATATCAAGTGTGCCCGTGCAAAAGCGCCAAAATTCACTGTATGTATTCGCCTTTATCTAATCGACTATTCTAATATAAAGAACAAACATTGACGCTAACATGTTTTCTCCAGGGTAGAGCTATTAGTGGACCCGAACCGCCTTTGGATGTAGGGTTAGGCAAATCTCAGTGTCGTAGTTTCGGTAATAGTAGCGTGTATTAGAATTGAGCTGGGTGCTTCTCCACCGAAAATCTCTATTCCAAGCGTTTTACTTCCAAGTCGCTCAAAACGAACCTCCTATTTATTCCATATATGAATATTAGTTGTGCGCTAGTTCGCCACTAGTTGCCATGTATAGACAATGATTTCTATCCGAGTTGTGGCACGTTTCGCTCGTTGTCCTCCCCAGAAGAAGGGCAGGACCAGCCAAAGTTTACTTCTGAGCTGCCACTGGGTTTCAGTGTTCGGTGCACAATTTCACACGGCTCTCGAGGAACAAAATATGGATGTTTGGCTACAGTGGCCCCTGTACGTACAGTGTCCACTTGGCGAGTCTCAAAAAATCTAGGCTCCTTATCCAAATCAAGCTATGATTAGTAGTGGAAGTTGTCAAAAAAATTTCATCACTACTTTTCACCATTCATTTGTGCAAAACATCTTTAGGCTTCTTTAATTGAAGGTCTTCGCCTTCGACTAACCTTTGTTCTACATTTATTGACAATTTATTTTCCTCAACGGGAATAGTCCACGTACAACATGCTCTTCGCATTATAACAGCTAATATCAGGTGGATGCCTCAGGGCGCGTACAGATATGGAAACTTCTCTAGGGAAAACTCTGAAACTGTTCATTGTCTGAATGTGACCCCTTTTTTTTTACCAACTCATCACTGTTGCGCAATACCCATCTTAACTTCATAGGTAATTTTGCTGTTCCAGTGACTTTCGTTTCATTGGTGATACTGGTATTTTGCGACAATATCCTAAGCAAGAAGCCCTAACAAAGCAATTTTGATGGGGTGTGGTGGTCAGGGAAAACTGAGTTGAGCCTCATTGACCTTTCCTTGCATGGATCAACTGCTTATCGTACGCATTCGTATAGCGAATACTTAAGGGATATATAAGGGTGTCAAAGGAACTAAGTCGCCATCACTCTTGAATAATAAATTTTCTAACAATCGAAATCTGCATAGTGTTTATTCACTCACTGACTGATTAGTTCGGACCTGCCTTGCCTCTGAAATCTATTTGAACTGTGCAAATTTCCACATTTTTAGTTTCGTTCTGCACATTATTTAAAAAACTCTTAAACTGTACTAACTTAAGATAAATGGAAAGCTTCCATGGGTGAACAGACATCTGTGACAGACCTTTAATAAGTTGAGCCTCTCTTAAAAAACAAACTTGTTACTGACTAGACGTCGCGGCGCCCAAGAAGGGATACAATCCATACTACTCCTACTACTAATATTACATTTGAGCCTGCACACATTCGTGCTATTAACACCAGCGATTGCACACGATGCATTCTGAGCCAATGACTGAAAAACGTGTTGACAGCCACATAAAAAATGGTCCCTGATTTGACGACTAAACCAAAAAAGCACCGAAGGATGATCACGTCGACGCTACAAGCAACCAAAGTTCATCTAGCTCCCCTTACCACACATCATCGAATAATATGCGCACATTCGGTGGAACGCGCCATCAGCAAGAGCCAACGACAGCAGGCATGGGGTAATACCTTTATATTATCCCTTTTTTAAGCAGGACCAATGTCGTAACCGGAATATGGAAAGTCTTCCTTTTAAAAATGATAGTTAGAAAGAGAGAGGGTCTTCTTGCCCTCAGACTATTCTATTACGTACCCCTCAGATAACTGCATACACGAAACAGGGAATTGCGAATAATAATATTTGCATAATATATTGGAAACGTGTACAGTATTAGTACAACATATCGAGCAGAAGAGTTGTACGTCACGATCTCCTCAGTGAATTTTAATGAGCTAATTCGCAGGGACACACAAACGCTGGAGCTGCCAATGTACTTGTCAATTTATTAATAAACTTAATTACCACTAGCTATCAAATTTCGAAATTGGCGGAAATTTACCACTATTACTAATTCAGCTTACTCACGGATTCCAGGGGATCAAATAATAATCCATCCAAGAAATAGTTTAGTATAATATAGGATTGCATAATAATCTCGTAAAAGTGATTTTTGTAAACGACTCTACAGAGGTACCTGTCCTTGGTCAACTGAAACAAGTCAAATGATATGATTTATATATATATATCATCACGTCTATGAATAACGAATATATGCAATATCCAATACATGTAAAGAAGCAATCTTGAAATTGATTGCAAGATTCGATTATGACTACTGATTCGTCTCTTTTAGAGCCTAGAAGTTGGAATGTCGCATTATTAATATAGTATCTGAAAAATTAATATTAATTATTAGATCGTTTGGAGTTATTTTGTATATGGAAGAAACTGAACTTGAAAATCAGCCTAACGTGATGAAAATTTTCTTTCGTGAAGAACAACCTCGATTTAAATCATCGAAAATTTGTGAATATGTTAAAAAGTAGGCCTTTTTTACCTGACAAAACGCTCACTACTGGTGCCATCGTTTCAGGAGTGGGGAATGGACTATTGGAAACTACAGAGGAGTAACGTAATTTCAGGACATCTTCATGAATGAACGAGTTGCGATAGTTAACGAAACAAACCAGAGATTGGGCTATCACCTCCTTGTCGGTCTATTTGGATTTCCGCGTACCACATGTTTCGAGGTTATAACAGAAACATTGAAATTACCAAGAAAATGCGGAATAGGTGCGAATTAGTCATTTCAATGGCTCCATTTGTTATATTGAGTTACTGTGTAAAAACGAAACCATCAATGTGTCAACCCGATATCTCGAGTTCTTGAAGAGACTCAGGGACACATAACATGGAAATCGAAATCACCCGGAGTGTGGCTTCTCGATGACAACGCAAAACCTCACCATTGAAGTAACGAACTGGATCGAGTCCAATGATGGAGTCATCCTGCATCCTCTCCCTATTTAAGCCTTCGTGCAGGTCGTTGTTTAGATGCATTAAAATGGGCAACGTGCAATATGCATACATCGATTGCTTTAGGAAGCTATCGACAAAAAAATTAAGTATGGTATTAACGCAAATGGAAGTGTACTGCCGTTGAGAGGTTTCCAGAGCGCTATCCCCAGTGCGAAAATAGCAAAGGCGAGTACTTCTGATATATACTAAGATAATCATAGCTCTAATTATTTTTGTTCAAAAAAATTTATCCAAGTTATCTCGATGTACAAAATAGCTCCGAACGATCTGATAGCAAAATCGACACGCCAAACTGAGAACAAGATAGACGTCCAGAGCATAGATTTTCCATTGCGTGACTACCTCCTCTATATCTTTAAAATACTACCGTCTGGCCTTTCCAAACAATAAGGACTCGCCATGGGCGCTAGTATTAATATATATATATATATATATATATATATATATATATATATATATATATATATATATATATATACATATATATATATATACACTATATAACTACACGAAATGTTTTGGAAAAAGCGAACTACCCAGCTTTGCACAATCATTCGACTTCTCCTTCAAATATTCGTAGTGAGATGATTTATGAGAAACACGGAACTGCGAATTAGTTGCTTAAAACAAATCTGATCCAACAAGATATTCTATCATTGTTATGAGAGTTAGTATAATGAACTTTTCTAGAGCGGATTCTACCTTTATTATAACTTAATCGCATTGAGACCCCCCCTCAGGAAAATAAACCTGCTTAGATCAGTACTCAAGACAGTATTTACGGTGTTCTTTGTTTCTGGTTTCTGGAAACTTCCCGTTTTGATCTCCACGATTGTGTTTACGAGACGTAGAAGGTTTACTGTTTTAATGTTTGGGATCTTCTAAGTAGTATTTAATTAACTCAAGCTACAGTAATAATGAATATTAAAGGGACACAAACCTTATTGACCATTAATCTAGGTTGGGAAAAAAATAGGCATATATATGGTGAGAGAATATAGGCATATATATGGTAAGAACTAATATGCATATATAAAGTGAGTTAGTTCAACTCCCTTTACGGTCTATTACATCGATTATAGTATATTTACAAGGAAACTCTCCAATTACTGAAATCTAATGTGATAACAATGAATTACATCATTAATTATTGGCTCGATTAGTCAGAAGTGTGGCGCGTCCTTGAAGAATAAATAAGTACGCCTTAACTATCAACGGTTGGTCTACATGGAAGTGTCCGTTGATCAATCCGCCCGTTGGTAAGTGGATTTTTCTGACCAGCTGAGGCCAAATCTCCGTTGAGATCAGCTGAGTTAGAGTGCGCTGGCAATGGCTGTGGACGGCTTTTTGGAAACCGTTTTTTGGAAAATATGGCTGTCTATAGACAGCCGTATTTTCTAAGAAACGGTTATACAGAAGTTCCAAATTGGCAAAGACGATAGTTTCAAAGCACACTAACCCGGTGTCGACGTTAAAGTGTAAGCCAATGGTAAACTGATAACTGTACCCGATTTATAATGAAAACCTCCATTAATAAAGCGGTGACAGAAGATGGACGTGGTTATCCCAAAGTTAGTGACAAGACGGACTTTGCAATCCACGTACACGATCAAAGTTCACACCAATAATTATTGTATTGTATTTCTTGGAGATGTAACAACCGGATATAGCAATGTCCACACCAACAAATATTTAACTAGCAAATATGCCTAGTGCAAATTAATCAAACACTCCACCTGCCCGAACCTGATAGAACGATTGGAAAGGAGAAAAATGTAAGACGTTCATGGCACCTTTCTATGGTGGTTGCAATCGCTTTTGGTGGATCTACAAGTAATTCGAGATTCATCACGGAGTCGACTATAGAAATAACTGAATACTGATAATATCAGGGAGTGTGGAATAATGTCAATTGGCGCATAACGCTTCGATGCACTGGCAGAAAACCTACGCGTATAGATGCAACAAACAGGACCACTGAGGTAGCCAGATTGAGGCTAAATTGACGCTAATTTGATTTGCCAGCAACTAATCCCTAATATTTATCAATGATCAATAACATATTCCATATGATATATATACATATAAGCATTGACGGTAATAATATGCCACGTTGCTCGAGTTGTCGGATCATAAACATTTAAACAGAACCGCCAGGAAAATTTAATTGAACACCGCAAAATGCAACGTACAAGTTTTGTTCCCCGGTTGTTCTATCTATAATAGAAGATAAAGTCATATTTCAGCATTTAAACATTTATTGCAAACTTAACCCCAAGGATATTTTTTTGCGCATCGGAGCCATGATGCCGTGGCAGGGGGGGGGTACATATAAGTATGATCGTTCGACTACATGGTGTTAACTTTGATAATAAACGTTTTAGTCAAAGAGACAACAACGTGAGAGCAGGACGCGCAGCAGGGTCAGATTTAGCCGACACATGTCCATCGGTATCATCTGCCAACGAAATCGTTTGGGCATATTATGTTTTGTTGTTGTTGTTGTTATTATTGTTGTTGTCGTTTTTGATGACGAAATTGAAATTAGAAACTCTCCCATATTGTGAGTGTACACCTTCGTCATTTGCCAGGAGTTGCCACGTTGTGGTAAACAAATGGTGGATGATCATTCGATAGGACACTGGCAGGTGGCCTGCGAGACTCTGCAATGCTATAGCGTGAGGGTCCAGATGGTAACGATCCAGTAAATATGTTTCTGCTATCGTTGGTGGCAACTTCACGCTGGTGGTACACAGTCTGTCAACAGTGTTGTGTTGATCCGATGGTTGGTTGACCCCCTCAGTTGTTTTGGTCGCGGGACGCGGGGGGTGGGTGGGTAGGGGGCGAAGGATCAGAACCGGCAGCTTTACACGATTTGCATAACAGTTGCCTATGGAGCGGCGCCCACGACTTAAGCGAGAGACTCCGAATAAGTCGTGGCGGTGTGCGTCTCGGGTCGACGGGGCATCATCGGTGCAGTAACGGGCGATCCCATAAGCGTCTGCTGGGGGAGGTCGGGGAGGTCGGGGTAGCGAACCAGCGAACGAACGAACGAGTGAGCGAGGTCTGTCGTTGGCTGGCTGGGTCGGCCGATGGGTCGACGGCGGTTCCGACTTACTACTTACAACTACTACCTATAAAAAGTCCATTTCACGACACACACTTGACTTTGGGGATTCGGATTTTGAAATTTTCTCCCCCAAGCGCTCGCGCGGGACCCACTGCGAGCGAGGCAAGCTGGCAGCTCGATCGATGTCTTGGTCACTCGCTCTCTCTCTCGCTCGCTCGCTCACTTACTCAGCAGCCATGTGGTGGTGGTGGTGGTGGTGGTGGTGATGGGGTCTGGGTGGATGGAAGAAAGAAAGAGCTGGGAAGAGAAGTTGGACAGTACTTCATCATCATTGAGCCGGGGGGTAATTGTGGAATGGCGAAGAATGAACGCGAAGCAGCAATGGTGAGCCAAGTCATCGATCGATGAGGCGCCGAGATATAGTGAGGACGAGGACTATAAAGCATCGGGACGTAGCTGAAAAACGACAGACGCTGACAGGGATACCCCAAAGACAGCAGGTAGGAAGGCAGACAGACCGAACGACCCACGCAAGCACGGATAGGCGACAGAACGCCGGTACAGGCGGCAGCCAGCCAGGCACCAAAGGAGGCGTAGGCAAAGCCGACGAGCGGACGGGGCAATCGAAAGCGACGAACTTCGCCAAGTGAAGTATGAGGTTGACGAAGTTCCTCGTCTGCGCGGCGGTCGCAACAGCGATCGTTGTCGCTCTACTCCTGCCAGGCGTCGAGGCCGACAAACACAAAATCAAGAAGAAGATCTTGAAAAAGATCCTCAAGAAGTTAGCGAAGTCACCAGTGATTCCACTCGTGATCCCTTTGCCGATACCGAAGCTCGGAGGCGGTGGCGGTGGACACGGCGGCGGCGGTGGTGGACAAGAAGTTTGGAAGGTGCAGGAATTTGACGGTGGCCACGGTGGAGGCCATGGTGGAGGTGGTGGTCACGGTGGAGGCGGCGAAAAGTGGAAGGTCCAGGAGATTGGCGGAGGTGGTGGTGGAGGCCATGGAGGATGGGCCGGCGGTGGAGGCCATGGCGGTGGCGGCGGTGGAGAAAAATGGAAGGTCCAAGAGGTCGGCGGCGGCGGATACGGAGGTGGAGGACACGGCGGCGGAGGACACGGCGGCGGAGGTTGGTAGAACAACAACAGAGTCTAAAAGCAGGACGAAAAAAGGATAGGCGTTCAAGATGCAAAAGTCGATTAGAGGTGGGTGGCCACAGACAGCGGATGGTCAATCTGAATATTCCTACTCGTGATTGCCAATTGCCACTTGATTTCGTGCATGTTGGCCCGCCAATTAATACTAGGACGAATACAAACCTAGCCAGGCCAGTGTACCAATTTCAGAATCTCTCGTAGCGGAGAACAACGCTTGATGCACAACTGAATTACGAATGATGGATAGATAATAATGAATCATCGCCACCAATGATCGCCATTTCTAATGGCTAAACGTGGGTGTGAATTGTGCTCCTGAATTGTGCGTCTAAGGAATAAGAGGAGTAGACAACGTTCAACAATGTGGCCAAAATGGGCATATCTTCTATATTAGATGGTAACCTCTGGATGGCAAGCGGCATTTCCAGAGGGTGGTTCCTATAGCGGAGAGCTCAAGCGAGCTCGACTCGCGATAGCCTCGTCATCACAATCATGACTATATTGTTCGTCGTAAACATTCTTGTCATTTATTGTTCGTTATGTTATCGTTGTGAGGATTACGCCGATCTCGTGTTTGTGCTATGTATATGAGTGTATATGTATGTAGATGATCGTTTATCGTCGATTGTTGTATATTAGTGTGTATGTCTGTCATCGTGTATTGGTGATTATTTGAGTGTACTTACAAGACGCTTGATTGTTACTGCTTGTTTCGTGACATATCACGTATCATCTATCTAAATCCCACCAACGCTCACGTTGACTGTGCGCTGAGAATTGTTTACGTTGTAATTCTTAAATAGACATATATATATACACACACACTTTCACACATATATATAGACATAGATATCAGTATTATAGCAATGAAACCAAACTATTCAGTGCTGCCATAGAAAGACCGTTAGCTTCGATAATGAGTCGAATCAATCTCAAAAAGAAGAAACAAAAAGTTGCAATGACAGTTGAAGACAGCTGTCGTCTGGTTGCCTTTCTGTGATATTATATACATACATATATATATATATATACGCATATATATATATGGATGTGTATTATATTGTTATTATACATGCACAATATATGTATCTGTGTACATGATGATGCTGGTGATGATGATGATGATCAAAAGGCGACGTTCTTCACACATGCCTGATTAGCATTAAGAAGAGAATAGTTATTATTGTATAGTAATAATCGTTGTGTACTGGCTCGTGTGCGTCCCGTCAATCGTAGGACCGCTTATGTTGACTTCTCTCAATGTGAATAACTCAGTTTGTTGAATGTGTCCGTCTGTTTATCTGTTATGCTTGTGCATGTGGTGCTTCCCTCGTTCATCAGTGTCATTTGTTACTACATTGTTTTTTATACATTTATCAACATGCTGATCAATTCAGCGAATTTCAAATCGTCAACCTATAAATTGTGCTTCTGTTCGTTTGTTTATTTTTGTATGTATGTTTGTATTTATATTTTGTAAATAAATAGTACCGTATATGTCCAAATCATTCCACCGAGTTCTGCATTGTAGTAGTTGACTTCTATTGACCTTCGACATTTTGAAAGTATCAAGGGCAAAACTTATGAAGATATTAGGTTTGGAGATAAGTTTTGTTGCCTTTTTTGGTTTCATTCAAACTTTGACGCTCTGGGGAGAGTAGCGGGCGAAATCATCGTGGACTGTAGCTATTGGATGATTTTCTAACACATTGCTTGTAAAAGGGATCCACCTTACTGGTTTAAAGACTTTTTCTTGAAGAGATAAAACGGAGCTGTCCCGTAACGATTTTCGCGTAACGTTCTTATTCAAATTCGAACATGGAAACACGGCTGCAACGACTGCTGCCGACTTGTGCGAGGCTTCTAGACCATGATGTGTCTCAGTTAGGACGGTTGAGAGGTGGTTCAAAAAATGTTCGCGTCGGTGATTTTGGCCTCGAAGTGGCTCCCAAGTCGGAAGACCCACTGAGATTGACAATGACAGGGTGGATTGTGAATTAGAGGAAAATCGGGCGAAGTTTTGGAAGAAGTAAAGAGATGAACACTTTGGTTTCCTCAGAATAGTGGCAAAACGTATTTCAACCCAAAATATGAGCATAATAATACTCAATTGTAATATAATACTATTAATACCAAATCTACTTAAAATATAATACTAAATCATTACCAATTCAAGTGTCCATATGAAGTCAAGCGCAAGACAGGTTATTATATCGGATAGTATGACATACCTCGTACATTTGTGTTCGCGGGAGTGACAACCATATAATATCACTCTCTACCTTATGGGATGCAACGTATACGGAATACGCAAAAGGTGAGCAAATACATTGACGGGATAGTTCCAAACTTTCTCTCCGAACGCTTTACTCAATGTTGTCACACTACTGAAAAAGGATTAGTAGGCATTTTAAAAATCGCCACGCAATACTTTTGACTAACCTGATTAAATGATACACGGGCACCTAATCCATTTTATCATTAAAATAGCATGAACATACCGAATTACTCATTTACCCATGATGATGTTTCACTGTCAACTAATAGTATTTCTTACGAAGCTGCTAGATAGCTGGAGTTGTAATCCACGTGTTCGTTTAAGTTGGAATCAGGGAGATAAACCAATTCTCTTTCGAAGATTTACAAAGTCGACATGTGCTGCCATTTGCTTAATCTGCTTTGGTTCCGGAAAGTGATAGCGGGAAAAATCGACGAAAAATTGAAAAGATGAAAAGGCGCTAGGTCTTCCTGCGTGTGGGAATACATAAGGTTAAAGTTTGTTGTGCGAAACATTTATCTCAAGATTTGCATCAAAATGTCTGAGTAAAATCAGAAAGCAGAGTCTTCAGCGGAACTACATTTAGTTTGACCATTGAGCCTTTTAAATTGTGTAATGCCGGAAACTAAATGTCAACAAAATGGTGTCAAAAATCCTCAAATTTCACAAGTTGAACGAGCACGCTTAGCAATGAAAGATTAGTCGCAACAGCCTTTGGTCTGTGAATTCTCACTAAATCTTTGTACGTGTTCTCTTGATACATATAAGGGCAATATTGTCAATAAAAAAAATAATGGAAAAGAAATCCATCGACTAAGAATCGACTCATGAAGTGTCGATTAACTGTCCTTCCAAGCAGAATTGGTCATAGCGAATGGACTGTCTGTAGGCCTCTGTTTCTTTTAATTCGAATTGGTGCCTTAGCTCCTTAACTATTATAGTAATGGTGTTTCAGAGAGCAAGCCAGCTTCGCACGATCCAGCTCGCGTAGTTGATTCAGTGTGAGGTATTTTCGACACCAGTCCGTACGACCCGTAGGGCGCAACTTTTAAGTCAAATGAGACCATTGCTTCTTTAGTGAGATCTTACGCGGATCCTCGGTCATTGCGACGGCCAGCATTTCCTTCCGCGACTTTTGGGTTATGTGACCCCAAGTGATCGACCACTTGGTGTAAACATTATTCCGAGATCTATAGAGGAGTTAACGTGTTGAACAACCCTGTCTCCGAAATGAATCTCTTAGTGCTCCCCCGTGGTGGAACTTCATTGCTTCAGTCCTTCATATGTTCAGCACAAGGCCAAGGTTCGCCGAAGCGCTACCTCTTGAAGGTCATCGAAGGCTCGACCAATACTTCCTGAAGGTGATGTCGGCTCGCAGTAATTCAGACGAGGTCATAGGCGTACAGAATTAACGGTCGGAATTAACGTTAAAGTAAATACAGGGACATGTTCATGGCACCTTTTTGTACGAGTTCATGAAACAAACTAAAAAAGTGACTTCAACAAATTTAAGTCAGCTACCGTTGTCAGCTTAATGAACAATTCAAATGCAGGTGCTGTTAATAATAAATGAAGCTCCAACGCCTATTAAGTTTTTATTTACATACACTGTAAGTAACTCAGTTGCTAGATAGAATCATTCAGCAGCTGCGCTATGAATAACAGCTGCTATGATATAACAAATACATGTAGCGTTGATAGCCTTTCTAAAGTTTCTACTTTATCATTTATGTTTCCATGGGCTTCTTTGCCGGGCACAAACTCTCAGCGTGCCCTTTTGTTCGGAAAAGTATCAAACGTTTAACACTACTTTCCATTTTGGAAGCTACAAATTCAACGTCGAACTTTAAAAGTGCATTCGGGGCATTTGACTAATTAATATTCGCAAACAAGTGCGTTGTCTATCCTATTGATAAAAGTAGCATCTGTTGCTAAAAAATAGCGGGGGAAGGTGCCTAGCCAGCCTAGCTTGAAAACCTTTAATTCCTCTCGATTCGCTTAGGTGTTCGTTCGCTGGGGTACTTGTAATACCAGTTAGGTAGAGCAGTATCTACTAGGGATTATGGGGAGGAAGGTGTGAGAAGGCCATCTCAAGCTCAAGCGGCCCTAACTGAAGGCATACAAGGTGCGTACTGGTGTGATCTCACACTAACCTGACTCATCCTTAAAGATGAGCACTGCGAGAGGCTGTGCCGGGCCTCATGGGGTTGCCACGGAGGATTGTGATTTTACTGGGTATCTTCTTTCCCAGACCATCCGGTAAAGATCGAGTCTCCACATTTTATTCCCAATAAAGGACCATATGCAGAAGTGGCCCAGGAGTTTCCAATTAGAGCTTCCGTAATATCGGAAACAAGGTAATCTACAATATTTAGAAGAACACGGATCAGCTGCGTCGTGATAACTGTCAACTGTGTAAAATAAATGACGGAACAGATTGACTGCGTATCGAGTTGCGAGGAGACGGGTTCGTCTAGATACGTATCTCCACTAGCGACTATTCATAGTTTTCCTATAAGTAAATAATCGACCACCACTTCTGAAAGGTACGTGATTAAATGTTGAAATTCAGGCGTCTCGGCCAGTGCGTGCTGTCTCCGAACTTATTTATCAAAGGGTGGCGTATTTGCAAGCGAATTGACTAGTCGAAAATTTTGTATCGAGAGAAGACCCAGGATACTTTTTTATTGAAACAGGTTTGTGTGTCTCTCTAAAGGTACCAGATGTGCTTCGGGTAGTTTTTCCAATATAAATGGGATACGCCGTAAAAGGTCATAGCCTCTCTCACCCCGAATAGACTCACTTTTATTTTCAAAAAAAACTGTATAGGGGGTCACGAGAGCCTTGCGTACTCCTTCCTCGATGTTGCACTGAACGATTTCGCGTTCGGGTTGTTTCAGGTATACCAGAGCATAACAGTTGAAGTGAAACGTGTCGCCCCACTCTTATGCGTGTTGACCTCTAGCCCAATATCCGCCAAGTGGGCGCCTAGGGTCGCTAGGACGTGTTGCAGAGGAAATCGGCTACCGCTAGATCGAACAAGGACGACTGCATACATCATGACCTTTAATGATGGATGCCTGCTTCTTATGTATTGTGGAAGGTCGGTAGCGTGACTAATAATGGACTACAGTTGTACCCCTGGGCAAGCCATTTGTTTGGATAATAGGCCGGTGTTCGGCCACTTGTTATGTGATGATCTCGGCTAGCAGAATCACCTTGAGGATATTTTGAGTCTTCATTGAGACTTCACTGTATGGTAACTTCTCGAGCACCTGAATTCTTGAGCCCGAGTCGAATTTATTAAGAAACCTAACCTTAGTTTAGGTCAGGTTTCGTGTATTGAGATTCTCCGCGGCAATTGTGAGTCTATCTTGACTCCGCAGGTTTATAAGCTTTTCGACGACATTTCCGGTTTTCTCCGGTTTGTTTTTTCAAACCGTTTTTTTAATTTTTTTCAGTTTCACTGAGTTTTTTTAATCAATTTTCCTTCCGTCACAACGCAGTTATCTTCTGTAATCAGTGCTTTGATCCTGCATACTCGATGATTGTATAACACAGATACGCCTCTACTCGGACGATTCATAACATTTATGAGCGTGGTTACGGCTTAGAATTTGCGCAAGTCGAATAAAGCCAGAGGTTTCCAGGGTTCGGTGAGAACAGTATGCATGTATCCCTTCGAAGGCAGATGCCAGAAGAAGATTCATTGACCGGGCTTTCATTCTTTGACTGCGGTCAAATGATTGTTATTGCTTCCCTTGTTCTGTTTCCGCGAGCGGAAATAGTTCGCTAAACTGTTAGGAGCTGGGCTATCATCTAGTAGATGCTTGGTTGATTCGCGATATGAGCGTACATGTCTCTGTCGCTAGAGTTGTGTCTTCGCTTCCGACTCGTCATCCGACTGATAATCTGCCTCTATGGCCTGTTGAATCGGTGGGTTTCGTTTGACCATTTTCATTTGACGATCGTCGATGTGCTATCTTTGTGCCGTCATGATGGTGTTTCTGGCATACCGTTTGGGGTCGCTGGGTGTCTGCCCCACCTCTGGTACTGTTGCCGATGCTGCTTGAGTGACGGCGGCTGTTCGCGGGGTAACATTCCTTGGGTTCACCTGTTCTGTCTGTGGTAGTACAAATTTTACGCCTAAAACCCTTGCCACTTGGTTCACTATAGCGACCTCTTCAGTAATTTCGGGCATCGCTTTATAGAAGTAGTGGTTTTCATGTACCACCGCTCTGTAAAGCTGTTATATGGGAATAGTTACTCGCTAGGTGTTTCCTGCTATCACCGCTGTTGGTAAGATTTAATCAGCGTTTTAATGGCTCACGATTCGTGAAGACGACGATTGGGGTTTGTGTATTGCCCAGCTTGACAATCTCGTAGTCTTGTGTCACGCTCTCTACCACGTAATTTCTCTCGCCGCTGTCTCTGGTAATAACTTCTCTACGCCTTGCAAGTTCTTTAAGGAATTGTCCTGTTGCGCTACTGCCAGGACTTAAGGTCTCCATTGCAATTAGAACAAAATAGTAACGATTCATCAAATCAGTGTATTTTCGCTTTGTTTTCAGAGTTCCGTCACTCATCCTGACTTGAATGCAGTATGACGCAAGTATAAGCTACTGTTGTACATTACACTGTGGCACCCATAAGCCAGGCGCTTTCCATGTGACCAAACGGGTGGCTACTGCCGTCTCTGACCTTCTGCCATCGACAGATCCCAGCCCGAATTGGCTCCAAGTGGCTCCCGTATTCCTTCTCTCCGGACTGCCGTTTTGATTATCGCGGTAATTTTCGCGAGCTGGCGTGCTGTTCTGGGCTTTTTTGTTTCAGCTCAAACGATTAGTTTCTAAAGCGCCTCTGGTTTCCAGACCTCCTTCTCCAAAAATCCCAGGCTGTAACTCATATAGCATAATACTGTCTATGAGTGTATAACGCTAAGGTCGAGCTTAGTTGGAAGAGTCAAGGGGTTCAATAACTCCAAATTTACTCAATGTAAGGTCATCTATCGTTAAACAACGATGACCACCTCACATTTCGTCACGATGAGTGCCAACCCACCTAAAGCACCCACAATGAAGGCCAACCGTCGACCTACCTAGAGTCGCATCTTGAACTACTGTGTCTACTTGTGCCATTACTTGTGCCACCAACACAGATGTCTTGTTCTGAGCTAAAGCATTATATCATTGCAGCAAGAGTTCTCCGTGTCCCCATGTCACTGACCTGATAGTGACACCCTTTTTTTTCTACGGCACGAAAGTTTTCGTCATAAAAAACGACGAAACAACTCCAAAAGTACATTTTCGGGTTAACTTGCGGCGCACATTTCACGTCCAGGGTACAACTACGGGCAGTGCAAGGTCAGTGCACCTCTTAACGCCCACCCTAAAAGATGCCCAAACCTTCGAGGAGCCATTTTGAAGAAGAAATTGTCGTATCCAATATGTAACGGCGGTGTCGTGATCGCAGACCATCTAAACCCGGATCAGATGCTAACGCTAACGATAGGGCGTCTTCTCCAGAGCCGCTATCTATGACACTATGTAGTTCTCTCCACATCGGCATAGGTTCTCGCAACACCTATACGCGTTCACGGCACGTTTTGACAGAAGCGGATGCTTGCTCTACAAGGGAATCTTCTTCACTATGGAATACTTATTCGGCCTATCTCGACATTTCATAATATAGATCGGGTCGTGGGTCCCGGATGGAAAACTGGGACCAATATTCAGGATGTCCTGTTGTGAGTCTTGCGTGTAATGCCCGCAACACGATAATCTCCAATTATTTCTGGCCAAGGGATAAACACGCGTGCTACCTGTCACCAGTACATGTTGTATTGGTATAATAGCTTCCGCCCGAATTGGGTTAACATTTTTTTGGAAGAAAAAACGCCCGAAAAAGAACGTTTTTTGGAGGAGGATATAAATATCATAGCTGTCCCCCTCCTGGATACTTTTAACGACAACGACGATACCTTTCCATCTTTGAACTGCAACTTCAAATTTTGAAACAAAAGCAATAGCTCACGTTGTTCCCATTTTCTTTACCCAAGTCTGGATGGAGGCTAGTAACAATGGCGCGTGTCATTGTTGCACGTTCTGCCGACTTCAATGAGAAACACCAGTTTTTTTTATAACTTCTTAACTGGAGTTACCGATCCCATCTGCGGTGACATTCTTCTTTTGTTCAATGACCATCCTATTCAATGATCCCCTAGGAATATTTGATAGTGTTAATCGTACTGCTTCGGAAGTCGAGGGAGAGCTACATACCCTGAAAGAAAGTCAGCAGTTTTCTTTGGTAAATGGCACAGCCATGTTGTATTATACTACTTATTTTATTCTTATAGGGCGTCGTGCAAATTGTTGTTTGAACTTTATTGGCCTGTATTTCGATTGTCTTTTTATCCGGCAAGGACTTGTGCCTCAAGTCTTAATGTTAACGGCTAGGGCTGCCAGAAAGTTATGAAGAAGTGTGAAATAGGTATGCAAATGGTTAATCACGTGAAATGGATGACTACAATAGCCGTATATATATATATATATATATATATATATATATATATATATATATATATATATATATATATATATGTCTATTGTAGTCATCCATTTCACGTGATTTATTGAATTTATTTATTTATTGAATGTATATATATATATATATATATATTCAATACAAATACACCTTTATTAACCAAAAGGGGTGGTACAGAGATTATTAATGAAATTACATAAATTGAGAGAAGCGAAGGCAATTTTTACAATTGTGGTAATGACAAATGGCCACTTCCTGAGTCTCGTATTGCATCTTCTCAAGCGTTAGGATATATTTTTTGAGGTAGGGCCTCTAAAGTGAAGGAGGGGGAAGAGTGGCAGATTGATTGGGCAACCATAGATATCCAGGGAGGGAAACAAGGGGCATTCTGGCCTGAGAGGAAGTAATCTTTGAAGGGGTTGATGGGGGAGGAGCGCTTGAGGAGATGCAGTTTGACGGTGACGTGAACGTTGCGGGGATGTTGCTATATAGGAGACGGTGGGTGACAGCGATGGTGATATATATATATATATATATATCACTATCGCTGTCACCCACCGTCTCCTATTTAGGCTGTACTACAAGTGCTATACCAGAAATGTATTGGCATAAAAGAATGTGGTCAATATACGTCTCTCAAGAAGTATCAGAGTAAGTCCAATTGGCCTGATTTTGGCACATGACTCGGATACACACGCATGTAAGTACTATGTTTCTAAAAGTCGGCTAGCTGGCATATCATTGTAAATTATACAATGTTATACAGGGTGTTCAAATGTACCCAATCTAAGCCCTTGCACATAAGCTAGAGCTCAAACGTTACGTCAAATCAAGCCAAATTTTGGGCAAAAACCTCCTTTATTTAACTGGAAACACTAGAGGTTACTCAAATTTAATGCTACATTTCAACATACCGTGAATGTTAAGTCACAGATTAAAACTATTCACACACACACAGACTTGTTGTTATATCATCCGCTACATTCATTACTTCCATGTTGAAACGGCGTTGGAATAAACGTGTTTGTCTGTGTGTGTGTGTGTGCTGAGCAAGTAGAAGACAGTTTAATTTCATCTGTGACTTCTTATTCGCAGCACGTTACAATATAGTGTCCAATTGGATCATTATGTAAGCGTTCGTTAGATAAAAGGGTCTGAGCTTTTAATCAAGCATGGTTCAGCAGGTATTAATAGCTAACTACAAGCTTCATCCGAATAAAGCATCTGGTCCCGATTTAATCTGGAACAAATATTTACAACAAGCTCACTGCAACAGGCTCTCTTTAATTTCTATTTGAGACATGGTCGTGTTACGGTGGGGTGGTCGAAAACATTACTTTCTGTTATACAGAAAGGCAAAGATGGAACATAGAACACCAGCCAGCCGGAGTGGGTTTGTCAAAGAAGAGCTGTTGTTATAAACTTCTCTCTCAGCTCCTCACAGGTCAGAGACTCTCCAGTCAGAAATGGCCAGGCTTCAGGCCCCAACACTTCATATACTCTGCTCGTATGATTCTCCTGTACTATCGTTACTTGCTTTGCAAACATCGTTATTCGCCGAGGGGCAGCGCCGCAGATTCGATATAACCGAAACAGAGGCACACCGCAGACATTTTATTCACGAGCGCGAACTAAGCCTACTTCCCCTCCATCCCCAACTTCAAAGCTCTACTGAAAAACCTCAATAATTTTAAGTGGATTTATTTACTTTTGTCTGTAATCAGACATCTAGATACTCATTAGACAAGTAGTTATATTGGAGAATCTGATACATATATATATATATATATATATATATATGGTGAGGTCCGTAGCTTATCGACAGATTGGGCGCACAATGGTCTCTATAACCGATAACTGCAAACATTGTAGTTGCCCCCGAAGTAGCCCATGTCGAGGATTATTTTCACACGAAATAGCCCTCTGCCAAAATTCTTGGCTGAATTAAGCTTCAAAACTATGATGAGCGCTATTTTCGAAGGTTGAAAGTTGGCTCAACGCAATGATGCTTGCCATTTTGAGAAACATGATCATTTTGTATCACCTCTAGAATTAACGTATTTAGATATGAGCATTTTGACATAGTTTTCGATAGTTACCTGGTCAACTCCGTAGAGTTTCTATTCTGCGCTTTGTGGACTGCACCAGCGGCTGTACGAACGCAAGAAGTTCATCTGCATACCAGCCGTCAAAATGTTGGTAGCTCCAGAAAACGCAATTTATGTTACGTAGTTTTTTTACTGGAGACAAGTATTTCACATCATTATTGTTATTATACCTCTTACTTCTCTCTACGTCATTTTGAAGATCGCAACACGAAGGCTTTTACATTTATAATTTATAGCAATTCGCTTATTATTATTATTATTATTATTACCTTACAAGTAAGGGGTCTTGACTACTTTTCTATTGAGTACTCTTAAAATTAGTTTTATCTGGTAGGTGGCATCGCCTTGAGCACAAAATTACCTACATCGGTTCCAAAATCCAACCCAATGAAGAATTAAGAAATATCAAAATCGACCACCTGATGACCATCAGTGCGTTTTACTCTCCTTGTTGTTAAGGTCATGCACAATGCACATTCTAGGGAAAACTCTTGAATTGGACCTTCATTTGGTTCATATCTTTCGGACATATTCTATATTAGGTTACGCAGATCGGGACTCCCCCTTCTATACATACAGGGGATTTGAGTACACTTCGAATTAGCTAAACAAGTGAAATAAATAAAAAATAGAGAAACCTCAAAATATAAAACATGAACAAGGAAATGGAAATACAAGAAGCTGCTTTTGGATAGTTGCCGTCAGCTAATAAGAATAAACTAATTATAACAGGCCCCTAGGAAAAACCGAAATAAGTAAAGGCTATGAAGATAATTTAGTAACTATTGGCGATTTCACTTGGGTTAATAGGTATCGAATATAAATTGGATCATGAGCCTCCTTCGTTGTTCTTACCAGAGTGGGATCTATAGAATCACGCATAAAAATACCGCATGGACGGCGTGCCCCCCTCAACAGGCGGACCTCACTTTAAGAGTCCATCCCTCATTTACCTCCGGGCAGAAAAGTGACTGGCGGTAGCGTGCAGAGGCCAGTTGATACAATTCTTTATCACACCTTGTCAATTAATCTCAGGAGCACGAGTTCTGTAACACATCCAGCTCACGGACCCTGCAGCGACCCCCCTGGTTGTCGATTTCACGAAGCTACCTTAGGCAGTGAATGGGTCATACGCTGTTCTTTTCAATAGTGCGGGCATCGATGTTTGACCGGAACGCGGTCTTGTACGGGTCAGCGTGTGTTAAGATAGATTTCGCCCTTCTGACTCCGGTGACCCCTTGACCACAGCTTGATTTGGCAAACGTCTTTGGAGTGTTGCGATGCCCTCCACGGTACATAAACCCACACGTTACCTTCTCTGACGGGAGATGCGGCTCTACGCTTCGGCACTAGCCTATGTCTAGTGAATAATAATAATAATAATACTTTAAATCGAAGTGGCCTGAGCACATGTGGCGTCCCCTCGTCCACAAAATGAAACACGATTTGGTGCGCCTGCTTTTAACTTCGCGGAAGGTAACCGACACCAGAATGGACATCAGGAACGTTCGTGAGCAGACCAGAGATTGCCTTCCCAGATCGACACCGCATAGCAAATACATATATGAAAGTTCCCACCTACACTTTGGAAGGGACGCCATACTCTAACATGCAACAAGACATTGCATTCTGTCTATCTCTAAAGGAGTTTTCACATAAATCTCCTCCTCAGCTGATGCTACATTGACTACGATGATATTGGGGTGGATATAACATGCCGACACCGTGATGGGCACAAGATCGGCTGATGTCACCTGGTTCATAAGATTCTAAAAAAACAAAACTGTGCGGACAACTTTTGTTGTATGAATCTAAAATGTTTGATCAGACAAATCATTTGGGTCTTTCGAACTTCGTCGGCTATTACCCTTTGAGTTAAATAGGTTTGACGTATGGACAGGTTATTCGTACAATATTGAAACATATTGCATGTCAAGTTAACCCTGAAGAGTCTGTTATAAATTTCAGATCCGCAGGAAGATGCAAATCCGGTATATTACAAGGTTAATACAGTCACGCAGTAGATTGTAACGTTTCGTCACCCCTCTCAAATATCCTATTCAGACAGTTTCAAGTGCACGAAAGTCCTTTGCCAAAAGGGTAACCATACAGGATTACAACTTAATAATTGTAAGGCTCATATAAAGTCTGAGACAAAACTCGATCCTGCTCACTACAAAACAACGGAATATTTTATTGCAAAGTCCATTGCTAGTATTATGCTCACAGAAGTCGAGTCTCGGATTCATGATGACAGAAAACATTGGGAGTATCGTTAGAAAAAAATTCATAAATACATGCGGGTTTCCTCTGACATGATCGAAATCTCAGCCTTAGAACCACAATTGGCGTTAGTCCATTGTTGCAATGCTACTCGTGGCCTATTACAAACAAATCTCAAAATGTGAGGAAATCGAACATTACCATGTTATCTTATAGAAAATCCGAATTCCTGCTTCTAGTGTTTGAATGCCACACAATTCTATTATATATTAAACAGGTCAATATCGAAAAGCTGAGCACCGAAATTAGGAGACACCTTCCGGCAGTCAATCGCCAGCGAGCTAGTCAGCTAGTGTATTGTTGCAGCTTACGTACATATACTGTCTTACGCCTGATGCTACAATCAGCTGCTTCTCTCACAAAACGACTTGTGCGATTACTATAACGATGACTCCGCGCGACAACGTGACCTTCCAGACGAAATCTTTCAACAGAACAGACCAATAAGAGACAATGGATCGTATTTCAACGAAACGCTCCCATTCATCCATGTGCATTATATAATAGTTATTATTCTCCCCCTCATTCTTACACAGGTGTCTGCCTTGTGCGTTCGTGCCCCGGTGCCTATGTCCCAATGGGTCTGGGTCGACATGGTGGTGGTGGTGATGATCGAGAACGCTTAAGGATAGCGAAATGACCAGCAACAAGATAAAGCTCAGCTGCTAGAAAGGTGGCTGTTCAGACAGTCGTCTTATGCTCAATCTCCGGGTCCGGGTTATGTGTGGCGTCCCGTTGTCAGCTTCCGACAGCCAACATTTGCCTCTTACACAGACACACGACCGAGACACACACACACGCACATACATACATATGGGTAAGCATATAGGCAACCTGCCCCCCCCCCCCCCCCCACCAAGCCACCCACAGGAGGAGACATTAAGCAAGAGATGTGCAGGGGGGTCAAAGGCGATGGCTGCCGAAGGGAGCGCGGAAGTTACATAACGATAGAAAGAAGAATACACAGACATCTGCTGCTGCTGCTACTGATGCCGCTTGATCTACTGCACTGCATTGAAACAACGGGTGCCACTGCTGCTGTTGCTGCTGCTGCTGGGGGTCACTGGTGCACAAGAGGCGACCGTTATTCTCAATTCATCATCAACCGGTGACTACCGTTGGGTGACGTCAACGGTCCCGCAGACCGACCACAGGGTTACATACACGGGCACACGCACATACTCTCTCTCTCTCGCTATATATATATATATATATATATATATATATATAAGGGTCACGACGGTGACTGATATAAGACCTGTCTCCACCCCCCACCCTGTCCAACAGCAGCAGCAGCAGCAGCGTTCATTCATTCACATGATCGTCAACGGAGCGAGGGACAGCAGATGTAACCAGGATCAGTATTATCGAACCGCTTCGGTATATCATACTATTATTCCACGTATAAGCCATTAGACGCCGGACGATATTTCGGCTCACACTATTACCAAGCTGTAAGCCATAATAATTAGGCGCCGATGGGAATCTTAGAAGCGGGGGGTGCGTTTTATTTCGGCTCACACCATCGTAACTCATGATAGATAGAGGCAATATGGTGACTACAATAACAATAGGCCTTTGTTCGTCCTCCTGCAATATCACCATTGCAGAGATATCGAAAGCACCACTGCATACGACGAGTATCATATTATCTCATATAGAAGGGACAACAATTATAAGACACAGACAGATCTAGGAAACTATACAATACAGTTGTAGTACGTATTGAATGCAATGCAAAAATATATCTGGGAGCATTACAGTGATATTCTTTATGCTTCTGCCCAACTTCTATCGATTTAGTCGTATTTCGTCTTAGTCAACACGGAAGATAGATTTAACAGTACGCTAGGCCCGTATCTGCTGCAACTATTGGCCCAAGTTTCCCTAGCGGTGCTACTTACTATGTACTTGTTTTGTAAACTGCAAGCCTGATTTTACGTCCTCCCATCCAAGAGTGGATCAATGGTCGGAAAACTGGTGGGCTCCAGTGTCAAAAAAAAAACAATACA
Source organism: Stratiolaelaps scimitus (assembly GCA_019614645.1). NCBI lineage: Eukaryota > Metazoa > Arthropoda > Arachnida > Mesostigmata > Laelapidae > Stratiolaelaps > Stratiolaelaps scimitus. The sequence continues at coordinate 1,057,477 of JABWDB010000067.1, read as the reverse complement.
TTTCTAGCCATGAACAAGTGAAGTAGAGACTGCTATAGCGACCAGGCATCAGCTATCAGACCACTCTTACTCTGACCCAAGGATTTCCTCGCGATCTCCTTTCTGTCTTTTGTCCAAGTGATAGGTATTGGCTAGCAGCAAGCCAAATATCTGCCCTCTGAGGACCTCATAGCCTCGAACACCTCAAGCTAAGAAATGCATCATTATTATTATACATTTGTAACTATGCATGGATCGTTGTTTAGATTTTATGAAATTCCTGCTACCACTACAACCGCTATAATACTACTATTTTTTGACTGACACTAGAGGTGTTGTTACTTAGGACATGGTTCGTGGCTACTTTCGAATTATTTTAAACCATGTGATGTGTGCTGCGGGATTCGAGCCGAAGACTATAGGGTTCCAAGTCCTCGGCCCCTGCCAGCAAGCCATCTCGCTTGACTGCTATGACTAGCACTATCTCAAAGCATAGACCGACAAAGCGGTAAAAAAGAAATGAATGCAAATCTCGGGTTTCTTCAACATAGCATGGTAGCTTTGATACAGTTTTATTTCATGTTAGTCACTACTTTGATGAACTGGATCACATTAAAATACATTAAATAGAAGGACGAGGTACATGAACAAGGCACGTACATCAAATGATGGCACCGCATTGTAGCTCTCTCTCTCTCTTTCTCTGTCTCAGTTCGAGCGTTTCTGTGTTTTTATCGATTTTTTTTTATTTCGGCTTTGCTAACTTGTTGTTGTTGTGTCGACATTGACTTTACATCACACACATGCGCTACTACAATTGTATACACATCATACACGCATCATACATATAACCTACACACATATACATGCTCACGCAGATCTATAAGCGACCGGCTCGCGCCAGCGAGTTATTACTTATTGGGGTACTCACATAACGGTATCCAAACAACATTGAGCACGTCTGACACACCTTGTAACAATATCAAAAGCCTTAACAATATCAACTAGAACAACAGCAATATAAGATGAAAATTATCTCAACAACAGTATTTACAAAATTATTTACATAACGTAGGAACACGGTGCTTACACGATGTTATCGGCAGCATTAATATAACTAGTGACACACACACACACACACAGACCTCTACACCCACTCAACATGACAACATTGAACGTTAGTAACAAGAGGCAGATGTCATCATCATTCACAGTGTAACAATATAAGGGGAGTGTACGATATCACAGGGACAACAACAACAACACTGACAAGAGCATCATCATCATGATCATCACAACAACAACAACAACGTGAAACAATAAGAAATATACAGGTATAGACCAAGAACACGCGGCCATGATTCACTACTGTCACTATTCTTTTCTGTTACAACAAACTATTGTACATATCGTTGTCGTCAATGTCGGCGGGCAGTAGCTATGATTTGATATATACAGTACTACTACAACTGCTACTACTACCACCACTACGGCTGCTACACAAACGCCAACGATCATATATGCACATTAAAAGCATATGTATATATATATATATATATATATATATATATATGCACACATGATAGCATACAGTTTTCGCACAGTCTTAGACGAGTTTTGGCTGAAAAAACGAGATGCACGAAGACGACAAACTTCTTTCTCCATTTTGTACCGCAAGTTGTGCGCGCCATCAATATGAGAAGCATTTATAACATGAACTCGGTGAATGGATGAATGGGTGGCAGACAAATAGACACACTCGGAAAATGCGATACAGTGAACACGACTACACCATCACCACGGAAACAGCATTGAACGGATATTGAAGGGGGTTCTCTGAGAGGAAAACCTGAACGGACACAAATCATTAGCAGCATTGGACATAGAGAAATTTCTGATCATGATCAATGTTTACTACTGTTTACGATTACTAATCGTGACGACAATGATTGAAACGAACGCCGTAGAATGAACATAGTGATGGTTACATTGATTGGAATGATGACTCTGAACTGGCGAAAAATAATCGATGATTAATAATGATTTGGGTGCAATTGTCGCCCACTTTCATAATTGACTAATAAAAACAATTATATGTATATGATGATTTGACTTAACGACGTTACGACGGCGCCGAGCGAACAAACAAATCGACCACGAAGAACAACGTACAATGGTTAAAGGTACAGACCATGACAACACCCACAACGACCTTATGAGTATGACAACTCTGATGAAAATGGACAATTGACGGACTGATGATGAAGACGTAAAGGAACGAACGAAGTGTGAGCAACAACAACAGTCGCTCGATAGCCAACCGGATGTCAGTCATATGGTCCATCATCGATGGACCTGACGACCCAAAGAGGCTACAAGGTTACTACCATCCGCCACCATGACCACCGCCACCGCCGCCGCCAAGGTCCCAACCTCCGCCGCCGCCGCCTCCGTGACCGCCTCCTCCATCGATTTCTGTGACAGAGAACTTCTCACCACCACCACCACCACCGTGACCACCACCACCTCCACCGCCGAAGTCCCAGCCGCCGCCTCCGTGACCGCCACCTCCACCGCCGCCCAGATCCCAGCCTCCGCCACCGCCGTGACCACCGCCGCCTCCGCCGATTTCTGTAATCGCGAACTTCTCACCACCGCCGCCGCCACCACCACCACCGTGACCACCACCTCCACCGCCAAAGTCCCAGCCACCGCCGCCGTGACCACCACCTCCACCGCCTATTTCAGTAATTGCAAACTTTTCACCGCCGCCACCGTGACCTCCACCGCCACCAAAGTCCCAACCGCCGCCGCCGCCATGACCGCCTCCGCCACCACCACCAAAGTCCCAACCGCCGCCCCCGCCGTGACCACCTCCTCCTCCGCCGATTTCTGTGATCGCAAACTTTTCACCGCCTCCGCCGCCGTGACCTCCTCCGCCACCACCACCAAAGTCCCAACCGCCGCCGCCGCCGTGACCTCCTCCGCCAACCTCAGTGACTTTCCATTTTTCACCACCGTGACCGCCACCGCCTCCGCCGCCGCCAAAGTCCCATCCGCCGTGACCACCCTCCCATCCGTGATCTATCTCATGCACCTTCCACACTTCCTTTTTCTTCGGGTGATGCTTTATGATTGGGAGAGGAATCACCAGTGGAATGATTGGTGGCGTCTTCTTGAGCACCTTGAACAGTTTCTTGAGCACAATCTTTTTAATGATCTCATGTTTGTCGCCGCGAACTGTGGGCACAATGACGAGTGCCACACTAACACACACGATGAGGGGCACAGCTTGAAACAGTCTCATCCTGAGGCTGTGATTGTTGTTGACGAATTCGGCCTCGATTTATCCACGTTGGTCGAGGTAGAATCCTATTTTGTGCTCGATGAGATGGACGGCCGGTTGATTGGTCGAGCCCAGCCCGGGCAACCAGATCACCTACTTTGTGCTGGTACCTTGTACTCGACCGCTCTGGTCAGCAGATGATGGCTTTTCCTTACGCTTCAAGGAGCAAATGTGATGAGAGCCCAGTGGTCAGACTCTTTTATTGTGTTCCCTTCTCGCGGAGCCCTCTCTCTTTATCTATCTATCTCTCACCGGCCACCGAAATCGCCATCGCCACCACAAACATCGTCTGTGTGTGTGTGTGCGTGCGCGCGCGCGTGGTCAGCACAGCCAGCAAACACTCCCGATGAGAAGAGAAGAAGGACCAACGGGCACAGGCGGTCTTCTCCACGCAGACCAGCACTGTAACGTTCACTCACTCACTGGTCGCTGCTGCTGCTGTTGTTGTTGTCTCGTAAAGCGGCCTGAATCTAAATATAATCCACCGACGGATGTTCTTATCATCAACAACAACAACAGCAGCAGCAGCATCATTATCATCATCAGCATCGTAATCATGGTGGTGGTGGCGGAGGTTGTAACGTTGATATATTGATGATGCCGATGATGACGATGCTGGTGATGATGTTCTCCACTCTGACCCCGGTCCATTTGACGACGACGACGATGATGATGACGAACGAACGACCGGACGTTGCCGGACTGGCTCATCTCCCTCCTTGACCACCACCACCACCCCGCGATTGCTCCCGTTGTAGTCATTCACGGTCAACTGAAGCGAGCGAGTTGCAGGTGCGCACAACCAGAGCCTCGTGACTGCTTGTCTATCTGTGGCAGCGTTTTCAGCCACCGTTACGAAGAAGCGGGCCATATACGACATCATCATTATCATCAGCAGCAGCATCAACATCATCAGTTACGCGATGTTCTCAGTCAACAAGTAAGTAACGTGGACAGACAAAACGTGGCAAGCTACCCCCTTTTTCTCCCCTTTCGATTGCTGATGGTTGTGGCCAACTGTCTGCTCATCTTCGACAATCTACTGCTCCCTCCAACCCCCAACAAATGCAGCCGAAATGTACACACACACACAGACGAGATAGAAGCAGACAGCAATTCCTTTACTTGGATCATCATATAACGCCAGGTATGGCACCCACCATGTGCACACACATAACTGTACTTCTTCTATATACGACGGACGGCAGAGGCTACTATTTATGTAGACAAATATAGAAGACCGGTTCATAAACAAGTAGCTGTATACGACGTTTTCTATGTCTTTCTTATATGTTTGTATCACGCTACTTGCAAGCCACACCAGCGCCTCTATGGCTATATATTATATACATATGTGGGCACCGGATGAATATATATATATATTTTTTTATATATATACTAGTATAGTATATAGTATAATATGTACGTACACCTGCCGATATATGTTCATAATAGCGTACATGCGTCGACAGCTCCAGCAGAAGCAACATTATGACAACTGTTCTTTGTTGTCTATGGTAAAAAGCTATTACATTGGACTTTGTAACCATTCTCGGGTCCGTGTCGAATGATAGGATGCAATCCACCGCCAATGAGATATTGAGGAGTGTCAGCAGCCGCCGCCGCCGCTGACCCTTAAATGACCTTCACTGACCATCATCATCAAGGTACCTCATGACAACAACATACATACACCGTGCTCCTTGTCCAAAAGATCAGACAAGTCAGGCATAAAGGCAGAATTAAGCCAAATCATGTTACATCAACAGCGGTAACAACCCGGCTGTGCACATTAACTGAGCAACACAAAGGATACACAGTCATGGATCGATGATTGTACGTCCGTTATTATTAGTATTATGTACAATCATCGATAATAAACATGTGTACATTTATATATATATATATAATGGTATGCACATAACAATCGACTGCACAACGATACCAACCAAACATTCCATTAGCAGTGAGATATTGCGTAGGTCCTCAGTTATAATGAGGTGTAAGTGTCTAGCTCCTATAACGATAATCCCGTGTCCAGTACCCGAGGATCGAAGCTCTGTAGGGGCAGGACCCCAACACGGAAGCCACAGTAGTCATAGGAAACTAAGCCACCCGACTATGGAACGACACCAGCCGGAGCAGTACACACCTTCCCTAGAGATCGAAGTAAAGGCCAAGCGTATCGCCGACTCTAGGGAAGTGATAGACTCTCAGCTGAGAATGGTTTTTGCAGGCAGAGGCGTTTTGTCATCCACGTCAACCCTGCACTGGATCGGCCCACTCTCTATGGAGAGTGGAATGTCTCTGGTGGTACCCGTGCATTTGAATATAATTTCCTCGTCTCAAGAAAAAAAGCTATGCCTATTCAGGCAGGCAATCAAGTATGAAAAAAATTAACAAGTGTCGACTGCATGAAGACGACATATGTTTAAACAAACTTCGTTCAAATTACTGACTGACTATACCTGTATACATTATTACTACCACTTATATATGGATGTACACATCTGATATAAATGTACTCGAGATTATATAAAACCACAGTCAACTTGTCTCTTATAATATCCAAGTAAAACGGTTTCGAAGAATGACAATAAAACAAAGACATAGGACACTTTCTATGGACTTATGTATTATAGTGTGCTGACTCACGCACCTCGAAACTTCCGGTGCTGGTGCTTTCTACGACCTCTTGGCGTGTTAATAACTGATATAAAGCTTCCTGCGATAATGGCCGGTAAGTACAAAGGTGTAATTGTGCCATCTGTTCTGTGGAGTGTCTTTTTTAGATGTGCGAAAATTGATCTCCTGCATCAACCAGGACACAATGTCTGTAATTATAATAGAATAGGTGTTGAGCGAATTAAGGATGATATATAACATTTCTATATATACAGTAGTCGTCGTAATGCTCCGGGAAAGACATTGTCATCAGCACCAAATCAAACAACGTTGTTAAACTGACGCAATTCTTCATTTCGTTACAAGAGCAAGCACTGAAGGTCGTGAATCTTCTAGTGACACAAAGGGTGATTATCACTACGGTCTATGTTGGTGTGGCAACTATGAAAGCCGCGCCGAGATATGATAGAATTGCCTGTCAGATACATGTTCTTTAAGCTTACATAGTCACCAACTCAATGTTATATATAGGTTTGTGTATAGGTATCGTTACGGTTGTCAATCTCTACTTCATCATTCCCAATAACTAATTGGTCTCATCCCTCTCAAAGTGTGAGCTAAACTGTACACCCATACACACACACACAGCGGTGGGACAGAGCAAGAGTGATGTTGTGTCAGACACAGGCACGTCCGATCGCAGATAGTCTATTACTGTTTGTTTGATATAGACATACAGACAGATTATCTATTGCCAGATAGCAAGATAGATAGATAGCCGAACCTAACGAATCGTATTTGTTATATTGTGTCTGTAATAACCACCAATAGATAGGTACGTGTACCCCGTTACGTTAGTAGCTAATACCAAAACACTTGTTTACGTATCGACCGCCACTATGGATACAACATCTCAGGCACTCACTTGCGAGTCAACGATCTGTGATATGAAGCTGAGAAATAGAGAGAGAGAGGGAGTCATTAATGGGACAACTGTCTGCTTTAAGTCTGTGTTCCTATAAAATAACATCACTGTTCCCATGCAATTAGTCCACTTCACTGCTCCCGAACTTCTCGAAGAATAAAGTCGGCCAATAGTAAGATTTGTATAGTGGATCAAGTGTTATTCTCGACACTTTGCCAAAGAACTAAATATCGAGACTTTCCGTTAGCTTTAATTTCATTTAAGTGTGTGTGTGTGTGGGGGGGAGGGTTGTCATCGACGAATCTGTCAGCCGTTTCTGTCAATCGTTACAGAACAGGCGGCAGAAACTCGAGCTGCTAAGTCCGTTGTCATGAATTAAACTACACTCTCAACATAAATCATTTCATTTCGTCCCACCTCATCGTACTTTGTTTCCATTGGGACAGTCCTTGGGAAGAGCTCGTACGCCCCAAACAAACAGGCCCAGTCTGCGCGTACATAAAATATAGGTCGAGTTCGGTGGATTTTGATTTAAACAGTGTCATACCGGAGCTCAGGACATAGCACGAACACAACAAGGAATTTACCCACCACATCACACAAGCACTGACAGGGCACGGCCAGTACCAAACATGTATGTGGTTAAAATCGGCAAGATAGAAATTGATATCTGCGTCCTGTGATCCTCAGGACAGACGGATGACGTGACTCATACACTATTCACATGCAGCATACTACAAGAAACAAGGGAACACCTGCAGGGCGATGGCCGATGGAGCACGGTCAAGCGGGTTGTCGATGCTATGCTCGCGACAGCGGACGGCTGGACCAACGGCGCGCGATTCTTGGACCGAATAATGAGGAAACAGGAAGGATTAGAGAAGATAAGACGGTGAGACCTCGAAGGCCGACCGGGAGAGGTTTCTTTTGGAACCGGGCCAGTCCTAGAGGACCAAGGTTAATTAATTAAAGGCAACTGCCCTCCTCCCTTCCGTAACCCCTGAGCAATCTGAAAACAACAAGTGGTTTCACGCCTCAGGGAGAGTAACAGATGGAAATTGAAAAAAAACAAGTTTAGACAGTGTCCATCTCAGCTGAGATATTCAGCCCGATATAGGACAGCGAACTATAGCGGTGAACAGCAACAGAACACAAACATGTATTGAAGTGTGCAAGCATAGCGCCCCTGCGTTGCGTAAGTAGCTGAAACTCAGCTCCCTGAGCGGTTCTATGTAATGGAAACATTCGTCTCGATTTTATCATCCGGTACAAATGACCAACACAGAATAGACGATCCAGTCTGTTTGCCGAAATTCACCTTATAGCACTATGGCTGTGGCTGTTGCTGAGACGACAACAAAAGGGGACTGACGACTATTCGTTGACAAAACTCAAATTCATTCGGTGACTGCCTCTTGCTGTTGGGACGATTGTGATACAAATAGAGCTTTCTTCTTCTTCGTCTTCTTGTCTGCGAAGCGTTGAAAAAGGGGCGATAACAACTGAACATAACACATACAACGTACTTCTCTGTTGGTATTTGAGGTTTCCCCGACGATAGCACATTTTGTTCGTCTAGATCCGCTGTGAACATGTAACCAGCATTTATTGTAAATGGTACCGCAGAGGTTATTGTCTGAAAGTAATGGACAAGTCACGACCTTCCTTTGACCTATTACGAAAAAGTACGAACAAATATGTGTAGGAACTAACGAACGCATGAAGTGCTCTGATAACATAGGGGGGGGGGGGGAAATGAAAACTTTCATTAACGCCTATTAAATTTGATTAAAATCTTTAAGAGGCGTAACGGGCTAAAGCGGCTGGTACACGTCTTACGAGGCATTAACGGGATAAATCAAAAGGGATAATCGAATTAAATTTTATATTTATAATTTGCATTAGAAGTTCAGTTACTTCTTTCATATTCTTGCATCTAATCATAGTAAATTATCACGACGGTTGTCGATTATATTCGGCCCTCGTATTGGCTGGATTTAATTCTTTTGGTTAAAATTTTCGGCGGCATATAACTGGGTTTGTGTCAACTCATTCGACTGAACCGTTGTGACGATGAAGGTCTTCTTCCAAGCTGATTAACATTATTTTTATTTAAAAGGAAATCGAATCAGGGAATCGCACGGTCTTAACCTGGCTCTTTGCTACGAGTCCTATGCAGTCGAATAAATTGTTATCGACTTTAGATTCGAGTTACGTTTTTGGAAAGCTGTCCCCTTGAACCAGAAGAAGCAAGCAATAACATTTTTCTATATCGGAAATTTCGATATTAGTGGCAGTCAAACAAAATTTCATTACTTGCAGCAACATGGGTATTATGTACTATGCCATTCGAATGTGCGGACCAGATTTTCAAACAAAATCCTCCACTCCAGCTAAATCGTCTAACTTCGAGGGAATTCGCTAATATGAAGGGTGGTATCATCACCCATGGGGGGGGGGGGGGTGTTTTCTTCCATCGAAAAACATCAAAGTTAGCTAGTTCAACTAAAATTTGAATGTCTGTCCGTAGAATGTGCAAGCATGTATAGGGTCTACATGCCATATGGATTTCAGATTCTTTCCATATAAATAACATCATGAGTAGATATCCACATCAGCTGCATGATTCCTTTCACCACGTTGTTGTTGTTGTGGCTTTCTTTTTCAGTTTCGGTCAATGATCATTCTTCTTCTTCTACTCCTCCGTCCAATGTCTTCATCGCCCCCCTTGCTCGCACAGCTGTCAAAGTTGTAACCGCAGTAATTTTGCTGTTGCTGTTGTCGTTGTTGTTGCAGTGATAGCCGTAGCAGTGGCGGTGGTCATCATTGTAGGAAAGGCACACCTACCTGGTCTGCCCTGTTGTGAGGCTGCCGCTGCTGCTGCTGTTGTTGTTGTTGTGGCCAGCGACCACTGATGCATGGCCTGGCTGTAGTCACCAAGATTGGTACTCTGTGGACCGCTTTTCCCGTTGCTTAATGTCGCCGATAACGCGGTGATAACAACAACAACAACAGTAACAACAAACAACATAGCAGCAGCAGCAACAGCAAAGGAGCAAGCGGAGAGTAAGTATTTGGGCCCACGAGGCAATGCAGCCATCATATAGACAGATCAGACGGACAAGCTAAGGACATTGTATAATGTATTATAATGCAGCACGGTATGCTGGTCCGTGTTCATTCTTACGCTGTTTTCACGTGGTCCGTGGGTTTGTTGCTGTGTGCTACGCTTCTTTTTACTGTTACGTGATGCCGGGGTTCACCTAAGGTTACGGTCAGGGCTAAAGCAAGCGGAGAAAAGACAAGACGGGGGCGCCGCCGCCGCCGTCATATGACGGCCACGAGCAACCGTGCCAAACAACACCAGTCTGCCTACATACAGCGATCATCCAGCTCAGCTCAGCATATGCCAGATCCACACAGCAGCCGCCGCCGCTTGCACCTCTACGCCCGGGATCGCCCCCGGTATTCATCCATTCGTTCGTTCATTCGGGATAGAACGTTAAAGAAGTGGCTATATTCTCAGCCTATGATGATGATGATGATGCAAGTGATGAGATATTGACCAACAATCCACAACCATCGCCACCTAAATTTGTCTATCGATAGCGATTTCGCGATCATCCTGACGATGGTGGTGTCCTGTGGGATGCACATTCTTCTATTGTATAATATATGGGATCATCAGCGTCCTGTACATGTATCAGTTACAACACTTACCTATTATACTCTATAGTGAAATGAGAATAATAATAATAATAATATCTATAAATAGGCTAGGACGGTACAGGTGGGCTGCGTAAAAAGATTAGATAACACATAGTATGCGAATGTATTACGAACCGCTTAATATACATATTATGGGTTAGTATAGTGACGGGCTTTTACCTTAGAATACAATGATATCACGGGCTGAACATTTAATCATACATCATAACATATGATTTTACTGAGCAAACTGAACTCATATCCACTGGAAGCTCTTTACGATGTTTTCTGTTCACTGCCCTTGGAGACATACATTCACACATATCACATGTAATCACCAAGATCTGCGTCCACATTATTTAAACTAGAATTAAAAATAAGCTATATGGCAATATTCGAATCGCATCGGCTTGTGACGGCAGCATCTCTTGTATATATCGTCAAAGCAGTTGTGATGTTCGGAAGTTCGGTTTGACTTTAGGGAAAATCACGCAACAAAAAACCTGATGATAATACATAAAATAATTTATATTCAAAAAGTATCGGTGAGTTTAAAACTTGCTCCAAAGACTTGGCATATGAAATAGGGTAAAAATGTATACAAAATACAACAAAAAATCTCTCCTCTATTAATCACATGATTGGTATATTATTATATATATACAAATTATTGAGAGTAATTATTCAGTAATTACTTGAATTTGTGGCTGCTTTTATAAATGTTTGATGAGAGCGGGTATACACTATCTGTCCCGTCATTAAATAACATTAGTTAATTAAAGCGTGAAAGTAGATGGGTTGCGGTTCTTGGGGTAGTTCATTGTAGATGTTGATTTTTTAAAATAAAATATATGAGTCAAATGCGCAACTGATAGCTGAGAAAGCATTAACATGTTAACATGACACTGCAAAGGACTAATTGGTTTTTAATATTCATTAACTATATGTTCCATATATTTTAGTTGATTAATTAAATTAAGAAAATAGCGCTCATGGGAACAGCTAAGTTTGTCTCGCAAGGATATAATTCGACTTAACCTAGCGTGCTCCCTCTCTCTAACATGTAGAAAGATATTACATACTGACTCTCAATATCACATATTTTATATTCAACGAATTCAATAGCTGACAATTATGGATAGCCAATGCACGAACCAAAATCGCAATTCTACTCGATCGAAGCTGAAATCAACGCGTGCCGCAGTCATAAATCGCCTCTAAAATCTCCTTCATTTGATTCAAATGCGAAGTATTGTCGTAGCACCGCTCGTAATTTGCCACTTTGACAATGATATTATATATATATATATATATATATATATAACGGTGAAACGGGCCACGAAGCCACGCGGCTGAAAATAGGGAAGATGCAAAATGGGCAGTCTGCTACGAAAATGGAAATGGAAAAGGCGGCCGATGTGTGTGTAGTAGGATCCTTGTTGTTCGTTTCGAGTAAAAAATATATGAAAATAAATAAATAGTGCAGATAAGAAAAGTAAAGGAAATAATATTACGCACACACTCAACATTGATATGAGCGTGTGCGTGGTGTCTGAGTCTGTGATAGCTGTATATGTTTGTTTGTGGCGTTGATGATGTCGTCTCCTATTGTTGATGGAAGTCGTGGTGGGTGCTCGCTATATTACTGTGATCTAGTGGAGCAACTGTCGCCTTATGAATATTTTTTGAGACTCAAAGTCAGTATATGGCGTTTGAAGACAATCAGAATGACGGAGAATGCATTTCATATCTTGCACTAGTTTTCGACGGAAGTTATTTTGAGCAACAATACTGTTGTACCGTCTGTATAAGATTTGCATATATATATATATATATATCCATTCCTGCCATCTTTTCTTCGTAGTTCTTTGTAGGCTAAAATTGAGTTCCAGATAACTCAAAACAGCGCTTGGGCATTTCCAGAAATATAGTTACGTTGGAAATTAGGTGGACAGGGCGCTCTCTCGTTGATTATCGTAACAGTCTCATAATCATCATCATCATTACATGGTTCAGATAAACTAGATTTACGCCAACGACCACTGCCAGGTTTGCTCCGGTTAATCTTTCCTATATCAACTAAATTCTGTTCTAGTTCTATAGTTATGGTTAGATTGAAAAAATAGCAAGGTCATTCTGCGTAAAGTATGGTGCACCTACACACCGCGGCAAAAGGATAGCCCACCCGCCTATTTCTGATTTTTTTTCTCAATCGTAAGTAGCACTGCAGTTTCACTTTCAGTCATTCACATATATGACATCTCAAGAACAATCCACGAATATTTGGCTATCTAACTCAGATGTAGACATCTGATATCGGAAATTGTTGTTTTGAGGGTGCGTCAAAAGGCTGTGAAACTTAGTGAAAATGGGAAAACTTTATTTTCAACCTCAGTGAAGAAACCAAATCAAAATCGGAAATCGCGCGTACCTTGTAAAGAAGCAGGAACGTGATTTTGAATTTTCTTAAAGATCCTCAACAGTACGGAAGAGAAATATCCTCCAAGAAGCCGTCAGGGCGACCCGAAGCAGTAAGTGATTTAATCTCGACGGTCCTGATGGACATTCTTATTACTTCCATGACATTACAAAAGAAGAGAAACCCCTAAGTCGACGACAAGCTGGAGGTGGTGGTGTGATGATTTGGGCCGGTATTGGCTGCAGCTGGAAGACCGATTTGGTCTTCGTAAACGGGCGAATGAATAGTCGTGACTACGTGTCTATGTTGAGGGGATCAACTTAGGAATCACGCCGAGAAGATCTGTGCTGAAGGATTAATCTTCCAGCAGGATAACGCCGCAGTTCATAAGGCGAAGATCGCCAAAGAATTCTTCGAAACTGAAGACATACAGTTACTGAGCTGGCTCGCACGCTCTCCAGACTTGAATATAACAGAAAACCTGTGGAACGTCCTATTTAAAGCAGTTTTTAAAGGGGACAAGCTGTATCAAAAGCTACATGAGCTAAAAAAATCTTTCCTGGCCGAATAGCATGTTTTTGATCAAAACCTCATACGTAAATTTTATGAATATATGGCCAGTCGATTAATTTCTGTTCTGAAGAACGGCGGTGCCCCGACAAAATACTAAATTTGTAGAAAATATGTAGGAGAACGATGTTAGAACTCAGTTGTGTTCGACAAACACCAAGTGGGCTATACTTTTCTCGCACCCTCAACTTCTGATATTTAATGTCTATATCTGAGTTAGATAGCCAAATATTCGTGGAATGTTCTTGAAATGTGATATACTTGAATCACTGAAAGCGAAACTGCAGTGCTACTCACGATTGAGAAAAAAAATCAGAACTATGGAGGTGGGCTATCCTTTTGCCACGGTGTGTTTGTAATGTGGGGCTTGTCGAGAAAGAGTTGAAGAGTGATTGCGCCTGGGTGTGTATGGCCATTAAAGATGAGCATATATGGTGTGCTGTTCATTGTTACACCACTACACACAGTACACAGATTAGCTGACTCTACTCGGTTCAGGAACTTTTTCAGTAACATAATTACCTCTTCGGTACGCGCAGAATCTATACTAAGAAATGTTTATGCTTTGGCAGCACTCGGGAGTGAACACCGGGTCCGCTGGGGTGATATGCAGTCACGACAACGCTGCGCAGTCTCTGAGGTCGAAGTGGAAACCATGGTTAATCATGGTTTTTTTTTTGGAGAGTAACAATGTCATAAATATCTGCAAGAGGCTGCTGTTACGATTTATTGTTATTGCTGTTATTATAATTCATAGAATTGGCGGTAATTGGTGACCTTTTCCTCAGTTTCAGGATCTCACCACTTGATCTCATCTGCGCAACGGTCAGTGCAAAATGGAAGGTCAAATTTCGGGGGCTGTGGGAATAGCATGTTGTTATTGTTGTTGTTGTTGCTGATGATGACATCGGTCATCATCTTGGACGATAAGAGCAAGGTCTTAGCATCATCAGGCCAAAATAATAATAACAGTTACAACCATCATCATAATGGCAGTATTCGAAGTAGTAATGTTGATAATAATCGATGATAATTTTTGCAGTTGACATCATTTTTGCAGTTGCTGTTGTCGTTGTTGTTCCTTGTACTGATGGTACCTGATGGAGGTGGAGGAGGAGGAGGTGGTGCTGATGGTATGGTCTGCTCATTTTAGCTTCGGTGATGGCGAACGCTGTTGTCTCGAACAATGAAATATACTACTGCGACAACCACAACAACAACTACCACGCGTCTGCTACCACGTCCCATCCTTTTTCAGCCCCCATCTATTCATCTATTCATTCACTTATTCATTCATTCTGCCTCCGTTCATGGAACTGAATATTAGTGCTACCAATGCTGGCAGTATACTACGGCAATTTCTACGGCAATAACAAAGAAGACTGACCTGGACAACCAACGAGAGTAGCAATCGTAGTCAGCTTTTGGTACTATGATACAACAGCTGCTAGTTGCTATTTAGGCAATCTACATTCAAATTGATTTCAAAATTGTACCTCGGTGAAAATTGACCTCAACAACACAATCGACGTCGAACGCATTGATATTATTTCAACATTCATAACCATGAGCTATAACAAACCACAGAGTTCGCTACCTTCCAAAAAGGACTTAATAGAACATTAATACCTACGTACTTATTATATTTTTTCCCAGATCTCAAGAGTTTGTGATGTGTATGTTTGTTGTATGCACCAAGGACAGTGCTATACTGATGCCAAGACGTATAGTGTAGTATAAAAAGACTAAATGCTATACTATAATAGGCTCCCACTGTTAGTACGAGAGGAGAAAGTGGGTGAATAGGCGAAATTGGCATCAACATTATTATTTTGATATTGGTTATAGTTGATTTCATATTCGTTCTATAGTAATCGCTAAAGCTGCATATCTGCAGTTTCACATTTGAGAATTTTACCCATTTTTCATCGTTTTCGTGAATGTAATAATGAAAAACGTGACCATCAAGATCTACATATATACGTTAATCTTCATATTGTTATATGCCTATTCGGCTGCAAAACGCTTTCACTCTTCTAGTTGGTAAAATGCCCGAATCAGCGCTAGCTGCTTGTTAAGAGCGGGGACGTAGCTTGAACAGCTACAACTCTACTCGCAAAACGAAAAGTCTATGAACAGCAGGTTGAAACTCTGCTCCGCGTCACAGGATTTACATACACAACTTGTATGAAATAAAAATACAACGCCTTCAATTAGTGTTTGTATTATATTTAGTCGTTAGAACTACACTGTAGCCATGCACCAGAGTGAATACAAAAGCAAGAAACAGTAATCCATAATAGGATCCTTGGCTTTTTGTTAACAAAGATTGGTTTATAAACATTATAATAATATGGGTAGTTTTCCATACACAGACAGACACCGAGTGCTTCTCGGCGTCCAATATTGGTTTGCACCAATGTTCTTTAAAAACAAGCGCAAACAAACTTCTAAAAGGAAAGCGAAGTGACAAAAAAAGGCTTCGAATAGAATTCGCTCATCGAAATATGTAACGCTGCTCAAAGACACCGACATTGTTATGGAGATGATTATGAGTAAGTATTGCCTTCAAAGTGTTGCCCAGTCCGTTTACATTGCGCAGGGAACTGACAGCCTGCTAGTGGAATTATGTTTGCAGTATCTTTGTCGCCCTTAGAGCACTAGGGGTTATTTGAGTCGTTGAACTGGCAAGGAACGAAACAACAAACTGTCCTATATATAATAGATGAGCGGACTCCGTGGTGCTGACAATGTTGCTAATACAATAGTTTATCTAAAGAGCTTCTTCTACTCTTGAATCAATGAAAAGAAAACAAGCCAACAATTAATTGCTAAGGGAAAAATTCCAATATATTTTTGGTGACGAAATGTACTTAAACCAAGTGTCAGATCACTAATCGTCAAGCTCAAGATCAGATATTTTTTTAGGAAAAGGTTTCGGCCTGTTTCTAGCTACTAGTTCTCGTTTGTTTAAGGTCGCAAATGATAATTCATTTTTCGAAATATGAATATTAAATTAAAGTCTCGGTGGCACAATTTGGTACAGTGTAATAGAAAGCTCACGTATTTATATGTTCATTAGTATCTTATCCTATATTTTATCAAAGACTTACCCTGACCAATATATGGTTCGGACCAACCTTAGTTACGAAAGATATCAGTATCGAAGACGTATATGGTAGTCATCACTATTGGTTGTAACCAGGGACTCTAGAAACGCAACAGCGGTAATAAAAATCTTGATCTATAAAATGAGAGATTGTCAGTTTCGAAGTTAGCTTTTCATGAATGACTGAATAAAAACTGGCACTATTAAATTAAGTAGGTGAATGCAGCTTATTCAGATAGTATTCTCCTTGAACCGGCATTCATGAAGCTACTCACTCGTGAGTGCGGTTGAGTATTGATATGAGACAAGGTTTATTATTAATAGCAATATATATCATATCAAAAAGATCATGGGATTTCCGACTCCTGACTTTTCTATGCATCACGGTCATATACACGATCAACGCCGCGAATTCTACTAATGTACTCCCTTCTTAATTGGGCAACCCGTATTCTTACTGTTCGCTAATTGTCTTCACTGAACGTAATAAAAGTTCCCGAATGGGCTGTACTGATAGAGTCACAATGAAGAACTTCCATTGAGCAGATCCGGTCACAACTAATACTTATAGACGATATTAAGAGACAGCGAGAGCGCTGTGGTTCAGAAGCCTACGATAATTTATGTAGTCAAATGAAATTCGCCTAAGCAAAGATTTTGCGAATATGCCTTTGATCTGGCAGTTATAGCATTCAGTAAAACGCAATTGTAGCTACGGCCTCTAATATTATTTCTGCCTAATAACTCTCACAAAGATGGTTGTCCCTGCAGTTACTGCGGTTGTCGCGTCATTCGCTTGTGAACGCTAGACCACTTAGAACAGCGGTCTTAGGGTATATGTTCGTCGGTCGCAATCGTAATTTCATTATTGATACAAAAATATAATATGAATATATTTAATATAGAAGATATAATAATATTAGAATATATAGCAACGGGCGCAGCCCCTTCAGGGCTCGGACCCAGCTGAATTACACCCCTTGAATTTCGCTGTCAACGATAGCCTCTGTCGTTAGAGTTATCATTGTTGTCACGTTATGATTATTTCATTGAAACTCTCCCCTTGGACTTTGTCAGTTAACCCACATCGTGCTCATTACTATTATCGTCATTCACGTTGCCTCACGTGGTTGTACTTATTGTTCTAGTTATCCCGTGCCAATCCTTGTTATCCTATTTAAGTTAGCGTATTTCTCCATTGCGGTTGATCCCAAGGTAAAAACAACCTTTAATTTCTAACACGCTCAAAGATTTCTTAAACCATTTGAGGTCTAAATAACACCTAAATTTTCACTTTACGGTTCTTCATAGTTTTGCAACCATTTTTTTCCCAAAAACGCCACAGTCGACCCGACTCTATGGCAGAAGATAGGAAAAATCAGAAGGTGTAAACTACCGTATATACTACTACTATAACGGTACGATTGTAAAGTTACATTGTAAATGAGAGAATATATCGAAGAATGAAAAAGGTCAAGTTGTTCATTTGCCGCAGCGGTTCCCAATACCATTTTGATCTGAGCTAAAAACTTAGTAGTACCGGGCACGTGTTGATCTATATGCTCCCAATATCATATAAATGTGGTTTTTAACAATTTCTTATCGATGACAAGTTATAAATAATGTTACTATTATTTCATTCTACAAATATGATCAGGTTCATTAAAGGTATTGCTTCTTCATTTAAACTGTTTTCTCATAAACGTGTGATTCGTCGTGAACGTCGTTCGACATTGTATTTTGAGCACTACTACATAAAGTGGAGCATCGATATCGACAAGCGTGTGCTCTTATCTTTTTAATTATTTCATTTATTTATTATGTGTATATCTTTATTGTCAATAATAATAATAATAATCATCATAATTATTATTATTCGAAAGTTGAAGGGTATGCGAAGAAAGAAGAGAGAGAGATAGAGATAGAGAGAGTCTTTACTGTATTTAGTCTTCAGATCATCAAACAGCTCCAGGATCAGCCGTCAGTGTCACTGTTGCTTCATATCACTGTTGTCACTCTTGCTGGTCAACTATACTATATCGATCCATATAGTACCAAGCTATTATGCAGGTAGCAGTGACGACAGTTTGCAGCCAAAACACTCTCATTCGTTTGTGCTGCGTGGAGCTATTTTGTTAAGTCGGTAGCGGGGTTGTAGTGTGTTCGCATTGTGCTCGGATATCGGAGCATTCGACGGCGACGGGCGACGAAAAACACCATCAGCGAACGCGAAAAAGAATCGAGCGACAGCAGAAGAGGCCGCAGCAGCAGCAAACGATAGCTCGACGGCAAACAACAAAGGATCACGAATAACTAAGCAGCTGTTGCACGTCTACGATAGGTCTTACCCGTAGCGGTCAGAGCAAGAAGACGGACAACAACAACATCAAGGAGAAGTAGAAGAAGATCAACGGTGATGGTGTACCGTCGGTCGTGGCTGAACTGTTGTTTAAACGACATCATCGCTCCTGTCCCATCACGTTCTGCTGTCCTTCTTCTCACCTTGTCTTAATCTCATATATATATATATATATATATATATATATATTTTTTTTTGAATGAAGCTCGACTTCAGCCGATAGACATAGGATGCGGGAGCAGTGAAGACCGACTGAACTGGAGTAGACTGACTGCACAGTTCCCTGACAGACATGAATATAGACAGATATGAATGCTCACTCACCCACTCACCTCGGTTATTTATTTAATTACTTGCTTACTATTTATCTGTCACCATCAGTGCAACCAGGAAGATCAGTATTATTTGATTTTATTCACCTCTCGATAGGAGAGGCAAAACAAGATGGGCCAGGAGTAAAAGCTGGAAACATACGAATGCAAGGACTCTGCCAGAGACAAATGACGATGACGATGAGGTTTTGCCTCGTGAAAGATCGAACGATGCAGAGCGAATCACAGGAGCAACATGTAACATGTGTTATATTATTTATATTACAATAATTAAACTGTGTTGAAAGGGAGGAATTGGACCAAGCGGTGTATTACTGCGCGGATCGAGAGTAATCAAAATGATCCTAGCCGTTCACATATTGGGTAATTAATATTCGATTTCGTTCGTCTTCGCAACAGAGAACCACCGGATATATTCGACCCGTTTACGAGTCTGACTTCCCCGGTATAACTCATACTATTTCAGAGGAGCAGCTTTTTACAACATATTGCCATATCAGTATCACAACACAGATGTTATTAAACAGACTCAAGTCCTCGAAACCCAACTTGAGGTTGAATAACATTTCTTTTCTCCAATCCCATTCGAATACCATAATATACACGGCGCCAAGTAAAAAGTCTCTTACAGTGCCTCCCGTTTAATTAGTAAGACAAATGCTTAAATCAAGCCTACTTTCGTCCGCTAACTACACAATGTAACTGCTAAATAGTTTGGTATATATATATATATATATATATATATATATATATTATGTGCACTGTATCGCATCATTGCACTGTTGTTTGTATTATTATTATTCTAAAAAATAGTACTTCCAAAAATAAATACTACAATTAAACTAACAACGGCAGTGTTATTATTAGTGTGGTCTTCGTTGACCCTTTGGGGGCCGCCGAGGTCAGATCCCTGATCAAATCCACTTCTCTTCGTGTAGTTGCTGTTGTTTGACCGCAGCAAAGAAACGTAACATGACAGCGTTGGTGCTATTGTGACCACAATGTATATTTGTAATAATGCATACAAGAACATAATCCATACAAGAAGGTTTTGTTAACGTGTATAACTACTAACGTGTATAACTATTTAAGCTAATAAATTTAACAGTGTTACCTAACGTTTTGTAATGTACTGTGTTACATAAAACACATTTTTTTCTTAATAAATAATTCTCGATTTTGTGTGGGTGCTGTATGTGAATGTGCTCTTTGTATCTCTTGTAAGTCATAGCCTGAGTATTAGTGGTGGCAGTGGAGGCTCTATGGTACAAACATATATGAAGCGGCCGTCCAGGGCAGACGTTAGCGTGGGAGAAGAGAATGACATCAGTACACAATTTTTTTAATTCCTCGTGTAATTATAAAAAAATAATCGTATAATTAAATAGTTACTACAACTTTGATGGTGACAACGACTCGAAGCTAGTCAGTGTAACAATCTGTCCATGGACATGTTTCCAACGAATGACAATAGAAGCACATATGTAATTATGCGATTATGTTGAATATAATATCTCCGCTATCGAATATTGTAGAGAATACAACATGCATATTCTTATTCCTCTAAAAGTAGCGCCGCCTTTTAGAGTTTTTGAGTTGCCAACACCATCATCCTCTGACTCCCGATGAAGATCCGAGGTAGAGCTTATTCATCGTCATCAACTTCATCCCCGTGCTGCTAGCAACGATACAAGCATTATTTAGGCGATTTATTGGTTTCTCAGCTATCCTGCTGGGAATATATATATATATATATATATATATATATATATATATATATACAATTGATTGTATTTGACGTGTAGTTATAGTGACGGATGTGGCTTGTTCTTCTTCTTCGTGTCGTGACACAGGGTCTTCGTCTCACCGTTGCTTGTCCTGTTCAAGCGGCCGACGATATTAGAGGCAACGCAGCGGCAACTGTAGCATCGGCTACGGTTCAACGGGGCAACCGGCAATACTTTAGCAATAACAACAACAACTGCAGCTGCTGCAGCAGCAGCAGCCGCAGCTGCCACACATCCATTTGTATGCAGATGTCAGTGATGTAGGTGTTATCGATGCTTCTTGTAGTTGTAGGGGGAGAAATGACGTAACCCCATGAGTAATGCAATGCAATCTAAGGCAAGGAGACAGCAACAACAACAACAACGACCAAATGATTATGTGGACGCATGAAGCGTTGGCCCGGCCAGGCCACTCGCTTGGTCATCATTCCCGTTGTTAACTACTCATCGTCAGTGTTCGTGCTGCTTATTACGGCGGCCAAGTGGCAGTGGACGAAAACAAGAAGAACAACTACGGCTACGACGAAGACAACCATCATGGGGATGGCACTGAAATGGCACTCTGGCGGTTTCTCTCTCTCTCTCTGTGTATGTGGTACTAGTAGCGCTTGCGCTTATAAGGCGCTAATTTTCTCATCGGCCAGTCTGTTTGGCTGATGCCAACACTTGACTGGGCTGTCCAACTCCCTGAGAAGTTCTCGGCAAGGAGAGGTATACTAAGACATGAATACGTTCAAAGGCGTACACGAGAACGTAGGCGAATGATGACAACCCCTGCAGTGGGACAGCTGTAGAGGGGAAGGGACCAGGATCTGGAGGCGGCGGGGAGAGAAGACTAGCTGAAGTAGCATAAACGATGACGCCGGTGTCGTCGTCGTCGTCGTGGTAAGACGATGAGGTGACGATGATGCAGAGATGGAATCAGCCTGTTTGGGCCAAGGGGGGGATCTGAGTCCTTTCCTCTTTTCCTAGTGATTATTGCGTTACTTTGAGTCATTGTTCTTAATTCCTAATGATGGTAATGATGATGACAGTGCTGTACTACATAACCGTGCCGTCTTCTGCAGATCTGTCTGACCGGCAAAGTGGTTGAGAGGGGAGTGACCAGTGACGATGGTGACACAAAAAAACCGTCTACCAATCATTCAGCGTACGAAACTATTCAGTCTTGTTCAAACTTTTTTAGAGCCTGTGCCTAGCTATTGCGATCATGCATCGTCCAAATATAAATGTTCTCATCTCTCTATTTCAATGTTCATTCTTCGTTGTTGTTGTTGTTGTTGTTGTTGGTGTCTACAAAAATGCACGAATTATACTGAGCCACTTGATGTATTTCAGTGTTTTTTTATGCTCAGGCAAAAAATATCTTCTCCCACAACACAAGAGCAAACGCGACAGAGAGGGGGAGGTGAGAGAAAACGAAAAATAAAGGAAGATTAGTGACGATAACCTTGTGTGTGTGTGTGTGTTTGTGTGTGTGTTTGTGTATATGCTTGTGTGTGTATGTGTGTGTTTGGTGAGGTGTCATCTATTGTCTATCGCCGTAAGCGCGTGCGTCATCTGTTTTAGCGATATGTAGGTACGCACCGACTGGAACTCGACTGGATGAACAAACACAACCGGCTTGATGTTGTTTCGTTGCTGTTGTTTTACAATTAGTGTGTCAGTATGACAACAATAAACGTAGCAGCGACAACGGAATTGAAATACTTTGTTTCACCGATGATTAATGAGGCCGCACGAGCGAGCGAGCGAGTTCGTGTACTGTAACTGCTATATTTGATACAGTCATGGCGTATTGGATATGTAATTTTTGAGATGATACCAATTTAATGACAACGACGATGATTATGTGCCTTCGCAATACTCGTTTTCTACACATACAGACAGGCACACAAGTTTGCAAAACACTTCTGTTGCAATGCAAAATTGTAATCAATTAACATATGCAGGTCTGATATCAATTCGTTCTGCTCGATTTAGCACGTTCGTTGCTGACTTTGATCCTAAAAGCCGAATGCCAATATTGTATGATATACGTCCACTCAGTGAATACCATTAATAAAAAAAAACATTTTATTAGAAGCGCACTAAAATAACAGCCTGAACAGCTAAGACCATTTTAGAACCGCGATGAGAGGATCGTATAGAGAGAGTTCATGGCGGTGTTGGGGTATGTGGGCAAAGAATCTTGTCACAGAAATAATCACAATGGTAACATTAAGAATTTTACCTAAATTAGAACTTATTACGATGTGACTTCCTTTGATTGCGGAACAATGGAAAATTATACACTGAGTATAATTGTTACATACATGCTTACGAGCTCGTAAATGTATTTGAAGTATCACTTTACAGAGGTAGTGCTCCTTGCCCAAGAAGTCACTTTGACTACAAAATCACATAAGCACTAACATCTATACCCTTACGATTTCGACTGTGGAAGTTCGACTTCGTGTGTATAACATAGTATTTAGTTGTATTCAGACATAGACAGTGTGCGTTGAGGGAGTATATTCGAGAAAGCATTCAAATTTGTTGGATTGCAGAAGTAATAAACATGTACTGATCTAGTAAAGTCCCTCGCGACGACAGTATGCTTCCAAACGCTTCGAAACTTTATCACATAACCATATTGACGTTTGATTGGATGGTAGCTATATATATATATATATATATATATGTACAAATAATTTCTTAACAGTAGCCGTAGACAGTAACGTGAACATTTAACTGTTCAAAATCACCACAATTCCCGATATCTTGCATTCCTCGCAACGATAAATCAAGAGGTCCTCACGACAAATACACAATTTCTGTGCTGCCAAACATTAATTTGTCACTTACTGAGATGATATGATCGGTGTATCCTGTATATGTAGGGTACAGTACTCACCTGAAAATACGAAGCATTACATTATTATTATTATAACTCAATACGAATGCGTCTACTGTAGCAGTTCTTGTTAGCATATTTAATGTTATTTTTCAGCGCTTTGACAATATTACCCTGTTAAGAAATAGGCCTGCTCCCCTAATTTAAATCGTATCTATACATTGCTCTGTAGGAAAATAACAAAATCACTCACAGGCAGGGGAACGCGAGGTTGTATGAGACGGGAACTATACAAGAATAGCCACAATGTGTGCTCGTTTTGAAACTGAAGTCTATAAAACGTTAACCATTGTTGAGGCTCGCTTTTTTGTAGTTACCCAAACTTCATTAGAAATTTTTTTCTCGGGATGGCTCTCAGTTAACATTTGACGTCTACGGTCTGTTGTTTTTGCATTGTTTCATAAGACGGATCCCCAGCTTCAAATGTACGACTGTGGGGATCGAGACCATGTGTGCACCTACGTGGCCCGCTCGTTCAGTTGCCGGATGGACGCGAATGCACCACCAGGCCACCTCATTAGAACTATGACGAAGAGAAATACGAAGGTCGTTTTTATTTGTTTGTCCATAGCTGTCCCTCAGTTATTTTCCCATAGCAGTAAGGCCTCAGTACCATTGCTGTATACCACTGCTTCAAGGACGTATCATGTCGGTCATGCTGGGCTGACCTGGGCTTTCCTCTAGCAGACCTCCTATGTGACCACAGTTTTTAGGTATAGAAGCGGTGATCACAAACAGTGATGTTGCTGTAAGTCGTGTCGATAGCAATCCCAGACAAAGCGATGCGGGTTGATTAGCCACCAAGGCCAAGCCGCCACAAGGTCGTTTTCAGCAATTTCGAAATTGATACCAGAGATCCTGATATCGATTTTCCTTCTATCACAGTTTCATCTGTTCCGGAGCTTGGCTTTCATAAAACAGTATAAAGACAATTACTGTTATAAATACCCCCCTAAGTGACGTGCAGTCTATATTCCTCGGGAGCTGTATGATCTGGTTTCAGTGGGGCTATGTGGGACAGTGAGGGATATTCTTTATTAATTTCATTTCAGTGACCTGTGTGAGGTGCAGTCACACAATAATAGCAATAATATATATATATATTCTGTTTTTTTCGAGCTGACCCTCAGCTGTTCCCCTATGTGACAGGCCTCAGCTGTTAACCTTTTAGGTTGTATATATGTATATATATATATGTATAGACATATACATGTATATGTACATACATATACAGATATATGTATATATCTATCTATCTATATATATATATATATATATATATAAACAGTTCTTAAAAAATTATTCAGCATATTTTGAAAACCTTGCTGAATAAAGGTGGGACTAGAGGACAAGATACTGCATGATATTTTTAACATAGTTCCCTGCATTTAGAACACACGTATATACGTATATAGGACAGTGTATTTTGCATAGACCCAAGATTCAAGATGTCGATTATTATTAAATGAAACTGGACTGGCAACTTGACGGTGAAACTGAAAAATCAGAAAGCTTCAAACTCCAATAGGAACTTAAGCTAAGTTCGGTGTTCTTTAAGAAATGCTCTTTAGTTACCTTCAAAACCGACAAATGTGGGTCAATTTTCCATCAAGTTGCGAACTTCCCCGATACCCCTTGCTACATGTGTGCCATACTTCATCTTTTCTTTTGTAGGAAATTGTAACGACCATGTCCCCACAGCATATCATCGACAATAAATCCTATTACTGACAAGCGTATTACATTTCTTAGGTGGCTGGGTTACATCAATTGGGTGATCAATTAAAGCAAGATGAGCCTCAAATTACAACTTTAAATATACATCGTATGGAAACTGTGAATACATATTGAGCGCTTTCCGTAAGTTCCAAGAATAAGGGTTGGCTTGTGACTGAACTGGATCCTTGGGACCGGTTCGACTTTGTGGCTACCAGTGGCTACGAGGGTTAGTTACCGATCACATATAGCCAGCCCCAGCAGCGGCAACCATTTTCCAGTAAGCAACGGAGAGAACTTTGGAGTATAGCTTTCAGCTGTCAGTACACTAAGGCCATTAAGAACATGCCAAGTTCTGAGCAACCATCCTACTATGGTCAATGATGCTCCTCTCTCTCTCTCTCTCTCTCTCTCTCTCTTTCCCTGCATGAACCCTTATCACATAAACACGACACGTTTCCCAACGTGTATTTTTTCAAAGGTTTGGCATTAATATAGGCCCTGCTAATGAATATTGGATACAAGTCTGCTCTGTGCTTGGCTGCTATCGCAAGTATATTGCTTTCGTTGTAAACTTAAAACTTCAGTCATAGGTTCAACTCACCGATTAGCATAAAGTGGCTTCGACTATTACAAACTCGGCTAAAAGCGCACACCCACCTCACGGTCACGCGAGCTATTTGACAGGTGATGACTCAATCGATCCAACGATCGTACTTACTTCTAAGCCAAACCATGAGAGAGCAATTTGTGTTATGTTTACTAAGGATGTCGATAAATAGGCCAGCCCCAGCCAAAATGGCACAAAACGACGATCCCATTCGTAATCTCACGAATTCTTGAACAAATCATCTCTTATTGTTGTTAAGGGGGGTGTTGCCATGCTAATTCATGTCAACACCGTGACCGCCCTGTTTCTGGATCAACAGCACCAGCCTTCCCAGCATCGCTTTGTGCATTCCTTGAGTAAACAAATCATAGCTGTAAATGATTTACTGGCATTTACCTTCTTCATAACTTATAGCTATTTGAAATTCGTATAATTGATGTCTTTTCAATTTCATTACATCAACTAACACGGTCTATTTCATTGGGCGTGTGCAGCCGTCTATTTAAGGTTATGGGGTTCAATTTCGGTCATTAATATTTCTTCTCATTTCTTATTACTGTGTTGACAGAACCAATGGAGACGTTGATTGGATTTCGTAAACAACTATTTCATCAGGTAAAAATAACAACTCTCCGTAATGTTACAACTAAGAAATCGGCCCCGACTCTCCTTTTAGATGAGGACAAAGACTTGGTAATGATCCAGAATATGAATTACAACCAAATTTGACTAGGTTCCAATGGCTAATTGTGCTATCCATTGCATGGAGCTGATCTGCCCTGCCAGATTTACCGCGGAGGTTACAAACAGTTTATTTAGTATGCATAACGTATCAGTTAGCCAGCGAGAAGTACATAATTTTGGCAGATTCCCATGATTGAGTCCAGCCGAACATCACGATAACGGTTGATCAGAACAAGCAAATATGAAAAGGCTGTTATCGACACAATGAGTTAGTGCAGGTGTCATAATCATGGAAGCAATTATGAGACCACTGAGATACAAAATTGCCACGAAAACTCGAACCATTAAGTCAACAAAAACGCATTAAATATTAAGAGAAATAAGTGGCATTTCATATATTAGTCATTTGGCAGTGCTCCGGGGGTAGACTTTGCAAAATAATGATAAATGTAATATTCAATACCCAGTTTGAGGCAAAATAATATCATATATATATGAAATTGTATATAGGCTCTATAAACTCTGTACTCTATCTACTCTTGGGTGGCGCAACCTGACGTCTCCATCTTTTGCAAGTGAGGTGAGTACCACTTGGGATATCCTGAGAAAGCTTTTGTAGCATACGCTCTGTTCCTTTATTCTGCGGACGTGGGTAGTTCTTGTAGCAGGCGCATACGTCAACTAGCAAAGTTTGCATTCGGGGGTATGACGCTTCGATGGTTTCAAACGTAATAGAGACACGTGATATTGTGACCGCAGGAGGGCGTGCCTGTGCAACTTGAATGCCTCAGTACGGCAGATACCTCCTCCTGGACTGGAACTCACAGATTCAGCTCAAAGAGATCGACGACTACGGCGGCCCATAGAAAGGCCTCCCCGCGAATAACAACATGTACACGAATAAAAAATCAGGGTGGGGGCTCAGGTTGTTGATGAACACATATGTGTCTTACATAAATATTAAATGTGAATAGTTGCCGTAGGGGAATTCGTCAACGTCGAATTTCACTATCATGCGTGGGTTCAGCCTATTCTAGAACTTGCATATAAGCTGTTGCGAGTTCTACTGTGAACGTCTCGTTCACGTTTGAAAAGGCTGACGTAGCTTTGCTCTTCGATCTCAAGCGTGTCTACAAAAGCTGTATTCCATAAGTGGCAGTTGGGGAGATTTTCAGAGTTGATGGCATGGGGCCGTATGCTGAGATGGCTTCGACAGACTTTCGATTGTGCTATTTGAATTGCGCTTACTCCTCAATACATGATGGATCCGAAAAATGTGGACAATTCCTCTCCCATTGGGAAGAAAGGGAATTCTCAAGGACGTAAACGAGTCTATGTCAACAAGTCGCAAATGTATCCGTCTTTCCTCGAAAGCTGTTGTGGGCATCAACCATGAATATGAAATATAATAATCAAGCCTCTCGATTCCCCACACTTCAATGGAGAACGACAACGATCGATCATTCTGTAGATCCCTTGAACGTAACTAACACAAACACTGTCCGTCTTCACAAGTTCATATGGGAAGTACTTAAATTAACTGACATATAATGCTGCCACTATAAGTACTGCATTTACTGAACCCTAGAAATAAAACTGAATCTGACAAGTTTACAGGCATTGCCGAGTCGTCCTAAATACGAGGTCCAAACTTATTAGGTAGTCCCCAGCAAACTGTCGCGCCTTTCGGATGGCGCACAGCCCGAGCTACGCCACACAATGCGTTCATTTTTGGAGTGGGCACGCGGTAGGAACGTGGCTTCCTTTCGAACACTGAGTGGTTTCGATACGATCAGAAAGATGGACGCTGTAGTAAAAAGTTCAAATTCCCCCAAAAATCAACGGGAAATCATCAAGTTTTTGTTTCTCCAAAAACACCCTCCAGCTGAAATCCATCGACAATTAGTGAACGCGTACGGCAGGTCTGCCTTATGCCTGCGAACGGTGCAACGTTGGTGCGAGCGATTTAACAGTGGAGATATGGACACCGATGACCATCGAGGTGGGGACCACAAATCAGGTGCGACAAGGGACGATCGGATTGACAGAATCAAGGCAGCTTTTGAGCAAACTAGAGCTTGGTCCATGGAGTCTTTGTCGGCTGAAACTTTGATTCTTCGGACGACGTGTTATAGAATTATCACCAATATACTGAAGAAAAAGAAAATCAATGAAAAATGGGTTTCCTATAAACTGAGTGCTGACCAAATGAAAATGCGTGTGGAGTGTTCGACATCTAATTTGAATACTTACACGCAACAAACCAGTCGCTTAGAGCACACCGTGTCGATAGACGAGACATGGGTTAGCCTGCATAGACCCCCAGATAAGGACCAAGCAAAACAGTGGCTCCGACAAGGTGTAGTGGCGGCGTCTGTGGCAGTGCCAGATAGATTCGGACGAAAGGTGTTGATTATACTCGCTCTGGATATCAAGGGTGTTTGCTATTACGAAATATTAGCGGCAAACGAAAAACTCAATGCTTCCCGATATCTCGGCTTCTTGAAAGGATTGATGAACAAATGGCGTGGGGATCGACAGCACCGAGTGTGGTTACTCGACGACAACGCAAGACCTCACCGCACTGCTGAAATTACGACCTGGATGGAGGGGCACAATATTGAGCAATGGCATCAACCCCCATATTCTCCTGATTTAAGCCCATGTGATTATGGTTGTTTCCATGCATTAAAAAGGGCAATAGGTGGGGTTCCATATGCAACCGTCGAGTTACTCACAAAAGCAATAGATAACGAAATTATATATGGAAACGCAAATGGTAAATATTTGGCTATTTCAAAACTCCCAGAGCGCTGGAATCGGTGTGTCAATAAAGCTGGAGAGTACCTCTAACTCATACTAAAAGATCTTTGTTCTAACTCGTTTAGTTCAAAAGTTATTGGCATTTAAAGAGGCGACAGTTTGCTGGGGACTACCTAATACATAAAGAACAATCAAATTCTCGCAGACTTAATATATTAGAAATCAACTATTTGGTCAATTTTTAATATATTAATTGTAGCGAGACCATGTCTATTCCAAATATATCAGCGACGGTGTGACTTAGGCAGCAGCTAATACATAACTCCAAGCGTGCCGACTCCAGGGAAGTGATACACTCTCAGCAGAGAAGGTTTTAGCAGGCAGAGGCGTTTTGTCATCCACATCAACCTCCCTGCACTGGATCGACCCACTTTCATGGAGACTGGAAGGTGTCTCCGGTGGGGTCCGTGCGTTTGAAGAAAATTTCCTCCTCTCAAAAAAAAGTACATAACTCCCAACCGATAGAGGCTGGCAGGGAAATTGTTGGTAGCTTAATTCCTTGTTAGTGTGGGAAGCTTTTATCTGAAAATTGACTCAGCCGCCTATCGTGTCGTTGCATCGCTTTTCCGTCACATGGGGCGGCTGTCAGAGGAGACTAGATAAGTTTTTCAATAAAGCCAGCGTACACTCCAAACCCTGTGTCAGTCCCCTTTAACACCGAAGTAGTGCTAAAGAGCCCGCCCAGTCACTTGGTGGCAAAAATGGAGTTGTGGGTAAGTACCCTCTTACAACCAGTGATGAGTGCACCACTCACAAAGGGTTGGCGAACTATCGACAACCTACGCTTATTGACAGTAAGTCTCGGTTATCTCGCTTGTTGTGTTAATCAGACTATAATAATAATAAGGACTAGTTGAAAATCCATGTCATCTTGAGCACTGAAAGTACACGGTCCTTTAACGATGGATGTGAAGACAGAAGTTGCCTTTTTCAGGCTTAGCTCAATGCCACCAGAGATTGCAATTGTCACGCACTGAAATAACGCATCAAAAAATAGTTGAAACAAGTAAAACAATGGAGCTTGAAACGAAACAATAACGATCAACTAAGAGAAAACGCAAACAAAAAATGGATCACAAATCAAATAACGGAAGCCATTAGATACAGAGACATTCTAGTACAAACAAAGAGACAATTATTAAAAATATCCGTTTTAACCAAACAGAAGTGAAGGCTCGAAAGCAATCAAACCGAGACCCAATCACGATAATGATGACTCTCACCTTCGATATCCGTGAAAAAAACCCAGAGGTTCGCACTTTGCAGAACCTTTAATAAGGGGAGCACCATCGTAGAAAGGCCAGTCTAGATCGAAGAATCAGTAACGTCAAGACAAGTTGACGATGACTAACATATTCAGGATGGGCTACAACCTGCACTAATGGAAGGTCGCTAATAACGTATCCTTTCGCACAGGATTACTTGACGCATGACCCCAGGCTACTGCAAATCTTTAGCTGGGCGACAGTTGGACATTGTTATAACTTAGTTCCCTGAGCAGAATACATGCCACAATATAGAGCAAATATAGTATCCACCAAATGGCTTGATTACGACTGGAATCTTATTAAGTTTCGGTTATATTGTTTTAATGCCCTATAAGAAAGCCATCCTGAGATCGAGTTTTTTCTGTATACGATGCTGACCCTTTCATGTATTATGTGTTCCCTTACATGTTTATGTGGAAGTCAACTCGTACGTACTGAAGTAGAACTGGCTTTTGAATATATATGGTTGCAACCTGCAACACGAAGGCTGGACATGGCAGTTCACCTGAGCTAACTCAAGCTCCTCTGTGCTTATTAATTATGCTGCTTAACAACTCCAACAAACGAACAGGTGGCGCGAGGTTCTTCCGAGCTCACTGTGTGCATACGGAGCGTGTGTACGCTGGGTGGTGACCGTGGCATGCTCCCCTAGATCCTGGGTAAATCAGATGAATTCACCTGATATACAGGCGGCTGAGGCTGTCAGGACAGCGGTTCGCTTCGCCGTTGACGATGACAAAATACCCCGCAGTGCATGTTTCCTCGTTACTTTCTGTGGTGGCTAGAATCAAAGGTGAGATTTGCCTTTCCGGTGCCAGGGTGACCGCAAATTGCTTCGAGTGGATAGAAGCATCCTAACAGGCAGTGGCCTTCCCCATTGGGCAATGAGGCAGCATTTGGCCAGTTAGAGTGCTTTCACCTATGTCTGTTAGTGAACAGGTCCCAGGTTCAGAGTGCAGGTTCAAACTGTACCGTGGTCTCAGGGAGGTGTGGATTTTTCCTCCCCATATCTCTCATAGTAATGCCACCATACGGATAAGAATGGAAAAAGGTCTGATGGGAGAAGGGCTGAGAGTCAGCCACAAACGAAAGTACATATTTTGTTCGTGAACAGACCTCCTTGGAGGGGTGGGTATATTAGATTTCTTGAGCCACCTGAGCGGTGGCGCGCCTGGTCGGTGTTCCCTCTTCTACCGAAGTCCTGCTTTCTTTGGGTTGGGCTACGGGCGTATCCCGGCGGCTGTCTTGATCGATTGCATGGGCGTTAGGGGACCTTCTAGCCGTAGCTGTCTTTTACAATGTCTCTAACTCATATGAAACATTGTAAGACTGTCATGTTTTGTCCTATCTTAATGCTCCTATTAATTATCCTATTTATTATCTGTTGTACTTTCTATGCCTGTTGAATTACGGTGTTGTTGCATTTATCCATTCTACATCCGAGTGAGACTGTCGAATTGCATTGTGAACTAGGCCTTGCATTATTTCAATGTGTAATAGCTAAAATCCCTACGTCTATATAACACGTATTGATTTAAAGCCATAAGGGTGTTACAGTAGAATAGAGACAAAACAATGCCACAAAAAAATAGAACTGTATTTTAAAGGAAAAATGAGGGAAATCATTAAGAAAAGTTTTAGGTTTTGCCAACAATCCCCTAGCGCTTCACCACCAATAATTGAGGTTCTCTACCTAGTAAAATACACGTTATTAATTATGTATTGTAACTAACTAGTTATTTTCGGAAGCGTCAAACTTTGGTTAAGTATATATATATATATATTGGGTGTTCAAAAAGTTACGAAACCTTAAGGGAGACTAACCAAGGTTCAATGCTTCCTAAAATTATATATATACATATAAAACGGCTATTTATTTTATATTTTATGATATACAAATTCGTGTGAACCATATAATGATGGATACGTATAATTAAGGGGTATATGATACAATGAATCCATTTTTGTCTGCATCTCGTTTCACATCTGAATGAGAAACAGCACGCCAAGACAAATGGAGGGGCGAATGTAATACAAAAATAGTCTGTATACAAAAATTCATCAACACAATTAATCTATAACATATTGAACTCAGCCTATGGCTACGCAGCACGATGAATCGATTCAATGAGAGGAATCAATCTAGTCGTTGCTACACGATCAAAGGAAAAAAGGCGACGGTTCTTATCCGTAGTATGGTGCCACTTATCCACCCACCAAGTCAGCCACATGGGCAGGGAAGAAAGTCCTTAAATTCAGTAAAGGCAATGTTCTCTGCGTCCACGTAAGGATTCTTGTTTGCTAGACGCTTACAAGCTGTAGAGCAGATGTTGCCTCAGCTCGATGAGTTTTTATGTTATTTCCATTCCAAAGGTTACGGCGACCAAACGTCCATCATGGTGATACCATCAAATCTCTAACGGTGTGCCCCGGATTCTTAAAATGGCCCGGTGATCAGCGGCGCCGTCTTCTATTTTCAAATTACAAAAATCGCGACCGCAACCCCAGCCAATCAGACGCTGCAAGTGTAGGACGACCCCGAAGGCGAAGAGGGTATTCACCATAGACTTGAAGGCGGTGCTTCGACTCTTTAATGTGCTGAGACCCCGGCCAACCAAATGTCTGATAATTGCGTTGGGCCCACCTTTGCTGTAACACTCTCTGTAAGCTCATTAGCTCTATTTGTACATGAACATTGAGATATATTGTATTTTATAATATTAGTCCACTCAGATAGAATAATGGATGTTGTCATAAACAAATCATCATATAACAATAACAACAATTATAATACCTGCAGGCAACTTACTGTCCTGTATATTACCATGTCCCCATTGGCTTTAATAATAAAGGTGTATCCGTGTTGTGTTGTAGAGAATGTAAAAAGTGTGAAACCTGCCGTCGAATTCCAGAATTTAAATGCTCAGGCCTCTATGGCTGAAGAGGGCCAACGTTTAGCAACCTGAAGGAATTGTGTCTCAATGCAGGAACCGTAGGACCCAAACAGTAGGAACTAACTAGAAACGCTGCCTGACTTCCAGGCAGCGTTTAACTAACTAACAGCGTAACTCCAACGTGGACGTAAATTGTGGTAACGGAAATTTTCTGCCTGAAGTGCTCTAAATACTGTTAGGTCAAAAGTATTAGGTCATTTGGGGCTTGTTGTACATCGAGAATACTGGGTAACTATTTTTGAACAAAAATGATTAGAGCTCTGGAAGCCTATGGACGGCAGTACACTTCCATTTGCGTTCAAACCATACTTAATTTTGTTGTCGATCGCTTCCTAAAGCAAATCGATGTTTGCATATCGCACGTGACAAATTACCCTTTTTAATTTAATTTAATGCATCTAAACAACGACCTGCACGAAGGCTTAAATAGGGAGAGGATGCAGGACGACTCCATCATTGGACTCGATTCAGTTCGCTATTTCAGTGGTGAGGTTTTGTGTTGTCATCGAGAAGCCACGCTCCGGGTGATTTCGATTTACGTGTCATGTGTCCATGAGTCTCTTCAAGAACTCATGGACACATGACACGAGATATCGGGTTGATACATTGATGGTTTCGTTTTTACACAGTAACTCAATATAACAAATAAAGTTGACATTCACAGCAAGTATAATCATCAACTTGGAATCCAATCTATTTGGCACTGCCACCACTAGGGATATCCCGTCACTCACTCGAAACCATTACCTTGCCTGAGCGGGATCAGACGGCTGGTACAAACTCACCTATAACTCGTCAATCGTAACGGTGAACGTTAGCTGAGCTTTTTGCTGCTTAGAGTCTCGTAGATCGCATTTAGAATATGCCACAAGTGTTCCCATCCACGCAGTCGCGGTGGACCTATTTTCCATTTTTTTTGTTAATTGTCAATGTTTCGAGGCAAGCCTAGTTTCATAACCGCCATGTATCGCTCAGAACAGCGCCGGCCCAATTTTCACTCCACAGGATATCTAAAACGAACTGAATTTGAACTCTGAGACAGTGGCCACAAGGACCACATTGTCTCTCCAACTCGTAGATTACATTCGCTCCACTGGAGCTTCGTGGAAATTTGTTCAAAAAAATTATGATCGCACGTCGGCTCTCAATTGCTGACCGATATCGTTAGTTTACTTTTTCTCTAAGGTCATAGAGAAATTGATATGTAATGCCAAGACTGGAAGGGTATCTCGATTCAAAATATTTCATCGCCTCATGTCAGTTCGGTTTCCGTCGCTCCATATCTACTGGAAAAGCTCTGGCAAGAAATATCTGATTATGAAGAAAAAAAATAAAGTCCGGGAGTATTTGATTTGTCAGCAGCCTTTAATTGCGTCCGCACCCCTTCCCATGTAGACGCTGGGGCATCTTGGAGATTCTTGCAGATTCTACTGTCGTAGCCTGGTTTCGTTCGTACCTCTCTGATAGGAAATAGGCTGTGAAGGTTGGTGATGTGAATTCTAGATTGGAAGCTATGAACATTGGGATACCCTGGGGCCCTATCCTGGGTCCTTTCATGTTTATCATACTAATCTTGCTGACGGTTGTACAAGATGAAAGCCTGCGCGTATGACACCTCACTCCTCTCTTGGGTCTCGTTTCCAATCTATGCCACGGGAAGGAATATAACTCGCCGTGCTTCTGTGTTTGTTGTGAAGTCTTTCGCTATTAATGAGTTACTGCCAACCAGCCGTATGGAGCTCTCCCTCTCGCGAGATCTGATAGCTAACCTCAGCTCAGAAAAGAGCAATAAAGACTGGCCCCCTTGACTTGATGATATCTTACACCCTGAATTATAATCACATTTATATTACGAGAGCTTATGCATTTTAGCGTATTAAATTGTACAACGCAAAACGGAGCATTAGTCACTAGTAGGATGTCGATATAGCGAAACCGAAAATTAGCGCTCAACGCTCCAGCGAACGAATTTTGCATTGAGAGATATAATGAACAACTTTATAATCTATGTCCTTGAATTCTGTAATATACACTTGCCGTCAGTCCCCGTGTTGCATCGAAAGGAATTCACGTTAAACACGAAAGTTTAATATAATCCCTGTTATATATATACTTAATGTAATCCCGCTGCGTGGCATATAAGAGAGCTTAAACATTGTGAAATTGCAGCTCCTTTAATAAACCAATAAAGCTTTACCTTTTACCTTTATTATTGAGCATTTTAGATATATTCGTTCGAATGTATGAGCTCGCTATATATAGGCTAAGTTAGGAAAAGGCTGAACAATCCAGTCTGCGAGTCGTACTATGAAAATACGTGCAAAATAAAAGAGCATCTGAATTAAATTTAATTGAATGATGAGAAATGACGTCGATGGTTGGTGGTCACCTGGTAAACTGAGCACTGACCAAGGTAGGACACTGATTTCGATTGAATTCGTCTCTAAACCAGGCCTTTTCTATTCAGGAACTGCTTCTTTGTCCTGAAAAGTATCTACCATAGTCATTCGTATAACGATGAGTTATATAACGTACTTAAAACTGGAAATCACAAATCACTCGTCCCTCCTTCGTATGACGTTTCGCAAGGCACCAAACCACAGTGAAATTCCCTTATTGATTAGATCCGTGTCCCAAGACCAACCAAAGCGCAACACAGAATTAAAAATTATTTGTCTTCATCCATGCTATATCTATATCTAGCACAAAATTCTCCTAACATAATCGTTGGCAATCTTTATGTGTGAAATCCAAACTAGAATACGTATTGAGGATACTGAATCGAAAGATAGACGCGCGCGCAGTCATCCGAAGCATGTATGCCTTCCTTGAGGAGGAATTGCTTTGTTCAATATGCTACATATTGCTTTTTCTTCTAGGCCATATGTCTCTCTTGTGCAAAACAAGTAACGATGTTTTCGAAGAGGGAGACTTTTCCTTGGTGGAGGCATTTTCCTATATTCAATACATTGTCAACTTTCTAACATTTCAAATGTTCCCACCAAGCTGTTCTTGCCTAACAATTAGCAGTAGCAGTACAGATAGCACTTAACGCTGTAGCAAATATGAATACATGACCCGCGTCTCAATTGCATAAGGGCCTGCCTCAGGGACTGCGCGGTTGCCTTTCGGGTGTAGACATCGCGTGTGTTTGTCATATCCAGTTATCTAGATAGATAGATGTGATGACAACGGTAATGCTGTTATCCTTGTTATGTCTGATATCCTGACCGTCTAACGCTCCACTCGCTAAACGTGTCCCTCGGAGAGATGCAGCTAAACAAATATACCATAAATAAATAAATATATATATATATATATTTGGGCCATCGTAAATGTTGTCGACAGTCATCACTGGTCATCATAAATACAAATGTATTAAAAAGAAGATGGGAGTAACCCTAATTTCAAAATAAATCGTATAACATCGACTCGTACAAAAAAAAGGCGCGAAGAAAAATGCTTAAAAAAATCTCGAAATTTTTGAAAACGAACATAATGTGATTGTGTTCATTATTGAAATGAACACAATGTATTATAAGTGTATTTGAATGCTCCACTCACAAGATTTCGTCTCTGAAACAATATCACTGCAGTCTTTAGGTAGAAATACAATGGTCTGAAACGATTCAGGGCAAAATCACACACTTACAGTGATTCTATAACATTTTCTGGCGGTCTCTTATCGTCTGTGATCTCCTTTAATCCCCTCTGTATAAGGTCCATGCCATGCATCGACAGTAACAAAGAGATTGCTTGGCAGTAACCTAGTACTAAACGGATCCCATAAATCGATCGAGTCTGCGTGAGATAGAAACAAATAAGGTCCGAGAAATATTCGCTCTCACACCGCACCATAAGCTCAGATTGATTCGAAGAACTTCAATAGAACTATGGAAAAACAGGTCGACTTTAAATTTCTCTGTAGAATTTTTCATTATTTTGGAGCACCCTTATCACAACTACAGGACATTTACATTTTCACCAGTCTTAACAAGAAGCCTTGCAAAGGCGCTTTTACCAGCGTATGCAATGTAGTTTATATATTTTCCTGTAACCTGACAAACGATTAACCTGCTTACACTTTTGTTCAGCTTTGTTCATTATTTCTTGATTTCCGAATCATATAATGAGGAAAAGTGAACGATCAAATTTGCAGACGTGATTAAAATTACAGCACAAGAATAATTATTGTATATCGATATGCTACGTAAAGCACACAGACATATGCATATACAAGTATGAGCTATTTATGACACACATTCAGTTATTGCTGGGAATGCTCATTCGTTTTATCCATTCTTATTCTGCGTAGCCCATTAATTATAGGGCACCGGGTGGAGTTGATGATTTTTTCTACGATGAACGAAAAAGAGGCAAAACTAGTGAACGATGACAAAGCAGCACTGGGTTGCTTCGATGATTTCATTGTGGGGTTCGTATCATCGTAACAGCAGAAGCTTTAGTTGTTATAGTAGTTGCTGCTGTTGTTGTTGTAATTCCAACGTCGAGTCACTCACTCAGATGTTTACTCCTCAATCAGTCAGTGGCTGTTGTTCTTGTTAATTTGATCTTTCGTTACCACCGTCGTGTATGCAGTCGTTGGTGGGATGGCTTCGTTCGGCCAGAGTTCCCCGGGCTCATCTTTCTGACACTGGTCTGAATGTGACCGGCAGCCATTGATTGCTGCTACATCATTGTGTTATACTAGCACACACACACACACAGACACAGAGTGGTGATCATAATAATAATATTTTGTTTCACGTCTCTTTCGGGTTGACCCCTCTTTGTTTACGAGTTGTCTATTAATGTGCTATGCTATTCCATGTCACAACGATGGGCGAGGCCCGCACTGATCTCTCACTTAGCAGTAGCAACAGCATAGGACAATCGACAACATTAACTTCGTATTATATTGGTATTAAGGCCATAATTCGTCACCTACTTCAGAACATCAGTTCTGAACAAAGTAATTACAATAGATCGGTTTTTGGTCGAGCAAAGATAAAAATAGATTATGTACATAGATCTATATGGATACGAAATAGAGGCTGCAAAAATACCGCTTGTTCTGACTTCCACACTTTCATTAGTTATCTCGTTCCAGATTCGATACTTCTTCCCAAATCATTGACAAATCTTTACGCATATATATATATATATATATATATATATATATATATATATATATATATATATATATATATATATATATAATCAGTATGCACTATAGAACCATCGCTTCCAATAATCATTAATTAGTACTAATATTCTGCTCTATGTTATAAACGAAGTTGACTCGAAATGGGCACTTCTCAATTTGTCACCTTCGTGTAAAATAAGAGCAGAAAAAAGAATGGAGATCGTCGTACAATCGGCAGCAACCTTTGAGGTTGCTATTTAATCCATATTCACTCCTGGCTAAATGCCTGACATGGATGAATTATTCCGTGCGAATCAATAATGATAAATGAAATAAACGGTATCATTAATTAATTAATATACCGAGTGCATCTATCTATTGGAGAGTCCAATTGTGTTCCTATCGTTTTGCCTGTATCTTCAATGGGCCCCTATTCGAAATCTGGTTCCCTGGCCGTGAGCCGAGTTCAACTTAGGTAACCTCACCCTTCTCAGGTCGCAGAGGCAAACAGCTGGACGTTGTCAGGTGTTGCGTCACCGCGCCTTTTCCTGTTAATCGATTATGTTATGTAAGACACAACCAACGACGAAATGTAAATAGAGGCTGAATTCGGAAGCAAGAGGATGATGCGCTGCCGTAATCCGCGATGTCGTCCCACGGCGGCGTGGGAGGGAGGGATCGAGGATTACAGCAGCATCCAATGGATTTAATCTGATAAATGTATTGTAATAACTCGACGTGTCGTAGTAGAGCTTTCGAAAAACGATGAACGATATAGGAACAAGGGAATGCCCGTAGCGACACTATTAGGTACACGTTGTTCTAAGATATTATTATAATTTACATCTACGTAAGTTAAATAGACCGAACGCGTAAGCTATTTCTATCCGGTTAACGAATCTTATAACGTTCGTTTTATAACGTTGCTTTTGATGATAGCCTTGCGTCATTTATATCATCACCGATTTACTAATAGACATCTATAAGAGCATGTCAAATTGCGAGGCCAGAAATCGTCCAGTTTGTCGCCCAGCTTCCCAGCCGATATTGGACACAGAGTCGACACTTGTCACTATTGGCATCGACTGTATATATATATATATATATATATATATAAAGACGCACTTGCAAAATGGTGCAGAAATAGATAGAAAAGAGTAGCTGGAATTTCCGATAACAGTCCGCTCGATCCTAATAGTTAATATGGCCTAATCATACAAATCAAATGAAGACAGCAATTCGGACCGGGTGGTATTTGTATTTGTCAGTCAGAACGCCGAGTAGGGAATAACCTAAATGTTTTCAGGCTGATTCTCAGCCAACATTTGACATTCACGCTATTGCTTTTTCATTGCTTCGTACGACGGACCCCGGAATGCAAATGTGCAACGGTGGAGACCCAACCCGTGCACCTACGTGTCCTCTTAAGAAATTGTTGCAAGGCGCGCGAATGCACAACGCCATCCGGGGGCTCGACGTACCGGGAATAACCTAAATTCTCTGTACCAAGCCTATAATACG
Organism: Stratiolaelaps scimitus; assembly: GCA_019614645.1. Classification (NCBI taxonomy): domain Eukaryota; kingdom Metazoa; phylum Arthropoda; class Arachnida; order Mesostigmata; family Laelapidae; genus Stratiolaelaps; species Stratiolaelaps scimitus. The sequence goes on along the minus strand of JABWDB010000067.1, from coordinate 1,016,700 downwards.
ATCAAACATCGACAGTAGCGGCACTTGTAGTAGCATCACGAACAGACAAAACTCTATCCCGTGCTCATGTTTGCACGCCGTCTTCGCTCATCTTCACGGCGGCTAATCAGCGGTTGTCGATCGTATCGAGCGTTTCTCTCTCTCCATCTCTCTCTCTCCTGCTGCTGTTTCTGCTGCTGCTTCTGCTGCTGCTCTTTGCGTATCTGCTTTTATATCTGCTCTCGAGTCACTGCAGCCACCGCTGTAATGTGCTGTGTCGACTTCTGGGTCGTTGCTACAATTTGTCGATAGCGAACATAGTTGTTGTTCTCTCGCGACGGTGATCTCTGCACCGGCCTAGCCAGAATCAACAGGCAAATAGAAAACACACACAGCACTGGCCTGCATACCACTAGTATCGTTGGGGTATCCGGTTTGGAATGAATCCGTGCGACAACAACACAGGGTTTTCTCGTAACCGTCTCACCAAGAGCAACCGCTGTACTATAGCGAGACGCCACAGAGAGCAAGCAGAATCACACGGATCACACGTGGATCGGAAATACGCAATCATGAGCTCCATTTTGATGCGATCACCTAGCAAATGTGCAGATGGTTAAGTGGAATCTTTAAATGAACGCTACTTTGTTATTTGGTGACTGCCATATTAAGTTATAGATTAAAGAACCCGTTCAGAAAAAGAGATGTCCAGAAAGCATTCACGTGAGACTTCAAAGCCGAAGTAATCACACTCAGAATAGGCCAGAAAAATAACTTACCGTACTTCTGGCCTCATTAACTTTTGCCAAAGAAGCAACTACTTTTTGCCTTAGATGAACTAACTACCCTTTCCCCATCCGGTGGTGTCGCGATAAAGCTCTAAGAGCAACTTAGCAGAGGCTGCCGCCGGCGCCGTCGTTACTACTGCCATCCAACGGACAATGATACGTAGGTAGGTAGCTAGCAAGGTAAGAGCCAGCTAGGCAGGTAGACAGACAGACAGGCAAGGTTCGTTTGTTGTGTATTTGAGGACGCGGTGGTGAGAGCAATAGCGAGCTGTATCTGAATGAGGTGATACCGGTTACCCGGGTGACGGCTCAGGCGCCATGTGGCGGCCGCAGGTCGGGCCACCCTGCTCCGCAGTGCAGCGTTGTCCAGCCACGAGCGCTTTCTGACCTATCCATGCCTACCTGTCTACCTACCTACCTACTTACCTCCGTATCTGTCTGACTACCTTTGTATCTTTGTATATGTCAAAGAGTGAGTGTGTCTCTGGGTGTGTGTGTGTGCGTGTATAGATTCGTTTCTACACGAGTCACGAGCCGCGAGTGCACTGGGTGAATTCCCTCACTCTCCCTATGTCAATTGGCTGTGCGCCTGAGAACGGCCGGAACAGCACCATTTCCGTAGTCATCCGATAACGTGTACCGCCGGTCTGCCAGTTGTGATTGTACGTTGCATAAGACTGACACTATCGGTAAGTTATTCGAAGCAGAGCGCGCAATGACAAATGCATTTTCGTATTGAGTACCCATACACTTTAGGAGTGGACAACGACGACTGACTGTCTGTGTCATAGGCTGTGACATTAAATATGGATAAAGCTCGTGTCGACTCATATACATCAATCAGCAGTATAGTGGTGCCAAGCGAAATTGTGTGAAATTTGCCACACGTGAATAATACGTGGAGATAGAGCATACGGCGTGGATATTAAATTCAAGGATAAAGGTAATGAAGTGTATAAAAGTTCGAAACGATGCGTGATACGGACACGGTGGGAACTCAATACGCAGTCAAAAGTCCAAGCCAGTTTCTATCTATTGTATAATAATAATAATAGTAGTTGATTTAGGAAAGTGCAGCTAGCTGCGATTCACAGAAATATCGACGGAAAGGACACTTTGAATCGATTGTTTGCAGCCGGTAAATCTGCGCGGGGTCTCTCACTCTCTCTCTCTCGCCCTCTAAGACACTTTCCTTTTAACACACCTGAAATAACAGTAAGTATTTGTAAGACCTGCGTGCGACTACTTGGTGGCTGTGGGCGCTTATGTCGACATACAATGCCGCTGTGTCCTACCTCTAACAACAACCTAGGCACAACCTTTCCTTGAAGAAAACAAGGGGGGAAAGAGGCAGACAGCCACAGCGCGACCTGTGGCAAGACTGTTCACACATGAACCCATTCATCGATGAAAACACTTATCATTATTATTATTATTATTATTGCAATATATTACCTATCGTTTAGAAAAGCGTTCGCGCGCGCGCGCAAGAGAGAGGGATAGAGAGATCGGTAAGTCGTAAGTAAAACAATAAGGCCAAGAGTGTCCAACGAAGTGCCAACTCTATTTTGCTCTATTGTAGTACCAAAGTAGTGGCGGTAGTTGTAATCGGCGGTGGTCGGTGATGGGGTGGTAGTGTTGGAGATATTGGACATTTAGCTGGTGAGCCCTGTGACAATAGAGAATTGGTGTTTTAAACAAAGCCCAGCTCACGTAAGTAGTCATCTTTTAATGAAGAAGGCTAAGCATGTGTTTTAATAAAACGCCTTAACTTGGAGGAACGTATCCTCCAAGAGTCACTCGGACATAAAACTAAAGAGTGCGCCCGTTACGATGCCCATGAGTAAGACCTCCAAAACGATGCATTTTCCTGCACCTTATAACGAAAATTGATTGCTCCTTGTATAATTATTTCAAATAATCTGACTCGGCTTGCATTCGTATGTATGACGTTTAAAATAGGGATACAATTTTTTTCAATATCCCTTATCAGCTCATCATGTCAGAAGACGGAGCCGCGACCAAAAAAGTTGATTTTTTTCAATGTTTCCGGGCTGACTCTCAGCCAACATTTAGTGTCCGTGGACATTGCGTTTTTGCACTGCTTCGTAAGACCGATTAGTATAATATCAATTAATATAATATAGAATGCATTAGTAGAATATAGATAAACTACAGATTTGAGGCACTTTAAAGTGATTTAGAGCGGTATTTATGCGTTAGGTTTCCGTGATTATGAGGCATGATAGTTCTAGAACACAAACAACAGTCGGACCTTCGATTTTTTGTTGGGGCCGATGGTGAAGCAAAAAGCAAAACTCAATGTGGTGTATTTGTGTGATTCGAATCATGGATTATGATGACGACAATCAACAGTGACTGTTGTATCGCATGTTGACTGTTTAATCAGTTATTGCACTTGTAGATCGAAATAGAGAGTGGGTTCTTAGGACATTTCGTGGAGAGTCTATAGTTAGTTAGACATATCAAGATCAAGCGGTTGGTTGTTGTCCATGAGGTGTTCCCGCGTTCGAAACCTCGCGCCATGTCTACACCTCAGCCTGTCACATAAAACCACCATAGGAATTTCACCGTATAGAATCTACATTACGGTTTTGTGTTAAACTCAGTTAAACATTATACATTGTAGTTGTTTCAGCGCGAGATATTAAGCAAGATATTGTTGCTCTATTTATTCAATAATAGGTTGTTCATACTCATATACTAATAAAGACTCTGCGCTCAGGTCTTAGATAACAAAATCGCAAACGTGCACCTGGAACGTAATCAATTTTTGAACCGAATACCATCATCGATCAATTTATGCAGATCATTGTCAGACGGACTGACATCATTGCTCTAATAAATATTATAGATAAGTAAACCATGGACAAGTGTGCATTGAAATGGTCCAGTCAACTGGACTAAGTGTGACGACACATGTTCATTTATAATAATGGCTCTAAATTTGCTCCACAGCCTGGGGTTACAATCCCATCTAATTTTACAATTGAATCGTGTGCCTTTGATGTCTATAGTAAATTCGGGCTTCTTCGTTAAGTCATTCCTCATTGACGCATGCTTTCTTTATCTGTAAACCAAAAGCTGTCCCAATCTGAAACGTTTAATGAAAATCGTACAGTGTAGAGTGAACCATTATCTTTTCAACTGAAACCCTCGCGGTGGAAAAACACCAATATTGTAGGGAAGTCAAAATCTTAAAAGAATTGAAAGACTGGAGACTAAAACACTACCCATCGTCGCAAGAGCCTCGAACTTTAGCAATAGATAATACTGTATGACATAGGGTGTAACGATTTAAGAAACACTCACACCAATGACAAATATTCCCATCACCGATGGTCAATGATGGTTTGAGTTTTTTTTAAATCGGATTGCACTTCTAGAAATACAACCGATTATATATATATATATATATATATATATACATATATATATATATATATATATATATATATATATATATATATATATAGATAGAGAGAGATATATATATATATATATATATATATATATATATATATATATATATATAATCATATATTACAAAAATAAATGGTGTATATTATAACTTAGCATCAAGGTGCATTGCGAATGTTAATAGATGATAGTATATGTTAAAGGTCTTGTTATCTGAAACGAGATGTAGGCCTGCAATTTATGATTTCTGCTTTCCGAGCGTTATAACAGTCCATTATTTTATTTCTCTTACCTTCGAGGTAATATAAAAACGCAAATGACTACCAAAAGATCCGTTTACTAACGCCTCTAACATCCTAATACAGTAGCTCATGTATCTCGTCTTTAAAAAAAGACCCTCGGCCTGTTCGCTTCCTATCCATTGAAGATATTTTTTAATTAATATCTACCTTGAAACGTTACAACCAGCCTTTATACACGGAACTGAAAGTGTACATCAACACAACCACAAATTAAAAACAAACAGGGATTATCGCTTTCAAAACAGCATCTATAACAACACATATTGAAGCTGGCTCAGTAAATGGAGTCATTGTGAAGTATCCCTGAATCGTCAATGTTATATATTATTCCGACGCAATATCCCATGTGACTCGTGATAAGTATCCGTATATTCGGTAATTTCGATTGATGATATATGAAACAAGCCCAAGTGCGAATGAAAAATCTTTCAGCCGAGAGGAAACCCTGGACACTTTTGGATACAATATCTAAATATGTTATTGTTGGAATATTACTTTACCTCATACGGTTTGAATCACTTTCTATGCAGGTAGAGAGATTTCATGACAAACAACCACTAACACGCAGTCTATCCGACCACTGGCTATGCCAATCACATGCGATCTTATGCAGTATCAACAAGGCTCTGTCATTATTGATATTGCATAAGGTCACATATTCAGGATGACTACGTCGATCACGGCAGCTCGGACGGTTAAGTTTGCTGTACAAAAACTACAGGAATCCCTGGTCCAAGCCACTCGATATGGCTGACGCATATACATTATTTGTGTGGAATAAATAAAGTTCAAAATAGTGACATAAATAAACAGGGTGACATATCCAATCATCAATTGCGCCGATAATCCATTCTACTGTTCACCTCCAAATATAACCAAATACAAATTCATGAGTCCATCGCAATTTTCAAAAACTAAAATACCAACATTTATATATACATATATATATATATATTTATTATGAAGTGTATTATTACTATTATTACCTGTCGGTGCGAGTTGCTCCGGTGCAATCGCTATTGCGTCATTAATATATATTAGCTCTTATCAATGAGTCAGAGAGCTTTGAAAATGAGCCTTTCATCTCCCTACTGAAAAGTAATGTGGAATACTTTGCTTAAGCAAGGGATTAGAATTACGGCTAGCTTCAACGGTAGTCACCTTTGATCGTTCCCGATAAGCATGATGTCACAACACGTTTTCGGGAAAGTTGGTAAAACTCTTAAGAGTACTGTTTGGAATGGACGCTTAGAGCAGCCCGCACAAACTCCATGATAAGCAGAATTTGGATTATCATATTTAATTATTCCTATCGTCCAGTAGCAAACAGTAGTAGAAGTATTCTCGGGTTTCCATGTCCGGATTTGCTGCAATCACAAGCTTGGACACCTCTCGACCGATAAGGGCACAGTCTGTGCACGTCGCAATGGTTCCAATCGTCTTGTCACTAGCGGCTGTTTGTGTTCACAAATACACCATCATGATGTAGGTCGTACAAAAGTAGATTAATAGGTTGGGTAATGTTTGTAACTCATGATAAAATCTTGACGACCGGGTGGTACCACTCAATTTTATCATATACTCAATGTTTGTGCGCGTGTGTGTGTGTGTGTGGTGTACGTGTTTGTCAAAGTGAGACAATGAGACAATTATCTCATTTTCTCAGCGTACTTCTACCCTAAGACTAAGTCTCTCGAAAGCCAGAGGCGGCGGGTTCGAGCCCCGCTGCGTGATGACATATAAGAGAGCTTAACCATTGTGAAATTGCAGCTCCTTTAATAAACCAATAAAGCTTTATATTTACCTTACCCTCATGGAAGCAAAACTGCCGGATGACAAGTATGGCTCACTAGGTATGAATTAGGACCCGAGCACAATGTTTAGAAGTTTGTCTGTTACAAACTCTATCGTCTTGCAATCTTAGATTGCATCTTCTAGTTCAGAAATACGATTAGTTCTGTCGGATATTTTGGAGGTTTTCTAGTCTGAGAAACTATCCCAATGCTCTTTTAGTATGTTGAGTCATTGTGAGAGTGTTGCTTCTTATGCTCCACTAGTATCAGCATCATCACCATTATCATTATGACTGGCTACCCACCAATCTACCGATGACGATGACGATGGCGACTTCTACTGCTGCTGCTATAACCACTCGATCTAGCAAGAGTGGAGTTTTCGCAGTTGAGTTTGGCAAATGGTTGAGCGCGTATATTCGAAGAGTGGAGGCTGACAACCGTCAACGGTGTCGAATCGGGCTGCCTTAACTTGATACCTGCTCGCCTTTTACCCGCTCTGCTGGTGGACTGTATAGTTGGACGATAAATGCATAGAATGAGAGTGAAAAGGCTCTTGTGTTTGTTGTTGTTCCTTTATCGTTTAGTGTTACTGTCGTTGAGAGCAGTGTTGCCGAACGGTGAGCGAATAACGATGGAGCGTGGTGCCCAGATGCTTAGCTGTGACAGGGCCACCACTCGGTTCGATATCATCATCATCGTCCCATAACCGTCCATGGCAGTCAAAAACCACCCACCGCGCTAAAGTCAGCTCACTCACCTAGTCAGCAGGAGCGGCCCTGCTAGAATATGGACAAATCAAATGGCGTCTAGGCGTCTAGACTCTGCTGCAAACAGAGCAATCCTATCAGCATATAGAAACAATTGACTGAAGTAATACTTTGACAGTCCTGGTCAATGCCCCAACTCAATTTTTTTTTTCAAAATCGGTTCTGGGTTTAGTCAGTAGAGTCTGACACTACCAGGCAAATACCTCAGGGTGAGGCCTGGTGTCCATGCAGAATTTACCTTTAACCTCTTAAAAAAACAAAAACAAAGCAGCGTTTTCCGCTTTTCATTCCTAAAGATCAAAGTGAACCACCATCGAAAGATCAGATCAGATTAGCCAAAATTAATTAGTCTAATTATCACTGACCACAGTTTACTGTCTAAGATATGTACCTCCCATGTATGTCTATATTCTTTTTTGTTTCTGTGTCTCTTCATTTAACAGATCTGCATCTCTCTTTCTCTCTCTATATATATATATATATATATATATACACATACATATCTTATACAATGCTTGTGCAATGTTTTGATCATGTTCAGGTTTGATGTATTGCAGCCGCTCATTCATGTCACTGATGAGGATAACACGGGGGACAAACATTCCAACAGAGAAACAGAGAGAAAGCTAAAAACTTACATCATTCACCGAATAGACGAGATCAATAGACAGACAGACAAATAGGGACGAGACAGATGGAGCAGGAGATCCACAACAACAACAACAACCATCACCACGAGGAATAGAACAGCCAGTGTGACGAACAGATAGACACACGATAGATAGACAGACTGACGATCATAGCGATTTGTTTTACTTTGCTTGGCTTGACTCGCCTGCCTCTGGTCGTCTAGTCTCTGGCTCTAGCGACAAACATCGGCAGCTGACAGACGATAGATAGATCGACTAGACCCGATGTTCATCAGTAATAATTCCTTACTATATATATATATATATATATATATATATGTGACATATATTATAATATTCCATGAGTGCAAGTGGTACAAACTAATGCTAGGATTTGCCTTGTCACATAATAGGGGCACCTCGCTGCGTGACACCTAACAGAATTTCCTGTTGGAGCAAAGGACACCACAGGAGATAGATCTAGAACCAGAATAGCTGCAGTAGAGCTTACTGTTAGACAAACACAAACACACACACACACACGCGCGCAGTGTTGGAAGAAGATTTATACATTTCGACATGGACATAATATATCGTGGACTCGCTCATTAGGTGGACACCGCAGGAGGCGAATGTGGTGTGAGACAATGATACTGAACCACAAGTCACCCAAACAGCCCAGTAGATAATTGATGAAAACATAAAGAACTGGCCAACTAACGGTGAAAACAGTAACCATTGAGGAAGGCAATTCGTTTTAGGACACCTTTGAATAGATGAATACTTCGATGTATAACGGCACTATTTAATGGCCTAACCCGATCCACTTGCCTGATCTGACTGGCAGGACAAATGATCCTTAAGCATATGTAACATCCAGAAGCATCCTCAACCATTGTATCATATAATATAATAGTTAAGAGAGCCGTGCCAACAGACAGCCCACCATTGCGAACTCTATGTACAATATAAGAGCAGGAGTTGTTATAATATCTACGTTGCTATTTGAACAGCAGAGTATGTCTGCCAGTCGCTGTGTACGAGCTAATAAGTTGTGTTGAACGCTGCTGGAAAACTAAGTTCTCACTGATTCATTCATTCTCGAAGCGAATCTGAACTTCTTTAGATGATCGAAAGTCCGACCAGTTGTTGAAAAGCTGAGAAATGCGCTAAAAAACCCAACTTCACTTATGGTTTGTCTTTTTACCCAGCTGCATGTGTATGAACAACGTTGTGTATTACTATTCGTTGGGGTTACATTTTGACTATTATTTACTTATTCAAACAGTAAAACGTAACGTTGTACAATGGGCTTGAGCTGTATCGGATTTGTTCGTGGCCCGATAAATGGGTTAGGGCATTTCGTCGGTCGCTTTGATACCACTGGAAATGAATGGAATAAAAGCATCCTAAAAACTAAATAGATCTCTCCAATCTGTATGAACTAATTAACAGACTCCGGTAACTAACTAACTAACATATATTTGCATACTTTCGTTGCTTCGGGTGAAACCTACCGTCATATATCAACTAGGTGGATATTGAATGGTCGTTTTATAACATTCAAATAACGTGTGGCGTATGCGAACGTAAATTTACTCGAGTCCTTCGGTAAAAACAACAATCCAGACAAGCAAGCATACGTCGTATGTCAGGGGCATATGATCGAGTGACGTACCCGCACGTACGGCAGACAACACAGTCACTGCGATAATCTAACCTTCTACGAAATATATTTAAATAGTTGGTAATAACTGTATGCTTCGGTGAACTATAATGGCACCGGGATCTATGACCGTCTCCCCTGTTCGCTAGCTACCAATTGAAGTAGGCAGTGCACCACGCGCGAACTATGCGAACTCCCTCAAATTTTGTTGCACTCAACAACGCAACTGGTTATTTACACCGTTGTTGTTATTGTTGTTGTTGTTGCTGCATAATAGGCAGGGAATCAAAAGGCAAGCCGAATGCTCTACTGAAGGAGATTAACCGTAATTAATGATTAATTAATTAATGAGATTAACCGGACGATTAATGCAAAGTGATTGGTATAGTGCAGTGATTATTGCTGCTGTAATTGAATTAACATCTCTGGCGTAACTTTCTACGTAAGCAGTTACTGACGTAGAGTGGAGTTTCCTAGTCTGTGTAGGGTACCTTGTACGGGACACCTGAGATACGTTTGTGTGTGATACCCGTTGAATGCAATATGTCTTTTATGAATTATTCACTTGCATCCATGTACGATGTGATTTAATTCAAATACTCCCTATTCCGTTTTTTCTGGATACACGAAATATCACCCGAAGCGGTATTCTAATCGCATAATCAATTATTAAATAGTTATGACTTTTAATGTGAAGCTATTTTACTTCTCTTGTTTCAGTCGTAATGAATATTCTTCCCATGGACGAGTGGGAACCAGCGCCATCTTTTCTGGAATTAATCAAGTCTGCATACGAAATCTGCCACTTCGCATGGAACAGGTAAAACAAACCTAGCGCGTTTCTGAACGTTCACTTTTCGTGTTCGTTGAACAATCATTAGCTCCATCCGCGTTTGGAACTGAGCGAAATTTCATTTTTGCCCATGTACCCTGTCATCCCCATCATCTTTCTCCTCAATATTCGAGAGAGAAAGAGAAAGAGAGAGATCCTCTTTTGTCTTTCTTGTTGTGTCGTCGACCGACGATGTCTGTACAAGTGTACTAAAACGATTTCCATAGCTGGCCCTCAGCTGTCCTCCTTCGGTGACGGCTAGCCTCGGTACCACCATAGCGTTGTATTATTTTGCAACACTTGCGCCGAGGAACTATGTACAATAGTGTATTGTAAACACTACTTACTGTCTCACTCGACTGAGTCGAAGTTGAGAAAGAGACGTTTTTAGTTAATGAAGTTCCTTTAACAGCACGAGTGTCTGCTGCTGTAATATTATATCTCCATAGATATACTACGAGACTTGGAAGCATGTTAATCGACGCGAGAAAATCACTAACTTGAATGTATTCTTTCTTATCATTATTATTATTATGTGCTGATCGTTCGAATTGATTAGAAAACCAGAAGGTCGCGAGACGCTTCTTGCGTCTCTATGCACAGATCTGAACTCGATGAGACGGGTCACCTACAACGAAGTCGTCCTTGTGGTCACCATTGCCGTGGCTCTCACGATCCTCCGAAACAAACTATCAAAATATGTACTAACGGTATGTACCGTGGATTTCCTTACAGTACCTATGTTGTATATTAATTAATTATAAATTTCAACGGAAAATTGAGTCGGAAAACGCAACTATTAAATAGATAAGAGAATAATAAAGCTTGAAGCAAATATGAGAGGAATTATCTCCGTCATTTCTCATTGTGCCAATTTTTGTATCTGTAATGCTTATCTCGTGTAGTCATTGCTGGTTGGATAATCACTAATCATCGTTAGTACTAATTGAACACTGAATGCCCATCGTTGCGATTTATAACGGCCTACCAATTAGGGGGAAAAAAAACTAGATTTACAGGTGGCCCAGATTCTTTGTGAACTCACTTCTTCTACAGAACTGCTCTTAGATATTGACATCGGCCCTGGCACGATTCCGAACTCGAGCAGTGCAGACATATCCGTAATATGTCAAGTAGCTTGTATAGTGAATTGAAATCAATGTTCATCATGTAGTCTGCACACTCTTCAGAATTCGGTTAAAATTTCTGATGCCTTTGACGTAAACACATCATGAATTCGGACATATATTGATCACTCGTCGAAATGACATTTGTGATGGGTGTGATGGCTGATAGAAGTGAACAATCGATTTGTGACTGTGTAGAGCTTAGAGCATTTGGTTGTTTTTTATTTGAACTCTTGATGACACAGTGGCCGACAATGCGTCACACCCTAAATACAGTACCGATTTTCTGTATATTTCTGTAATTCTAATGTAATCTATGATTTTTGCCTCTGGTTCGTTGATACCATGACGTTTCGGTATCGTCAACCTGTTGCCTCGCTTGTCGGCGATCACCAACACAGCCGATGGCCAAGTGGTTGCGGTTAGATGCAAACAACGTGGTAAAATTTCCGGAGAGTGGATGGAAGTTCATGATTCATGGGGGCCTGTGGTTGTACACACTCTATATCCTGCTTCTCTCCGGCAGACATCAGTTCTTCCATCGGCCATCGACAGTTTGGGACGGTAAGAAAGCATATCACAGAATCTCCGTAGTGAATCAAGTTGTCACCTCAAAATGATCCAGCCCACTTTCCCTATCTTTGTGGCACATCTTCTGCACTAATAATAATAGTATGTAAAGACATAGTTACCCAAAATTGAATTTTCTTACAATGAAAAGCTGGCCCATGAACCGAACGTATTGGGCTATATTTCAACGTGGAATATGAATCTTCACTCAATGTTGCTAAATTTCGTACACAGCATTCCCGAGATGGCTGAAATTGTCTCTACCATGTAGCAGAAGTATATCACTATTTTGTGACACTGTGATACGCATCAGACACAAAAAAAGTTGCAAATGTATCATAATTTTGTCATCCAACCCACTGGAAGTGAACTAAATATAAAGTAGCCTTGTTTATAGCTCTACACAATCATTGAGTTAATGCCAGCAAATTGATAATCCGAAAGGTAGTCATCTAAATATTAAAATTTATCATTTTGATGAGATTCCTCATACAATATCATCATGAGTTATCTTTGTTCAGCTGTTGAGATGAATAATAATATTTAGAAAACAGCGATACAACACGATTTCGTCTCAACAAGACCCACCAAGAAGGAATGGGGCGGGCGGTTGCGGGGGGCTGACGGCATCTTGTAGAACGTCGACGTCAAAATAGCTCCATCCTATCAAAACGTTTTCACTATCCTATGCATTGGGGCTTACACATCTAACCGAAATGTTGAATTGCGCAAACATACGCATAGATGTTTGAATGGACGAAATCTGAGAAGGTATTGTACGTAAAGGTTCAATGTCGCTAGATCAATATATTGGACTTAAAGACATATAAATATAAATAAATAGCAAGTGGTGTAATATTATATTATACAATACATGTGTAACAAATAGTGAAGCAACCAAACTCGGCGGGGAATCTCGAAAATGGAAAATGGGCACGGATGTGAATAGTATGATCAAGAATACGACTAGTAGTACTACGATATGTGCCAAAGATCTTTGATCAAGTATTGTTATTTCTTAAAAATTATTATAATTATAAAATCCATTCATGTATTGCTACTAGTTCTTCATGTTAAAAAAACAATGAAAACTGATTATATAATAATAATAATAATATTGACAAAAGTAACGGCTTTTACAGTAATTATGATTGTGAATAGATATATGGAGAAATTCACTGCTTTGCCGTTTCTTGCCTCTTGTTTATAGGATGGAGTATGGATATGAGAATTCATCGAGACGTTTATCTTGTCTACATACTCGAAGGTGCCTATTATCTACACGGACTATATGCGCTATTCTTCTATGACGTACGACGCAAAGATCGTCGGGTGATGGTTACGCATCATGTCATCTGTGTGTTCCTACTCTGGCTCTCGTATGTTCAACGGTGCGTTTACAAGGACACTGTCGTTTGTTTTTGTTGTAACGGAAATTCTATTTGAGTATAACAATATATTGGCTAAAAAAAATCCGTTTAGTTCAAATCACGATTGTACCCTCCCTGGACTCACGTATTGGTCACAGAGACGCGGTTTAATGACCTAACTACAACACGAAGCCTTGGCTATTAGTTAGCGTTGAAATGATTCGATTCCGAGTTGCTCTCATGGGTGCCTCGTGGGTTCAAGACAGCCGGACGGAGCAGCGTGACGGTGAGGATAATTAATTAAGAACAGAAACGACCTCATGGGCCTCATGCCCGCACGTTGGGAAACGATGACCGAAACGTTTTGAGCTAAACGTCATTCGAGAAACAGCAATGTAGTCGGCGAAACAAACTAAGCTAGAAAAAAATGCAAAAATGAAGTCTCTGCCGATCTATCAGACCCAATAGGTATGACTAAACATTCATGAAGATACTATACTCCAGTAAAGAAGAGTACGACCACCAACACACAAGTCAAAGGGCAACGATAGCGACAAAATCAAAAAGCTCATCCAGGTTGAGAATCACTACAGGCAATAGATCAATCCCGAACGTTCGTGTCCAGAACACACCTCATAGCTTCCGGCCGGACATGCTCAATCTTCGTTTTGACTGACAAATTAATGTGCCTATTAGCATACTGAGGGCCACTCTGTCAAATCAGGAATTGCCCAAGTTGAACAGGATTCCTCATCCGTGAAAAGGGCCAAAGAGGTCTATTTTTACGACTGGCGCAGTGAAGCCTGACATCTCACGCTCATCGTAAATACAGCGTCCAACGAAGGGAACTCGTCAAACTCCAGGGAAATGAAGGGGAGACGTGGAAGAAACACATGATAACTGCTAGTGTCCCATAATACCAATTTATTTGTCATGTGGAGAGCAGTGTAGATATGGTATTCGAACCCAAAAGATGACTTTCTGCCCGGGTAGGTTCGGCAGATGAAAGGATAATAATCAGTAGAGGGCTTTTGCCCCAGAAGAGGAGGCTGAAATTCTCCAAGGATTGCAATCGGCACCGAAGACATAAATATGGAACGTTTTCTTGACGCTGAGAACGATTTGTGGAGAAAACATAAAATTTTCAATGTTGTTTGTAATAGAAGCTCACGGCATCTACGACTCCAACCCTTACAATCCCAGGTGTATCCGTCGACAGACTTACCTTATCTTTAAATAGCTAGCAATACTTCTCGGCGCGAGACGTTGGCCGAAAACATGGGGTGGACGATGATGCTGATGGTGAATTAGATCGATATTGGTCTGAATTGCCTGCGACACATTCGACGTCGGAGCATTCAGACATCGGGGGCCACCGATTCGGCGTTAAGATATCATGCATCACCACCACTACTTCTGCTAGACCGACAATATTTTGCCACGCTCTCAAACGAAGGTGTTCGACCAATTCTCATGCTCCCTCAAAGCGTGTGCACACAAACACACAAAACACTTTTTGGGGTATGGGAGCAAGCAATGAAATGGGTCGAGTCCATATGGTATAATACAGCTAGCAGCAATGGTTATTATACGTGGAACATTATTCCGCAGCAACATCTGAGTTTATCGTTAGCGTATTCGGTGTCACTCGCTGGTCCGGTCAAGCATAATACACCCAAAGGGAAGAGGGATCACTCGTCCGAATAGAAAAATGCTAGTGGTCGTAATAGTCTCATCCAGCATGGCTATATTGACTAATGGTCTGAACTACAAATTCGATAGGTTTCCGAGGTAACCCACTACGCAATACAAACCGCCGTTTGTCATCGTGGTCATCGACAATGTGTACAATGAGACCGGCAAAGTTATAATAGATAGAAATGCGGTTCATGCGGAGTTGACTCTCTCTCTCTCTCTCTCTATATATATATATATGTCTGTCGGTCGGTCTGTTTGTCTGTCTGCCTTTCCGCTTTGTCACCGGATGGGAAAATAGGTTGGGTCGTCGTAGACAATATCACTGCTCAGACATCCCCGAGGGTCTATCAAAGCTTCTTGCCTCGTTGTACCGAGGTCCGCACTTGGTCCGTCATGTGCTCGCTTGAGTTAGTTGAGCTCGGGAGCAGCAGGCAGCCGCCATTCGCGCACGCTATCATCAGCTCACTCACCCCCCATTCAGGTCCTTAGTCTTGCTCGTTGGCTTCGCTAACTTCGCTCTGTCGCTGAGGCCGCTTACAGATCCAGACCCTAGAATTCATGTTGCCTGTAGACCCCGCGTGTATGTCGTCGTATGCTGTACTCGCCCTTGTGCGTACGCGGGTATGTGAGCGAGTATGAGCATAGAGCACGCCATGACGGACTATCTAACTGATTCATCATCAACCTAAGGCCTATTGGATTCGCCGGTCGAATTCCCTATATCGTTATATTGCATCACTGTGTAATACTAATACTGGCATTCGGACTCTCTCTCTCTACCCTCATTGAATAAATATTCTAGGCCCTTTTTGTATGATCATATCCCTGCAATACGCTGTCGAATATCTCTGAATGTGGGACTACCCATCGTGATACTCCATGAAATAGTCATTCTCTAACTGATTTACATGACTTGACAACAACACGAAAATTGAATACCGCAGCATTAGAACAGTTAAGCTTCGATACAGAAGTGAATCGTTGAGCCGAATTGATTTAGCGCTGTCTCAGGCAACGCTGAGCGGGTGATACACAGCAACAGAAATAGTAGCAGTAGTAGTAGTAGCTGTTATTGTTGTTGTGGTATTATTATTATTACTTATAATAATAAATAGTAGCCAACGAGAACACAGCCATCGGGAATCATTGAACAGAAAAGTGTTTTTATCTGATGAGCAATGATGACATCAACTGTTGCTACTCCCACTTCATTGTTCGTTGTTCACAATTAGGAAACAAGTAGGTTCACGTACAGTTCACGCAGTATCTGTTTCAACCTCCTTAGGCACAGTTATTTTTTTCTCAACGGGACGGCTAGCTATAGGCTTACATCTTATTAAAGGAGGCGGTTGACATGTCTCTCGGCTGGACGAGGCTGTTTAGGGCTTGTCTTCTAAATGGACAGTCTGCCAAGATACTGGAGTGACACTCCCCACAGTGTTATCCCAATTTGAAAGGGCAACCCGGGGGATCTATCATCGTCTGTGGGCGGTTGTAAAGAAGAAAAAGCTGTTGTTATAAACTTCTGGAATATCTCATCGACTTAGCAGGTCCCTGGAAGCCTGCTCATTCACTCATGTTTGCCCCGACTGAAAAACACGGATTCCGTGAAAGGACATTAAACCAATGCAGCATACCGCCTCAAGACGTACACCATCATCATCATCATCGTGTATTTAAGCAACAAAAACGGGCGCTGTTCTCAGTGGATGTGGACCTTAAATCTGAATTTGATACAATCCCTAGAGAAAGGATACTAGAAAGGCTTGCACTGTGTGGAGTCCCGGCAAACCTGTTGCATCTGATCAAATCCTTAGTACAGGAGAACATATCGAGCTTATCATCGATTATGGAGTGACCCAACTGGACCCGTTTGCTCGAACCACTGTGGTGGTGCAAGACAATAATCGGAGGTCCATTACTGTTCTCCCTACTGCTGAATGGCATCCGAGTTCTGGCTGGCCATGCAAAAACGTCTATAATCATGCTGATAACCTCGTGATTTTCGGAAGGGGTCGGTTTTAAGTCCACTAGAGACTCGCGAAGCAGTCAGCAGATGCGTAACACAAGAGGCCGCCTTGTTGATAAATATCGAAAGACAGCTGCATCCGACCCGCTCCGCATAGGCTACACAACTCTAAAGTATCAGGTTGATAGCTTCAGGTACATAAAGGTAATCTTGGCTTCTCAGCCGATATTCCATGGCTAGAGTTCGACGAACAATAGTGTCGAGTATCGGAATACGAACCAAGCGAGGTTTTTCTGCGAACGGCATTGAATCTGTTCGAGATAAAGATATAGCGCCTATAGCTTCCTACGGAATCCATATCATCTGGCAGTACCTCTCCTTAGCAGAGCTCTTTGAGCGGGCAGCCAAAAATATGAAAACCACGAACAGAATCACGATTTGTGATCGACGGTTCGATCGCCAGAAATCGCCGTTTGGCTGGGATATGGTTAACATTGTCCCACCGTGACATAGATCTATCGATGAACGTCCAGATAAGTTCAGCATGATCGATATGCTAGATCCTCGAAGCCATATAGCGTTTCCGAGGCCTGCCATCGAAGGACAGCTGAGAGAAAAATATTAACTCAGGTTCAAATCTGGCCCTACCCTCAAGGAGGTGTGGATTTCCCTCCCGGTATTTCTCGAAGTAATGTCATAAGGATAAGAGCCGAGCAATGCCACAAACGAGAGTCCATATATATATATATATATATATATATATATATATATACATATGTCTTTGAACCAATGGTGCATATAGCGTTGTCTCCCAAAGACCAAACGAAGGTTTTTTTCTAGTTGACGGGAAACACCTTTATCAACCACATTAGATGATATGAATGTATCTGTAGCATACTATACGCATAACTATTCTGACTAACATTCACATATCACGAAATGATATACGGTAAGACTTAAATACCGATTTGCTGAAGTAATTTTAAATAACTGTCATCGGCTTTGGACGTAATGCATCCATTCATTTGTAGTTAACTCCCCATATACTATGACGGATGAATGAATATCTGAACATGGTTTGTTCGTTCCATCGGTCAAAATCTGTGAGTCCAACAATTAAACCCGCAAGTGCGCGGGTCCACATTTTGGCAGTCACTTGGCTGCTATCGAGTTTATTATCTCTATTTTTGGAAGAAGTATTTATCTATTCCGTGTCCATCTAAAGTAGCGAGTAGGAGCCTGCATTACATTTAGGTTGTCGGCGACGACATCTAACGGGCCCACCCCCTGTACTCATTCCATTCTAGTGCGCTTGAGTGGAACACGTGAATAATGACAACATTAATGAAATTGAATCGACATCGTTGGTCTACGTTACTTAAGAATATAGATTCTATATAAAGGTCTTGTATACATGCCACGTCCAAATGTATCAATTTCAGCTTAGACTGATAGGTTAAATAAATAAATATCAAAAACACGTTTTATGGCATGTGTAAGTTGTGCACATTCCGCAAACAGTAATCCTGTTATAGCTATCTCTTCTATTTAGCGTTTATCGTCGTAATGCCAGACAGAAAGTAGAGAGGCTCTCACACGGAATCGATAAGAAGAAGAAGAAGAAGTATTCTTATTGATATCACCGATCGTAAAAAGTTGATCCATTTCCGTTCAATTCGGAAGGAGGACAGACTAAGACATCCCCTGGCAATGTGATATCATACTCCCCCGGTGCTTGGAAGCAAGCAAAACTCTTACCTCGATCTCTATCACTTTTCTACATCTCGTCGAGGCACAAAGGAGATTTTCCTGCTTTCTATTTTAGGAGGCTGGTTGCTATATAGAATGGCCAGAATTAGCCACCACAGTGCATTGCTGTATAGGACGAAGCTGATTGCACACCGATGAAGGTTGCAATCACATCGTTGGATTCTTAAAGTATAATATTTAATTACGAAAGTAATTTGAACCATTTCGTTAAATGGGCGACATTTTTAATTACCAGCAGGTACACAAAGCCCGACCGAGATGATGAGTTCATGCGATCATTATACATCCTGTCACAGATTGAAATCCACACTCACCTGGAAAAAAGATACAGACATAATTATTTGAATAACACAACACTGTCAAATACCTAAGAAAGAAATCACTTAACGGTGAAATTTTCGACGATACAACATTCAATCGAAGCGAACAGAGATATTGTTTATGGCTCTTGGTGTACAGCGTACAACAACATGCTTCTTCGTTTATCTCTACGCGAACTTAGAATGTAAATAAATATAATTCCCCTTGAACAAATGTCGTATTATATGTTCTAGATAAATGAACGAATAAGTGTTTCTCCATTTGAATGAGGATTCGTCGCAAAGAGAGTACGTTCAAAGGGCATGAATTTTCTCGCGAAAAAACAAAACACTTGCTCTAAACAACTTACAAATAGCTGCAATATGATCACATGAATAAGCCAATAAGTATAAACTTCTGGTGTGCTTTAGTATAATAGCTACTGGCCATCACATTTAAGGATTAGGAATAAGATTTCATATTTGTATTCAATATAGCAATAGTAACGCCAACAACAACTATAACATCAATAGATAACGATTATTTGAGTTACAGGTGTCATAATGTTGGAATTCTCGTTGTCTTCTTACATGACGTATCTGATATTCTGCTCGAATTAGTGAAAATATTCGTGCTGCTTCGGTCTCGTCAGGGTATTTATTATCGCATCTGGGGAGCATTGGCACTTACGTTCTTTGCTCTGCTCATTGTCTCATGGTGAGTTTCTTTCCGTTTGTATTTGGTAGACGTGCATAATTACTTGCAAGCAAAAGTAACCTCAGCGAATTGACACAAGGCCAAAATCAGTTCAGCAGTGCCCATGAGAATATCAAGTGAAACTATAAATATATATATATAATACATTTGCGTTGTAAAACACGTTAGAGTACGATATCAAACGGTTGCGTGTGGGATCAGAAGCAATCGAGATGTATAATCGGACTATGAATGTAACAAAATAGTCGCCTCCAAGTGTTACATGGGTAGTCCTACAATGAGTGGTATATTATCAATTAATTGTTAAATTAGCAAAGGACATTCTCAGCCAGGAAGCTATCACACTAACTACATAAACAGAGAATCTCTCTCTCTCAAAAGCTTCCCAATAGTGTCACAAAATATAGGCTTCCGTTAGGCTGGCAGAGTGTGCAAGGGAAGCAATATCAATGTATTAGTCTTCTTTCCGAAAACTGATGAATCGAGATATATCGACGCTTCAGGCCGTTCTCTCATATCCGGCGGCCTATACTTCAAACGTTAAAAAGAGGAACTCACAGCACTGGAAGGTAGACCTGACTTATGCTTCAAAATTGCGTCGAACAATATTTGATTGATGTCGATAGGCGGTACATACGTGATCTCCCGTTCAATTAATTAGAATGTGCACACATTACACAATTGACCGACAGTGTATTGACTTATGTCCTAGAAGGGCTGTAGGCTCTCCATCAACTTTGAAGGCTGGTGTATTATGGAGCACATCAAGAGTTCCGGTATACAATTGAAAAGGGTGAAGTCGGAAAATCCCACTCCGCTCGTTTTGAGACGTTCAATATGAGATCATCATAGGAACGCTTAGACAAGTTTATATAGAAAAAGTTAAAAGTAGATTTACAGTTGAAACACATGCCGATCTACACATGTCGGTGAGAATATTTTTCGAACTACAAACCGATTTTGAACTTATAGAGAGTTACGGCTCACCCTATTTTAGGCGTGCTTGTGCCCTATCCTGCTTCCCCATCGCGCCTCTCTAGATATTAAATGGAGCTGAAATATAATATGAGGCTACGCATTCACAACTATAGGTTACATTCGATTGGCGATGTGCTTTGCCGAGGTTAACACAATTCGACAAATTTGGTTCTAGTCTTATGACCAAATCGATTAAATCGAGTCGACTTCTTGGTAACAAATCTAGAGTATTAGCGATATCTGGTTCACGATAAAAGACCCATTATATGTATTGGTCAAATTATGCGATTTCAGTGTTTGAGAGCCCATAATAAGATGTACTCATCTACTCCTTATGTACTCTAATATATTAAGCACTGTAGCGCGAATTAATCTAAGATATTTGTATAGATAGTCTGTCGTGTTATCAGAGTCTGTCTTGTTATTATATTTTTGGCCGGATTGTGCCACGCTCGCACAAGCCTTGTTTTGAAGCGTTTGTCAACGAATTTACCAAGTGAGCTTTCATCCATGTTAAGTAATATTACACCGTCCGGTCAATGTGATGACGATTTGTCAGTTGGTTTGATAGCATATTGGTATAAAGTAATAGATTGTATTTTTTTTTTATTGAACGTCTCAAAATAATAGATTGTATTAAATCTTTTAAAGTATTATATTATAGAATATTATGCAATACGTAGATTAAGAAATTGCGTTAGTGCACCCATTAGTATAAACAACATCGTACTAACAAAGACGATAGGCTACATATCGATTCGTTAGCTTGTGCCAAAATTGCATTAAATTCAACTGGTCGTCGCAATATGCTCACCCTGTAGAAAAAATAAAGACTACCTTTGGCCGCTTGACTGGCCGTGTGTGTGAATGACATTTCAGCAAGGTGGCTGCAAAGGCGCCCATGGGCACCTGTCTCTGAGCCATAAAACCACGTAAGCCACGATTTGTGATCGCAGCTATGATCCTCAGAAATCGGGCGGACGTTGGAACTGTCCGGCTGGAATTGTCCAGTCGACCTATCCATTTGTTGGAGGGAACTCAGATCAATTGAGTACTATTTGACGCTCTAACAAGACTCTTACAAAAGACTGTGACCAACAGCTATGGTAAAACTTCGTTCAGGTTGAAAACAGAATCTCAATAATAAATGGTGGTTCATGTAACGACATATGAACACTACCGCAAGGTGCAGTATGATGGCACTAAAATAGCTAATATATATAAATGCATCTTTATCTAGAAGCTCAGAAATAAATTTTTCAGAGTATATATTTAGTCTTTCCCTGTATCTTGCGTCCGAGATATTCCGGCGCCAGTCTGACCAAAACATATCAACATGATACCCAAACATTAACGAGAGTGAGATGTGAGAGTACCCTTGGCTCGTAGCGTCATGTCTTCGTTATTCGGCGGTATATTTCAATTGTATTATATTTCATATTACGTCAAATCAAATCGATTGTTTACGCTCGCTTTTCTTTCCACTTTTCTTTTTCTTTTTTTTTATCACCGGAGGGTTTAAATAATAGATTTTTGTACTCGCGGGTTTGAAATAGCTACTCATCGGTAGCTGGTAATTCCGACTAAATGCTCAAGGAACAATTTTGCATTGTAAGAACTACGGGCCGCCTAAGAAAAAAGTAGCACCGCTTTAATGTTAATAATATTTCGGTGCTGACGAAAGTTTCTATTTGGATATTTTTCTTTCGCTTTTTCGGCTTTTGTGGGAGGTCGTATTTGTGTGTGTGTGTGTCCTGTTTGCATTAGCGTTCGTGTACAGACAACATCAAATCTAAATTTTATCATCTGTTTTGTAATCGAATGGCACTTTGACTCTTTAAAACCTAAAAAGCGAAATAAATCGACTTGTTGTCCGCCTCTCTCACTCCCACCCCCATTTCTCTAGCGTCTTCTATAATATTTCACCTATGTTTCATAACGGTTTATGCTTTTTCCTATGGCGACCATAAGATGATGATGATGACGAAGAAGAAGAAAAAGTGAGTACCGATGATGATGATGGTGATGATGTCTGAATCACTCAATCACTTATTCACTCACTCATTCGGTCGTTCGTTGAGACGCTGACCCAGTCAGTGACAGTAACCTGTTGCCTTCGACCACCATCATCAACCAACTGGCGATGACGGTTACTGACTGACTGACTTTGAAATTGCTACTTTGAAATCGCTCAAATACCGAACGAATGTGTCCAAAGCCGTGACACAGTTAAATATGATAGTCACAATGATAATAATGCCAAGAAAACGAAAATGTTGTTGTTTTTTTTATTATTATTATTATTATTATTATTATTATTATCCGTGCCGAGGGCTCTACACAATTTTAATATATAATAGTTATAACAGTATCATTATTATATTATTATTATTATTATTATTAATAATCATGATAGTCGTAAGTTGAAAGGGTGTCACAAATAATATTGAGTTTAAAAAATGCGACACTGTTAGCACTCTGCAGGAAACGGTGGCGCAATCTGTCTGAGTCAGCAACAAAGAGCACTCTAAAGCAAAGAGTCTGCTATAACAGAATGCTAAGAAATTAAGAATTATCTTTAATGAGTGACACCAACACGAACATCGGACGTGTTACACGCGTCAGCTTGTGTCAGGCTGGCACCGCTTTTGACAGCGTGCACCAACGTAATTGAATTTAACACGTGTTTGAACGAGGAAGATTCTTCTGTGGTTTTCGCATTGTCACGAACAAATGCACGCGCCAAACAACAACGGCGTCGAAAAAATAAACCCGAGACGATGAAAACTCGACGTAAGAAGTAGATTTATTACAATGAAACAAAACTATCAGAAACGGAACCCGCGAATGTGTTTGTTCTCATCACAACAGCAACAACAACAATAACAACTATGGAGAGACTGCGACCGTATAACCGCATGACACACAATTATCATTATTTTTACCATTAGTTACATCATTATCATCAACAGCAGCAGCAGCGGTGCTTACAGACGTCTTTTCTTGCTCGCAGTTGTTTGTGTACATGTTTGCCTGTTCGTTCTCTTTTGTTTGTATATATAATATATATATATATATATATGTATGTCTATATATATATATATATATATATATATATGTATGTCTATATATATATATATATATATATATATATATGTATGTCTATATATATATATATATATATATATATATGTATGTCTATATATATGTGCGTGTGTGTGTGGCCGTGCGACCTCGTGTAACGCGCACGATGTCGGTGTTCCCCTGTGGCTGTTTTCTTCTCTCTCAGATTTCTATTATATTCCCATTCATTTTATTGCATTTTGTATTATGGTGATATTATTCTATGTATATTTCATCACGTGACAAAATGCCACCGAAAGTTTATGTATTTTGCGACGACAAATATGTTTCCCGCAGTGAGCGAGTTGTTAAAAACTCCTGCTCAATCAAACACGGCGCATACTAAATGAGAGTAGGAATAATCTCATATCATCGACGGAGGGTAGATACTAGATGATGGACAGACACACAGATCACTGTCATTGCGCCATTTCCGATCCTTACGTATGCGCCTCTATCCAATCTATAATATACGAATGTTGAAAGCGACTTTGAAGATGCCCAGTTCAACAAAGTGATGTTAACTTCGAAGATTAGATGCCTTCGAAGGGCGTCGAGACCCGCGGTGGCGTGGGGCTCATTCGTGTTCGCCTTGCAAGCGGAGTCGCCCGTAAACATTAGGTGCCTTTCATAGTGTTGCGTTGGAGGGCTTGCTTTTCTGCTAGCTTGTCCTTGTGGACTTTCAAATTTGAATATATGCAAATCATCAAAATCAGCGATAGAGGAGGAGTTAACAATGGAGGAGCAACACAAGCTACAGCAAAAACAACACGACGATGATGAAAAGACATCACAATGAATGAATATCACCGTGTAACGATTTCAACAAGAATGAGTTTATCGGATAAGAAAAGTTTCGGCAAAGATTCATCAGACGTGAGACATCAGGTTGGGACTTAACATCGCTGCTGTTGTTGTTGTTCGCGACTGCTATCGATATCAGCATCGGTATATAGACGTTAACAAAACATAATCAATTATTCACTGTGATACGATAGCTACGCTGAATTGTCATCGATCGATCGATCGACCTTTTGTGGTCCTGTTGTTTTTGTCGCGTGCTCAACACAACATTAATGCACACGGATATATTTATACATTTGTGCTCGTATATGTGTACTAGAATATAGTAAGTATACCCGCACCACATTATGTCCATTCATAAATGGATTTTGTATCCATTCACACACACACACTGCACACGTAGATCCATGTTTGTACAAATAATTATATTTATTTACTTATTTCCTCAAATTAAATTCACCTAGATACATATCTAGAGATTTATATATATATATATATATATATATATATATATATATATATATATATGATAATACGGGGATTTCGAAATATGAAGCAACCCGACCTAAACTCTATAAGGTGCGTGGAAAAAAAAATATATATATATACTAGAGTACATATTTGTGGAAAGTCTCAACAATTTAAACCAATATGAGCAGTCGAATTAGTGAGAGGAGGTTCTTACAATAAATAGTTGCATACGCTATCGTAAAGTATATACTTGTTATTTTATAGTATTCTTGCATATGCGTCAAAGGCGACACTACGTACAAATCAGTAATCATTACTAAATAAACAACAAGACCAGACCAGACACAGCCATTAAGTGTTAACTCCGACAATAGCGATATCCCCATCACGGTATTTCGACAGCGCTCAAGAACGGATGACAACAACAACAACAATAACAACAACAGCGACGCTGATCCTCCTACAATTTGCAGCATTTTTGCAATTTTGTTTGCGCTTCCCTAACGAACTAAATATTGTCACTAACGACTGCAGTGACTGCAAATGTGTGAAGAATAAGCAACTACCACCACCACCCGTGTAATGAACGAACGAAGGCCGTCGCGACAACAACAACAGCAACAACAACAACAACGACAGCGGACGACAACAGCAACAATCGCCAGACGAAGAATAAGAGGTCACCAGATGGCGTTGTCCTGTCACATTTTCCGAGGGGACAACACGAAAGCAATAATCGAGCGGCAAGATCAGCGTCAAAATAAAGCTGCTGCTGCTGGTGGCATAGTGAGAGACTTTGCTGTAGATTCTTGCAGAAGTCATAAGAGCCGCTCGAGCAGAAGCTGCAACACCAACGCGAGTGTTGGCGACCCAACCGAGAGAGTTACATCTTGTGGTCGTTTTTCAATTGAATTTCTCCATCGTCATCGCCATGATGTCTGTCAGCGCTGATTGGGTCAGTGGCGGTCTGTGACAGCGTCGACGGCAACGTCGACCACCACCGCCACCAGCAGCAGCAGCAGCACAAACGTGCGCATCGTGCTGATACCAATAGTGAGGGGTTATGGCTACTACGGCAATAGCAACAGCAAAAGTTGTTGCATCACGTGGTAGTGTCGTAGTAGTTGTAGTATTCTTACTACTCGATGTATTCTAGACGTTACCGTCGTTATCTTCTTCGTGTTCGTTGTTAGTGACGCTGCCGACGGTGGGTTCCGGTGACGAACTGAAATCACCACCACAAGCACCACAGCAAACATCAGCAGATACAGACAACGGCTGTCAGTTGTTGCTGTTGTCGGCGTCGATACACCAATAGCGGTACCTCTCCGTTCGTCCCTACAAGTTGTTGCCCACCACCACCAACAACAACAGCAACAACGGCAAACATTATAGTTCAAATGTCAGTCGTCTTGTTGCAAATGAATGCCCTCCCGCGAAGCCCCGAAATCCCCCGAACAAGACGGACTTCGTTTGGCTTTACGAGAAGAAAGACGAGAATGAACTCCCGTAGGTGGCTCGACAAGACGTAGCGTGGCATAGGAAAGGGATATGGACAGGGTCACCACCATTGGAGAAAAAAAATAGGAGGCTCGGAGGCCTTCCATCCATCCATCCATTCGTCTAGCTTGTCCCTTGCACACTTTACATCATTTGCCTGATTCCTGAGATTCCCTTTGTCTTAGTTTGCTCGTTGCTATGTAAAGGTAAAGGTTTTATTGGTTTATTAAAGGAGCTGCAATTTTACAATGCTTAAGCTCTCTTATATGTCACGCAGCGGGGCTCGAGCTAATTATAATATAAGGAACCTTAATTATAATTTGGGTAATCATCGATTGTCAATTTGAGAAACACTATGACATTGCTCATAGTCTCGCGTGAACATGTAGCTGCACTGTAGCCGATCAATATTAATAGTAAGTTAACCCGAAAATAATGAGTAAACAGAGGAAATTACATTATTCCTGTTATTTTTATTAGTTGATGCTGATTAGTGGATTGCAGGGAACATAGACCAATATTCTAAAACCGTTATAAAAAGTGAGGGGCCAATGTGTCAAACGATATTCTCGTAACGCTATTTATTCATATGCCAAAAATATACGTGGATGTCATGAAGTGCGCTCGTGCAAAGGAACCTAAGCCTAATGTAAATCCAATAAATTTAGGCTAATTTGTAGGGAAGAACTTTTATGTAAGTGGAACCTCGAAATTCTAAACTGTGCCTATAATCGACTGTAATAGGTTACATCAGAGCGGTGTACATATATGTGGCGTAACTCTGCAATACTTATACGCAGGGCCGAACAGAAGTGGTTTCATAGGGTCCTGAAAGGCGTCTCAGATACCAAATACAGGAAATAAGGGAACATGAAGTCAAAAAAGACAACCTTAAAAATATCTTCACTTTTTTTAGTTCTTATGATGACACCTGCCCTTATGCCGTTTGCCGATCTTGAACATATGGAAATGTTGGAGCTCTCATAGACGAATATGGCTAACAACTGCGGTATCATCTATCAATGATTTCTATTTTTGATATCATCCCGCGCGAAATGATTATATGTATTATACACACGATACCGCTACAAACAACAACAGCAACAATGACGGCGACATGCCCATGGATGACCTACGCACACGCGAATACGTGTGCGTGGGTCATCCATGGGCATAGAATATAATGTTCAGAGCGAGTGTACATGTATGAATATATTTAGTTTAGAGAAGAGCACATCTCTCTCTCTCGGTCTAGTCTAATCTATGTTCACCTTCCGCAAGACCGATGAGACTAGAAGATCCTAGTCAAGTCGTGAGTATTATGACGAGCCAAAGATGATTTGATCGACCGGATGGTGTGCTTTGCTTGCTATAACTTTGCTCCACCCCTAATCATGCTTTATTATGCTGAAATGTTACCAGCATAAGCAGGCAGAAGTGATTGCCAATATAAACACACATACACATATGTACCAGTACCCCAACACGCGACACCAATGTAACATAATTAGCGGGAGCTAGACTACGGGCTACCGGTCACGTATTACTGCGAAGAGGACTAAAACATTCGAAGCCGAAACTGTGATGGTCATTATTCGGAGATGATACAGTTTGTCATGTTCATCAAATGCACCGTCCGACAATAACCCCAAATCTATTCGCCTCTAATATCAAATGTATATATTTAAAATTTCTCTATGGAACACTATAAATGGCAACATGTAGCATACGTCTTTGCTTGAGAGAGGCATTTTTTATATTATATATTCCATTATATATATTTATTATAATATATTAAACGTTACAATAGGTCGGAATTTCTAGGGATTATGGGGGTGGGGGGGGGGGGGGGGGTGAGGACGACAACGTCCCGAGGAAGGCGATGGCATTGCCTCTCTGCACAGCGAGGGACAGGCGCTGCAGGAGAGGCATTTTGTTATCAGATATCTGCCGACAGTGAAAGTTTAGGTAAAGGTTTAATGGTTTATTGAAGGAGCTGCAATTTTACAATGCTTAAGCTCTCTTAGAAGATATCCTGACAACTATAGACAACTATCAATTATGTTTGAATAAATATAATAATCACAGATTGTATGACAACTATCAGAAACCTTAGGATACAAATCACACGACTTTCGTCAAAGAAGCAAGACGAACAGCTTTTAGGATAGCGTGATTCCCAAATCGACGTAAATACGCAGATGAAATGGTCTGTTTCTTTGTTACAAAAACAATAATCCCACACGAGAAGATACTGATGATGACACCAGTGAATGTAAAACATCTCATGATGTTAGTTCTATCATATTAGTAATTACTGACAGTAATTAAGGAGGACGCAAATCCAATGAATGCTCCTCAAAGACTGACCGATATGTTACGAAGAATGACTATAGCTTATTATTATTGTTGTAATATTATTATTGTATATTGGAGTTATAAAATGGTTCGTTGATGTGGCATTCGTTAAATAGGTGAAACACTTTTGGTCAGATGGATGTGAGAGAACGCGCCAGCCGAAACAGAGTAAAGATTGATTTGTAACAGAAGCAATATCCTTTTTCTCTCCTTCCTAGCTTTATATACTGTCGTCGAACCATAGCAAATAACAATTGAGCTGTCCCGATTGTGGCTATTGAATATATGAGTCGCTGATAAATCGATTCGCTAAACAAAACTAAAGCTAGAATCTGGCCGTCCATTGCTAGTTAATCACCGGAGCTTGCACGAATCATTAAATACTACTTGATTTCCGCCTTGGTAATATTTATTGGATCTCTAGAGGCCTCAGATAAGCGCCGATGTAATGTTCGTGCCTTCACATTGTCTCGAGACCGCGAATAGGCTCGTTAATCCAGAAACTTTAATTACGCCATGCCAACATCATCGTCCATGATAAAAGTTTGTGGCGTGTTATCGTCAACACACACACACACCTAACCGCCCAAGATCTTTACGCCTCCTAGGAATGCCAAACCAATTAGCTATATCGTCTACACGCGACATTCCGGCCATCCTTTTAGGACAACATTGAAATGCATCGAATTCCAGCCTCTAACAATTACGACACATCCTGTATAGATCGTTATATGGCTATATTCATTAGTGTCCTTTATTTGTCTACACGTTCATAAAGTCACTGGTAATCTTACTACTACTGCTACTACTTTTATACAGCAAGCGAATTTAAATAATCCATAAATCAAGTTATGAGAACACTCAGATAACGCCCCTTAAAAATATTGTTTGCGTTATAATGATCATTATTATTACTCGCATTATAGTAGATGCGATAATATACCAACATCATAATCACCATCACGGCGTGTGTGAACGTGTGTGTGTGTGTGTATGTAGTGTTTGATATGAATATTCGAAGTACGGTTGTGTTTGGGATATCCGACCGTTCATCCATTTGATTACCCTTGACCGGTATACATCCAGCGGTCATCGCTATCGAACGAATTTCATCGAAATTCATGACACAATCATAATAACAACTATTGAATAATCAATTAGTAATTAAGTAACCATACAACAGGAAAATCGGGCCTCTTTTTCCATTAATGTGTGATGGGAGGCAGTGGTCAACGTTTTTTCTCTACCAATTCAACAACATTGAACAAAGCACTGGACGACCCATGTTGAACTGGCGAATACATAATACTTAATTAACAAGTCCCTATCCCTGCAGACAGATAGGATGATAGCTGTTTATATCTGTCGGTTACCAACGCGCTTCTATTCTAATTATACGTATACGTCCTATTATACATTGATGGATGGAATCACTAGTAGCTGTCAGTGTCACTAGCAAGTCGTGTGTATGTTGGTAGCCACAGCAGCAGATGGGGCGGACAGAGGCAACACAGCGAGCCAAACTCTTCGAATAACTGTTCAATGGTGCATTGCCGGGGTGAGTTGACAAATTGCTCATACTTGTGTTCACTGCTCTTCTTATTCTTTTTCTTCTGTTTGGTCATTGATGTCTGTTAGGGCCCTGACACGTCTCTACTACTATCCGTTCAAAGCGATTTATGCCACATCGGGCATTCTTCTCAAGACGTCAAATATGGCTGTTCTCGGATCATGCTCGGCCTTCATGATCCTTATGCTCTATGCCATCTTCATCATGGATCTCTACTGGTTTGGGGTAAGTAACGCTCTTCGTCTGATCTGCCTGATACTGCACATATGGGTTCATCGTGCTATAATGATGATATTCAGATGTTGACTCGGATCAACGGCGGCTTGCTTCAAGAGATAACCTAATACT
Source organism: Stratiolaelaps scimitus (assembly GCA_019614645.1). Classification (NCBI taxonomy): domain Eukaryota; kingdom Metazoa; phylum Arthropoda; class Arachnida; order Mesostigmata; family Laelapidae; genus Stratiolaelaps; species Stratiolaelaps scimitus. Next base: position 985,827 of record JABWDB010000067.1, on the reverse strand, counting down.
CGGTACTTTAGTAAATCACGGCTCAGGGTTTTGCTATTTGATAAATACCCATATATTACTTTGTAATGTGTTTTGCATATATAGTAGATTATTATGAAGACTTTCGCTAAAAAAAAGATAACTCCGAGTGCATTAATGAGCCCTGATGATGTATCGTTCATAAGGACTCAGATCACGCGGTTCCCAATGACAACATTGTGCAGAATTATAATATTTAATTTACCAAAATTAATTAATTATCCAGAAGCACTACTATCTCCAGGTAACAAACAGATGAAAAAAACATGTGGCTAACACAACAAGAACGAAATCCACTGATACTTTAATTCCCTCAAGTGTCCGACTGTTGATTCTCGTGACTGTACCCCCATTTGAAAACCAGACGGACGGCATGAATGCATCGGCCAATCACTTAATTGTTGTATACTTGAGTCGAGAAGGCTCCTTGGTCACTCAGTAACACTATTAATTTGAGCTATCCGCCTGATTTAGCGTGCCGCTCATCTAATTAGCTGCACTCTACACAAACATAACAATCCGACAACTAATCAATGGTTGTAGACTGTACTATCGTGGACTGTCTATTATATCTGGTGGGCATCATCGTCAGAGGTTCTCCCTGCAAGCGTTGTAATCAGTTGTTCAAAATTGACTTCTCTCAACAGGTAGCGTTTGTCTGCTATGGTGACAGTTTCTTATTGTTATTGAATTCCGCTGTCGGGGTCGTAGATGTCTCGAGTTTATGACACGCATCCGATCCCTTTCAATCGTGGCTGCCTCGGCCAGTTTTGCTGTTTTATACGCAGCTTAAGCACATCAAGCTAAATCGCCGCAAAAATAAGCTAAGTGTCTAACGACATTTGATCAAGATTTAGCTTTACACTATTCTAGTACGCTGATCGTAACCATTGTCATGGCTGTCCCTCTGACTACACGATCACTGTGAACGTGAGATGAAAGCGTGGGATTCGAAGAAGGGCTTTCTTTTGCTGCCACGGTTGGACGTTTGCTGAACGAATATTATTACTTCCACTGCTGCTGCTGCTGCTGCTGCTGCTGCTGCACAGTACTTCGATATATTAACGATAGATAATGTTCCGCACATCTCTCTCTCTCTCTCCCTCCATAAATGATGTTCAAGGGATGTCTCTACTTGGTTTTGCTACTTCTCACCTAACACCATGATAGAATTATATAATAATAATATTGTAGTAATAATAATAATAATGAGCAACTCCTCTCCTCTTCCCGACTTTCCATCGGGGTAACAGTAGACACCTGCGGTCGGTTGACTGAGACGACGAAATTTCTCCTAGCAAATCCAGGCGCGATGCTGCAGCGTTGACTTGTGGCGCTTATGTTTGTGTATGTGTGTGTGTTTGTGTGTGTGTATAAGCTGTTGATTGTCGTTGATTGTGTAAAGGTGGTCCTTCCTTGTCATCGCAAGTAGTCATACTAGTTGTAGGAAATCTTCTACCTTTTTTTTTCGTTTTCGCCAGCGCTAACTGTTGATTGCCTGTGTTTATTTATTTGTGCATGCCGCTCGTATGGACACGAGCTGCTAGATAGACAAAGTTTGAGTTTTTATATTTACGACGATATGTGCCTGTTTAGTGAGTCTTCGTACGTCTTTAATAATTGTGATGGTGCGATAGTGGTAATGGGCAGTAGATATTGAGAGTTATTATTATTATTATTTTCTCTCCTTCCGGAGTCAAAAATTCTCGATTCGTCTCGTTGTTTTGTTTGTTCACAAACTTCGAGTGACAAGAGCGAAGAGAGTTTACAACGGTTAACACCTTTTTTTGCAAGGGATATATGAATACGATTCTTTTCTATTGACAATCTTCTTTTGCAACGCGGTGCCAATCTGCGCGCATTGTGTTCTATTTCGTTGTGGTCTCGCGTATTTCACTCACTTTCGTCTGGCTCTTGACAGAAAGTGAATCGGTCAGTCTGTCAGTGTATCAGTCAGTAATTGGATGCAGTGTTGCTTTTGCTGAGCCCTGTCAGATAGGGGAACAACTGAGGGTCAGCTCGAAAAACAGTACGATGCCTCTTGCCTACGAAATAGCGCAAACCCCTTTTTTTTTCACACTTGATCAATTCTGATGCAACGACAACGCTGCAAAGGACAATGTCACTGTGCGATAAAATGAAAACCTTAACGAGATATCCCTACACTTATTATTGTCGTCATCGTCGTCGTCGTCTAGAGAAGCCATCCAGACGCTGAAGTATTGAAGAAGAATTTCAGTTCATTTACCCTCTTGCCCGCCGCCACTGGTCACACTCTTCACTTTACGTTATTCCCCCATAACGCCAGACGCTACAGCATAACGAAGTGCTGGAATACTGCCCCCCATGGTCCTCTCGTTCGTTCAGTTGAAATACATTCGAACCTCTTTGTTCTACCCTAACTAACGCTGAACAGCCACAAGAGCAGCAGCAGCTGCTGCAGTGACGACGACAACAACAGGTCACGAACAGACATGCACATTTATCGACAATTTTCATACGTTCCCTCTCTGTAAGTGTTGTTGTATTCTAGTTCGCAGCGTCATTTAGGACCAGGGGTTTGGTTTCAACGAAAGAATGAACGGAACACTCATTGTTTACACTGGAATCGTCGGCAGCGGTGGCCAGAGCCCGTTGAGCTGTGGCTGCTGCTGCTCTTGTTAGTGTGGCTGCTACTGCTGCTGCTGCTGTTATTTCCATCTTGTCTTCAACGTGCAGCTGTGTTCGTGTCGTCCACTTTGTCCACACCCGTTATTCACTAATCTATTATACGCTACCAACTATTAGGACATAACACACACAAACGCAAACACACACACACACACAGACTGTAGATCTCCTTTTTGTGCTATTATTAAGCTATAATACTCATGATGTTGGCGGTGCTGATGATGTGACGACACTTAACATGAGGTGGCTTGGCATCACCTGCAACAGTAGCCGTAGTCGCAGTAGTGTTCGTAGGAGAGAAGCCACATCGAGCAGTAGTCGTCGTTTGGAGAAGGAGGCCGGGCGGGTCGTACATATACAGAGCTCCCGACGGTGACGACTAACTACTAACGGGGACTAGAGGCAACCGTTGCGTCAGTTGTTGCGGATGAACCCCGATTGGCTGTTTGTGGATGAGGAAAGGAATGCCAGTAACTTCTTCACTGTGTGCGCTTACTTGTGCTGGAAATTTACTTTGAACTAAATAATCGTTTTTCTAACAAACGGAATACTCTAAAAGGGCTTCCTTGTACGTGAAGCTTGATCCTATGCCATTAGATCTTGTAAAAAAACGAACAACGTAAATGCAGCAAAAGTTATTTATATAAATCATTGCGACGAATCATTTGATTCACGATGTTTCCATTGGATGCACACAGACACACAAACGGTGAACCCTTTTACCAATTCGATTTACTAGTCAGTACTTTTTTTATTAATAATATTTATAGCTAGGGCAATTACTAAAGCTGATTGTGTACAGGGGGAGTAGTAAGTAGGTTAACAGTTATTTAAAGACGGCAACATTGTGGCTAGGATGTGTGTTTTATTGTATTGGAATGATGACATCACATAATTGATTATTCAGAGTTTCGTGAATGTTCATAAATATTCAGCAAATGGTGCAGAGTTTCTTGTGTAATTATTATTATTATTAATCGGTTGATATGGCTCGCCTATGCACGCTCTCACCCTATCAATAGATCAATGATAGTAAGCAACCCCGCTGCATTTACGTTCCAGATTATCACTGCGATACTTTACAAGTCGTTGCGAGGAACCCTCAAAAATGGCGTCGACGATATCCGCGAGGAAGATGTCGCCGATCAAGAAGCCAAAGAAGGTCTTAAAGAAGAATAGTTTCAAGTAGTAGATGTCTCAGCAAAGGTATCATTGTGTGGAAGAGGAACTGAATACGCCATCGTCCTTAGAAGTCACCTTGCAAAAAAAGTGATTCATCGGCGCTGGTTAAGCCGACTTCATTATATTATTCATTATTATAGAACAAGGCGTAGAACGGGTGATCGAGTATGTGAACTAGGTTTTCGAGTAAGGACTCAGGAATTGGGAACGGTCTTCTTTCGAATTTCCTAGGCAAGTCAGGTAGACAGAAGTATCACAGAGCTGATAAATTAAAATAAACTAAAATATTTGCCGTGCTGTGGAAAGCAAGAATGAGAGAGAGAGAGAGAGCGTATAGCTGAATGCTGAAATGATTTTAATGATATTCTTCCCTTTCGCATATTGACTATGTGAAAACTAGTACTTACTCGTTATGGATGAGTTTCAAGTCACTGAATATTATTTAGGTATAGCCGAAATGCGACAAGCTTAGATCTTAGGTGAAACATGAATTTTTATTCATATATTTCTTAACCCTTATCTATAGAGCAATCATTGGTAAGCAGGAGTCATACAGGTCATAAATGCGCGCCGCAGCTAGCACATGCATATGTAATGCTTACAGAATTAATAGAGAAACAACACATTGTGAATAAATAGTGTGTTCCAATAACAAAAACCGCGTTTCTTTTCGAAGCCTGACTGACCGATATATATATGTATATATATATATATATATATATATATATGTATATATATATATATATATATATATATATATATATATATATATGTATATATATATATATATATATATATATATATATATATATATATATATATATACCGATATATGTACAATCAAAAAAGTTTCTAAGGTACACATGCGTTCCGCTGCCGCAAATTGATTTACCTCGACTGTGTACCTAGGGTAGGTTAAAATTTCCATGAACTAATGACGTTTATGAATAAAACTATGGATTGAGTAACGGTATAGTTAAACCGCAGACAAATGCTTGTATGAGAGAATTTTCTACGAGGAAATAAGAAAGGCAAGTTCTCTGGATTATCGTTCGATTCTGCAGAATAACAAAAGGAGTCCAGTGACACTATTTATTAGTAATGTAATCAACATTGATCATTTGGTCTAACAAACAATTCACTCTCGTATAAATTAGTTTATTCGCTCATCGACATAAATATACCAGAATGACCGAAATCGGACTACTTCCAGTCAATGCAAAGTCACGCTAGAGTTTCTGCGAAGAACTAGACAAGAACAAATATGCTTTCATTGAATGTTCGCTAGAAGACTTCAGGCATCGATATTCTATGATTGTTGTCAGTTTGGTACATTTACATAAAACTATATCGGACAAGCATTGCCTAACGCGAACGTTAGAAACAACAGTTGCGACAGAAGGGAGTAAGCTTGTAACACTACATTCTCTAGGGACTCCTCTAACTTTTGGTGCAACAGTGACCCGCAATTTTAGAGAAAATGGCAGTTCAAGGGATCCTTATCCCACATAGCCTCTCATTGGATCGGGTTATATAGGGCACCAGCGATTTGGTGCAAAAAAAAAGCCAAATAGGAGAGACCCCACCGCTCAGATATAATATCAAAATATTCTAGCTAACATGAAAGTAAATATTGAGTTGTTCGTGGTGACGAAAATAACTGCTGGACAAGCAAACGAACAGCATATATAACCGATTGGTAAACAATAGAGCTTCTACCATTTTTTTTTTTGATAAGAATTACAGACGGTTTTAGAGCGCTTCTTCTCGTTTAGCAGGAAAACCGTCTGCAGAGGGATCTACATTTCCTAGGAAAACTACTACCGGTGAGGTACGTTTATTGTTTTAAGTGGCCACTCAACGGATATGAGTTGGTGCTGATCCTCACAATGTTCATCTCATTCAAGAGATAAAAATGTGATACATTTTTCGCTATACCATTTTGTCGCGTATGCGGACATGCTGTGGCAACATTATCACTTCCACTCAAAACAACACTGAAAATATGATACAAGGTGTTTGGAACATCATGCAACCTCATGAGAGATTAGCCACGGTTTCGACAGTGGGCTTCTATGATTTTTTGTAGATGCATACTTGTAGAAGAATGTGTACTTATGTTGCAGTAAAAAAACGCTTTGGTCACTAATAAAGGCGCGTGTATGCACAAAACTCTGTAGAATTATGTGTTAATGTTTCGCATTGGCGGTCATGATCGGTATCGTTAGGATTGGTTTGGAAACAGTTCGCAAAGTAACGGTTCGTAAAAAAGCACAGTCTATCGCGGAGATATCGCTTCGTGGACTCCGGACTGTTGGCATATAATAGCATATAGTGGAAACGCGTCACAACCTGCTTATTATTTCGATACCCGACCCCTTTCAGCCTTCATTTCTCATGGCTAAAGTACTGAAGAAATTTGGGTCAACATAGGACCTCTTCTCCTAGCGAAGGTAAAGGTAAAGGTTTATTGGTTTATTGAAGGAGCTGCAATTTTACAATGCTTAAGCTCTCTTATATGTCACACGGCAGGGCAAGTATACATCCGTTATAGGCGAGAACAGGAATTCTAGTCTGTTATACAAACTACGGTGCAGAGCCAGAGCATGCTTCAAGAAGGGTGCCTTCACCTTGTTCAGAGTTTCCAGCTTTTCGACAGTGAGGTCACCCCAAATCGCTTCCATTCTATACCATGCCACTGAGACAACCTTTATGTCGAAGACCCAGAGGGCCGTTCTAAGCGACAGTGGATGAACATCAGACATCACGGTGCGGGCTTTCCTGCAGGTCTGTTTCGCACTGGTAGTGAATGATTGGGTGAAAGTCCAAAAATGCTCCACGTCCGGTAGGATTTGAAAGCAAGTCATATGTCCTTCCTATATAGCAATCCAAGACGGTTACCACCAGACCATATACGGGACAAGCTACTGGAACTTGTTAACGAACCGCACTCGTGCGCCGGAGATAAATAGTGTGTCCTGTCCTACCGTGCTCACGTCTCGTACGTTGTACGACCGAGCGACGGGATGGCAGCGTTCAATCTTCGAATGGTCCGTTGGACTTGAAAGCAATTCTCCCCACATACGACCTCATCGTCCGCGTGTAGGAGTATCTTTACTGGGTCGCTGGTCCCTCTTATCTTATCCGAGAGGCCTTTAGAAGAACCGAGAACAGTAGCTGGCCCAGGTTGTCTCCTTGCATTAGGCCAGTCGTACCGAGCAAAGGCGGGTGATTCAGTTATCCCATCACCTACTGTTTCCCTGTTTTCCTGCATGATTGTAGGCAGGCTATAATGACCACGACCCTCTTCAGGAGCTTGTTGATCCTTTTGGTAAGAAGCAATGACAGTAACTATTTCTAGAAAGCACCTCCAAGTATACTGGAGCGCAGTTTTTTTTAGTAAGACAGGTAAATAAATTTTACTAAAGAAAGTTAAAAAAATACTCCTTGTGTGTTATAAGTCTGATTATCTATGAATGAATTTATCACACGTTGCGATCTGGTCGGCGGCCCTTGTTCACCCTTCATATGACCTCCGTGCGAGAGGTATATACTCTAGGTCACCTCTTCGATTGTCAAAACAGAAGTCGAACGCGTTTATACACCTCTCCGGTGACAAAGGTTTGCGGAGATTGGAGCTGATCGATCGAAGGTGACTCCGGCGAAATCCATGGCAATAATCAGCATTTCTTTGACCCGCGAATCTGCTCACAAACCTTCAGCTGTTTCAACTAGGTATAAATGTTGGCGACGCTGGCCCATGTCTGGCTGCGCATGAAATTTAACCCATGGCTCATCAATCGTGAGAGCACTTTTCAGGATTACCTTCGCCTTAGAATAATAGCTTACGTTCTGCTCACAACAACAAACGCGGATATCCCTCTGTTCGCAATTCTCGTAGCACCCATTTGGCAAGAACCTTCGTCATGCAAAAATCGTCCTTGACGATACGCCGAACAAAACGTTCTGTGTGGTTTGCAAGCGAGCGTAATGACCAGTGCTTCAAACACTGGAATCAGACTTTCAATTTGTCCACTGCTTCGTCTCGTTTTTGAGCATCGCTCCGACCACATCCACCTAATTGGGAGCTCGTCTCCCCTTTCTTCAACCCCGCACATCATTCCCGTACATTTCTCGCGGACCCCCCTCCCTCTCAATAGCTTCATGAATTTTGAGCGAATCAGACCAGCGCTGTGGCCTTGCGGAACGCCTAATTTGATAAAAGCTCGTTGTTCTTCGAAGAATATTGATGTTTGAATTTATTTTCTAAAAATCCATTGGTCGAAATTTGGCTAGTCCACAAGCTTTCAACCTACGTGAGAACCCACTCCTAGTTCAGTTTTGAAAACAACGTTCCCATTATTGCAGACAGTTTTTTTAAAAGTCGGCAGGTGTGCTTGCATCCATCTATTATATTAAACTATATTTGATATAATAAACATGTATCTGAAAGATAAGAAGCAGAAGAGGTCCAGGAAAGTTTTTTCGAGGACACCAATTTTTGCCTAAAGTGCAACCAGTGGTCCAAAGTTTCAACCAAAGTCTGAAATCGTCAGCAAGCACTCTTTCTGCTTCTCTTTCCTTTTACGTTACACATAACTATTTAAAAACCAGTGTATATATGTATAGGCACATGCAAGACGTTACTGCCCTAAGATACACTGCCCTCTATAGCCTCTAAGGTGGTCATATAATGTGACTCAACATTTTGTTCTTTGTAAACGCAAATTGTCTTCGGCTTGTATATATATATATATATATATATATATATATAACAGTCATTTATTCAAACATACAATAATTAGGAATAGTAATTGTTTTTCCTTCTGCCAATGTTGTCCCCAAGAGAACCACTTCTTTGTCATGATTAGCACATAATAAGTATGTATTCCTGGAAGTAGATCATCTGCAAACCAACTGGAGAAACGGACCGTAGCTAAGCAATAATACAGCACCGTGAAGAGGAACGAAAAACTAACGGCATCAGCTTTCCCTCGCTAATAACGTGATAGCAAATAGCGCTAAAGGGGGGTGGGGGTCTACTTCGCCACGAATATCTCGGCTCATCCGTTGGCTGATATTATTAGTATTTCAACTAACAGCAGGAGCCACCAAAGTTATAGACAGGCATCAGATGCCAGTCGACGGTTTGTAGGTGAGGTCAGAATTGACCCGAGAATGATGGCATTGCTAACGCGAGGCAGTCGACCTCTGGCGCTTGTGGCCCATGTTAAAATCCTACGTTACACCCTTCGGCGCAAAAAAAATTAAGAAGACATTTGAGCTTCAACCGCAATCGTTGTCGTCGTCGTCGTCTTGATCACTGCTAGTAGCGATGCTGTACATTGTTGACCTTTGTCTATCAGGGGGGCGTCACAAGGTGGCGGCTTGTTCCCAATGAACGAACGAGGCTAATGGCCATACGTGGGCGCTTCTATATAGGTGGTGGTGGCGGCTGCTAATTGAATTTTCAATTAGCAAGATTTACTAGCATCACTATGTGTTCTTTAGTGACAATGTACTTGCACGTCTTGCTACTAATTCGCAAATGCCTTTCAAAGTATACGAATGTATTTATGGTTAGATATGCTCAGTCAGTTTCAAGTTCGAATTAAATAACTTCCAAACCACGGCCGTGGCCTTAAAAGTCCTTTAAGGCCCTGAGTGAGTAAGAATCTCACATTAACTATGGCGAATACCCCAGTAGTCAAGGAAGGCACGTGTCAATCATAGATTAAAAAGAAGTGCTCAACAAGGGCAATGTCTTACAGAGCCATCCAGTCAAACGGATAATTCAAGTGAGAAATATCTATGATAAAAATCACATTTTCTTTAGTCTTCAGTAGGTGACGGTTGTTTTTGACCATCCACGTTTCTTTAAACAATGAAAACCAGGAAGGTCAAGTGGTTCAACCTACTTGCTTAAGTCATTAGTGCAGGCAAACAATTTTATAGTGAATTATTGGTGACTGGTAATTGACGTTCTGGTCATATATGTCTGGATGAGTTATCTGTGTTAATAAAATCGTAGGCAGAACCCGCACGCAGTTGGAGAGGTGGAGAAGACACTCGCGACGAAATGTGAAGATAAGCACCATACAATGGTTTAACTTTAATCGGGGTACAGGAGTAACTATTAGGAGGAGGGCTTTTTTAAAGTTCGAGATCATCAACAGTGATAATAATAATAATAATAATAATAATAATAATAATAATAATAATAATAATAATAATAATAATAATAAGAACAATGACAAAACTGCAGGTAATGTGTGTATCAGTTGTGTACTGCCGTAATCGAATCAATAGGATTATAAGTCTCGTGCGTATTCCGTGAGAAATGTATGCTTTCTAGACAACAAATATCTTCAAATGAAAATCTTCACCGTTCACATTCGAATCCGTAAGGACACCGGTATTTCGCTAGTGTGCTTTTCCGTCAAACAAATAGTAGGTACCGTTTGAGACCTTCACGGAAAACTGAAGTCACGTGCAAAAGCCACATTACTGTTCATTTTTATCATTTACACGGGGCGGCCGACCCGTCACTGCATCACCTCGTATATATATATATATATAGTGAAAAGTATGAACGTGGTGGAAGTTCGATGAGGAGGAGCGGATTGTCTACGGAATCGTCGATCGGGATGAGGATTACAATTGCTGAGCACTCAGTCAGTGAGTGGAGAATCTCCGATAAAATATCATAGTTTCCTACAGCCTTTTTTTGGTTAGATGCGTCTCTTTTCAGATAAGCAAAAACTAAAACAGACAATTGTGCTAACCCCAAAAGGACCAATGGCCATATGATAGATCGGTGGCCTGAAGCAATACTGTGAATGATGTACAAATGAAAACGTTGCCTATAACCAAGAGGCAGAAAAACAAGTGCATACCAGTGATGAGCAGATATCAGTGATGTGTACCCAGCAACACAAGTAAAACCCTTAGAAGTTCAAATAATAGTTCAGCGCTTTGTGCCACAATGCGGAATAACCCCCAATGGCGCATCGACTGCTATAGTTATGACAAGGGCGCACTGCCGTCGTCGTAATCATAATGACTGGCATTGTTTACCTGCACCCATTGAGTTGAAGGAGTTGTAGGATTTTTGAAAAGCTGTATAAGTATGAATGCAGAAGCATCGAAGGCGGCTGCTTTTATGACTTCGAGGTGCGACACGTGGACAGCGGCGCGTCAGTCTTTGACAATACACAATGAATGAATATATATGACAATTGTGCGATACAACTACCATTGCAGAGAGATGGGAGACGGCATATTATATAAATGTGGATGGGACGTTGCATGGAGCCGACCATACGGGTCTATGCACACATATATATATATATATATATATATGTATATATACGAGTACGCTTCGATATTAACGAAACCACCACCTTGGCCTCGGCTATTTATTCGGACTTTAGGCTATAATGACGTGGAAATTAATTAAAAATGTTTTCGCATTATATATATATATATATATAATGCGAATATACATAGTTGTGTCTAACTTCACTATTGGATAATGGTATTTTCTATATTTGAATTGAGGAAATGCGAAGATATTCGATAAATAGTTGCGCTGCTGTCTGTCTGTCTAGGTATAAAATAATTGGATTGAACGATCTCCATCTATTGTTACGAGGTAATAGCAGATTACCCCATAATAAGGAGGGTAGTGAGATAGTGGTACAGGTGGAGGGAGAGACTGCAGTAGTAGTATATTGTAGGTTCCTACACTAACTAAACATTTACAACACTAAAAGTTAAAACTTGAACCTATAAAGATTTGTGTGTGAGTGTGTGTGTATCAGGTTAAAGGATCATATCAGCTCAGACTTCTGTAGTTCTTTGCACCCAAATGATTCCATCATTCCTACTCAGACGCCACAAGTAATTAGACGGTGATGCCCCTCTGAACAACCGTTCGTGGACAAGCTCTGTGTAAGCTCGTAGGCTCTGGAGTGGATGGTGTCTGGCCACTATGTTATGGTGGCCAACTTTTCATGGAAAATGAAGGATCGTGTTGTCGTGCGTAGACCCCTTCTTTACACATTGGCAGGTGTGTGTAGCAGCCAGACGAGAGACTACACGAAAGCCCACATCAGTTTGGTGTCGTCAAGCGATCACCCTGTGGAGGTTGAAGGGATTCCTTTCAATCAACGATTTTTTGTCAGGCGTATTCGTTAAGACAACGGAGTGCCTCGAACTTGGGAACTATCGGCTCCCAAGGTGATTGTGTATTCCCTCGACAAGATATAATGAAGGCAAAATTCTCAGCAACATCAAAGAGCCACCTATGAGACGCCGGACTGAACTCTTACTGTTTTATTTAAATATAAAAATGTCTCACATAATATGTGAACCTCTCCATTATATATATTGTAAATCCTATGAATATGGGATTCTTCCCGAATATTTAAAAAAATCCATCGCCCGATGCCCGATGTATAAATGAGGACTCAAATCGAACGTGGATAACCGTTAACCAGTGCCTCAATCGTGAATTGCCTGTATTATTTTCGATAAGTTGCTAACGGATCACATATTGAATTCAACGATTTTTAGACGAAGAGCAACATAATAATAACACAGTCTATAATAAGCACAGCTGGTAAGTATGGTCCCAATGTTGTATGATATTTCCCCCACCGAGGAGGAATGGCACAAATTGAAGAATACAATAAATGCTGTGCCCATGTGGTACTCAGAAAACGGTATGCGACATGTCAGTTTCAAAGCGTGCGGCGCTCTGTTTAAAAAAAAACTCTAGTTTTTCACATTAGAGAGCTCGGAATGATCATAACCCCGGAACCTGATTTTAATCGACACATCGTGTAATTAATTCGGTCTGCCATATTGCTTTGTAACACACTTTCTCGCTGTTTTATCATGAAAACGCCTGATTCCTACATAAAGCTCTGTTAAAGTTTAGTCATTCCCAAACTTGGCTAATGCTGTGAGATTTGAAGTTGTCCTATTTAAAAGCAACATTGAAATGACGAAGCATGAGCAGGACAGATTTATGGGACGCATATGTGCGCAGGTGCGAGCTCGAACGTAGTAATAACAAAAAAAACGCCTGATTCCAATTGGAAATACTCATAACTCTGCCGATATAACACTGTTCAATTAGATTTCTAAGAAGGAGTCATGTACTTCAACATTAGTACGAATAACCTCCGTAGGAGACACGAACATATGCATGACATTCGATATTTGAAGTGTCATTACGCCAGTCCTCGCATGTAGTCGGAAATCATGAAAATGAAATGACTGCGATGCTCTTGAGTGACCCGAGATTTGTTTGCGTACATCTTATATCTACACAAGTCATCCAATTATAAGAGTCGGCACAGAGTCGATAATCTCTCTCGTAAATCAAAAGTCATCCAAGTAGTGATACATTATCTCATTTGCACTTTCCTATACCCCCTCGCCATGAAAATTCCCAAAATTGGTTGGACGTTTCGGATCGTAGTAGCATTATTATTATAATAATATTATTATACCATTGGCATCCATGAGAGACTGCTTATAAAACTGTGATACCGCCTCATGCAACCGAGGTGATCTACACACTATTCAGTGTTCGTTTCTAAAAATCGAAATGACCGATCTGTGTCTGTGATAACAGCTCGACCATCGTAGTGGTAGAAGTAGTAGTAGTATTATACAGGTCAATCCAGGATCGAATTGACCCTCTATTGTACGTGGTAATGCCTCCAGCAAGGCAGGTAATTGCTATGGGTAATAGTTCTCGGATTTGTTCAATCGATCAGATTTCACATATAAAGACAGATAGATAGATAGATAGATAGATGGAGTATTATACAATATGATACCACCTTCACAGTCTCCTATAGTTACAAGTTTGGATTAACAGTTAATTGTGGCAATTAGCATCATTGAATTGAAAAACTTAATGTTGGTTAATAGAACATACTTTTATAATAAGTATTAATTAATTTAATTAAGTCTAAACTCACCACCGGCAGCGGACGGCTCTTTGTCATACGATAATAATCACCATCATAAATAATAACAATACATAATCATCGTTGATGCCACTGTTATATGATTAGTCACATCACCGGCCGATATAACTTCATTGTGGGGATATTATGCCGATCGTCTTTGCGATCAAAGATCATTAATCACTACTACTACTACTCGACCATATTGTCTTATTACATTCTATAATCAAGGCATGGAATGACAAATTCACGAGTGACTTTGACGATGATGATGATCATGGCGTTCTGACGTTACGGTGTCATTAAGTCATTGTTGTTGTCAGATCATGAATGCCCGCCTGATGACCTTCGGACAATGTCGGATGCATCCATCCGCTGTCCGTACACGCTACACACGAAACGCGTTGACGTATACTCACCGGGACCTGCTGCTACCTCTGCTATCGTAATACTATAACATGATCTTGCTTCGTTTACTGTTACTCTTGTTATAGCTAGTTTATTGTTATTACTGTGCTGTCGCCGGTGTTGTTGCCCGGGGAATTGTGCAACGCCGTAAAACGCTACGTCGCTCTTGTTAGTAAAAGGGAACCATCGCGCGTCGCAGATTGTCACATAGTCGTTCTCAAATAGCGATTACACGTCAGCACTCAAGCGGTGGCCACCCAGATAGCGCGATACGGACAGTTCAGATTGGAATAAGTTATGGGAAACTCTAATAGATAATACGAAGTTATTCCAATATTGTGGCTGACTTCGATCTTGACTTGGAGAAGGACGAGCTGTCAAAACACAATCCCATGAAGTAAATAGACATGGAACGATCAACAACTCACTCAATCGCTGAAATCTTCGGGAGGGCTACAATAGATTGATGTTCAAAAGTACGAAAGAGAATTTTGCGACCACGAGGGACTATGTTACACTCGAAGAATCGAACATCAATTAGCTTCGATGAATTTGAAGCAGTGTTTGAAACATGTTCGCTTAAATAAACAAATCAAGCGAATAATTTATGCTGACAATTTAATCATTCGGTCAATTGAAATGCGCAACACGTATCAAAGGTGGTAGCAAAGGGTGTATTGATTATATATTCAACCGAAGGAGGAATCATTAGCGAGAGGAACACGACGTGCATGGAAACGGATGGCAGGTCGACGTAGGTTTAGAGGTCAGGTTATCCGGACGAACTTGATAAGCGGCTTCGTGATCAATGTAATGAACGTTAACCGTATCTGTCTTCCACGAGTCGCTTACCCACAATCGCACAGCAAAGGCTCACAAGAATTTGGAATATAGTAGCCAAACAAGACGCTTTGCAAAACCCGCATAACTTTAATTGAGAAACAAAGTTTGCAGTCGAACAACTAAGTGGACCAAATATGGCGTCTGCAAATGTAAGGCTCCCGCAAAAGTGCAAATAAAAATCTGGGAGCTACGAACAAATTTGCAGTAGAAATAGGGTTAATACGATAACGTATCATATGGTCCGGCCAAAAAGTTATATATATGGCGATTTAGTCGTAGCATTAAAACACAAGAACAATATATCGAAAATAATTTTAGAATACATCGAATTATTCATAAATAGTAATCTGCTTTAGTGCGGAGAGACTCCAGTCCTGGCATATGAGACACACCGATTTAGGAGCGTTTTCTGCCAGAGCGTAGCCTATAGCCACAAGTAATAAGAATCGTACGCGATTATCTACCAAATTCAAGAAGGTTCATTAGGAGGATGAATCCCGAAGAGCTCAGCCCGGCCTGACCCGGCCATTAACGGTCACCACGAACAAGTGGGGCAGTACATTATTCCGTGACCTTTCCACTTGAGTGCAATTGTGGCCTTTTGCAGCCTCTATCACTATCCTCCGTGAGAAAGTTGGATTCTAATGTGTTATTATTGTGATGCCTAACGGTAGAGCAGGTCTGCGGATTATTTGCTAGTATTCCGAGGCAGCCCAAGTAGAGTAGCCTTTCACAGCGCCAATTTGACCTATGATATTTAGCATCATCAGTAAAAAACTAACAATCAACTTCCCTATTTTATGATATTTATGGAGAATTGCAATGACAGCTTACTTACGAATTAGCAAGGGCTATTTTATCACCACTAGTCTTGATTCAGCGATCTAGGAGTACTATTTCGAACAATAAGGCTCCACACATATATATATATATAATATATATATATATATAACGCAAGTAAGCTTAATATCAGGGGAAGGCTCCAACGCGACGAGGAGCAGACTGCTCGCGTTCCGAATCCCAGTGGAAGGCGCAATAAATCACAGTCAATTATCTTGAACTCGTGTTGAAATTAGTAGACTCCAATAAAATATCGACATATTCATCCTGTATCAAAATACTCACGACCTCTATTAAAAATTAACTTGCGAATATGAAGAATACGCTCCTAAAGAAATCGGGTAAGAATTAAAGACGCAATCAAAGTTATGTGGAGTATATTCGTTGGTCTGGAGTGTCACAAAAAAAATTAAAAGAGAATTCAAGCAGTTGCTATTCTTTACAACTTGTAAGTGAATCGCCGAGGTAAGCTCAACTGTCACCTAACTAATTAGACAGAGCAATAGCTCGGACGCTTAGGCGAATAAAGCAATTCATTCATTCGTATGTAGCAACATAGTCATCGCTAGTTTCCTATTGTTCCCAGACCAATGAGTTATCGATAGATTAGATCAGAAAACGGCACCGAGGGCAAGGGTGGTCAAATGTTATAATAAAGGCCCAAGTTGATAAAATCTGGATTGGAATCTTGTCAATTCCTATATTGCTGCTATTTTCTACATCGAAAAACCTTGCCAACTTTTGAACAAAACAAACTAGAACTATGATTTGTAGTATACATCAGAGGTACTCTCCTTTATTATCTACGGACCGGAGTTATGATTCTGAACGGCAGAGTATACTTTCTCTTTGCATTAATACCATAAGCAATTTCGTTGTCGATAGCTTTCGGAAAGCAAATCGGTATTTTCATAATAGACACCATCAGATGCCCTCGTAATTAATGGAAACAACCATAGTAACAAGGGCTTAAATCTGGAGAATATGTAGGTTAAAGCCGCACTACCGGTATCCCCTGCGCAAGGCAGCCGTATGGGCTTCGCGTTGCGGACGCTTGGTCCAGTGGTTATCAAAGTATTTTCCATGTCCAAAATAACTCCGTACGATCTAAGACTACGAAATGTGCCATCGAGTGGGCGAGTAATGAGTAAACAAAAAGAAAGACCATCAGAAGAAGAAAATAAATTTATTAGGTTGTCCCATAAGTTATCCGCACTTTTTTTCTTAAGGAAAAGCACTGCTTTTTCGAGCGCACTATACAAACCAATTAATTTCTGACGTACTCTCCGCCACTATTTACAACCTCCTCCCGCCTCTCAGCCAATTTTTTTATGCCGGCCCTCCAGAATTTTTCACTTTTGCTAGCGAAGAAGTTCTCGAGCCACATTTAGAGACCCTCTTAACTGTCAAATGTATGACCACTAAGATTGTTTGCCAGTGAACAGAAAAGGTTGTAGTCTGTCGGGGCGAGGTCCGGCGAATACGGTAGGTGCAAGAGAACCTCTCATTCACGCACTTGGAGAGTCTCCTTGACGATTATAGCGGTGTAGGGCCTGACATTGTCGTGCAGTAGAATGGCTTGGCCTTGTTTCTCGGATCTTTTCTGGCTGATAGCTCGATTTCTCGATACAACTGGGCTAGATAAACCTCTTTGTTGGCCGTTTTTTATTCTCAAGCATTTCCCAGTGTATCCCTTTTTTCGCTCAATTCATGTGGAAGCCAACACCCAAGTTTTTGTACCAGCCCCATCGAATTAACCTGACGATAGTCGGGTGGCTCCAGCCCATCTCAACGGCCAACTCTCGATTTGTTTGACGACCGTCTTAATTCAGAAGGGCGTTGAGACATCCAAAACACCAAATTTAAACTTGGGAAACCATTCTTACACTACTTGAGCGCTTCTTACACTACGAGAGTCCGCACCGTACACAGAACATATGTTCTGAGTTGCCTCGGCAGCTTCTTGGTCTCGGCGAAAGGCGAAAAAGAGCAGGTGTGAAAATGCACTATTTTTCCACCTGGAACATCTATGTTTGGAGCCGCAACTTGATTGTATTTTTGCTCTGCCGTAGAACGCTATTGAACACGCATGTAGAGGATTGAAAGCGCTTTCGACATGTAGAAGTAAACAAACAGAGAAGACGAAAGTGGAAAGGCCAACGGCCGAAAACAGCGCGGGGACTTATGAACCGGCCTAATATAATGCGCCACTCCAGAACAAATGACGTTCATTTTAAGAGAAGTTGATCAAATGAGCAGTACAACCTACAATCGTACCACGTAAAAGTATCCCGATACAGCAGCAGCAACAGCACAAACGTGTGTTGTTGTTCTTGTCACGTCATTACTCTGGTTCCAGTTGAGGCGGTTTCATCGTAACATTAATTCATGCATGCATTCAATCATTTAATTATCATTCATTAATTGTACCCATTCATTAGCATCGTACTACGAGCGAACTTCATATCGCTCTTTACGAAAAGAGAGGCTCAATTAAAGCGGATTGTAAACAGCACATTGGACAATCTCACAAGAATAGTTCGAAAATAGAAAGGATGGTAAAACGAGACGGGTAGAATTGGGGCCTGCGCGCCGTTTTTCAGTATTCAGTCGAATAATGTGTACTCAATATAGTAAGTATATGCGTTTGATTTTGACTTGACTTCTAGTCACACTGAAAAACAATACTTAGCAGGACATTAGTCAGGCACCATATTGAATAAGCGGACACCGCACCTACTCTATAGAAGTAGATACAGTGAAGCAGCGAAATCGGGCAGAATTATTTCACAATTTACGGTCTTGGTTCCGTTACAAGGTAAAGGTAAAGCTTTATTGGTTTATTAAAGGAACTGCAATTTCACAATGCTCAAGCTCTCTTATAAGTCATCACGTAGCGGGGCTCGAACCCACCGCCTCTGACAGCGAGAGACTCAGCCGTCCAAGCCACCTTTGTTATTATGGTTGTTTCCAATTTGTTTGAATTAAGAAGGCATCTGATGGTGTCTATTATGAAAATACCGATTTGCTTTCCGAAAGCTATCGACAACGAAATTGCTTATGGTATTAATGCAAAGAGAAAGTATACTCTGCCGTTCAGAATCATAACTCCGGTCCGTAGAAAATAAAGGAGAGTATCTCTGATATATACTACAAATCATAGTTCTAGTTTGTTTTGTTCAAAAGTTGGCAAGGTTTTTCGATGTAGAAAATAGCAGCAATATAGGAAGTTACGAGATTCCAATCCAGATTTTATCAACTTGGGCCTTTATTATAACATTTGACCACCCTTGCCCTCGGTGCCGTTTTCTGATCTAATCTATCGATAACTCATTGGTCTGGGAACAATAGGAACTTAGCGATGACTATGTTGCTACATACGAATGAATGAATTGCTTTATTCGCCTAAACGTCCGAGCTATTGCTCTGTCTAATTAGTTAGGTGACAGTTGAGCTTACCTCGGCGATTCACTTACAAGTTGTGTGCTTATTATTTCGACAGAGAAATTTAGGGTAAACGGTGATCATTGTTGTGAAAATGCCAAATCATCGTTGTTTTCAATACCGAAGACACTTCGTCCATGCCATTATTAGCGAACGACTGTATATTAGATATATTAGATCACGGTATATTAGATCAATCATCAATGACTAATTTATTAAAATTGGTATTCTGGCACATTTTTAACACTCATTATATTTGTGTAAGTGCACATCTCATGTGAGATTATTGGGTAATTGCTACTTTAGTATTTAAAACATGTTTTTGTGGCTTCAATTTGTGATGCTTTGGTACCTCTCTAGATCAGTTCAGAAAGTGCTGAGTTTTCCGAGAGAGCTCAGCAACTATCGGTTGTAGCTTCGCGAGTATTCTGTTCTACTGACCCCGAACAAACATGTTTCATATCACTACACCTGTACGACTGAGCAACAGTAAACCATTGTGTAGATTGGCTCTATGCAACAGCATGCTGTTAGTATTATCTTGATTTGGAACAGACTCGGCCTTTCCGAGAGTCGCCGCAATATGAGAGGGCTGTAGCGAGGGCTGTAGATCGCCCTCGATCCTTGAACAGCAATGGCAATGCAGGTAGACACATTATCTGTTATCTCCGCTCCGCACCGTGTAGCAGCAGCCGTTGTTGCTGTATCGCTGCTGCCCAACGAACCATAGAGGCACCGATATTAGCCTTTTCGTTTCGAAACGCCCTCCTCAACCACCACCGCCATCAAGGCAACAAGAGTCTATTCTTGTCAGTATTTCTAGACAGAATTATAACCCACATAAGATTGTATAATATCAATGGTTAATCATCTCTTATTACGAAAAAATAGGTTACAAAAATTTTATATTACATTATCGGTGGGCCATGGAATTTGTACGCATGGTTGAATATGTTTTGGTAGAGATCTTGAATTTTGAATTTAGGATCATACATCTGAAGCAACAGTTGTTGCAGTAGCCGAGCACCCACTGAACGTAAATTTCTATTTCCTGTCTCTAACAAGAAAAGTACTGGAACTTAGACTGATCCTAGAGTGTATCGATCTTCTGCGAAGCATTTCTCCTCGATTAAACTCGCTTCTGTAGAGTTTCTCAGTCGAAAGTCAGCAGCGCACCGGAAATAATCCATAAATTCCCTTTTAAAGATAAATGTATCTGTATTGAAATGTTTTCGTCAAAACTGTAGAGACATTTGAACATAGTGAATAAAACAAGGTGCAATAATACGTGGTGTTTGACAATGTAGTCATTACAATTTAAGTACGAGAAATAAGATGAGATACAATTGTGCACTTTGGGTAATTAACCGAATTTATTTCAGACATAATACTGTGGTTACAGCCACGCCATGGCTGTAGATAGGAAGACCAGGAAGATCATCCGTCTATTTTGCGTTGGCTCCGCGCCAAAACTTCTACTTCAGTCCACCGACTACGACAGGCTTACTAATAAGTAATCAATTAGTGTTAATCACCAAAAAAAGTACTGTTCATCATAGTCATCAAGCTACCACACGTAATCATCGTCCCCTCCCCCAATATGTGGCTTGAAGCCGCATTTGGGTAAAACCGTCGATGCAAATTCCGTGATGCTTCTGGATTTGAGCCTGTGCTCGCGGGGTGAGAGCTAGGAGCAGTAGTAGAGAGCTTTAACGATAGATGGATGGATGGATGAACAGTCAAACGACATTGTCCATTTACTGTAGGAAGCGATCGTCGGAGCAGCTAAACAGATGGACAATCATATATTCAACAGGAAGCCAATGTGAAGCTCTATAAAAAAGATCCTTTGAAGCGTCCAATCGCACAAGGCGACTTAGCTAGACAACTGTCAACACAACAACAACAATAACAACAAGAACAAATTCGACTGCCGACCGGGTGAATCGAACTGAGATTCTGTACCACTACCGTTATCGAAGTGACAATATACAGTAAGTAAAAATAAGAGCAGACATCTACCGGACAGGAGTAGATTATACGAATTAGCCACTAAAATCTATTATTTAAATCTTCAAATAGCATAAGACGACAAGAGTATTATTTGCTCATTATACATGATTCGTATGATTATAATAGCCTTGTGGCCTTGGTGATGGTATCATTACAATAAGATTCGGATCACCGTCACGGTGCAATAACGACAACAGAGTAAGCTGAAGCCAGTAATGGAACTGCTGCAGGTGTGCATTGGGAAGTGATAGAACAATCGCTGCAGTGTCTCTGCGATCGAGACTCAATCTGAAGTTAGGGTGGGTTAGTATAGGATCAGGGCGAACCAGATTGGTAATTAATCTCACGATAGAACTGGCCAGAGAAGCTGAAAGTATCAAATATTCTCTTAATAACTACGAACTCCTCTGGACGGTGGCTTTCAACTTCTCAAAGCGGGTTATTCTTGTGCACGAAATAGCTATACAATACTATAAATTTTTACTGAAAATAATCAGATGAAGAATCGGGGGAAAGCCATAGCGCGCAATACTTCAATTCCAATTGAGGTGAAAATTCGGAATCGAGTCTTCATTGTGAGAATGAACGATTTCGTACCCACTATGAATTTTCGCACGTTGTCATAATCTTCAAAGTGATGGGCAGTTTCAGTGTAAACCTCGACAGGATAGAACAATGCCACTTCAATTGCATTGCATCAGCCCAGTAAAGAAGCTCTTTGTGTCGTACGTGAAGTCTACTCGTTTTGTAAAAAAACGAGAACAATGAAGGGTCACTGTTAACTTTTGGACACAGCAGAAAAGCCATGTGGAGAAAAATGGCCAGTGTCCCGACTGATTTAACTTGTTTAGAGTAATATATTATATAGTCTATTAGTACTACATGTTCTATTTAATGTCGGTGAATTGTCGACCTCACTACACGATGTGTGATGCATTGGCCAATGCTGTTGTTTTAACCAACGTTTTCGATTTGCCAAAACGCGGTCATAATAAATTGGTTTATTTATAGCTAAGATTCGGAAGCGGTGTCATCAGCATACATACATTAGAATAAAGACTAAACATTAGCGATTTTATTTATTATGTTTACTAATAAAAGGGCTAATTAACTACAAGTCTAGCACAAAAAAATCAGGCTGGCAGACGAGCATAAGGGGGAAAAAAAGGTAGATTCTACCTAGGTCTTTTTAGGTAGTAAATAAAAAAAAATGAATTTTACACTTCAAACTAAAGTGGTGCTCTATTTTAACCCCAGTGTGCCATGCAAACATAATAAATGATGAGCGGCAAAAAAAATACAGGCGGATAAATCACATCGCGTTAACCTAAACCTCGAACAACAGCAAACTTCAAAGGGCGTTCAATGACGGGCGCACAGCTCTCCCACATGGCAGGGCACTCAGATTGCCACGTATGATGCACCATCTTCACACGTCAAATTATTGTCATTATTATTATTATTATTATTATAAATGAAGCAAAACCGCTCGATTATGGTTTGCTCAACCCGGTGTCGTCACAGTCCAACATAATATTTTGAGGGTCACAGAACGGGCAGTCCTGATGTGAGGGAATCAAACGACTTCGGCTGTGGCGGCGGTTGTGATCGTTATAGAACACTGCGTCGCTCCTGACACAGGTCATCATGAACAGTCCAACTAATTTGCACCATGTATATATATATATATATATATGTGTGTGTGCGCCTGTTCTAGTGTGTATGAATGCATTGGACGGTTATAATGACGTTACGTAACAACTTTTACGATATTTCCCTCATCGGTTATCATCGTTCTTGCTGCTGCTGCATATGGATGAGTAATTGAAGGTGCGAATATTGATAGTGCGTAACGTTCGATCCCGATATTCTTAACAGCAGCAGCAAGGGCGCCTGCCTATACATAACAGATACACGTCTTTTCCTTGTATTGTTGCCGTTGTTACCGAAGGTTACTGTTTGTTTCTTAACACTATGTCGGCTGATGCTGATGCTGTTGCTGATAGAACCGATATTGGTGGTGGTAGTGGTGGTGACTGTTGTTGTTGTTCGAATTGTTCTCCCTCTCTCCCAGTATCCCCTTCTTCGTTTTTGGTTAAAGGCGAACGTGCTGTGGTGTATTGTACATTGATTGAACATTGAACAACGCAACAACAACAACAATGTAGTGAAGCAACGCGTACATCGGCATTCGTCAACTCTCTGGTGTTGCTCTTTGATGCTGAACATATTACGAATATGTGAATGAATGAATAAAGGACATTTAGCATTTTCTATGGAGGGACGGATACCACTTCGATGGATATTGTTGTTGTTGTTGGCCTCCTAACTGTTGCTGCTGATTCTGATGATGATGATCAGATAAAACATTCTACACTCGCCGTCATTGTCGCCCTCGTCTTCGCTATAATAAGCGGGGGGGGTCGAAATAGCGGCTATTCCGCATCTGCGGTTGATTTTCACTCCAGATGCTGCTATGAATATAGCTGGACGGGAGCAACTTTTTTGATACTCCCGTTGTTGTGAATATCGTGTTTCGATACCACAGCATCGTCCGCCCCGTATATGCTGATTTTTCCCGAACACAAAATGGGCACGTTAACCGACAAAATGTGTCGACAACCTGGACACGTATGGGTGCAATAGACAGGTGGTAGAAAGGACTCGTTTAACCCAACGCAGGCACAGTAGCAGCAACAACAACAACAACAACAATAGCAAAAATACATTAAAGGTAAAGCCTTATTGGTTTATTAAACGAAGTGCAGTTTTTACAATGCTTAAGTTCTCTTATATGTCACGACACGGGACTCGAACCTGCGACCTCTGGCTTTTTATAGCCAGAGACCACTCAGCCGTCCAAGCCACCGCGCTGACACGTTAGGCACGAACATCATGCAAACATCACCACCACTTTCGTGATTTTCTCATGTACAATATATTGTTCAGGTTAGATTCAGGTTGTAGGTTTAGGCAGTGATTTTCGGCTATTTATTTATAACTTTCATTCCATCCGAAGGCAAGCAGCAGATGGCAACAGCAAGAACAAGAGCCACGCTTAGTTTATAACCGATGACAAGGACCCAAAAGCCACAGAGTCACGATTGCACCTGACGAAGACGACGGTAGCGATTACATGATGACGCCAGCGGAGATGGGTTCGGCTTTGATGTTTTACCGGCGTTTACATTTTCGCTGTTTTTGACGAAACTCATCTACCCAATCTTCTCTTCTTCGTCACCACCATCCCCCAATCCCTGCGGCCGCCCGCAACGCCCGAAAGTCAACCATTTCGTGTATTTGTTTGGTGTGCTATTTGTTTTGTAAGTTTCACTGGTTTGTTTCATTCCCTTTGTTTATATTTCGAAATTGTAGATAACGTCTATTGCGGTTGGCACTGTGGGAATTTGGAGTTTGCATATGACTTATCCAGGCAAGTCCAGGCTGATCCAGGCAAGACCGTGTTCTC
Source organism: Stratiolaelaps scimitus (assembly GCA_019614645.1). NCBI lineage: Eukaryota > Metazoa > Arthropoda > Arachnida > Mesostigmata > Laelapidae > Stratiolaelaps > Stratiolaelaps scimitus. The sequence continues at coordinate 960,954 of JABWDB010000067.1, read as the reverse complement.
AGAGACCACGGTCACTAACGAGAGAGGATCGTTTTAACGAAATTCACCTGAACGTCTGCTATAGACATCAATATCTGTATGTACTTTCCTGTATGTACTTTCCTGTATCTGCAGTTCCTTTAATAAACAAATAAAGCTAGTTACCTTACCTTTACTGCTTGTTGAATGGGGTCGCAGACTCCCTTAATCGAATGTAATCATATTACAACAGCTCTGAGAACCGAAAAAGCCGATACGGCCAGCGGCTGCAACAATCACTATAGTTGTGCACAACTAAGTTCATTATGAAATGAATCACTTAGAATGCCTCATGATTTCATGAATACGACAGACAGATCGAATACATCGTTTTACCAACAACAACAACAACAACTAGAAATGATTTCTTAAATGAGTGCACATACTCGAGTGGTGTAGCCGAATCGTCTGTAGCAATAATCTAATCAAATATACAGTTTTTTATATGTCAGTGCATATCAACCAGCAGCGGCATCAGCAGCAGCAGCACAGATACACTAAGCTATTGAACAACCCTTTACGGTAATATTGTTTCTATGAACAAAGACGCCGCTGTAAACCGTTCAATGGCCGTATCGATTCCGAGCATCTTACACGAATCGAATGGGCCCCACTGTGGTAATGTCACTCACCAGCGGTTGAAGTAACCGCCACTGTATGCATTCTCCAATGCAGCAGCCTGTCGCTGCTGCTGCTGTTGTTACCGCCAGCACCGCAAGCATCGATGATCAAATAATCGGATGAATATTACACCTGTTTGTAAAGGGGTGCTATTGTCATATTATTGTAGAGAAGTAATCAAAATGTCGAATACTGTCACGAGTCAGCAAGCAATGTAAACGGAACGAATTACTTGTATTAAAAACAGTGGAGATTTTCCGCTATTTCGTAAAGTGGAAAATGAAGAAGACCTCAATACACATTGAACAAATCATTGCGATGCAACCACAAGCGGCGATTCGGTCGCTTACTAATAAAAACGAACGCAAAAAGTGACATTTCGTAACTGTCCTTTTACGGTAATAACACCTCATATTTTTAGTAATTCAATAATTCTGAAATATCGGTATGAGGTTATGAGGCACAACGCCCACTATGTCGCTCTATACTTACACTGCACACGATCGCAGATGACTCCGCCATAAGCGTACGCATCTCACCGAGCCGGTGTTTGTCCCGAACATGGTGGTGGAATGAACACCAGGCTACGCTTTTCCTTTTGGCTGTTGTGTGGTTCCTCTTCTTCTTTTTTTTTGTTTTTATTTTAAAGAGATCCGTTGTTATTTGTGCGACTATAGAAGCGGTTATGTGTTCTAACCGTTATCGAGCTGCGAATCGAAAAAAAATCCATTCCAGCTATCGCAGGAAGAAACAAGCTCGCAAATATCTATTTCCATTCTATTTTGGTTGACCTTTTCAACCCTACTTTAGCACTTCAATGAAAAGCTACGACGCTTGGTAGGGCTGCCGATTGCTAAAGCTAACGATTTTAATGATTCTCGTAACGTTTACCTTATCAACAACGATCAGGTTGTTTTCGGTGGTTGCTGAGTGTTAGGAAATTGTAATCGTGAATTGTAATGTGCAACATGGAGACAATGAAAATAGATGGATTACCCCCCATTTGCAACAGCAACAATAACAAAACTTTACTTTACACATTTTTAAGTATAGGGAGACATCTGTGGAAGTATCTGCCATCGATCCTATGAACACCATTGACACACAAGGCAACAGACAGAAAAGCACACACACACACACATACACCCAATAGATCTAAATGCGCGCACGTGGATCTTCGACGTGGAGTTTCAGTGGCGAGACAAAGACGAAGAGGAATAATTTTCATTCACGAGTCTACAGCGGCATCAGCAGCAGCGGCGGCGGCAGGACTTCATGGCTGAGCATTTCCTTTCCAACGGTATAAGGTTCCAAGGGGCGCGTGATGTATTAATATCCTAGATGATGAATTCGGATCTGGCGGTGAACCGATGTCACTTTGTTATAATCCTTCCTCTCGTTTGTCGATAAATGCAACTGCTGTTGCAGTTCAATATAATGACGACTGCTTCCTCATCTTATTTGCGGTGGAATTAATCAAAACTGGCTCCTGACACCGATGTCACGCTAGTAAAAAATACGTGTTTTATTTGTGTTTTTAAATAATTTGTGACGACACTTAATTGCCACAACGAAGCCAGTAACTGCTCCCGGCAATGAAATACAATAGTAGCAGCAGCAGCGGTGGTGATGGTTGATGGCAAATGATTCTCTCACTCTTCATTTTCTTCAAAATGCCTTTGTAACTTTCCACGATTATTTTACTGCTCAAGAACGATGTCCGCTAGACTGCTTTGCACTGACCGATGATTGAATAGTATAAGAGAAATCGAGAGAAAGGTTGTTTCACGTTGTTCTCGATGACGGCCACTACTACTACTACTGGCGAGACAGCTTCGGGTCATTCCTGATATATATATATATATAGTGGTGCTGATGCTTTCGACAGTCGTTGCATCCTTGCTATTGCCACTTTTTTCATAGTGTGTAAAGCTTTGCCTGCAATTTTGTCTTTTTCTTTCTGCTGGTTATTTTTCCGCTACCACTGGCACGAGCCGTACAGCTATATGCATATATATATATATATATATATATATATATATATACATGTAATAATGTTGTGCTCTGTGTTGTGCTTATTAGTCATGATTATGATGACACTGATGATGATTATGATAGCGGTGAGTTAGCGTTGTTGCTGTTGTTGTTGGCCACTCTCAAGTGAGCTTAATCGTGGTCGTCTTCTTCTTCTTCTCCAATTTTTTTTTACTTATTCGTTGTGTGCTGGCTGGGGTTGCTGACTGATGAACGAACGATGGATATGCAAGCAACAAGTAATCGCTAGATCAACCGAACGAGCAGCGGCTAGTAGACCGGTCGTTGTCAACTCTTGTGAACTGTATAACATTTGCGTCTCAAGCAGCCGGTCAGGCCAGACAGACGGACGGACAAAAATGAAACTTGTTTAAATATGATACTTTCTATATTTACGCAAAAGGTCAGGGGCAAAGAACGGTCATTCACCAACCTGAACTTGTCATCACGAGAACCAATTCATTCCCTGTATAATGCTTTTTCTATATCGATCAATATGCGACAATTCTATTGGTTGTAACATCTGTCGACAACAATACTAACTCATGCCTCTATTGCTGTGGTCAATAAAGCGCTGCATATATTTGTTGATCAGATTGGTGTGGCTATTAGACTATTTGTGAATTTTACAAATATGTCAAAACAGTATTTACCGCGAAATAAAAATATGACGTCACTCATCATAAAGACGTACGCTAATTTCATGAAGTCTCCAGGTAACGAGGGTGGATGGCTTAGAGCAAGCAGGGTCGGCTGGTGCCCTTATTACCCATTATACGGCACAGAAACAATGTTCCATTGCCGTTCTGAAGGATCGAAACACAGCCCAGCAGGGGCTGGACATATACAAAATATGTCCAGCTTCCGGCATATATATATATATATATATGTGTGTGCGTGGATGCCGATGGATAAGTGATCGATATTTTTCCATTCATTTTTGAACTGCTATATATTGGTGTGAAACAATGAACAGATCTTAATGAATACAGTGTCCTAGGTAGCGGATGTGTAAAACACATCCCGTTGTGGTGGCGCGATCCATCTGCCCGCCCAATTTTGAAACTCGGCCTCTGTCTTGAAGCGCCTCCCACGCAGGCCGTACTCCATGGATCTGAATAGACGCTAATCGAATGGAGAAATGTGCGGTAGAATTTCTCGGGCATTATCGGTCGCAGTATTACGGCGGGTCAACATGAGCAATGTTGCAATATCAATGTCCTACCCCCTCTGCCTCTTCACGGCGGCCATTTTCTGTCAATTTCTTGGCTTAGCTTCCTGAATTGCCTCTTGTAACAGCCTGCGCTGACTTTAACACCAGGTTTGAAAAGTCCATAATTCTGATTCCACCAAATGAACAGCATTAAGTTGTGAATGTGACTGGGTCTAACCAGTCACATTTTGCGTTGAGGATTCTCGTAGGAAATTAATTTTTCATCGCCCGTAACAATTGTGTACACAATATTCGTCCTTGTTTGCTGAGCAAGCAAATAGTGAGACGGGTCTCTGTGGCTCATCTTTGTTGAGTTCATGTGAGACACCCATTTTCCGTCATTCCTCTTACACCGTTTCCGAGCTCATGTAGACAACGCACTATAGCTAACAATGCTACCCCCAGCTGAGCAACAGCAGCAGCAGCAAACTCTTGAGCTGATTGTACTGCATTTCGATTTCAGAGATCCACGAAAATTTCGTCGTCCGTCTCTTGAGGCTGTCCGGGACGTTCCTTGTCATTCACATTCAAATCTTAAATCTTGATGCGATTAAATCATTTCCAGTTTACAGCCATCGACAGATTCGTGCGAATACTAAACATTCGCCTACAATGACACGTACCACTCGTACATTTTCACGTTTTCAGAACTAAAATAGTGAAACAGACAATGTCGAAAACGCCTATTCGGTCTCCATGTTTCGAACGCTGTCAACTTCGACCTACAGAGGCGAAATGGATGAGGGAATGAGCCCGTCAAGTTTCAAACGTGTTCTACACTTCCAGTCGAAGTTGGTGCTTTAAACTAAGCAGTCCAAATTGATTACGTACCCATCGACCTCGTATATACATCATATATATATATATGTGTGTACATGTATATACACAGGCAGGTATTTGCATGTTTGAAATATTGATACCTACGTTTGCATTTTGTCTTCATTCTTCGCATACTGTGACGGCTGAACCTGACTCTCTGTTATGTAATCACGTTCCATATTAATCGATGGCATATGTCTTTTTATTCGTACGAAGGCGACATTTGCATTCCCCATTCATATATTTTTAGCTTTTTTTATGTAAAGGTGATCCCCGGGTTGACGTGACTGTACACTGACATCTAGTAATGTCAGTGTACCTGAGCTTTTGCAGGCGACACCGCATAGCCAGAATAATGGTATAGTCAGACGATCCATACACGAGTTAAACAAAGTGTTCGACACAGGCCTCACACACATAGTATAGGTAAAAATCACAAGCCTTTGTTTTTGGCAATTTATTGTCGTTATTATATATATATATATATACATATATATATATATATATATATATATATATATATATATATATATATATATATATATATATACATATATATATATATATATATATATATATATATATATATATATATATATATGCACTGTGGTTACAACTGCTGCTGTTTATTGTATCGTCAATAGTCATCATCATCGTCACTTCCCTTCCCGGCCTACAACAGCTGATTGATGATCGTGATGATGGTGATTTTGTTGTTGTTGTTCTTGTTGGCGGCAGCAGCAGCAGTGGTAGTTATATATACTGAGAATAGAAGCTGCTATAGTGGTACAAGTATTATTGCTGATAACACGGTGCTGTTAATAATGATTGTGGTGATGATAATGATGATGGCGATGATGATGGAGACGACGACGACGATGATTAAAGCAGTGGCGGCGGCGGCGGCAGATGATGACTATGGCATAGCGCCGCGGGGGCGACGAAGCGCAACAAGCGTCAACATAGCGCCAATAGGACGCGAACTACCACAGGGGTTTGAACTTAGCCCCCCGTAGCGTGCGTACTCCTCGCTACCTGACTGGCTGTAACTCTGGCGACGGCAGCAGCAGCACTACTACCACAAGTAGTAGTGGTAGTAGTATTACCATTACAGCACACTACAACTCGTGGATGAACATCACAGACGTTCGTTGGCTCGGTATATCTCCCGGCCGACAGCAGCTGCATCCAGCTTTAGCTCGGTGACAACAGCAACAACAGTGCCATCAACAGCCAGGGCCCATAGCAGCAGCAGCAGGAACCACCTCACCCCCTTGATGACACACCGTGGACGCCAACGACGACGGCAACAACAACAACAACAACATGTTTTTTTTCGCTCGCGATTCACCGAAAATGCTGTTTGGTTGATGTTTCATTGGGTTGATCTTATGTAGTAGGAGTTGCAGCAGCAGCAGTAGTAGTGATAGGGTCAGATGTGACTTGTTACTTTTGGCAACAAAATATATCAACATTGTCACGATCCGTTCGACACGTGCCATGGTGTTTCATCTTGCCTGTAGCCGCCGCCGCCGTCGTCGTTATTGGCGTTACGGCGGCTTCAATTGACCACCGACAACACATCACTGCCGCTGCTGATATGACCACGAGTGTCAACTGCTATTGCTACTACAATACTATTATCTAATAATATTTCTACAACTTCAAAGCAGCAAGCATGTAGGAGAACGATGGTACGGAAAGATCGACGTCGCAGATTTGGGGTTGAATGATTTGACTGTTGCACTTTCTAGATAGCAATTCGAATTATCCAATATATACGCATGGACACGTAGAGTTAATACCACCTGGATCACCACTGGATGGCTTCAGCAGAATCCTCGCCGCATGAGCGATGTCTCGACGATAGGATCAGTCACTATTGTCATTTTTTAGCTCATCGGCTAGTTCATACCATATAATAAAAACCTGTAACTTAATCTAAAAATGTAAAGAAGTACCATAACCGAAAAGATTCTAGACGACCAGATGAAATAATTATGATCATATTAGGGTATGTGCAATTGCTATGTGATTCTTCGGCAAGCACGTTTATATGAGCAATATTACGGACACACCACATATATACACCCAGTCTACAATCAGATGCCATTCAACGCATTGTGCCATACGCAACGTTGTGGACGTCACCGAAGAAGAATGATCTAGAGAAGCCCGATCATCATCTGGCGGGAAGAGTTCAATGGCGACGTCAAAAGCACCTTTCAAAGTACCCGTCAGTATCGAGAGGAAACTTGCCCAGGCTTTGCTAAAATTTCGCAAGCCTCCATCCGAAGCTCGACTTTCTGGGGCCCTGACATCCCTCGGAAACACCCTCTCTAAGACGCAAACACCCCCTGAAGATCTTACACTAAACTCTAGACGGCTAGCACATCAAGCTTTCGCCCACGGTGAAATATCTGATATTTTACTCAATAAGTATCTTACAGGCACCCCATACATCAAATACGCTTCTGAGACAGCGACCAAGGCCTCTTCTGACCTCTGCCGTCTGCTGCTATTCAACAAACACAGAAACCGCTCCCTCTCAATATCTCCTGGGCTAACTGGAAGTGAGCCACGACAACAGTCCAGGTCCTTGCGGGACAGACTCTTTGGGATATCAGCGTTGCGAAGCTGTCAGCTTGCCTCGCAGACCACACTCTCTATCTCAAGGAAGCATGGGGACGAGCCCTCGGACGCTTGGTCAAGGTTGGGCTTCTCTCCAATCTGGTCAACTCGTCTATTGGACCAGGCACATAATCCCGGATCTCTCGATTACTCACCCTCTCTCGCAATTCCTTACATCATACGGTACCCGGAGAAGTACAGGTTCCGCATAAGGAAATCAACGAGTCCATCTGTTGGCTAGGCATTCGGGCAACGACGAAGAGGATACCAGCACATCTTCGAAATGGACCGTCAGAGGCTGGCAACCATAATAGACTCCTGCCTACGCCTTACATCAACCGAGATCTAGTGGTGATCCTAATGAAAGACTCCGCGTCAAGGAGGAAGATTCGCGACTGTCTGGGACTTATCATCGGACAGCGGGACACTTTACACCTCAATTTACGACTTCAATCAGACAGCCTAACCAGATCAGAGAGAAAAACCCTTGAATTAATGATATTTTAACGGTTCCACGGCTTTCCCACTCTTGCTCCTCCTCAAGGAGGTAGGCGAGAACATGACTGGACGCTTAGTGGGAACGGGTCCTATAGTACCGTAGCGAACAACGAATCTGTGAAGGCCGCTTTGTGCTCTCAGCGTTGCAAACAAGCAAAATTATATCGTTTGTTTCTTTTCTTTCAAATCAAGCCTATGACATAGCTACTACTTATCTCTGTATGATTGCTATGTTTCTCCTGATTGATCTACCATAGACTGGGGCCAAACGCTACCTAAACTATCATGACTGTATAATAATCTACATGATTATAAGTAACATTAGGTCACCTAATAAGTTCCCGCCATTTTTTGAAACTCTCCACCATAACTTTCTCTTGCTCGTTGTTTCTTCTTAAAGGCCACATCAGCGCCACAATTCAGTGGTAACCGTTTCCCAATGTTACCTGTCCGTGTTCCACAATGACTCTATATTGGGTGGAAATGGCGCATTTTCGACATCTCCTTTTCAGCTTTTGTCTAATAGGTCAAGACGAGGCTCAGGCAGCTTCGTCTTGATCTGTGTTATGGGACATATGTGTTATGTACGAAGAGAATATGCTAATTGAAAGAGCGGCTCGGGCGTGGTTCGCGAACTTTCAAGATGGCCAATTTGATCTCTCAGTTCTACGGTTGATCAGCACCTCGATGCGGTCCAAATGCACCGAGTCGGTGACGCTTTTATGCAGACAAGAAATTTACTTCATGATAATGCCAGGTCGGACATCGCGGGGAGCGTAGAGCTTGTCCTCTAAACCTTGGAACGGGAGGTTCTTCAGTACCCTCTGGACCTCGCACAGACCGATTACGACCTTTCTTACGTTCATTTTCTAACCATATACGTGGCAAAACGTTTGCGAATGGACAAGAAAGACCTCAGAAACTAGTTAAACAACTTCTCCGACTGGGTTATATCGTAGCTATATCGCAGTCGAATTTGGTGATAATTTTATTTTTGAGCATTTTTCAAATTTTTTTTAAAAAGGGCGGCTACTTCTTAGGCGACCCATATATACAACCTCCGTAAATATAATTATATTGACGAATCAATTCGCGCCTTAGTTGTCTTGGGTATTCATTGTAGTTTCCTTTGGTGGTATTGTTGTCGCACAATATATTACTGCATTAAGATTTGTGAATGCCAAAACGGTGTATCACTATAAATAGAGAGCCGTAAATAGCCCTAATAAGGATAAATTTTAGTTTTTGAATAACCAAAACAGCAACACATACTGACCTCGACTGAATTGAGGTGTCGAGTTCAGAAACAATTTAGATTGTGGCAGATAGAGAATAGTAATCTAAAGACAGATGCGCTGTCTGTGTAAAGAACACTTGTAGGTGGGTGACCATGTAGTTATTATACCTAACGCGACGGTGTTGAGACACAGCTCACGTCGAATCTACTATTATTTTGATATAAGAAGCCTGATGCATCTTCAATACAGGCTTTGCATTTCGCTCAGTTCTACAGAGTGTGGAATAGTTTTGGGTAGTCGTTGGTAGTAATTTTTTTTAAGGATGCTACAAATTATAAGCTCACTTTGTATCATCCTATATAAAGCTCAAATCGAATGAAAATAATGTAAGACCGTAAGTAATTTACAATTCAGCAATAATGATGAGTAACAGTCGCAGGGATAATGGAAAACGCTTAAGGGAAATCGACATTTTGCTCGAAGCATCTTCAGCAAATTAACCAGCCCCGTTCCATTCAACAAAGCAAATGATATCAATGTCATCTATTGAATCCAAATAACGTTTTGGCTAAACACTACTTATTAAGGAGAATATCAGGTGACGCATTTTTAGCTCACACCTTTCCTGAGGGTTGAGCTCGCTGAAGCAGCTACACCGTGCTAATTGTATGGCACAGCTGCTCACTTGAAGAATAATAACAGCTTATTCATGCTGCGAAAGCACCCACAGGGCTTCAACGGTGCTTGCTTACAGTTCGTCATTTAGTCGATTATTATTATTATTATGATGGTCAATGAGTGCGTGGATAATTGGATGAGTCAGATCTGTTGGACAGTCTCCATTTTCTGGCTTTTCGTCATTTATTGACCCCCGCCGTGGCTCCGTGCGGAGATCTACCCCGGTTCTTTGGCCAGAACGAACTTCTAATACTTTCCCCCAGTGGCGCGTGGCTGGTTAGCCGTCTGGCTGGGTCCGGATGGACCCGGTGTCCGGTGTAAGGAAAGTGGAAAGAATTGCCGTCTATTCGTTCGCTCTTACCTCAGCGTTTTCGTTGGCTCCCTATGGCCAACCGGCATAACGGAGGTATTGTAGCTTCGGACAGAAGACTCGTCTGTTTGAGAGACTCGGCAGAACAAGGGAAAGGGCTGCTTTTGGGCTCCGCTCTTAAAAGGTGTGCGGCTACTGAGAGCCGATCAGTGTTCGTCGACAGCGCCGTACCTTGGTCGGATCTGCGTGAAGTGGAGTTCACTCGTCGTACGTGGTCCCTTTTGGGCCCTCTGTGCTATTGTAAAACTGTGCCCGCGTGACCCCCCCGTTGACTGTGACTGTTCCAAGGACTAAGTGTTGTAGTAACGATGAGGCCCACGCGAGTCTTGTGCTTCGCCGTGCTAGCGTCAATGATGATGACGCTAGCAGTCGTCGAAGGCGACAAGCACAAAATTATTAAAAAGATCGTTCTGAAAAAAGTCTTTAAGACCCTCAAGAAAGCTAAATTCGTGCCGATCGTCGTTCCATTCCATTTAATGAAAAGCCAAATGGAGGAAGGTTGGTCTTCCGGCGGCGGCGGTGGATGGTCCGGCGGCGGCGGCGGCGGCCATGGCGGAGGTGGTGGCGGTGGATGGTCCGGTGGTGGCGGCGGTGGCGGCCATGGCGGAGGTGGTGGCGGTGGGGGACATTCGTTCAAGATCAGTGTGCCCGACGTCAAAATCGGAAAAGGTCACGGAACCGACGTGCATCAACTTCTTGGGGCGATCACCTCGATAGCGGGCGGAGGACATGGTGGAGGTGGAGGCGGAGGCCATGGCGGTGGCGGAGGATGGTCCGGAGGAGGCGGTGGTGGCCACGGCGGTGGCGGCGGTGGTCATTCGTGGAAAATTTCAGTACCTGATGTCTCAATTGGCAAGGGTCACGGTATTCCGCTTAACTTCGGTAAAGGTGGTGGTGGTGGTGGCGGCCACGGCGGTGGCCACGGCGGTGGCGAGAAGTGGAAGGTGACTGAGATTGGTGGCGGCGGAGGACACGGCGGTTGGGCTGGCGGAGGCGGAGGAGGCGGTTGGGCTGGCGGAGGCGGAGGTGGAGGCGGCGAGAAGTGGAAAGTAACCGAAGTCGGAGGTGGATTTGGGGGCGGTGGCCATGGAGGTGGAGGCGGATGGGCTGGTGGCGGCGGCGGCGGCTTCGGGGGTGGCGAGAAATGGAAAGTAACTGAAGTGGGTGGAGGATTTGGAGGCGGTGGCCATGGACACGGAGGAGGAGGCGGCGGTGGTGGCGAGTTACTGAAAATCAAGGTCATCGATGGCGGCCACGGCGGAGGTGGTGGTGGTGGTTGGGCAGTTGGCGGAGGCGGTGGCCATGGAGGCGGTGGTGGTGGTGCTAAAGCTTTCAAAGTGCAAGAGATTAACCTCGGAGGTGGCCACGGGGGCGGTGGCCACGGAGGAGGCTGGTAAACCCCCGCCTCGACAACTGCTCGGCTGCCAATTGTTAATTGTAAATGCATTAATAGTATGTTTGTTGGTGGTACCGTGTTTTATGGTAGCAATTGTTAGAATTCCGCCACTCCATTTCATACACTTAGTTACCAAAGTGTCCTCCTATATGTATATATATATATATATATATACATAGATATTTGTTCCTGCTGGGCTGGATTTAGTGTGGAGAAAGCAGTCAATTTTGTTACATGTATTAATCGTACAGATCAGTTACAACTCATTATTTCTAGATGACAACAACAACAACAACAAATGCAGTTCGATCTTTGAGAGGAGCTATCGGATCTCTCTCTTCTTCGATATACACTCACTTCATCCTAATTTTGTATAATGTTGCAGTTAGTTGCGTGTGAAGCCTCATCTTTTAAAATACGCCAGCGTCGTCATCCCCTCATCTATTTTGTAAAAAAAACATCTCTAAGTTTTCGTTCATTTGTGTACTTTCAGAAAGTGTAGTCGATAGTGCTTGTTATGTGCCTTGTAAATTGCATAATGTTTTTGTCTCTCATTGCTGCGCATATTCATATTATATATATATATATATGTTCATTATATTATATATATGTATGTTTATTGTCAAGCTGAAGTTCAACAAGTCGCCAAGCGAATGTCCCAACGACTTCAACGACCCTGTAGGCATGACCAAACGCAGATCGCAGACGCAGGCGACGATGCACAAATAGAAGATGAGGAAGGAATCGCTGCATAACTGGTCGTCACACAACAACAACAATAACCTGCGCACAAACCTACTTTACTTATTTGCCACACGGTTGAAGCAACGGACGCAAACAAAGATAGCCACATCAGGAAATAATAATCGCAAACGAGTCTGGCAGCGAGCGAGAGACTAGAGACAGGGAGAGAGAGAGACAATGATAGAGAGAGAAAGAGAATGTCTAATCTGCCTTATCCGCTGCGGCGCACTTTTCCAGTGCTTATAGGGATAATGGCGCAGGAGATGGGGGTTCTGCAGTCGGCAAATGGTGGCGAAAATTAGTTGCTTGTTTGTCGTCGCATACGACGGACCAACGAATGAACTGCCGGGTCAACGAAGGTCACACGATATTATCCCGTACTGACCGCTATAGTATTTCATGCTCAACTCATACGACACGCTTATTTATGTCTCCTCATGTTATTCCGGGCGTGTGACACTCTGCTACTATTCGTACAGACAGAGTGGCCTGTTGTGTTTCGAATACCGTCGTGCCCAACTGACCAATGTAATGTAATGTAGTGTGTTTGCGTGTGTGTGTGTGTGTGCGTATTTATGTGTGTCTGCATGTGGCCACTGGTAAAACATGATGTTAAATGTTATTTTAATGACTAACCAAAAATCAACGTGCCATCTACTCCCACCATCACCATCATTGTTATATTATTGTAGGTCCGCGTCCATCTACACATATATATGTGTATATATATATCTGTCCTTTCATCTATCTAGCTATCAATGTATGCTGTGTGTATATGCGCGTGCGTGACTTGATTCGTGTGTGTGTGTGTGTGTTGTATTTGCGATTGTACCCAAGTGTGTGCAAGGTTGTGTTCTTATGCATGTTCGATATTATTTGAATTTTTGTTATCATCACCTTATAATAGTGGCGGTGAAGGGCGCCTTAAGGCTACAGAAGTCTGCGGCTTAAGTCTGTAAGCGCCCGACATACAACCCAAGCTAGTCCTGTTCATCCTGAAAGATCGCTGTAGTATTGTCATCATTGTGCTGTATATTGCATATCGTGAATTGAATCTACCTTAGTATGTTCCTTGCTTGTACAGTCAAACTGTGTCGAGACTATGCTATTTATATGTTGGAGTCGATAGTTGCTTAGTAAAGTGTAATAAATTAATGTTTGTATTCTCCGTATATCTAGTGACCATTGTATTAATTTAAAAAATATTCGAATTTTACACCATTTTCAGGCCATTGCCAGCCGCATTGCACAGCTAGTAAAATGAAATCAAAAGGAATCAAATCATCAGTGAACACGTCCACTATAGCATGTTCACAAATAGTTAATAGTAGCCAGGTTACATCTCCTTTTCAGTTAAAGTTCGTATTTTCATCATGATGATGATGCTGATGTAACGCAAGAGGAGGAACGACAACGATTGCGAACTCATTTCTATGTGATTCTATCGGAAACACATTCGTAAACTACCTGCCACCCGTAGACAACGACGACGACGACGACAGCAGCAGCAGCAGCAGAAACAGCAATAAAAGGCGCAGCGATCACAAGTTTCTCTGTTGTCTGCTCTCCCCCCTCCCCGTCCGCCGTTAGTTGTTCTCCATATTCGTTTCGCCTCTGTACCCAATGGTTACATCCCGTTCGATCCCGGTGATTACATTAGATACAATGGCATCCATTCATTGCTTCATTCGTTCCGACATTTCGACTTCATTCATTGTATTTGTGAGCTGCCTCCGTTGCTGTTACAAACGACCATGTCAAAACTTCAGCTTGTCCGCCGCCGCCGCCGCCGCCGACGACGATGACGAAGGAGTCGTAACCTTTGATCGACCGAACCGTGACGAGTTTCTATGGATCTGACTGACGACTAACCGTTCCCAGCTAACCCGGCATTTCTCCTCGCGCTACCGGCGGGGATTGCAGCAGCAGCAGCATCAGCAGTGACTACGGAGGAAATTGTCGTCGCCGGCCTCCGTGCGGTCAAGCCGCTGTTTCGTGTATCGGGAGCGGTAGCCTATTGGGTAACGTCTGGTAGCGGTCAGTCAGCTCTTCCTGGCCTTCCTACGTATCTGTCCGCTGACTCGGGTCCTGGTCAAGGTGTACGAATCAACGGATGGACGACTCGGCCAACATGTTACCATCAAATATAAATAACTGGTAGTTGCGTGGCTGATTCGTCGTGACGAATAAAAAAAAAAAGAAGAAGAAGAAGTCACATTGCAATCGTAGGGATGCTGTAGAGGCGGCATCCATCTGGACGGATACAATCCCGTCTTACGAAGTCCTCATCAGCCAGCCGCCCCATTCTTTGTTCATGATGACTAGGGGTCATCCCCCGAACCCCAGAGACGGTCACCCCCACAACCCCTCCTCCCCCCAATACGTTATAGTGTAACTCAATATAACTGTAAAGACAGAGCGAATAAGAGAGGTAGCAGAGAGGGAACACTAAGCGGTCGCTAGTGTCGGATATTCATCGCTATTTCGGCTAGATCCGACGTAATAGCTCGCTGGCTTAACATTGTAACGCTTTGCTGTCCTCCCAGCAGACAGATGTGCGTGGCGGCAACGAATAAAGTGTCTTCACCTCTGACCCGCCGGCCGGCGTCGAAAACCCGCTCTTCCGGATGACCCTCCTGAGTAGTGACTCTTGCAAAAACCCCCCCCATTTCTCCTGGCGTCATGTCGCCTTCGACCGTGCCAGCGTAACCACCCTCGCGTTTTCCTGCTGGTGGCAGATGAAACTGCTCATTGGCACTTTGGCAGCAGGCGCCCGATGGTTTTGGCAAAAAAAAAGAAAAAAAAATAGAAAGAATTAGTACTATCTATACGAAACATGAAGACTCAGTCGAATCGGTCGACCGGTTAACCTTACCTTTCTTACCCTCGTAACTATGATTCACGGAGCCAATAAAGAAAAGATGAAACGTGCAACTCTATGTCTATATCTTTGCCACATTCGTAGTGGCTGTCAGCGGTAGATCGTCAGCATTAACGATAGTAGCATATTTAATGCCAGTAGCCCAACCAACTTCATCATCCACTCATTCATCTCTGCCAAGGCGTGTTATTAAACGATGTCTGATGTCTAATGTTGTCGCTTCTCTTTCTCAAGCTTTGCCTTAAGAGAAAGTCCGTAAAATGGCAAAAGACAAAAGTCCCATGAAGTCTCCCCACTTTTACCCTGTAAACATAAGATTGATGACGAACACATTTTGTTCAATTGGCTAAACCTAGCGGAGACAAGCAATTTAGCACTTCATAATAGTTAATAGCCTTGTTATATATATATATATATATATATATATATAGGGAGTGAGTGGGATTAAAGCTTAAATTAGACGTGTGAGGTACGTAGGTTGACAGTGATTTATATGCAGCATTGTGTAGTTGAGGTTTTTAGGTATCGTTATAGCTTATACAGTAACGCCCAATCACCCAACTTAAATCATCCTTAGTGCCAAGCATCGTTCGTATGTAGTTGAATTGTTAGCATAACAATATATCAAATGTGACTTCCGGCAATCCTGACTACGATACAATATTGGCCATGCGAACACCGTGAGATTTCTTAGGAGTGTTTCTTCAGCGTGCTTTCTTCACCCTGACGAACGGATGGGTTAGCGGCTCAAGCAGATGGACAATTCTCGAGTCCGAGTTTGTTGGTGCAGCGAAGACCATTTTGAGGCATAGCAGACTCAACAATGGACCTGATGTTGCCTTATGAAGCAGACCAATTTGACCAAGACGTGCCAATTTGCACGTCGAACAGTGGACTACAATCTATAATACTACTGGTCCTAATTTCTTCGGTGTAGTTTAGCTGTTGGATTTCTCTTTTTCCAAATTGGCCTTGCTGGCTACACGTTTTGATAGAAATTATGTTCGATAAAATGAAAACATACATACACAAAAGTTATCAAATTCGAACCACCATGGCGCACATACAAACCTAAGTAATCGTTAAACGTACACGTATGATAATAAAATAAGAAACCAACCGTTCGTTTAAAAAATTTAAATCTCTTATACAGGTTTTCATTTGAGAAAATATGAAACGTTTATCAGATAATCAAATCTATTTATGAAATACACTGCAGCCATTATTAGCATATTTCAGTTTTGCGCCACTGCGATAAACAAATAGATTGTCGACATAACGATAGCCGGTAACAAACGAGATATTCTTCTTCGGTCTCTCTCTCTCTCTCTCTCTCTCTCTCTCTCTGTTGCATATTTATAGAATATTATAGGTCAAGGTGTTCTCTGTTACACCACAACACAGTGTGTGATAATAACCGATGAGATGACAGACAGACAACCATGAACTGAGGTTCATATTCACAACTTTCTCACCGTCGTGATGAGAGAACGTCACAATCATATTTCGTGTGGAAGAGTGACGGGAAAAAAGAGGGCCATAAAAAGAACGCCAGTTAACCTTGTTGTTTATTTATATTTCCTCTAAAAGATTTACAACGTCTGTTATTAGAATAAAACACTAGTGAGATCGATGATCCAGCTGATGGCGCCATCGGCAACACTGTTGTTGTTCCCTAGTGTATATATATATATATATATATAGAAAGAGTGTTTGCAATCGAGTGCCAGTAGTAGGGGAGCAATAATTACAGATGACAACAATAATGCCTCAATCTTCGTGTTTGTCCTTATTCGATTGCTCGTATGCGAGAAGGTATATTAATTAGGTAAGCAGATATCCGATTATTAGTATTATTGTTACTCTCTTTTCCACATTCTCTCTCACTCATACACTCCATAACTTACTTGAAAATCGTACTTCGCCGCACGATACTGAATTTGCTGATAATTGTTTATGTCTAAATCTTACAATAATAATAATAATTCACTACATCTTCGTTCGATTATAGCGGTTAATCGGTTAGTTGTTGGTAGAGTCGGTCAAAAAATCATTTCACCACCTCGTTCTCGTCCAATCACACCTTATGTCCACATGACTATGGACTTTACAGCACAATTATTAACTTCCGAATATTTACTACTTCCTCTCCAACGAACACCAAGGGCGTACTAATGAAAGTTAAAAGCGGCTACGATAAGTAGATGGTATCCTAATATATATTTATTTATTTATTTTCACAATGTGAAAAACTGTGGGTTATGCTGGAAAGGTTGCCCTTATTAAGAACACACAGAGGTCTATGTTAGATGAGTAGCTCATAGTCTGTTGGGAGAATTATTCACTTGCTTTGAGGCTGCAATATGTCAGACGAACGTTATCTGGTGGGCTTATTCTATGATTTATTTAAGGATTCTTTGTCCACTTTGTTACGTTAAAACGTTAAATTTTCACCGATAGCGCAAATAAGTATCGCTTCCTTTTAGAATAGGTGCAACTGGTTGATTTCTGATATGGTCACGAAACTAGTACCTGAAGATACTTGGAAGCGTCTTGTATCAACCAGAGTGAATTTAATGCAAAACCTAACCTACTTCGAGTCCCGCTGCGTGACATATGAGAGAACCTAGATATCGTAAAATTGCAGTAGTTCCTTTAAGAAATAAATATCGCTTTACCTTTTAGTTAACAAGATACCGTTAGCTGGTTCAACACAAATGGATGCAACTTAGTCATGAATCTGTTCAACGGTCACCTTCTGATCAGGCTTCCAGCGACGTGGAACGAGCCACGATACGGGCCCTCACTAGGCCTTGGGCGGGTGCATGGCTTAATGCTGTTCTCTCCTCTCAGATGGGAACTTCACTTGATGATCAATGTACCCGTCTTGTAATAGGTTTACGTTTAGCAAGTAATCTAGTTTCCCCGCATTCCTGTTGCTGTGGAAACCAGTTGATTCTCCTGGTCGTCGCGGACTGTCTTGCATAAATAGTGCGGTTCCTTGCATTCGTGAATCAGCAGGTATTTGCCGCTCTGTTGGGAAACGTCTGGATGGTATGTCGTTAATCCCCTTTTCCAGAGGTAAAATTGTGGTTCGGGGCTGCACTGCTGCTGACACTTTAGCACCCTCTAATGTTGGTCGTGAGGCAAGACAGAAAGGTCAAGCAGCCAATACAGCCGAACAAACCAATAACAGTAAATACACCTAAGGAACGAATGAGTTCCACTTTCATAATTAAATAAAGAACCTTAAAATAAAATAAAGGCCAAATGGTTACAGATGATAACGTGATGATATTAAATTTTTCTCATAGTTTATTTCATGCTAGCTTATTATATCATTCTGTTCAGTTTTGTTCCCACCATTCTGCTTGCGTATATTGTGGAGCCTAAGTTAGTGGTATACTATACACTTGCTATCTAGACTTCAGTGAAAAAGGTTTAGTTCGAATTATCCGCTATTTTGAAATTCTACTTTCTGTCCCGGAATGCATATTTTTACTTGATATAATATAGTTTACACAATGGAGTCTCCACTCTTGAAATAACGCCTTCCCATGTTTTCTGTCATGTTATTTTCCAGGAACAGGCCGCCATATCTTGTAGCACACACATTTTCCCAATTTGCCCGCTTCGTTGCGGTAGTCTCAATATCGTAGAGGATAAGAAAGTTATGAAGTGAAATTATTTTGGTTTCATTATTAGTTCTCCCCAAAGAATTGGCAGCAATCTGATTTTTAGACACACGTGAAATATTTCTTTACAAAAGCAGTATTTGGGCTCTTCCAGCGGTAATAAATAAAAATGGTAGAAACTTTTTGACGACAATTATTCCAACAACCCTTCAAAAATCGAATGCAAAAGTTTTTTAGTTTTTGTGATCTACATACCTTGTATTTTTCAAATGAAGAAATTTATTTCGGAAGAACTATTCCCCTCAATTATTTTATAAATAAAGGATAAATCAAATATATATTTTTAATTAAAATATTTATAACAAGTATTTACGTTGGCGCAGTAGTCGACAAAAATCACTTTAGGTGATCGTTGAGAAGGATCATTTAAAAAATTCCCCTGCACCGCTGGAAGTTATATGGGATGAACTGGGAGTTTCAATTCTTCTGGTGCGCAGAAGCAGGACGATAGAGCTAGCTCGAAGATTCCTGGCATCGTCATCAGGAGAAAGCCTCCTAGCTATTGCAGGTGATAATTCCTGTTGCAAATATTTCCAAGCTGGCCTCGTTTAAAATCGTCATTTCTCTACCACAGGCGTGTAGTGTTGCTGGGAAGCCGAGTTTTGAACTGCTCAGGTGCTGACATATCCAGAGGCTGCAATTTTGTGCAAGTTGGTGACGGTGTAACAATGTGAACACTAACATCTGTACTCGTGGAGATGTAAGACTGTTGAAGTAAGCAAGCAATCTGAAGCAATTTGAAGGCCAGAAGTGAACTAAGGATTTAAAGATAAGTTATATTATGAGTATAGTTCTGGAATGCTAACCCGAATAAACGTCAGTTATTCTTATGTATACAGGAACCAACAGGAAAAAGTATCTCCATTGTGCCACTAGCAATTAGCCATTAGCGCAAGTATCTGAGAGATTTCAACCCTATGAAATAATGTGTCCGAGTATTTGGGGGCACTACATTGAGGTTCAATGATACGAAACCTTAAAAAAAAACGCCGAAAAACGTATATTAATGTTGCCGACGCACGCTGACGGGCCGATCGCAAAAGCTTGTACGTGGCCGATACAAAAATAAATTACTGCTTCTGTGTTCACATTTTGCAAACGAAGTAATTTCCGTCACGCGATTGTAAAGGGAATTGATGTTCCCGTGACATGCGGAAATGTGGATGTCGACTTTCTCACTACGAAATTCTCACTTTCGATTATTTCACACAGCGAAAATGAGATATTGATGGGCCACGTCCCTGCAGAGGGCAACACTGCAACAGCAGAAATGTAATAATGGACACTAATATCCTAAATTATATCAAATTGTCTTTGATAGCCTAGATACGGGCACAGTAAATAATGTAATCGAGGTTAGGTATGTTTTTTATTAGGTGCTCCTTGAGTTCTTTGTTACATCAGTTTTCTCAGCCGAGTGAGCACACGCCTTGCACATCTCGATGACATTCAAGGAAGGGGCCAAATGGTTAGGACATTATAAACACTCAGTGAACGTAACAAATGATGTATATAACGTATGCATACTTTATTTATACTATTACATTATATTAATGCTATATACTATATTAATAACATATTTATACTATTATACTATATTCTATATTAACATTTCGAAATAATGGGTTCGCCGCATTTGTCTAATATTTATCACGGACCCGTTTATTGATTGTAAGTAATGGTCACATACATCCCACATGTAATATATTAGGTACTGTAACTGCTCAGTTTATCCACGAGCGTCAGAGCACAGTTCTGTATTTCACTAGAGATCCGTTCCAAACCGGGGAAATGTATTGTTTAATCGAAAGTACAAAGATCATACATATACAATTGTATATGTATGATCTTTATACTTTCGATCTACCATATACATTAGAGGCCCAAGGATGGTTCGTTAAGGGCACCAGGATACAGGTTGACCACACGGCGACAGAGTTTACAAAACTGTGTTTTCCAAGAAAGGCGATATCATTCACCATATCTTGCTAGGGTAATGAACAATCTATTTCGCCACAGACTCAAAAGCACATTTTAGATCGAAATGAATACATAGTACTTCCTCATTGGTAAGAGGCTGCTAATGCTTCTGAGATTCCTTTACTTGCAGCGTTGTACAGTGCCAAGGTCAGTAGGCAAATTGGTTCCTGAGAATTAGTCTCTAAAAGTTCGCGCTGAAGTGTATGGTATCAAAATAACACTTTCGAAAGGTATAGCTCTGTCACACTTTATACATGAGAGCTTCTTTACTTCCATCCAGTGAATTTTGCTTGGGTGTTTATCGAATAGACAGCAGTTTTGGATGCCCATCGGGGTTGTCAGCAGTATCGACATTGTTCCAAAAATCAGGTCACAGACAGGCAGCTGCTGAGTGGTTCGTTCGCTTAGTTATGCCATGTATGGATAAAAAAAAACTCATAAGTGGCCGAGAAGGCTCCAAGAAATATAATACTTCGAGTCTTCGTCAGTTACCATGAAAGCATTGATTCGTTTGAAGTAGGCAAGGCTGTCAGTGATCTTCATTCTACCCCCTCGATGTTTCTGGATCGATTTCGAGACTTTGCCATGCGTCTACTCGTTATTCGCGTCCCTTGCAGCAAAGAATTCTGTTTTTTTGCAAAATCTCTTCAGGCTCTCGATAATAACCTGACCATTCGCTCTAAAGCCATTTCTGGCGCTCCACAGGCCTACGCAGATTGTCGCCATATGTCACCGTTTGCAAAAACGGCACACATTCTACAAGTTTTGTTTGCATCAACTGGAGACATGTCTTTCCTTCTTCGCGTGACGGGAAGGCATGCCTCCAGTCTGGAGCCTCAAATGTGAAAATCATTCCGTCGTGGTTTCTTTTGTTGTATTATGGAAACAAAGTGGCACTTTGAGACAGGGTCCAGTTAATATTGAGGACGAAACATCGCTGCATATAAATGATATACCTATTGATGAATTAACTACAGATTTCTCAGCAGTTAACATGAGTACATTGTGACTCTTAGTAGGTCTCTCGACGAATTTATATTGGCCGGCATTGATACGAAACCGCAAGAATACTACTCTTTTTTAGTTTTCAGTATCAACATTGGCCGGCATGAATATCATCACACTCCGTCCACACAATATAATATACATGATTATTCCCCATCGCGCCACAGAGAGTAATGCCCATTTGTTGGTGCTGAGAAGTTAAAAAATCTACCAAAACCCAGTTAGCACCAGGTCATAACTCGAGGTTAAAGCTAGTCTAATTTTTCCGGGCTGACTCACAGCCAACATTTAACATCCACGGTGCTACTTTCGGCCAAATCTAATGCGAATCAACCAATGATTGTTCAAAAATCTATTAGATTTCCTTGTTAGTAAAAGCTCCACGTGTATGCGTGTGACCGGCTCAAGCCAGTTATCCAAACGCTTTCGTCCAGGGATCCTTCCTGTGTAGTATATCACATTGATACATGCAGAAACATATCGATGCTCTAAACAGAGTCCAGGAAACGCAGCGTCAGCGCGAGATGAAGAAGAAACAGTTTGTGCTCAAGGCAAGATAAGTAAACTCCACAACGCCACCGATGTGAAAATGTATCGGAAATTCGAGGAGTTTAACATGCATTTTTTAATCACTTGGGAAAATAACCTATCCAGCGGTACAGCGATAAGCGCTGTCGAAGTGGCACGAACCGAGACAGTAGACAACAACGTTCTCACAAACAACTTACTGTCCTGTATATCACCATGTCCCTTGGCTTTAATAATATAGGTGAATTTGTATTGTATCTATTTCACACTGGTCGTGCAGAGTACTTCAAAAATATAGAAATGTGATCATCCAGAGATGTGATCATCAGGCTATTGGGTGATTATAAAACAGCCTCCGCGGAGGCGGCCCAGATCCTAGCCGGAAGCCCTCCATGGGACATACTCGCAACCGAAAGGGCAAACAGATTCGAAGGGAAATCCAAGGAGACAGCCAAAGAATGACAGAACGGCGACATGGAGATGTTGTGCCAGAATTAATTCAACTGCTGCATCGGAGATGGTCCGCTCGGGGCTTAGCTCCACAGATTGAAAAGGGCGACGAGCCCAATGTGTGTGATGTGTGATCAGGACAAGGTGGAACCCGTCGTCCACGTCATAGAAGAGTGCCCGAGGTACCAACCGTGGAGAGAAGAGATAGTGAGGGCGATAAAGGGGTCGTTCTCCACGACGGACGAGTTCGTCCCACGAGTGCTGGAGTCGGGAGAGAATTGGGAGAGGCTATCGGAGTTTCCCGTCAACACAATGAGACTCAAGGCTCGGGGAGACCGTAAAGGATAAAAGGAAGATCAGGTGAGCGTCCACAATACCGAAGACCCATCATGGGTACTATGTATGAATCTACAATATTATTAGGTAATTCGCACAAAGGAAAATCAAACTGACAAGAGCGTGATAGGTAATCTGCATAAGGAAGCGGGTTCACATAAGGCGGGTACAAAGAAAGGAATCAAGGACAAAGTGCAATCAAATGAGTGGCATTATGTACTATTGCAACATAATTTATTCGTTTTAAGCTCCTCCACCCTACACCGATGAAATCTCGAAAGACTGTTCCGGTTTTTGCGGTGTCTGTGTTTTGGACGAGGCTTTTTCCTTTAAATCTCAAATAAATAGAAAAGGTTTCCGACTTTTCTCTATATTTGAGATTTAAAGGAAAAACTCCGACAAAAATGGGAAAAACTCCAACTAACTAAAGGAAAAACTCCGACAAAAATGGGAACTCAAAAAATTCTTTAAATTTACATGTTTTCGTTCCCTACGTTCGGGACTGTTGTATTAGAAAAATCGCTCGTTCCATATGTACGAATAGATGATAAGTAAATGTCTCTAAGAATGTAAAGTTCCGAAACTAGGTTGATGAACTATGAAATTATAACAATGACATCATCTTGAATAACCATAATCCGTCTAAAGATTCTTCTTTTTATCATACTTTCAAAGGCACGATCACACTATTGGCTGTACAAGGAGATAGCCCTTCCTAGCGCCCTTTCACAACGAAGATTCTCTGAGCAGAGTTCTTTCCATGACGATACATCGACCGTCAGATACAAGACATCCTTGTTGGGCATCTCATGGTGAGATGAACAAAGGCGCTCCAACCAGCTGTCCCTTCTCACAGCCAAGGACGCCGCCGCCGACGCTGCCGGCTAGGCCTTCAGGATGAAGGCAATACAATACAAGGGCTGTTGAAGAATTTTTGATTTGACGTGTATCGCCAACAATGCGCATCTTCGTGAATCCGGTTAAGAGATGCAGCAATAGAGAGTTAATTTCGCCTCAATGAAAATCCTTGGGAATAACTCAAACATACCGTTAGCGATTAATATCACAAGACAATGAGGCTAATGCTTGACTTGTACGGTCACATACTTGTAATATCTGTTTCTGCTTGTTGGCTTGCAAATCTCTGGCCAAAAGACGCAATTCAGATCTCACAAAATACTCCATTTCACCTTTAGACCCTTACGACACGGCCACTATTTTCAGAGGTCGTCGTTCACAATAAAATGCAATTACGAGCCAACAGCTTCTCGATCCAGCGAACTCCTCCGTGAACAGTGTGAATGTGACAGCGATTAAGTGAGCATATTTTGACCGGTGACTGATTTGGCCTCCTGCTGTGTTTGCGATTCAATAATCAGTAAAGTTGAGTTGAAAGCGGTGTTGATCCACTCTGTATTGAGCATTCACGCTGTGCTGTAGTCATGGGATACGTTTCGAGCCTTACTGCAAGTGAAACCGGTTATTACTGCTTCACACCGAGCAGGAAAGACCCAGGCTGCAATTGCCAGAGAAACTGGCAGACGCCGTTGCGTGGTGCAAAATTATTTACGCAGTCCGTCGACGTATGGAACTAGTAAGCCCAAAGGACGTCCACGAAAGGTCAGCCAGCAAACTACCATGCACATTTGTCGATTGGCCTGGAATTCGACCATAAGTTGTGAAGCAATTGGGCAGGAGTTAAAACTTCAGGTTCATAAATTAACAGTTTTAAGGACAATTAAGCGTTATCCGCATATCATAGGAGCACAAATGAAAACAAGACCTCGTTTTCAACAAGGCCACATGGATGCCCGATTAAACTTCGCTCGCTACATTATGGATAGAGATTGGAAATTGGTGGGTATTGGGGCAACGAAGAGTATCCTGAGGGTGCACATCTATCTAAAGGCACTGCATTGATTCGGATAGTCATCTTTGGAATAACACGGACTCGAGCTAGCGCTATCGAAGAGTGAGGCCGTCCTCCTCATCGGTAGGAAGCGGTGTCCGAACGTGAAGGTCGTACTGGCTGGAGAGGAAATCCAGCTCACAGATGTGGCCAGGTACCTAGGGGTGCACCTTGACAAGGCCATGAGGGGCGCCGCGCACATCAGGCAGCGAAGGCTTCAAAAGCTGCCGCCGGCCTTGCCCGGATGCAAGAGGCGCCTGCTGCTGTCGGTCGCTGAGTTGATCATGCTATTCGGCGCCCCAGTTTGGGTGTCAGCCCCGACGTCTCGCGCGTACATCAAGAAGACCCTCAGGAGAACGCAGCGGACGCTGGCTCTCCGGGTCGCGCAAGCATACAGAACGGTGAGCACTCAAGCGGCCGTGGTCCTCGCTGGAACAGCACCCTGGGACCTCAAAGCTGAACAGTGACGGAGGCGATTCACCGAGGGGAGATTCGACTGGGAACGGATCCTAGCTGCCTGCAAGCAGAATGAGACAGCATCCCTAGGTTCGCTCCCAGGCATACCGAACGTCGAGACCTGGCTGGATCAGGTAAGGAAATAACCAACTTCCTCACCCAAGTCGTCACAGGGCACGGGAACTTCAAATCCTGCCTCCACAGAATTGGTAAGGCCCCGTCGGACATCTGCGTGCTGTATGATGGCGGAGTCGAGAACGATCCTTTTCACACACTGGCAGCATGTAGAGCCACAGAGTAAGTATGGCAGGAGGTCGCGGACGCCGAACTGAACTTGGGCCATGCAAGACGGGATCGTGCGAGGGTTCGTTTCCTACATGCGCCTGGCATGAGACAAGTGGGACTCCTGGAGAAGGATAGGCTAGAACGGGCGCGAATAGCAGAGCTTGCTCGAAAGGAAAATGCCCGAACCCATCCGCTGCGGCTGGGCGGGAGGGTTCACCCCAGAGGAGGAACTGAGGGACAGGACATGGTTGGAATCAACTGCCGGTCCCTGCAAGGCACTGACTGAAATAATACTTTCATCGACTGCCAATTCTTTTCCAACAAGATAATGTTTCAATTCACGTCAGCGCGAGTACAACTGCATGGTTAGGACGGCGCAAAGTTGAAACCCTAGAGTGCCCAGAACGTTCCCCGGACCTCAACCCGATGGAGAACTTCTGAGGGATTCTTGTCCGACGAGTATATGCGTCGAATCGACAGCATACATTCGTGGAAGCACTAAAAGAGGCGTTGCTGGAGTCCTGCGAAGAGGTCAGCGACCAGATCCTAAATCCGGTTGACAGTAAGCCAAACCGAATCTTTAACGTTATAATTAGCAAGGACGAGACCACACGGTACTAATTAGCACAAAAGAGCGAGCATCAACTCAGCGAGAACACTCGATAACTGAGTGGTGCCTTATCTTCTTGACCACCCGAAAAATGACACATTTCGTTGTAGAACGCTGCATGCGCCGTCATATGCGCTATTCTTTGTCGTATGTATGTTTATTTGACATGTACATTAATCTGCTATAAATTCCTCAAATGTGTGCTCTTTGTAGCGATTTGTTGCAATATAGTTGAAACATACTGTCAGAATAGCCTGATAAATGTAGGGCTTTCATCAACAGATATCTTCGGAGGTTTCTGCCTCTTTTTTCCTGAGATTCAGAAAGAAGGACTCCGAGCGGTCGGTATAACAAACCGTGACGAACAGCATCGAGGAGGGTTGACAAAGCACTCTCAGAGAATAGGCGAACCTGCGCCACAGTCCTCTTATAGACTTTGGTCTGCCTCGGATCTCCATTCCCTGTCCTTGCCATTAAACATTTCTTGGTACTTATCCATTATTGCCTTACTATGAGAAAATGTAGGCCATAGTGTTACACTCTGCTGCGTTAGTAGCTACAAACCGAGCAAGCAACTGTTGTGAGAATAAAAGAGGCCGCTTGCAAGAGACGTAGTCAATGTAGCCGGCAACTCTGGTTGCGCGCACTAAATAACAGGAAGGAAGGAGGTGCCAAGTCCCACTCCCCGTCACCTATGTGCACGCCTACTGCGTTGTTAGCGCTGAGAAGTTTCAGCCTTGATAAAAGAATAACTCCTATGTTTAATAACGTATACATCTAATATTTGAGCCAACGAGCTAATCTTAAGATTAGAGTATGCCAACATTATATATATATATATATATATATAGAAAAACGGGGAATGGGGTTAATTCAACTCTTGAGTACTCTCAGATATAAAAGGTTTTTGTTGTGTATGGCAGCGCGATGTTTGAAGGGTGGTGCAATGACACAGAAAAGGGATCAGGCATCCAAGCGGTTGAGCAATTGCACATCTCAGACGTGACCACACTCGAAACCCCGTGGACGCTGAAAAGGTCAGTTCATTTGATGGGAAAGCTCGATCTGTACGTGCTCCGAACGACTTGGAAGTTACAGGCCTGAGGCCGTAACTTCTTCGTCCGCAGTGAATTTATATGAAATTAAATCACTGAAAAGCACTATTCAAGCCACGTCTGACATCGCAATAGGCATTCGTGCTGGGAGGAATTAAACAAACCACAAGAACGGAAGACATAGAAAATACAAAAATCGGTGCAGTCATGATTTTCTATCATATGATAAAAAGAGTATTCGCAATAAAGTTTCAAACGATTACATGGCGTAGGGATTAGAAGCTCTAGCGGAGTGTCTCCAGGGAATTGTATTACGATAATGAGACATACCATTATTTTGAAAAAAAATTCGATCGACGTCTTATCCCAATCAAGCTGACCTTGCTTCAACCAGGCTAACCTCCTATAATTATCTTCTAATACGCAAAGCTAGAAAATGTAAATTAAACTTAACATACGTTAAGATGTCAAACGAAAATTAGAGAGCAAACCTCAGGTGTATGCCGAATATCACAAAGATTTTGAGCAGAGGACCCAAAAATCGAATATGCGTATTCTACTAAATTGGGCTCTTTAAAAAGGAAGAAAATGGAGGATTAAATAAACATTTTTCATTTTTACAGCAACCCTGTATTTATTTATGCACAGTGTTCATTCACTCATCCATTCAGTGCAATCTACCAACAGTCGTAAGGGTTTTGCCCTGAAAGGTATATGTCTGCATGTGCAGGTGTGTCTGTGTAAAATGATATCAGATCTCTGCTGATATTAATAAGAATTCTAAGAAAAACAAGCATAATTCGATGACAGTCCATCGATTTGATTACACAATGCAAATATGGAGGGAAGTACGGAAGGAAAGTGTATATATATATATATATATATATATATATATACATACGTACATACATCGTTCCCGTATGCCCTATATGATTTCCATTTCCACTTTGAAGTGACAGAAACCATAATTATTAATAAATAGCGGGACCACGAGACCTGTACTCAGCCGTACCACACAAGCATATTGGCACACATTTAACGGCTATGGAAACCAACGTCCAAGCACTTCTTCATCTCTATCTCTACATGTGCCATACCATATAGGCATCGGACACTACCTAAAACATCTTGTTACCTTTCGAAACTTTATCTAAATCGAGTTCGTATTATCATTGTCGCGGTAGGTTGTTAACATTGTTTGTTGTCCCATTGAAATGTTTTCACCGCAGCAATTATCCCATCATCTATATGGGGTGTTACAACGTTAATCCGGTTATCGCAATGCTGCCGTACTTATCCCCCGTCTCCAGTGGCAATTCCAGTGTTGACCCAGTGCTCTCAAGGTGAAACTTCCTCCGACTACACTATTCATTTTTAAAAAGATTTTTTTTTCTTAATCTATTACGAATTCTCAACCGTCTTCTAAAAATCACCACAAAACTGTCATTTTCGTCCAGTTTAGAACATTTCATGGAGAAGTTTGATATGTTTTTATACGCGAACGTGAAGGTACATTGTTTTGTCGAGCCCTTCAGTGACCTGATGCATTCGTGTGCGCCTTGTCCCCGGAGGAGACACGTAGCTGCATGGGTTCGATCCCCACCATTACACATTTGCATTTAAAAGATGTCCGGAGACAATTGTGTATTTCGGAGGCCGTCGGGAACTGCTTCGTTCTGGTGTCATTTTCCCTGTTCTGTAGAAATCTGAAAACTAAAATTACCCTAGTAGTTTCTATTCCGTTGTTGTTGTTGTTCTTCTCGTGTGCTATATAGTTTCTCTCACCGCAAAAATGTTGTGACATATCGCACTGCTGCTGCGGCGGCGGCTGTTGCTATTCTCATTGTTGTTATTAACATGTATGTAACAGTAGTTGTGGCTTGTAACCGGTGCCAAGCTGTTATATGTGAGTCGCGTTGCGAGCTAAATAAAGTCGGAATAGAAGTCGAGGTGACAGCGTCACTTATGGCGGATCACATGGGTCTGGATGTTGCCCGACGTTACAATGGACTGGTCCATCTTTGTTTCTCTTGTTGGTTGGGATAGACATTATCGTATGAAGAGTTCAACAGCCAGCCGCAACAGGGAACGTTTAAGTATACATCTGATGCGAACATTGTCAAGTTGGATATATACGCCAAACATGAACATTTCCGATTTGAAATTTGCAAATTTCAGCTTTCCTTGCTTTTCTCTACCTTGCTTCTCATGTTGTCGTTGTTAAATCCGCTGCTTGTGGGAGGCGACATGGCGATTCACAAGATTTTCAAAATCGAGCCGTAGAATTGGATATTTGCTCGAAACAAATGTCGATGAAGAATAAGAGATGTAAAATCATCCGTTCATCTCAATTCTGTTGATGATATCGCGAAGTGTCAATAATACCGCAAACGGATAGTCCGAAAGAAGATAGGAAGAAACTGAATGCCGCCGGATCTGTTACTTGATCTGGATCTGATTCTAAAATTGCATCACATGAGTTACTTCTATTTGGTCTAAAATCAAATCGACCACTGTGGCCTGGCCAAGTGGAAGATAGATATGTTGATTCACGTGTGTTAAAAAAAAACGTAAACTCGAACGAACACGGCTGTTCGTAAATTCAGGGCGCCTCTCAATTCCTGCATTTTTTGGTTGTAACAGGCTCTTGGTTTAATTTTGCCTGGAACTACTAGAATCTCACGTCACTTATAAATTACTAAATCGCGCGACATATTATATTATAGAGAATACAAGGAACACAGCGGCCTCTGCTCAACCCAAAATATTTTACATTCTTGTGTTTATATTGAATGCTCGTCGTTAGAACGAATTGTTATTGAACTCACATAAGTAAAATATACTTTAAGCTCTTGCGACCAGCTCTACGAGCCCAACCTAACGGTCGCTGGCTTTTTAAATTCGAGAGATAAACTAAGAAGCTCAGAGGTTCAAAACACTTCATGTTGCCTCTGTATAGAAGACAATAGAAAATTGTTAGAAATAAGAGATGCACTTGGACGAAGATCGGTTGTAAATTTTAATGACGCTACTTATTTGATAAGACGTTATCTGCTAAAAAAAATGTATATATATATAACTTATATATATTTATAAAAGAAGTGCGCACTTGCCTTTTTAAAAACTCATCAAAAAGAATGCAGATACCTTTAGAGTCAGGGCACTGCAGATATATAGATCGGGCTCGGGGTAAAATATTGAACCCGCTGTTATAAGATCTAACACATGACTGAGTTCTCGTTGACCACCTCGTGTCTCGGCACGTTTTGTAATCGATAGACGATATCGGCCCCTTAGTGCCACCCGCAGGCGATAGCAGCCATCCGATTGATTAGAACTTCTCACAAGAGAAGCAAAATAAGATGCGGCCCTCCCCCTAGAGTTGAACCAATATAGAACAAACTCCTCGCTTGGCCTCTGATTATCAATCGTTTTTGAACAGTTTTTATTGACGGACTTGAATATCCACAGTGCCATTATCTCGTACTGTTTTCTCTGCTCTTCTCTCTCTCTCTCTCTCGTGCCATAAATCAGCGTTAGAAAAAAACCTTGACAAAGTATCATGCCCTTCGATTATTAATATAATAATATAATAATAAAATAATAATATTAATCCCTAGAGATAATAATTGCTAACTACTGTATGTTTGAATAAATTATAATCAATGCCCTTCGATTATATATTTGGCCTCCAATTTTTAAACTTCACATGTACGATGTGCACTTCCGTTCACAGTAATTGCACCGCGATAGATAAAATTATGCCCACACAAAGTGAGTAGGCACGAGCAAAACACATATACATGTACACTGGTAACTTCCAATATATGGCTAAGGTAAAGGTAAAGGTTTATTGGTTTATTGAAGGAGCTGCAATTTTACAATGCTTAAGCTCTCTTATGTGTCACACGGCAGGGCTCGAACCTGTAGTGTGTAAGTCAGTACTGTAGAAAGTAGGCTACTAATACACCATGCAGTCACAATGTCAATTTCAATCATGTACGTTTGCAACAGTCAAGTTGTGAAACGGAGTTTTAGTCCGACAAAGTTATGAAAGGAGGAGTCATGGTCTCGCCCACCCGAAGACCATGACTCCTCTCTGGGTGAAAGCTGTATTTTATTATTAATTATATAGCGTTAATGTTTTTGATGTTCGCAAAAATGTAAAAAAGTAGATGAGTTTACGATTTTAATGGATATAATTCCATCCAGCCTGACATGATGACATATACAAATAAATATAGGTTGAGATATAAAGTTTCTAACCAAGCAAGGTTCCTTCACATACGCCGTCCTTCTCGTAGCTACGCGAACTGACACCATTGTCACATGTGGTGCATACACACAGAATAATCTGGCAATGGTCGTCTCATGACATCGAGCAAATGTTGAACGAAGGCAAGATTTGTTGTGAACAAAGTAAATGAATTCCGCAGCACAGCGTTACTTGAATAGACGACAAACAGCTGAGACAGGTTTCATAGCTTCTTGAGCACAGGCAACGATCGACGTCTTCTTGGTATCGCAGCATTTCCACGTGTTGTTGTTACTATACTTAGTATCACTAGATGGTGCCTCCCTTCTCTCGATTTCTTCCAAGGGAAAAAGGGCATAAGGCGGCCATCATGACTATTATAAGGTGTATTGATAAGGGCGGATGTGTAACGAAAATGGAGTCAGCGATAAAAGTGCTCTCCTCGATAATCCGCGGGACGTGACTCGAATAGAACATTTTGATAGCACCAATTATAGGTGCGTGAACGTCGGCGGACTGTGCATAAAGATGAAGCTATTCCCTTATGATGAGCTGATTTATTTTGACATTGACCTTCTTCAAAATGGTAATCGTCATCCAATATATAGCGAATATAATATTTATACATTTTTTAGTGTTTGTGAAAACAGAGTCTATTCGCCCCCCATCCTGGTCTGTTCTTTACCCATTAACTGAAGTGAGCAATATGAATGTATTCGCATTTAATCATTTGTTTAAATTTTATCTAAAGAAAACATGAAGAGCATGGGAATTCTATATTTTTATATGGTTTCGCCCAAATTTTCTAGCTTTGAAATGTAATTCGTACCAAAGTAACGGGATGCTGAATCTTTTCAGAGCTGCCCAAATTGTGTCAAATTCTGTGTTTTCATTTCAAAGGCGCGAAACATCTATATTATGCTAACGCAACATTGAAACTGCTTGCACGATCATTTATATAATTAGTATTCCATACAAGTGATAGCATGCGAGATAATAACATATTCAATGAGATAGCAGGGTAACTTAGTCATATGACTTTCTATTCTTCCCATTGAAGGATGCCCATCGATGAAAACAGGAGGGCTTCCATAACCGGCCGTCGTATTTCTGCCCCTGTTTCTCTACAGACCCCGGCAATCGTTTGGTTGCTTTAAGACCCTTTCGAGGCAGCTTACTCTGAGGGTCATGGTTGCATCTTAAAGCAGGGCCCGAGCACGCTCGAACGGTACCAGCGAAAGTCAATCTGGCAGCCTTCCATCATTTCCCTAGAGATTCGTGGATTCCTTAAAGCGATTTCAGCCCTTCTATGTACACGGTGTCAAAGGTGTTGTTGTCCACTTACGTGAGACGAAATAGCCTTTATTCGCTTCTCAGAAGAGCACGGCAAGGCAAGACAAACGTCGTGCTTAAGAATATTCACTTCTTCGCCTCTGCGACGGAAAATAGAAGCCGTTATTAGTTTCACTCACAAGCGGAGGCCTGAACATCTAGCCTTAATAACTAGATAGTGTCTAAGCAGGTTCAAGTATGCAAATAAAAGTTTCATATTATTGTAGGTCGGAATGGGCGTAATCTCGATATCAAGCAACCTCAGCGCAGTCTGCAGAGAAAGCTTTGATAGCGATTGTATTCCAACACTCGCGACCAGCGCTCATTGTGTTCTGTCCATGATATGTTCTATGAAGGGGATACTTGATGAACTATTGACGAACTTCAAGGTAATTCTAAGGATCGAACACAGAGATGCCTTCGTTCACGTATACAGACAGCCTCGCAAGTGCTTGACGTCAAAGCTTTCTTTACAAACTACGCTGAAGTTGTTTGATATCAAGATTGCGCTGGTTGCCGCCTACGGGCTCGAAATTACTTGGGAACATTTTTTGCCGGCTCCAGTCGAGCAGTTGGACCAAGTGACGCCTGCATTTCTAAAATGCGTTATGGGGTTAGAAATACAATCGCTACTATCGTGGCGACACTCCCTCTTATTGTTAAAGATCCGAACTGTTCATGTAGATATTGCGATAATGTTCTGGCCAGATATTACGTTGGAGAATGCTCTCGATCAATCTCACTGACCCAGTTGGTGCACCAACAATCCTAAACATGTCCATTATTATTATTATTATAGAAGTGTGTGTGCCCTGTTTACACCCTACACATTCTACTGTTTGTTTTTACCGTTCTTACTGTTGCAAAATTCTCCTAGGCACCTACATAGGTATGTAAATAAATGATGAAGTATATAGTCCTTCACCGAGAGAAGCAAAAATATTATGGGCCGGAACGATGATTTTTTAATGAAACTCTCAGGGGTCTCAGTTAGCCCCTCCAGTAGGATGACCAATTCTGAGTCAGGAACCAAATGAGGTGTATGGAATACATCTTACACATAATTCATTATTCTGCCTAGTACTTGCACCAAAGATACAGCCGTTGAGGTTCCCATTCAAAATGCACGAAGATACAACAGATTGAAAGCATTTCTTTATTAGGAAAATTGCTGATGACATAGATGTTTTATGACTAGAATTTTAAAATATTATCAGTGTGCCCAGGTTTTTTTTTACAATTCTGTTGTCCGATTCAGACGCTGGTCCTTCAAATATGGCGCGCCCGGCCATATAAATCATTATACGAAGTTCCGCTAATGAGGTGTTACTTTCATGTTCATAACAGTTCGATAGCAAGCGGATATACGGGTCTTGGATGCCGAAGATTTTTAGCTCGAACAAGTGATACAAGACCTATTGGCTACTCCATCATTAACACCTTTTCCAACCTACCAATAGATAAAACATAGTAATCGTGCGCATACTAAGCATTAGTATAAGTAGATATATAAGGAAATAGATAAGGAAATAACATTAAACAGTGCACTGCTTCGAAATTACTCATTGGCTGAAATCTTTTGT
The DNA here is from genome assembly GCA_019614645.1 of Stratiolaelaps scimitus. Classification (NCBI taxonomy): domain Eukaryota; kingdom Metazoa; phylum Arthropoda; class Arachnida; order Mesostigmata; family Laelapidae; genus Stratiolaelaps; species Stratiolaelaps scimitus. Next base: position 926,334 of record JABWDB010000067.1, on the reverse strand, counting down.
TAGCTTACCGTCGAGATTCGGTTTGAGCAATACTTGTTTTATCCCTACCTGTTATATAATACCAGGGGAGAGACGGCAATGCTAAAAACAGTTGTATTGTGGACGTTAAAGACGTTAATTTTACGACGCTTAAGCATTGTAAAATTGCAGCTCCTTTAATAAACCAATAAAACCTTTACCTTTACCTTAAATGTTGGCTGAGAGTCAGCCCGAAAACTTTAGGGGAGAGACGGAGAAAATCTAGGTTGGCGGTAAGGTAAGGCTTTATTGATTTATTAAAGGAACTGCATAGAATGCTTAAGTTCTCTTATATGTCATGCAACGGGATTCAAACCTGCGGCCTCTGGCTTTTTACAGTCAGAGACTCAGCCGTCCAAGCCACCGCGCTGACAAAGAAAAGGTGTAGCAAAGAAAAAGAAAATGTTATGCCTCGTTTCTTTTGTAAGACATACGTTTTATTGCACAAGTATGCTTAGAAAAAATTGTGATGGCGAAAGCTTTCAGTCCAACAATGACAAAATGGTAACGAAGTAGCCCACAACGAAAGTCGATGAGCCATAATCGAAATGCCGTATCGAACTGTAATATTTGTAATATCGAATGTACACATCATGAAAGCTATTTTGAGCTGTGCATGTCATGTCCACGCTTAAATTTGCAAACGCAATGAAAAATATAAACAATATCGTTACGCAATTTCTCGTCTGCTGCTGGAAGAACAGTCATATTCAGGGAAGATCCCAAGAGAGAGAGAGAGAACTTCTTGTCGCCATCTGAGTGTAATGAATGCTAACAGTGTGAATCCTAGTCCGGTAGTTCAGTACAATAGGAGCCAATTCAAATTCAGGAGACGGCAAAGCACGTCGGTTGTAGCCGAGCGCATTGGCGCTTAAATAACGGCAAGAACAACAGGGAATGGAGGCCACTGCGCCTCTTCATGCATCTGAACATTTCGTGGCAAGGGATGGGTCTTCGCTGTCAAATGATGACAGCGCTAGAAGACAAAGATCGTGTAGACAGGTACAGTGGTGAGGAGTTGGCTCAGATGGTTGGGCGACGGACGTTGACTTAACACAGTAACCGGGACCACCCGACGCTAGGTACCGACTAGTGTATTGAGCGAATGGAACGTCAACCAGCTGTTGTCCATTTTGCTTTGTCCCACTGACTGCGAACGGGTCAGCAAGCTAGTTCCGGTTCGTAATCTAATTAGTATGTAAGAGAATAGGGGGCAGAGAACATTACTTTCGTTCTGGTGAACCAAAGACAGTCGTTCGCTTGAAACGGATACACACACACACACACACAAACACGCAGTGATTGATTAAAGCAGAGCTGAGTTCCACTTCGCGAGAGTCACTATACATAGCATACCGCGGTGAGTTAGTGAATTGTATGTACAACTATGTATGTGGAAAAGATACGTACGAAGCGTACACTAACCAGGAATAATAACCGCCCCTCGCTGTATACGAATCACTCCTTCGCACGTAGCTTGTAAAAGTTTTATTTCGAACACAGCAACATTGAATTATATATATATATATATATATATATATATATACGCGAAGCAAAGAGACAAATAACGATTTGTATAAACACTGAGAAGAGGACTGGTGACAACATTAATCAATTATATAAGTGGGCGACAATTGCCCGCCGAACGTGAAATGCATCTAAGAACACCTACCACTATATATTCTTAATGGAATATCTAAAAAAGGACGCACTAGTTCCCCAATCCTTAAGCGGGTGTCCAAAATAGAAATTGCTTTGCCCCTTTGGATATGTCTTAGGAAAATCGTTGGATTTAAAATTCGGTTGTACGTGGTTCACCTGTAGCGAATGATGATAACCTTTCTCCTAATATCTGAAGAAAGTATAATGATTTTATCCCCGGTCACTCCCCAATGTTTCGAAGGCTACAGGTTTAAAGTAGTACTCAATGATCACAGAGGCGTATTTCCTGTTCTTGGCTTGTTCGCCTGTATTGGCCGCATAACCAGGCTGTGCGACTGACATGAGAAGGTGCTAAAGTGTCAGCCGCAGTATCTACTTTGCTTTTCGTTTGTATTTGAAAATGACGTCCGAATCAAACGTATTCAGAATTTCTCGTAAACGTAAATTGACACCACAACACTGGAATAATGCAGAGAGGAGGTCAAAACGAAATAATAATAATAATAATAAACGTGTTAATAACTTAATTTCTTAATTTAAACAAATTTATTACCTTTTTGACTTTTACTGTAGGACTACTATTGTCTTGCACCATTTCAATATTAAGGCTGTATCCTCTTGGTCATTTGCATAAGTAATTCTGCTAATACTTCCTTGAGAACTTATCACTCTGTTTCACCGAACAGCTATGTTTAACGTGCCCGTTTCTTGTTACACAATCGAGATCATCATGTAATTTATACATGGAGGCCTCGATATGATTCACCGATCCAAATCCAAATTAAAACGCATGGCGAATGCAATTCATACAACCAACTCTACATTAGCAGTCTCTATTTATTATTATTACAGGACACACCAAGTATATATATATCTATATATATGGTCATCTTTGACAGTAAAACGACACCGCCGCAGTCGACGGGAATAACATGGCACATAACAACATACAGACAGGCTGACTGACTGACTGGCTGACTGAATATAGAGACGGCAGGGCGACTGATCAGACAACGAATAGGGTTGTGGGGTGAGGTGGGGTGAGGTGGGGGGGGGTGTATATGTAACGGGGGTCACGACCTGCGAAGATGGACACGACGGTGTGTTGTGCCTTGTGTTTCAACATATGACTGGAAGACATGATACAATTCAACACGATTACGATCTCTTGATGACAACAATGATATTTACAATGAACAGATGAGCAAACGACTAAACACACGTGCACGCTTACGTATTCATCGAAGGCGTATGACGAGAATTGACTATATGATACAAAAACAATAAATATACAACGACAACGACTGATGAAAACAAGCATGACGTATGCTACAAATACACATACATACACACATATATACAGCACACACACCACACATACACATGAAATAGACGCAGATATCGTTATATGTGGACTACTATACTCGTACGATGTATACTAAACGATGTATATACACCACCACCACCACCAGCACCAGCACATGACCACATACTAAGAGACGATAGCGATGACGCGACGGGGATGGCACGATCATCCATAACTTTCACGATGATGATGGTGATGATGATGATGATCTTGGCTAGTTCACGGTCATTTAAGACGATGGGATTGTGCAATTGGCGGCGACAACCGCAGGCGGATTTCTTCTTTTTCTCGTTGGGATTTCTCGACGATGATATCAAAAATTCAATTTTTAGCGACTGTGTGCGTCTTTGTGTTCAACGGTGTTTCGAGACACTTGGGATCAGATGCCTACGAAATGTAGCATACTTTTGTCGGAGTTTTCGAACGAGCACGAGAAGGCGGTCTGGACGTACATTTGTGAGTGTGTGTATATATGTAGATAATGGATCAGAGGTGTTAACTGGTGCTATTTTTGCGTGGCTGCTCCGGTGGCGGAGAGCGCTAGTCCAAGCTTGAGAGAACGTGGGACTGCGATCACAATCTCACGATGGATGCGTGTGGGTATCTGGGTGAATTCTCGTGCTCAGCATTGTTGTCCTCGTATTGTCTTTTGAGGTCTTCCGCTACGATGAAGCTCCAAATGTGTCTACGTCGGTATGATTAGGTGAACCAGCGCACGTCTTTTTTCTGATCGCCTGATTGTAGAATTCTCGATGATTGTTGACGACGACGTAACTCACAACACTCTAGTTGAACGTGAAGGTTGGCATCAATGACGATCTTCACCAGATCGTAACACTGATTTTATCGATCACCACTCGTTCCATCCGCCGTGTCCTCCTCCGATCTCCTGTACGTGGTACTTTTCATGGCCACCGTCCCAGCCATGAGGTTCCCAGCCGTGGTTCTGGTGTTTCGTTAGATGGAATGGTACGACGATGGGAACAAACTTGGCTCTCTTCAGTGACTTGAAAATCGATTTGAGCACGATCTTTTTAATGATCTCATGTTTGTCCGCCTCAGTCTCGCTCGCCAAGTAGGCGACTACGATGACCGCTGCCAACAGAAGTATTGTACACGCTCTCATTTTGCTTTACTGCTTGTTGTAGCTCAGATCCACCGTGCTTGAACGAAATGCTCTGATGAGACTTCCCTGCGTCGTGTATACATTACTTATAGAATTGAAAACGCCGTGCGCAACACCTCACACAGGACCCCCTTTCTTCGGGGCTCTCGCAGCCTTCAGGGGGATACGTTGCACTCTCGCCCAGTTTGGGCGAAGTCAAATCTCAGTAGCAACGTATGCAGTCAGTGACGATGCTCACCAATTTGCCCTACTATACGCACTCTGCACCGGTCTTCAGTAGTCTTCAGACAGCTGAACAAAGCGACATCCCAAAATAGAGAAGAAGACGAAGAAGACGAAAAAGAATAGCCCACAGGCGCCGACACGACAACAGCACACACACACACACGTACATACACAGATCGACACGCGCAGAGGCAAACAAGCAACGTAACAAACATAGAAGGGAGAGGCGGCAGCATACAGCCATCGTGTGCATGAAGACCAAGACGAAGAAGATAACGAAGAGCGGGCGAGCCAACGAACGGACACAACACACCGGGGGACGGGATGGTCGACGGGAAGTCAAGATCGCGGGGAGTCAAGGACTTTGGGAGCGACAGCGATGGTCCCTAAACAGCAGGGCATCGCGGTTACCACGTCCGTTCGCATGCGACCACGTCAATCATCCAGCCCCGCCAGCCAGCCAGCCACCCGGCCGGCTAGCCTGCCTATTGCAATGGGGGCAGCTGCTGCTGCTGCCTCTTCTTCTTCTTCAGTGTTGAACGGCCGCCAACAAACGCCAATAGCGCCAGCGCATGGCAGCACGCACATCAATGACACACCTCTTGCGGCGGGTGGCAGCGCGTACTTTTCACGAGACGACAGTGCAATAGACTTTAGGGGGTGACGATGGGACGGAGCTACAGTGGTTAATGAGTGACACATCCATCCCACTACTGAACGTCTATCTATCTGTCTGTCGGTGTGTGTGCGTGTGTGTACCGCCGGACCTCATCATAATTTGTTGTTGTTGTTGCTGTTGTTGCGGTTAATGTCGTGGTCGTTGTGAAGGTAGCTTATCGTTGATTCTTAAAGTCCTTCGAAACAAACCACCACGAGCGGCACCGAAAAGAGTCACGAGGAAAGTTATACGAAAGAATGAGTGAGTAACCAAAGACGAGAAGCAACCAAACGATGAATAGGCAACTGACCGAATGTAACACGCATAGGGACTCTGGCCACAACAGCGAGCGAATGAATGGATAGATACATAGATGAACGGACAGACAGTGGATGGGCATTAATTCATTCATTCACTTGTACGTGCAAGATGCGTTCACTCGCGAATATGAACGATGTGGATTCGTTTGTACGTTGGCGACGAGTTGTTCGTCGGACGTCAGCAGAATTTGATAATCGTCTTCACTTCAACCACCACCGCCAGTTACTGTGACTTGCTGCCGTTCCTGCTCCTCCCACCGTCGCCGTCGGCATCATCATCCACATGATCGATAATCATCAGTGCCATTATCATCATCAATAGGATTATCGATTAGTCGAATGTGTATATATCATATGATACAAGAATCACATACATTCAGAGGCACCTAGACGCTTACATACGAAGGAGGACGTAAATAAATTGATGGATGAATGGATGGATGGATGAATGAATGGACGGGCGGCTGGACAAGCGGACAAATAAGCAGACATCCACGCATGCAAATGGCGATGATGATGATGATCATACCGTCTATATAATGTTGATATGTATATAATACATTAGCAGTGTGTGATATATCGATTGGTCTTTAGGGTGGACGTCTGCTTGTTTTGTTCGTTGGTCGATTCTAGAAAAGGGATGAAAAAGTACTGAACGAAAAAACTGAGCAGGAGAAAGACCTGCTTCAATCGAGTGACAGGAAATGTGTTACTATGTCCTGTGTTGTGAAAAGATGCTGGACACTGTGAAATAACAGGATGAGACCAAGGTAACAAACAACAACTTCGTGTTCTTTTTTTATCTTTGTCGTCGTCGTCGTCGTCGTCGTTGTTATTGCTTCTCCATCTGATTTGATTTGAGAAGGCGGAGGCGAAGTGGTGGGTGTTTGGGTGGGTGGGTGTGTGGCCGATGGATGTCCGTTAAATCGAATGATGAATGACCTTCCGACGTCCACTTGACGCCGCTGCTGTTGTTACTATTGCGCGCTGTTCGACCATTGTCGCCGCTTATTACATTTATGCCACGCTGTAATCGCCAGCAACAACAGCGACTACGAAGTAACACCGATGTAACGTTTTCGTTACGTAACACAATCAACGTAAGGTTCGTTATATAACGTACGCAGAAGACACATACAGCAACAACAACGTTGTTGTTCGTGGTGGCAACTTCTTCTATTGAACGGGACGAGCCCTAACTACTGCCTCTGGCTCGGCTGTATGATGTTGTTACGTTAAGATGTTGTCCTTGCCCCCGGCCTCTTCACCGCTGGTCAAACATCGATATTGAAGTCACCGCTATGCTTCGAAGAAAGAAAAAAATATGATCAAGTGGAGCTTATTCATTCAAATGTTTGGTAATTCGTTCGGTCATAAAACGCCGAAGGAGACAGACCTGATTAAGGCACACATATATATATATATATATATATATATATGTATATATATATAATGGAAATACATCGTGGGTGTTCCTGTGGCACTGTTGTCAGCCTAAGCCTTCTGCTATTCACGGAATAATGTGATGGACACTTACTTATAATACATGAATTTACAATATAAACTATGAATGCGATCGATTTCGTAGACACATACCATTGTAGTGGAATAATAATAATAAGTGATGGTGAAACGATTATAATCATAAAATATGTGAACAGCAGACTTAGACTAATTTCGACGTCCCTATTATATTTATCCTCAAGCACAAGCTCACACAACAGCGGAATGGGTGGGACAAAGAGGGAACGTAGATCTGATAATAGAGCTGAATGAATAGATGTTTGTTTATGGGTGGATAAGATGTTCATTTTATACGTATGTCTGTGTATATGTGTGATGTACGAGAGAATATGACATAAGAATGAGCTTAACTTTCTCACTTCATTCACACCTATACACGTCGTACACACACACACGAGCCCAAAACGACAAAACATTATCAGCAGCATAATCATCATCGTTGAGCTACATGCATTGGGAGCTGGACAGGGCAGCAAACACTCAAAGAGCATAGCAGCTGACCGTAACGCAAACAAAGAAATAAGAAAATCAAGCAGAGATGAGCATGACGCGCCAAGCCAAGATAGCAACACTACACAAGAAGCATAGCTTGTTTGTTTGTCTGGGTGCTGCTGCTGCTGCTGCTGTTGCTGTTATTACCACATTGGCGGACAATGGCCGAGAGAAAACGGAAGTTTTTGTTGACCATTGAGGCCGACAGTGAGAGACAGAACGAGAGAGAGATGCCGGGACGAGCTAAATAAATAAAATAAGACAACACTTAATAATAATAATAATTAATAATAATGCTATTTACATGACATTATATAGGGGGTATTATAAACTATATCAAATATTCATCTCACTAAGATTAACACGATATTTCATACATTTGTCCTGCAGTGGAGTATGTGGGAATTAAATATATCTAAGACTTAACCTTAAAATTAAGCACCCAACTTGTCAACTTGCATATATATATATATATATATATATATATATGCATGCAAGTTGACAAGTTCGGTGCTTAATTTTAAGGTTAAGTCTTTAAGTTAAAGGCTCTATTTGAAACACCTGGCACTGAGGTTAATACTTCTGGTCGCAATCGATTTACAAAGTAATTACAACGTAATCATATTTGGGATTCTCTCTAGCGCCACTCCAAAAATCGCTATTTGGTCATAAATAGGCAACGTCAAGTCACAAGACATCACCCGACCCACCGTTCAAAACTTACTGGAGAATGTTATCGCCCTTCATACGAGTATTATTGTATTGTGGATAAATTTGCAATCGAGGACGCTAACCAGCTTAACACAATGGAAGTTCACTTTTAGAGTCTTTCTTTCAATTCGATTTAAAAAGTATATCCCAAGGTCACAAGCCATTTTGACGCCATTATATTCAGCCAAGATTGACGACGTGATCTCTTACCATGTACGTGATCTCTGTTACAATATCGACTCGCAGATCCCAACATCGTGAACCAATTTTGTCAACGAACTAGTCATTAAGTGTGAAGATGTCTAGCAGACCTTGCATGAAATTAGAAATCATGGTGGTCTTGCTCTAGTAATTACAATTAACACATTACATACCTCTCACCCAGTCACCACTAACACACATAAATATTACTTCAAGGCGTATGTACATAAATTCCTGGCCAGGAATATAATATATATATATATATATATTTTCCTTTTTTCGAAGTTATTCTCAATGTATCCTTCAATTACTGTTTCAGTACGAGAAGAATGAAAAATATATATGTTTTAATTGCCGATATTCTCCTGGAACCCAAACACACTTCCTTTCACATATTCCATCTTTATGTTTAGTAGTACAAATAAAATCACTTTACTTATGAAATTCCGGTGCTAGATTCGGGATAAATCCTATTCCCCGTCTTCTACTTCAATATATAAATTGAAGTTCACGTAAGAATACTTCTCGTGTATGTGCCTGCCTGTCATTAAAGCGCAGCCATTATCGTGATCTTGCCCAACCTAGGTTTCACCTGGCGTATTTCCTTTATATTTCAGAAATAAGTCTACCTTTTTGGGTAAACATCCAAAAGTAACATAACAAAGTGCACCCTACAAAAGTAGTGGCTCATGTAGCCCAGTGGATGAACCTGACATATGTCAAGTCAATGTATCTGGATTTGACGGGTTCATTTATGCCGTTCAATCATCGCACGGCTCAAGCGCTAAGCGCTCTACTCCCGAGGGATGCTGACGGTGGTCGAAACGGGGCGTACAAGAGATAAAAGACAGTCTCCCAGAAATAGTCTCCCCGCATATGACTTGGTGTAATATATAAACTTGAGCTTACATTTTGTGTGATTCTACAATTCTAATCTACTTAGCGATATAAAATCAATAGTTAATCATAAATTGTATTCGATTAAAATGAGGGATCAGAAGTAGTATATAGCGGATTGTTCCGGACAAAACTTAGCAGCGATATTCTATTTTGTATTTTCTGGCTGGTCATGACCTAGACAACCTTTAGCGGAAGGGATCAGGGATCGTTGGTTATAGCCTCGTCAAGTGACATATATAATCAGCTGAATAATATATTCTGTAAAATAAACTAGAACCTAAATAAGAACATGTCTTTGCTGTCTATTATGATAATAGGAATTGCAAACTATTGTGTGAGTGCCGACCAATCTCTCCACTACTGATTGTGAGTGTGTGTGTGTGTACATGTGATATCACCAATGCATGTCAGCTTGGGCTTAACATTGTCTACAATAAATCCTCCTTATTGTATACCAGTGAAAAATAATAGTACATTAGTCGAAGCGTGTCCTACGGTGATAGGCATGTTAATATTTAGCTTTGGTTGCATCGCATCAGCGTACCTGTTTCGTTATTGATATGATCACGGGCCAGGTAGTACTGTGACCATCTTCCCCTTACGCACAAAGAAAAAGAATCTCGTGCCTTACTAAAGCGAACTTGTTGTTCTATTGCTAATGTTCTCTGCGAACTGGCCTCTCTGTCGTATGTCGACATCTGTTATCTCGTTTTCTTTTAAGAAAAGTTTTCTAATTACTTCTTTCGTCAGCATGATTTTCCGTGTCAGCAAGGATTTATGCACCGCCAGGTGAGTTGTTAGCCAGTCGGCCTTGGAGACGCTCGACTGTAAAGCCTAGCTTTGTCCTTCGTGGTCTTTTTTCTCACTCCAGTGAAGTATTCTAAGAGCCGCACCAGTTCATTCTGAGTATCTTTTTTTTGTTGCCTCTTGAATACTGCGGTCAGCTAGTCCATTTCCTTGAGGGTTAATATTAACTGCTCGTTATACTCTTAATGGGACATCTCTTCAGGAAGGTTTTCGGAATTCTTCGGAGTCACACTCGTGCCCGTTGTCTCTATTGTATATCTCCTGTCATATCCCAATGGTTTTCGAGCAATGCTTTCCTTGACTGCTCGGTTTTCATTCCTTCCAGGTGGTGTAATAACTCAATAGAACCTGTAATGGCCAACTATCATTTCCGATTGTCCAGCGTAAAGAGATCCGGACTTACTATTTGCCATGGCGATCCTGGAATCCCCCTGGATGATCATTTGTTCTTGCTGATTTCTCACAGTGTCCTACGCTACCAGACGTCCTCACAATGTATTACACATTTTCGGCCCAAGTGAGACCGTCGACAACGATGGATGGCTACTATTTTCGTTCGTAGTGGGGTCCACCTTATCTGAATGTTTTCACACTGCTTTGCTAGAGAGTGGCCAAGGCTGATTCTGAAGGAGGACTATCCTGCCCTATTTGCCGGGGCATCTAATGGATAGAAAGAGCGAGACACAAGAGCTATTTGCACCTTATTGTAATCTTCCTCATGGGCCAGCTGCAGGTGTATCTATCTTGATAAATTCTAGTAGTATGGTTTCTCTGAGAGCTGTTCGATGAATTGTGCCACGTACGTGACCATTGCCCAAAGTTGCATCTATGTAGAGTGTGAGCTATTAGGCTGTCCGGATCAAACTGTCCGCTCGATAAATTCCAATAAGTTTTGAACTAAATTAGTTCAAAAGGCGACTGGTTTGTTGCGTATAAGTCTTCAAATTAGATGTCGAACACTCCACACGCATTTTCATCTGCTCAGCACTCAGTATATAGGGAACCCATTTTGCATTGATTTTCTTCATCTTCAGTATATTGGTGACAATTTCATGACATGTCACCCGAGGAATCACAGTTTCAGCCGACAAAGACCTCATGGACCAAGCTCTAGTTAGCTCACAAGCTGCCTTGATTCTGTCAATCCGTTCGTTCCTCGTTGCACCTTTAATGTGGTCCCCGCCTCATGGTCATCAGTGTTCGCAGGCATAAGGCAGACCTGCTGTACGCGTTCACTAATTTTCGATGGATTTCAGCTGGAGGGTGTTTTTGGAGAAACAAAAACTTGATGTTTTCCCGTTGATTTTTGGGGGAATTTGATTTTTTTGCTGCAGTGTCCATCTTTCTGATCGTATCAAAAGCACTCAGTGTTCGAAAGGAAGCCACATTCCTGCCGCGTGCCCACTCCAAAAATGAACGCATTGTATCGCGTAGTTCGGATTGTGCGCCATTCGAATGGCGGGACAGTTTGATCCGGACAGCCTTATATTTGGTACTTGCCAGTTATTATTGAAGTTTCCCCTAATCATAGGATGCTAATTTTATTCAAACGCCCCCGTTTGGGTGAATCGGATGCAAACACGCTCCACACTAATCGTTTGCTTTAATTACTAGCAGAACATTTTTGGTGACGAATTTCGTTGATTCTTTTATCAGCGTGATGCCTCCATTTCTTCGAATTTCGTCGAGTTCCTCCTTGCTCACATGCTCGTGGTAGTGTTCTCTATGAATTTGCGGTCGGCTATAATTTGAAGTTCCTTTTAAGTTGCCGCACCCATGAAATACGGTTGGAAATTGCACCAGTTCTGGGGGAGAGCGGACTATTGTCAGTACATTTACCAGTATGTGCTCTAGGTGGTATTGAAACATCTACGTCGGTGTTAGTGTTTTAATCTTGATGAAGACCAACAGGAAAGCTAATGAAGACTTGTCTTCCTTTTTCCCGGTATTTTACCTTTTGTTGATTATAACGACGGAACTGACCACCCACTTTGCCCACGTTGTCTACCCAAACTGCTGTACATCACTTGTCGTACTAACTTACAAAAATAACACTTATTGTTGCTGTTATTATTATTATTATATAAACTGAATGAATATAACGGATGTTTACTTACATTATACTTTTACATGTGATGCAAAAAGTAATCTTGACGACCGAATTTCATAATATGACTACACACAGCAAAGAGCAATCAAGCAACCAGTCTGCAACTAAAACAATGAAGCGAAACACTTGGTGTACCCATACACATACACATATACCTATAAAATCGTATGGACACGTTGTGTAATTGGAGAGTATATAGATAACGACGTCGCTACAATATGATAACAAATATGAAATGATCCGTTCAATCGAGCCATTAATTTTCGTTCGTTTGGAACCAAACTTAACACGGTCGAGTTAACGCGAATCGAGTTTCTCGTTAACATTGCCTTAACACTCGAAATGATTGGTCACATATCTATTACATTATTCTAATGACCATAGATTTCGCGACACCGTTAGCGTTTTTGTCGCTTTGTCGTCCTCAACGGATGGTCACGAAAGCCAAGGACGCATAACGGTGCCCGTCCACTTAAACGGCTATTTATGTTAATTATCGATGTCAATCAATGGTGATCTTTAGAAGAAGGAAACATCAGTAAACAATAACAACAGGATCTTTTACAAAATGTATGATATCGTTGAACACTGTGTGCTATATGTGACCTGTTATCTACACACACACATATATATATATATATAAACGCGCATATACTACATTGTATTGTATGATGTATTTATTATTAAATATGCACAATATAAGAGAGAGAGAGAGATAACAGTTACTCGTCCGAGTAATCTGCTTAAAACAATCAGCTTTGGGCTGTTGATATATACAGAACGTTTAGGGTTCGTGTATCCACAGTGTCTGCTGTTTGTTGGTATTCCATAATTCGAAACCAACACATGCTCAAATATGTTTACTATTTTGACAATACACGCTATGGGAGGAAGCTCTGGCTAATTGCTGGCCACGTTACTGTTCCCGCTGAGCCATCTCCGACAATTAGATTAGACTTGCTTAGTTAGCAATCGAGTCACAACTGGGAACATAGGCCTATAGGGGGTGGATATATCCCAGTGCACAGGTTGAAATCATCGTGTGGCCTCTACGAGGTGTGGATTTTCCTCCGTACATTTCTAGTAGTAATGCCACACGAATGCGTATAGAGAACATGTCTCAAAATGTGAAAAATATAAGTTCAAAGTAATTACGAAAAACAACTGCCGCGAACCTCTCCGCGTATCCGTTATTACGATGGTTAATTTATCACGTTTTGGCCGAGCCAGTTACAGCTATCATATTCACAATCCTGTGCGAGATCCGTTTACAAGGATCTCGTTTCAACAAGCCCCTTCACTTTCCCCTGCTCTATGATTTCGCACGATACCGTTCGTTTGTTTGGAGGCAAAAAACCGCTGACATGAAATACAGGTGGATCGTCAATTTACGATACAGTTCACACAGGCACCGATCAGCCGCGCATGGATAGCTCTTAAGGAAGTAAAGCTGATGCGTTCGATACCGTGACGTTTATGCCTTCATTTTCACAGAGCAATCAAAAGACGTTCAACTCGTCACTTGACTTTGACGAGTTTCTCGTAAACTATCGACTCACTCGTGCAGATGACATAACGCTAGTGTAACGGCAGCATAGAGGGGAGAACCGTATTTCTATCTTACCCAACAGCCGTTACGCTTAGATCTATGCTATGTTTTCCGTCATTTGCTTCTTATTCCTCTTCGCTCTCGTTACCAAATATGTCTTAAAGTCTTCAACCGGCTTACTTTCGTATGTCATATTGTTTTCGGACAAGATAAACATCGGACTATATTTTGAGGAGATTGACTTGAGAGAACGCGTGGAACAGTCTACAAGTCGAAATATAAATTTTTGTTTTGTTGCGACATTGCTCTGCTTCCTTAGGCTATCGAGGCTCGATATATTTATCGACTGGTAACGATGGCTCGGTCTCGTCGACTCGGTTCGTCATAATACAGCACCCCTAAGAAAAATAAATAAATTAAAGGCCCCTAAGTTGATACCTAATATCGTAGAATATAAATATTATATATAGATCGCACACTGTTGTCTATATTATGAGCTCGAATATTTGTATAGTGATATTCGACATATATATATATATATATATATATATATATATATACAGTTGGCAGTTTTATTTCTGAAACTGCTGTTATCGATGAAATTAAGCATTAGGAAGCTAGCCTTTCATTCGCCGCCATTGAGACGCACGAAAAGCGACCTAATATAAGAAAATACATAGGATCATCAAGAGAAGCAGGATTAATTTGTGTAATGCGCGAAAAGGTGGGCGAAATCCAGATGACGAAGACGAGAGAGTTGTGTGGAGACCTAATCCCGGTTTATCCTGGTCATCTATTAGGGAAGGATTATGTCAGCCTTCGTGTATATCGGCACCCCTCAAAGCGCCTCAAATGTTGAATCTAAATATTGACATGCTGTAACATGCCTGCGCTGCCCATTACGGTAACGATAATTTCACATAAGACGACAACTATTTAGAACCTCTGAAAAGTTTTTGGTAGGTTTGATCACCCTATGCACGTATTAGTATTCTAAAATTTTAGGGGGAAGAGAGCTTGTAGAGTAATTGGTAGCCTGAACCATCGCTACCCATGATATCACTAAACGACTAACAGCGCCATTCCGTCGATGTTACAATGGCATTTATTAGCTAATGGATTCTCGAAACGATAAACGTTCAAATACTCAACCGAGTGTTTGATAGACGTCTGATATACATTAAGTAATTAAGAAAGTTCTATTACAACTACTACTACTACCACGGAATCTGCGAGGTGGAAATATCGGTCAAACACCAAAGTGAAAACCGACTTGGCCGGACAATAAGAGAACAACAACAGGTTCGCACAAGATTGACGAATCGCGAGACTCCAGTCAGAGAGAATGTAGCCTTCACACTTTATGAAAATATAAATTTGAAATTGGGAAACTGTTTCAAACGTTTTATGATCTATAATATTATTGATCTGGTCAGGATCAGACACCGTGGGACCCCCGGCAGCCAATACAACACAGCTTCAGGTTAGCCATATTAAGGTGTCTATTCGACACACTCAAACAGTATACTTCGGTGTTGTATTTAGAAAAGCGGTCTATGTAAGACGATGAATTGCCAATGTTGACTCACTCCAATTAGAGAATAGCAAGAACAATAGAGAAGAATAAAATGCGTCTCGTACAACGACATCGAACGTCATTCGTCACTCAAGTTTAACTAAATATTATCTTATATAATACATTCACGTATGCATGTATTACTAATGACTATTGCTTTTGAGGCAATATTCTATCTACTTACTGCGCAATGTATTCGCCAATGACGTTAGCCCTAGATTTTCACAGGACAAGCTTTCGGGTAGGCAGGCTTTCATTTATTTTAGTCTCCAGAATTATTGAATTGTACATCGCATAAAAGTTGTACATCACAACTTTTATGTTGCGACTGCTTCTCTCAAAAATCTCTTCGTCTTTCAGCTGACCCTCGCCTGACTTTCCGCGACAGGTATCGGTGTTTCCGTCTGGGATTACTTCAAGGACTTATCATAATCTCAATAGTGTTGATTGAACGTACCTTTGTGATGTCAAATCTCCGAAAATAGTACAATTTTCACTAAGTTCGCTCATACCCTCTTGGGACCCTACGATCGTTCGGCATTAACAATTGTACCAAAATTGCTAAAACTTCGTTTTCCTTAGACCCAGTTTGTCGTGGCAGTTAGGCGTATTCATTGGAAAACTGTCAATAGTATTTCATACTCCCTTGACATCAAAACAGTCGTAGCACTCACGGCGGTCGCTCGCTCATGCGAAGTCTGCACAGATGGAAATAATACTCACCTGGAAGTGAACACAAAACAAAAAATATTCGTCATCATCAGAATCACAACAAACAATCAATCACTGTGTGACAGATCGCATAACTTGGATTATATGATGTTAAAAATGCTTGGGCCCGCGATCTCTGAAACAGCTTATAACTGGAACATTAACATTGTTGGAGGAACCGAATACCTCAACATCGTCCTCACAGAGTTCAGACGTAACGAACTTTTGTTTTATGTAGAATATATATTTGATGTTTGATCAACCTTATAGAGGCTTTAGTTTTGATTTTTAGTGGTTCACCAGAAAGAGCTATACATTCTAGATATTCACGAAACGCCTTTTTAATATTCAAATACTGCGTCTCAACGTAAGGCACTCAAGGAATTAGTAAAATTTCTTGGCTTGTATCTTCTTACAGAATATTTTCACTGAGAGACGTCACTGAAGCAGAGTTAAAAGACGAGTTCTTGAGGTTTCCCATACAAGCCTCTCTCTACAATACTAGTGAAATACACACAGAAATTCTAATACATGCTGAAGATGCAAACGTTTACCCTTCTTACAAATAAGTGTAGGAGAATATTAATTAAAACACAACAATGTAAAGAAATGTATATCTATACTGAAGGACTTAATCACGATGGCTTACAATATCATCCCTTTTAGGCAGCACCTAGATCAATTATTGTCGATATTTCTTGTTCTCTAACGTTCACATATGCTTCAGAGATGTGCCCTGTTCTCTCTACCAATCGACCTATTTATTTCCTGCTTGTTAATGAAGTATATAGACTATATATTTCACTAAAGCTTGTTAGTTTGTTCTGTCAACTCCTTATTTTCCATTTGTTCGTCTCTACGCGGACACATTGCTTCCCTCTTTGTGAACGATCTGAATATTTAACTCGATTCGTAGAAAATTCAATGTTGCGCCTCTTTGCCTCGGCCGCACCCCCTTACTATATTATTATTATTATTATTGTAGACTCGTATTACGGACACTTCTGTTATAAACAATGTGTCGAACATGTACATCGAATAAATCCATTAGGTGGCTCGCTGCGTTACTGCTCGTTGTGTTATTATCATGGTAGCATATCAAATATGTTTGCATACACTAGCATGTATAGTACAGCAAGTACGCGTTTCCATATTTTTTGTGATTAGCAAGAATTAAGGACATTCGATAGAGAGAACGATTCCATTTTGATTAAGCTGTTGAGTTGCATATATCACTTTGTCGTTTGAAAGACATTTTCTCATTGCTCACAGTCTCAATCACCAGGTAACTGTACACCAATACGGCTTCGATGACTGGTAGACGGGCTTAGAAAACTATTATAGGAACGAATATCCAGTCAGGGCTCAATCTCATGTATTCAACGAATACGGAAGTAGTTTGGCAAGATTTAAAAACGAATACCTTGAATGTAACGGATAACGATCGAGAAATTGAGTAGGAAGTATTTTCCTAAAAGAACGAATTGATGCCAAACTATATGATGGCGGAATGTAACTACGGTTAATATTTAAGGTTGGCACTAAAGTCTGTCACGAGCTGCAAAAAGATGTTATGTCCTTTTCTTGTTCCTCTTGAATGATCTTGAACGTATTGAGTTTGAGGTTCGTTTAGCCATGTGAAAGCCTTGCCCGACACTGATGACCTAGTGATTTTTGGTCAGAGTAGGTTTCAACTCGAAGATGCACTTGCAATATTTCCGGTATATGTTCGGTAGGCTGACGTAACGATCAACCTAGTCAAGACGGAGGCTATGAAAGTTTGCCGCTCTTCATGGACGGCCTGAAGCATCGGCGCAAGCTTCCGGATAGCCCGGCATATCAGGAATTTATTCATATGTGGAAGAGAAAAATGATTGAGATAGATAAGGATTTATACAGTAGGGGTGCGATAAGGAACAAGGTCAAAATAAAGAGAAAATCGGGACGTATCGAATCCACGATTTGCAATCCATGGATTTCATTATATTCTTTGCCAAACAAGTAGGTACACCCTGCAATAGTTGTGGGTGTTCAAAGTACGGAGGACTGTGACAGACATATGATACGGCAGTGTCTTCTTCTTCAGCAGCAGAATAATTTCTCTTTACATTAATGCACTTGTGGATAATAACCACGCTACGTTGAGCCAATATAGATACGTTTATGTACATGAATTACACGAAATGCACATGTGGTATAAATTTATATTTATATTTTTTTACATATTTCATTTACCGTACGAACGGTGCTAATAATGAAAGCAAAAGTTACTTCTAAGAATATATTTATCTATGTAAATATTATATAAATGTGTTTATTCATTTATTTAACTTTAGCAATAAGCAGAGACCAAAAGTAAGCTATATATATATATATATATATATAGCTGGGAATCACACCACCGGTGGTGAAGCCGGACCTCCACCGACATCTACCATTGAAATATTCAATCAACCGGGATCATTTTCGTTATCGTCGTTGTCGTCCGTGGTGTTGGTATCATTCCGTTAAACGGAACAGTGAAGCGATACACCCCCAGCCCCCGATTAGTGTCGCTAAAATTTTTCAACTGTTTCTCCATTATAATTGCATTTGAATGTCGGGTTGCAGGCGTGTGTTCGATGGTTTATTCGTTGGAGGGGTTTCTTTTCATTTCAGCAATTTCATCTTTGTGCACTTCGCTTGGTAGACTGTTCATTTATGTGCGCGCGATATATTCATCTGTGGCGTCATTATGAGTAAAGCCAGCCGGTGCTTGAATGAATAATAATGGTGATTGTGGCAGTCAAGAATGGCCTCACGTCGACCATCAGACTGTTGTGAGATATTAGATCGTCTGGAGAGGTGAACAGACTAGAATTGGCTCAGTTGTGAAACAAACAATACTTTTGCTATCAATAAATATTGTTCGTGTGTACACAACTATATACCCTATAGCAGCATGCAGTAAAATACTATACAGCTGAAACTGCGGATGAATTCATGAACACTTTCGACGAACTCTTAGGCAATTCGCGAATTAGTCAAACTTTAACCAAACTGATAGCTCGGCAGTGAAGTTGACCCGTAGTATGCGAGTTGTGTTTTTGTAGGCATAGCATAAGGACGAACGAAGATATAATAATAGACGTATCGCACTTTTTAACTTAAATGATAATATTTAATCGCCCTCCAAGAAGCAAAAAATCAGATTATTTCGGGACACTCAAAATGAACGAACAAATATCAATTATATCGACCTCTAGTTTCGCGAAGGTCGATTTTCGCACATGGGAATGTTTCGCGCCTCCTGTGCAAGAAAAATCGTTTGCGGAACGCAAATAATAAAACCTTTTGGTTTTGTTAGATTCCACAGGGAATCACATAATCATATGGGGTGTACTGTTTATTATAAAGAAGTCTTCTCTATTTTCAATATAATGTTAAAAATACATTGTTTAGAAAACAGCCTAATAGGAGAATTGTGAAAAATATACAGGCTAATTTGCTGTATTATAAGTGTCCTATAAGTGTCCTATTATAGTGTCTGATGAGGTGGGGAACCCGACGGGCGACCCCGGCCAATTGATCCGGTAGGCGCCTGCCACTCGTTGTTGGTTCGTAGTACTGTTAATTCTGAAGATCCGGACCAACTCAGAGTGAAGTTTAAGTGGGGCGTGAGTTTAGTGGGTAGGTCTGGCACTCCACTAGGCAGGAGTCCCACAGTACCATGGCAAATACCTTAGTTGCAAGGCCTGGTCTGCATAAGCATTCTCCGTCATAAAAAAAAAAAAGTGTCCTATTAAAACATAGCGAATGTTTTGTAACCAGAGATAGAAATGTAAATTTTTACCTAATAAGAGTTTTCCAAACAACTAGTTGTTTTTATATTTTTGTACTGCAAGTACAAAGAAGAAAACTATCTAGAAAAATCAGCTCAAATGACGCTGTGGAAAATTATCATCATTAATGAACGCTTGTTTTAGTGTCAATATAAACTGCTCTGTTGATGACACTAAATTACCTCTCTATTCGCTTCATGTGGCCCATATTAGCAAATTGAATAAAATTCCTAAACATTGAAAACACTAATCCTCGTTGTTGTCACTCGAATGTTGTGTATCCGATTTGTGACATTATCAAGTGTTTTCAACGAATGTGCTTAAGTTTTCCGCATTTAGAGCAATTTCATGCATTTTGAATATCATGTAATCCAATGACTTAATTCATAATGGTCGTTAGATATCGCAACAGAGCGCCAATAGTGGGACATATTACATAATCATTGACCCTTTTTATGCCGTATCTCTCTATATATTTACTATTTATTCTCAGTTTATCACCCAACCGACATGATACTACGTAACGCGTCGATGAAAGCGGCTTTGACGAGCCGTTCCAGTGATTAATATGCAACGGATGTCATCTGAAAGTCGGAGTGCGATATCAACAATCAAAGTGTAGTCAAGTTTCCATTTTATCTGAGCTTAATCTCGTTCCGTTATCTCAAACCATCAACCCGGTTTCGACAGGTTGTCTACATCGTAACGGCATTTTGTGTACTTTATCCATTAATCTAATATTTGTTATTCCAATTATCTTGATAATGATATGGCATATCTAAATACAGGTAAGAATGGTATAACGCACTGTGATCGCTAGTCTGTCGACATGCAACATCGAATCGAATACTCAACAGCTAGAAGCTGTTTCCCCAAGGGTTCGTACAATGTTTACAATGCAAATACTCTTCTCACTCGGTTAGTGTCAACTGTGCACGCTGGGTTTATATTGATCGTAGGATTCGGAAGTGGAACAGGTTAAATAATTCATTCCTGACTTCGTTGTGATTAAACTAGTCGATAGGTATAAAGGTAGTAAGTAAGAAAGAATAAATAATAGATTGTGCATAAACTCAGCTACAAAACTAAATATAGAGGTAGATCACATCAAATTGCGATAATATCTGTCAGCATCTTAAATTCTCAGTGAGCCGTTTTATATCTATATATGTATTATTACAAGTAAGGTTCAAAATATGTCAATATGAAATGTTGTCTACTTGTGAAGTGCAAGATAATTGTTGATTCTCTGTGAGATGTACCCTCTTGTGTACTAGATCAGAGACAAATATGGAAAATATCTTAGAAACGCGTTTATCAGAAATCCACATCTCGCCCTATCTTACATTTCAGCGACGAAAATTCGATGCCATATTTCCTTGTCAACAAGTAAGAAGAACTGAAACCCACCGTTCTGGTTTTCTTATCAAGTATGCATTTACTCACATTCACTTGAATGTAGCGCTTCTGCGATAGACTTCTAACTGATGTAACTAGCACGTAATTTGAAAAATAGTTTATTCTACATTTTCGTAAGTCAACGAAGTGGGAGGACCAGCAGCTTAGATTGCTGCTTATATTATACTCGCCTGACATGGAATTATGGTAATCTCGTAGGATAGTGTGACGAAAGCGTCACCTAGTTCCACATCGACGAAGATTAGTTTCTCTGCTTCTGTTGCTAGACGTGCGTGAGTTAATTATTTCAATTTATATGACGAATCAATGATTTTACAATAAATATGATGGGTCGATTAGGCAAGCGCCTAGAGGTTCGTTACATAATACTGCTACCACAAAATCAGGGGACAAACGTTTTTTTTTTCTATTAATGAGTTCAGTACAGCTTTTTTTATTAATCATATGTGCCTCGGAAAGTATTTCTCGCTTTTTTAGTTCGTTTGCATGAGATCATCATGCCAACAACGCCGATAACAAAGGGAACAACACAAGAACTCGACACATGATCATATTTTACAGAACCTCTTAGAACCACGCCGAGTCAATATATTTGATGTCGACATTGTGTGGCATATTAAAAAAAAAAAAGGAAAGAAAAAGGAGAATTAGAGGAAAGCTCCACGAAGGTCCACGCCCTCAGTCACCACTTTCATTTAGATTCGCCCACCCGCGTCCGTGTATCCATTTAGATTGCGGTGTATAAACGAGCCGATTCAGCCCCCTGCGTCTTCGTGCCGCCACTACTGTACCCCCGAAAACGACAGATGGTTTAGCTCCCATCTTCTTCGCCTCTTGTTGAGGGGAGTGGGGGGGGGGGGGGGGAGGGGGTGTCTTTGGCTCACAGCATTTGTCTATCAGTCGGTCGGTCGGTCGATCGTCAGCGTTACTTCACCTTGACACCGAGAATAGCGGTGTGCGGCTCGCTATTATGGCATCCGGCGGTACCACTGCCAGATCATCATTATCAGCAGCAGCAGGAGGAGGAGGAGGACCGGACGTCAGCGTCAGACGTTTTCTCTGTCAGCACCGGAGCAGACCCCGACGTCCCGACGTTCGGTTTATCGGACGCGGATTAAGTAAGGCCAATCAAACAATGGCAATCTTGTATCGCCGATGATAAGGATAAAGAATATAACAATAATAATAATAATAATACATATAAATGACACTAACTCATTGTCTGTCATCGTGAGTGCACCAAGTCGGACAGAAAACAAACCGAAGATTCAAGAATAAGTCTAATTTGTTCTGAATTAGTCCGGAATACATGAGCCGTTCCAATTTTGCCAAACAACAACGCTGCATGTTGGCCATTCATTTTTAAGTGTTATTAGAAAATTATCTGCGAACGTCCTCGGAAAGAATTCCCACGCCGTTACGAAAGTACAAGAAATAATATAGTGAAATGAGATAAGAGGAATAATAATATAAAAGCGGTTTACTAAGTGGCCTTGTTTTATGAGTGAATGGTATTAAATAATATAATAGCATTATTAAACATTTATATATTGTGGTGCTCATCGCAGAGAAGTGCGCGTTTTTTTTTTTTTGAGATCACAGCGTGAAGAGAGCGATTCTCACGTACTGCCCATAATAAAGTGAAGAGATTCTGTAAATTACTTAGTAGAACTAAATAAACAAAAGACTGAATATGAAATTCTCCAGAGCTACTCATGTATCGAAGCAATACGCATGATGATGGTAACATCCCTGATGTCAACTATCCACAACGAAACAGAGATCAATACAGGGTGAGCGATTGGTCGATGAGATCAGCGGTTGATAGGCGCTCTTCTTAATATCGACATTATCATTATTAAGTCCATACTGAGAACAACAAAAATTAAATTATTCAGTTACGTTGAGTGATAATTGTTCCGACCACTAGACCGCGCTATAGCCGCATTATATATATGGTGATATTAATTTATTTTATAACTCCAATTGTGCATGTGTCGGATAACCATTACACGAGAAATGGAGTCTTATCTGATGTGCTAATGACAAGTGTGTTAATGATGAATATCAATAGAGCGAAGGAAAAGTGAGGAATTAAGGTTCGCTTTAAAGAATGTTTTACTATAGTAATATCTATGTCGAATACTCACTTATAGACCTAAAGGCGAGAAATATGCCCACGATATTGCTCTACGATGCGGAAAATATATACGAACTATTAAACTATATATTAATATATTAATTATGCTAATACCTGATATCATATTTAATAATAAATATTTAGGTACTGAAACAAATGTGCATATGCACATGATGAATATTGACTCGGCCTACAGTTTTCCTGATCTCGTCACTGACTTCCTCAATAAAATCCTTTTTCACTTGATGAGATTGCGCTTGTAATCCTGAGCTAAAAAAAAATCTGGTCTTGTTGCTTTTCGTCATCGAGTTCGCAGAGGCAATCGCCCTCTGTGTATTCACCATAGAATTTTGTGATTACTTTGCTTATATAAATATTAATATATTATATATTTTTTTCATAATCCATAACTGTCTACACGAATATTCATTTATTCGTAGTTTGAAGCACTTCCTTTTGTCTCGGTGGTAGGGTTTGTAGAGCACCGGGGGCTGACCAAGTGAGATCCCGCAGTTGATCCCCAGATAAACTTAGACAAATTTCAAATGATTTAAATAATCTCTTAACTCATAGCATAGTTACGGTTAATACTGTAAATACCGTTACAATCCTCAGGTGTGATATCTTTAAATTTGGTCTCCACCACAGTGACTACTCCGTAAAATCAAGCCCTATATTGCTGAACTCACCTGAGTTTTTGGACAGCAGTTTTTGGACATACTGTGTATCTCGCTTGAGTGGGCTGCCCTCGAAACCACGAACAGCATCTGGCATGTGTTTAGTTCGAGCCATATGGGTTATGCATGCTGAGGGCAGCCCACTCAAGCGAGATACACAGTAGCCACATAGGGGCCTGTGCAAACGCGTACATCGTATGGCGCAAGTGGCCACACGGGCAAATTAACCCAGGCTGGCAAATAACTACCATTTAAAGTGTGACTGACTGATTCGTACAATAGCTTAGCGGAGATAGATGATTATTGATAGTTATGAATTATGCTATTACTAATTAAATACCTTCCTACTGGACCCTTTTGTTAATTTCAACTTATAGGAGGAAACGTCAATAACCACTCTCAAAGAATCAAAAAAGTTCGGGCTGTCGTATGCCGTAATATATTGGCCCACTGTTGTAGTTTGCTTGCGTTTTTAATTAGTATCCTTTAGCGTGTGATATACACAATTAGCAAAAACAACGGGTTAAGACATCGTTGTTCGCTTAGAGAAAACATGCGCGATCAAGCTGCTGCTGCTGCTGCACCATCCGCAGCAGCTTGAAGCAGTAAATTGGGTACAGAGCTCCGACAGCTCCTTGAAGACGACCCCAACAGACACTGGGCCCTATCACAGCATCAGCAGCAGATCCAAAGGCCCGATACGATAATAGGCAAAGCGTTCGACCCCTCCCTCTCTCCCACCCCTCTGCCACACGTATCCATTCCACGAGGATCACCAGCATTCGTCGAGGCTCGAAAACTTCTAAAGTTGGACACAACGATTGCCCGTTGGCAACTCTTACTGAAAACCAATGCTGAAGTCAAAAGTCAACTGGGGATAGAAAGAACGAATGAAAATATGGTGAAGATTGAGGGAGGGAGGGAGGGAGTCGAAACATGATGATTGTTTAGGGGCTATATACAACGCGTAATCCAATGGGGCCTGACAAGTTACATAAGCACACAAGCGCATTACACCTAGCGCCGCTTGTTTCGCTGGTTTTCCATAAAAACGATTGCCAATTTCAATAAATCCCTAGAGAGCTTGTATTTGCCCAATATTATATATATATATATATATAATTTTTTTAATAGGCTTATTACAAAACTATGGCTGCATTTCCAATAATCAAATGGCGATTACGATTACAACTAAATCATCTTGATTCATAACAGGTGATCCATTCGAAAGTTGAGGCGTATAGTGTGTCAGTTTCTCTTGTGCTCCGTCTTTTTCGTGATGAATCTGCCAGTCGAAAAGACTGATAATGAATTAATAACAATAAATCATTCATTCAATATTTCTATTGAAAAATTACGATATGTGGTTAGAAAACGTTGTCATTACGGAGCTCTGTAAGTTTATTGCTGTTGGGTGGACGTTGAGTCCAAGAGCCAGCCTGACTTAAGATCACTGAGTAGCAGAGAGCTTTTGAGAGAAATCCTTGTCTAGGACCATTACTACTGGACTATCGATGGAGCCAACGGGTACGATTCCTCTAGAGTCAATCGAGTCTCGCCAACACAGTTAGCAGGTTAGGTGGAGTACCCTCAAACTCGTGAAATCATCAAATAAAAAAGCGATCAAACCAGTCATAAAAATAAATAGGTAAAGGTAAAGGCAAAGCTTTATTGGTTTATTAAAGGAGCTGCAATTGTTACAATGCTTAAGCTCTCTTATATGTCACACAGCGGGGCTCGAACCTGCGGTCTCTGTCTTCAGACAGCTATAGAAACATATGACACAGATGCACATACAAATTGAGAGAAACATCGAGATTGTGCTATCTTATGTCACCGAAAGGCCCTTGGTATTCCATATTCATATTCTTTTTTTGAGAGGAGGCAGTTTTCTTTAAACGCACGGACACCACCAGAGACATTCTACTCTCCATGATAGTGGGCCGATCCAGTGCAGGGGGGTTGACGTGGACGACAAAACGCTTCTGTCTGCTAAAACCATCCTATGCTGAGCGTGTATCTCTTCTATAGTCTCCACATTCATATTAAGATTAGGTAACTGTACAAGGCAAATAAAGGTGAAATGTATATTTTCATTTTTCTACCGCGGTGACGGGATTGGTGACACGACGGGCTGAATCTCCAGATGTCGTTCACATTCGTTGATTTAAATCATTTCCAATTCATTTATGTTCTTGGCATCAGCTCACAGTCGTTAAGTTTGGCCACCATGAACCACTGACCGTGTGTACCAAAACATAGTAACTCCAAAGTGCATGTAGGTTGTGACGTTCTATGACGACAAGTGAGTGGATACTCTTCAAAGAAGGCGGACTGATCCAGAGGGTAAATAACATTAGGGCATCTGATCTTTGAGAAATCCAAAACAAAGACAGGAACGCGTTAGCTGTGAGAGGGGAGGCGGAGAAAAATAATTAATCAGGTAATACGAGAAGAGATGAATTGGCTGAATTTTATTTTTTGTATTTTAATTGTGTCGTCACTTAGTTTTATATTCTTTTAAGTAAAGACTCATATTATTGAGCTACATTACAGTTACGAGCAACTTCGCTATTTATTAACAGGCTACAACTTACAATAACTTTAATTATTCACATAATTATTAACATTCACATAAACTTGAACACAATGTACAAGACAACTCGTGACAATAGCAACAATATCAACAACATCAATATCGACAAAACGCAACAGGTAGCGGTCAAACGCTAAGACTAGAACAGTTAACAATTAACATTGGGACGAAGCCACTCAACGTACGAAAAATGATGATGTAACAAAACACAATTATTATTATTACAACAATTATCATCAGCGATGATTGTGATGGTGGTGATGATGATGACAAAGCGCATGAAGCGCTGCACGGGAGACAACGAGGTACAAGAACATGAAGTACACGACTAGACACACAGACACAGATACGAGTGGACGACAAAATACGAAGAACAATTTACGAGACATCACTAATAACACTTAATGCCCACGAGACATTGGACGATGTCGACGATGTGATGAACCGGGAGCGGGCTGTGCGCACACAAGAGATTTTGTATGTACAGAAATAATACAGGTAAGTAAGTAACTATAATAATAATAACCATCATCATAAGTATGGCGCTGTAGTGGTAGTAGCAGTAATGGTACGATAGACAAATAGCATGGCTGACCACCGACTTCCCCCGCCCACCCGCAGCTGCTCTGATCTACTCTGATCAATGAATGGGAACAACAACAACAACAACAACTCGTCGATAACGAACACTCGTCATGGATCCAATGGATGATGACAACGACGACGCCGATTTGTGAATATGTTGCAGGGTGCGTGAGGGCGGGCGGGCGTTCGGCCGTAACCGTAGTAGTAACAGCAGCAGTAGTTGAGGCGGCGGCAGTTACGATCGGAACACGGCACTCAGCAGCGGTGGCGGTGGCCAGGACACAGGACAATCCGGTACACAGCACACCACACATAATAACTACTCCGGATAGGTGAAGAAGTTGTTGAATGATGGAACGGCCGGTCGGGCCGTTGGGCTAAGCAGTTGTTTTCTTTCGAACGGGTCGTATACTTAATATAGTGCGTTCCGTTCGTTTTTGAGAAACTCGAATCGAGTTCTAGACAGTATCATCCTTGCTCTTCAACTTCATCTTGTTCTTGTTGTTGTTGTCGTCGTCGTTGTTCAAGAGATGGAGATTGTCCGCTTGCTTTACCATCCGCCCTGCTCCCAACCGCCTCCACCATGTCCTCCGATCTCTTGTACGTGGTATTTCTCGTGGCCACCCTCCCAGCCGCCTTGTTCTTCCCATCCGTGGTTCTGTTGCTTCGACAGATGGAACGGCACAACAATCGGTATGAACTTTGCTTTCTTGAGAGTCTTGAACACCTTCTTAAGTACGATCTTCTTAATGATTTTGTGCTTGTCTGCATCGACTTGTGATGCCAGAAGGACGACGAGGATGGCCACAAAGGCAAAGATCACAAACTTGTTCATCTCGCCGTATGAGTCGTCGTAACTTAGTACGCGTTGCCAACCTACAACTGCTGATGTCGGAAAACAGATGACTGTAAATGTCCCGCGCACTCCCTTTTATAGATCCATCTTTATCCACTCACCATTTCCCATTGGCGATCTACACACGAAACGAGCAAGTGAACACCAGGGGCATCTTCTCGACTCATCAGCCATCGCCGCTCTTTTTCGCCTTCTCATCGAACCCGCCTCCTCGCCCTCGTTCGTTCAATTCAGCCCACGGAGACAATATCTATCCAATGTCGGTCTACTGCTGTTCGTATCGTATCGCCTGCGATGTCTGTCAAACGATACCACCATCACCACCACAGCTGCCGCCGACGCCGCCGCCGCCGCCGATCCTGCAGCAGCGGCAGCAGCAGCCGTCGTAGGAACAACGGCCCTCACCTCTTACTTTGCATCGGCCATTGCCGCTCACTGGAATAACTCACTTCGCTTTGCATCGCTTTTCAAATAGCAATTTCAAATCGCCGGATCCGCAGTGCGTCATCTCTTCAATCCGGCGGACATCCAGACTTTATCCGTCCATCCCTCTGGCCGGCCGTCAATACCTTGCCCCCGCTCGTACCCGTCTTTTCTTCTGCAGACGGCGATCGAAGACGCGTGTCCCGCCGTCGAAGAGTTCCACTCGTTCGTCCGTTAGCGTTGTCAGCAGCGTCTGAACGCTCGTGTTCAACAGACAGCAGATCACGTCTACCAAGATAGTGACAGGAAATCTCCGTACCGAATCTTCAGTCGATCTTAAGACTGTGTACGAAGCTTAACCTCCTTTGAGGCCTGTCCGTAAGAATTACAACTATACGTTATGCTTTCTCACATAGGTTACGTCTGTTGGTCAGGCTCGAGAGTCTCTTGGTGGCACAAGCAAGACCCCAGGGGGTCAAGGACATAGGGGCATATGGCAGCGCAGCAGGACAGGTCGCTGCAACGGTCACAGCGTTTTTGCAGCAATAGCAAGTAACAGACAGGAGGCCATCAATGGACGTCAACAGAACAGATAGATTTGTCGTAGGAGGAGAGAGCAACATAAGGAGGACTCGATGTTGGATCGGAGTTTTACGGGTGTGCCTCCTACGACGGACGGTAGCGTTGACACGGCATTTACGTTAACGACGTGGACACACACACACATATTAAGCGTATATGCCACCGATGTGATGACTATATTCAGTGGGTGCCGTCCAAGTCCATGGAAGTGACGTCCGGTGGTCACCACGGGATCCTTGTCACTGTTGGACCCGGGCTACTGTTTAACCATGGCGTATTTGTTGATTGACGAACATGTGCAGTTCGTGGGATCCGATCGATTCGTGACTACACAAATGAACCCACACAATGAATGTGACCGCTCTGATCTAATCTTGTATCTAATAATAAAGCTTCAATTGTTTTTTTCGCCGCACAAAGTTATGTGTCAATGAGTATATTCTGTCCAGTAAACCACGTAAAATAGAAGTTAAGCGTTATCCGACGACGCAAAACAAAGTCGAGTGGCAGTAACAATTTGGATCAGGACAATTATCATAGTAATCCTACCGATTCTGCACTATGAATTATTATGACTATCAGTATTTAGTAGCTGTCTCAAACGATATGTTTGAGAGGATCGAATGTATACATTATGATAAGCAAGTGATTCCCTCATTACGACGAGATATCTCCGTGGTTTGATCTCGTGATTAGAATTTCGTAAATGTGAAAGAAATGAAACCAATTTCTGAATTGATGGCAATTGAACCGGTTACCATAATTCTAATCCTCGCAATTTTTATGAGGTTACTGCACAAACACCCTTTGTTTGGTGATGTGATACCGTATGAATATATGCGTATCACCTTATAACCCGCATCTTATTCGTCTATTATTGTTAGGGTTAAACTTCGTCTCAGCCCCTAAATTTCATTCTGATGGTTTCTTCTTGCTGCTAAAACGAATAAATGCTAGACCGATTATACATTCGGGTAAACTTGTTAGATCTATTTATTCTATAGCATCACCGCCTCAATGGTGAAAGCCGCAACTGTAACTGCTGTTCACCACGGTTGTCCTAATGTATTTGACGCAGTACTAAGCTTCGTTCAAAATCAGCAAACTCATCATTTGTACATAACGATATTACATGATTATTATTGCCACAAACATTGGTATCATTATATACATAGATACTCTGGTCTGACTATAACCAAATGGTCTAAATTCGTTCATAGGCTAATTATTGCAAAATAGAGAACGTAATATATATATATATTTTTTTGTTTTTTATGACATTTTTTATGACGGAGAATGCTCATGCAGACCAGGCTTCACAACTAAGGTATTTGCCATATATATATATACATATATATATATATATATATATATATACATATATATATGGCAAACACACAACTACTTTATATACATACAGAGTGAGTAATTTATATACTTATGAAACGAGTGATATTTAGAATAGTAACCTTCAAGTGCAGACCTAAATAGTGTTGGAGGTATATAAGAAGTTCCAAACGAAATAGCCTTGAACATGAAATGGTCGACAGGCGACAATATTCAAATAGGACGGGAACAGCAAGGGAATAAATTTCGAACAGCCACCAGGAGAACTGATCCATGAAAATCAGATGGAATCAGACAGAGCGGGATGGAGGAAAGATCGCAATGCTCTTTTTGAAATTTCAGAATAGCCTGCATTCTCTTGTATGGTTGTATTGATACTAAAGGATTACATGCCGTAAAATCGAAAGTCGTACGTGAACTGCAAAATTCACAATATCGGAAAGGCATCGTTATTGCAGCGAGAAATTTCCTGATTCTTGAGATCCCCTTTGTGGCAGATGCGTTCTTTGGGGCGGAGCTGGCTGGAGTGCAAATCATCAGGTTGGTTCTCGTCCGATTCATCGATTCACTGAACAACGTCAAGAAACTCGCGCTTCTCGTTGAACAATGATAACATCTGTGTTGTTCTTTTGCTAGTTTTCGATAACAATTAGTCAGGCTCATCGGTCTGTAGGACCGATGATCTGTCGGATCATGTGTAGCGCCTCTGTGGCAGGCCTGCCTAGAGGGTTCGCTTTGGGAGACGTCGAGCATTCCGACAAGGTGATTAGATCGGTGATTGTAACCAGTATTTCTCGATCCGGTCAGATCTGACTGGTCGATGACCCGTTCACTTCTTCTGGCTGTTGCTCAACACCGCTCACGGCCACACTCGTTCCGTAAATATGACTAGTTTATCTTCATATTCCCACCGTACAGTAATACATATATATTATATATATATATATATATATATATATATATTTGTACATGTGTGCCGTTCGCACCGAGCTCGAATGCAACTCCCACAATAAAATATTCCGTCAGATGCAATCACATTTGAGTCCCCCAAGGATGGCTAAATAAACATAAATATCGTGATTCTCGCACATACATTTGGTTTACCTGTTTTGACACATTGTAGTAGTCAATAAGCAGTTGCAAATGATGATCAATGCGTCACTCAACGTTGCCCCACTTGCATTATGTGTCAGGTGGACATATCCATGTGGACGTATAGTCTATGATGTTAAACTATGACTCTAGAGAATATTGTAGACGCAGAGAGATTGTCATCCTTTCTCCAAGGGACGTTATATAACGTTTGAAGGTCAAACATTTTGATCACAACGACATTTCGATATATTATCACTCACCTATTTATAGAAGTTGCCATTGGCCATCAACCGGCGTGTCCACATATCACTTAACATACATATGCCGTCCATCGGGCCAACTTTGCATGTAGCCATCACCGCTGAGGGATTGTTATGTTTGAAGGAGACAAAGTCGTACAATGCTACGAACTGCACTCCTATTATTACACTTTTAAGCATAATATTCGTTATAGGAAGAGTATTATTATACTTATATATAGAGCTTAAGCAATTGAAAATTGCAGCTCCTTCAATAAACCAATAAATCCTTACCTTACCTTACTCGTTATAGTTATAATATTATTATTCTCCAGTTCAAGTCGCTATTTCTATACAATCAACATGACCACCTTGTCAAGTTTCAGAAACTAGGAACATTACAATAGAGGAGGTTGGCCATCCAACTTATAGGCAAAGGATGTAGAAAGCAACCATCCAAACGATCAATGTTTTGTTTTGCTTTTATTTTTGATTATTCTCGCCTTTGTAAAGCTTTGAAAGGTGTTGATATTTTGCAGCAGATCATTTTATGTAGGCTGATTAACGGTGGTACGAATTGTATTTAAAATTTCAACTGTATTAAGAAAAATAATTTGGGATGGAAATAAAGTAATTCCCGTTTTTTCAGTTAATTTAAGGGCTGTTAACTTTTAGAGGGACTAACCGCGCCTAGTATCGAGAATTTTCCCTTGAGTTTCTTCTATGGCCTTTATTCGCCATTCGGGCAGCAGATGGAAGCTATTCGACAAAAGGAAGGGTCGCCCTTGGGGACACATCAGTTCATAGATTCACTTTTGGACATTTGCCTCGGTTTTGAGCCGCTTGCTTTTCAGGCCCTGCAACATGAATCTGAACATATCTGAACAGAAGCAGCGTCTGCGCCGTAAGCCGGGTATTGCAGGAATTTCCCATTTGAGGCTTGTCAGAGTTTCCCACTTCGCTAAAGCCACATGTAGTCGAAATGATACGTTCACTGAGTAAAACTAACTGCTTTCAATTCAATCAGTTTCAGTAAAATCTATCCAGCCTTTCAACTCCACATAGTAGAATCGAAGTGGCCTCAGGTGCACATTCTCCATAGCGGAAGCAATGAAGAGGCAGTTTTCCATGGGGGAATGTTTCGGTCGCCTTAAGCTGATCACACAATAAACTGCTACCATGGAAACTCGCTAAAATGGGAGCAGTTCAGAGTTGCGGAAATTAATTTATTTTTGATCTAATATATAGTGTCTATCATAGGCTACTTTTAATCATCCTAGCAAACGATCAATGATTATAAATCACGTTCTTACTCGACGGCATATTTACGATATATGAGAATGAAATGATAAATGGACGTGGGCTACCCGGCAACGTGGTCCGTCTACGGAGAGAGAGAGAGAGATCCGTCGTTGAGTCATCCAAAGTGATTACAAGTTTTAATATGTTTAACCCTCAGAGGCAATTAAGATTGACGCGTAACCGATAGGACTTTAGAGCCACACCGTATTTATTTATATTGATCTTACTCTTGGCACCTGACTCCTAGACACAATCGATATGATTCATAGGTATGGGCAATCGCCGCCTCATAACTATTCATATATATCTAACGTTCTGGTTAGGATTAACGAAGTCAAGGAATTATCGTCAGCTGGACTGTAGATTAATCGTTGCCAAACAAGCCCGATTTGATTTTCCAAGGTTGTTACGTATTCAGCGCAGGTTTTCCGTGAATGGAGGTAGTAAATTTTTATTGAGCCTCTGGGCTGCTTGGTATCAATGGTGGTATCCATTCATTCATTTGTGATCTATTATCTAACGGAAGCGCAATTATACAAAATTTATTTCTCGTAAAACGATAGAGTAAAGATAAGCCTACAACAGAGAGAGAGAGAGAGAGAGAGAGAGAGAGAGAGAGAGAGAGAGGCTATCCAAGGTCCGTCACAGCAGTTTAAAATTTACAAGACAAATATATAGTATACAGGCATACAATCCGAACGGCAACATATAATTACTGATTCTTTACAAATTTCTTTAGTACACAGGTAAACTGTTTTCCTGAGATGAGACACAGAATCTCAGGAGGAAGTGAACCCCAGACTGTTGGTAGACGGTTGGCAGGCGCGTGGCGACTAAAATCTCTGATAATAAATGGCATCACAAACCGAGTAGTGCGACGAACAGAGCTATTGGAATCCGCGATGATAGGAAAGTAAATACACTCTTGTGGAATGACACCCTTGCACATCCAAAAAAGATAGAACGGCCACATAAATCGTGTAGCAAGTGACAAGTGGAAAAAAAGGTTCGATTCTTTGAAAGAGTCTCTAGCAACAGAATTCTCTACGTCGCCTGCTGAAAACGGCCCTGTGACCATTGTTCTAGATGATCTCGACGTGCCAAAGTATCGCTCTGAAGTCGCCACCTCAAATAGGGAACCCATAGCACAGGAGGGGAAGAAATCAAGACTTATATATATATATATATCTCTTTTTATTCACACGAGTTAAATATATATAATAACAGTAAACACCTCGATAGAACACCTTAACTCTATAAGACGGAGGATCGCCGCGTAGCATTTCGGTAGGAGTGTATCCCCAAATGATCCCATTATTTGAGAGTCTCGGCCAGACATTTCACAGAAGGAGACAGCTCAGGCTAAGGGCGCAAAGCTGAGCGGGGTATGCCACGGGGCGGCCCTGTGCGACGGCCAGTATCGTTCCAGAGCCACCGTAGGCAAACGGACCGCATTATGGGACTCACTATAAAAACGTTATCAATTCTAGTTGCTAAATAAGATTTGATGGTCCGAATAGACAACTTTCTCAATCGCTAGTAAACAAAATGAAGAACCACCAAGCAATTCTACCTGCGACTATAATGGTCCCCTGAAAGAAAAGAGTGTTGCTAAATTCAACACCTCATTTAAATTAATGCTCTCCCGCCATTATTATTTTTAATTTTATCAACTTAACTAAATATCTTAAAAGAATACAGTTCAATTCAGTTTTTATTCAGTTATTCATTCTTGAACTAAAGTGCTCAAAGGACAATCGAAATGATACTTAAGGTGTGTGTACATAACGTTATATAATATAGAAAAGGTAGGATACTATTACATCGTTTAGAATTTTGTAAGTAACGTCACATGGAGCGGACACAATTCAGAACATGCAACGATACGTTGTCATAATGATCGTCGCTTATGTCATTTATATTCTAAAGTTCTATGCGTTTCTTAGCATCTCGCGCTATTCATAGTAAAACAAAGCCTTTCACAAGGCTTTCCTGTCAGGAAGTCTCATCTATCACTATCGGATGAGAT
Source organism: Stratiolaelaps scimitus (assembly GCA_019614645.1). Lineage (NCBI taxonomy): Eukaryota > Metazoa > Arthropoda > Arachnida > Mesostigmata > Laelapidae > Stratiolaelaps > Stratiolaelaps scimitus. The sequence goes on along the minus strand of JABWDB010000067.1, from coordinate 891,267 downwards.
GGGCTCTTGCAAAATCCACTTTTTTCTTCTAAGCCTAACCAAGCTATCGCGTTTCAGCAGGATTTATATAAAATTCAGCAGTGGGTGGTCCATCGCCGCCTCCTAAATACTCAACACAGGGGGCGTCTTAAAAGGCCTTTTGAGACGCCGTAGAATAATCTACCTAGCTCCACTAATATAATAGAATAGAATGCCGAAGGCGACTCCAGGATTCGTCTGCGGACAGCGCACTCGAGCCACGGCCAATGTCAGTATTTTCAAGTTTTTAGAAGTATTTAGCGTATCTTTCCTTTAGAAATGCAGCATATTAGCGCTTCACAAAACGTTTGCAAACGTAACTTTGTCATCGTGCTGTTGATTGAAACACAAATAGAAAATACCTTACAAATGTATCATAAATAAATTGTTAAATACGCCAAAATGTTATAATCAAGGTTATTTTGGTTTGCCTGCACGCGACGCTCAGGTTCCTATGGTTGGCGAATTATGCTATAATCGAAAGTATAAACTGAAGATAGGTTAGTTTATTTGTTTATCATGCATGGTCATATTGAAAAATTGAGTCTCGACTTCGTGCGACAAACTAGGAGGCTGTTTTAAGTACTGAAAATACGACATAAGGTTGTGCACAGTGTGTTGTTATAGACGTATGAAGATACACGGTGCTGTGCTCGAAGATATGAAATTGGACTCGATAACTTCTAGTTATTGAGGACGTTAGTTTAGACACACACAATTCACTTGAGTTAAAACGCACTCACTTTGCAGAATTGTTCAGAAATGCCAAATATATTTGACGACGATAGACATTCACACGTGGAACATGAGAACAACAATCGCTTGTTCCATTCGACAAAATCGAAATATACAGTTCAACAACAGTGGATTAGTTGGAGCTTCTCATCCAACCCGTCTGGGTGCTGTGTCCATAAGATGTAGAGAAGAGATAGTTACTGTTATCTTATCCAGAGGTAAGGTGACAACAAATTATTAATTTCGACAGTCAAATAGATAAGTACAACAAAATACATGCTTCAACAAGACTCATATACAGTGTTTGTCAATATATACAGCCACCAATAATATAGCTAAAATTAAACACGCGCGTATTTGAGAAGTTTAGTTAAAATAATATCTCTCATGTTATACTAAAGGATTTTTGAAGCCGTAGTCAGAAACCTATGGCTAAACAATGGTTCGGTCGGAGCGGAGTGCAATTTTAAAAGGAGAAGTCCTCTAAAACCACAATATTCAAATGTATAGGTACCACCCAACAGTGTCTTTGCCGTTAAAAATCAGTACTGCTATCGACAGAAGAATCCAGAACGACCTGGGGGTAAATTTCGACGGAACACGGAGACCCGCCTCATCATGGGGGGACGCAAGAAGTCTTTGTCAAAGCAAAGGCAACTTGAACAACTGAATTAGTGACGCATTTTATTTCGGAGTAATAAAAAGAAGTTAGTTTCGATAGATCCGACGAATCCAACTACTGCAGGCATAATTTACATAGGGGCCTAGTTGTTTGCAGACTTTTCCCAGGCAACGCTTCTGTAATGATAGGGGCTATCATAAAATGTCCACGAAATACTCCCATCTGGTTCCGCCAGCTACATAACCCTTTATTAGCCCAGCAGCAGCAGCCCAGTTTGGCTGATTCTAGTTATATTTTTCCACAAAATAATGCTCCTCGATACGCACCGTAGTACACCAGAACAGATTAAAAGCGCCTTTTTCTATACGAGTTTTCTCCGTGATGATGTGGCTCTGACGACGCTAGTGATTCGCGGCTAACGGAATGTGTCATTATTACCTTGTTATTGGCTCTATCTGCTCGACGGCTGTGAGGCGCTCTGATAATATAATTATATCGTCGCTTTGATGAGGTATCGATTGTAGCTAAGTTACCATTCCACGATGTGTTCAATTAACACTTTTTAATTTTGTTACTCATTGTTGTTGTTATCGCTACAAACAGCCAAACTCGGCCAGTAGATGAGTACACTTCTACTATGGTATACAACCACCGCGAATTTCTTATATAGTGGTTAGTGAATTAGGCAAGGTAATAGTATGGCTTCGAAACCCGGAATTTCGAATCTTTATATTATCTTTGAAATTATATATCGCAAGATGGTATTGCCTCTCTGCCTCTGCACAGTGAGGGAAAGGCGCTGCAGAAGGAACGATCCTGTAGACCCCTTCGAGGAAATTAGCAGTGAGAGGGTTGGGCCGAAGGTTTCGAAGGCAATAGAGGAGAAGAGGTGAGTTGCCTGGAGGGCACCATACTTCCGTAGCTTGGCCTGCTCCGCACGGGATACCGCGTAACCGGAGGTGGTTGACATACGAAGGTATATAAAATCTTTTATTTCTTATTATCACGCTTTCATCAGTTGTTACGGGCCCCGGAACACTCTCGCCGGAAGTGTAAGACATTCGATCTTAAATTTCTGTAGCAACTAAATATGAAAGATTCTCCTTTACCTAAAGTATCTCCATGAAGTACGGTACGAGAAATAAGCATCTGATGCCAAACGACGATTTCGGTACACATAGATGCGAACGATTTAATGGCTAATAACTATATCGTTTGGCTGAACTTTCAATCAATGAAATAATCTTTATACCATCTATCTAGTTATATACTACTAAACTTGATTTTTGTATGAGCGAGTTACCCTAGGGTGCGCAGTGACTTTGTATTTCGAGGATCGTTTATTTTCTGTTTAGGTTTCTACCTTCCTGTATTTTAGTGTCGTTGTCTTTTGCTTAGGTCGACTGAATAGCGGACTGGCTTATTAATTGGTTGCTAGAGGTTTTTCGACCGCTGAGCAGCAGAATCAACTTGGTGGCTTTTACCTAACAGGAATCAGAATCATTATAAAACCAACGCCAAGTTTTTAATTAGTAGTAGCTTTCAGATTTTTTTGTTTTTTTAAGAGGTTAAAGGTAAATCCTGTATGGACACCAGGCCTCACACTAAGGTATTTGCCTGGTAGTGTGAGACTCTGCGACTTGACGAGCTCCAAGACTTGAGACCTCTATACCCAATTAGAACGGATAACCCGATGATCTTGTGCTAATTTAAGGTAGCCATCACTCTATGATGGAACTAAATAATTTATAAAATAACTAATCATATTCATAACAGCATATTCGCTTATATGTTTAAACGATTTTCATTTCCACGTTCAGGTCCGAGCTACAATTTCGATAAATCGTTGTTAGGCTACGCACAAACGAATACGTGCATTAATACGAACGTATTCATAAGCTTGCTGGTATTTCACAAAAAAAAAACAACTGAAACCATTGTGAAGTATCAATTTGTGAAGTTTGCCGACCAAACTATTTCATGCAGCTCCGCGCTATTGATGATGAATATGAACGAAAGCCAGCGCGAGTGGTCGCTCGACCGCCCGCTCGCTCGCCTAGCCGGCTACCGTAAGACGAAGAAGATGCCACCACTGTTGTGCGACTGCCCGCAGCTGTGTCACGGCAAATTGGCCTATCATCATCAACGATGAATAAAATACACTTTCGGACGGTCACATATCATTTTATAGAACATGTTACGCATCTCAACAACTTTATTTTCTTCGCTTCTCTCCTCATCAGTCAGTTAACACTACGTGCTCGTATGAGACTTTGACGACGACCGTCGACGAACATCAGAACGAGCAGGAGACAAGAAACAGAGAAGAGGATATGGCTCACGCAACGTTTAGCTCCACGAGGCTAGGACAGATGAAGGAGGAGGAGCAGGAGGATGTCGGGTCGGGGAGGAGAAGCGAGCACGTTCGAGAAATCGCTGACGATGGGTGACGACGCTTCGACCATCGTAGAAAGAAATCATCAGCGAAATGATATTGGCGAAATGGTATTGATAAAGGCACGTACTGTGACAAATACACATTCACGCACAATCACACGTGGTAGCAGAACGTCCATGGTACAGATACACCATCACTACTATACCAACAGCAGCAGCAGCAGCAGCAGCAAGAACAACACTGGTAGATGCACGAAATGCAGTAGTGGATAAAGCATCCCTTCTATACCTCCCCAAATCCCCACCGCCACGATGTCGTTGGCGGCATCGTGATCCTTTGATTTCATCGAACAACCCGTGGTGATGCTGATGATAGCCAATCCCATCGCGCACTGATATATTGATAATAAGGCACCCAAGTTGTAGCATCTCTCACAGACGAAGCTAAACATATATTCACTCATACATACAGATACAGTTCCTTGGCGTAGCCTATCATGACGCTGGTGTCAACGGGGTTGCCCAGCTATGCGTGTGTATACACATATACATCTCGCTACCATAATGATTTTACTGTCGGTAAAGATGTTATTCCTATATGAGAGTCACCAATATTTACGCGAGATATAAATCGATACAATTTAATCATCAGTGTTGGGTAATAAGCACAAATGGCTGCTAAATCAGTAACCATCACCTGGCGGGTATCTCTCACGCCACATAAATGGTATCTCTGATAGATCCTTTTTTTGAATTGTGCCATATGCAAGCAGAGTGTTGCTGAAATCTGTTTGTTGCCAATTTCAGCGCACATATGATCTGTTCTGTGATACGAAATAGTGTAAAGATACCTCAAAAATATCATCCCTATCAACTTTAAGAGAAATTGAGTAATTCGAATCGCAACCGAAATAAGTTCAGGTGAGTTAGGCGACCCTGTGAAAGTCGGCGAATAAATTCCGGTAACCCTGACAGACCTGGTAGTAGTATTTGTGATCAGTGATATCGTTTCTCTCTACGTTCAGTTGGACGGTAGCATTTTAACGCCAATACCGGCGCGTCAACACAATCGACCTGATGCCTGTCACGTCTCAACGGTGACCTTGAATCGGAAATCGAAGGTCAATCCTATATAGAATAGAAGGAAAGCTGGCATTAAAAACGACCCATGAACTTCAAGACATTCATAGGATTAGCGGGAGACGCTATCATGGGCCGGGAATTAAGTGACCGAGCAGGATCCCAACACGGAAGCCAAAGTAGTCGTAGGAGACTAAGGTATCCGTCGATAGAACACTAGCCGGAGCAGTTACACACCTTCCCTAGAGACCGAAGTAATGCCAAGCGTATAGCTGACCCTAAGGAAGTGATAGACTCTCAGATCGAGGCGTTTTGTCATCCACGTCAACCCCCTCCCCCTGCACCGGATTGGCCCACTATAATGGGGATTCGAACGTCTCCGGTGGTGTCCGTGCGTTTGAAGAAAATTTCCTCCTCTCAAAAAAAATGAAGCATTAGCGGGAAAGCCAATTCCGCTTTTCAGGTTCGACTGCCTCTGGTGACCTCGAAAAATTCAGCTTTAGATGGTGGATTCACTAGCCCACCTTGACAACGACAGTACACAAAACAATAACGTTCTCTCTACAAAACCTTTTGAAACGGTATGTTAATTGTATGTGAAGCTTATTTAATATATTCCCAATTTGACTCTTTTCCCTCTCAATATACTCGATGTGTTCCTTCGGATGCATGTCGTGAGGGTACCAAAGTTTACGCAAAAGTGTTTATGCTGAAGGACAGCCTGAAAGAAAAAAAGATACGAGAGACGTACTAATCCTCCGGAGGATGATTTTATTATATATATGAAATCCTCTTAGGTCAAGGGGTGCCATCTATTGTAACTATGTTCGGTAAGTCGTTCCGTTTTACGTTGTCCAACACCACTTGAAGCTTGGTCTGGTTATGCTCGCACAACTAAAGAAGGAGGGAGGGGTTGCTGCCACTACAAAGCATTAGGTTGATTGAAGCGCAAGGCAACGTAAGGCAGCCGGACTTTTTTAAAACATTTTGAAGAAGCCTCGAAGGTAAGACATGTATCCTAGGTGATCCAGTGGGCCCAGTAAACTTCAATCAGAGGCGCTACTATCTCAGTTGATCTACGGTAATTGGGGAGTTATCGCCGAGAATGGGTCAACTGAACTAATCAATTTGTACAACGAACCTACATTACAACAATTATTATCGTTATCAACTAATTATTAACGTTCCTGGTATCCCCATGCCTGTAATTTATTCGAATCGGTCTCGACTGCCGTCACTTGCAGTAGGCCTTTCCATTGGGATATATGTATATATATGTCACTGCAGATGCTGTAGAAAGCATCAACGTTCTATTCAAAATTGGTATCAACCTTATGGCAAATGAACGACCGGATTAACCGTGTGCGAACTTCTTACAAATTACCATTTAGTTCAACTAAGCAAAAACAAACAAAGTGGTCTTTTCTTACTGCTCATAATAGTACAATAATTTCATTCATATGGCCACAAGCCATAAATGAAACTAACAAATAACCACCATCAACTCGATCGACTCAGTCTTTTGTAAATCCAAGCGTATTCCAAAAGGCAAAGCGTTTAAATGACTCAATCTTGTTGACCGTACTGAGCCATCGAAATCGTAGAAGTAATAGCCATACTGACACGGGGGCATCGTCTGCACATATGAACGCAGTCGATATCGCAAAGCAGATTTAGTTTACTACATTTTGAAAGGTGTCAATCAGTCACAGTTTGGGACAGCAGCATCAGCTATTGCCAAAGACAACCCCTCGTCCTCCTCGTCCACTATACAAGTGATGCTATGCTTCATATTAGAACGGTGGTAGTGTATAAGTGTCCATCTAAAAATAAAAGCCAAAAGTTCACTATCACAAGTGGGCTAGTGAAAGGCAGAGTATGAGGTTGACCGCCATCGCGTTCCTTTGGGGCCCGAGTATTTCACGAGTATCAGCCGTTAAAATGTGGCTACGACACATTCATTTCCCTTTTCGTAGGCATCGGTCAACTGTTGACACCATCAACGGGAGCGACGACAGCGGCAAACGAGTGAATAGCTTCTGCCTATTCTGCTCGTTCTAAAATCTGACCACCAACCAACCACCCAACCAACCAACCAACCAACTGACGAACGGACGAAGCAAGCAACCAGCCACACACTGATGGTGTCACACGTGATTTTTTTGACTCGTGTTATTATTCCTTGTATTCGTTGTTGTTGTTGCTGTTGTGCTTGATGCTGCTATTTCACCAGCACTGGCCGAAGAAGATAGTTCGTATGTGCTTCTTGTGTGCCACTCTTGTCTGTCTGTGTGTGTGTGTGTGTATGTGTCTATTGCTAGAAAGTTATGAGACAGCCAGAAGCTGTGAGGCAGATCTGACAGTTTGGGGTGACGATGTCGTTTGATGATGGGGATGTTGCTGATACTGATGATGCGAGCGCGGGAGTGACGGAATGAATGACCGGGGGCTTATGCTTGTTCAGGTGGAGGCGGCGGCGGCGGCAGTTGTTGTTGTTGTTGTGCGTGCGTGTCTATCTATCTCTATAACAGCAATCCGCTTGCCCCCCCTCTGTTTTTGAAGGTCTCCAGCGGAGCGTGTACCATTGGCCCGAACCCAGTGATGTTTAGTTGTAGAAGGATACTGACAGCGAGCCGGTCAGCCAACAGCAGCTATACTTACGCCACAGTGTTTGTTTGGCCAACATTCAAGGCGATAAAAATTGGGCGCCTCATCAGTCATAAACAGGACGGGTCGACAAATTTTACACAGGTTATACAAGACAAGTTAAATATATATATATGCAGACAGATCTAATCCATACGTGCACCCTATAGTTGTCAAAACATGGTGAAATTAGTGAAAAAAAACAGAGACAAGGAGAGCGTAGGGGGGACTAAGAAAAATTTTGTCGGGTGACCGACCCTTGAACTGCAAAATATTAGTTGATCGCATCTGTTTGACTATCACCATCGTAATTATCATTATAATGATTTTTGTATTAATTAATACCTTCGTTTCGTTAGCTCTCACGGTAATTTATTCAATTATCATCATTTGACGATAGAGCCTTCCTCTTTCATTGAGTTGACACACGCAAACGCAGTAATCATTTGTCAATTTTGGATGGCTCCGCCTCTGCTTTTGTGGTCTATAGTTAGGCCTGTGAAGTAAATATCATATGAATACATACGATTCGAATTATTCCTACAATTCTAGGATGAAATTCTGATATTTATTAACGAGAAATGATCGACAATCATTATAATTATATAGCTCTTTGTGAAGTGGAAGGTGAAACTATCAGAGCCGAGTGTCATTATATATTAATAATAATAATATTAATATAATAGTTGACTATCGAATAGCAAATAGTGCAAATCCTACTGTTTCTCATTATTATAGCATCTGCAGAATTATCATGGATTATTATTAACAGCGGCAGGCCGGGCACAACTGTAGCGTTTCTTAGAGCACTTGTCAAGTCTAGGGGTTCTTGTGAAAAATGGGTTGACTTACAAGAATATCTAGCAATACCTTAGGAATTGTATACTAATTACTATTCATATGCAAAGGAATGATGTAATGGGACAAGCAATTAATGTAGCTGATCAACTCGATTTAAAAATCTGATGAGTTTCTCAGCTCTTGGAAATTGAACCGAGCTTTCTATCGAATCTCTCGGATCACTCGGATGTCTCTTTCTAATTATTTCATCTCATCGACCAAGTGGCCAACCAGTGATAGCACGTGCACAGTTAACTAACAGGCACAGGCTTAAAATATGAGTAAAAACGAACCTCGAAGTTACTTTTAAAGAATGTTTCTTCAACTTCCAAAGCGACGTGTGCAAAACACCTATATATATATCTATATAAATGAAATATATATATATATATATATATATATATATAGCCTCGAAGGTGCGTTAAACAGCCTTCAAGTTGGCATAGAGAGCTTTTCAGACTTCACCTATTCAGATCCATTCAGTTGGAATCTATCTATTAGCATGAAGCTGCTTCGCAGTGGGCCAAAGAGGTCAAGGAAAAGGGGTCAATGATTATCTTGAATTGAAGATCGCAGGTTTCTGTCCTAGATTGGATACGAATCAGAAGCAGTATGCTTTCTGATGCACCTAATAATAAGTGTCCAGTCATCGATACAACCTGCAAATGACCTTACCTCGATTTCAATTGTCGCTATACTAATTACACACCGATACATGATACAAGTGCACAGTTCCAACAGAACGGCTTGATGCGGTGGAGACTATGACGAATTCAATACAATTCGATTATGAAACACTGCGGTTATAGGATTTGCGTATTTTCAATAACGTTGCTAAACACATTAAAATAATTGGATTTAGAGATGCTTTCTCAAATGGGAATTATGCAAAGTATAACGTTGTGAGTTACTGGTAGTTACTGACTTGCAGGATTTTCTTTCAATGGCCCCGTTTCGTTGAGCCATGCACTGGATGTTTGGCCATTGTAGCCTGACGGGTAGTCAAGTTGGGTGGTGGTGCTGCTGTTGCGGCTACTACGACTACTACCATATCCAGTTGGTGGTGGGTGATTGGGCAAGCTACTACTGCTGCTGCTTGAGACAGCGGCCGTCGTTGCCTAGCCGCCGGTGACCCCTGTGACATGGCGCGGTATGTTGCTGTGGCTGCAGCCGCCACTCGACGGTCCATTCAGCGGCCGATCAGCTCAGCTCAGCAGACACTGGGGGAGGATGGTAGGGGGTAATTCCATCCAAATGAAAGTGAAATAGAATCGCTCAAGTGAAGAAGAGCTCCGCCTGAAGCCGAACACCGTAAAGTAGACAGGCTGGCGGCCGTGTGTCTGCCTGCCTGCCTCCCTGCTTGCTTGCCTGGTGGCAGTGGTGGTTGAATGTCTCGACGAGGCCGAGCAAAGACCCGGACAGACCAACACAGCTATGGACGGGCTAAAGGCTGAAGATGAGCCAAACGCAAAAATCCAGCCAGCCAGCCAGTGGCATAACAGTTCGAAGTTCGAGGTCGTTTGCCCTTCACAACGGCGGCCAATGCTGAAGATACCCAAGCCACCAGCTGAAGTCATTGTAGACGACGTTGGCTCGATTAGATCAACGGTGGTGCGACAGCAGCAGCAGCCAAAAGACCGAAAGGGAAAGCCAACAGCTACTACTTCGAGTCTTCTGCTTTCTGCCAACTGGGTCCCCCCCTGATATATAGAGACTACCCACCGTTTAGTTCCACTAAATAACTTGTTGTCAGTTCTTGTCAGTTCGCTAAGTTTAGGATAAATATATATATATATATATATATATATATGTAGAGAGAGAGAGAGGGAGAGAGAGAGTTATGTGAATACACACATTGGCGTTAGGAACGAGCCAGTAGGAGCTGCTTGTTGGGGGGGCAGAGAATTCAAAGCTGCGTTTAATGATGACGATGATGGCAGCGACAACAACAACAGCAGCAACAGCAGCAGAAGCAGCAACTGCGTCCGTATGATTTCTTTTTTCAGAGAAAACCACTCGGGTTGTTAAGAAATCAGGTAGAGTCAAGTGGCAGGGATAGATTGCCTTTCATTCGTCGGACATCTTGCAGATGATTTGCGCAAGGTACAGAAGTCTGACCAAAGGCTAGGAACGATGGGTTCCTCCGTGAATCATGGTAAAAAGAACCCGAGAGAGAGAGAGAGAGCTGAATGGCTATCGATCGCAACTGTCAGACAAGTGGATGAGTAGATATTTTGAGATCCGGAGAAAATGATACTGCACACAACTGCATTTACAGTTTTTTCTTTAAATAGCGGCCATAATAGTTGTATCTCTTTCAATCTGTTATCATCATTGAATAACATCCACTTTAGTTCACTGCTTGCGCCACGGCCACGATATATAGCGCACAATATCATCATATCACAGTTGACTCAGTTACTTGTGACTATTTTATGGGAGGCTCATACAGTCGAACCGATAACACGTAATCAATAATCATTTTGACCGGCGGGTTCGTAAATATTTGCAGTGGTAGTGCAATCCCCTGGAGGGGCTTCTTTTACACTGACAAAGCAGTCATAGGGTGTCTATGCGCCAAATAATTGTTCAAGGCATTTACACTCAATGAACGGGGCAAGAACACTAGTAATATATACATGTGTTTGAAATATAAATTAATTAACCTTTGAGCGTATTGATCTACTCAGAACACGGAGGCTACTTAACTAATTTTATGACGAAAGGAAATAACGTCTGAGGCATGGTATTCGAGGCTGAATTAAACATAACAGTTTGTCGTTGCCCGTAGTAACTGAACTACGTAACTGAATGAAAACTAGGATTTGTTAGTATGATTTAGAGGTGTCATTCTTCCTTTCTTGTATCACACACTAAATGCAACGTTCTCTTGATTATTGTACATACTTAATTTTTACTTATGGATGAGAATAGAATGCTAATTACACGCTATAGCTAATGGATCGCCCCGTGGGGGAGGGGGTTCAGTGTTCTGGTTCTGGGCGTAATTGCGCATTTCGATGAGGTATCACCTCCATCCACTAATTATGATCTGTGTGTCACCCATTCGCTCTCTCTCTCTCTCTCTCTCCCTCTCCTCTGCAAATTTTTCTGCAAATTAAAATGCTTTTCTTGAATAAATACTTCTTAATACGCTGATATTGACGGTAACTTCATCATTACGTCAGGTCCTGGTGGCGCGTACAAGTTGTGAATAATTGAATGGATACACTTACTACCAGAAAACGGAATCGATGAGAAATCGACTCGAACAGATTTTTTTCAACTCTATTGTTGTTGTTGTTGTCGTTGTTGTTGTCAACAGAGTGATAAATAAACGTTCCGCACAGCAGCAGCGGAAGATTGATAATATTCTACAGTCAGAAAATAAAATCAAAACAACGTTTGCTATCACACTCACAAGTATTAGAGAAATAAAGCTATATCTTAATTGTGCACCCTGGAAAAAGCATTTTTTTTCAAAACGGACTTAGTTTAGCCTACAAAAAGTATATATATATATATATATATTGGTTAATCCCAAGCACCGAACGAAGAATCGTGTGTGGAATCAATTGCGCTCATGACACGCGCGTTCGGTTTATAGAGAATCGGCGTATGTCATCTTTTCGACTCCAACATTTCTCAAAGGACTACAACAGTATGAAATATATATATATATATATATCGAGGCACCCAGGTTTTTCGGCATCGTGAGTATGCTGTAAGCATTGTATACATTTGCCTAAAATGAGATCCGTAGCTTTATCTTAACTCTACAATATCGTATTCGATAGATGGAACATCTGGCACAATGAATAGTCTCTTGTTATGGACATACATGAAGGGAGCGATGGATGGTGAGTACATATACCTGTATACTGTATGATTTATAATTTTTGTTCACCGGGTTGTGGTTATGGTCCACTATATATATATATATATATATATACAAGGAAAGAGTTATTGTCGAGATCTTTATCACTTGAGATGTTCACACTCTATCTTGTTTACTGGCGTAGATAGAGCGAGCAAATAAATTCTAGAAACATACAGTCAACGTGTAATAAATAAATACGTAAAATCACAAATGAGCAGTAGGGGAACATTTGTAAATTCACAACCGAATTGTGAATCAATATATTTCCTATGATGATTGCCAACGGATGTCACAACCCTCAAATTGTCACGTGCGCAGTTCTATGTAATTTTATCCTGGCGCGATTATAGAAACACACACATAGAAAACAGTAGTCGGGCACTTCTAATTTATGCAATTTTTGGTACTGTTTTTATTTTTCGATTAATTAAAAAAAACAATAATGAGTTCAACTATTTAATTTAATGTATTGTGTTACTATTTAATTGATACTATTGTGTTACTATTTAATTGATACTATTGTGTTACTATTTAATTGATAGTTAGTTTAGCCTTTCCAGCGAAACCTGGAACTTGGTATCGGGCAGGTATCATTCATTTATTTGCCCAGACAACAGGGGACATCTTGCAGCTGACAATATAATACAAAGTTTTGGGTTTATTGTTATAGAATAACCGCAGTTTTTGACAACGCTTCAGGCAATTATGGTCACCATCGTTGTATGGTTTTCATGACTTGTCCGATGTAGTCTTTAGATTCTGAATCCATCTGAATCTGATGCCCGTACATGGAGACCAAGGATTTTAGGGAGCAAGAGTCCTACAGTATCAGAAGAATACACTAGAGCGAACACTGTTCTGTATTATGCATTTTCTCATAAAGTTTTCTTAAAAAAACCTTTTATATTACTAAGATTTGACAAATGCATCTGTTGCTGCTGCTGGCGTAGTTATTATTTTAAACAGTACTTGCAGTGGGAATACGCCCAGTCTATCTATATTTGAGTCGAGATTGAACGATTGATAATAATAATAGTTGTCAGTGGAAGCTCTCGTTTACGAAGATCCGGTGAATATTCAGGCGTTAATGACGGCTTAACAAGAACACTTCTCAGATGCAACACCTTCGCAGGCTGCTTGTTACGCGCGCGTAAAATCCAAAAAATATAGCCCAGTTTTATCCGCTGATGGATAGGTGAACGTAGCAGGTGGACACAGTTGGGTGACTTGAGGCATTTGATTCACTCTGTTCAATCATTCGTCATGAATCTTTACGCAGAAGAAGATTTTCTCGATTATTTGAACAATCGCTGAGCTAATAATTCGGCTGCCACACGACACCGCCGCAGCCGATAGACAGATGACGTCTTCTGTATTCACATTGTTATATAATTGCTCGCTATTGTCCCTTCAAAATCAAAATGACTTTGAATGATACCTTTGTTAGATAAACAGCTCTCGGTTCAGAATCATCCGTAAGGAAACAAAGGTCAAAGTACGGAATGTCAGTTATAAAATTTAAATGTCTGTCTGTCAAAAGCATGACTTGTGGTAGTACAAAAAAAGCCTACTGAACATTATAGTGACTTGTCTAACGAATGTATATTTAGAGAATCACAATCATGATCAATCAACTATATTTTATAGTGATTCAAATAATCCTAACTTTAATTCAGTTCATTTAACTGTGTGACAGCCCTTAAATATGCGACAATCCATAGGCTTTAACCACAGACAAACATGGTAACGCGCTGTTCTGGTCACTACGCTATACATACACGCTTCGAGAAAATAATTTGAGCGCTTCTGTCAGTATTTTAAGTTCTACTCAATATGACAGTTTTTATATCTGCCTTGATAGATTTTTCTTATTCTAACTCCTAAATAGAATTTAATTTGAATTGACTTCAAAATGATTCGAATGTCGCCTCGGCCTTTGATTTCCATAGAAAGTGCATACAGTGGTGTGCATAGACATAACGCACCTCTATATTTCAACAAATCGTTATAAAAAATACACATTTGAGGCATTTATTCTGTATCGGATTAATGTACGTGTCAAATGACATGCACACCACAAAGAACAGCGCATGTAACATCGCATGCAGCCTGCTACAATAAAATGTGTCATATTTCGGTTATGCAAAATAATAACGCACCCTCAGCTACCGAATGTTCTCGCTGAATTATTCCAGTTTATGTCGAGCATTCAAGCTGTACTGTAGTCATAGGACACGCTTCGAGCCTTACTGATGCAGAGAAAGCAGTTGTTACCGCTTTACACCGAGCAGGAAAGACCCAGGCTGCAATTGCCAGAGAAATTGGCAGAAGTATGGTACTAATAAGTCTAAAGGACGTCCACAAAAGATCAGCCAGCGAACTGTCATGCACATCTGTCGATTGGCCTCGAACTCGACCATCGGTTGTGAAGCAATCAGGCAAAAGTTAAACCTTCAGGTTCATAGATCACAATTTTAAGGAAAATTAAGCGTTATCCGCATATCATACGGGCGCAAATGAAAACAAGGCCGCCACATGACTGCCCGACCAAACTTCGCGAGCAACAATATGGTCAGAGACTAAAAATTGGTGAGTATTGGGGCAACGTTTTTGAAAGAGTATCTTGTGGGTGCACATTTATCTACAAGGTACTCTGTTGTTTCAGATCATCTTCAGTGACGAAAAGAAGTTCAATTTGGACCGGCCAGATGGATTTAACGGTTATTGGCATGAGGTAGCTAAAGAGCCGCGATACTTCTCAAAGCACAACTTCGGTGACCGGACCGTTATGGTTTGGGGAGCTTTCACCTCTCTTGGTAGACTCCCACTCGCTTTCATCTCATCTCGAATGAATAGCGAGAACTATCAGCAGATGTTGACAACGACCTACTACCGTTTAGGAGCAGATTTCATCGACTGCCAATTGTTTTCCAACAGGATAGGTCTGGGGAGGTGTCAGCCACCAGATCCTGCTAAATCTCATTGATAGTATGCCAAACCGAGTCTTTGACATTATAATTAGCAAGGGCGGGGCCACACGGTACTGATTAGCACAAGAAAAGGAGAATTAATTCAGCGAGAACACTCGAGAACTGAAGGTGCGGTATCATTTTGCACAACCGAAATATGAAACATTTTATTGTTGCGGGCTGCATGCGACGTCATATGGGCTGGTCTTTGTGGATGTCATTTGACACGTACATTAAATGTGTATTATTTGTAACGATTTATTGAAATATAGGGGTGCGTTAAATTTATGCACACTACTGTCTAACAGAGGAAATAGTGCTAGGTCTCGAATGCATTTTCGTTTGCACATTCGATAATCAAATAGCGAAGCTTACGTTCCCCGCAATGCTTCTGCCTGATCGTAGTGACCGATAGATTCGCTCGAATGGAGCCAATAGAGTCGCTCCCATCTGAAGTAACGAAATTTTACTTGTCTAAATCTTGCTATTGATATTGTTAATCGTTAATCTAGTAACGTATGGGAGAGTCGGTTATTTTATCGGGCTAGAGTATACGATTCGGGCCAGTACTCATCTTAGCCAAACTGTTATAGAAGTATCGAAGCGAAAATCTCCGAAATGCGTCAAATGTGAACCGAAAAGGTTGATGATTCGGCATTGGCCGTCACAGCGAAATCACTTCACAGATACTCAATATTCATCAGTTATCCGCTGATAACTTTTAGAGTATCGCGCATTTATCGATCAAGGAATGAACCAATATATCCCAATTTTAATATTATATGTACTAAATTTTATTATGAAGGTAATGATAAATAAAGTATGAATAAGTAATAAATAATAAATGACCTAGTTGATCCCCTTGGAGTGGTACAGTGGAACCACCGAATTCTATGCACTGTGCCTCTGAAATGAGAACTCTTTGACGGACGATTGAAAGCGTGTTCATTTCCAGGTAGTGAGATTCTAATTCCCAAGATGAGTTCTGCATATACCAATGGATAGTTCCTTTGTGTAGTCTGAACAAAGTTAAATAACAAAAGACAACTATTTTAGTTGTATTTAGAGTAAATACGTGGCGTGAAATCTCACACCAGGATCACACCTGAGCCAAGCTCTTGTGATGTTGTGTGTATTAGTCTATATTTGCTTAAATTACACGAGTAAGGTAAGATAGGATGGATCGAGAATGAACATGTCGAGCCCTCCGGTGGCCGGGTGGTGCATTCGTGTGCACGTGCACGAATCGGACGAGACCTGCAGGTGCACGCAAGGGTTCGATCCTCACCGTTGCACATTTG
Source organism: Stratiolaelaps scimitus (assembly GCA_019614645.1). Lineage (NCBI taxonomy): Eukaryota > Metazoa > Arthropoda > Arachnida > Mesostigmata > Laelapidae > Stratiolaelaps > Stratiolaelaps scimitus. The sequence continues at coordinate 874,779 of JABWDB010000067.1, read as the reverse complement.
CATTTAAAGGGGTACTGCTGTCTTATGAAGCAATGCCGAAGCCGGTACCGTGAACGGTAATGTTGGCTATGAAACTGCCCGGTAAATAAACTTTTTTAGCTCGAACATATAGAAGCTAAAACATTTAGAATACATAATAATATACATACATAAGGGATTAAATAACGGCATAATAAGAATAACGCTGGTTATATAATAATAATACTAATAATAATAATAATAAAAAGTCAATAAGAGAGTTTCCAAAGAGAGTGAAAAAGAGGAGGATTGGATTTCCTCTCAAACACTGAGCAACTTTGTACTACCTTTTTTATGTAACTCGTGTATAGTTTTTCACCCACTGAAGATTTAGATTCCGTTTATTTTAATCGCAATTAAATATTTGTTGTGCGGTAAACACCTCTAATATATACACGTTAATCAGAATCGTGATATTAATTAACGAGTCTACGCGTATTTCTATTTGGATATCAGTTTGTTGCAGTTCGTCCAAAAAACTGCATCAGAATATTTCGTCGTAAACTGGACTATCTTTTCTGTGTTCTAGAAAAAAGACTAACCAAAATAAATATGCAACCTATAAATATGCAAGTGACAATTTATCACTCGGTTTTGCATTTAGATTTTGGTCTTATTAATTATATTGACAAATATTATGATATTTATGTGGTTCAATATGCTTCGCACATGAAGCGTCCCATGGTGGTGCGCGGTCATAACAAAATTATAGATAAATCTTACGCAATAGAACTCGAGTCACAAGAAGAAGTAAGACTGAAATAATAATGAGCAGTTCATATATCAATACAATTCAGAGAACTTTCAAGCCTTCGGCGACTGATGTTCAACGGTGTATGTGATCAAGTACCCGCATTAGTTGATTCAATGGAAAAGTTAACAAATCTTATGGGTTGCATTTCTTTCTAGACATTGAAAATAACATATCGATGTAGCCAGATTTAACTTTTCAAAGACGACCAACTTGTGCACAGTCAACAATCGGGGTGACCCACACACGCCCTTCATGATTTGTATTCGAAGTGAGTATAATGGATATAAACGCGAAGAAATTATAGGAAATTCAGAAATGCTTTCTACTCTATCTGTATATTTGTCTGTCTATATCCACCTATTTATTGAAGGAAGGGGTCAATCGACAACAGTTGTTGTTGTGGTGGTGCTGTTTCGTGCTATTTCTTCTTCTTATTATTATTATTATTATTATTCTTATTCTGCTGCTGCTGCTGCTGGTGGTGATGCTGGTGATGGTGTCGGCATCATTACGGGCGACTACCAGAGCTATACATAACTCACGGCAAGTTCTTCGCCTTGTGACGACTGACGAATCCCCACAGCACACACACACACACAAAGTGTCAGATCACCCCTGACAGCGGGTGCTGGCTGCTCTACGGGAGCTTGTGCCATCATCATAATCACCATCATCATGATTAACAGCTGTACCGGCGGCAGCTATATCATCATCACCATCAGCATTATTAGGCAGCAACCGGTATAGGATCACTACGGTGATGGTGGTGGTGGTGTTAGAGTCACCATGCAACCCACCGGCGCGTTGGACATAGGAGACGACGGTGTGTCACGCGTGTGCGTGCGAACACCCACAGATAGATAGGTATAGCAAACGCCAGTGGCTGGTTGTCGCTCGATGAAACCTCTCCTGCTGTTGAATGCCAAAGAAGTTGTCGCAAGAATAAATACCCCATCATAGCGAGTCTACCCCGGCCCCAGCTACACGACGACGGCAGAGAAGCGGCAACAGCAACAGTGACCGACCAAGCCGCGGTTGCATCTCCTCGGCGCGCGAAGACCTTCTGGACAGTGGACGTTGTCCAAACATCATCCAGACAAAGCAACGCCACCACAACCACAACTACGATATTATACAACCAACAACAACAACCACCACCACCACTATACGACTATTATTACAACTACTACTAATACTACCATGATAATAGATGATATAGAGCTAAGAAAGTCTTCGAGACGATACTAATGCAATATATATATATATATATATATCAAGTGAACAAGACGGTTGTGGGGGAAGGTTTCGATATCACACACACACACTATTTTCTTTTGAGGAAAAATACATTCAATAATTACTAGAATTGCTTAAGAGCCTTTTTAGAAACGGTGTTTAGAGGGTCGTGGTATTACGCAATACTCGTGAAATGCGATAATTTGTGAAATTATGTCAAAACAAGCCTATGGGTCAGCTACGATCTGGCTGGACTCCAGTTCAAAAAGTACTTCACATTCGAATCATGCCTCCAAACCTCGCTTTCAAGCATTGATCTGAAGGGATAAGAATTTCATTGTACCGCTCGCCATCAGATTTGTAACTAAAAAAAAACTTCCCTTTAACTTAACCGCACTGGCCTTCGTCAATCTAAGGAACGTGAAGGAGGTTACCTATTCATTTAGGTCATCGATTTATTTTAGCCACCAATTCTTAGTCCGAGGCTACAAGCCTTGGGTGCAAAGTCTGATCTGCACAATTGATCAGCGGAGCCCCGTTCACCCGTCAAACATTTAAGTCTTTGCAACATATAAATAATACACGTTTAGATAAAACCATAGAATCGAATTTTGGCTAATAGGAGTGAATACAACGGTGTGCGCTTCTTATTTGCGTTAGGGACTGTACAGACTCTGCAAATGTTAGCCGGATTGGTTCAGTTCGACCCTGTTCGCGATGTTTGAACGTTGCTGAAATGCACACAAAGTTAGTCAGTCAGTCAATACTGACAAATAAATATTACTTGCAAAAGATGCTTTGGATGACGGATATTTCTATTATGAGGTTAACGTGGTGTAGATCGATCTATCCTTCATGTGTACAAGGGCTGTTGTTTCTCCTCTGCTCCGCTTTTGTGCTGGGTAAGTTGTCAACTCCAGCTTGCTGTGGAGGTTCAACGTGTCATTAATCAAGTCAAGTGCACCATTGCTTTCAAAGAAAGATGTATCCCTCATCGATTACATACACATACGATTTGGATAGAAGGAAAGATTAACCTCTAAGTTCTCCAACCTACTCCGGAAACTGCTCAGTATAAGAAAAATGAAAGCGACGACAAACGCGAGACTAGCCTCGCAAAGGTTTGTCCGATACAAACCTGTATTGTATACGAGTAGCGATCATACAAGAAATATAGGGTAGACTGGAAACTCGATATTTGTCATTAAAATAATTTTTTCATTAAGAGACAGATATATATATATATATGTAGGTAGGTACCAGATGTAATACAATCACTATTTGTTTTAGGTTGTACCAAACAAAAGTACCAGTCGTCAAACGATGAGTAATGAAGTAAGTCCATACGCTGTAACTGCAGCAGTATTTTGTTGTATACACCAAAAATATACCAACATGAGGCGTATAGCGTAGGTATAAGCTGGGGGTTGTGAGGAGCCCGTATATGTCCACGACGACGATACGGCTGCTGGGCTATTGTAGCTCCACGAATGCGAATGTCCCTTCGTGGTGTACGTCCATGAATACTGTATGTGTATATATGTGCAATATACACAGCGGTGTGCGTCTGTATGTGTGGAGGTTGGCGGTACAATCAACTTAATGACTCCGTATTGTGTCAGCAGCTGCCTCTATGCCCGATGTGACTAGGAAGGTTGTTTATTATGTGGCCTGATGGTGTGAATATCATACCTTGCAGATTGGTACGAATGTAGAAGTTATCAAAAAATAAGAAATATCGGACAGTACTTCTTATCAACTGAACAAAGACTCGGCAATAGTGGCGATAACTTCATTATAAACAAATGGTCTAATGTACTCAAGTATTATATAGACAACGAGTTCTAATATTCCATATAGTAATTATTTTCTAAGGTTAATCATTCAATGGGTAAGTTTACACGACTGCTGCATGAATATAATTTTCATGCTGTATACTAATATAGACTCCAGTTATTAAGATCTCGTTTTATGCAACATTCATAATGCCGTTACAACAAGTAATGAAATATCGATGTCTACAAAATATATAAACGTAGCATTATTCAACATTTATGTTGACGCAGACCACACGAACATAGAATTTATTCGATCCGTTACAGCCATTGATGGTCTAGTTATTACTCCGCTGCTAGGATAATTGAGAGTTATAACGAAAATAATGTATAACAATTGTCAAGTCAGTTTAGGAATTACTATAGGCCTCTTGTGAACATTGACCCCTAGCGGCCACTAACCAATGGCTACTAGCCAGCCAGTAATTACTCGCTGAATATAATCCAACACTCTGAGAAGTTTTTGTGAGATAATGCTTCGGCACATCACTGCAGCACGTAAGCTACAAGACTTCTGTATAATTGCGCGTCAAATTACGAACGTGTTACGATGAAACATCTGACGATTTTGTAGCATATCAAAGACGCAGATTTCACAATTTGATATGTTTATATGATTATCAAAATCAAAGTCTAGACCTTTCATCTCAACACCAAAATCTTGAATAGAATCGCAGACGAAGTGGTCTTTCAACATTGAGCGTATATCAGCGCCAGCGCGGTGACAGCCAAGTCTCTGGCAGCAAAGTGTCGACAGTCGCAGGTCCTAGTCTCGCAACCTGTTGACGTATCCCCATCGAGAACTTACGCGTTCTACAAAAACTGCAGTTCCGTTAATAAAAGAAAAAATTTGTATCTGGGAGCTGCGGGCAGAGTCCTTAAAATGACCAAGCTAACCATAATATCGGATGAAAACAGCTTTGATATATTGTTGAGAGTATTCAACTTCACTTTAAAACTCTTCTTTGGTAAATGGGGGAGGTTTATTTAACGCAGTGGCTCGCTACGTGGGAAACAGTGGGCGACGCCAATATGCCGGAACCAATTATGCCTCTCGTTGCAATATATTGCATTAGCGTGCTAACTCTACATGTCCTATTATTGAAGGTTCGTGTTGAAGTGCCTATCTGTAACAAAAAAAGTGACATCTCTAAACTGAGTACGTATTAAGTCCACTTATGAAGCAGAGAGCAAGATAATTAAAAAGTAAAAATCTATCAATATGTGGAAGTAAACTATCTATTCATTCCCCTTGTAATTCGGTTGATTCCTTGTCCTCCTGCATGGCATAGTGTAATACGGGCGGTACTTGAAAATATGCGGTCTCAGCTTCGTATCCCATGGCAATAAATCACCACAGCGATATGTTGTACTCGGATAAACTCTCAGTTTGCTGTTTGCCCAGGCAAATATCCTCATGTAACAGCTGTACACTCGAAGCTGAACGCGGTATAGCGGCAAAGGTTTCGATGCGTCACTCGAAGTTGTGAACGGATGAAAAGCGGTCTGATTGCATAGAAACAACTCTGTTTCGACCAGGGGACCGTTTTGAGTGGATAGATGGTAAAACCAGCGAAACCAGGAAGACAAGAATATGCATAAAATAATTTAGTTTAGTACGTGCGATTTAAGCTAAACCAATTTATATATATATATATATATATATATATATATATATATGGGATGTTGGCAAAGGAGGCTTATAAACCCTACACTAATAGGTTCACGAACTTAGGAAAAGGTAGGCTTAGACATTCTTTTCAAGTGTAGACCTCTTCTAGCATTTTATTCTTGTATAAGCCTATTTTTCCCTTCTGTACTACACTGATGTCCTCGGAGTATGCTGTGAAGGTGACCAGTATCTGTTCAATATGAAACCTGATCCTGCCACCAAGTACATGGTATCGGTGTTCACAATAATCTTTATGGCAGAGGGTAAGTTCTGTATACGGCTCGGCAGATCTACTATGATTAGAGGGCACGTCAGTGGACGCAGTTCTTTTTCGGAGCAAACCCAAGTGTCCGTTCAATACTACGGTGCTCAGCTAGACCACTATTGATTATGATCTAATTGGACTGCTGCAGATCCTTCAAGACTCGTAGAAATAAACTCAGATATGCCGAAAACATCGGACTTCAACTGAACGATCTTTCTCAGTCTCAAGTGGCGAATAGTTATAAACACTCAGCACAGAGATGTACCTCCACTCGTGCTTCTTCGATATCGGAGAGGAGGCGAATAGTGCCCCCAGCTAACGTCGATCTTTGTTCCCCTAAATCCGTATTAATATTATTGAATGGAACGTCATAATCGAAGAGTGAGGTCGGGGCGTTGTAGAGAATGACTAGCTAACAGATTGTATACCTAGCTTTCTGCTATTTGCCTTTAAGAGGTAGGTTATATTCAAGCTCAAATAATACAATATAATTCTTTTTGGTAATTACAATGTGGTATTCATTAGTTGTTCGTAGTAATACCGCCATTATTATACAGAAGGTACCAAAATGGGCGAAGAACAAGTAAAGGTAAAGGTTTTATTGGTTTATTAAAGGAGCTGCAATTTTGCAATGCTTAAGCTCTCTTATATGTCACGCAGCGGGGCTGATCATTTTATCAGTAAAAATGATCTGATAAACTTCATTCGAGTCATCAACTATTTCGGTCTAGAGTTGATATTTTCATATATTTCGTGCTTTTTAGCTCAATTGCTTGAGATGCGAAGTTTCGCTTGGTGGCACTCAAATGAAATTTTCACTTGATTCGCTGCTGAGTCGAATTTCCCCGAAGCTTGTGTACATCTATCATAGTGATAATGCCGTGAATAACAACAACCGGCTCAATGGTCCTCACGACGAACATATTCCAGGTTCCATATTTACGCACTGTCAGAGAATAGGAGCGCAGTTATGGAATGGGTCAAAAACGAAGATGAATGATGATTTTACTCGGTGGTTCCTCCTTGCACCGCCTATGAGGGAACCTATCTCAGCCAGGGTGTAGCAGAACGATTCATATCGACCGACATAGGCTGCAACGATGAACGAGCAATACGAGACCGCCAGGTGGAACACTTTCGGTAGCAGGAGGACGACGACCGCAAAGATCGAAGTGAGGGAAGAGACCAAGAGGATCGGACGGGGCGGAACCATGTCCCAAAAGAGTGAGAAAGAGACTCAACTCCTATCGAATACCGTTGCAACCACCATTCAGATGTTAGCTGATAGATGGCCGATGACAACAAGGCTTTTGTCCGACGTTTTCCGACATTTCCTCCCAGCATGATTCAATTCTATTAACACATACGTTATTTCCATATACGATCAGCAATGAAAATGAATCGAACTGCATTTTCGTATCACATTCACAGAGGAAAGGTTCAAAGGAGGCAGAGTGCACCTGGGAAAGAAATAGAAAAACAAGGATATAACTTGCCTAAAGGTGTTTTTCGCTTCAATTAAAATTGTAAAAGCAGACAGCGGATAGTTTAGCGACTTTTTGTAGCGAATTTCATGTTAGGCCTTTGACGCTGCAATTGCTTTCAGATGAGCCTAATGTTGCTTCAACTCGAGAGCGTTGTAGATAATTCGAGGAGTACTCCGAATTGGTCTAAAGATACAGTTATTGATATAGATGATGCTATTAGAAGGCTATAGACGAAGACGTATAAATAGTCAAAGTGCACTATTTATGCACTTTGGCTGCATTAAAGGATAGAGGATCATATCGGTTGAGACTTGTGAAGAACGAGAGACCGATAAGCATAGCCCTGTGTGATACTAAATAAAGGAAAAGTGTTCTATAAACCGGTATCCAAAGATCAGTAGAGAGCTCCTGGGAGCTAAGATAAGGAAGAGGTGGCCCGACTCAGCAAGAAGATTAGCACTCCTGCCACTAACTTCAATTAGAGAAAGTCAGGCGTTGATTTAATATCTCCAAGCTAAGCGGGACAACGAGTCCATCGATTGCTGATGTTTAAATCTAAAACCTATGTATCTTTGTAATGTTGAGTGCTAATTTGAGATATACCCTACAAAGCTTGGTATATTAACGTAACTGCAGTTTTTGCAACGCTTAAGTTCTAGTAAAAATAAAAGTAATAGACAAGTGTCACAATATGCAAGATATTTACACAACTCTTAAATATCATAGTGCACAACATGAATTATGTAGATATTTGTTGTATTTGAATTGAATTATTCCCACACATATTTATTTCCATGACATATAGCGACATATGTGTTGGAACTTCATCCATGAATTCTTTCACTGGATGTGAGTGACTGAATTTCCCAGGGAGGGAAGCCCAACCGATGAGAGCCTATCGACCAGCTCCATTAATAATGGCGAAGAGTATCGCATGAGTGATCGAGTATAGGAGGAAAACGATAAACCTCTAATATGACAGGCAGCTTAGCATTAGACCATACGATCATTGTCTATATTACAACCACTAGTACTATATCATAGGAAAAATGCTCAAGTTGCTATGGCTGGATGAGTATTCCCTATGCATATACTTTGAAAGCAAATAGGATTTCCGTCTTTTTACTTTGTTTTTGACGGCGCAACTTAGTTGAGGGGCAATCGCTTGCTTAGACACAACAACAACTATGAATATTCACATGTATATCATATACACGTACTATGTTGTCATATCATCAATAGACACAGATCCCAGCTTGTTCATTCTCGAGATCGTACGCATTGCTGCTTACGAGATCTCGATCATCTGGGAAGAGCTTAGCGGAAGCCATCTGCCTGACGACTACCTTAGGCAGAATAAAACCGGCATGTATCAAACTTGCGTTGGGACTACATGCAACAACAACAATACGGAATAACTGTCTGGTTTACCTCTTAACAGCAGCGTCATGTTGTGTTTAGAACCTACGCGAAACGGTCACCTTTCCACAGACCGATGCATATGATACGTTTATCGAGTTGTAAAGACAGAAACGCGCCCCCATGGGCCCAGGCTCATCCCCCGATAGACAAAGATCGCGGGGGAAAAAGTCAGATCGGGCCAACCATTCACCATATTGTAACAAGTTTCAGGGTTCACAATTTTGATCATCTTGTTAACCAAATCGAGGATTTCTGTGGAACCGAATATGAGGGGGGGGCTTGTAAATCTAGCTCGTACGTACACGATCTGTACGAAAATGTTATGAAGGATGAAATAAAAATAAAATTGGAAATTTACTCCTGAGTGATTTATTGCTCATATTGTTCATCCTCTGATTCGTCTCTGGGTGATATGAACTGAAACGGGGAATGATTAAGATGATCTCTTTTTGCCTGACCAGTGACCGAAGTTAAATGCGAAAGACCACCAGTCCTAGGCACTGGGTGACTAACAAAATAGACTAGTGTTGGAGTACGATGCGGTTACACCCAGCCAGCTGGGTGAGACTTAAACGTGTAACAGCAGCAACAACAAAAAATGTCAAAGCCGTAACAAGCCACACCCAAAATGAGGCATAATCAGTGTGCCAATCCCCATCCATTGCACGGATGACAGCCAACAATAGGGGCAGTGCCGTGGATTTGGGCTACGTTTGACAGAGACATTGTTGTATAGACTTCTTCTAGGCTCTCTATTCGTGAACTGAGAACACCAACTTCGGAACCCTGTAGTGTCTGTGCACACACACACACGCTAACGAACTGCCGCCCATAGGGTCGAACAGGCTTCCATTCCCGTAAGCTTCGTGAACCGTTACTGTTGGTGGCCGTCTATGACATCTATCTGGCTTCACCATATGCGCAAATTATGCCTGCCTATTCAAGGTGAAATCCACTCGCCGAGCTCTTCTTCATTCTCAAATATGATGAACTTCTTGTATTAAAATGGAGTTGTACTAAACAATTTCACCTGATAAATCATTATACAACCTACACCAGCCGTTGTCAGTTGTCCGTTACCGATCATAGTTGTTTCCGATGATAAAACAAATAGCGCCAATGCCCTACAATCTAAAAAGGGGCGTTTTCACACAGCAGTAAATATCAGTCCTTCGCTTACAAGTTGTTGCAGACAGGTATCTATAGCCCAGAAACTCGTGACATTTATTACAGGTAGATAAAAGTTGGTATACGGTGATTTTTGTCGATCTATTATATATAGTTGATCCTAAAGCGGGTCTACAGTCGATCGTTCATACAGGTCTACAGCTCGATTCTTGTTCGAGAAGGTAATGATCGCTTTTTGGCCATTGTTATGCATGTTACGTACAATGTTATTACCATTATCCCAATCAGTTATACGATTCCCTTACTGGCCTGCGCTTGCTTTACTGACTTACTTGGACATTGTGGGCATACATTGTATCCCCCTATAAGAACATGCGCTTGCTCGAGGTAAATTACTGCTAAAATTGGTAACATACAGAACGGTAAAATACAATAAAACGCCCCACCAATAGAGGGAGAGTAACAACGCGTGTGCATTATTTCTTAGGCTCTGGGGAACCCATGTTTTGCACGGGTTGTTACTACTGTCATCATGTGCTGCAGGGTGGATAACTGTATTAATTTAGAATATAATGGTGTTTGCAGATCATACTGTGTCAAAGAGTATAAATCTAATGAAATTAAATACACAGTGAACAGTACGAATCTGCAGAAGTCATCTCATTAGTCAAATTATAATAGCCCTAAAAATGCCTTGGAACCCACGAACATATCGGTATTAAGGACTCGGTTGGAGTGGCCCCAAAAGCCGAAATTATGCATGTGAAGTTTCTGGGAGACAATCCATATGCTAATTATACAAGAATTCGGCAAACTACGAGATATATAACTTAGTATGAGTACCAGAACAAGTCCTTGATGCCACTCGACTTGACAAACCCCATAAACCCATAAGCACGTTAGCCGACTTCAAACGTCTATGAACATCCATGATCAAGACTTCTTCACGCTTGTCACGACATGCTCCACATCAAACAGATACACACTGTACGCTACCTAACACTATCGTTCCAAATGTAAGCTAAACCGGGTTCGGTCGTTTTGAACCATTTCTTATCTCGTTGATCGGTTACCCCCTGTCGCACTAATCCTGTTAACTCTGATACAGTTCTCGTTGTAAAGATAAAGCTTTATTCATTTATTAAAGGAACTGCATACAATGCTTAAGTTCTCTTATATGTCGTGCAACCGGATTCGAACCGGCGGCCTCTGGCTCTTTACAGTTGTTGCTCCGTCCCAACTCTCCCATTAATTAACGCAATTAATTCAGTTAACCCCTCCCCCCACTTCATTCTTATATTTTTTATCCCGTTACTATACTGTTCTTCCGATTGCTTTCCCTGCTTGATTTCCTTGTTACGACAATCGTGCAACTTAATTAACCTGATTAACTTATTCCAAGACCTTGACCTAGTCATCCCACTCCAACAATTACCCATTCCATTGTGTCAATTATCCGTAGTGATGTTCATTGCAATTAACCCGCTCCATTATGACTACTAACCTGCCACAATATTTATGTCCGCAATGTGGGCATTCACTCATCTTCCAGCTAAATCTATCCTTAATTTCCAACGTGGTCGAGCAAGTCTGCGATGAACTCGAAACAATACAGATCTCCGATATTGACATTTTTGAAACATTAACAATCGTTTTGACAAAAAAGCACCCATAATTCACCGTGTACTCAGACAAAGCAACGTAAATATTCATGTAAAAAACAATTCCGCGCGTACCCGTTGTATACAGCTCGAAAAACTTCTGCAGTTGAATGTTCTTCACATGGCCAATCGTTGATCAAATTACGATTTAAGAAGTCATATTTTTCCCCAGTGTACAGTGTTCCGTGATAAAGTTTCATATAGATTTATACATCAACCTTATGTATGAAATGATGTTTTCCACACACGTCGTTTTCACTACAGCGATCTGTCGTCAAATCAGGCTATATGGCAGGCGTGTTGTTAATATGATATATCTATATATAAATTAGTGTTGTCAAATTTGGTTCGGCAAACAGCTTCTTGGAGGAAGTGAACAAGCACAGAACAAAAGCAGATGATGCAAGAGGAATCTTCGGCAGCAAATTCAGTAGATACCACTACGAACGCTGTACGGGCAACGGTAGCAGTCGGTCTGTTTACAGGCGTGGAAATTCTTCATTAATCAGCCTCTCAATCGGCAAGAGCCGATCTATTAATGAACTATTTATGAGCTGGCTCATATTCCACAAGGTTAAGTAAGCATTACAATACACTACGATATTATTATTACATGGAAGTATTCGCTAAATAGAGAAGAAAGAAAATGGGGAATACTTTACTGGTGGAACTTACTTTTTTTTTATCGACCGACATGAACTGACTCGACTGCCCCCGAAGGAAACGGAGTGCCAGCATCGCCATCACCTATGAAATCGAGAAGGAAAGACAATCGAATAAACAAAACAAAACCGATAAAATAAATTTAAACAAAATATATATAGTGATAACAGAGGGATCATTAAAGCAAACAATGAGAACTGAAGAGCAGAACATTTATAACAGACTTCACCAATATCATACCAGTATACACATTTCAACCAAGCATGCGTGTATGTAAAACTACGTTTCTCCCTTTGTTTGAATTCGCAACGAAGCGAGACGTCTTAATCAATGCACAAATTCCATGCAAATTATATGAGGTGCACCGACACTAATCATTCTATAAAGAACCAAACTCTATTGGCAAAACAACATCTACAGCGATCTATTTCGGTTGCTCTTCTATTTGCTTAACAACTGGCTGTAAGATATCTGCTCATGCATGTATTTTAAACGCAAACTTGAATTAGAACAAAGCAGTGGCGACAAACAATACCTATGGGTAAATTAGTACTTACAGAGCCTGAATGAATAGTGACAGGCTGACAGACAGACATTGGTGTTATAACAAACGCACGTAGCACTAGGATAGAGCTCAGAAGAATGCACTCAGATGTTAATGACTCGTTTTATAATATAATTTAATTATTATTATTAATACTAGACTTAGATGTATTCGATAATAATACATTCTAATAATAGTTGGTAGGATAGTAAATAGGTTCAACCGAGTACTTTAAACACCACTGGCAATAACTTTATTTTGGAGATAGCACGTGATGTGATTTGTCCACTCGCAAGACAAATATTATTATGCGACCCCACGTGGTTCGTGTTCCGCTAACACATGAGAGCGAAATAGTCAGACGCTAATTATAATATGAGAAAAAGAGTTCTAAATTGTGAGCACCTCATCTTTTTTCTTCGGGAGGCAACAAGTATAGAAGACTGTACCAAAAAGGTAGGACACTCCATCTGGAGGTGGCATGTCTTAGCTCATGGTACAGCCTTAAATAAAGATCAAAACCACCTTGAATACAAAGAAATTAGATAATGTGACTTTTGGGGACATTCCAAACATACATATAACCAATTAGAGAATATAAGCTTATTAGGCAATGCGGAGGTATCGCGTTTCAACACTCTAGACGATAGCATGTACATAGCGCACGAATATCCTTATGTCTGCAGATTCAGTTGATGTCATCCATGGTAGGTAATTATTCCTGGTGCACTTTTCGTGGTGAAGATTGCGCATGACATACTGTAATAGTCGATGTCGGTTGTCATTTAAGGGGTGCTTATTTTTGGTCTAATAATACTACGGCTTAAAGAACTTTTAGTCATTGGTAGTGATATAGTCCTGAAAGGTGGTGCACGTGAATTTTGCTGTTTACAGCGACTACTTCAGCTTGGAGCTTCTGTTAGCTTAATTTATCCAATATAAATTTCCGTAATAAGGAATACTGCTTTGAAGTCTACGAATCCAGCGTATGACTATTGCTATTTTCATTAGGCTAATGATAACTCGATTCTCCAGTGCAGAACGTAGTTTGACTTTGACGGTGGAGAATGCGAGTGACTTTTGAAGCAAATGCGCGACCGGATATGAAACATGGCTTCACCACTACCAACCCTTGTTTGAAAATCATCCTTCGGAGAATGGGCTGGGTATCCTGGGCGACTTAACCTTCATGTCAGAACAAGATAAGGAGCACTTCGAGATAGTCCGATTCGAGTTGGGCTTCGAAATTGCTGATAGCAACATTTCAGATTTAGTCTCCAGCAAGTACTGTTGTATATTCACAAACTCAAACATTTATACCTTGAGGTGCTCAGCGATTATGAATACATCATCAGATGAAAGCTGTTATTGGGAGGCTCAGTAAACGAATATAACGATTTTTTAAGAGCTACAGTAGATAGAATGGTTCTCCATAAAAAGAATAAAGCCAGTACAGTCGAGAAACCAGAGTCCAGAGGTGTCAGCTGGGCTCACTCCTTCCAAACCGATGTCATTTTGAACTGCAAGAAGTAGTTTAATCAACTTAATGAATTGGCTAATCTCAATCTTCAATATAAGATACAATTGACATGTAGTAATTTCCTTCTGTTACAACTATCCGCATCATATTTATTACGTATTACTCTAATCTACTTCCGTTAGTTGTACGCACAATACCAATATGTTTAACGAAGCACATAGGAACATGTTGAGTCCCATTTGCTCTGTGCGGTTTTCTCGTGTTCCGCTCTCATAGCGTTTCTATTTACTTTTCTCTTGACGCAGTAAAAGTCTCAGATTAGATAAAGAGGTGCCAGTAATCTTGTTACAATATTATTGGATGTGTTAAATATATCATCAATACTGGTTCGTTTCCATTATTCGTCTCCCCATTGATCAACTGATCGATGGCATTGATACATATTATAATGGAACGATTCACGATGAGAATCGCCAGCGTGTATCGAAATGCGTGCATTGCTTTTGCGATATCCATCGACGTCAACTATACAATGGGTCGTCGGAGAGGACTGAGCAGCGTACTTGTAGCAGTAATAGATATTGTTCGATTTCCAACGGAGGCACTGGCGATGATAGTCTCTACCGTAGTCAACTGCAGCGATTGCTCGCTCGTGAACGTTCGCTGTGGGTGGAGTTGGGCCCATGAATAAATGAATCGTTGACAAATAATGAGCAGACCTCTCACATTTGCGTTTCATGGCGTTTCATAGATGACCATCGTTGAAGCTCGCTGATATCTCTTGTTTCTCTACCCACAGGACAAGTGCACACACAATACACAAATGACAAGGATGGCTTCTTTGTTGAAGTATCCTGATGATATTGGACGACTGTAGGCTTTCCTCTTCAGGTGAAGTCGAAACAGCTATATAAAAGACAACTGTCTAAAACGAGAGATCATTAAAGCTCTCCTTGGATGCAAAACTTCAGAATGCACTGAGCAGAGCACAACAACTATAACTGATGTGATATTATGGATATATGCAACAATATTTTGAGATTTATCAAAACTGAACGTGAAGATAATAGATATCCTAGATACACAGTGGGTTATAATTCCATTATCTAATAAAGAGTTGACTTAGTGATCTATTGACGATTGAAGTAAGTACCAAAAGGTATGACAATAAAAAGTATTATAACTAAAAAGTATTAAGCTTAAGGATAGGATAGACGTTCACCTGAGCCAGTTCGTGTTTGACCAGAAACTGTATCCATGAATCCTAAATTATTATTAGATTTATTCCACTAATATAAATAATAAGACCGCTCAACATGGGGTCGCAGGTTTAAGCCCCACTATGCGATGTAAAACATTGAAAAAGGTCAACTTTTGGGAAAATGATTTCACAATATGTTGTGCTTAATATTAAAAATGTATTGAATGAAGGCTGTCTCGGATCCCATTTCCACCGTGAGAATCGAAGTTAATATCGCGATTTCAACAAAGGTTGCCCTCTCATCTTGCACCAGTAAACGCGCCATGAGTTTTAACGACAAACATCACAAGGATCCTTAGGTTTTCTCCCTGATCCTCACAGTTCTCGAAATTTCTTGAAAAAACCGAGCAGAGGTCACCCCTTGCAAAAATGAATCAATTTCGCCGCAAATGCATCGTAAAGGAACAAATTCGTGGCTTCACTTTTATGTGCACCTCAGTTCTAGTTTGCCTGCGAATCGAGGACCGTCTGGAAGGTATGAGTATTGTTCCTTCAAAAGCTAAGGCTGAGCTCCACACACAGGAAGCAGCATTCTGAATTAAGGAAGGCCGTTTCTTCACTGTAAAGTATACAGAGAATAGGAACGTGATCAATTATACCGTTCGCAACTATGCGTATCGATTCGGCACATTAATCCTATTGTTATAAGAACAAAAAAAACCGCTGGATAGTCTCACTTCGATTTCATTTGGCGGCGATACACTGTTGTGTTAGTTGTTTAAGACTCCGTTTATAAATTGGAGCCGTATATTGTGACGACCTATATTGTACAATACACTCTATATGTTAAATGAACGCTTAGGTATTCTGTTGTTATGCTTTCCTTGTTTATAGGTTGAATCAGTTTGGGCCACATGTTGACGGCCATAGTACTCGTTTTTGATAAATCGTCGAACATTATCATATGATATGTTCTGGGAGGCTGGGCAGAGTAGGAATTTGTGCTCGCAGAATTTGTAAGAGCTCCCATTAGGAAAACATACGCAAGGCTATCTACGATATTTCCTCGACTCATTAATTTAAAGATTGGTTTTCGATTTTTAATATATTTCTTTAAGTAAAGCATGTCGTAAGCATGTATCAAAAGTTAATACTCTTACCACCTTTTTCGACACTACTTACACGGATATACTTGACACGTTGAAAAGTGCGTACGGAAAAGCTTAAAACGAACATTTTTGTTGTGTGTGTGTGTGTGTGCTAGGTCGTATCACGCAATCTTGCTACTCGCAGTGTAAATGATTACTGTAGGAGACACTATAATAACCATCTATCAATACATCATTAAAGGAATCCGTAGAGTGTGCCGATTACACCAAAAATGCAGCTCCACTACACAAACTCGCGAACGTCCATAACGAAACCAGGTAGAGGGCAGATACCACCCGAGCGCGGTTGATACCAGCGTTGCCTGGCATCTTCTGAATTTAGACGCTAAGAGAACATCCGCGCGAATTCGAGTGGTAAGAAGATGAGTCGTTGGACCATTATGAATTATACGACCAATCAGTCATGTTTCGGTTTGCTAATGCAATGGTTTAGCCACTAATCTGGTTTCCTAGCCACGCTTAGTGTTATACATTCGTTTAATCGATATCTGCGTAAAACTATTTCCAGTGGTTCCACCTAGTGTTATCTAAGAAAACACAGGAAGGAAACTGGTCAAGACGTCATGGGCAATCTAAACAACAAAGAGATACGCAGATATCTTCTAACTATTTCTACGATGACGACCACGCTCCCGGCGATCTGTATTGTGTAGTACCAGCACTGCCGGTTAGCGTAAAAAACGGGTTAATGAAGCATATGCGCATACTCAAAGATACTCTTAAGGACCATTATCAAATCACTGCAGTCCCTGAATCGTTGTAGATTTAACCTGACGGTACTGCGCTCCAAACGCATCTTTGAACAGCCTTTGAAGACTGAGCGTTGATATTTCGCTACGGCGATCTCTGGCAGAGTCCACAATTTGCTGAGGAGTGCAATGGTACAATGCTGGACAAAAGTCTTTAGCCTCTAACTAACTGGTCATAGACAAAATGTGTTACTCCACATCAGATACACTTCGTACACTACATGCTTCGAATGCTGCACTTTTTGTCCAGTCCTGTGATCGTTATTGGAAGTTACCCATATGAATACTATGGGAGTAGTAGTAGTAGTATAAAGGTGATCGCCATTTCTCGCATTCTTTATATTGCCAGCTTCTTCCTTGAATAGAATATGACTGCAGTGATGTGCTCTACTTACCACTAAGAACTCGTTCTTGTCCACCCTCTGGTTGCCGTCCGTGTCAAACATGTTGAACGCTATCCTGAATCCAGAGTGCGGCTCTGGAACAATAACAGCATAGGTGTTAACAGCCTCAATTGCAAACGGTCTACATGTCATTATTATTGCTAGTTGTAGATGACCAAGTAATGCCCCACCTATTCTAAATCAATTTGTCAGCTTCCTGCTTTCTATTGTATATCAAAGATGGCGTTTAGCATGGCTTACCATATTTCATGGAGGATTATTAATGACTTGGGTTAAAATGGGTTCTGGCTGCTATGACATATGCGTATTGAAGGGAAAAATCTTAAGATGGGATACACGTTCATCATAAATTAATCAATAATAATATCATAATATAACGAAATATCATAATAGTTCAGATTTTCATTTTCCTGAAGGTGCTTGCAGATAGTTATAACTGACACTGGGCTGACCTTTACTTGTAGATCACTGTTTCGGTAATGTCGGATATTTAAGATATTGCAGCTCATATTTAAGAATAGTGGTTTCATAATTCAGACCTCTCCCATGAGCAGAACACTAACTTCTAATAGCACATATTCATGTAACGATGTTCTTTAACGGCAGGTGGAGAGTATATACAAAATACAATTCCGCTATATGGCACTCAACTTGAAACTTGTTCCCCAGGACACATCTATTGTGTGTAAATCAGGTGCCGTACTGTACACTCATCATGGCATCAAAATGTTCTAAACCAGGAAAAAACACTGTGGAAACGACAAGAAATAACGAAACTTATTATTTATTACTGGTAACGAAGGGCCAACAATTCTGACCGGACAGTGTGCGTCAACAATGTCTAGGTATATTAGTGAGTATCTTCATGAGCCAGAGGCTGCTCGGTAGGGGCAGAGAAGTGGACTAGAGAAGTTCATTGTGGACAGTTTGACGATGGCATAAACAAGGGCCATTTACAAAAAAATGCTGACCGCGCCAACGGTATGGAAGAATACGATAGAGATTAGAACATTTTGTATAACAAGAGCGAGACTAGTATCTTGCGGGAGACTGGTGGCGTGAACAGGGGACACTAATTACAGCTGCAACGACGGGACTAGATTTGCAGGTGTTGAAGAAATAAAGAAGAATAAAACAGGTTATTTTCCTTCCTTAATTGGATATTGAATGTAGAATTTATACAAGTAAAAATATAAGGTACGAACGAGATTATTGCAATGAATATAATAAAATTACGAGGGTGGCGGGGAGCCTTGAAATGTATCATGAATGAGAGTGCAGTGTCTTGGGCTAAGCGTCCTTGATTAGCCCTTCAAGGAGATGTCTTTTCAGGACGAATCTGAATTGGGGCACGGATGTGTTTAACGAACGGATACTCACAGGGAGTGAATTTCAAAAGAGAGAACCCATGCACTTAGTCGAGGAGACCACAAAGGCCCCCAACGTTATGGGTACACTCATGGATAATTCTGAAGATAAGACAGCAGGTGGAAATTATTTGAATAAGGGAAGGTAGACGTTACTGGAAATGGAAGTTGTTGTGGATGGTTTGAGAGGAGAAGTGCGAAAAATGGCTTTGAAAAGTCGTTTTTTTTGTAGAATCGGCGTAATGTGAATGGCATAGTTGAAGCCGAAATATTCCATAGCATAAGAAATTCTAGAAGTAAAAAAGGCATAATACAGGCGTAGGCAGCAGCTAAGTTCCAGGAACTTTTGAACCAGATCAATGCCAACTATGGCATCTGCTAATTTTGGTCTGGGACAAAAAAGATGCGCTACTCCAGTGAGTTGATCATTGAGGATAAATCCTAGGAAACGAGCTACCATAAAACGTACAATAGGTGTGCATCGAAGATTTATCGCACCCTCGAACCACGGGACTATGAGTGGGGCGAATGTGTAGGAATGTAGACTTTTTTTTTATTTATGACGGGGAATGCTCATGCAGACCAGGCCGTACAACTAAGGTATTTTGCCATGGTACTGTGGGACTCCTGCCTGATGTAGTGGCAGACCTACCCACTAAACGCAGGCCCAACTTAATCTTCACTCTAGGTGACAAAAGATTACGACTCAGTGAAGGACTTCGCCCTTGGCGTTGTGGTAGCATATTTTTCCAAGTTGGACACTTGCATGGAAACTTCACCTGTTTTTGTACTACGTTAGGGATCTTAGTAGCTTCACAAGTTGGAACAATGGTGTCTCTGCTTTTTCTTGCCGTATGTCCGCACGTCGTGTTTACATATACGCACTAGTTGAGAGGCATTCGCACGAGATTATTCCCCGTGTAGTACTCGAATATGTAAGAATGTAGACTTGGAAACATTGAAGAAGAGGCAGTATACTTCTAGCCAGGTAGCTAATACGAGAAGGATCTTCGTTGACTTTACGAAGTTCGATTCAGTTCATTAGAATAATTGATCGCTTATGTACAGAGAGGTACCGTCTGCGTAGAGAAGGACGCTGCAATGCTGACAGATATTGGCTAAATCATTTATAAATATAGAGAAGAGTGTGGGGCCAAGAAGTCTTCCTTGGGCGACACCTAAGCTAATTTGTTTGCTTGATGTGGCGACGCGTTGACTACGATGCGACACGAAACACTGTACAAGATTCGCGAATTTCTTGAAGAAAACAATCGGGCTGATAGAGTCAAAAGGCATACGCAAGTCGAATATGACTTGGATAAATATTGCTATATATAATTTAGTATATCGTTACTATACCATAATACAATGACAGTAAAAAGCGTCGCCATAAATGTTCATGATTGTCATATTACACCTTGTAAACGGCCACCCTTTCCTTGTTAAAATTATAGTATTTATTAAATATTATTACTTTAGGTGCTGTTACTTGGGCCATGGTTGGGAACTATTTTCGTATTACTCCAAACCATGATGTGGTGTCTTGCGAGATTCGAACCGAGGACCCTGAGGTGGCTCGCACCACTCCGCCCGATATCGATGGCCACCCCTGGATCAAACATACAAAATAATAATTTTTGCACTTACTGGTTAGAACGGAGAGTAGGAAGAGATATTCGGTGTACGAGACTATTCCCGTATCATTTAGCTCTCGGAACAGTTTGGTACTGCCTTTCTTCTTGGGTGGCGTTGCGTCTGTCATCTTGTCCAGATCTTTCCGACTCAGCTTGCGTCGGCTGATGCGATCTGTAAACATAAATAGTATGCAATAGAAAGCTATAATTGTATACTCAGACATCTAATTATTATTGTACAACATTATTTTCTAATTGAACACGCTGACTGGCTCCTGATCGATGGTAATGATGCTTACCTTGAAGTAACCAAAATTTCCAGACCTATCAACAGGAATTCATGTCAAGTAACTATTTTGAATTGCGCAGAAAGAGACAGAGAGAGAAAGAACAAATGATAAATGTGGCTCCAATCTCGCGGAAGGCGGAAATCTGTCAAAAAAGGCTAACTAGTTCTGTCATAATACTACGTTTTCCCCGAAGCCCGCCCAAAATCAGCATCAAATGATGTAGCGAATCCTAGTTCCTTGAATCGGAATGGATTCTTGTGTTCCCATGAACAAAATCCGATATCCGTGGACTAACCTAGCTTCGATGGTTTTGATTGTCTTCAGTGTAATATATTTCCTATTAATTTATGTAAATACATATTTGGGTAGCACTGCGTATTTCAAAATAAAATAGATATTTTCATTGTAAACGCCAACCTTGTTGAAAATGCCGCCAGACCTAACTATTGACAACCTAGGGAGTAAATTCGATTTTTTTCGCTATTTTTAAAATAAATAATAGTATGTTATTCGTATCACGTGATTTAATTAATATTGACCTAAAAAAAGCTAAATTCAATACAAAACGCTCAAAAAACTAGCGCTGTTAGAAAGTGACGTGTTAAACAGTTTTTGAATAATAATTCGAAGGGCTCAGCACCACCAGGATGCAGACCCGCGCTTACATGGGTCTATGTAGGATTCAGGTGTAAAAAATTCACATACGTTACACCAAAATTTCACTATGTTTGGTTAAATCTCTTAAATACAGGGAGCGGCACAATTATTGAGGATTGGAATTCAATTAATTTCAACGCCGATAACCGAAATGTAATATTCAAGTGCTCTCGTATGAAAAACGTAATCCCACCGTGGAGCTTTTAGCGACCCAACGGACGACCGAGAACCGTCGGACAGATCAGTATCCGGAGCAGCTCTATTATACTCATTCGAAGTCAGTGTAAAAACGAATTTCTTTGTTACATGCCCAATGCCTCTCACCATTCGAATGTTAACCTACGTAGTTCGGATTTTGCGTGTAATTGATAACGAAATCTCTTGGATTGAATAGCCACGATCTGTAATATCGGACGTTATTGTTTATTTTCGTATGCCACAGCTAAGTACACATTATCAACAGGCATCCACCGAAAAAATTACTTCCGCTCGAAACGCCAGATCAAGTATCTGTAACATGTATGTGGTATTCCTACATAAGATTTCGTACAAGGCAAAAAGTTTGAAAGTTAGAATGGCATTCAAATTTATTGAATCAGCAAGCTGACGAGTTGCCTGTGTATCTACTCGGTTCACCCTTGTATTCGTAAAGCCCAACGACTTCCCCATATATGTTTTATAACAACAATGACCAAAAGCCTTTGAAAGCCTTCTCACAATGGTGGGGCGGATGTAATAACTCTATTGCATCTTCAATCCTTATTTGGAGTAGTCTTTTCGTGTGGCTCTAGCATTATTATAGATATGACCGAACAAAGGTGTTGGTAGGTCAGGGGCCTTTAATTCATTTGCCACAGGACGACAAATACTTACGGTAATATTTATCATAAGCAACGAAGGATAGCTTAAAATACATGTTTACACTGAATGTTATCCGGAGATAAGGTCAATTCATGTGAGTAGAATCTGTCTAATAATGAAACGTTGTAGATATGTGTCGAGATCGTTGCGAATTGTTTCCTGTAGTATTCGATTACTATATTTATCTGAGAAAATGCTAATGTCTTAAACACGAGCTGAATACCATGTAACACCAAGCACACTTACAGTGATTTCCAATTCAAATAAAGTTGCGCCAGTGCGAGACATGGGCTCCTAGGATAAATGAAACGGCAATTTTATGGTTTGGGGTTTTCTAGCGGCACGGAGGCAGTGCGAATTGTGTCGAATACAGCTATACACATTTTGCTATATGACCTCCTAAAGTTGTAGGTAAAATATTATATTGGAAGTATGCCTATGCGTGTGCAAAGGTTTAAGCTAGATACATTTCTTAGAAGGTCAGGTGTATTTTGCCTTCCTGAGTTTGTTAGCTAAGGCTGAAGAATATGCTCATGCTGGGACACAGTTAAGTCCTTTTGCAGTCCAACCTTCTTTCTGCCCAACATTGACAAGCAGTGTCATAGGGTGAAGGTGTCGCCTAATATCGTCTCCTTCCACCTTAATTCGTCAATTTAACCTCTACGATCTCAATTGTTTCCTGACACAGTCGACACTGGAGCATTCCTTTCATCTCTGCAATCTGGTTTCCCAGCTGCATATCGTCATATTACAACACATAATCCTTACGCCCTGGTGATCCCATTATATCTAGGCCAATGGAGTTTAGTCCGAATTCATCGTAGTTCGATTTCGATATTTTGGTCAAATGAACCAATCATATTTTTTATTGGCGACTACTCGACAATCATCGACAATCTCGACAATCGAAAATTACTGACAAAATCGATTTTTCAAAAAAGGATAATTTTCCGAAAAAAACAGTGTAGCTTCATTTATAGGAAGTTGTGATAAATGGACGAATTTCTTCAACAATAAAGGAGGAATTCCTAAATAAAAATAATTAATGAAAAACGTTTCTAAAGAACTCTAATGTAATTCCTCTAGTGTGCGTAAACTGTATTTGCGGGATATTATTAGGAACGTTTTTTTCAAAACTCGACTATAATTTCTTCCCCTAACTTAGTATTATATTTAGCAAAATGTTGTTGCATACCATCATTAGGGTTTCTTAGAAGGGGTTGTTATAGAATCAAATATTCTATCACTAACACACCTCATCATTTAGGACACCTTCCCCTAAAATTACATAAAGTACTCGTATTATTATAGAAATACTATATGGTAGATGTGTCATAGATTTCGCTCATGGAACATATTGTACTGGTGGAGATCGGCATGGCGCAAGGGGGATCCAGCCTGAAATTGTTGCATCGATCTGTTTGAGCAGTTTGTTTGATCTATTTATTAACCTAGGGAGCATAGTAATCCCTTAGTCAACAACGACGGGCTGGGCTGCATTCACTCGTCAAACGTAGGTATTTGACAGGGGAATATCACTTAACCTGCAAAGCTGGTCCTATTACTAGCGATAGCGAGACGGACTTTGCTCAAAATCTAGACAGGATAGAATCGTAATATATAATAAAGTCTAAATAGCTATTCCCACCTGTCAAGGTTACACTTCTCCCGGATTTTCGAAACGACCCTGTTCACTTTTAGATTTCATAAAAATCTAAGCTAATAAAGATCAACTCGTATATACATCGCATCTATTCCAAGATGAATGTGCCCGTTAATGTTGTCATAGAGACAAGAGCGACGTGCAAATGAGTCCAACTTAATGAAACTGTTTGTTTTTAAATTTCGTTGAAAATTGCAAGGACATTCCATTCATTTTGTAGCGTGCTTTGTGCCATAGCGTTCCCGTGTACGTGCGGCGTATAAGCTATCATACTACGAACGTGTAACTCATATCAAGAGGTTTTATTGTAATAATCTCGTGATATACATAAATATCTGCCACTGTACATGTAATTCGTATTCTGCTTGAAATATGCTCGCAATGCGAGTTTGCGATCTAAGCCGCATTGGTAACCTTGTTTCAAAGAGGACATAAATAAAATTTCTCAATCGGCTGATGTATAGGGGTCCCGAGGGAGATATTAAAAATTCAAGTCCGTTTTTCATCGAATGTCTCACCAAAGAGAACAAGCTCACCGAATGGCTTCCACGCCTTTTACATCGAACATGGAAGCATACGAAAAGTGAGCGGCACTACTACTTTGCCGCCAACGAGAAACAGGAAGTATATCGTCTATCGAGGCGATCGGCTGTCGACTACAGGAAGACTTCAAGATGAAAACAAAATCCAACGAAAGAGTGCTGCCTTGAATATGCTATAGCTTTGGTAAAAGCCCAAATATATGTAACAAGAACAGCGATGTTGTCTAGAAAACCACCAGGGTCTATTTCCCGACGCCATCCGAGGGCTAGAGAAATAGGTTGGCTTAGTCTTGTTCGACTTTTTCCCTGGGACACAAGTGGAAAGGTGATCCAATGCATTGGAGTCTAAGCGGGGGAATGGGACCACAGTTGGGGATCTGAACCCAAGGTTTGCCCACACGGTACGACGGCAGGAACAGGTGCGTCTTGGAAGCACGTACGTTACCCTTCGAGAAGATCTTTTTCAACATGCGCCAACGATCTTTTCCCGCTCCGGAGCTTTCGAGACGCAGTGAAGTGCACTGCGACCCCTTGCAGGCAAGAAAAAGGCTTCGCCTGTTTAGTGGCAGTTGGATCCAAAAGAGAGCGTTTGGCATATACTTATTTATACGGCAGTAGTAAATTGAGAATTCATGAATAATGAGTGCCTACAAATTTCGGGACATATTCTAGTATTGAATAATCTTGCTTGTATAGCCTTCATCATTTGCCTGCAGTGTCATTTGCAGTCCATTGAAACGGATTCATAATCACTCATTAAGTTACTTGGGGCATTCTATCTGTCAGGAGAAATGGCGTGTCATTTTGTAAACCCAGAATCAATTAGATTGGCAATGTTCTCTAGATGAGGGACGGAACACTGGTTGTAGTTGCTGTACTACTACATAATCTATTATCAAATTGGTACAACACCTAATGAACTTTACTGCTTCACAATTGTGAACAGTACGTAGTGGTTACATTATGTACATAAATTGCATATGAATAGCACATAATGGTCACTATATATATATATATTACTAGAACGTAGTGGTTATGTAATAGCGATACATATTACTATTATTCGTTCCTACATTTGCGCCCATTTGTCAAAATGAATTAATAAATGATACATCAAATGTCTAAATTGCGTTGATATTTCTGTGCACAAGTATTTCTAAGCTAATTGTTCTCACGAGCATCTATTATATTAGGTAGTCCCCAGCAAATTGTCGCGCCTTTCGGATGGCGCACAGCCCGAACTACGCCACACAATGCGTTCATTTTTGGAGTGGGCACGCGGTAGGAACGTGGCTTCCTTTCGAACACTGAGTGGTTTCGATACGATCAGAAAGATGGACGCTGCAGCAAAAAGTTCAAATTCCCCCAAAAATCAAAGGGAAGTCATCATGTTTTTGTTTCTCCAAAAACACCCTCCAGCTGAAATCCATCGACAATTAGTGAACGCGTACGGCAGGTCTGCCTTATGCCTGCGAACGGTGCAAAATTGGTGCAAGCGATTTAACAGTGGAGATATGGACACCGATGACCATCGAGGTGGGGACCACAAATCAGGTGCGACAAGGGACGAACGGATTGAAAGAATCAAGGCAGCTTTTGAGCAAACTAGAGCTTGGTCCACGGGGTCTTTGTCGGCTAAAACTTTGATTCTTCGGACGACGTGTTATAGAATTATCACCAATATACCGAAGAAGAAGAAAATCAATGAAAAATGGGTTCCCCATAAACTGAGTGCTGACCAAATGAAAATGCGTGTGGAGTGTTCGACATCTAATTTGAATACTTATACGCAACAAACCAGTCGCTTAGAGCACACCGTGTCGATAGACGAGACATGGGTTAGCCTGCATAGACCCCCTGAGAAGGACCAAGCAAAACAGTGGCTCCGACAAGGTGAAGTGGCGGCGTCTGTGGTAGTGCCAGATAGATTCGGACGAAAGGTGTTGATTATACTCGCTCTGGATATCAAGGGTGTTTGCTATTACGAAATATTAGCGGCAAACGAAAAACTCAATGCTCCCCGATATCTCGGCTTCTTGAAAGGATTGATGAACAAGTGGCGTGGGGATCGACAGCACCGAGTGTGGTTACTCGACGACAACGCAAGACCTCACCGCACTGCTGAAATTACGACCTGGATGGAGGGGAACAATATTGAGCGATGGCATCAACCCCCATATTCTCCTGATTTAAGCCCATGTGATTATGGTTGTTTCCATGCATTAAAAAGGGCAATTGGTGGGGTTCCATATGCAACCGTCGAGTTACTCACAAAAGCAATAGATAAGGAAATTATATATGGAAACGCAAATGGTAAATATTTGGCTATTTCAAAACTCCCAGAGCGCTGGAATCGGTGTGTCAATAAAGCTAGAGAGTACCTCTAACTCATACCAAAAGATCTTTGTTCTAACTCATTTAGTTCAAAAGTTATTGGCATTTAAAGAGGCGACAGTTTGCTTGGGACTACCTAATAGTTTGGATCTATTCGAAACTTCAATCTGAGACATACAGATGATCGCATTTGCTGACGTGCGAGCATCCGATCTGGCACTAACAAGAAAGCTACTATATATGTAATTAGTATATTCAAGCGCCATTCTGTTCATAGAGTGCTTTCATTATATCATGGTTCTTATTATAGCTTAACCGTAACCATCTCATAAGCCGCAAAGGTTCTATCAATATCTGACACACACAGAGATAGCGAGAGGGAAGTAAATAAATCCGTAAAAGGCAATTTATCTTAAAGACGAAAACGTTGTTAGAGTTTGAGAAATTCCATATAGCTCGCAGAATTTATAGGTATATATATTTTTTTTTTGTAAAAAAAAATGTCGAGGTTTTTCAAAGAAAGCTAAGCAAAAGACGGGCGAGATCGGAGTTGTAGCACAACAACTCTAGTAAAATGTTCTGACAGAAGACAGCTATTTTATTATCTGACATATATATATATATATAAGGAGAAGATGATCTGTATGAAGTACAAAAGTAAGCAAGATTATCAGTATGTATTTATAATCAAAGCATTTCATTTTATGGACTTCTTGTGTTTTCGCTAGTAAGTGACATGAAATTTTCGATAACGAAACCGTCAGACAGTGGGACGACCCCATAGAAAAAAAGTAAAAAAAAATACAATATATTATTTCCTATTCATCCCTAAAAGAAAAATATTTATTTCAGGCTTTTTCTCGACTTGTCCTACATATTGGACCAATGTCAAATGGTTTGCCCGCTTTCTCATAGTCCCCATGTCCCGAGAAACGAATTCTATGAACTGGACAGACCCAGGAGACTATGTGGTTGGAGAGAGCTGTCGCCGTACGAACCTCGACCGTCAATGGGGAACGATGCCTCGGGGCCTGGAGAGCCCATGGAGCACACTGTCTCTTGGACAAATCGGCCACAGCAACGAACGGACATTTGCACATTCTGATAACGCAGCTGCGAGCAGGATGCCAGCAACTTCGTCACACGAATACTGACTAGCGGTAGTACATCACACATTTTCCGCACAATGAATCTGCCTACATTGGTGAACAGATTGGCCCCTGCAGATGTCATGGACTCCCTGTGACAACCGGTAATGTTAAAGTAATGTCCCCATAGAGTCTTCAACAGGAAACAGGAACACCTTTCCTGCCGGAGAGGCAGAGAATATGCACACATTTATGCAACCTTACTACTACTACTTCAGTTTGTCCATCACTATAGCCACATATTGACAATCGCTTCATTAATTACTAATTACTTGCTTAAATAATATTAATTTACTAGTACTCCATTCAACCATGGCTCTGCTGGTTGTAATTGATTTACAGCGTTTTACGTAGTATTCGACTATCATTTCAGACAATTTGTTTTGTTAAAAATAACTAGTTCAATACGCATTTTAATCCTTAATGCTATACTATGACGCCGTACATCAAAGGTAATTGAATAATAAATAACAATCATCATTCTCGAGAGTAAAATTTGAAACCGGAGAGATGAATTATTCGTGCGAATTTATCACGAACCAGTGCCCTCCCCCAGTGGAGTACCATGTCACTAGATGCACCACTATTCCTGCTCGTAACTGTGTGACCAATCTATAGACATTTCATCGTAAGAGGTTATTCTAAAACATCATTTGCTATGAGGCTTTCGACATGAGACATAACGGGATGTGGTTCGCTCGACAAATGTCCGAACGTCACCCCGTTGCAAGTGGCCTTCGTTCCACACGATTACCTCTTTTCTTCTATCGTATTTTTTTCTTCTGTGCCCCACCGACCACGACCCTCTTCACAGTCCAAGTCTTCCCCAAAAGGCGACATACGCTCAACAGAGGCGTGTAATAGATTCATTTGCCATACCGCACAGTATGTCCAGAGGAAGAAAAGAAAGTAAGCAACAAAGAAAGTTGAAAGAAGTAAACTCGAGCAAATGAAGCGAAATCGAGCGGCTCTTTTCGTTCTCCTCGATTACTCCCTCCGCCTATGACTACTACCTTTACCACCATGATGGGTCCGGCCAAACAGACAATCGATCAATCGAGAGACATCCAGCCTCAACCTCCTCTTTCCACGCCCACACCCGTCTGAGCTATAGGAGGACAAGACAAAAAGCCTTTCCATTTTACGAATTTCTGTAAAAGATATGACAAAACAGTACAAGTATGTATGCCGTTCTGCATAGATATGACACTTTGAATAAGATAGCATAAAAAAACAGATTTATATCGATAATACAAGGGGATCATATATAATCTACTGGTCATCAAACTAATTACTAATATTGTATGTTTGAAGTTGTATATGTTAAGTAAAGTGTTAACTGAGTTTACATCTGCTAATTGTAATAGAGACCGCCACTGAGACTATCTTTCTTCGCAAACCAATCGACGAACAAACAGTCACTACAAGAGTTTATTTCATGTTTCAATGAGATAGAAACATTGTTCAAACCATAATGTTGCATCAACACTAAATAGTTATTGTTGTGTGAACCCGTTGGTTATTTCAGTGTACCGTTAGAAGCTGTAACTCGTGCGAAATAATAACATAAAATGTATTATCTCGTAAAATAAATTATAGATTTGTCTTTAATATATACTTTAATAATATATACATATATATTTTTCATAAAGATGTCTTCACGTACATTTTAGCTTAAAAAGAGAACACCCCACTTTTTTTCCGACTTAGAGTTGCACCTGGCAGTGCAACACTTCCACAGACATTTGAGATCATTCAATAAGATAGTAGTGTTCAATAATATTATATATCTCCCACAAACAAAATGATTGATGTTGAAAATGGTATAGTCAGCTTTTACAATATACGGCTGTAAGTTACCACTAATTCGTTATGTCAAGTGCAGCGCTGGGCAGTGGGCTGGCCTACTTCAACTGTGGCCTAAGTCTGGTGGCCTTCGTTCCGAGTAAATGTATCCGATAGGAAAATAAATGGAATAAATCAAATGGCTAAGCGCGGTCGAACAGGGACAGACTGGTATTTTAAAGGAGAAGAGGCTGAATTAAAGCCGTGGGGAAGCGAATTGAGATTATATATATATATATATATATAATATATACGTAGGTTTGTCGGTTAAGTTATAACATAGTTGGTTGAATTATTTTAAGCCATTATATGTATAAGTAATGTAACTTGTATGTACACCAAAGATTTAATTAAACACTCCAGAGCTTCCGACTATACTTTCCCCAAAGACCAAAGTAGATGGAGCTATTATGATTGTACAATGTAAAATGTGAATGAGAGTGGTGTTAACCACCGACGAACCCAAAAAAGTGAATATGAAAATTTGCCCATATACTAAAATGGAATCTCAAACCTAATATAATTATTTCGATTCAGTAGGATGTTTATATATAAGTGGTTTTCTGCTCATTTTATCACGTATTTAATATTGCTTTTATCTTCAGCGAGGAAAATACACAAAATGAAATAACACAAAACGAGGTATGTTGTCAAAATGAATCCGAACACCTAAGGTCGAAAAGACGCCCCTTTATAATAGTAGAACTAAGATGCTCATTATAGGGGCAATTATTCTCAATTAAATAGCAGCATGATAACCAACCGAGCGCAATAACACAATTTTGTTGTATACACAGTGATTCACATGTGTAGACCATAAACGACCTCTTTGCTATGATAATTGATACTTACAACTAAGAATGGCGTGAAAAAATGGATCTCACGGACTGCCCCTACAGGGAGAAAACGATTCCTCATTCAGTAATCCCAGGATAATTTGAGCAATATGATCACCGGAGTGTCGCCATTTTATTTCATTGTCAATGACGGTCGAGTATCACTGATTGCAAGATGGTGTCGATACAGCAAAGCAACCTATCCATATTTCTGAATAATTATAATTATAGCAAGAACGAGTGATCATGCTCGTTTATAGCCGACGTAACAAATCCATCCGATGGACGAAGAGCTCTTTCGACGCGCTTCTTTAACCATACACAACACCGTACATTTTTATAAGAATTCAATGATACCGTTTAAAAAAGTTGAGCAACGAGCGCTCATAACACCGGTATTAACTTTAAAATCACGGGCGATAGACCCGATTCCGATTTCCAGCTCAGGCCAGTGATATTTTCAACTATTTGAATTCTCAATATCAGCCCAAAAAGGCCGTTATGGTTGAACACAGCCCAGCTGATAATTAAAATCCTACAGTAATCATTGTAAAAATCGGCGACAACAACATCCGGAAATATGGCACTGCAAATTCAAAAATAAGCTATAATCTTCAAGGTCGAACATTAGAGTACCATTGAAGGATTTTTAGGCTGAGGTTGGCAAATGTCGGCATTGTAGTTTCTGTAAGAGCGGCACGTATTAATGGCCACTTAAGCCCTTTTGCATGGATAGTAGACAGTTCGGGATTTTCACACGAAAACCAGCAATAGTCAGCATTTGCTCATTGCTAAGTTCACTAATTATTCTCATGCTCTCAGATCTCTCTTTGCAATCGGCCAGATTATAGAAGACGATGTGACAAACGGAGGGTTTGTCGAATATATAGTAAATGCATGTATTTGAATTTCGCGTTAATCTTATTAGGTACAAATATTTTACTTCCCTACTTATATATTAATTATATAAACCTATACTATATGTACCGGATCACACAGTCTGTCCTCCAGAAACAGAAATATGATAATTTGTTTGAAGACAAATTTTCCGACTCAACCCAACTCTAATTAAAAAGTTTGAAGTCGTAAAACGGTCGTCTCAGGGTTTCAACTGACGCCTTCTTCTCGTCGCTCGATACGAGTCTACAGGAGACATTGCTCGGCCCGCAATGCATCTTTCCCCCCCATGTCACGTTGGACTCTCATCTGCCGTCCCCTTCAATTTCCCATTGACGATACAACAACAAGTATGAGATCGCTTAGACAGAATGCGATTTCACTCCTGACTCAATACCTCCGAAATTCTGTAAAAACACAGTGGAGTTTCTTTGCTCTGTGATTACGCCTGTATTTAGAAAAAAATATGATGACCTTCTAGTCGAGAACTATAGACTGGTGGAGAAGCATGATCTGCGTCATTTCGAAACGCCGGGGTTAAACAACAAATACCGACACGGCTTTCCTGTATCCAGCTCCTATCCATGGTCCACGGTTGGGGCACCTTGATGAACCGCCGCAAGACCCTTCATTGCATTTACTACGACTTCTGCCGTGCCTTTGATCGAGTTAACCACGCTTTCCTCATCAAGAAGCTTGACACGTTACGAACGAATAAACGCACGACCTACTTTTTTTGTGCTTGCTGACTCTCAGCTGTTCCCTTATGTGACAGTAGCTATCCCAGCATTACCTCAAGAACATACCAGGGGCCACCTTTGGTATTTTTAAGAATCAGCGCCTGCTTCTCAAACCGCAAGTTCTCCTTACGGCGACGCCCCTAGCCAACCCTCTCACTGCACCTCTGGGGTTTTTCAGGGCTCCTGTCTCGACGTCCTTGTCTTCCGCATATTTGTCCTGGAACTTACAGCGTCAATACGGACGCCGACGCCCTCAAGACCTACGCGGCTGTGGACAGTTCCAACTCTTCGATGTGCGCCTGTCTCTTCAAATGGATCCGTCAGCACTTATACACTAAACAGCCAAACAATACCTACGGTCAAATGCTTCCGTGATCTGGGTACCTGGGCAACCCCAAACCCGGGTTTCAACATTCAACATCCATATCACTGAGTTGGTCTGGAAATCTGCAAAACCGGATCTGCAACACGATCTTACGATTCTTCATAGTTACGCACCCCGATTTCTATGTCAAACCCCACATGAGTCTTGTTCCCCGTAAATTCTTCCATTGCTGTTCGATATGGTCTCCTTACCTAGTGGGGATGGGATGTTGCCGCCCTTGAAAGTGTACGCCAGCGGTTCAAAAAGCGCGTGTTTAGGCGATGTAACACATCCCCCGTGACACAACAAGCATCCCAACCATCATCAATTTTCAGCGCGCCACTAACTTAAAAGTCTATAAGAGTTTCGTAACATTAATATAGCAAGCGATATGTTTGCCTATCGCGAAAATAAACTCCACAGCGGGATAGCAGTACACACACTCGAGATTATATACGCGCGGAAGGCATAAACAATAGATTCTGGTGCCAGGGTCTGCGGCAACTGTATTCGTAAACTTCTTTCAAACCTGTAAATTAATGAACACGTTCCTATATATATCACTACATAATATTATAGGTATTATACACTCTTTGCCGTATTGTGAATAAATGATTTAATCGGGTAGTGATGGTGACTATGGCAGGTGGCGCTTCTTATGAGGAAAGGGCGAGATGGCCCGATGACCAACTGTCAACAAGGTAACAGTTGCTTTCCATTTTTCTTCATCTGCCAGTCAGTTGTCTGAGAGATAGTTGCTCCGTTCAGCCTCTGGATCACGCTCTGGGCTTCTCTCCGGATCTCCGTCTTTGCAGCCACGTGCCTTATCTACCTTTTCCACAAAAGTCGACAAGTCTTCAACCCTAATGTTCTGGTGTTTTCATTTAGGTAGATAACCCAGGGTGTGTTTGTAGTAGACGAAGAATAGCCGACGAATAGGAGAAGAGGAATGATGCAGAAGATAAGCACTCTTAAAAGTTGGTTCAAAAAAGTAGTTCAAGTGTAGTTTAGAATTCTAATATTATGTATTTTGCCAATAATAATAATAATAACTCAGTAAAGCATGTACCCTATAGTATTCGAACTAGAGAAATGCCCTGTGGTTCCAATTACCCAACCCCTACGCCCATCGTCCTGGTGGGCAAACATGGCTGGACGTACCTGCCTCGTAAGGAGCTTGTGCCTCAGTAGCCGTAGTACCTCCTGGACAGTTGTCATGGCTCGCGAGGTGCTAAGATGACCATGGCTACTCAAACAATTGTTTATCTGAAGTCTAGAGCCTCTTCTGACATGGTACGTAAGTGAGTACTGAATAGCCTGGTCTGAAAGGAATCATTGCCATGGTGTACTGCTTGTGAGAATATTCATATAAGTCCAGCTCCCACCAGAGTCCAGGGAAATATTGGAAAATTTCCAAAGACTTTGCCAGCATTATCAGAGCTCTAAGGCAGAAGATTTAGAATTATGTTATATCACGTTTATAATGCAGGTCATTTGCATTGCAGCCTATCATATACGGGCTTAGACCACAGGCAGAACTGGTAGCTAATTTTTGGTTTGAATCATTCGCCATTATAATCACCTAGTATGCCAGTATAATTCACTTAAAAGCAGTTACCATCGAATAGTTTTTATGTGAAACGTTTTATTTATAATCGCAAATAATAGTTGTATAAGGTTTACATTTAATTTACAATAATCACGGTGTAAAAGGTCAATGACAATGTGACACTCCTCCTTTTAACAATTTCTTATCACGTGAACTTAAGCGTTATCAAGACTACAGTTCCATTAATCAACCGAAATTCATATTATTATTCTTATGATTATCATCATGTGTGCAAGATAGCCTGGTCATTATATTCGATATATCATTTCATTCGATAGGGATTTAAATGTCGGGACAATGGAACACTTCGCTAATCTCATGCATCACCCCGAAACATTGCGACCACCCTTCCCATGGGATGAGGCAGGCGAACGTATAAATAGAGTTGGACCCCCCCTCCGAAGTCACCAAGAGGCGTACGTTCTCCACGAGCATGAGAAGGGAAAGGGAGATACAGTGGAGGAAGTAGAAACCGTTCGTCTAAGGACGAACTAAAGGGAGTACGAGGTGTAAAGGGTCCGCTGCCCAGTTACTTCCGATTGCTCCAGCCCGAAAAGCAACCACAAGCGATTTATTATAGAGACCGTCCCATGTGCTGTTGTTGTAAAACCTGACCGAGAACCCCATTGCACCTACCTAGGTACACATAAAGCAGCTGGACTGCCAGCTGTGTTCCCCTCTTAAATGCACCACCTGCTCCTGTAGCAACGTAGTTTTAGTAGAGACCAACAGCGACAACAAACTTCTTCCTCGTGTGATATACATCTAAACCCAACCAAGGAGAAGCCTTCAAACAACCTTTTAAGCTGATGGTTTGGAATGTAGTTGCCATCCGCAGTAGTCATATCAGAAATATACCTTATCAATATATATATATATATATATATATATATACATATATAATATATTGTATTTCCAGCCTGCCGACGATACAGCGAAGCGGTCAAGCTTAGCTGTGTCGTCGGTAGGCAGGTACTAACGATTTACACGCCACTCCCCCTAATCTTGTATAACCGTGAACATGTTTGTTCTTACGAAATTATACTAAATATTTCGCTTCATCACATCTCGGCCCCGCTTATACGACGGGATGTCTCCATACCGCATTGAGTATCTCTCCGCGTCCTGTAGGTGTGCACATTTCTGACTGGAAGCTCAGGATAGGTCTGATTAATGGTTCGAGCTGTTGTAGCGGATGCCTTTTACTAACCGAATCATGCTCCATCGATCGCTACGATTTCCTGGGCCAGGGCCTTCCCTTGGTAACATCCGCGCTCACCTTGTATGAGCGACACACCCCTGGATCCACGAGTCCCTCCTTCCCTGTCTAGCATCGCTGTTATATTTTATTAGCAAACACACCTCGCATTTCCGGATATATCCCCGAATACGAGCCCTCAATATATTATATTATTTTTCCTTTTATAACACCGTTAGTTCGCTAAACGTAACATGTGTATTATTATTATAAGAAAATTCATATGAGGAATATGAAATACATTATATATGGAGTTACCTCTTTATTATTATTATTCTTGATTGATAAGGGTATAATCACATATGAGTTGATTAGGTGCTGTGAGTCCGCCCGTGGTCTTGGTTTCAGTACAATGCCTCTCCCTGAGCCAGTTCCTGTTGCGTCCAACATTCCTTTGTTCTTAATTATTCTGATTAAATGCTTAACATCCCGTCTTTCATTCTTTTTTTACGCCGAGATGATCTCTCCAGTCGCGTCGGTGGATTACATGTATCATTTGCTATGCAAAGTCGAGATTATACGAAAATCGTGTTGAGCGTTCGTCCTTCGATAATAAAATTGCAGTTTGGATTCTTCGTTCTCATAACGCGCTGTTAGTTTCCGACCCAGTTTTTGGGTCAAGTCAGATGAGTCGTCAAGCGCCTTTTGTAGAATTTTCGTGTTCTCTTGGTTTAGGATAGGAATATGCATTTTACCATACATATATATATATATATTGAATATTGACATATATATTGTATATTAATTCTCTTTTCCATATGATAAAGAGAATCCAATCCGTGGAAAGTGTTGGAGATCCGTGGCTCGTGTGCCGCTGGTGCCAGCTGCGAAGACCAAAGAGTTAACAGACCGTGGGAGCGCTTAGTGGAAGGCCTTCGGCACAAGCTGCTGCCCTTAAGTGTAAACCCATCGACTGGCCAGCTACCACTATGAAGCCCAGGTATTAGTGATAACTACAAAGTTAATGTGTCCTTACCACCGCCACATAAGCTGCATTTGAGCCCCGAGCAATAGTTTGCTGTTTGAGCCAGGCTCCGCTGATACACCGGAAGGCAGCCAGAATGGGTTCATGGGGTTGGACACGTCGAGGTCCTCCTTATGGGCATAGAATTCGGACTTGACCCCTCTCCTTTCACTGGAAGCAGATTATCGATCCTTGCTAGCTACGCGCATCACAGTCAGAATTCACCCTCTCTGGTGTGTAATCCCGAACTACGCTGATTAACTCCGGCTACGTGTATACTCGGAAAGCCGTCACAAACTTTTTGAAATTGGCGGATCGTTCGTCTGACTTAAGCTAGGAAGACATTAAACTCGCTCTAGGTATCGCCTGATCGGCAGGCCACTTACGATCCTTCACGACTCATTCGAACTCGCTGACCAACTGCGTCCACCTGGTCTCGCTGAACGCCGCCAGCAGGGCGTCCCCGTCAACCAGCCGTTCAGTCAACACCTGCTCCATATCTCCTGCCATTGCGAATAAAGCTTATCGATTCAGCTGCATCGCCAGCAGGAACGAGTTGGTCCTTTGGAAACTCTTACTAGCATAGAATTTTCACGATAATGTTTGGGTTTACTTTTCAGCATTATGTCAGAGCGAAGTCAGTGTATGGAGAAAAGTAGCACTGTATTGGATATAGACAAGAAGTGATTCGCTTCAGTTTACTCTTTCGGCTCCCCTGCTGGTCCCATTTTTTTTATATGTCACTTATTTTTGTAGTTATCTTAAAAATGATGACAAAAGGAGTGCTACATTATTGTATAAGGGTATTGTATTGCATAAGAGTCATTTCCAATGACGGGCCAATGAGCAAACTCGATCTGTTTGGGCACATGGTTTGAATAGAAAATAGCAATATTAATAATCTGATATATCTGTGTACGTATTAATAACATGATGTACTTGAGTGTGTATATGTGATATACCCAATCCGATGAACAGTAACCTCAGCGTTCCTTCTGGACGTGGTTCTGTGCAATGACTACTCTGTATCAAGTCTAGATCTATTATTTATTTAACTTTTTCGCATCATTCTGTCCAAGAAACGCGCGCCGTTGGACCAATCGTCCGCTGTCGCGAGCATGGCGTCGACTACCTGCTTGACAGTGCTCAATCGGCGATTGCCCTGCAGGACTTCTCGTGTTTCCCGCAGCCTGCTGCACGTGAATAGTGTATGTGTCAAGTCGTCCGTCTGTACTGAGGGACACGGGATGCAGGTATCCACTTCCGTCTTGCCGATTTTGACCATATATGTTTGGGACTGGCGGTGGCCTGTCAGTGCCTGTGTGATATGGCAGGTGGGTTCCCGGCTGTGGTCGTACCATGTCATGTATCATGTGTCGAGGTTTTACCTAATCCAATAGGCTCGGACCGTAGATGAGCTGAACATCTTTCTTTTATGCTATAGTGTCTCTGCAATGTGCGCCCTGCTTGTGAGAGAGTTGCACAGCCTAATTGACAAGCATCTACCCTCCTTGAGGAAAAATAGACCACGAATTAATGATCGCCTGATGAATTTGTGCCAAGCTCTGGAAAGAGGGACAAACACACGGAAGCTCATTTATTATACCTATATAAAAAAGAGCAGTAAAGCAACAAGGCGGCTGTGTGTGTATTAAATGAGCATGGAATCCCTTGCAGAAATGATGCAAGATCCATTACAATTATATCCGGAGGAGGAAAATCATCGCGAAGGATTCCCTTTACTCCATAAAAGATCCGGACGAAAGCCTCGCAATAGACGATGTTGAAAAAGCTCAGATAATGAAAAGTTTCTTCGAAGGTACATATCCCTGTAACGATGAGCTCGTTGTCCGAAACCTCAGGGCTCCACTCAGTCTTTCAAGTGCCCCTCCTCCAACACATGGTGCATGATGTTGATATTTGTCCCACGAAAATTCTCGAACATCTTAAATAGAACTACAATCGAATACGAGAACAACACCGGACGATGTTCCCTCATATGGCTTTAAAACGCTTGGTATTTCAGTATGCGTTCCTCTCGCATACATCTTCAGGCAGTACATCGATCGATCCGAAGTACCTGACATATTTCGAACTGCAATTGTGTATCCCGTGCACAAGAAGGGACCAAAAGCTGAACCCTCAAGTAACAGGCCTGTGACCTCCACGACCCTTGCTCCTGCAAAGTACCATCTGTGGAGCTCTCTACAATAACGATAATAAGCAAGCCCTAATCCTGAATGCCCAATTCGCCTATCGGCCAGACAGGAGCACACCTTTGCAACTACTGGCTACGCAATTAGACTGGGCATGTATTAAACAAATCCCGCCGTTTTGACGTTGTGTATTATGACTTCAAGTCTGCCCTTGAACGCGTCACTCACTCAAAACTCCTCAAAGCATTGCCCCACTTTGTCATTGGCGACCTTATACATAAGTGGCTTTCTTCGGGGTAGGACGTTCCGAGTGGGAGTCGACAACAAATACTCCAGCATTGACAAAGCAACCTCCGGCGGTTGCCAGGGGAAAATACTGGTACCTTTGATGTATATATTGTATATAAACTCGATTATATATTACTGCCAACTATATCTGTCAAAATTTATGCAGATGATGTAAAGCTATATTGCGCAAAGACTCCAAGGTTTAACTCCAACCAGGGGAGGGCCCAACTGCAGGAGGTCCTAAATTAAGTTGGAATGGACTCTAGATTTCGACCTAAAACTATCAATTGATTAAAAATTTACGCTCTTACATTTCGGGCATGTAAATCCAACGGCATGTATACACTATTGGGGGATCTCCACTACGCTGCGCAAACACCATAAGAGACTTATAGATTATTACGTCGACCTCTTTAAAATACACTGAGCGTGCAACTGATATCGTGCTCCATGCAACACGGCTTGCTAACTGGTGACTGCACTATTTTTTGTACTCAACAAGTCAGCGCTATTTGTTAAACTATTCACGATATATTTACAACGAATCATAACGTATGCCGCGGTTTATATATAAAGCAGGTGTGGTACCCTGGGGTAAAGCGTGACAAACACAGGTTGCAAAAAGTGAAAGCTACGTTCGCCAGAACAGTGGCTTTTATATGCTGATGTGGCAGATCAAATGTGAAGATTACGCCACTATTAACACATCTTGATAATTTGGACAAGCTAACATATTCATGTATAGATAGATACCTACTCACCCTAATTAACACGATGTTTGATTTAATTGTAACGAGTACCAGAGCTGGTGTGAATGTTGTACTCAAACTTGCTGTAAGTAAGTGTGTAAGGGATCTCGTGCCGTGGAGAAACTCCCGGGCCTTGCGGACAGGACTTATCTCGTAATATATAATCTCGATAGTCGATAACTCCTATATGTCGCCTCCGACTGCGAGGCGCAAACACCTCTTTTGCCTTGAATGAAGTCCCGGTGAT
The DNA here is from genome assembly GCA_019614645.1 of Stratiolaelaps scimitus. Classification (NCBI taxonomy): domain Eukaryota; kingdom Metazoa; phylum Arthropoda; class Arachnida; order Mesostigmata; family Laelapidae; genus Stratiolaelaps; species Stratiolaelaps scimitus. Next base: position 834,642 of record JABWDB010000067.1, on the reverse strand, counting down.
TCCACATCACCACTTTGCCGAACCCAATGCCCCTTTTTGGCCGGAGAGTTTACCTTCTCATCACGGTTTACACGTGTACGTAATTGCCGTACATGTATCGCGTGATACACTTGATAAAAGTAATAATGATAATGATATACCCACAGACAAGTTTATTTCTACGAAATACACACTCGGAAAAAAAACGATTCTTGTTTTTCATGAAAACGTCCCGAACAATACTCTGGATGCACTTCTTTCTCAAAAGAATAAATGTATTTTGGCCGGAACTATTGAGGCATCGCACCTCATTTAACAGAAACGTGACTGATACTTCAGTAAGCAGGATGAGTTCTGAGATAGACATCATTTCCGAAGATATTGAACTTACGTTGGTTAATGAAAAGACGCTTTTCTTTATTCTCAAACGTCCAGTAGTGATACTCAGTTGAGAACTTGATTTGAAACTGGCTCTTGCATGCACGGCAAGTACGCTTCAAGGTCTCAAACCAAGAGGCAGGCCGGTCGTTAGATAACGCTAAATATTATGAACACTGCTGGGAGTTAAACAGTCGTACTGGAACCTACATAAGTTCTCTCCTCGGGTTGGCGGTCTCGGCTCGTGAGATTATAGCACAGTTCTAATTCGCAATCGCTTGGTGATTCTTCGGGTTGTCTGGATCATGGCGCCTTCATTACATATTCCGACCCTTAAATTATCTTCGCATAAACGAAAAAAAAACTAAATAAATATATGATAGAATTACTAAATGCAATGCTAATGGTGGTGATACGTGGAAGTACTGAATCGTGAAAAATATCGTGTAGATATCAGGAGAGAGGTTATAGTCCGCTACAGGAGAACTACGTGCAACTGTATTTGTAATGAAAAAAATTTCCATAGACATCCAAAGGGGTAGTGCAATTCTTATTTTAAGCATGCTAGGGACAAGGTAAGTGGGGTCCCCTTGTTGCAGATATTCTATTATAAAGAATCTATATACGGGAGAAGGCTCTTAGCTGTATTTCACGTTCAGCGGATAGGACAATTGTCGCCCACTTTTATAATTGAATAAATTCATATACTTATTCAAACATACAGTAGTTAGCAAGTACTATTTCTAGGGATTATTATTATTCATATACTTATTTCTTTCCTATCGTTTAAAATATATAAACTAAATTTGTAAATTTGGCGGAACTATACAATGAGATATAGTTCTAGTCAGCGGGTATGATATCCCGGAACGCCCTTACTGACCTTGCTGACAAATGTGACTTATATTACTTGCTTAAATGGAGCTTTGGCTATATTCATGACCCGACAGAGTCGCGTGTTAGCATGCTATCACGACAGGGAGAACGCGAGAAGGTCATAGATTGGCTTATTTCATCCGTTGCGATGAATGAGTTAAGCTCTACATTACCTGTTAACAAGATCACGATAAATCGAGAGTGCTTGTAGAATATTTCTTTTGGTTTGAGGGCAAAAAGTATTACACTATACTGTTGACAACATCTAGAGATGTCTCTCCAATGAGTTAAAAATAGCCACGTTAACCGCCAGAGATACGACCGAGTTCAAACTCTCGACGCCCTACGCTCGGCATCTCATGGTCTGATAGATTCAAAGTCGACAAATTGAAAACGACGCCCGTGCTTGCAATCTTATTTGCCATGCCTTATTAAGCCGACTAAGGACACTTAGGGCATCATTACCTCTCTCTCTCTCCTCAAATGGTGACCCAAAATTATATTAAATGTTCCAAATGTTCCTTCCACGTCTTCGGCGCCAACTTTTATCCACTATACTGCAAATACAGACATATATAAGCCTATATGTTGTAGAATACATACCCACAGATGTGAATGTCGTCTTGGATGAAAAATACAACGCAGTCCGCTCTCCAACTTATGCACATTTGACACAAAGTTTATCACCGTTGGGTCTGCGAGTGGACGAATATATTTCGCTGATCCAAGTTAAATATATTAAATTATATCATACGTAAAAGCGTCAATGCTATCCATGTTTATCTATGGGGAAAACTCATGTGGTCAACGCACTGAGATGGCTTGAGCTGCGGGGCCGGAAACCTCGAGTTTTCTCTTCAACGTATAACAAACGCACATGCATTTGTTGTGAAGGAGATGGATTTTTTTGTGTGAGCTGTGAAGGCTGTAGCGAACCCGAAATGGTTCCAAACAAACCACGAACTGGAATATGATAAAAATATCATAATATAATGCAGCTGGACTGTTTTCCCCCATTGAGATTTCTCGTTGTAGTAATGACAAGAAGGATGAGTTCTGAAAAGTGTCTGCTGATGGGAGAAGGTTTGTCGGACGGGCCTTCAGCTGTCAACGAAAGTCATTTTTTGTACAGCAGCTGAGGTCGGGGCGGCAATACCCCAATATAGGGACACAGCTTGGATAGACAGACCGGATATCTCCCAGGTTCAAACCTTCCTGCCACCTCAAGTCGGTGTCGATTTTTTGAAGTGTCTGCTGATGGAAGTAAAGGCCAGCGGCCAATAAAAGTCAATTTTTTGTATATCTGCTGAGCAACATTTTGAGTTCAGCTCGTCAGCGTCCTAATAGTTATACTGTTTTCCTATAAACACAATAGACGGGCAGTCAAAGAATGTGTCATTCGAGGACGGTGGCCGTGATGTAGATGAATCACAAGAGAGGTAAGGTACGCAGGGAAACTGAAAAAACTTGACAAAGCCCAAACACATTTGCGCCATCTGAGATATCAGAACGTTAGCAAATCGCGTTCACATCTCAACAACGTACGCAGGGGACGAGCCGGAGAATCGATGACAGAGAACTCTGCAGTTATTATCGTCCGCGCGGTTATGTGTGTCATGGCGCTTCGTCCAAAAATGACTGGGTTACTATGAGAGTTCGTTTCATTGTATGCACAATGTAATATCTGTATTTTAAATCATAATAATATAGCATAGAAACCAAGCATATGAATAAAACCATGTGAATCAAGCTTAAATTATTTGATGGCGTCATTTTAGATAAATGAGCAGATCGTATTATTAAGACTGTAAAGGCTACAAAAACGTGTTTACTTTACCAGCAATTTAAGTTCAAGGCGCCCAGAATAAACCGCTCCTCTGATGTTTCGCCGTACTTCTCAACATCACCGTTTTTTGGGCAAAGTCTACTATCAGCAGCTGCTTGGGGATGACTGCCCTTTGATAGCCGGTATCTGTTGTGCACCATTCTTATTCCTATGGTAATAATGCCCAAGTACTTTGAGACGCTTCAACGAGACAATAACCGCTTAACCCTTCGGCGTGTGTATCTCCAGATGAACCTGCCAGTAGCGTTTCATGGATCATTAGGTTGAGGCATTTAACGGTCGGAGACATCGAGACCCTTTCATCATAGGGTGCACACTGATTACTCCTCAATATGTACGAAAAAGTATCAGGCAATTTTAGATCAGGTAAATGGGGGACTCAAGGTACTCGTACCACAATGGGTTAAACACCTTTTTTTGATATTATTTTCGCAGGAACATTGTGCAACTGCAGCTCTGTCAATGAACCGAATCAATATAAAATTAATGAATGGTTGTGAATAATGCTCGAAAGATCTGTAACGTGATTGAAATAGCTCTATTTGAGTTTATGGTTTAACAAAAGTCGAACAGATATCTTGCCCATTCAATTGAATGGTCCTTTAAAGAAAATAATCTCACCACTCTTGGTGTCTTGTCGTGCATGAGCGTGGTAAATATGATACTATCACTCCGGACGAATGTTTTTATTTGAGTGCCGCATAATAAGAATAATATTTGGATGTCGATTTTGCCGGAGACAGCACCAGGGGCAGCTGTGTCTCGGAAACGCTGAACCATTACACACCGCCCACGCGCGGCTTGTGTGCAAGATAACACAAACATTTTGTTGAACCAAGCCGAGGACACATGCCATGGTGTCGTTTGTACCGGTAGATGATGGTGGTGGTGGTGGTAGTGGTAGTGAATAGGTGGGTGGAACAACAATTTGAGAGGAACTCCCAGGGGACCTGTCCCGTTGTCTCCCTGAATGACAGCCTAACCTAGATCAGCAGTGAGAAGAGGACGTTAAGCGGACTCTTGTCGCCTCAAATAGCCTATAGGCCTATACATATAATACACTATAGAAGGACAACGAACATGAGAATTATTTAGTAGTCAGAAGTGATCGTTTGCAGATAACAAAACAAGCTGGATAAAGACTTGACAAATTTTGTCCTCCCAATGCGTCGAGCAGACAGCATTGAAAAAAATGCAAAACAATGATTCTGAACTATTTGGCACGTTCTAATTTTATAGGCAATTTACATAGCATAACATGTCATAATACATTACATTTTCAGGCGTACATTGGCAGATGTTGCGAAACTGTAAATTCGTTTGTTAAGACATTATGAAGGTAAGGATTATCCATAGCCACATTTGATGATGACCACAGGATCTATTACCGATTTATAAAATGCGGTTGAACATTTTGATCTGACTAATGTTTTAAGATTCATTAGCGACGACCGAGACGACGAGCCAATGCATAACAAATCCTCGGTCGATTTTGCGCAAGCGATCAATAAATTTCTTAAGGCAACGTGCCTCGCTTTCGTAGCTACATCAATGGATCAATTCTCGTCAATGATTAAATAACTCGAGAAATAACTGCACAGCCTCTCGTGTACACACAAATGATTGCACATAGCTATGAGTTCGGTCTATGATAAGTCTCGTCAACGGTAAGCACATCATTTGTTATAGTCGATTGTTTTCCGAGATAGGAGTAATTGTTAACACACTGCTAATAAGTCTGTTGCCTTACATTTCAATGTATGAGAATGTCCTCAGCATTTTCAGAGCATGATGTTCTATAATATGATATATATCGTCCTCACTACACTGTGAATTTACTTGCATAGCGATATGTTGTTAGTGTTGAATTAAATAAATTGGCACAATTCGCGTTGTTCGCGCCTATCGTGTCGGGCTTGTGACGATTCATTATTATTTGAGACACTCGCTGGCTTCACTCACTATTTCTATAAATTTTAATTTGTATTGTTAAAGTTTCACTGATACTAATTCTAACCAAGTCACACACAAGGCCATAAGGCTTAAAATTGGAAGGCAATCGAAAGTAATTGTCTGAAGAGAGATACCCATTGGGAAAAATGTCATATCCTGCAATAGTTTTATCAATAGCATAATAGGATACTCTTGGATTTGATGTTTGCTTATGATAAGGAAAAGGTTTATTGAATGGCGATGAATCGATTGAAAAATAATAAAATTGATCTATGGTATTGTTCAGTCACTTAGGTAGAACAACGTGTTTCTTGAGTGTTTTGCACCCAACGTCATCTGACTGAGGGAACAATTGCTCGGCGAATAGATGGTTTTCCAAATCCGATTTGTAATGCACACTTCTTGAGGCATACGCTTCTCGTTTTGAAGCTGAGAGTCAGCAGATGTTTTGACAGCACACAGATGATCGGTATATTGTCTAGCGACGGCAGCCGACTGGGGTGTCTTTTGCTGTCAACAGTGGTTGACAGTCGCCGAACTTCTATCTTTGTTGTTTACTCGTCACATGGTGTTTGGTGACGAAATTAATGTTACGTTCCAACTCCCGTGTTCTTGTGCCGCTTATTTCTTATTCTGCTCTCGGATAAGGCAGATTTGTTCGCAGAACTCCGATATTTCGGGCTGGGCCGATGTGCATAGGGAATTAACGAATTTATTTATTGGAACACCGAACATCCCCCGACTTGACGAGTGAGCTCAAAGAGAAACAAGACACAACAACTCCGGCTTCAGTCGAAATACTATGCAATAGTCACTAGTTCATTTGCTATTGAAAGGAGTTCATACAGGAATAATAATGCATTATCATGACCATTAATATTAATTTGATCATATATTGACATCATGTTTAGGTACGTACACGAGCATATATACCAAATAAAAATATAAAATAAAATATAAGATATTATAAGATATCATCATCAACGATTGTCAAAACATTATATACCCTGATACTATATAAATATTTTGAAAATCAGCAATCTACAGGCGCGCTGGTACATCATATCTGCATTCGACATAGCCCCGAGGGCCATCGCGTTGTTGTGACTCACAATATCATCGTCGGCCTTCTAACGGACATACTGCAGCTAATTAGCGACCTGCCGAGCGAGATCAAACAGCGGCATTCATTAATAGACCTTCTTTTGTATGCTGACGACCTTGTCTTGTCAGCATAGGGCGGTATCAGCTGCAGCAAGCGTCGACAACACTCAAAGCTACGTAGATAAACTGCGACTCCAGAAAATCTGGAAAATGCTAACAGCTATGAAGTTGCGCTAAGGGGAGCACTCGGGCCAACTGACCAGCTCCGACTAAGCGACAGGGTCCCCGGATAAGCTAACTCCTTCCCCTACTTGGGAGTAATGCTGACTCGAAGGGAGAACTCCCCTGGAGAACACATTACTCCAAGAAATCGAAAGGCTCTGGCCGTGGCTATGTCAGTCAAGCGACCACAGAAACTTTCGCCAAGGAAGGCGCTGGAGTGCCGCTTGCTTGAAATTATCTGACGCCTCGGCAGCTTCACGACCTCGACTGAGTGAAGCCAGCCTTTGTAAACCACATTCACGCACTTCAGTATAGTATGTCTACATGTATCAGAAATATCAGAAAACACATTACGTCCTGCTTCAGCCGTTATGCACGATGGATGAATTGGATGATTTTCGTTTGAATGAACCTGTGACAGTGTTAAATTATTTGTCGTTCAAACTGATATTAACTTGCACACTTGAATGAATTGAACAGTGGTACACGTTTATTAAAAACGAAAAGAAGTGGTTTAAATACAAAATCAATGAGGATATTCTCCATTTAAATCAGTGCTCGTCTGACAAAGTTTTAGCAGCTCTTCGATATCCTTAAGGAAATCAAGTCGAGAATCGCGAGTGCGGGACGAGGTTATCGACTTGTTTATACCTCTCCAGAACCATGGAAAAATAGATCCAGAAATAAAATCAGCTTCCATGAGAAAACGAATGGTAGTTTGATCTGGCCATATCTAGGCTATTTGAAGTCTAACTCGTACAACTGCCATGCCGTCTTCGTGGTCATGTGAGGTTTCGCTTTGTCCTGAAGAAAGAGGATAACCTTCCTTTGTAAAATTGCAGCTCCTTCAATAACCCAATAAACCTTTACCTTTACCTTTTAGATCTCATTTGATTGCTTCTGCTTAATCGAAGCACTCATTTTGACCAGCATCGAAAAATTTCTGAGGCCTCGGGATGTTGGTGAACCCGAATTTAGTGAACGGCTTTGAAAGCAAATCCCACACTAATCATTTGCTACCGTCTGAGTGACGCATGTACATCTTATACTCCTGAAAACCCCATGAAAAAAGGGTCGTGCTCTGCTGGAAGCTCTCATGTCATTACATTGAGATCTACTTGTATCGCCTGTCATAGATATCTTCATAGCTTGTAGCTTCCGAACGAAATTTGGCATACCAATTTCCCGCAGTTCGAAGTGATGATGTTATGTCGTCTTCTCAAACACATCGTCTTCAAACACGACATACATTTAGTTTTACATTCCGTTGCTCCAGTATCCTGTGAGTAGTCATTACCCGAATGTGCTCTCGCAACAGCTTCATTCTAAACTACTGTTGAAGACACTTGATCTGATCGTTTAAAGAGTTTAGAGAGTTCCTGCTAGAACCCGTTGCAAAAAAGTAGTTTGTGGGTATCTCTGACCGTTCGCTTTCTACAGCTGGATGAATGTATGTGCAAATTATTTTACGTTGAATTTAATGTCGACAAGTTCGTTTATTTAATTTGAATATCATTATCATAAAAGGTCTAATAAAGGTTACATCACCGTCATCATCACTGATATTAATCTTAGCAATTGTTTTATAAAAGCTCCAATTAAACCCGACTTACATTGAACTCAGCGTTATTTTATGTGACAATCGTGCTATGGCTGACAGTCGTAAATGTTCAGTGTTAAATGCCTAAAAGTTCTCAGCATGAGAAGAATCACCCAGCAGTGAATAGCGTGTTGAGCATTACCCATAAATGGGAAAGTCACTCTGATAGGATACTATAATTTTGAAGGCGGTTGTGAGACAGTTGCAGCATGAGCATCTATAGTAGAGCAACCAAAATCCTAACGTCCCTAGAAAGCAAAATCATATTCTCTGAGAAGGGCTACGCTGGTTATTGAAACGTGATATATTATTGTCATTAGTGGCGCACGCTTGAGTGCATCACGGCCGCAGGCTTCGGTGGGTGGCGATTTCGGTATTCAGGTCAGTGAGCCGTTGCAGAATCAGGCAGCCGACGGTGAACGGCTATCATGCAACATATATATATATATATACATAGGCATTTAGGAGAGTCTGGTGCAGTTGCTGTCTTGAGCAAGACACGAGGGGTTAGCCATTGTAAATTGATTTTTTTGTAACTTCCATTAGTCTGACTTTCCTTAATTAAAGCTAGAGGCGTCGACTAGACTACGATTACACTGACCGTTCATTTGTTGGTACTCGATTATTGTTATTATTATTATTATTGGGTGGGGACACGCTCGACCCTGCGAGTTTAGTTGAAGAGTTCTTCTTCGTTCGCTTGTTCTAATTAGCATCACGCAGACGTGTGTGTCTGCGTAATGCTAATTGAAAAACACGAAAAGCACAGATGCTCATTTTCAATACTCACTTCGGATTTGGCTGTGCACCTCTCGAGCTGACGTCTGTACAACGTTGAGAATAGTCGATATTTTCTTCGTTTTCGGAGATAGCTCTCATAAAATCGGTGTTTAAAGTAACGCAGCCTTTCAGTAACGCCCCTTTAGGCTCTCAGCCTAAAGAGACCAAAGATTCTCTCCCTCTCTCTCTCTCAGGTGCTACCGTTTCTTTTAGCTTACACCTTTCCTGTCTCCTCATTAATATCATCACAACTCCAAATAGGCGCAAAATCATAACCATCTCCAAGCGAATCGTATGAGGTGAAAAAACACACAACTTTATCAATCTGTGGCTGTAATCTACCTATTTGTTTGAACGTACTAGCGGCCTTTGTGTTCATTCGCTGCATCGATAACGGTTTCGCTTCTCCCGAGATAACGCAGCAGCGTCCCTTGTTGCAAAGCTGACGACCTGGAATACATCTTGGAAGCTCCGTGGAAGGACATATGTGAACCCAAACGGTGTATACTAACGTGCTTGTCAATAATTTGTTGTTACCAACACGAGAGCTGGCACTCATTGCCGGCTCAGCCTGGCAAAGTTTTTCCTATAGTCAGGGTCCTCCCAGCGCATAGGCGCATGAAAGAAAAGAAAAACCATTCGCTATGTTCACTCAAGAAACTGTTAGCCGAGGAAGATGTTGTTCCGAATGCTGCCTTAACCACCAGCTTTCTAGCTTACACTATTCGTGAACGTCAATTCAACGTTTTAGTCTCGGCATTCCACTGCAAAAGAAAGAAAGACTTATTGCTCTGCGTCGTCCTTCCACTGGTTTCCAAACATCTGTGCTAAGAGGTACTCGTTCTCCCTTTGCAGAAAATTTCTGACTATATGGTGTATCCACTCAAAATAGAATGCAATCGAGAGATTGCAACGCTTGAGAGGCACGCGGAATAGCTAGCAACCAGCATACACGCATATGGGGATAGTTCCTCTTAGGGCCTAGTCCTCATAGAGTTATTTGACAAAACGTCATATGGTATGATTGCTTGCTTGGGATATGCGTAGCGTTTTTTTGTTTTCGACCTAATTGTTGTGTACGACAGTGAGGCTTCATTGGGGGTGGGCGATTTACTTGATTGGAGACGATCGGTTGAATACTGTATAAATAATTTCGACATCCTCTTCGTTTGTTTTGGTCGAATACCGGACCGGGTCACTATCTGTCGTTTGCATTTCTGTATCCCAGAAAGCAAGCATAGGTGTTTTATAAAGCATTAAGGAACATAGATACGACAATCACCATTGTCATTCTCGTGAATCTGCTATGATACACTTTAGTTTGTATCCCTGCAACTATTCATTTCCATTATTAAGTATGTAGTCTTTGGTTCAACTTATCTAGGCCTCTAGGCAAAGGGTTTATGCACACTCGGCGCGCAACATCAATCCCACTGCTGCTCTGTAGGTTGTTATTTCGTAAGATTAAAAGTTGTTATTAAAAAAACGATTATAAATATTTCATATTAAGCAACTGCTGTCTTGGATACCTACCGAAAATAAACTGCCTCGTGTAGTCCAATTTGATCAGAGTTGTATATATAATCGGCTCATTTGAAATACCACACCTAGCACTCGAACCAAGAAAAATGCCGAGTTTAGTGCATCTATGCGTATTTTAAGGTATGGTCGCTATGTCTCCACTGTACAGTGTGACATACAACTTCCTAAATTAAAAAAACAACATAAAATAGTGATGCAAATGGGGGTACGACGACAGGATAATTTTGATAAAATGTTTGAAGGCAGTCGCTCCACCCCATGAGTTGTTGCCCTCCCGGAATGTTTTTAATCCCAAAAAGTCCCGGTAAAACTTAAGTGCCCCAATTCAAATCATGCAATGCAAATGTTAATGCATTCCATTGCTAATTAGATGCATATTATAGTGGCCAGTAAATCGTTTCGTGTGAGGAACTCAGGGGCGGCGGAAACTTGGAAGGCGAGCCAAATCTGCCCAGCCTTCTGCGTGCCTGCGTGGACATTGCCAGTCAAGTGCGCATTGAATTATTCTCTTAAAGCGACCAACGTCATCAGACATCTCAGCTATGTAATATATTTCTCCTGTTGAAGCTTTAGGCATACCTTAAGTAATCTATAAATCAACTCGAAATATGAAACGGATGCAGTTCGTCCATAAAAACAAAGCAAAGGCCCATGAAATGTCCATCACACTACGCTGAATAAATAAGAGATAACTATATATTCAGAGCGCGTTGCCCTCTGGGTAACATATGTAATTCATATACTAGGATATTTGGAAACGTGTGAGCTTTTTTATCCCTAGGTTGCACCGTGCGCTGGAGAATAACTTTGATTAATTTAATCATCATTTCTTTCTACCAAAATAGTTCGTCATCGATCTGAACCAAACGGTAGCCAGAAGGAGCCAAGTCGGAGGATTGCGGAGGATGCTCAAGGGGCTCCCGCCCACAGAGCGAGCGAGGTCGAGAGAATACGAAGAGTCCTCACGACATTTCCAGCCTAAGTCACGAATTTCTTTTCAACTCGTCGAACTCACATGAGTTGACGAACGTTGTCTTGGCGAAACGCCGCTCCCTTCTGTTGCCGAGTTGTGGACGTATTTTGACCACCTTTGACCTACGGAGCTTATTTTTCATTCCAAGCAGTGTTACGCTGAATGAAGCGTTGTTGCGCTAACCTCAAGTTCTTCCACGAGTTCTCGAATTCGGCAGCGTTTGGGGAATCTTGTCACGCAGGATGTGGTCGTCGACCAGGGAAGTCCTTTCAGAGCTTGGTGCGTCGCCCAGCTTCAAAATTTCCCTGATCAATTTTTTTAAACCATCCATCGCACGTGCGTTGCCTCAAAACATACTCGCCCTATACGCGAGTGCCAATCTGAAACGTTTCCGCAGCACCGTTGCCTTTTCGGAACCAGTATAACAAAGTAGCACGAATTTGCACTTTTGCACTATTCATTTCAGTGCAGCTTTTGTGGTCAAAGTAAGCGTTATCAAACAAAACTGACCGTTCTAAACGATCTAGCTTGGTCTGTTCGTTTTGTAACGAAACCCCTCACTTACAACTTATCTTGCTTGGTAGAGCAGATACTGGGGGTGCGCTGTCGAGGAGAAATGAAGAGAGTCCTACACATTTCTGAACAACCTAATACCGTATACAAATATCACTACGAGGTTAAGTGGATTTTAGATGTGGCAAGATGTAGATGTGTTAATTAAAATTAACATTTGAGTATTCGCACGAGCTGTCCTTGATGGTCCTAATCATTCTCCTACCTTCAGGGATATAATGGAACAGCATATGGTATATTAAACAATATTTTACGTTTTGGTTCGAGTCCCGTAACGAGAACTTAAACCTAGCAAAAAAAACTGCGGTTCGGTTAATAAACCAAACACTTTGCATTGTACTATTGTATGAATCTGTAAGTGTGCGATTCAAACTGACGAGCTCAAAATTCGATTCAACCTTGTTCAACTAGTCGATCTTAGCCACGTTTCCAAGTAGGAGATTAATCTTATATATGAAGTGCTTCATATTTGCCCAAAAATTTTGAACAAATTTACTTTTTTTTATTTGAAACACAAATGAATTCCAGTGTTTCCAAGATATTATTATGTGTTCCGAGAGAAGGAACAAGACGCTATACCTCTCATTCATTATATAGGACCAACTGTCAACCACTTATTAATTAGTGTGTTTCCGATATTTTATTGTAGAACATTCTAGCGTGGATAACCAGAGAAAAAAGCTGTAAAAAGCAGCAGGTTACACGTTCGGGTCCCTCGAAGTGACATATACCAATGTTGTAAATTCAATAAAGAGCCCTTTCGGGCCAAAAAACATTTGCATTGTGACGACTTCGGGAACTCCACAGCGGAAGCCGAAGTTGAAGATCATAAAATTGTGGTTTCCGGCTTATAGAATGTAATAAAATCGACTTCTTATATGACCGTTTGCAGCAAACGTATGAACGTTTGGCCGTTTGCTCGAAAAGCCATCAATGATAAGCTTCTTACAAACAATAGTTAATGGTCAAAATGCGTACAAAATGAGATTTTACGCTATTTTATATTGTGTTGATGGGCACCCGACGAGAGCCAATGATGTCGACGATGTCTGCTGCATAAAATACACTCTACCGACTTAGTCCATGAAAATACTTATCATGTGAGTAATATTGTGAGAAGGTGACCTTAATGAAAATTCGAATATCGCGGAAAGAGTACAGCATCAAACACAACAACCAAGTAAGATGTCTGACATTTTCTTGCAACAACACGCAGGGTGCGCTTAGTCTAATATAGAATTCAGTCCTTTATAGTCAGTTCGAGTTCGTACACAAAGCCAATCCTAAAAAAAACAGGAGTTTCGGAGGTATTCGCCCTCCACTGAAATCAGGTCCAACACAGACGGGTCCCACACGAATCCCACCGGTATTACCAACGGGGAAGTCAGAATTTTCAATCAGCCGTCCGGTGTTGCATCCAAAGGAGGCGGGTTGACGCCGTCCATCCCTGAACCAGAGTGCAAATATCCGACGCATGCCTCAGGTTGAGCTGAAGGGAGGTTTAGCTGGTTGCGCTCGTTGGCTGTTGCGCCATTAGTGCACAGCCGCCTGTCGCTCTGTCACTCTGTCTATGTGTGTGTGTGTGTGTGTGAGTGAGTGAGTGAGTTCGTGAGTGATTGAACCCTGTGGACCTTACAGTACGGTAGAGAACCAACGAATAGGAAGGGCCAACGAAGTGAGACAGGATGGAAGAGACGCTCACGAAGGAATAGGCGTACTGATGTTCCACAAAGTGGAGAATCAAACAGACATACAGACAGGGCAGGACAGTGGATGGCGCTGCAGCATCACATCGGCCAGAAGTGGGAGGCGAAGTAGAGAAACGCAGAGGAAGGCAACTCATGAAAACAGGCCTCGTCTACGAAGGAAACGAGCGCTTTTTCTCCACCCGCCCCCCTCTCGGCCCCTCTCTCCCTTTGTTTCCTGACGTAACTTGCAAGGCTCTAGCCCTCATTTTGTCTCTGTCTATCAACAAAAAGTCGTGGTCGTTAGGCAACTTTCGAGATCCGACACAGCAACGACGTCCACCGCTGTCATCTATTCGAAATATCTCTTTCTTATAAGTCAACCTGAAACGGACGGGGAGGAACGGTAGGGCTATTCCGTTCTAACTGCGACTGTCTACACAAACATTTGAAATTGCTTTAGTCATTGGAAACAGTGTGTTAACAGCAAATCATAGAAATAGAACAGTAGTAGCAATAGTGAGAGCATGTGTAGTATGTGTGTTCGCTTGGACGGCTCGATTGGCGAGTGTTTCGGAAAAGTTTTCAACGGATACGTACATCGGAGTATCGATATGAAACAGACGCTCGCTGTGTGAAATCGTAAATGTATTATTATATGTTCTCTAATTATGCTGTCATCGCCAAAACGAGTCAGCTAAAAATGTAACTGAAACTGTCATATGCACTACACTATACCAGCTACTATCCTTACTCGATGTGGCACCTCGCTACCAAAGGGACGGTGATTAATTGAGGTAATTATACTCGGAAGCGAGATCAGATTATGTCTCGGTATATGCATCGCAAATTCCAATCAGATTAAATTACGAACTCGTTCATTGGATAACCGGCCAAAACCAATCCGGAGAACCGAGCCGTCGTCGCGTCGGCTTTTGTTGCAGTAGCGGTATTACTATTAGTTCTAGGCTCAGATAATCGATATTTTTTCTTGAAGTCCAAATGGAGTTTAATGCTTGCTTGCTTCGTTGATATTGTTTAATAGCAACGAAGTATTAATCAAATGTATAGATACGTATTAAGGTTTCGTAATAAGGCCGGCGACAACATGACAAGAGGCGCGCTAAATATCAACAGCTAGTTGCCATTGATAACATTTTATTTCTGTCAAGTGGTGGTTAATGGAGCCACTTATCTGCATGGTCAATTTGGCGGGAGTTGATTAATTCGCGGACACGAATGTTGCTGTTTCTAACGTAGAGACCAGATTGTATCGCTAAAAGTATGTCGCTCTACGAAGAAATAAGCTTGCGTGTGCAAAGTTCGCTATTCCAATTGTTGGTGTCGTTTTGTTGGACGCTGTTTCCAAAGAACATCACTGGGAGAGTTCTAGAGCCACGTTCTATTGCCACTAGCAATTCATATAAAAAGCTGCAGCGCCAACGAGAGAAGCCCTTCGGGGCATAATCGAAATGGGACGCCTTCAACAGCTGCAGCGATTTGTATTCAGTGGCGTCCGATGATCCCATTTTTCTTTATAGCTTTCCCTTTATTTCCCGAAAAGTTGGACGGAGATTCCTTCTTCGATATCCATGTAAACCTAACCTCTACGTAACCTAACGTAGACGAGGGAAATGCGAGTATATACTCTATTTGAAAAACGTCACATCATATTCGGTGAAGGATGTCATGTATGTTTTCTTATATATATATATATAGCCCCATCTTTCCTAGTTTGGGAGAGTGGCAGGTCTCAGCCCTTCCGGAGTGCAATGGAAAGGCCTCCTCCTGGGGTCACCGCCTAACTGATCACGGAAGGCCCGGCACCAGGTAAGTATATATATATATATATATATATATATATATAAGAAACAACAGTTTGACGAGTTTTCACACGGAAGCTTGACTTGACGCGAAGACACTATGATGAAAAGGGCATTTCTGGAAGAGTGGGATTAATGTATAAAAACGTTAAATAAGTGAGTTATTCGTATGAGACTCTATGTAGGGGACGATAGAGCTCTAAGGGACAAAAAATACAGAACGCAACCCCTGTTCAACTCAACCCCTGACACGAGATAAATAATTACACCGCCCGACACCCCGCCTGACAAGTAAACATCATATAGAAGAACGTAGTCGACGTTTAACGGCATTAACGAAGGGAGTACGTTCAGACATAGCTCTATCTTAGAGGATAGCACATTTTACATGAATTTTCACCGGTGCTTCAATATTTGAAAAAGTTTTGGCGCGAAAAATGGCGCGTTATACCCCATATATATATATATATATATATATATATATATATATATATACTTAAGCATTGTATAATTGCAGCTCCTTTAATAAACCAATATACCTTTACCTTTTACCCCCGGAAAGATCCCCCAACTTTTGTCTGAGATGTTTCACGGTCTTTTTTCTGAAATTTGCTTCGCGCGTTACTAAAATGTGAGCCCTGGGAGTACAAAGCAGAATTGTTCCGTAACCGCAAGCCTTAGTTAAAATCATTTTTAGTAATTTCACTCCTTGACATAACCAGTTCGGTCTGATCTGTGCGCCAAAATATGCCATCGCGTATAGGCCGTATTGCAACCGATCACATATAATGTATCTACTCAATGTTTTGACATTAATACAACAATTTATTATTTAACTAATTGAACGGAATGGTAAGTACAATGCTTTGTTGGTTAAGCTGAGACAGTGTAACGAGAAAAATAGGGTTCATATCAGTTGGGTCCGAACCCGTGATACAATTACATAACAATCCGGTCGGGCGGATGGTGAAGCTTAACAGGATTGGCGAGATATGTTCTGCTGGTACGGGGTCCTAGCCAAATGCTACTACACACTCTGTTTTGCTCTGACCGTAGCAGTCGAGTACGTTCTTGGTATTTTATTATATCTTCCTCCATAAAAATATAAAGTCCGAACCGAGTTTAGATTAGACTGAGAAAGGTAGCTGGATAGTGCTGAGTGGCTTGCGGTGCCTTTGTATTATATGGTGTGGATCATAGGAATAAAGTACTTAAATCTGAACGCGCATAGCTGTTAAAAGTTAGTCAATGTAGGCATGCGTGGTACGGTTATCGACAACACAGGTCTGGTGGCGATCGCCAATCAGTTCGGGCTCTATATTATAGTATGACTTCGTGAAACATTTGTGTTTTGGAAGAGGTCGATGCAGCTGTCATTGATCCATGGTTGAAACTGGAACAATTCTACTACTTCGGTGTGATAATTCCAATCACTTTTCTCATTACTTCGAATACTGCGAAGTTAGTTTAGTTGGTACAATGTATAATGGGAGACGGTGTCTTTATTCGATCGAAAAGGTTCGTGGGTATAATCTCAGGAAGACTCCATCTGTCCGCATCGATTTCCTAGATTACCGTTCCCTGAAATATTGCACGTTCATAAATTTCGGAAGTATCGTCTCTCTCTCTCTCTTTCTCTCTCTCTCTCTCTCGCGTTCTTCTTCTATAATAGCTTTCTTTTTGTATCTGAGTCGCCATGGTGATGATAGCGATGTTGCAGATGTTATGTTTCACCTTCTGCGCCCCGCTGTGTACCAGCTGCTACTGCCGCTCCGGTTCGGTTTACTGCCTTTGGTGCCGATGATGCTATTATCCTCTATGGTGTTTGTAGCAGCTGCAGCCGCTGAGCGGCTGAGTTTGTTTCTATCGTATGGCGAGGGTGGCGGCGAATGAAAGACTGCTTCTTCTGTGTGCTTCTTTCAGTTCTCGCGATTCCTGAATCTTTTAAGGAGCAGATTTTTTGGAACACTATGAATTCGAACGCGTGATCACGTCACTGATGCTAGAGGGATGAAGTAGTAGACACGTCGCTACCTGTACCACTGATGGACCGAATTCAAAACTATGCCCTGCCGCCGATAAAATATCTAAGAATAAGAAGGTTAGATACAAAGAGGAAATATTTTTGTCGTGTCATCTAGCCCTTTGCCAACCATGTCATGTCCGTACGGTCGAGGAGGATGTGTGGTGCCCGTGGCTGGCCTTGAACACATCTCACCGTCCAAACTGAAGGAATACGCTAAGCGATACCGGGAAGGGCCGTGATGCTGTTGAACATCGTCAACGGTTCCAGAAGGAGGCGGTTATCAAGTATTAGCATGGCAACACCCCTCTTAACAGAAAAAAAGAACATACAAAAACATAAACTATAAACGAATGTAATTTTTCTCGGGAGACCGAACAACCGGCCTATCTGTATGCACCGAAATTGTTCAGTGTTTTTGTTGCAAGCGGCCTCAGGTCGTGTGGCCTGGTCGTCGCCTCTCGTCTTTGTACGGTAACTGAGCGTACGTTCTTTGAATACGTATGCCAACCGTGTACTATGCAGCCCTCATGAATTCACCTCTAACATAACAGACAGCATCTATCTCTGACGAGGTGGTAGGATAAGAGTTACCCTCCTAGTGGCGTACGGCAATTCCGCCCCCTTCACCCAGCAGAGGCTTTGTTTATACTTATTATGTGATTTGGGCCGAGCCCTCAGACAAATACATACTCTGCGAAATCATGCCAGTGAAAGTAAAGCAAATATTGATATTGTATAGTCAGTACTGCATAGAAGCTAAACACCGGGAATCGCCTCCTCAAATCAGAGTAGTTCGAAAGCTTTGGACTTTATCTTCCAAGTCGGCTCGTGCCTATGCACATTACAATCGTCGACTCTGCTTAGCTATAGAGACAGACAAAGGTATCAGATTTTTGAAAATAATAGCAACGAATTTCATTAACGAGCCCGCTTGGTGAAAGACTCCTTCCGTTTGCGCTGCGTGCTCTTGGAGAAACGAGACGAAATCCACATCATCACCTCGGATGTCATTCGTCCGTAATGATTCGTAACTAGTCGTACCACAATCGTGTGAAGGGTACCACAAACTTGATAGTATCAACAAATGCCAATAAAGAATCTCGACTGCTTAAATAGGAGAGATTCGTAGACCTTGATATCAGGCGGGCTAATATATATGTTTGTCACCCTATGTCAGGTATTGTCATGTACGTAATATGAATATTTTACAATGGTAGAGCGAGTCAATTCAGTGAGGCAAAAGCCAGACATTCATTGGTGTTAGTGTCAGGCATAAGTGACATTTGACTTATGGAAACTTTCAGTTCGGCATAGCACACGACAAAATCTGTGTACGAATATCTTACGATTATGTGAAATATATTTGTTCCACGTATGATCTGAGCTAGTCATGGAAATTGTTGTGAAAAGGGCTGGATCGATATCCATTATTTGCTCTTCGTATTGTTGAATAAACTGGAGACACGATGGAGTCTCTGGGAGGCAAAGGTTTTATTTAAGGAACTGCAATTTTCGCAATGCTTAAGCTCTCTTATATGTCATGTACTAAACTAAGCGAGTCATTCGCGTCTTAATTTCATCGCCTTTGTCGATTGTAAGGCCCAGTTCTTTCAACTATCGCAACAGGGAAATTTGAGATCAAACCCGGAAACAGTGTTGCTCTGTGGGAAGGGTCTTTTTGTATTGGATGAATGACACCAATCGATTGGTACGCGGAGGCTTGGCAGCAGCTTGTACACGCACCTTTGCTTAGTCGTTCCTCGCCATGATGCTGGTACAGTTAGATCACCCTTGCCCTTCGGGATAAGCTCCCTCTCTCGATGACGAGGGAGCCTACCAGTGTGGAGACACAGAAGGAGATGGTGAAGAGGGAGCTCCATCTAGGTGATACTGCCTGCTGTATGTATTCGTTACAGATATTGTCAGGGCTGGGTGCTTTATTCCGAAGTAATATAGTTTCCACCAACTCTTCTGCCGTGAAATTCTCTGTAAGGTTGGTCCTCCAGAGTACGTCCTGTTCTGATCCGCCGGCCGTCACGTTCGGCATGTCGACTGGGATTGTGTCACATGCTCTGTGAATTGACTGGAACTGGCTCTGAAGGCATTCTCTATCGGTCGGACATGGCGGTCGCATTTGTCGGTCATTCTAGAGCCAGAGATATGGTTTTTGCTGAATTTTCGATAGCAATATCATTTCTCCCTTGCGTTCATACTGCTGATTGGTTTCTCATGGGGTACGTCTTTATGATGACTTGAGTTCCACCATTATTGGCGCTACTCTACGCCGGTCACTTTTTTTGTTTGCGGGCTGGTGTTACGGGGAGGATCATATTCAACCTAATGGGTAGGTGTGGTGCCAGTCCCCTCTTTATAGCTGGTCCTCTCCCTAAGTATAGGATGTCGGGGTCCGACATGAGATGACCTGATTTTCGACCTCACTCAAAAAGCAGATTTTTTTTTCTACCAAAATAGTTTGAGGAGTTACCCCCCTAAGTCATGAATTTTTTTTAAGCTGGTACAACTCGCATGAGAGAGTAATAAAGCACCACCCCTACCTGTTGACGAATAGCGGACGTGGTTTGACCACTTTTCTTGAATTCGATCAAATGCGCATAGTTACAGCCGTGTTGGCGTTCTCTCCTTGTTTTACAAGCTCAAAGTGGATAAGTCCTTGAATATCCCATCAAAAACAAAGCCACAAAAAGCCTGCAGAGCCCACCAACAAAGCTTATTGTATAATCCAAGGCGGTGTAACGCTGAATGAGCGGTTGCTATGCCGACCCAAAGTCCTTCTGCGAACTCTCGAATGGTTATTGTAGGCGTTTCGGGAATCTTGAAACAGAGGATGTCGTCGTCGTCGACCACGGGAGGCCTTCCAGTCCTTGGCGTACCATCCAGGGCGAAATCTTCCGTGTACAGCCCAGGTTGAAATTTTTTGAGCCATCTCTCTCGCATATGCGTCGGCTCGCCGTGTAGACGGGCGGCATTTCGAAAACTTTCTGCGGCCGTGTTATCTTTTCGAAACTCGTATAACAAAATATTACAAATATGAATTTTTGGCTAGTCGTTTCATCGTTTTTGAGGTCGAAGGAAGCGTTATCGAACGCAAACCGCTCTCTCAAATGATCTTGGCTGGTAACGCACCACCGGTGTGGTGTCGAGGAGAGGTAAAAAATGCACATTTCCGAACAACCTAATTGGTTGTACAGTCGAGGTCTCTGGGTCCGTTCGCGCCAGCGCCCGTGGGTGATGGCGTTCCTCCTGTCGTTCGATCTCCCACTATGGTGGTCTGCTCCCATGGACCACCACCGTCTTTCGTGATCGTCTAGGTTGGCATGCGCCTGTGCCCAAACCTTTGAGCGCCCATTCGATCCATAAAGAATTAATAGCACGTCGAGCTATTTATTATCCTTGTTGAAATTGACATGAAATATAAGGTTGATTCATAATGTCGGTCATCTTTGAAGTGATGTAGGTTCACTAAAATGAACTCTATGGGTTTCAAATTTGCTGGGCTGTTTTACGAATCCTTTCCACAGTAGCACTACAAATACACATGGGTCTCTTGAATGAAAATGCGGTCCAATCAACTTGAGAGCTTGGTGCCCACTTGGAACTAGCCTATTCAACTACTGTACGTCGTATACATGTGATAACAAAGGCGCAACAGGAAGGAAAATGGGTTCTGCATGAACTTACTAAAGATGCCTCGGCACCCGTCTCTCCATTTACTTGCTCAGCAAACAAAGAAGAGTTTTCTGTACACGATTGCTACGAGAGATGAAAAATTTATATTCTACCATGATCCCCAACGCAACAAGGACTGTTTGGACTCAGAATTAATGGCCACAATGTTACGCTGTGCATTGGGTGGGATTAGAAAGAGGTGCTCTGTTATGATATGCTCAAAGCTGCTGAAACAATCAACGCAGACAGTAAAACAATCCAATTCAGCAAACTAAGCCGAGACATAGAGCGGCAAAGGACAGCAAAAGATCAAGTATTTTTTAAAGGCTGATTCTCAACAAACAAAAATTTAACGTCCGCTTGCTTCGTAAGCTTTCCATAAGCAAATGTTCGTTTGAAACCTGAATGCAAATGTAGGGATCGAACCCGTACATCCACGAGTTTCATCGGATTGCAAGGCGCACACGAATACAGCACACCAAAGGGGGCTCAACGGCGCAAGGTCATATCACAACCTGATACCTCTAGGGCCCATGTTGCTTTGGCGACGGTCCTACTATAACCGACCTTAGCTGCGGGAGTCTACCGCATCCGGCGTATAGCCCAGACATTACTCCATCAGATTATTATTTATTCAGATCCATGGCATGCGTGGGAAACGTATCAGGACGAAGCAGAGGTCCGAAATTGCCTGGCTGGATGGATCGCCTCCCATGACGAGGTGTATTTTCACAGCGGGATCCACATGTAAACTGATCGATGGGGCGAGAGCCATAGAAAGCGAGGAACACTATATTTATTAAAATTCGTTAATTCCTTCAGGGGATATAGCAATTCAAAGTTAGTCAAAAAACAGCATTACTTATGTATCAACCAAATAATAGTAATAATTGTGTAAATTATAGAACCCACTGCGTCTAGATGTGCTACACACGAGGCTCGCCTGTGATATAAAAGAGATTGAGAAAAGAATGGTAAATAATTATATATATATATATATATATATATATATATATGATGCAATGTAGAAAAACCGACACCTTCTTCAAAAATTTGATATTTTAATTTACCGAATATCTCGGCATGGACTCGACCGGAACTATCTAGACCATTTCGTGAGTGGTGACGTATAGCAATTGATCGATAATGTTATATTGTGACAGGGACAATACCACTCCTCCTATAATATAGTATTTAGTGCATATACAAATCCATATAGTAGAGTAAAATAAAATTCTGATGAACTTCTCAAACTACTGCTTTCGTTCAGTGTGCATACAATAAAATGCAATCCGTTATTATTCAAAAACGGATTTCTCTATACGATCACCAATACTAACACAGATGGCTAATTTTTATAAAAATTCATTTGACCTATTCTGCCATATATGGTTATCAAAATTTCCGAGTTTGATTTCTTCTACATCATGAAATTCGTCAGAGACTCGACGATACCTTTTCGCTCGAACCCCTTACTGTATTGGCTGTACATCGTTGCGGACTCTCCAATACGCGTAAGGACAAACAGCAAGGTCAAAGTAGGACAGGCCAACCAACGAAGTCAATAGTAGCAAGTATACAACTGCGGGGTAATCGTATTCCTCTTCGTCACCTCTACAACGTATGTAGGAATGAACGTATATATTATATCCCAAATATCCACCCATCCTCTGCAACAGCAGCAGCATCTGCCCGCCTGACTGTCGAGCGACGGCGGTGATTCAGTCGGTGGCGGTTGTAGCGGTGGCGGTTAGAGCATGTCTGGCTGCTCTCGCTCACCCGTAGCTCTTCGATAGCTGTACTATACTGTGGCCCTTTCCACATCAACGTCTCCGCTGGCCATATGTTGCTTACACAAGATGCGGTCGAATCCCTCACCCCACACAGATTTCCGGCGCCCGAGCGCCGAAACACCTTCAAGCCTCGTTTACTTTGAACGAAGACTGTCTAGTATTGGCCTTGCCGGCTGGTTGCCTGCAGCTGCCACCGCAGAAAGGGCAGAACTGAATGATGCTTCCGTCGACGTCCCTGCCCAACGGTAGCTAAGCACAAGTCTTAGCCATGCAAAGCAACACGTCAACCACACAGTCTAAAAAAGGGAATCTCTGCTATTTTAGTTGTTCTATAAGGTTAACGAATTGCAGCACTTCGTCGAGCATACAAGTTCTTTGAAGGTCTCTCTTGTTTAGCCAAGGAACTTTTCCTTCGTTGCACAAAGCTTATTTTCCCGAGAAGATCATCCTACTCTATGGCATACCTTGCTCTAAAGGCGCGCCAACGACCTACGATTTGTGGCTGATATAAAGGGTTCAATAGCCAGAAAGAAGTCAGGGGATTTTTGAGCCGCTTCGATTTTGAACAAGAACAAAATACGTCTTACGATTCACATCAGCAACTATCACTTATCTTTCCCCCCGACTGTCAATCTACCTTTGCCTTACTTAACGGGGGGTGCAATATTCAAAAGGAGCAAGCAACCCCACCTGCCGAAAAACACAAGATAAGGTTTCTGAAGAAAATTACTAGTTGCCTTAGCTTCTTACTGTATGATAGCGTTCGTATGATAACATGAAGCTGTAGCATTCGTTCGCTTTTCTGGAATTGAAGAGGCAGGACTTCGAGGGTACGGCCATATAAACGTTGTAGAATATGAAAAGCTGATATAGCTGGATTATCAATATTCGAATGACAGATCAGAAATGTAGGCCGAGGGAAGACCTAGATGGAATCAATGGACGACCTATGACAGATGTCTAGCGCAATTACGCTTAAATATTTCATTAACAGGTGTCCCAAAAATTGGGTAGCAAATACGGCATTAAGGAGTCACTGCCATGGGTAGAATACATTGGTTTGAAGAAGAATGAACAAATTAGCATCACAATGGTCCTTTCACAATTACATGCAATTACACGAGGCCATTCAGTCTGGTATCCCTGTTGTAGCAGCTGATGCTATTTTGAGAAATAATATAAAATGTTCAGTGGAGTTATACTCATCAACCTTATACTAGCGTTACAGGCTCGGATAACAAGGTAGTTACCCGGATATCCTGTATCCCAATTGTCGAAGAGCGATTTTTGTCTGCATCGCACGGTCAGTTCAACAGGAGCCGTTAATGACGTTGAGTAAAGAAAGACGTGTATGGACCAATGTTGAATGAAACAATTACTATCCATTCAATACACACGATTCGATACAGCCTCAAACTTGGCAGTTGTTATAAGGGAGACGCGAGAAACCTCAATCAATCAATGAACGGGCCACCAGAAACCCTCGCTAACGACGAGTCGGGAAAGCCGATGAGATTCGATTAGTAGAAACTCGATCTGTCCACTGAAGTGTTGCCTGGGGGACTGCCTCTGCGCGGTGCAATAGTTATAGTGCATTGGAACATAAGAATCATTATGACAAATGGTTGTTTGTCATCTTTCACGTAAATAAACATTGTCCGGTGGAAGGTCTGGTTCTATCCGCGTCGTATATTATATTACAGGGCCACATGTTAGAGAACTTACAACATTGAGTCACTTCGTATCGACAGGATAAGAGATTTAGAGCGAAAGAGATAGTGACGTCGAATAACATATGCTTCATAAATCTGTGTAGGTCCACTGAATATGCGGTAATAGCACCAAATGAGTAGGTCCGGAGAGGTTAGAGAGAGAGAGAGAGAGAGAGAGAGCGGGGGAACCTCACATAGACGCAGGCTGCTGCTGCTGCAGCTGCATCTGGGGCTCAGCGACATTTACGTGCACGCAACGCAAATCTAATCCGGCCACTTTCTCGCATTTACAGCACCCACCGACCTGCATTGACCCCGTTATAACTCGGTATAATTTGGACACTCAAGGCGCACTTGCTGCCCCTACTAATGCTACTGTCCGGTTCAACGGCAGAATTGCATGGGCTGGCTGTCCGAAGTATGGCCATGTGCACCCCCGGTTGGTGGATGAATGTACCTACATCCTACACTGGACTGAGCGAGTCCCTGGATGCACGTCTGTCTCTATCTATGTATATTTGTTTGCCTCTCTATGTCACGGGCAGGGTCATGAAGCCGGTTCACATAGAAAGCTCCGTTTATACTAGGCCTCCTGTTGTACTGCTGGTTCACATTTAACACCTGCTTTGGTAGCTCTACTCATGGTGGCAGTCGATTTGTTATTCTTAATTTGTTCTTTTGAAAAAATAACGACGTTGCGTTTTTTAAAAAGCTTTAACATCACTGTTATGATATTAATACTAAGAGCTCTATATAGGTAGCATAAGGCGATATTATAGTTAGTTATATATTACCTGGAAACTAGAACATCTTATATTCTAGCAGCATTGTAAAATTGCAGTTCCGGAAATAAAACGCAAATGTTATGTTATGTTATATATATATATATATATTGTATCTCATGATGTATAAAAACAAATAAAGATAACGATGTTCTGTATATGTTGTGTGGTTCCTGCAGACAACGGTTTACAACAGCTGTAGGATGCCATATATTCTCTGAGCACGGCATCACGATTTCTGTTTCGCTGCAACACGATGCTATGGCTCAAGGACACCATCACCACCACCACAAGGACTACTATTGTTCCTTGTACTAGTGCTGCTACTACTACTACTGTACAGCCATAATTGCTTAGGTCTGTACATTCGATTAGAGACCAAACACAAGATAATAGTGATAGATACATAGTTTTGTATTATAATAAAATGGTCGAGATGATATAGTTGCTGTATTCATATGTTTTCCATGTAGATTTATTTTTATTATATTTGCTGGTTGACCTCCATATATTGTTATCATAGAATTGATGCCGTTGAACCGAGGTCGACTGTTCTCGTTATCGTCTTTACTTCACTATCACTATCCTCCTACAAATCCTTCTCCGGTTGTTATTGTGTCGTATTGTCAGTGAATTAGTCGGTGGGAAGCCGGTTACACCAGCCGCAGTATCCCGGCATTCGCGACGTCTATCTGTCCATCTGTCACCCGTCTGAATACGGCGATAGCAGAGGCGGGTAACGCTACAAGGTAACTAGGGCGGCACGAGAACAGCATATATATATGTATATATATATACTGGAACAGTATATATACATATATAGAGCTGGAAAGGATCAGTAAAGCTAGCAACCGAAGCCGAAATGCCTCGTAGGTCGGTCGGTCTGTCTGTCGGTTCCGTCGCTTCCGTCGCTCGTGCCTTGGTTGCTTCGTTGGCTGATGTTAAATTATTGATGGCGAGGGACAGGCTGACAGATACATCAGCTTTACACGGTGGCCGCTCCTTGCTCTCATTTCTATGCAGTCAAGCAGAGAAATAGGATCGTCGCATTCAAACAGAAAGACAAACAAACAAAAAAATTGAATACACATCGAAGAATGCGGGGATAAGGGCGGTATCCACAGGTATACCGCACATATAGGGGCATATGAATCGATTGTCGATGCAGAGAGCAATAATTCGCCATGCGTCGCGTTGTTTGCTAGAAAGAAATTCGAGTATGACTACTACTAGTACTACTACTTTTACTGGAAATCTATAATATAAAAAAAATGCATTTATTATAATATATTAAACGTTACAATAGGTCGGAATTTCTAGGGAGTGTTCTAACGGTGGCGCGGATCAACCTATGGTAGACCCGCTCGAGGAAGTTCGCAGTGAGAGGGCCGTGCCCGCCCAGGGTCTCAAAGGCAAGGGGGGAAAACAGGTGCGTTGCTTGGAGTGCGGCGTACTTCCTTAGCTTGCCCGTTCCGCACGCGCTACTGCGTAACCGGGGATGGTTGCACAGTGGTTGACATAAGAAGGTTATATCGTATCATATAATATAAATGATACGAATTACTACTATCATTATACTAACTAACTGTTGGTCAAAGAAACTTGTAGAGTCTGACTTTGTTCTTAGAGACTTCTTTACTTAACTGAACGACGTGTCAAGTCATCCCAAGGCCAATGTGCTGTTGGATTTTAAATCATTGACAACTGATGACAGTGTTAGGTTCGCTTGACTTGAGCGTTCCACAAGCTATTCCACGCTATCCAGTTATTTAGTAGAAGATGAAGAAGATATGCGATAGTGTTCACTGTAGCTTATGACTAAGCTTACCAAAAATACGTCTGTGTGTGTGTAGGGACACACATGCGAAAAGCATATGGCTTATCTTTCAAGCTTCTTTCGAGGGGTTAAATTCGACACTATGTACGTATTACGGGTAAGGAATGAATGTCCCCCTTGCATATGCACACACTGATCAAACGTAGCTGCGCAATGAACGGAAAAGTTGGAAACTCAACTAAAAAACCCATTGATCCTCAGGTGGGAATTGAACCAGCTGGGGAGCACGATTTTGGTCACTCACCCATACCGTTAGCATTTCTGGTTTCACATATGAAGCTATATTCATTTTGGAGAAGAGGCCAAAGTCATCTTTGCGACCGATTCGTTCATTTGCGTTGCGAAAAAAATTCCTTAGCATTACGGAAAGACAGCCCAGACTCTCCAAGTATGCTGAGCCTCCTCGAAGCTTTCCGCAGGTTGAGTCTGAATGTCAAGTTGAGTATAGGTGGGATTGGCGTCGGCATCAGTATCAGTGAGCGGCTTTAATTTGTCGACACATTCTCGGGGTTTGCAATGGTTAATGTGTCTACTGGGCTCGGGAACATAAAGTTCTACAAAAAGTAGCTAAGATAAGGGTCTTACATGTCATCCACATTCCTGCAAAAGTTAAATATGTGGGTCGACAAGATTTGAGAGAATCCCCTTTGTATAAGTTCAATTCATCATCTTCGGATTCTACATGGAATGAAATTGTCTCATGATCCAATTTAAAAGGCAGCGGTACAATATCAAAATCTTCTATGACATCAGGGTCAGACGTTAATAGTAGCACAATAAGTTCAGCCGCACGCTCATCACCAAGACATGTTATCACTCAGGGACGCAAGGGTTCAAGCAAATTCAGTTACTTGATAAATGTTTACTCCCACCTTCTGAAGTTCGTTCGATAACAGCAAACAAAACGAAACGCAGAGTTTTTAACAAACACATTAACAGCAACTGCTTCGATGTCAAGATTCAGGTTAACAACATAACGCTCTATCGTGTCTCAATGGTTGAGGATAATAATACATCCCTACCCAGGTCTCCACGATTTCTACGAAGTACGTCGTAGCGGTCATCAAGGCACAATTCACCATCTTTTACGAAGTGCGACAGCCATATCTCGCTTATCATAAAATGTCAACATTGTTGACCAAGGTATAGATGGCTAGATTATCGCAACTCTTGTTCTTAGTGAGCGACCAAACACTGAAAAAGATACAGAGAATGTCCAGTGGATGTTCCCAGACTGGGACAGTGTTGAAAAAATGCTGTGTTGGGTGACACAGAGATTTCTGGATGACACTGTTGACTATCTGCATGATTCGGGGGAACAGTGGACGAGGTTTTGCGACGGGGTCTATAGTTACCCAAGCTTTTAACTCTATGGAAGTCACGATGGTGAGCCGCGAACGAGAACTGGAACATCTCGACGGTCGGGTATGAAGAAACTTCGTTGTTTTCGACGACGGCTTATTGCGATATTAAAAAACTTAAAAAAAAACTTAAACTGAAAATACCTGCGTAACTTCGACACAATTTGAATAGTCGCAATAGTTGGCCTCCACGCGTTATGGTGAAGTCTATCATTCCTGAAGCCTTCAGATGGAGCATAAATGCCGATACATCTATGTTTATTAAATTTATGGCGGGGACGGAGTAGGATCTGTTTAATAAGTTCGTTGCACTTGGCCACTTCAACGCTATAATGAACTTATTCGCGAGAATCATAGACAATCGGCATGGAGTGGAACTTAACAGTTGAGTTTCTAAACGTTCATAAGAGCCGACGAACCCTTCGAGTAGGGCACATATGGGTGCAGCAGCAGAAGATGATGGTTGACAAACTCTGTTAGTCTGACGTGCAAGAATATTGAAAACGACGAATGAGTAGTCAATGATGTCGATGGAACGGATATTTTTCATTGCCCAAATCCATCCACGTATTCTGCAACACTTTGTAAAAAGGTAAATATACAAATCTAAGGGAATATATAAATTAGTTAGAGGAAATCACTCTCTAGGCATTAGGTCAATAAACGACTGGAAGTAAAGGATGTGATTTAATCCATTACGTAATGTAGATTGCGGTCCGAGCATTGCGGTACAACGACGTCTTCTTTGCCGTTCATATGAAACAGATGAAATTCTCAAACAGATTCTAGCAGTTCGAAGCCGAAAAAAGACCTAAGGGACACAAAATAAAAGTCAAAGAGCTTACTATGAAATGCAATTTGTCTAGACCGACTTCTAGCTGCTATTCGTAGAAAAAGTGTCATATATTTATCTTACATATTGTATAATCTGTTCTTATTTATAAATTTAAAATCCGAATAATTTTTTATTTACGCCAAATTTAGAACCTACGGTTGGTAGGTTCTAAATTTGGCGTACCCAGTTTGGAGGTTTAAACAAAAGAAAATACATATATGTGTATATATATATATATATATATATATATTATTTTTATTTTTTAATGCGAAAGTAACGACGCATATATATTATATATATATATATATATATATATATATATATGCTGCACACAGCCAGATAGCCTAAGACTGCATACACATCTGTTAGATGTTTCAATCTTGCTATTACGTGCGGCTACGATGTGAAATGTACAAAACACGTACAGAGGGGATCCGAAAAATCATCACTTTCGGATGTTTCAGGAGGTGGGATAATAATAAAAATATTCTATCGTGTCCGTGAACATCGACTGTCACTTCCCATATTGGCGCACCCTCGCGGCCCTCGCTTGCCGCGTCTTTATCTGTTCCTCGTCATCGTCGTTTGTCATCGCCTGTGAATGGGATGACTTCGTGAATGAGGTTTTCCCTTCGTTCGTTCGGTGAGTGGTTGTGCTTCTGCCTTCGCAGTTCCTGGAGTGACCAATAATAAATAATATCCCAGCGTTGGCCCTTTTCGCTGTACTCGCCTTTCCTTTGAAACGCCTCCTGCAGATAGCACTGAGATAGCCTAGTTATTGAGGCCCTAGAGTGAATGAAGTGGTGGTATCGACAGAGCCCATAGGAGGGGAAGCTAGCCGTAACTGATGGTGTTGAACAATAGTTTGTAACAGCCACCTTCATAGAGCAGCTAATTTTTTGTCGTTCAAAGAGCAATACTTTTCGCTGAATGACGGAGAGAGGAATGGCACACTAACGCTTAACCTATGTAAACTGGAATAAGTGAACTTATTATGATACAAAAATACGATGAAATCGAATTGCGCAAGTGAGGCAGTGAAAAGTTGGACAATGAATGGATTGTATTAAAAATTTATCACATTGCCTTTGTGATAATTCCTGTGTATTTATAATACTATCTATCTGTGAGCAACTAGTATTGTTGCAAAATAGAAGTTTTGTCGCAAAAAAACTTGGAATAGGTGGCAATTGCTCTATTTTACATATCTGAATCCACCTTTATTGACCTCATACACGAATTTTCAAAAAAAAAATGGTAACAGAGGGTGAATCTTCAGGGTGAATTACAAAAAAGCAGCGAAAAATTAGCTTCGATTTTTGCATAACACACGAATTTTTCTTTTTTGTAGGAAGCTTTAGGTGTATTGTTTTAGCTTGCATGAATACATCAAGTATAGCTTAAGATTCATCATGTGTAATGTCCATGTTAGACAGTGAGCACCAACGTCAGGCATTTATCCATCCTCAAGTAAAGTATGATGATGATAAAAGTGTTTTTACGTACAGTTTAAGTAAACATGTTTATGGAGGCGACATTTTCACGAGGAAGGTCTTGAAAAGTGCCTGTCGATAAATAGAACTGCTCCTTCGCGCAACGACATTGCAAAAGCAACGTGAAAATATTTCGGCAAAAGTAGGTTTACAGTTTGGTCCTGCCACCTAGAGAGGTGTATCGTGCTCTACTAAAGTTCCTCACGGCAATGTAAATATTTGACAGGGAAACTGCTATTAGCCTTGCAGGATAAGTGTTAGAAGAGTCGCATTATGCAAACTGAAACTCCACTCGGGGAGAATGTATTACTCCGGCCTGGCGTAGAAGGCCATATGATAAGGCGTAGTGAGTGAGTGAAGGGCCTAGTAGAGGAGAATACGAGAGCGTTTCTGGTGAACGCCATCTCAAACTCCGGTATCATACCAATGGCTCCGTAGAGAGCCCTTCAGCGTTAGGGTGTGTACAAGGATCGCAAGGTTCGTTGTTTCTCATTCTTTCTAGGGAAGGACAGACCGATTGCTCAGGTTGACATTGGAACGAGGACCAGGTGGTTGTCAGTTTATGCTTAACATGGTCCGATATTTTAAACAAGATGCAACACGTTATCTGCTTGTCCTTGATGTAATCCAGTAACAGAACCTGGGACCATATCGAGCGCGAGGAGTTGCAAAGACTAGTGTACCCATTGGTTTGGTTTATCGTGACGCCCCTTCGGTATTTTCTCCCTATTGATGTTACATGTAATTCAGGGCTGAACCAGGTATATTAATCCTTATCTTAGGTACGTTAATCTAACTGATCAAGAATAAAACGTCCATAAAATGAAATTGAAACGACTTGACTAAGAATCCATCTTGACTTTTCCTGAAGATGTCATCGTGTCTAGAGCGAGGTGGGCGGATCGCCACTAAAGCATTTCCAATTACACAGATACCTATTCAGTACTGTTCCAGTGGTCACCACAAAAGCCGCTCTACGGAGAACTGACTGAGTCGCGCCGGGAACAAGGCGACAAGGTTATCCCAGAAGCAGATGACCACCCACAGAGACCGCAGTCATAACCGTTATTTCCTGCCACAGGGAGCATGGGGCTTCATTTTGAAAGCCCCCTCAGAGATCTGAGACCTGACCGACTGGGCTATCCTCACACGTTGCTATCCCTTGACCGACAGAACGGCCGTGTCGCAAACCCCATTCCCAACCTTAATTTTCCACCCCTGCTCCACAAAGCCCAATATGTCCCAAACTAAGCCAAATTCACTATCTCTGCCATTTTCTCTTTACATTATTATTATTATTCACATTCGCATTCGTGGTTGACGTCGCATGCGTGAATGACCGAATGCATTATTATTTATAATAAACAAATAAGAAATATACAGCGAATCGAATTGTTATTTGAAAGCAAATTCAGTAGCACGAGAAAGATATATATATTTGCACGCTTTATCAAACCCTACAAGTTAGCATCTAGGTTTGATAAAGCTTGCAAAAATCTTCAGCAGAAGCGAAGATTAGAAGGTGATTCCCAGCGCCGTAAGGTAGATGAGTTTGTAAGTGTCGAATGTGACGAGATGGTCAATATAATCATTTCTGGGCAATAATCTGTTGCCCAGTAAATACAAATACGCGTCGTGAAGCGTATAAATAGTTTAAAT
This sequence comes from Stratiolaelaps scimitus, assembly GCA_019614645.1. Lineage (NCBI taxonomy): Eukaryota > Metazoa > Arthropoda > Arachnida > Mesostigmata > Laelapidae > Stratiolaelaps > Stratiolaelaps scimitus. The sequence continues at coordinate 802,123 of JABWDB010000067.1, read as the reverse complement.
AGAATTACCAGTGCAGTAACGCTAAGCATCGAAAAGAGGCTGAGACGTGAATAACACAAGGGTGTATTGAAGTATTCCATTTTATGATTGTTCTCTTATAACTGAAAACTTGTCATGCGATAGTAGTATAAAACTGGATAGACCATACAGCGTAACCGCATTGTTAATGCAAACGTTTACCTTAGGTATATCCAGAGAGAAAATGCAATTTCTATTTTATTGAGAATCTATAGGAAAGGGTGTTCTTAAATTGTCGCCCACCTTTATAACTGGATATATATATATATATATATATATATATAATATATAATATTAATGCCTATATCGGTAGAGTAAAACCACTTGGAGCATTCCAAGTGTTACAAACACAAGTTGGTTAATGTGTGCAAAACTCTCTGTGTACCACATACACAATCGACAAAAATATTTTACTGGCAGCAAACTTCATTCTCTTCATGCACGTAATGGGCTGTATTTAATTTGCAAGCTATCACCAAGCAAATAGGCGTAAATGACGATACAAAGGCAACGGGTTGGCGCACAGCGCTCCACTCGATTGCCAGTTGTTTCAAAGACACACAAATGTATTAATCCCACTTCTTGTAGTTGATTCTAAAATAGCAACGAGAGCTGTCACTTCAGTTATTTTAGCTAAGACGGGAAATGTGGCGGGAATTAAATTTCATGAATGAATGCTGCCTCAGTAGAGACAAATAATGTTATCCTCATTATACTCATTGGAATTAAAAGCTACGTGAAAACTAGTTCTGGGCATTTTGATGACAAGTTCACCTGTCAGCTTATTCAGAAGCGAGAGATAGATAAATAGATGCATAAATAAATAGGAGTTATCCAGTCATTCGCGGACATGCTCATTTTATCCTGTAACAGTTATTCTATTCCTTTTAAACACGTCGGTGGGGCGTATGGATTTATGAACGCACATCAGAACAAAAACTTTCTTCAGAAAAGCCACATCATCAATCGATGAAAATAATTCACGCGATGAAGCCACTGGTTGCGTTAGGTTTCTAGAAAGAATGGTCGATTTCGCGATGTCGAGAGTGTCGGGCCAACTCCGTAACAATGCCAATTTCCCTTCAGGAGAGGTACCCAGAAGCGGGGTTTGTACATGTACACCTGCTATATTCATAACAGTCGGGCTGGTTAGAGATGTCGGAGTACTTTCTCCGAATCCGTATAGGAGGTACAGAAGATAAGAGCTCAGGCTCTAGTTGGATATCGCCTCGGGGCAGGGCGTTGTAGGAGTCTCCCGGTTGTATTTTTCAAGATATAGAGGATACTTCGCTTGCCTTCATACTGCCCCATCCCACGAAACGGTTCGTACAGCCATGGTAGTCAGACAGTCAAAGAAGTGAGCGTATGAGGTTGGGCGCCGCTGAGAGAATTCTCATGGACCAGTGGCGTGTGGTCTGGTAGTTGTCTCTTTTATTCTTTCACTGTCAAAGTGGAAAAAGGGCAGCTGGCCCATAGCGGGCTTAGGAGTTCCGTGAAGACATAATCGTTATCGGGCCTCATTATTTTCATCGGTGATACATTTTTAACAATTTACATAATCTTAATATTTGTCTATATTCTCGCTTAATGCATGCTAGAAAAGAAGCAAGGACAAGTATAATTACGTAGGAATTAGTGCAAGAAATAGAAATACTAAAACCTAAACGTAAAGCAGGCCAACTATAAGATGACTAAGAATGCGAATCCAATATGGTCACGCCCGCCTAAACTCTAATAAAAATGTTCTCGTATATATAAATATATATATATGCAGATATTAGGAAAACTTTAAACATAAACCACGTTTACTGAAGAGAGTGTATCTTCAACTGTCAATTGAATTTCCGAGCGCAAACGCATAGAAAACGCCATCAACGACAAAACGAATGCACAAGACGTCCTCCGCTAACACCATACGTTGTTTCCTTTCAAACTGAATAGGTCTCCGAGTGCATGAAATCCTTAACAATCTAGAACGTCACCCTTATGCCGCCCGCACACGTGTATACCACGGAAAGACCTCCTGCCGTGTGAGCTGCCTTCGTTTTCGGTAGCGAGATTCTGTACCCCTCGTATGTCTACACCGCCATTTATTCGAATGAATGACACCGACACTATCCTAGTTGAAATAGCAGACAGTTTTGCCTAGCCAATATTTTGGTCGCTCCCGATATTTTTACAAGTTGTTTTATACCCATTCGGCTTAAGCCCAGCCTTCCACGAGTGTTGCACAGAGCGAACCTTTCTTTTTTTGACAAATAGGGACTTTTCTGATCCCGCGAACCAGAGTGAACCTCTGAACGAAGTGGAGAGGAACACGTAATGGATGGGCGGCTTTGTAAATGATGAGATTATAAGGAACTTCGACAAGAACGCCCTCTTCATTTCCGAACTATTATCTATGGTACTAAACTCTTGGGAAACCGTCCCATGGTTTTTCAAGCGTAATTAGACCGTCGTACCTATCTTCCTTGTCGTGGACCGTCGATATGTAGAGTGCAGCTTATTATAACTAGAGTAGCTTACGACTGTAAATGAATAGTAACGAATATCTCAACCAGGCCTCTTTAGAATCATTAGTGACTGGGGATAAAGGCGAACGCGGTTGACCTGAAACTACAGCCGGAAAGGCTTAAAAAGCAGCCTCTTAGGGTTTCACAAACCCTGAACCTAATATCTTCACGGTGACAAGCGGTGTCTAGGTGTCTGGCTGTAAAACGCCGAAGGCTGCAGACTCCAATCCAAGACACAACTTATTCAACATGAGTGCTTAAATAAAAAAGGTGTGCTTAGATGATGAGCGATAAAATGTATGTTTTCACACCCATATAGCCATGCATCTAGAAGCTAAAATAAAGAGAAATTACATCATAATTTAGACGTAAAGGTGTTCTCCCGAACCATCAAACCTGTTCCCCATCAATAACATATTTCAGTTTTAACTAAACTTAGTGCAAATGAAAAGACACGTCAACGACAATAGCATGGGAGTGGAATTCGCAATCATTTTTCGGGCTTCAACGAAGTTGATTAGTCATGACGACATGTGAGAAGAAGGTCCAAGAAACTCTTCTATTGATGATATGCAATGGGCAAGTTTGACATCATATTGAGCTTTGGAGTACGGATCTATTGAGCTTTGGAGATAATAACTAACTAACTGCGTCAAAGCCAAGTTACGATAATTACGTATAATATGTTTTGTGTACTTAGACCAGCAGATGGTAGTAACAACAAAGCACAGTTTAAAACAATTCCCCCCCCCCCGCTTAAATGTCAATACTCGAAACGGTACCTGGAGTTTATCTCGATCGCAGATAAACGACATTGCCGATAGCTAGCGATCGATTGCTACCCACTAAACCCTAAGGCTCTATTATTACCTCAACCACGTTTCCAAATTATCGCTTACTTTGCATAGTATGAACAACGTCACAATAGAAAGTGCTTGAGAATATGGTTCGAATGCTGTCGTTCGACGGTCGCATCGCAACCCCCACAATAGAATTTCTCTTGTCGATCGTTACTGGGACTCGGAGCAATCATAATGGCATGAGGTATCTTAGCATGTATTATGATACATGGCTTCTGATATTCATATTCTATTATTTCCATCATATACTATATGGCCTGTATGTTAATCTTTAAAGTCATGGACGGTATTTGCTTAAACATTTGTGGGATTAAAAAGTTAAACCATAGTACCCGGGCTGGGTTCTCCAACCTGCTTATGTGGAAGACTCTACATTAAGGACTTTCGACGGAATATATTTGCTCTCCGAAGCTACGCTTTAGTCAACTCTTTACTGCAGCAAGAGAGACCTTTTTCACATTTATCAGTAACTTGGGATAGTCTCCTGGTGTTCGGTTGTTAGTAGCTACCGCCACACTGATTCCACACCATCCCAATAAAACGGCAACCACACGATTTCCGGATAGAATCAAAAAATGTAACCCGTTTGGGTGGTCCCCTCCCGTCACGAAGATTATCAAAATCAGCGATACTACAGAAAAACGTGTAATAAATGTTAGTAATAAATATATAATAGACTTAACTAGCCGTGTGACTATGGGTCCTCATGTGTTTACAGATGTACCCAATAGTTCCAGGGTCTAACTATTTCCGGATATAAGTACTGTGCGGGCGTTGAGGGTCAATTCATGACCAGTTGGCAACTACAGCAACCGACGATAATTAAGCACCTGTCATTTATGTTAATGCTGACGTGCAGATTCCCAATTGGTTTCCTACATCGCTGCCTATCCATGTTCTCCTATGAACCCACACCTAGAATGGCACGTTATTGCTCTCTAACAGCAGTAGAACGAGTATCCCGTGCGCAGCAGATCAATATCGGACATATCTCTTCAACTTTCCCACACCTGCCGTCGGCCTCTGTCAGCCGATGACTGCGACAACGACGGCGACGGTGATGAAGATGATTATGGGTCGAATTGATGAGGCGCATCGGTATTTTCTCCATCTCCCCATGGTTTTCTTTGAACGTATGGAATACTGTTGAAAAATCTCTTTATGACATTTTGATGCACGCTATACAAATGATATCAAACATTAGCACCGATAGTAGAAGTGTAAGCTATGCCGCAATGGCACTGAAATGTTAACTGATTTCTGAATACCCTTGATGCACCATAGCTACTCTTGGGTACCTCATATAGCGAGTTTATGACATACCCCCCCTAAGTTAATGTAGGTTACTGTGGACGAACTTCCTTTGCAGCCTTTATGTTACTTTCTATAGCAAGTTGCCCAGAACAGTCCAGCATACACTTGAGGGATTAGAAGACTCTTCAGGCTTCACACTTCTGACGTAAACAGACACATGACCACACTTTATTAGGATATTCTAGAGAGCAGCTAGATTTGCTCTCAATATCATTATATATATTTTAGAGATTAATAGCTCTGGGTGCCATAAATGTCAGGTCAGTAAGGTGTGACTATGAATATGCCGATAACGTCGCTCCGTTTGTCTGCCGAGAAATGCCTTCATTATGCGCAATTGCTATATCCCACGCCAAGATATATATATATGTATATATATATATAAATCCATTTTCACTACTGCATCAACAATAGTCATATCCAAACAGTGCAAGTTCTAACTCGAAAGGCGTGTGTTTGCAAAGATTCGCCAGGCGACCTGTATCTGGCTAAAGTTAACTCGTGGATCAGAGGTTAGATAGTTAAAGGTGGTACAATGTGGATAATGAGATATGTCAATGACTTCTTGCTTGCTAACCAAGAACAGAACGCTAGACAAATGGTAAGATTTCACAGCTTGATGTTCACCACGGGGAATGCGGATCAGGGTAGAATCCGGTTTCTGAACTTACGCATACGCTAAGAAGAGCATGGCTGGTTATTTAAGCGGCGATCTCTAAAACAACTTGTTTCATACAGCATCAGTCATGTGATTGTGGTAAAAAAAATTCTCGGGTCTGATATTTTACAACAATGTGAACATTTGAAAGCTAAGTCGACTAAACCGGCGCTTTCAGGAAGCGATGATATCCCATTGTTCACCTACGAGGTAGAACAATAGGTAGTCTTGCAACTATCTGCTGCTGGTAGAATCGAAGGGAGAACACGAGACCCAAAAATAAGCAGATCGGTCTGTTGTATAATATATCCTACTCCCATCCGGTAGACCATCACCCTTCGCGGCTAACCAGGATGTTCGGAAAGGATGCAGTACTGTTTAGTTACCCAGAGAAATTGTCAACTATGTTGGTCAAATTGAACCGAGAACAAGACCGCTGCCCAGAAAACCACAATATAATGTACAGCATTCTCTAAGGGCGTGGAAAGCCATACATTGCTCAGACGGGAACGTCATTGGAAATACGGCTGTCTATTATAAATTTTTTATTTATTGAAATTGTAACCATTCTTGTTACCATTTTTTATTGAAATTGTAACCATTCTTGTTACCATTTTTTATTGAAATTGTAACCATTCTTGTTACCATTTTTTATTGAAATTGTAACCATTCTTGTTACCATTTTTTATTGAAATTGTAACCATTCTTGTTACCATTTTTTATTGAAATTGTAACCATTCTTGTTACCATTTTTTATTGAAATTGTAACCATTCTTGTTACCATTTTTTATTGAAATTGTAACCATTCTTGTTACCATTTTTTATTGAAATTGTAACCATTCTTGTTACCATTTTTTATTGAAATTGTAACCATTCTTGTTACCATTTTTTATTGAAATTGTAACCATTCTTGTTACCATTTTTTATTGAAATTGTAACCATTCCTCTTGAGAAGCATCCAGATAGAATATAGACCTTACCTGATCTGCTCAAAACAGGATGGAAAAGCTACACATCCACGCTACACTTCAAGAGGTATGCCATAATGATAGTGATTACTACGTGCATAACAGATATAACAACATAAAACAAGTATTTAATGACGCACGCTCATCGAAGAACACACACACAAACACGTACCTCTGGGCGGGTGCGTGTCACTGTATATCCGTGAAGGGAGAAAGAGAGAGGGTATAACAACGCAGCAGCTACCATAGCCGATGCGCAGTTTGCTTTGACCTGCGACTGATCATTTGTACTGTGTCGAAATGTAGTATTACATTTGAGCAATCTTTAGAGTAATCTTTATAGAAAAAGGGGTTTAAGGCGGCTATGTTGTGTAATAGTACAGCCAGTGATACAGCCTGAATACGCCTGGATCAAGTCCTAGTGGGATATATATCACAAGTGGCAGGGTCAAATCGTGCCGTGACCTCATGGAAGAATAGAGTTTCCTCCAATTGTTGTCATTTCTCGTAGTTGTTGTATGGTGCGGGTAAGTACGAATAAGTACTACCACTCAGCCGTTAATCAAAGGCAAAGGTTGAGATTTGAGCTCATAATTCAACGCGTTCAGGGTTGCGTCTAAACTGTAGCCTATCTACTATGTATAGGTCTCGCTAATTTTTCGTAAACTTTATAGAGCCAATAGATTAAAGTAACTTCGACAAAGAAAATGTTGATTTACGTATCTTATAGGTCTAAATGACTTACTGCGTGGATCAGGATCTGTGACCGAGTCGAGGAAATCCTGCGGTGTCATATAAAGTTGACCATCGAACTCGACCGAAGCGAACCTCATGAATCGCTTCTCACGTGGAGTTAATTGGAGCTCTTCCGCTGCTGCATGATCAGACGGTGAGTCGTACTGAAAAAGAGAAAATTATGATAACTATAATGACAAAAAAGAGAAAGCGGTCGGTCGAAAAAAATGAGTAATTAAATATAAAGCAGATGGATTAATACGATACACACACTTCTTTCAATAATTTTGAGAGCAATAATGAGATCAATATATTCTGTCATATCATAGTAAAGGGTTGTTATAACATTTAAGGTGGTATTTGGACATCGAATTTTGGGTGAGCAAACATTGGTCAAAGTAATATAAACTAGATTTAGCCTATTGCTTGTAAATGACCTGTAACGAAAAGCAACGGCACTCTCTAAAAGCCGTCATGGCCCTGCCTTTCGAAGCAACACCCTGTTTAACCACCCCAACCAAGAGTATTTTGCCATGACACCTAAACCCCCAAACATTCATTTCGAGAAAAATCAATTTGTCTACATTATCGACGTTTACTTTTCCGATAGTTCTATCTAGATCCTGACGGATCCGATAGAGAGAGCACCATTGAAACCTTTAGCTGCCAACAGTCTGTACATTGAGAACTGAAATGAAGACTGTTAGCCCGTCAGATCGAATGATATAGACGCCGTGTTTTAACAACTCGTCGTCGATTTTAATAAACTAAAATAGCGATAGAAGTAGTAGGAATAGTGCAAGTAATAGAATTAACAATATTCAGCATTTATGTTAGCCATATTTCGTGATAATTGAGTATTTACTTTAGGAACAGAACGAGTGAATGCTTAATCAAATATGTTTGCTCCCGAAGTTCCGTATTCAATAGTAGTAAACGTTGAATTTCGCGACAAATAATATAGGTGCATAATGACTCAATTTGTATAGGAGATCGTTTAAAAAACAATTATTGTTTAAACATTTCAGTCAGAAGTGTTCGGAGGTGCGGAGGCGGTGCGGTCGGCTAACACAGAATCGCTTAATTTAGCCGAACCCAGAGGCTCGCTCGTTCGAGTCGTCTCTCACAATATACACAATTCGCGTCAATCCATACAGAATATATAACGTGTTTAACACACAGCGTACGGGAAAAAGCTTTACCAAAATCATCATTTTGGGCTGACTGTCAGCCAACGTTTAACGTCCAGGGAATTGCTTTTTACACTGCTTCGTAAAATGGGGTTCCTCAAATGTAAATGCGCACTGGTGAGAAGCGAACCCGCGCTGGGGGGCGACGGTGGAGGTACACCAACGTGTTTCCTCTTGTTGGAAGGCCGTTGCAAAAGCCTTATCTACGAAAGAGATTAAACTAACTCAACCGCTAATGCTAATGGACCTCTCGCAATACATAAAATGTTCCTTACTGTTTAGAAGCTTAAAATATCGAAAATCACACCTAACAAAGTGGCCTATATGGTGTTTCACCCTAAATATCGCAATCACCACATTCGGATCGCCGAAACACGGACTCATTCCCATGGAATGAATTTATACATATCGGGGCTAGTTGAGCCAATTGTTTACTCAAACGATTTTAATTAGTAAACACATAGTATTAGTATCAAGGCGAGCATTGTAGAGAAATCGTTGAACTCCAGCGCACTGTTCCGTGATCTCCAGAAACTCGCGTTCGCGAGGAAGCACAATGCATAGGTTAAACTTCTTTTTATTGTTGAGTTGTTCCATTTAAAAATAATTCTGTACACAACGATGTATTAATTATAATAAGCAACGAATGACGCCTGGTTATAGCCTCATAAACCCATGTCTTCGCCTCAAACAAAACAACACACAAAACATGCTTGATACTGTACTTTTGTGAAGGGGACAGCATAGAGACACTATGCTCGCATATGAAATGGATGGCAATAACGAAAAACGCTTACTCCGGTTGCGGTCTCTCTATCTGTCCCATATTTCTATTTCAGTCAAGCGTTTATTAGCGCGTGCTCGGGTGTATCCTAACTAGGTCGGAATAGAGATTCGAATAACCACGTCAGCTCACCCATCCCTTTGGTGTGTACAGCAGAAAGGTGAAGTGGTATCATCCACTCACGCCGATGATGATGATGATAGCAGTAGCAATGGTGAACACGCCAGAGTGAGAGGATCAACAAAGTTTGGGTTGGTGTTTACGCTATACTCGGGCTTATTTTAGATGTTTGTGCTGAGTCCAGGCAGCTGTATCACTAAGCAAATAGAGGCGGTCGTTGCTTTATATGATAATACAGTAGTGGTCCAGTATGAATGCGGACGTCTGATACCACTTCGGGCTGTTCCACTGCGTGGCCGCCTTCATACACTCACGACAATCAGAAAATGTATATAAGGACATATGCATATGGTACAGTGGGTGAAAAAAGTACCGACCCAGATTTGTTACTCATAGGTATACTGTCGGATGATATATCGATATCATACTACATAGCTATATAATATTTCATGAAAAAACGGTATGCGTATCTTGTTTCCACATCTATCGTGTCATATAATATTTCACCATCTTCTTCTTGATTTGGCATACACACAGACACACACGCCCTACCTACGCTTCCACCACGGAAAGGGGACATCCTAATTTATATATATATATATATATATATATATATATATATATATAAATAATAATGATAATAATATAAATTGTCGATTTCATTTTTCTAATATGCCAATCCTTGGGACTCTCTCTCCACGGAAACGGGACATCCTAATTTATAAATATATATGTATAATATAATATAATTAGGTTTCTCCATGTTAGCACAATTAATAACCTGTCGATGAAATAGAAGGAAAAAGTTATTATAAATCAAATGCTTCTGTTTGTCAAAAACGTTTTAAGCTGAGATTGATTATCTAAAATTTAATTCTTCACTACCAAATATGTATCCAAAGCGAGTAAGAGAGAGTCCCAAGGATTGGCATATTCGAAAAATGAAATCTACATATTCTACCTATTTAAATACGTTCATTAATATATATTATAAACGCTTCCTCCCTCAGACAGACATACCCGTATGCTACATCATGCACTAATTACTCCCGATCTGTGTTATTATTCCAAGGCATCGAATAATGCTATTTCATAAGACAGCACACAACAGACATTTTTTTTTCTATGCTCTCTTAGATATTAAGCCACAAGGCCTACAGGCCAGTATTCCATTTGTCCACCAGGGATGGCATATAGATAACCGGGAACTTGGAACCATTGGGTCTGATTTGTCAATAACGCAATTGAAAAAGCAAATGACATTTATAGATGTTTTGTTAATAACTTATAGATTGTTTGTAAATAATTTAGAGGTGTCCTTTGGGGTATACTATTATATAATGAAACGAAACAGAGAAACAGAGAAAGTCTGTTTATTTATAATTGCGATTAATGCATAGACTGAATATAATTTGTGTGGGCGTTGCCCCTTGTATACTGTTACTTTTATGATAATCAAAACATTGATGTAAATAACGCCGTTTCCAGAAATCGGTAGCATTTGAAATAATCCATGAGACGACACTTTTTCGCTATTATTTTTACGAGAACTTAAGCGTTGTGATAAGACTGCAGTTCCGTTAATAAACCAAACCTTGTATTGTATTGTTCTTCTCATTCATCAACAGTTATGCACTATTTAATGTAAGTCATTCCTTTAAGTTTTCTTTGACCGATTGATTCCTCTCATCATTGATTCTACACTTTGGTCGTCGATGTCTGTTCTCAAGACTTTACCGCGTCTTCGACCGACCGACCGGCCGACCGACCGATGGACCGACCAGGCGACAGCAACCAGGAACAGCCTGGGATTCTCTAGCTACGCTCCAATCGACCCGGGACCAAGTGGCCTCGTTAGTGATAATGAGAGCACGAGTGCTCTTCCCAGCTTCGGCTTGACTTTGGCGGAATCGGTAAGCGGGAAGCAATGAATGCATTGCAATAGCACTCGGGATACGAACATTCGCGATTAAGTGTGTATGTCTTCAGTGAAGCACAGATGCAGTCCGGCGGGGCGTACAGGCGACGTTCGCGGTAACATGTCCCAAGGGGAAACTGCCGCACACAGGAGCATTCTTCTATTGGCTGTACATATTTGTGACGTGCTTCTAATATAATGAGACACACACATATATATATATATATATATATTACAAGATCCATCAGTCGTTGATTAACCTGAGTGAAACAACTCTCTCCTATTGGCTGAATGGCTTCGAATAGGAGGTAAAACAATAGACTATATTTTTGCATAATTATAGTTGGTCAGATTTCGCTTATCAACAACTCCTGCCAACCTGTGCTGAAAGCTTTCTGCATATTATACTGATGACCGTTTCTGATATAATATGATGTTAGTCCCAGGGTTAATTTTAGTTAGATAGGTTTAATTTTAATGTATGAAAGAAATACAATTATGAAATCTTGCACTAATCTCAAATTTGCCGTCGAGATAAGCTAGTGTACACTTGAAGGCGAAAGAATTAACGTATACAATTAAATTGGCAATATTTTGTTGAGGTTGTTAAAGTCTAATTAGGTTGCAAATAACCGATGACGATACGATCATGATCTCAAATATTAGCCGTCTATGTGTCCTATTAGGCTGTCCCCTTCAAACTGTCGCCTCTTTAAATGCCAATAACTTTTGAACTAAATGAGTTAGAATAAAGATATTTTGGTATGAGTTAGAGGCGTATAAGTCTTCAAATTAGATGTCGAACACTCCACACGCATTTTCATCTGCTCAGCACTCAGTATATGGGGAACCCATTTTGCATTGATTTTCTTCACCTTCAGTACATTGGTGACAATTTTATGACATGTCACCCGAGGAATCCCAGTTTCAGCCGACAAAGACCACATGGACCAAGCTCTAGTTTGCTCAAAAGCTGCCTTGATTCTGTCAATCCGTTCGTCCCTTGTTGCACCTGATTTGTGGTCCCCGCCTCGGTGGTCATCGATGTCCATATCTCCACTGTTAAATCGCTTGCACCAACTTTGCACCGTTCGCAGGCATAAGGCAGACCTGCCGTATGCGTTCACTAATTGTCGATGGATTTCAGCTGGAGGGTATTTTTGGAGAAACAAAAACTTGATGTTTTCCCGTTGATTTTTGGGGGAATTTGAGCTTTCTGCTGCAGTGTCCATCTTTCTGATGGTATCGAAACCACTTAGTGTTCGAAAGGAAGCCACGTTCCTGCCGCGTGCCCACTCCAAAAATCAACGCATTGTATCGCGTAGTTCCTTGGGCGCCATTCGAAAGGCGCGACAATTTGAAGGGGACAGCCTAATATATGGGGTGATAGCGGTTTGCGGGACTCAAATAACACTACATGAGTATTCGACACCTGTGTAAAGGAAATACCCTTCTAAAACGATGGACCTACTGTTATAGACAAATATTGTGTACGGGTTACAGCACTTAGGCCTGGCATTTCGAAGATGTATGAGACCTTTTGCCAGACAGATGCTGTAGCATGTGACAACCGCAACAGTAAAAGCATATATGTACCTCTCGAAAATAATCATTTTAGCATTCCTATAACATACGCTTAACTATACCATACAAGCAAACAGATAACATCCAATCGATTTATATATGCAAGGTTTCCTTTTCAGTAATGCGTCAACGCGAAATTCCATTGACATTGAAATTGTAAAAGAAATGTTTTAGCTAAACGGACTCCTGCATCAACTCCTCATCGGTTTGCTAGTACTTGGATGTACGCTGTTCTGTTTAAGGGGTCGCCCATCGTCTCTTGCGGCGCAATGAATGCCAGTGAATACGTATGAATATCAATAAATAGTAAAGCTACCTCTTCATAAACAGGCGTCTTATCAAATAGTCGTGCAATGATTCGCGGATCGGAATCCATCAAATGTAGCCGTTGTTTCAAAATTCCTCATTGAGCTTGCACAGATCATTAAATATTATTTGATTTTCGCTTTGGTCATATCAATTAGATCCCTTGAGGGTTTAGACAATCACCAAGTAATTAGGTCAGCATGATCTCATGGTTGGTGTCAGCGTTTCTTCATAAATGTCGGCTGTCAATGTGCCAACAAAAAGTCCTACACCTTATCAGAATCTTGCCAAATCGCTTTGTTGCAAGTTTCTCACACGTAATTAAGCGCTGTGACTAAATAAATCATGCTATGAAGCTGTATCTGGTCATGTCTTTAGAATGGCATTCAAATTGATTAAGTCGCAATTCTCAAGAATGTTGCCGAACCCTGAATATCTGAAATAAACACCTTTCTTGTCGGTACTAGGCTTAAAGGAATCATCATGACTCATATATATATATATATATATATATATATATTCTATATATAAGTATATATGCGTAGGTTCACATTATGCGATTATCTCATTACGTCATTGTTGGTGCGACAACGAAGTAAACAGCTCAAAGGTTCAAAGATGTTTCAGGATACAACACTATACAATGAACAAAAAAGATACAGTTCGGTTTTTGAGAACTACAATGTCAAACATGGTCTTCGTCGTCACCCTCCCCGAAAACAGCAACTACGCTTATCTCCGCGACGCTATCCAGCACCGACAACAAAATAACCACGCAGCAAGCCATTCCGCTTTAAGCTCCATTCAGTCCTGGTCTAAGCTCCATTGAACAGAGTTGTTGTCTCTCTTCAAACAAGGCTAATCTTTCACGACTTGGCGGTGTCCCGTTTCATCTGTCGACAGCTTTCCCCACGGTCCGCGGGTCACCCCGACCATACAACATGACTGCTCTGTCTGCAAGAGTCACTTCTCGCCTGATGACTGAATTCGTTCGATATGGCGAACGCTCAAAGATGAAACATAGAATGACATCATCAACATCATGAGAACGAGTAAGAGCGAGTCGTCTTCCTATGACATTTGACTGCTGGCGTTTGCTTGCGTTTGTACATTACGATGCTTGTTCTTCTCGCTCTCCCCGCCTTCGTGTCCCACAGTGACCCTCCACCATTGCAGCCTATGAAATCCGACGCCTAGAGACAGAGTCCTTTCTCTCCTGGCATCGCATTTACCCTCGACAAAATGAGAGGGTCCACCGTTGATACAGGGAGCGTATTCGCCAGCACCCCCAGCGCTCGCTCCGTAGTGGGCATCCATCCATACATACATACATCTATGTATCTATCTCCCTCACTCCGCTCATCGCGATGTACAGCAAACAAATTGTGAAGGCGTTGCCCCTTCGGCTTGTGATTGTTCTTTTGACATGCTCGTGGGTCACACCCCTCGGCACACAACCACCGTCGCGTTCTGCGTCAGACTCAACGGCAACAATTCTTGGCGGTGGTGCCACCGCAACCGCTCGCTCGCCGACTCCTTCTTCAGCCTCTGGTGGTGGCGGTTCCGAAACTCGACCGACTACAAATGTGTCCGTGACCAATGGCTCCATCGTCGATTTGTCATGCTCGGTGGCAACGGAGAGTCCGGCCACGATCGTCTGGCTGCAGGGTGACGGCTCGAAGGTTCTTTTCTACGGTTCAAACCGGGCCACAGACGACAAGAGACTGTCGGTTCGGATACTTGTCGAAGAAGGCGCAATTAGATCGACTTTACGGATTGAGCCCGTAAGGCAGGAAGATCAAGGGAAGTTTATATGCAGAGTGCCCCGAAAGGATCATATACATACGGAAGTAATTCAGCTTTCCGTGAAAGTGTCTACAACGCCACCTTCAGCACAGGCGGCAAGTTCACTTTTGACGCAGGGTAATGCGCAGGCGGGCAATGACACAGTGTTGACAGTTACCTCGAGATAGTGCGATGTTCCAGATAGTCACACGTGGGAAACTCTTACAGAAATTGAAAATGAAACGTAGTATGTATATTGACTTAATAAACAAAGCATCGGAAAATACTAACCTTCCATAGATTGGACAGACGATTCGCTGTTATATTCAGTTAAGGCCACTAAATAATCTTGTATGAAATTATGTGTTATATAAAGTAATTAATGGCTCCATTTACTTTAGCAACATAAACCTTACGCTAAACTGTTCTATTAGTGACATCATCGCCTTTTTATGCTTACATGTCCAGGACTGTTTTACCACCAGAGCATAAAGTGGTGGATACACTTGGACAGACACACGATCGCATTTTGTTCCATCCACCCTGTCCGCCATAATTCCAATTCGATACATTTATTAAGATGATATTACAAACATATCACAATAGTGTAGTAGCTGTTTTACATTGCCTCAAATTATATTCGAATTAAATCACACCGATAATATTGAAATAAGATGATTGGCGCGTCCAACACAAATATATAGATTGGTATTATAATACTGGTCGATATCAGTTGAGAGCCATCGAGAGACCGGAACGAAGTTCAAGTAGCTGGTTAAAGTTACAAATAATACCTCATGTGTTCCATAGTGCGCTCATTTTTGTATGAAATTATTTGATTTTTTTTCTCATTTTTTTCGAAGAGTAAATAAACAAATTAAAATACACTTTGCCTATTTACTATAACTGTGCTTATATTCATACGCGAACAAATCTAAATTAACATAACTATGAGCATTTCGTTGTTATAATTTCTAGTGCTTCCGATATTCTGAACCAGATAATCTAATATCTTCTTCCTTTTTTTAGAAGTATCCTAATTATTTTTGAAGTCCATCACATTGATTAATTAGGTTATTATCTATCCTGATCAATTAGGACATCAGGTGTGTTTGGCCTCGACGTAATTAAAAATTACCACTGGATAACGCAAATGGAAACTAAGTAGGCGTTTGTCTTGCAGTAGTAGTTGGCATCAGTTGAATTCACTCACACGTTGAGTGCAACGATTCGCTATTCTTGCAAGATGCATGTATCTCTCTAATCACTATTTGTAGCATCGTTTAAAAAACTGCGCTACTGAATGCATCCAAAAATTAAGGAGAAAAATGAGCCCTTGAAATCGTTTCGCGGCAAAGGTTCATCTTCTTATTCTTGCTCGCTTATACCTTATACCTCGACGAACTCATTAGTGCAGCCTCGATAATTGCGTTTCCATTAGGCTCTTAAAACTAAGAACAGAACTGCGGTGGTGGACACGAGCTTGTTAATGTAAGCGTAGTGAATATCCTCGATCATCTTACAAAAGATAATTTGTCTGCCTCTACGCATTAACAGATTACGGTAGCAGTTTCATTCAATGACACATGCATAGCTGCGCAACAATTAAGAACACGCGACTGCTTCATATTAATAAAATAGTTATCAAGAGGTAATGAACTGGTCTTTTTTGAAATTGTCAACTTTACTGTCAGCGCGAACTCGTATTTGTCAACTTCCGTTATTTAAGCAGCACGAGGAAAGAACCACCGGAAGCTTATCGAACTAACATTAGACAATCTTATTATATTCTTTAAGATATTTCAATTTTGTGAACGAATTGGTAAGCTTATAAAAAATAAATAAATCGCAATGGTAACCATTGAGTTAATCATCGCAGGTTACAGTCTACGCTGTGTTCAATAAAGGCTCTTGAGGTGTTCAGTTTTCGAGTCGATAATAATCGTTGTATTTTCATTTTTTCATTCATTCAATTGAGGTTTGTTGACGCAGCCGTAATTATAAAAATTCTTATTTTCTCGTCAAATAAAAATAGGTAAAAATTATATCACAGTGTCATTATGTATATCATGAGGTTGATGTACAGATATATACATAACAGAATTTTTGAACATTAGAATTGTAATATACAGAAGGAGATTCTTTAACGGAATGGAAATGGTATCACGAACTCAGTCGGCCTACGGGCCGTTCGTTTTCTCACAGCGGATATTGGGAAGGTAATATCACTTGGAATAATTTATTTTGTTCTACGTCGGATATTGACTATGATTGTGCGTTTTAAAATATACAGTGATTAGAGAAACTCTTGGTGTCAGGCCGAGGCCACCATGGTCCCGAGGAAAGCGATGCCTTTCTGCACAACGAGGGAAACGTGCTGCAGAAAGAAGGATCCTGCGACCTTGTCCCCGTTGGAGCGGGTCAGCCTGTGGTAGACTCATTCGAGGAAGTTAGTTGTGAGGGTCCGTTGCTTCCTAGGGTCTCGAAGGCAAGAGGGGAGAAGAGGTGAGTTTGCTGGAGGGCGGCGTACTTCCCTACCTTGGCACGCTCCTCACGGGATACCGCGTAACCGGGGGCGGTTGCCCAGTGCTTGACATAAGAGGGTGCTAGCGTGTCAACCACCGTGCCTTCCCAAAAGAGGTGCGGGTCTCGGTGGAAGCGAATGAGGTTTAACGCGTCAGCGTGGCGGCCGTCCGCAGCATCGAGGCCCTACGACTCTCTTGTACAAGGGAACCGGCAGAACGAAGGCTCTCACGGAAGCGTCATTGAGCATCGTGGTGGCATTCGCAGCGACAGGGTTCCCGCAACGGCCGCAACCACAGGAGCCCCGAGGCGGAAGGCCCACACAAAACGGGAGAGTAAGGTCGTCGAGGGCAGCGTAGAGAGACAAGGAAGGCAGCTCGTGGCGCCGTGCCCTCGCACTAGCGCGGTCCACCACGTGGGTCTTGTCATCGAGATAAGGGAGTCAGGGAGGTCTTGCCAGGGAGTCCCGCTGATCCCTCGTGGGGGTCATCACACCATACAAGATGTTGGTGCTGCCTGTCCGGAGGGACCCGGGCGCAGATGCCCGTCTGGGCACCCTCATGGAAAGGGGAGATATGGGGGAGGACATAAGGCGGGACGAGCGTGGCGATCATGTTGGCTATCCACAGGAGCGAGGTGGCGCCGCAAATGTAAGCTAAGCGGTGAACACTGGGGATGACGAAACCACCGAAGCGGACCGGCGGTTGCCCGCGATGCCGCTGCTTGTGGAAGCTGGAGGTTGAGGACCGTCTGAAGGGCGCCCAACACCATACCGCCGTTTAGGGGTGCGGCCTCGGTGCTGGCCGGGCTAGTCCAGAACAAGTGCTGCATGTGCGAGTAGGAGGACCGAAGAAGAAAGAGCCCCGCGTGAGCCCCCAGAAGGGGCAGTCTGCCGAGAATCAGCGAAGTCTTCTCGAGACAACGATCGAGGAAAGAAAGATGGCTTCGTCCCTAGGGGCGCCGACGAGCTCAAGTGAAGACCTCGGTGGCGGTACTCTCCTGGGAATCGGGGTGGGGGTCCAAGCAGAAGACCTCGCACCTCGTGGGGTTAAAGGCAAAGACGTCGAACGGCCGCTGGACGTCGAATCCGACGGTCGCTGGATCACCCGCCGACTTTTCGTCGTCCCTTTACCACAGCTGGAGGCGGGCTCGAGGAGGAGCAATGGACTAGCCAGAAGAGGGTCTGCGGGTCCCCCTGCTGCACCCCGCATTCGGAGCTGAGGACGCCGTTGTCCACGATCAGGTGGGAAGGGCAGCGGTAAGGCAATTTAACCAGAGGGAAGAGGCCGGGGACGTGGTCGGCGACCTCCCGTAGAACGAGGGCCCGCCTGACGGTGTTGCAGGGTTTGCGAAAATCGAGCTTAAGCAGGGCCGCAACCGGGTGAGCGTGAATCAAGGCGCGATGCAGGCCACGCGGCCGAAGGCCATCGAGGCCGACGGACGAACTTCGGAGAAAAGAGGCAAAAGCCGCAAAAAACCTCATGAGTTGATGTTGGGGCTATGTCGACCAGAGGGGGATCCTTCAGAGAACGCATAGTCAGGAGTGGCGGGGGGGGGGGTCGAGGGTGTCAAGAACCGCGAGAGAGGCTGTAGCGACAGTCGGTAGGTCACAAGATGTGGGCAGCGATTTCACCCTCGAAGAGCTCCTGCGACGCGGTGCGCGCAGCTGTCTGGCGCGTATCCGTAATCGGCGTGCAAGGCCACGGGGCCATTTACGACGCAAGCGGTACACCAAGCGCGCCCCAGCGCGGAAGGCCGCCAGGTTCGCCCGAACCACAGCCGGGAGAAAGCGGGTGGTGTCTCTTTGCTCCGGCATCTGCAGGACCACCCGGGCGGACGCCAGGAGCGCCTCCCACGAGGTAATGTCGTTGATACTGTGGCGGGAACTGGGTTAATGTGGAAGGGAGGGCTTGAGGGCTGCTGAAAGCGGGACCAGCTGGAGTTGGAGGAACGGGGTCAACATTTCACTCGAAAGAGCTGGGCATTCGACGGACACCGGGATACCCCCGAGGGTCGTCAGCGTGAGCGTTTTGCGGGCGAGCTCCAGAGTAGGCGCTCACATTCTAAGCCCGTCTCTTCGTCATTTTGAAGGCAACAGTTATACGAGTACAGCACACTCAGTTTAGGCAGAACAAATTTCGTAAAGATGTCCGAGACGGAGGTTATGCTCCGTTTATCGAAAATAACACGAACAGCATCATTCCGAAGAATCATCCTCTAAGCCTCCACCCCGTCATTGACAGCGCCAAATCTTCTAAACATCTTGACAACCTCTTCCACTTTATCTAGCGCCTCGCGAATGTCATTTCAAATTGCTGACGGATGAATGGGAAACCGAGAGATGTATCGTCCGCGTAAGCGATCAGCTTGCAGTAATCCCCCGCAGAAATCTTCACGAGAATAGGGTTAATGAAGGTTACAAACATAAACGGTCCAAGGATAGATTCTTGGGGCGTCCTTATGTTAATCTCTCGCCACTCCGGTTCAATGCCACTGGCTTTAACTGCTTGCTTTCTCGTTGCGAGGTAGGATTTACATTCCAGCTAACCATCTCCGACCTGCACCCAAGACACTTTTCTAAAGCTTGTAAGAAAAACGAGTTGCGGAGGCAATTGAAGGCAGCTGACGAATCAAGAAAGACACCAAGGCATATCTGACTATTTCGATAGTGATCTCTTACCACAGGTGAGCGAGAGCCAGCTCAGTCGATCGAGCCTTTCGAAAACCAAACTGACAAGCCGGGCTTTGCGGTAAACTGGAACATCCTCCGTCCTGTCGTATTTTTGCCTTCATGACATTAAAACATTCTTCATATTCTCTTGACAGCACAATACTGAATGCATAAGCTTTATCAACCTCTTCAGTATCGCAGACACTGACCCAGCTCAGTCGCTGACATTCTCCACACAAGAGTTAGTCTTTACATATTTATGGAAGACACTTGACTGACTTCAGCGGCATGTTCGAGCGAGTAAAACCTCAGCCCTACAATCGCGCAGGCTTGCTTGTATCTGGCATGAACCGTACCGCAAGCACCCTCTCTTACCCTGGACATAGCTTTTCTTAGGTTTTTCCGGTACGCTTCGCACCACGAATCGTAATCATATAATACGTTCTCAAATATTTTTTTGTATCCTCAAATACGAAAAAAAAAATTCAGAAGCACAATTGTCGAGTCATGAAAACAAGCTCAATAAGAGACATCTTTATACACATAGATTTATTGTCAAACCACACACTCAAGAATTCACATCAGTACATAATCATGCGCATTAGCTACGCATACAAGTGCCACCAGAACCTTGGATCAATGCAGTGACTAAGAGCTGACTCATTGATAACTCAATTTCAATTTTCAAATGTATATCGCTCCTCATATCCTGCGGTATTGCCTCAAATGTCTGATGCAAACTAATGAAAGCAGTACTATAGGTGTACGCGGATGGCCCACAGAAGGCCCAGGGAGGATTGTAGAAATTCCTCAAGGGAGCTATAATCGTCGACGACGAACGACTGCCCCGAAGCGATAGCTCCCCTCTCTGGGGGGAAATGCGATACCCCTTTGCATCATCAGGGCTGTCTATCTCGATTGGTTCGGTATCAGCCGGCTGCCCATTCTACCACGTGCCTATCTGCTCCGACCCCTTCTCGCATATTCCACATACCTTCAGACACTGTCAGTTCCCCCTAATGAGAACCTGCACCTCTTCATATATAGAGCGCACATTACCAGAGACGTATATCCAGGAACCAGATCGCTTAATCAGTGGTAGTCTGCATTACGTAGCTGGTAGTTTTCGTCAGTGGATGCCTGTCAACTCAGATGGTGTGAGACCCCCTGTTGAGTTTCAATGCATCGAAGCAGTCGACAGCTGACACGGGATATATCTCCATCAGCGGGAACTTGACACAATGACACTCGCTTTGAGGGCTTGGTCGCCGCACCTGACATTCGTCGGATA
Organism: Stratiolaelaps scimitus; assembly: GCA_019614645.1. Taxonomy (NCBI): domain Eukaryota; kingdom Metazoa; phylum Arthropoda; class Arachnida; order Mesostigmata; family Laelapidae; genus Stratiolaelaps; species Stratiolaelaps scimitus. Next base: position 780,885 of record JABWDB010000067.1, on the reverse strand, counting down.
TGTTTCAGTAGACGCAAAAGAGCAGTAAAAATCGTAAGCCTCTCTTAAGTACCCGAAAAGACACGATCATCGTCTGAACTACAGTTTGAGGCGTACGAAATTGATTGATTCTATGACTTCACTAGAAGGTCTGCAGAACGAAATATAAGACTAACGAAAATAAATTGAGAACAGTTTGTATCATTCCTTATCATCGATGCCTGTTCACACAATTATGTGTATAACCTAACCTAGTCGTTACGCTGGCTGTTTACATAATTATGTGTATAACCTAACCTAGTCGTTACGCCAGGTCCAAAATAACCTAAGTAAAACCTGAGTCTATCGGAATACGGAATAACTATGGCAGCACCCCGACAGTTTTTTTTTGGTAGGGCCACCATTTCCTCTGGTATAGTAAAAAAGTAACCAAACGATTCTAAGGTGGAAGTGCTTACATCCTTATGATCTGCGTACATTTGGGCTTATACAATAATTCACACCTATATACCTACGAACCAGCTCTATACGCTAGTGGGGGTTAACGCTTGTGTGTCTGGCACCATAATACCCTGTCGTATTTTTGTTGGACAGCATGACACTGCGCTGTATAACCCAAATATGAGAGAGCTGGTGACCCTGTCGCCTGCTGTATTGCCAAGCGAAGTGATGATATATATCTGTAGCCATTCTCCGTCTTTCGAGCCCCTAAACGGCTCTTTCTTACCCAGAGGGCCAAAAGCATCCTTCACCTCCATTATTCACCCAATGCATCGCGAATGGACCTCTCTCTCTCTCTTCGCCATTTCTTCACACCAACGGCTTCAGTTTCTTTTCACACGCTTGTCACTGGTTGGCGTTGGCGTAAGTGGATACTGCCAGGCAGTGGCATGACACGCCGTCTACTTTAAGGCCAGTGAAGCCTACACATGATTCTATCATAAGATGGGAAATATAACAGCCAACGTATTAGCGAGCTCATTCCAGAGTAAAGATCGAATATGGTAAATATTCATCATCTGAACTGGTAAGCGCAGCAAAGCGAGTGGTACACTTACACAGTGGTAATCGAAGAGAAGACACACATTTAGTCGGCATAATCCGCCGCCATTAAATTTGTTTTATCCTTGAGATCAAGAGCGAGGCAAGCTTTCTACTAATTTGGTTCGCTCATCTGCCCTATTCTCCACAACTACCCCTGTCCCTCTCACTCACTCATTCTTTGTTTCTTTGGCAAGCATAGCGTCGAAACGAGAATCGCTAGAGAAACCTCTTTCTCCAAAAGGCTCTGTACTGTACGGCGTGTACTTGAAAGCTATCAAAACAATAGCTCTATTTTCCTAAACGTGGACAACCAACGTCGACTAACACCTTGATGTGTGTGCTTGGCTCGTGACGTCGGTGAGTTTCACCCCTCAACACTATAATAATTAACACAAAAATTCAGGGTAAATGCCTCTACAATAGGGATGCGCAGGGCGTGGCAAAATGAGAAAGAATCTTGAATATGTTGTGGGTATGAGGTGTTGTGGGCACAAATATCATACTGAACTGGCGCGTTTGTAGTAACTGTTACAATAGACCCGTTTCTTCAATGTTTTCATAATCTGTATATAAATTAATAATGCTTGCAACTAATCATCAAAATTAGCCAACATATATTTAAATTCACATCTAATTCGTATATGCTAGACATCTCATTACTGAGTTGGGAGGCATTCGCCCGCTGAAAATTGGGTTGCATCGCCATTATTAGCGTAGTCGGTAGCAAGCGGAGGTCAGCTGCGCTGAATATTTCAAATCCGATTAGGCCCGGCTGATCCGTCACGTCAGAGTCTAACAGAATCTAAAAGGCAGGGTAAACAGAGAAAGCCATGAGGAAACTAGAGTGCCATCATTACCCGCCTAAGTGTTACACTGCATCCTCAACCGTCGTCCTTTATACATATATATATATATATATATAATGGTCGAGGCAAAAGTGGCTTACAATAGTTTTACAATTAGAAAAAGGATCCTTACAGTAGAATAAGTATCTGTTCCATCCGTAAAATTCCTTTTTCTTAACTCGAAGCATAGTTTTTCCAGCTGCTGAGTTACACGTCTTGCCAAATTATAAGTCTGCTCCCCCGAGATCTGTATATTATATATATAAATCTATCCAGGAAGGTCTTCTGAACCCTAAGGAAACTATTTCATGGTTTTGACTCTTTTTCCCTTTAGAAATGCATATGGGATTGCATTTACATAGAAACAGTAGGAACTACTTCGAGCTAGTGAAGAGAGCAGATGTTTTCACCGAGAACGCTGGCCCGATTCTTATTTACTCATACACCAATAACAGAAGATAATTTTATTAGCATCGCCAGAGCTCCTGGCAAAGGCACGCCTAAATTGATAATCGTGGCTGCTTAATAATGATTATTGGATAAAAGCATACGACTTATAAAGTTATATTAACGCTGATGATGACTTGCCATTGTTTAAGTGAATTACTGGTAGTGTATATATATATGCGCATTATAGATTTAATGATTATTCAACAGAGTACATTGCTGTCCAAATATATATCTGCAAAACAGAGAGCAGAAGAGCTAAAACAGCCAAACTTCAGCTAGTCTCGTGTAGAATTGCGTAACTTTACAAACACCCAGTATATATATATTAGGCACATATAAATTTCAATATCGGCTAAACTAAGTAAGTTAAAATAAGGATTTTCAGTTTGAGCTAGAGGTATGCACCTCTTTTATTTATACACTGGTCCCAAGGTTCTGGCAGCCTTCTAACGGCTAGGTATGCACCATTTCTATTACCATTTATAACTTCGTTATTTAAGGCCTCTCGGAGTAAATCGATGTTTGCATACCTTTTGCCACCTATAGACCTCTTTAATCGATGGAAGCAACCATAGTCACAGGGGCTTAAATAGGAAGAATAGGGAGGGGGTGATGCCATCGCCCAATCTTGTTGGCCTTACGCCAGGACGTAATTTCATTGCTACGATATACCCTAGCATTGTCATCGAGCAGCCACACCCTCGGTGCTTCCTATTGCCATGCCAATTATTCATGAGTCCCTTCAAGAACTCGAGATATCGAACCGAGTCAGTGTTTTCTTTCAGACCCAAAATCTCGTAGTAGCAAATTCCGTTGAAATCCATGTCAAGTGCTACCATTACTTTAGGCTCGAATCTATTTAGTACTGCTACCGCTATTGCCTGTTCACGTGGTCGTAACCACTGTTTCACTTTATCTTATTCCGTTCCCCTATACAGGCTGACCCATGTCTCGTCCACTGCAATGGTATGCTGTAAGCGACTCTTTTGCTGCCTATATATCTTCAAATTGTCTCGCGAACACTCTTCACGCATTTTCAGTTGGCCAGAACCGAGTTAATGAGGGACCCATTTTGCACTTTTTTTCTGCATCGTCAGATTATTTTTAACAATTCGACGACATGTTTCATGAGGCACGCGAATTTCAGCGGACAAAGTCATCAATGACCAAGCTCTAATTTGCTAAAAAGCTTTTTCGGTTGTCTCGATCCGTTCGTCGGGTTGAGATTCGGGAAGTGGTGGATGCCCTCGATGTCTATTAATGTCCCAGCAGCCTTACCTAAACTGCGCACATTAACGGCGTACCTGTCGTCGATTCAGGGCATTAGGGTCGTGCACGCTAACCAACCTTCGATGGATTTCACCTAGGTATTTCTTCTTTTGAAACATAAACCTGACACTAATCTTGTGAAACTGCAAGTCTGAGGGACCTGCTCCAGCGGTTGCCATTCCGAACACCCAACGAAAGACGAATGGTAGCGGCCTTCGCGCCGTCTGCTTGCTTATTGTTGTGTCTCATTACCCGCCAAATTTGAATTCGAACCGACCAAGAATAAGAATTCGGCGCAACATGATCGAAGTCTGATTATTTTTGGGTCAACAATGCTTAAGCTCGCTTAAGCTATATGTCACGCAGCATATATATATATATATATATTAGGTAGTCCCAAGCAAACTGTCGCCTCTTTAAATGCCAATAACTTTTGAACTAAATGAGTTAGAACAAAGATCTTTTGGTATGAGTTAGAGGTACTCTCCAGCTTTATTGACACACCGATTCCAGCGCTCTGGGAGTTTTGAAATAGCCAAATATTTACCATTTGCGTTTCCATATATAATTTCGTTATCTATTGCTTTTGTGAGTAACTCGACGGTTGCATATGGAACCCCACCTATTGCCCTTTTTAATGCATGGAAACAACCATAATCACATGGGCTTAAATCAGGAGAATATGGGGGTTGATGCCATCGCTCAATATTGTTCCCCTCCATCCAGGTCGTAATTTCAGCAGTGCGGTGAGGTCTTGCGTTGTCGTCGAGTAACCACACTCGGTGCTGTCGATCCCCACGCCATTTGTTCATCAATCCTTTCATGAAGCCGAGATATCGGGGAGCATTGAGTTTTTCGTTTGCCGCTAATATTTCGTAATAGCAAACACCCTTGATATCCAGAGCGAGTATCATCAACACCTTTCGTCCGAATCTATCTGGCACTGCCACAGACGCCGCCACTTCACCTTGTCGGAGCCACTGTTTTGCTTGGTCCTTCTCAGGGGGTCTATGCAGGCTAACCCATGTCTCGTCTATCGACACGGTGTGCTCTAAGCGACTGGTTTGTTGCGTATAAGTATTCAAATTAGATGTCGAACACTCCACACGCATTTTCATCTGCTCAGCAGTCAGTATATGGGGAACCTATTTTGCATTGATTTTCTTCATCTTCAGTACATTGGTGACAATTTTATGACATGTCACCCGAGGAATCCCAGTTTCAGCCGACAAAGACCTCATGGACCAAGCTCTAGTTTGCTCAAAAGCTGCCCTAATTATGTCAATCCGTTCGTCCCTTGTCGCACCTGATTGCTGGTCCCCACCTCGATGGTCATCGATGTCCATATTTCCACTGCTAAATCGCTTGCACCAATTTTGCACCGTTCGCAGGCATAAGGCAGACCTACCGTACGCGTTCACTAATTGTCGATGGATTTCAGCTGGAGGGTGTTTTTGGAGAAACAAAAACTTGATGATTTCCCGTTGATTTTTGGGGGAATTTGAACTTTTTGCTGCAGCGTCCATCTTTCTGATCGTATCGAAACCACTCAGTGTTCGAAAGGAAGCCACGTTCCTACCGCGTGCCCACTCCAAAAATGAACGCATTGTGTGGCGTAGTTCGGGCTGTGCGCCATCCGAAAGGCGCGACAATTTGCTGGGGACTACCTAATATAATAGGACGGAAAGTTTGAGGGGAATGTTTGGTTATCTGGGGAGAAATTGCGCTGAAGTCGGCGATCTAAGGAATTTCGGGGCTTGAAAATAATATAAATCTAAGATAGTCTCAACTATCAACTTATCACGAAGAGAAAAAATACAGAACTATTAGTGGAACTTCTCCCGAAATTATATCAACCATAATTAAGCAAAGGGATTTCATTACGTGGTCACAGGTCCAGGAGATCAATCTCTCTCCGTCGATCCTCTCGCCTCTGAATTTGGCAATATCAAACATACGCTTTAAATTGTCATATCATGATCTTCACCGATCTTGATACACTTCAATCAGAATAAGGTTGACATTCGTTATCATTCGGTCGACATTCGAACTTTTTAATCGTACACAGGTACCGAAATAAACTAACCGTCCCATTTCGTATCGTCCTCACTTCAATCATACACCAAATTGCGCTATCGCAACAGAGAGATAACCATTCCACTCGACAGACTCTCAACCAGTGGTGAACATGTAATAGGGCGACCAGCCTTCTGAGGTCGCTGACAATGTCTCAGAACTTCACCGCCAGACTCGAAGATTGCATAACGACAATAATTTGAGTTAGGCAGAGCGGAGGGCCTACTTGGCAGGGATGACCCATCCGGGCGGCACTTGGTTACGCAGAGGACACTCCATAATGGTAAGGGGAGATAATCGATCAAAAACAATAGAGCGCGAAAGAAAACATCGATAGTGTCAAATAATACACATTGGCAGGAATATATAATAAAATAATTAAACAGCGACGAGCAAAAATGTATATATAAATAGCGATTAAATCAGTAAACGTTGGACGGGGTAAATATAGTAAAAACAATTTTTCACAAGATAAGTAGGAGGCGTAAATAATAAAAATATAAGATAATTATACGCCATAATTTTGACTGAATTCATAACTATATTATATATATATATATATATATATAGAAGAAGAGTTTCCTATTGTCTTGGAATGAACTCAGTGGGACTTGTCCATGGACCTTGGCCTACTTTGGCACCCAAGCAGCTTATAAAGAGGCTTAACTCAGAGCGCTTAGAAGTTCACAGGGAATAAAGAAGCGGGCAGACACAAAAAAGGTCGACAACAGGACATACTCAGCTGAGAAGAAAGATGCTAATAAGAGAGGATCAGCCTTCGTTTGCTGTCACCGAAGGATAAGTTGTTGCCGCATACAAAGAGAACTGAATGGGAGGGCTCCAGCAAAACAATCGCAGGTGTCAGGCAGCCAATTTATTCTATCCAATTCTATGATATGGTACGATAACATGGAGCAGAACGTTGAGAGTGAAATAAAAATTGTAGAGCCACTATGCTTATCTAAACATAGATACATGTGTGTTTCATGTTCGTCGAGCGTCATTTCATATTAGTAATGGTAGAATAATATTTTACATCGACGGAGGATCAATTTAATTCAAAAGGATTAATCGTTTCACGGCATTCTAATTAGTTTTATTCAAAGGGATATGTCGTTTAACGGAATATTCGGCAGAAACCGATAGAGGAGACATTGTGAAATGTTTTGGTCGCTATTTTCTTGTTTACCAACATCAATCCAGAATTTGAAAAATTGGTACACAGCTGTAAATATGAGCTCAAAGCTTCCTTTTGAATACTCTATTCAGTCCTTCAGAAGAACGTGTTTATTATCTCACTTCCTATAATGGCCACTTAACACTCAAAGCATCGAAGCCCACTACCTTTTTCGCTGAGACAAAGACAGAAATTGTTAATCTCGGATCGTAATTAGTTTCACGAATGTTGTTCTGCTATTTAGTGACTACTTTTACCCACGCGCGCTCTGCGCGTTTCTCATTTAATAATACTTTGGTTACTCTTATATTAATTTTAACATCAACTACTGTTCCACCTAGCCTGTTTCGGGTCGAGTCACAAAAAGTACCAGAATATCCATAAATATTATAACAATGTATTCCATCCTCCAATACCCAAAAACCCACTAACACATACCACAAACAATTGTCAGCCTGCAGTAGCCACTCGAACTTGCTCAAACTTCACTCAAATTTGGCGTGACCTTGTCCATATGTGTATGGCCCAAAGCAAGTGGGTAGGTTTGTTCCATTGAGCTCTGATCGTTCTGAAAACGAGAAAATCTACAATGCGATATGTAAAAGGAATATACCAAAATATTCTAACGTTCTTTAGGTTGAACATCTACTTTTCGATTTGGCGTGGAACCGCTCACATGCATACATTGATTTTCAAAAAATATAACCATTAACAATATTGCTAAAAAAGAACACACCCGCATTTGAGGAAAGGTTAGAACACCTGGCCATACAACAGTTATGCAGGGATTTGAGATTGTTCACCATGATCTTAAAATAATTATCCTAGGCTGTACAAAATAATATGGCCAGCTATATCGTATATATGTAGTTCGTTGGTTCATTCTGAGCTACGCGATAGGTCTTGCATGAGACTAAATATCATTGTTGTCCGATCTTAATAACCCATATTTCTAAAACATTGCCTCTGATAATTGAAACACTACTTAGAAATTAATGACTAAACTAGGCCATACAGGATATAGTTCAATTTTGAAAGAGAAAGGAGCCCGAACTGCAAGGTTGTCCTTCGGATTAATATGTGTCGCTTAACAGCAGCTAATTCTTTTGAAATGGTAAGCACTGTGAGACCGAGAGATGACTTTAGGACGCCTCAAAGGGGTACATTTCGAAGTGAGCGATCCCCGAAATGATAGGGGCCAGCGCAGGATATAGACGAAAATATATCTCGTATGTTGTTTATGTAGAGCCGTGTGAACTTACATGAACACGTAGATCGATTAGCAATCCAGAAGCCCAGTTTAGCTGGTACAATGCATAGTTTCCAACATGCTCCTCGTGGGCATGTTCGTCACAAGTCTCAAGAAATGCTTCAGCATGATAATATAGCGATACCTGCCGCCACCAAAGTAAGAAACATGAGTTGAGAAACTGCTTAACCCCGCCCCCCCCCCACATTTCCACTAGCCAGGGCACTTATAGCAGTCCAATATTATTAAAAATATGAAGGGAATCATAGCAGGAGATGCCTTCGCCAATCTAGGGCACTTTACCCCCAGACAAATAGTTGAAAACAGGCGGTTGACGCCATGCTCGCGACAGCCGACGGCTGGTCCAACCGCGCGCGTTTCTTGGACGGAATGATGCGAAAAAAATGAGGAATTAGAAAAGATAAGATGACGGCGGCGGCGGCGGCGGCGATCGGGAGAGGCTTCTTCAGGCATTGAACCGGGTTGTAGAAGATCTAGCATAACTAAAGGCATCCCGCCCTGCAGGGCTCCGCATAAATATGGTATCGAGGAAGGGGGAAAAGGGAGAAAAACCCTATTCTCTTCTTTTGAGGAAAATCGAGCAAAAACAAACGAAGACCTGATTGATTTTCTACCGAGAGGATTATTCGATTATGTGATTTGTTTAAATGAAACCCTTGTATAGCTATCATCTAAAGAACTGTGGTACAGCCAGCTGCTAAAACCATGGTAGAACACTAACCTTCTACCAAACACGAACGTGGTATTTTTCTATAACAGACTATCTATACCTCGTTTCAAAAAGAGAGTCAGTAACAATATTTACGAAAAAACACACACAAAGTGGTAAAAATTGTAACTAGCCAAAGATATTTCTCAAAATAATTATGTTACTTTTATCTGTTCAATGGTTAAAGAGGCTATTTTAACAAATAACGTCTCGTAGGTATATCTTATTACATGTACAACATAACATATGTATAGAGTCCGAGAGATAAAGCTCGTGGGGACGAAACAATCGACGCCGATGAGGACGAATTATGTCAACCTTCCGATGTGGAGTTACAGCCATTGAAATTGATTATGTGCAAAGGTATCCTGGTGCCTGGTCAGCGCATCCCTACACTGATAGCGCCATTTATAAATATTTTGCTTACCCGACGTTTCAGTGGCATCGTATATATATATATATATATATATATATATATATATTATTAATAAAGGTGTATAATCACGCTTTGTGAGTTGATAACGCTGGCATTTCGCCATTAGAATAAGTTCATTACGCCCTGGGAGTCCGTCACTGCTTTTGGTTTCAGTACAAAGCCTCTCCTTAAGCTGGTTCCTGTCAGGTTGTACGTCTTCTCAAACATTTCTTCATTCTATATTAGTCTGATTAATTGCTTAACACTCCCGGCTTTCATTTTGTTTTGCGCCGAGCCCATTTCTATTGGTTCCCTACTGCCGATTTAGATTCTACTCTTTGGAGAAATCGTCGCTGGATTCGCTCAAGAAGGTTGACATATTTTACCTTTGAGAAATGCCATACTCAGTAACCATAAACAAAAAGCGGCCCGACAACAATTTGGAACAAGCAAAAACTAGGTTGTGCCCGATTCAATTTCGAATGCCACTATCACATAATAAACTCTTCTTGTTTTATTCACATATTTTTACTTATATTTGAGATAGTACCCTTTAGATAAAAAGGCATAGCGGTGGTTTCCTTGAGAAAAGTTTTCTTTGTGCACGACAGGATTTCTCAATGTGATCGAACAGAGGTTGGATCATATATATGCACTTCCAGAGTGGTCACCAGAGGCGATACTTCAAACTACGCCAGGAACCTAAAGATATTCCACTCAAAGCATATCATAATAGAGAAATACTTCGTGAACAGAGTCGCGACTGTTACATTTTTTATTTCATAGTCTAAAAGATAATTGACATTTCCTAACATACATATTTTGCCTACTTGTGGCCTCGGATTATTTCGTGTTTTAGTTAGAAAACGACTGGTGAATGCCTCTGAATGCCCTTTTGATTATTGCGTTAGTTTCCGCGTGTCGGATGTGTCTCGCTAGGCTTTTGCTGCGGCGGACAGGATGAAAGCCACCTGCCTCATCTGAATACTGAACAGATGAACGACTCGTATGCGGCAGCACCCACCCTTATTACAGCAGCCACATGGCCCAAAGAGCTTGGTCAAACATGGTGCCCAACTGTGCGGCAGGCAAGGCTTCAAGTCATTCAGGTCACTAAAGGTGTCACGTATGATTAAAAAGGCGAGTTTTTCACGAGGTGATCGCAGGTGCTCTACAGTATATCTCTATCTCTAAAGACACTATGCTGTATGTGGGTGCATGGTTCTAAGGCGGGGTATTATTCGAGTTCGCGCTTAGTTGTGGGAGACAAGGAAAAGCCTCCTAAATCTGCCCGGGCCTCATGTGGTGCATGCCTTTCAAATTAACCCGCTTTCCGTCAGGAAGCAGCCCATTAAGCAATTCGTTGCGCTGCACCGGCCTTGTTGACCCGGGGAACGTCGATCAACGACGACCTCACGTCTACTTCGCACATTAAGGGGATTCGGCATCAAGCCCATCCTGTATCGTATCAACCAAGTACCATAAGTTGAAAGGGCCCTGACGACCTGAGATTTCAACTAGTTTCGACATCTCAACAATAAATAGAGGAGGTTCCAGTGATTCGTTCTGTTAGGTCCATTTTCGGTTAGCGTTTATGGTAACTTGCTGTTTTTTGCTGCGATCTGTATTTACTGCATACGTAGTTATTTTTACTTATTGTTGAAAACTTGATATATAATATTACTGTGGCTAACGTATCAGATAATGCATACTAAAACATGATATGTTCATTTATTCTATTTCTAATTAGAATACATAATAAACTTTGTGACGAGAAATAGAATGAATGAAATGAACATGCCATATTTTACTCTGTAATATCTGACGCGTTAGCTACAGTACCACTATATATCTAGTATTTAATAATAACTAAAATTACTACGTTGGCAATAAATACAGGTTGCAGATAACTGCAATTTACAATAACATAATATAATAATATATATTTGTAATATATCTTGATCTTCCTAGAGATAGTGAGTGAAATGCCCTTCTGGACTCCTTCTATGTTTACATTGCTGTACAAACTGTGAACAGATCTTTCCTATTGTTTACCTTGTTATTGTTGTTGCCGGCACATTAGTGATGGGTGTCGTTATCCGTGGACATCCATTGAATAGATAATATCTTTGCGCATCCTCTTCCCCTGTAGTCACCCGTAATCTGCGAGAAGCGACCCAGGATGAGCAGGTTTTCTGCCCCTTGCTAGTGGGACATTGTTCTCACCATTCGCCTGAGCCAACCACTTTGTTTTCGTTCAGCCACGGTCCATGCAGTTTAGCCGAAGAATCAATATGCCGCCATGAGCCTATGAACATGAGCATTTTTCACGCGCCCTGAGCTGCGTACAAATCGAAAAGTCGGCCACTGTAGAAATGGCTTTTGCCGCAGAACTACAGCAGCGAAGGTAACTCGTTGTGTTCGCTGTGCGCTCAGCCGGGGGGTCGGCTATGAAAACCACCATAGAAAGTTGGCGCAAACCACATTCTTCTACTCTAAATGAGTCCCAGGAGAGATCCTAGTCAAAGGTCGATAATGACCAGCTGATATTTCTCAAAGTATACGTAGGTTCGTACTCACCATTGGGAAACTTGTGGCCACGATCTTAAAATATTTGAATGACCCCCGAAATAGAAAATAGTTTGATAAATCGGTGTGTCGTGAACTCGCTAATGATAAAAAAACATCAGTATGGCCTTCATTTTTTCTTGACCATATACTTGCTTTCGCCGTTAAACGTTGATAAATGTTTGCATTAGATTATGACATATGATGAGAATATGTTTTGAACAATAATCATGTACGGCCATTTCAATGGTTGTATATAGACCAGCCGCCGAACCAAACACATGGAAACGTAGTTTATTTATTTTTAAATGGGAAAATTTCGTTTTATTATTGTGTTACATAGGTATATACTCGTTTTTGCATTCATTCTATGTACAATCGTACTTGTATGCATTTATCTATCTAGCTAGTTAACTTAGCCTATTAGCCCATAGGACAATTGATTAACTATTCCTATTGTGAGCCACGAGATTCGGTTTTACGAAATAGCCAGCCCTGCCACTCGAGTGAAGTACAACATTGAACATTTCGTCAAACATTTCTTCCTGTTTTATGATCCTCCTCAGCTGTTTTATGTCAGCCAATTTCATTCGTTTGCCAACTGTTGGGTCGTTAATATTAGGGTCGATGCATAAATAATCACGGTAGGCGATCCATTCACCCAGCCGGACCTCCGATTCTGTCTTGAACCGCCTTCCCCGCATGCCTTGCTCCACGTATTTGAATAGCTGCTAATGTGATGGAGAATTGTCTGAGCTATACTCCGCATTGGTAGAATTCGTCAGCTGCGATCGGTTACAGTAAGGCGGGTCGGCAAAGAACAATGGGCAACGTTGCAATACCACTCCCCACCATCCTCTGTCCCTCGATGGCCCTTCCCTATCTATTTGTCGGCTCCGTTTGCTGAATTGTGTCCTGCGTCTGAACAGTCTGCGTTGACCGTTTCGCCACCGTTTCGAACAGTTCATAATAGAGCACCCACTTCTGATCCCAGCAAGTGAGCGATATTACGTTATGGCTGTGAACCGTAGGTCTAACCACTCACATTTTTCGTTGAGGATACTCGTAGGAAATAAAGTTTTCATCGTCCGTAATAATTGTGTACACAATATTCGTCCTTGTTTGCTGAGCGAGCAAATAGTGAGACGGGTCTCTGTGGCTCATCTTTGTTGAGTTCATGTGACACACCCACTTTCCGTCATTCCTCTTATAGAGCTCTACATTCCGAACTCATGTAGAGCTCAACGCACTATAGCTAACAATGCTACCCCCAGCTGAGCAGCAGCAAACTCTTGAGCTGATTGTACTGCATTTCGATTTCAGAGATCCACGAAAATTTCGTCGTCCGTCTCTTGAGGCTGTCCGGGACGTTCCTTGTCATTCACATCCAAATCTCAAATCTTGATGCGATTAAACCATTTCCAGTTTACAGCCATCGACAGATTCGTGCGAATACTAAACATTCTCCTACAATGGCACATACCACTCGTACAGTTTCACATTTTCGGCACGAAAATAGGGAAATAGACAATGTAGAATAATATCGCATTTTTGGTCTCCATGTCCCGAACGCTATGAACTTCGACTGGTGCCGGGCAACAATGAAGTACACAAAAACCCACAGACGAGGAAAAGTTGATGGGATGAGCCCGTCAAGTGTCAAGTGTATGCTAATCTCCCAGTGGAAATTGCACCAGTTTAAATTTGATATCGATTACTTATATATCGATAAGGTGTATGCCTGTCCGCATTTTCGTTCTAATCCGCGTGCAAACTTATTCTGCACTTTCACTAGCAGAGTCATGTCTTTTTACCGTCTTTTTTTAAAGGATTCCGTATCAAACACGCAAATACAAACACTGGCACGACATGCTATACGTACAATTTGATGATAAGTTTTACTTTAATAATAATGATATTTTTTTATTTTTATATATAAAAAATATATAGTATATTGAATAAAATAAAAATCTATCAAATATAATAATAATCAATTAAATACATTTGTTAAAGAAGACATTCCGTAAAAGCTAAGAGTGTAAAAGACTACTTGTCTTCTTTGTTTAAAAACTCATTCCATCGACCATCGTGGCCCGGGACTTTTGTACTAGTGAAATTGATAAATTGCCATTGAAATGGCTAGGTGTGTTTGCAGCACAGGTGTATAGTTAAATTATAAAATAGGTGTTTTGTTTGCCAAGAAACCCATAAAGTTGAAACTCATAATCCAGCATTTCATCCTTGACAACCTCATACTAAATAATGGATGTTCGTGAAGCGTCGAGACTGGCGAAATTCTAGTTATACTGGTACTCGTACGGAATGTTTGATCCTGGAGGAGCTGAAGAAGACTTATGGAGCGGTGTAAATCCTACCGATTGCACCGTTAAGCTGTAGGAGATCAACAGGGTTAATCCAGTTGTTAATAAATCAGGGGTATAATCCAAGAATTAGTAGGGATGGCTGCACTTTTATTTCCTTCGGAATGTTTTTCACACAATGCATTCTACCTTGTCATCTCTCTCTATGAAGGCCAACTATGAAGCTGATCAGCAAATGAACACGTATTGGGTATCATAGTGTATCCTAGAACGTTACATCTGCAGGTATCAGACTGGAAACCAAACTAGAAATCCAGCTTTTGCTCTGCTACGCTAGACATGACATAGCGGAAGGAATGGAAAAGGACCACTCAGAGCTGGAAGAAGACACGCGTATGATCGTGTGTATCCATCTCATGATGTTAGAGAGCACCATGAGGTTCATAGGGCCGACGGCAGCAGCAGCAGCAACATTGGCCACACGCCGCCTGACTCTGCCCAACCGCAGCAGCAGTGCCTACTTCGCCAGACCCCCTCCGCAACTCAAAGTGAGTATCCAGTTAGTATAGCAATACATATATAGGGATGGTGGTCTGCCACGTGAGCAATCAAAGTCTCTGTGGCGGGCCAGCTTTAGACCTCGCTCCTCAGCTGTCAGATCCACTACGGCTGATCAGCAATTCATAGCCGAATGCGGAAGGATATAAGAAAAAGGCAAGCCGTTTACTCCGGACCCACTCTGGATGGATGCCCTGCTTTCACTGCTGATCCAACGGAATGAGATAACCAGTAAAGTAACCGCCGCTGACGTCGCGTGGCGACAAACACACTGCCAAGATACTTCGACAGATAGAGGAAACAATTAACGACATGTAGTTAGGTAAGACTTGTACTTCTACCAAGCTATGCAAAACAGTACAATAATAATCGCCGCAATGCAATCAATGGCTAAAAATAACCACTAATAACTACCTGAGAGAGAAAATGTAAAATTTGGCGATCTTCAGAGTATTTTGACTATGACCTTTGCCTGTTTCTTGAGCAAGTAAGATAAGTCGAGTTTGTGTCCCTTTTGTGTCGAACGTGTATCTCATGCCGACACGTTGTACTTAAGAGGCTCTGGCCTACAACATATCATTTCAGAAATATGTGCTTCTTGTGAGTCGTCGCTTGTATGGAGAAATTATTTGAAAAACATCAAATGTGGAAATCTGTGAATTTGGTACTAGATTTTTCGCAGCTTACGCACTGGGGAGTGTATCACCTTCAAATCTGACAAAATCCGAATTTTTTTGTGTTGTTTCACAGACTCTTTTCGTCGTCTGCCAATAACCATTTATAGGCCTTCCATATACACCCAAATTAGTGATCATCTGAAGGCATTGGACTGGGCCTTGTAATCAAAATCAAGGCGACTGCTTCTCACTCTGCCGAAATCTGTATATAAATAGACATTTCGTTAAGTCGACATTATAAGATAGGAAGACTTCATTTTTACTGACAGCAACAGAGTGCGGCTAAGATAGATACATATATATATATATATATATATATATATATATATAGGTAGGGACCAAGATCGCTTTATTCAGACGCACGCTAAGCGGGGGCTACTCTTTGCTTCCGATTGTTGATGCTGTTCAATCTGGCGACCCCTCTGGACACGTTCGTTGTACGAATTACTTGTCGTTCCCGCTGACAGGTGTATTCCTCTCGCCTTACAGCAGTGTAAACAGCTAATATTAAATATTATTCGTAGATTAGTTCCTTGGCAGCTATATAACCAGTTTGCATGAAAAAATGGAGCGGTTCTTTCCGACATTGGCATGCGTCGCGAATCCACAACCCGATTGTCAAATTCATAGCTAAATTGCACAGTCAGACTTAGAAAGTTGCGATCATCCGCAAAACTAACCGAGCAACGCCAGCGCAGAGTAGCGTGTCCCTTGGGAATGGGTGCGGAACCCACCTCCCACCGGCGGCCATACACCACTAAGTCGTTCAACGACAGAGTTAGTAGCACTAGGCGGAACTGTGAAGCAATGAGTCTGCAGCATCAGCAGAACTAAGGAAAAGTCAAAATAAGTGAGGGGCTGTCGTTATACCCAAAGCCATAGCAGTAATAGGAATAGCTCAGTCAGCGGCCAGCGTTCTTTGTCGTTCTCAACGACTACGCCAAGGTAGGCTTTTTACGCTTTTCTTCCTTGGATTTCGTAGTGTCACGTGAGGGACACCTCCTTCGATTCGGGACAATAAGCGTGACCGTGCGAGATACAACTGGATCATGCCAATACCATAATCAACAGGGCATTTGGTTAAATAAAGTAGCACTTTTAGTTTTCGCAAAAGTGATAAATGCGTGGATTTATGAATATCGGGATGAAGCGTTCTTCAATCAGCTTCCAGGAAAAGTTTTCTTGAGATCGCCAAGGCGAGAACATCAAAACTGCGCAGAAAGCCTAACGTTTCTCGAGGAACGAGCATAGGATCCTACCACGTCGACGGCTGCTAATACTTGGCGTAACGGATGATCAACCCTCCACACCTACTAAAAGGAGACAGGATCTCAATATATCATCAGCGTCTTCACAAGAGCTTCTGGTTGACAAAACCGATAAAAACGATGATTATGATCTAATGACCAAAATTGTGTCTTATTTCGATTACAGTTGTTGAAACAGGCCTTATGAGTCATACTAGTTTATAGGTTTACTACGTAGAGCATAATTTTTGTCTTTTTATTGTTCCTCATGGCTTAGACGACGAGTATTCCAAGTTCCTCGTACAGCCTTCAGGGAATCGCATTTCTGATTTTCTTGCAGCTATAGACGTGGCGGAGATATGAACATGTCGAGGACAGCAGAGAAAATTGAACGGAATACGCCAGGTTGAACTTGATTGTACGAATTACGTCAATTATGAAGGAAAACCTTAAAAACCGTATCCAGTCTTTCCATTTTACGACATACCTCAAAAAGATTGCGAATCGTCTTAAGAGGTAGGAAAATAATTCAAACGGTTTTCCATAGTTTGTCAAATTCCCTGATCTGAGTGGATGTCGGGTTTGACAGTAATCATTTAATGTTCTATGATACACCAATGTAAAAATATTTTATTACAATATAAATTAAAACTCTACCATTGGAAGATGGACGACCCCTTCTCAACTAACCGAACGTAATGTAATTAATGAATAATGTAATTATTGACAAAATTCATAGCAGCTAGTGACTATCTCAAAACAGCGTACCGTGACATATCTAAATCTCAATCATACTTTGCAGTAGTGATTGCACATTTAATCTCAGCGGGAAGCAATTTACTACAGTACGGAAAGAACCTCGAGCCTGTGACATTGAATGTTAACAATACTTAACTCCCTTTACTGATTCAGGTGCTCTTCAGTTCGTTGTTTGTATCACCGGTGCTTCCGCTACGACAACAGTGAAAGCTAATTGTGTCAAAAAGACAAATGGCCAGAAGGTCCTCCTTAGTGCTGTCAACTTCTCTCTCTCTCTCCCTCTCTCTCACTTAGTCTGTTTCTGATTACCTTCGAGTAGGGACGATGCATTTAGAACACGGTAATTTACATACGCTTGCCTGCTTACACGTGATGTCGTGCTGAAAGTGCTCTGTCAACCCGATCTTGTCACAAGTCAACGTAATACTTTGACAACTACTACAGAACTACTGTAATTTCTTTACAACTGTACTCGTCACACTCGAGTCCCTGCCATCGAGAGGTGATATTTATCATCATCATCGTCATCATCATGCGAATTCAACGAGTACCACGCTTCGCTCTCAGCTGTCACCATTGCGCTTTTCCTGAAATCATTTCAGTCTCAAAAACTCACAAAGTGTACTACAAAGTGGCTGAAACTCTCTCGCATGAAGCTTCAACAACTGGAAACGATTAACATTGTGAGAGCTAAAAGCTTTGAGTTTCAGGCTGCCAGTGCTATCGCGATATAATTCAGCTACGAACAAAAAAACGATGAAAAAATATAGTTTTCTTTTGTTTCGGGTTCCTTCGTCGTCGGCTCGACGTGACATTCAAGTGGCAGTTGATAGAGTTGAAGAGGTGATCGGAATCTTTGAGAAATTAGGACTGGCTATAAATGCAAGCAAGACGGTCATCACCCTCTTTCGGGCGCCACGGAGGCTAACACAAATTCAGTCAGTCCAACTCTGTGCTTTACCGGTTTCGTTGTCCCCTACTGTCAAATGCTTGGCCAAACTATCCGGGACACACTTGGTTGGAAAGACCACATGAGTGAACTGGCTTCGAAGTGCTATGCGGTCATCGGCTGACAAAGACGGCTCAAGAGTTTGAGAATACCAGTCGAGGGTCCGCTTCTAGCTTATAAAATGCTGCTCGTCCCGTTACTATGCTATGGTATAACAATTCGGGGGGCGGAGGTTTGAGAGGAACTCTTCACAGGGGCGATGTCATTCAAAATGGTGCCCTTGGAGCTATTTTGGCCAGCATCGTAGGGACTCCGTTTCTGATGTTCTGGAGAGCCTTAACCTCCATCAAATCGAGGAGTTATGCACGATCCAGACTGCTCCCCTTGCATTCAAGATACTTAGGGGAAAAATACCGAATGACATCTCCTTTGCCATCACTCCCATTGAAAGACGCACAACCCGACGAAAGACGGAATTTGTAAGGCCATTTACTGTTAAAGGGTCTAGACGCCATGCCCTAGCTTACCGCCTCCCGGTCATCTGGGACCGTTGGCTCCCTCGCGAGATTCGATCTCTCACCTCAGCAAAAAGGTTCGGTTGCGAAGTGAAGAAAGCTGCTAAACATTGAACTATTTGTGTATAAAAAATGTAGGTCACATGTGTGCAATTAAATATTTTATGTAATGTTCGGGTGGTGATACACCTCTAATAATATGGACGTCTGCATAGGATAGCCTCAACAGAATACTTTTGAATAGTTTTGTATCATGCGCTGGTCATGTATCTTTTAGTACGGCTTTTATGGTCATGTTTATTATGATGTGTTACATACACTTTTGAACATGGATTTGCTCGTTTTGGACACTACTCATCTTTTGGACGCACATTTCAGCCACTAAGAAGACTAAAATATGTGTACATTTCTTTATTCTAAATGACAGCCTTGTCTGTCATACCGTCCGTATAAAAACATAAATAAGCGCTTGTGGTGAGTTGGTGCGGGCTTTACCAGTTCCTAAACATCGGAGTATGCTCGAAAAGGTGAGCGAAGTTGTAGTACCACGAATAGACGAACTGTAACCATATCACACTACACAAGGAGTAATACACTGTTTAAATTTTAATTGTTAGAATTCTAGAAGTCCACAAGGTCAAAATGGTTCAAAATCAGGAACAAAACGACAAAGACTAGGACGAATTTTCAGTCTTTATGGCCGATCCGATAGGCAGTAGCTACCTTGTTCTCAAAAATACGCGCTAATCTCATAGTCGAGACCTCAGCCTTCTCAGATGTAGGAAATATCGCATTATTATAACGTGTACGGTGCGCCCAGAGCAATGAATTTCAACGCGTCGTCGAGTCCAGAAAATGTACAGTGTCGCATTTGCGCCACGGACCAGCATTTCGTTGGTCCATTAAGTTTTGACGGTTGTTGCCTTCACAAGAAGTATACATATATATATATATATATATATATATATATATATATATATATATATTGCTCAACAATCGGCGTTTCACGAGGCTATTACTTCCCTATGGGAAATACTGTATATAGGTATCATAGTTATATGAGCGCAACAGAGTTTGTAGAAGCGAAAGATTTTGGGTGAGTTGTATGAATGCTAAATTGTATGAATGCAACAAAGTTAATAAAGGTAATACAATAAAAGAAAAAGAAGAGAATTATGATTACTACGGAGATACTAGGGAACCAGAGACAAATGATACGCTCGACAGGTGAGCAAATGATCTCTCTATCAATGTTGGAGACAGATATAATTAACAACAGTGACACAAACAATATAGAGAGAGAGCTAACTAATAAATATACCAAATAGGGGGTATAGGTAAAGCTTTATTGGTTTATTAAAGGAGCTGCAATTTCACAATGCTTAAGGAGTAGAGACAAGTGCACCCTTGGAAAAAAAAGTGACAATGTAGATGTTAACATGGACGCGAAATACAGGGTATTCGTTTTAAAAGACAAAAGCATTGAGCATATCACTTAGAACGCTTTTTAGAAGGCTGCTAGGACATTAGGACGCCGCACGATATCCTAGGCACAACAGTGAGAAAAGGTAAGGAAGAGTGAACGTTGACTGGTAGCCGCATGGAGAAAACTTAATTGTGATGTGACAATTAATCAAATTAGATGGAAGATGAGGTCTACAAAAATGACAATAAAAGCAATTATGAACGCATTAATAATCTATTTGTTTTATTTCATCATCTCTCTCAGGTACAGGACGTATATATATATATATATATATATATAAACGTTTTAAAAATGTATTCAACATATTTTGAAAAACATTGCTGAATGAAGGTTATCTCGGAATGTTATCTAACGATAGGGCTGAGGGATAAAATGCTGCATGATATATTTGGCATGTCTCCTCGAATTTGGAACACACGCCAGTGCTGCTGGGGGGGGAGGGGGGGTACGCATTAATAATAGGAATATGTAAATGACATACAACACTAGCAACATGGACATCGAAAATATAACGACGTGCCCTTGATGCAAAAGAAATTCTGTAGAAGAATGGTAACTAGAACGTATAATGTATGTTACATCATGCATTGAAATATAGAAAATCCCATTCATGTTTTAGGAATAATGTTTGTTTAGTTATACATGCGGTGGCTTACCCAAATAAATAAATGAGGCATGCCTAAGCACATCAAGAGGCACAGATATAAATATATATATTATATTTCTAGCAGGTTTGGAGTACGGAAGAGTCGCGCTATTGTAGTCAAGAAGGCAAAAACTGTCTTTTCGAGCGTTCTCCACTCTGTTTGTGCTCTAAATAACGGTCACCAAAGAGAGACCGATATACTTTTTTTTAAATAATTTATTTGTAAAGTCTAGTTTCAGCATTATCCCTATGTTGTAATGAGATGTTTAATCAGCAAGGAACATTTTACAAGAAGTGACATCTTTGCTTAAAATTACGATTTACTAAATTACCTTCTAAAATGAGCGGTTATATATATGTAATAGCGAAGTACAATCCTCACTACAATATTTGGGGTTTGCAAAATGTGATCACATTATACATTGAGGCTTGACTTGATGATCAAGAGTCATATAGATGGTACATTAAAACGGGTTCTCGGGAATGAAAATTGGCTTACTATTGTCGCCTTTTTAGATATAGACAGATACTCCGATATACAATCGTTCTATAACATTGTATCGTAACCATTTCGGGAGCCTAAAACAAACTGATCATGTGGCCGAATTAATACGGCAGTTCAACACCCCCCATCTATTCTACACAGTGGTAGGCATACACTGGACACTCCACCGATTCTTCTCTACGTGTTAACGAGAACTTAAGAGTTTGTACAATTGCAGTTCCGTAAATAAACCAATATATGAATGAATAAATTCATGGGCAGCTCCATCTCACTGATGACAGGAGGTTGAAATTCAGAAGTCGATGGACTCAACTAAGGCCACCTGGAGTGTTGGAGCTACGTGTGTCCCTAGCAAGCAGAACGAAAACTATCCTCTTGAACCCTTGTTCGCTTCTGTTTCCATCTGTTTGGCGTATTTTTACTATGGATCCTGCTGAGGAAAGTCAAAGGAGGTTTTGATTATTGAAATCTGAATCTCTCAAAGGTGACCGAAGGTTTTCACTTAGCTACCGATAGATTTCACTAATTGATTACTTATCTAAAGACTTTGAGAGGTTCTGACAGTCGGCACCTCATTTCAATAAACTACCAGGACAGTATTTTGTCTTGGGTCTTTTTGAACGGTATTACCGCTTGAAACTTCCTTTGAAACAGTTTTTTTTCTTGCAGACGGTCAAGTGTCTTGGCTGTGATTCCACTGTCATTGACTGACTTCAGTTATAGCTGTCCGATAAAAGACAGTCGCTTGAGGTAGGCGACATCGAATCATCTTGAGATGAGATCAACATCAGAACGCTGCAATTATCTATTATGGAACCCCTCATGTTCATCATCCTCATAAACCGCATATTGCTCAAGGTATCAGCCGGCGATTGCTGTAAGACGATTACCCATGCCGGTGGCACGTCACAACTATTTCGCATTCGTCCATCTTCGCTGAAATCCTGCATACAAGCAGGGAGGATACTGTTAAAACCTTTCGAGTTGTTTGGCCCTGTAGTCAAGTTTTTTGATCCTATTTTGTTCCGCATGTCTCAAAGAGCAATACGAGCCGATCCAGTTCAAATCTATGGGGAGCGGATTCATTTTCGGCCGAGTACTAAATACCATAAGTTAATGTTTCATAAGCGCATTAAATGGCATGTTCATTCTAGGATCATGGCACGCAAATATTATACAGTCATCGCGTCCATCCCATGTCTCAAGGGGCAAGGATTTGCTGTCGAAAGTCTCCTTTTTTCCACCCCAAATTGTTCGTACTTCTCTGCAACGGCATATCAATCTGGGGGAGTGGCTATAAAGCTATTAGTCGTAGCGCGGAAGTCATTCACACCGACGCTCTACAGTGGATTGTTGGAAGGAACCGCGGGGATCCAGTGTCAGATATATGGCCTTCTTCCAATTAGTAGACTGTGCCGGACGCGCCCCTGTCTTTCCACACGGTTAGAGGTCCCATCCGGTCTGACACCTCCTTCCCAATCACTGACGTTGTCAAAAGAACGACCTGTCGTTCAACAGAATTTAGAAGGCCAAATGCCACAAGGCAGTCTAGTCATCACCACAGTCTAGCTTACCAATTACCTTGTTGTTCATTGTATATTTTATATCGAATTCTATGTAGTACGCTTACGGTTAACACTGTCGATATCTAGTACCAGCTCTTTAATGTAATAATCTTCTTTATTATTTTTTAACAAAAACTAAAGTTTTGTAAAAATTTTAGGTGCATCGATGATAAGCCACAACATGAATTTGAACTAAATTTCTATCCTTGTTTTTGACGCAACCGGATCGGCTGTCTAATAAAGTTTCTTGTTGCAAGAGGTTTAGCAAAAGCTATTCTCAAAAGCAAATGTCAAGAAGAGAACCGCGCGAAAAATTGCCCTCGATACGCTGTGGCATCAATATGGTAGCACTATGCACTTTGTAGCTACTTGCGCTTACGAGAAAAATAGAGAGATCAAGGTTATCAGGTGGCGAATTTTATTTTTCGGGCTGATGCACAGCTAACATCTAATGTCCGGTAACGGTACTGTTTTCGGCATTGTTTCATAGGATGGACAACCCCTTTAGATGCAAATGTGCAACGGGTAGCGAATTGATACCTATATATCGATATATAGGTGTCCATTAGGTGGGTTTGTAAAATTACGGAACTGTAAAAATCTGAAAACTCACTATCCCTTAAGTTAATTTTGCTTTATAAAAGGCACGCATCGCCTTCGATGTCATTCGTAATTAACAACTGACAGTAACCATTTAGACTATTAAAAATCGTCATTTCCATGCATAATAAGCTTTTCGAAAAGCTAACCGATAGAAGCACTGAGCAGCGCCTATTTCCAAGATGGGGTGGTCTTCTCCGCTCTCAACGACCTAATCGAAGGGATAAAATGCTCAACTAGCCACAAGACACTCCTTCTTTACTCAGTCTATCGAATATAACTCTTGAACCAAATATCTCGGCTCTTCTGAAGTTCTCCATAGGAGCTCCACACTTGGTTCCACATTGAAGGGGGCTGGGTAGATACTTGACTCTGTGGATTTTTCGAATCTGCGTTCTTTGAACATCACGGCAAATACGAAAGCTGGGCAACAGACGCCGAACAGTTTTAATTTTTATCGCCGCCGATGTGGTGACTTGGCATTATCCTATCGAAGGAGGGTTGTTCATTCGTCGAACGTAACTTTATGATGGTATCCGTCCGTCTAGTCTCTTACCCCTCCGATTACTTTGGAACATAGAATATAACGTACATTTTGGAAGTCTTAACGAGAAGATCGCGAGCAACGAATTGCACATGCACTTATGTTGTGCATCCGTCAGGTCGTTAGGGTCAATTATTATCTAAAGTTCGTGTAGGCTGGGCTGATTGGACGGTGTTTCTGATACGCCCGCTCCATTTGCTGTGAGGGACTATTGGCGTATAAGTTTAATAGAAGAAGTTATGATGAACTTAACCAACGTACATTCGTTGTATTTCTTTTTTCCCGTGGTCTTTTTTGCTATTTTGGTTGAGTTGTATAGATGTCGGCCCTTAATGCCACGCGGTGCAGTGGACACAGAAATGTGCAAAGAATATCGACAAAGGACACAGCCTCTTCTAAATATGGAGCATGCTATCCGATGGGCAGACTTTCGCTTGCGCGACTCGGTATAAACTAGAAACAAACAAAGTGGATCGTAACAGGCAAATGTCTCAACTTTTAACGGTAGTGTAAGGGCACTCCGTGCTATTTTACTTTTCTAGACAGCAGAGAACACAAGAGTTAACTATTCAATGGACGGCTGTACTGCGCACCTGAATTCTCACACGCGGCCTATTCTGCAATATCTCGTTGCTCTTTACAGTAGGCGTACTACTGAACCCTAGAATCACTTGCGTGCTACACTCTGCCTGCACTGAAAGGCAAGGTAATTATTAAAGTGTAGTCCCTCTCGCGTGTATTTTCCCACATAACAGAGTCTGTGAGTCGCCAAATAGTCAAATTTGTTGCTGATAAATATTTAGCTCAACCCTAAAACTGATATCCAACTCAGGTAGGCACACCCCTCTCCCCGCGCGATCTCATAGCTATCCAACTAAACAAAAGCATTACTTCAAAAGCCTTGAAATGAGGAAATGTATCTAAAATTATCCTATGAAACAACCAGTAAAATGGAGGGGTATCGCGCGCATGATTGTGTTAATATTGATTTAGAGAAGCTATGTAAGGTAAGGCTTTATTGATTTATTAAAGGAACTGCATGAAATGCTTAAGTTGTCTTATATGTCATGCAACGGGATTCGAACCTGCGGCCTCTGGCTTTTTATGTGTAAAATATTAAAGATCCACATAACTGACATATGAAAATGCTCTTAATTTTTTGTAATTACAAGTTAGTAAGTTCTAAATTATTCTAATTCTAATAATAGGCGTGAGAGAAAATGAATTACTAAAATATACAAAATTGAAGATGCTCAATTAACAATCTTGTACCTAATAAAGCGATTCCAAGTAATTTTTTGTATACTCAATTACGAGGTTCTATCACTACATCGTTACATAGCATGGTCCAACCAGGAACCGCCTAGAGAAAAGACTTCCCTTCGAAGATTATAAACGTGGTGAAACAGGATAGAACGGAACTTGAACAATGGTAACAGTAGTCTACCAACTTTCCTGACCACGACAACAGTCCCATCGCGGTCACGCTATAGGAGGGCCATTGAAATCTTTGTTCGCATGTGTGATATCCATGTACCCATGTGAGGATTTGAGTGAGACTACAACACGAAGACAAGTACTCAACGATTATATAATGTAACATTAATGTTCATACTTCATGGAACAATGAATAAATTAATTATAAAGGTCAATTAAAAAGAGAGAATAAAGCAAAGTGCTAGCCCGAAATATTCATGTAAGCAACAGTGGAATTAAAGTAGACTGTCAACAACAACAATAGGCAGCTTACTGTGTTTATCATCTTGTGTTCTGTAAAGAGTGCTCTTGATTCTTATCGATTCGGCGACTTGTTATACCTACACAGTACGGCTATAACTATACGGCTTTTCTACGGTCCGCAAGCACCCCATGGCGTCACCTGCGATACAGGCAACATAAATCGTTTTAGAAAGCTGCTCTGAAAGACTGGTTAAACTCATCAAACGAAACAGTGCCGTCCGTGTACCCAGTACTCTATGAGATAGCGCGAGATAGCGAGCTCGACATTTCTCTAAGCTGGCCTCAAAATAAGACGTCTTCGTAAGACCCTCGGAAAATTCCTTGAAGACCGTCGGGTCGCGCCGGCTTGTTGTCTCAGCCACACTGTTCTGGTTTATCCGGTGCAAATAACAATCAACTCAGACAGCTGAAATGCAATCGGTAGATCCCTCCGGGCTCAGCGCCCTTCGTACAAGGCCTCGATTGTTACGCTTCGCTTTATTTTTCTTTTACTTTATTTGTGCAAATATCTCTATTATAAATTTGCCTACTACTAAATTTGCCTTTTTACAATGATTTTCAATTAGAGAAGATTAACAATTCGTTCCCATGAACTAAGACGTTCTCCGAGATAACGAAAAATTTAGTAATGCTTGCTATTCCCAAGTAGGGCCGAGCATCAAGCCGCTGCTGTTTGTGGATATTTTCGTTTAATTAGCAAAGAGGGTAAATATCAATGTTTCGATCCCCGCTGGAAGATTCACTGTGTGTGACGCAGATTACATAGATAGTGAATACAAGCTGTATCTTTGACATAGGTACTTAATGAGATAAACTAGACGACTCC
Source organism: Stratiolaelaps scimitus (assembly GCA_019614645.1). NCBI lineage: Eukaryota > Metazoa > Arthropoda > Arachnida > Mesostigmata > Laelapidae > Stratiolaelaps > Stratiolaelaps scimitus. The sequence continues at coordinate 754,145 of JABWDB010000067.1, read as the reverse complement.
AATAATGCAAATCGAATTCAACGAAACAAACAAAACTGTGTTTTATTGTTTGCTAACTGCTATTTATTGTTATACACAATTTTTGGGGACCACCTGGTGGAGAAATATAGGGTAATTAACTATTTCGCAAGACCCCATAATACTTAGCATAATAAGGATCGGTGTTTATTCAAAGCAGTCAACGTTTAGAACGACCGCCCAGTACGAACAGTCTAAAGTTGGAAATTCTATAATATCTAGAGAGGAGTGTGATATCAACCGGCGAACCGTGTACCGCACAGGGTGACAACCTATATATCCCTCCTAATTCAACCGAGCTAAGCAGATATATTATGTTGATTTCTTCATACAGCGATATCGATGCCTGTCGCAGAAGAAACATAGCTAAGAGTCAACCAGCCATAGAACTATTCCTAAGTGTTCATCCCTCTATTTTGTTGTCGGAACAAAGAAATCTCCTATCACGTTTGCTAACCGAATTCGAATACACGTAATTGATACACAATAGAAGAAAAATGATCATGATAGTAATACTTAAATCCGAACGTACAAGTTAAGATCTCTCAGGCTATTGACTATAACATGTCGAGCTCGGTGGCCTGGTGGTGCATTCGTATGCCCCTTGCCTTTGGAGGAGGCGGACGTAGGTGCACATTTCGGTTCGATCCTCACCGTTACACATTTGCATTTTGAAAGGCATCCGTCTTATGAAGAAGCAATGCCGAACGCAATTGCGCCATGGGCGTTAAATATTGGTACCGTGAGTCAATCGGGAAAATTTACTAGGCTATTGAACATGATGCATAGAATTAATCTAGTGTTTATAAACGCGAACACTATACTGAGGTTAACGATGTGTAACTAAAGTGACAATCCGTGTACTCGGCTGCCAATCATATATATATATATAACATAAAAGTGATTCATCTGCCGACCTGAGGGAATTGAGATTCACTTTTACCTCGAGTAGTTGTAATTGCTCTTCACAGACTAGTTAGGCTCCACAGTTTCAGTAGACGTTTTTACTTCGACAAGATGTGTCCATCATTCTCAAATTCCAATAGAAATAAATAAATAATGATAAAATAAACACCATTCCCGTTTCGTTAAAATTACTAGCTACAATCCACGTCGTTAAATTAGCACAGGGTTGTCATTCCTATAAAAATTGAAGCATGTCGTTTTGGAACAAGCCAACTATACAGATTGAGCGGCACATGTGTTGTCTAATGTACTAGTATTTGTTGATGTTGTCGTCTGTACTGCCACCTAGTTATATTTTCACGCCGACGAGTAGAAAAGACATAATGGCAAATGGAAGTCGTATATACAATTTTATAACGAAACCTGAACCAAGGAATACACTGTTCTTGCCTTAACCCTAGGCCTCCTTCTTCAGGACCACCAGTTCAGTATTGAACCGGTCAGAAGGGACCATCCGCTTCTTGCTTGACTAGTCCATGCCGTCATCCTCGTAGCTTCGACGGCTAAATCCCCAAGCAGTAAAAAGAAAATGATAGCTGCTTCGATGCGACATACCCATCCGAGATAACATGTGCTCATTCATGTGTTGCTGTTTCTGCCATTGGTCTATGGCGCGACAAGATCATTTCAACGTACAATTTGGAGTCGGTAGTTTTATCCAAACCAGGTTTATATGAAATTTTTAAAGTGTACACATTTATACGGTTCCACTTTTTTTTCAAACGTACTCATTATTTCAGGAAATTCGACCAATCTTCAAGTGACCTCTTGATCCATCTTCAGGTGACGAAATTTTTGGATATCGAAATATTGGCATAAAAAATTTGTCGTTAATTTGATAAATAAATACGAGCCACGTTTAATGTTTTATTCATTCCGTGATTTTGCCTTGACCTCAATTCACCGACAGGAGTTTGCGAGAAATAGGATTTAGCCCATAAAATCCTGCATGACACAGCAAATACTCAATCACCTTGCTCTCTATGTGCAACGCTAGAATTAGAACAGTGATGTAAAAAAAAAACACTGATAACTTGTTTTTGGATTCCTGAATTTTCTTGATTTTTGAAATCTCTTTCTTCACACACAGCATGCGTGAACACGTCCCATTGCTCTGTCACCTTTTAGAACGCGCAGAAAATATTTCAGTAAAAATAGATATAATTACAAGGTTGTATATAATTCAAATCGGCTGACAGCCAAAACGCCCAACAATGAGGAATAGGTGACATATTCCGGTAGGCACCAAAGGCACCAATTCTATCGGCCATGGCTCATCGTGGCGCTTTGTTTTTTGAAGCTTAGAGAGTAACAAGGCAGAGCCAGTAACAATGATAAGAAAAAGATGGATTTCACAAACACGTCAAAAACGGGGGATCAGATCCAACTGGACAGCAACATTTGATCCTTGAAATAAAGCAGGCCTGGATATATCAATACCAAGACATACCATTTTAGCAAAGGAAAAATATCTAGTCGCCTGAAAAACAAACATCAGATATAATTTTTCGTTCATTAATAATTATCGCCGATATTTCTACATGCAGTTAGGGTGGAAATTGAATGCTCGGAAAGCACTTCTGCAATGCGAAATTCAAGTGAACATAGTGGTTCGAGATAGCACTGGGCTGTGCTATCTCCAAAGTGGATGTTAAATTCCAAGTGAAAATTAAATTAAAAAATTTCTCACTCTTTTGTCCCACTTATTAAAAAATGAATCGCAAATTCCAAATCAGCAACAGAAGCTTAAAAGCCATAAAAAATAATTATTTCCACTCAACTAAGGCACGAAAGAGAAGTATTTATCGGCATTATCTTGATCGCGTTTGCAGGGATTTTATTACGCTACTATGTGTGTTCTACTAAATCTAAATAAAGGCGTGATGCACTTTATGCTAGATACATATATCTGGGATATGTATATATATATATATTTAAATAAATTGTGTAGGTGAGTGTATCTAGTGACCTCTGTTTATACTGTCCTCTGTCCTTTTGGTTGGGCTGCCTTAGAATACTAAGCCAACGAAGCTTAATGGGCCCTAATACTCAAGTATCTTTTCTGTTGACATTAAAAAACATTCGGGCAGCAAAGGGTATGTCAAGTCCAGAGTACCGCCGGGACAGCTACCATCCAAAGTCTAGACGCGAGGTCAAAAAGCCGTATTCGAGGCAGCAGAGTTCTTTTGCTATTCTAATTTAATGCTCTAAGGCATTTCCCGTCGCTACATGGCTTGCCTGCGATCCGTCGAGGGCTTAAATAGGTCTCTTCAGAATATCCAGCTTACGAAGGAAGCTGAAATGACTCCTTATGCTCATCGAGACGGCAAAGAAACACCAGCGGCAATGATATTTCATAAAACAGTTAGTCGGGAATTATCTTGCCGAAATATTAAAACAAACTAGAAAATTACTCTTTTTGAGAGGAATAAATGATTTTGATGTGCTGCTGCGGCTTCTATACGAAAGGATGTCTTCCCTTCCCTTATGAAGTAATAGAGATCACACTAAGTGACACCAACAGATGCCGCTTTGTGACAAGGCTATAGCAAAATATATTTCGTAAGGGAAATCTCTTAACAAAAATCTCTTCCGCAATACATAGTATAACATGTGGCACGGTTAGAACCGATTCCGAGTATATTTCAGTTGGAAAGTGCAATGATATTCAAGATAGTAAAAGTAAATCCAGGCTGCCTCTCAGCCAAGATACAACGTGCACAGAACTACTTTCGGCATTACATCATAAGGCGAACCCCTTAAATGCAGATGTGCAACGGTGGGGATCGAACCCGTGCACCTATGTGTCTGCGATTTAGCCCTCATACATTGTCGAGTGCAAGGCGCACACTGGTGCACCATGCTCAGCTGGTCAAACGTAAAGGTACAGTGAACTGATATTATAGCCTCGAGTGTTCAGGAAGGTTATGAGTCCACCACTCACGCCAGCCTTCAGAAGACAGATCGGAACGCCAACCACAATCGACTCGTATTAGTTTCATTGTTCTGCAGATTTGATTCAAAATCTAATTCTGCCAACTGTGCTGCCTCCTGTACTGGGTGAGAACTTTATATCTTATTGTCGGCTCTTCAACGCCTGCATGTTAATGCTGTTGTTTCAAATTTTCGGAATTTGTCATTTTCAGTCATTTTAGTAATTTTATATCATTCGTTCATCATTTTATTTTAGTCAACGCCTGCTGGCCTCGCTGGAAGCCTGCTCAAGCTCGCGGGGTCCGGGCTTTAGTGGCTGCAGGTTGGTTTCGCAGAACCGAGCAAATGCCGCAGATGTAAGGCTTGGTCTGCAGTCAGGCATTTAGCCCTTAACCTCATAAAAAGGGTGTAGCTAGTAGTAACAACACCTTAGCACAAACAGTCACGTCCGCATGATGGCTGAGGTGGCAACGATGGAGTACCCAGTAACGCGACTTGGATATATAGACCGGTAGAGTAGTTGGACACGTCCGAGGTCGCAGGTTCAAGTCCTGCTGTTGCCTCAACATAAAGCGGATTTTTGTTCCGGATATTTGACCTTCTAACGCCATTCAGCACCGAGAAATACCCTCGGACGGTAGAAGTGCTGGGGACACCTTTAGCGGCGAACGCACATTCAAATAAAAAGAAAATAACAAAGACGACTAAATAAACACACAAAATAAATGCAACGAGTGGAGTAAAATAGGTCATGATCGTGGCCACATTGGAAACTCCAAGATATTGAAATCAACGGAAGCGTATCCATTTGAACAAAAGACTCAAACTACGTGTACAGTGTTAAGCGAACACTCGCTCTGACATTTCGGTGAGCTCCACAATGGATGACATCAATTTACAATTACTTACTAATGCATTTTTTATGCATGCACGCTTCCCGTGTTTGTTTGCACGATATGCATATCCTTGGTATTAGCCATCATCAGCTATCCTCTACTGAGCCCCCGTGGAATATCATATGTTCCCTATCTATCTATGCATTGAACAAATGCAGGAAATAGCTGATGAATCGCATGCTGATTACGATACAAAAAAAAAACACTGTTTTGACTTGCACCGGAGCAAAATCTATTAACGTTGATACCACCATTGCAGCCTATGGATCAATTTTCACTATAGTTGATTACGCATGAGGAACACAATTATGTTCACGCAGGGCGTACGTGTAAATACACTGTATTGTAAGCATGCTATTGCTGTAAAGACCAAAAAAATACTAGATGCCTGGTTAGTGTAGAAGATAAAAGAGAGTACATTGTAATATATAACACTGCTGTCTAATATTCGACGGCCACCTCGAGGTAAAGACGTGATTAGACCTAAATCTACCTTCGGAAACGAATTGCATTAGCTGCGTAATCGACTGGCGACAAAAACTTGACATATAGTATTGTTATCGATAGCTAACATTATCTGTCATTATACGAGTCTATGTACCAATCTTGCTGAAACGCTATGGAATTCTAAGTGCTTTGTGATTACGTCTGGTCACTATCGGCATGAACACGGACCAGCAAGTGTCGGGCCAACTTAGAGAGAGAAGTGCCGACCGACCAACTCTCTCTCTCTATAAATAGAATCTCAAAAACGAACGAACGGACGAAACAAGCAGAGACCGCTGATCGCTGTGCCGAGATAAGAACCACTGGCTTCACGATCGGTATTCGCGGTAACATTAAGGCCACTCACAATAGGATACAGCATACGGACATGCACGGTTGTATATGAACCCATTCACCGTCGGTTTGACCGTCGCTGTCACAACGGTCATTCCTCCACTATCATTGGTGTTGCTCTGTAATCTTTAGGAATAGACGATCTGCGAAGGCAATTTCCGGCTGTGGCGTAGTGCGATACCCAGCGAGCTCAATCGTAGCTCAATGGCAACAGTGCCAACGGGAGAAACAGCTACTGTTGCTGTTGTGAAGGCCTGTTTAATAGATGGGTATCTCACGATAGATGAAATCTGGGTGTTTTGGCAAATAGATAACGTAGGCAAATATCAGTAGATGAAGAGCTCGAAAGCCTTAATGCAAAAATTATTCATAGGTCACTGTAGTGACGTACACTATATACCAATTGAAGGGTATAAATATATAAGTAATCATAGTGAATTGTCAATAAATAACAAACTGTATCAATGCATAGTGTCATATAAGGTATCAAAACCCTAACCGCATGTCTAGGTAACGCTTTCGTTGGACAATTCCTATATTGAAAGCATAATAAACTGTTGCGGTATCTGTGTCCATTATAGCAGGCGCAAAGACTTTCGATGTGCTCGGATAAAAATTTTTATTATTTTACTTTATGTATTCCTTCGACACACGGCCACGAAGGCTGAACACACCTAACCAATCCTCTAGTATATCACGAATCCTACCTTAAACGTCAGGCTTAGAATGTTGTAGAGGTAGGAGTCACGACGAAGTCAACTGAACCTCAGATCTCTCGATTTCGAAAACATCTATGTATTTGCGTGCTCCCCGTCGTGATGAGGCTGGATGTTCGTAACCCGAGCCACTTCTCATATAGTACAGCTTTGAATTGGAGAACAAGCCATCGTCGTAATTGTGTGTGATTTACATCGCCGATCAGATAGACAACCGAAATCACATCTCGCGCATCTCCGAAAACAACGGACACAATGTCTGGGGTTGTGTTCCGCAGTGGAAGGCACTCGCGTCTCTGCCAGCTCCTATGAAAGCTGCGCTTTTGGGATGTACGTGTGCCGTGGCGTCAAATCAACCTTGCGTCAAAAATCACAAAATTCACACTGAGAATCAGTCCGAAAACAACAAGGAAGTTAGCAGGTTGTCCAACTGCTTTGCTGTGTGTCCCTTGTAATATATTCGGCACGCACTTTGGAGGTTATGGAACCCCTTTGGGGAATTAATCAAAGTTTGACATTACCGAAGGGAATTACACAGAAATAATCTAGGGGTGAGCGTCGTTTGTTAGTCAGACAGGACCGGGGCTTGATATTTGTCCCTCGAACATAAATATACTTGCACCCACTTTGCGTCTCCCATTAGACCTTCCACGATATTCTTTGAGTTCATTCGTCCATCTGCACGCCAAGGCACATTATCTGCAATTATTCTATAGGTTATAATAGCTATGCTCGTTTCTGACCGTCATTCACATGTTCTCGCGTACGCTGTTTAAGTTCGATTTCAGGTTGTTGTTGTTCATGATACCCCGTTAAATCCGCGGCCATGAAGAACAAGTGGTATATGTTTTAGAGTGACGGCATTTTTTAATGATAATTAAAAAAATCAACGTCATAGGCGCTCGCCATGGCCAGTGAGCGGGTCTCCGTCAGGTGATCCGTTCGCCTCCAAATCGCTTCTCGACATAGGCATATACTGTGTGGCTGTTTTTGTGTGCTGAATTAGCTTAAGAAACTATGCTCCTTAATAGTCGTAGTAAAAGTTTAACTGTTCTCGACTGTTTACGCCGAAGACACTAGCCGTACTTATATCCAACCATAGTGCCTTTATCCTAATTCTCGTACGTAGGTTATCGATATCAGCTTCTATGATAACGCGACGCTTCAGCCACCCCGTCTTTGCCGAACCGCCGTCATACATGTTGTTGCAACAGCATACCGTCTCAGTTAGTTTTCAGTCCCTATTCTAAACTGATTAATTGCTTCATCATGAACGAACTAATTGACATTTCTAAAGCGTTATAGATGAGATCGTGGAAGTAGTTCGATAAATTCCTGATACTTCTGCAAACATTACACATACATTCATATACATTGTATTTCGTTTCTATAAGGCGGTTATAGTCGTGTCCACTTTGTGGCCGCTTTGTGGATTATGCGGTGGTATAATCTTAACTGGCGCTCGATCTGAAAGAAAGTCTCTCTCTTACTCGAATGCCAGTAGGGTATCGGAGTGTACCAAGGAATACGAACGTAACAGCCATGCATCCTAACTTAAGCATCTTCAATATATCGCTGGTCCATATGATTTCCATTTGGCTGCTACCATTGACGTCTTCTAGCTCAATGCTACCACTTAACGGACAAAATCAAGGACGATTAATCTGTTTATTTTTCAGTATTACTTCACTGATTACACGATAACCAAGAGTCTTGTAAAATTTCTGAGTGCCAGCCCTAACATGCCCAGGATTAAAATCTATTATAAATCCATTGAGCTAGGAGCAAATTTCGGTAGGCGATTGAGGACGCTGCCCGTTCCAAATATGCAAAGTAAAAATGAATAATAATGAAAACACTTTACTTTTTTACGGACGCCATCGGCCACTGAAATTTATTCCTACCGCAATAGATTTAGCTTCTGGTTCTATGCTTGACGGCACTCTGAATTTTACAAGGAACCTGGTTTGCAGAGCGACAGCCTGCAACCAGTGGAATGTGTCATTCGCCATATAGTGCAATCCACTCCTGATGCTCCATAGCACCTGGAATGAGCCTATTTGCTGTACTGCAGTTCTATATGTGTATAATATCTTTGCTAATCTGCTACTGTTATTTATTCTTAGATTTTGGGCAATAATTGTATTCCGTAAACCTGTATTAATAAATACAAAGGGTATCACATTCACCAGAATGTAAGACCACTGTGGCCGGAAGCTTCATCGCCTCAGTCTCTAATCGTACCCAAAATTGAGACTGGGTTGCTGCTGTCGATTAAAAATGTTTGCATTAAAAATACTCCTACAACAGAGGATAATCTGTCTTCCAATGTATGTGGGAAGTTCGAAGACTGAATTAATTGATTCATTTAGATCCTATAATATTGTTATACGTTGGAAGCAATTAACTGTGTATTTACTCAAAGAGCAAATGAGGTGGTACCAACTTAAAATTTCTTGGCCGCCTTCTCTCGTTTGTAGGTCTTATTTTCTGCCAGAGTTGGCAAAGTATCTTGAAACGACTAAGAGCATTCAGCACCAAGATATTTCTGATCGAAAATCGTATTGCCCATGCTTTGTTAGATAGACTGTATGTTGGTGTTTACTCTGGTGAGACAGATCTGCGTGGTAAGATTATACTAAGAACGTAATAGGTTGAAAACAAATCATTGGAATCCTAATTCCGTAGACACCTCATTGCCGTTTGTGAGTCCCACTCAGAATCGTCAACAGTTAATCGAATATAGTTTACTTAATTTCCAGCCCTTTCATGAGAGGGCAGCACAAGAAATAATAATTTCGATCATAGCAATTTTCGATTTGAGTTATTTATACGAAGTTTCAACCTTAAAACCCCTTGTTTGTGTAAATCGATAATTAGTGATAATATAGTCACGACACAAACTATGCTGACCTATAAAAGTAACCAGTAATAATCCAAGTTTCATAATGGAAATAATCACATAGGAATAGAACAGTTATTGGCGGTCCACCTCTCTAACAATTAGACAAAACCAATCGAGTAAAAACATCATTCGGAATAAGAAGACCAAAGTGGTCAACTTTTCAACTTAGGGTAGATCCTTGATGTTTTATTTATATTGCAATTTTTTTAGTGATTAGTACCGATAATTGAGATGATTAGTGACAATGATCATGATAATAGTACTCACGAATTCTGATTGAACATCCTTGGCTTCTTTGGCGAGATATTTGGCAACGATGTATCCTACTCCAATGCAACCGGCAGTGAAGCCAGCTGTAGCCCAAGCATATCTACGTTCCCAGCCTTCAGTCCGCCCACCAACGGGCCTGTCTAGGTATTCAACCCGAACAGGGGCGCCCCCCCCTAACGAGCGACGTATAGTGCCACCAGCATTGAGCGCTAACGACAGTGGTCGAAGCAAAGAACGCATCCGCCGTATACGTTGTACGGCTTGTGACATCCTCGATGTATTAATTAATTTCGTGGATGTGTCGCAAAGTGATCCCACTGTTTATTCTAGTCGTTATTCGTCTCGTGCTGGGCGAGGCTAATGATTTACACTTTGGCTAAACGTCGAGGTTCATCGGTTGCTGCAGAGGTAATCAATCTGCAACGACACGGAACGTCTACCGTGTCCCGTCCCAACAAGAACTCAATTACTATTGAAGAGCTTCTCACTGATTCTGAAGATTGATTGCACTTTTGTACTTGATGACAGCTAGGATTGTACGCACCAGAAGCACACGTCAAGACGCACCCACTTTCATCTCGGCTATCGAGCAGGAGAGTCGTGATTGTTAACGCATCCGACCACCAACAAACCAATCAACCATCGAGATTTATCCGATCGTGTAATCGTACTCTGTTTCCGTTATCTTCTTGGCTGACGACACACTTGCGCACACTCAGAAAAATATCACTCCTTTCACAAACACCAGATAAGTCACAAACACTCAAATACACAACTTGCAACCGATTGGCAATTCCCTAATCACCCGGATGAAAAAACGGCAGTGACGCCGCAATCATAACAACGACTTTCTTTATTATTCTTATTATTCACGTCGCTCTTGGATTGCGAACCAAAGCTATCTCTCTCTCTCTCTCTCTCTCTCTCTCTCTCTTGCGAATTTTTATGAATGGGAAGTATTCAACTGCTGCCGCCAACAACCACAACAACAACAACGACGACGAAAACAACAAGAACTCCAGAGGCAAGAGCGAATAAATAAATCGCTGCTGCCGCCGCCGCCGCTATTTTAACTCGATGTTTATTCAGCCGGATATCCACCCATCTCATCCGGAAGAGCCAAACGACACGGGGCTCCCCTCAACATGGGAACGCGTTGCCATCCGCGCCTTACAACACTCGACACAGCTGTACTACTAATAGTACAAGTAGTATAGTAGATTCATTTATTACACGTGCGTTCGTCAGGCCGATCTCGGATGCCACTCGGTGATCATTTGGTTTAGGTTTTGCGACGTCGAATTCCTCTGGATCATTCGTTCCTATTCACGTCTTTGATCCTTGTTGGTGTTGGACTTGTTGTCGTTGTTGTTGTCGTCGTTGTCGAAGTTGTTCTTGTGGTGATCGCTGCAAGGAGGGTCATTACTCAACACGGCCAACTACTATTACTGCTACCACCACTGGTACTACTAAGCGGAGACCGGGTGCCAGTGGGACGAGGTCGAGGGCAACGCATGCTTCTTCTCCTGCTGCTGCTGCTACTGCTGCTGCTATGAATCAGCTGACGCTTTGCTGGTTTGGTTCTCCGTTATCGGACGTCTCGACGATGTGATAATCTCTTGCGGAGTCCTGTAGGGCACAGGAAACGGATGAACGTTCACGTTTTAGAAAATGTATCCCTTAATCGAACTGCACTTGCCAGCATCACCACCACCACCACCATCATCACCAAGAGCACCACACATAGAGATATATAGCGAGAGGGAGAGAGAGAGAGAGTGACACGGTCACTCACCCACTCAGGCAGCCAGACACTTACACATCCACATGCACGCGCGCACCTCGTTCTCTCCCACTAGTACGGAGCCAACGGCTGAATGGTACCGCTCGTTCCAAGACCGAACCCGCAGCAACCCTCTGCCTTTTCCAGACCTCTCCACAGCAGGCCAATCTCTCCGTCTCTCACCTCGCAAACTCGCGGACATCGACTACCGAGCTAGTCGCACGACGGAGCCACCGTCTATGAGCGGATGACAGTAGGCCGGAACGTAGGGGGCGCTGTTGGCTGCCGTATTGCTGCAGAGCACGTGGGCGCCGCGCCGTGCTGTTCCCAACTGAATACAGCACAGGACAGCGAACCGTGGAACACCTCCCTCGGTGTTCGAAACAAATACACACTTTCCCAGAAGGAGAAACCTCGTCGAAGGGTCGCCGATGGATGAACGCGCCACGTCTCGATCATCTGCCGATACGGTATGATAGCGTAGAGTACTCTACGGAACAGACGGCTATCTCTAGAGCACAGCCAGACAGAGAGCAGGCAGATACGCGCATATACATCGAGGACAAACAACACCCAGAAGAAAACAAGGCACGATGCTGCTGCTGCTGCTGAATGGCTGTGCCGTAGTCGTCGTTCCTGGTCGTAGTGGTCGCCGGCTGAGGTGAAGAGAGGGTCTCTGTTCCCTACTGCTACTGCTGGTGCTGCTGTCGCTGCAGCATGAGGAGAGTCAGCGAATGTTATTGCTGTTGGGCCTGCTTTGCCGCAACTGTCGACAGGCCATCAAATACTATGTATGGGAGAGGGTGCGGAGAACAGCCGCATAGGGCCAGTCGAATGCCTGAGTTGTGGCCTAGTTCAGCTTGAACAGTATCACCAGTAGTAGGAGCATTTTGCTAGCTGCATAGGAACGATGGTCAAACAGGGGGGAATAAGCTACACGTATAGAGTCAACCGTAGATAGTGTATAGCATAGATGGAAGAAAGGCATAAAGTGAACAGTACATTGTCTCTTGTTGACGGTGCTCTCTCTGGCGGATCATCGCGGATCCATTTAGCACACGCCCTTGACACTGCACAATATCCTTCTTTGGCACTTCTAGCCTTTGAGGTCGTCAGTGATTCGCTGCCACGCACAGAATGAGACAATCACGAGTAAACTAGAATTAACGAAATTGTCCCTCTGAGAGCAAAATTCGCTCGAATCCGTTTCACTCCAAAGAGGTTTCAAAATTAGATCACTTCGTTTACATGTGTTTTGTTTTTCACATTCAATACAATGTGTGCTGCTGCTGCATTGAATACGTTTGCCTCGGACGATGGTGAAAGTTCACCGACTCTACTGACTCATAACAGCGGCGATTGCCACAGTGAGTATGTAGCTGTGTGTGTGTGTGTGTGTGTGTTTGTGGCTCTGTCTATCGCCACAGTTGTTGTCGAATGTTGAACTGCCAGATTGTCTGCCTTACTTGCTTGTCTGAGTCACTGCTACCGCATAGATCGGTTGTTGTTATTATTACCGTGACTTAACGCGTCGGTTAGATATAAACAGTGAGAAACGGTGCTGTCGAATCCGATTCCTGGTGGCCTAGTTTTTTGTCTGTCGGTAAAGTTGTGTTCTGTGCAGGGCCACGTTAACCGTATCCCAGAGAAAACTTATTGTCACAGAGATCTGTTGGAGAAATCCCAGATTGGTCCAACACGACCGACATCATAGGTCCTTGTAGCAATGCTACACAGCGATGGTATCGAGGCCTCCTATGGAAGACATTCGAAGGTCAGCTATGAAAAGTTGTGTTTTGTGCGCGGTGTTATCTGAGCATTTTGAGTTGGCTGACGAGAGAGACGGTCTGCAATCCTCGTGGCATAAACTGAGTAATTCTAAATGGTTAAAAATGTGGCAGCTATTCCAAATCAAAATTATCGATCAAATTGTTTAATGTTAGTCTATCTCACGCAAAACTTCCGTTTGAACCTATTTCGCTTAAGCGTTTGAACTAAATAACTGATATCAAACCTTTTTTTAGTATGTTTCCAAGTCCCCAACATTTATTTACCGCACCTGCAGCAATACCCAGGCAGCTTTTTAATAAGTGAATATCAATTATCCTACGTTTCAATACCTGGCTTTAAGACCTGCAAATGTACACAGCTAGTTGCCGCTCTTGGTATAGAAGTAATTAAAATCACTTGAAGCCAGAGGATATGCAGTTTAGTTTCTTCTCAGAGTTTCCGCACGATCCGACCCATGCTCTGTCTATTGAATGTCTTCCACGAGTTTCGTTATTAACTGTAACTTTGCAAATTTGATGTAGAATTAACCACACAGGTATCTTTCTGGGACAAATACCCTAAGAGGTGTAGAACCTTTACTCCGAGGAATATCAATTCAAGGCAACAAATTCCTCAAGGTCCCCAAACCCAGTTTTGGTCAGTGGACAGTTGACAATGCGAAAACACTTAAACAGACCTAAGGAAGTACCACAATGACTGGATAAATATCATCGTCACATATTAATAAGTAATACACAATCTGGAGCCTCTTAACCTGTTTACCTTAAACTCAAACATTTCCATAACTATCTCATGATTGCATAACTTGTAATAAAATTTAATACCTGCTGTTTTGTGTAACCTAGTGCTTTCGATCCTAGATAGATTATCATGAAGGTGTAATCTCCGCAAGCACGTAGCCTGCATTCCTTCGCCAGTAGCAATGTTTTTTTTGGGATCCTCTATTCAAGCAATGCTATATGAAATTGTCCGGAAAACATATCAGCCATCACTCAAACTCATTATATGACATTTTTTACAGAAAAAACATTCCATCTAAATAGTACCAAGCTTGCAAAACAGCATTTTAGCACACACGGCAGCTTAAAGTCTCAAATAAGGTTTTAGTACAATAGGATCTAAACAAAAAAACCTATTTCGGTTTTTGATTATTGTAGTTGCTTGCCAAGGACGCATCACCGTACGGTATCTTCGCTATTATCACATGGTTATGCCTGATTTAGCAGTTAGACTTTCAGGGTATACAATGCTCGTGCTGGTTTTCAATTATCATGCTGAACATCGTTAGTTTACTCAATATGGCAAAGTAGTTACATTGAATTGATTACGATGAGACTCAGAAGACCATTTTCGATTTAATGATGAATAGAAAGAAAGCGGCAACCTTTTATTCACAACAACTTGAATAACAACTGCTCATTACAGGGGCGAAATTCAAAGAGGCTCACAAACCCATGAGAATACGCTAATACGGGCCCACAGTGACACAATCAAAGTAACTACACGTCCGTATCCCTATAACGGAGTTTTTAATTTTTGATGATTTAGTGGTAGAGGTGCGAGTAGATAATATATATATACCTAAGGCAACTGCGTTCAAATTAAGGAAATGGCATCAAGATTATAATGAAACGATGAATCGTGCAGGGTGCGTGAGACACACGGTTAACCCTCCAAGGAATAAAGATCTTCTATGCACGGCCGGAAACTATAACAACGACAGCAGTCACGGACTCCACACGGACTATGCAGGAGGCCCACTTTTCGGCTACTACTTTTAAGTCATAGTAGTTTATAATCAGATAATTGCCCACAGTTTACAGATGCTGTGTTTAAAGGCTTCTCAGCAAGAGAAGAGATACATCATTATCTTCATGAACCTTATACCCCACCATAACATCCTTCCTCAAGCGGATTCTTGAAAAAGCAGCACGAACCGTGAAAGAATAGACACAAGAGGTTAACTGATGCGACCAACGGGTCCTGGAAAGCAAACTACAACACCACAGCAAGTTCTTCTACGTGTAATAATAATAATAATAATAAGAGGTAAACCTTCAGATAATCCACGAGAAAAATTGCCCCGAAGCGAACATCAACGATCCGAGTAACTTCCAAATTGGCTAAAATAATTTCAATTAGAATTTATCAATCACGAGCTAGAAATGAAAAAAACAAGCAACATATAGCACTAAAGACCCTGGAATACGCAACCTTCCGATATGTGTGTAATGACATCATACATAAACAACAGGATCATCAGATTCGGACGGCAGGAGCTCGAAGAAGTCGGCACAATAAAAGCAGACATTAAATAAGTGTCATAACATACTTTAATTCGTACAACATGGTATAAAATGCTATTATATATTAGAGGCATCCAAAATCAAACAGAATGACCTAATCTATTTAGAAGGCGACTTTTTTATACACATAAAAGACCATTAAGGATTACTGTTCTTGTGACATGATATAACAATCATACGAGTGAAATTGGCAGATATTGGATGCATACTGAGCACAGTACCTGTGACTGGACCATTTAGTGGTATTCAACGCATGTTACAACTGCATATTAATATTTATATATATATGTATATAAATATTTATATATATATGTATATATATACATATATACAATGATACCGAATACATTTGAAAAGGGGATTTTACGTTAGCAATGATCTTCATATACTCAAGCTCGACACGTAGAGCGCCAGTAGAATCGCTATTAATAATGTTGCTATGGACTAGCTGCGGGGGTTCTATGCAGGCCCATTTCATGTGGACTATAAGTTCTGATAACAAAATAGCCAGCCATGTTTCTATCACGTATCAACTATTCTAAAGTGGATTAACGCAGCCCTTTGTACAGTGGTAGGCCGTAGTAATTCGACTCAGATTTCTTGCTTGACCAGTGTTTCTCGAATGTATTTGCAGGAGGACTATGTATTATTGATGGAATTGACCCTGGCCTGGGCAACGTAGATCTGTATTTTACGCGTAAGCATCCATTGACAGCGATGAAGCTATCAGAATGAACGACGCCTACATATATATTTAAATGTATTCTAATTTTTAAAGTTTATTCCATCCTTCTTTTCCTATTTATTATTATTAATAGTATTATTATTATTATGTCAGGCATCTGACATCGCAAATTTCACATCCACACATTGTACAGAGTCGCGTTGCTCTTCACACACAATAACGTACATGCATACAGAAATGCATGGACTTTCATGCATTCAAAAACGTTTGGTCTAAGGTCTGTCAATGAGGACCATGAATTAATGGGGTTTTAAAATGTTTTCTTATAATATATTTTTCTACCCACTAAATGAAAAAGTAATCGTCACTGATGTATTCGGTGTGCTCGATTTCTGGTTTGGCGACGAAACTAGTACCTAAAGATACTTGGAAGTACTTTATGTCAACCAGAGATGAACTTAATGCGAAACTTAAGCGCCAACTAGGCCTTGGGCAGAAGCATCGCTTAATGCTCTTCTCTCCACTCATATGCGAACTTTCCTTGATGATCACTGTACCCGTCTTGCAGTAGGTTTACGTTCGGGAAGTAATCTAGTATCCCCACATCCCTGTTGCTATGGAGAACCGGTTGATTTTCTTGGTCGTCGTGGACTCTCCTGTATACAATATATTGAGCGGTGGCTGGCATTCTAACACCTTCTTATGGGTGTCAATCGCGAAGCTACACAGCCTAGCCACGTAGCTAATACAGCCGAACAATTCAAGATATTATGGCAGGATATTATGGGTTAAATACCAGCAGCGAGGCAATGCGCATAACGACCACGGTGAACTACATCTGGGGGAATGACATCTGTATTGTGAGCAGGGCACTTACTGATAGAAGTGTTTCTGGCCGCTCTATTAATCTAGAATATCTGCTGAAAACATGAATGTGCACGTCAATAGGGTAACAGTACAACGCCGCCTCGCAGATGCTTCATTAAAAGGCTCTGTGGCGCGCCGAAAGCTGTACATTAGTAAGAAACAACGAGCCCCCAGCGTTCTGGCGGAGTATCATTTGTGAGACAAATTGAAACTCGAGTTATAAAGAACCAGACTACGCCAGTAAATATGGAGGAGAAACAATGAGGCCTTCCGGCCTTTGATGAGGTCTTTCTCAGGCCACTTTCAAGATGGAAGGTAACGTTGTTTGTAGGGAACGTTCGAGCTCATTTTTTATTGGATTGAGGGAATAATGAGCTCCGTAGTATACGGAGGCATTCTCCGTGATGATTTTCTATTGATAAGATCCCACTGATAGACTGTCTAGCCCAGATCTTAACCTTATTGAACACCTCTAGACAGAAATTGACCATCGACTGGCACGACTAGCCTCTGCGAACCCTAGAATGCTAGATCTGCATAATCTAAGATGGCTTCTTCATCCACGTGCTAAGATGCGATTCTGATACACAGACCACGTGGGTTTATGTGTGCTTTCATTTCCTTTACATTGCAATCACAATGGAGTTTGACAAAGAATAGAGGCGGCCATTCACGTAGAGCATAATATTTAAATATAGCACTTCTCGGTGTAACGTTTGACTAATTTGTGATAAGTCAATTTCATTGTATATATATATATATATATATATATATAATGAAATGTATTAGTTAAACGAAAAGTAAATATTCAATAATTGGGGACAGTGTCAATCCGGGGCCGTCATGGTTACCCCAAGGGAGGTGATGGCATTGTCCCTTTGCGGAGCGAGGGAAAGGCGCTGCAGAAAGATAGATCCTGCGCGCTTGTTCCCGGTGGCGCGAATCAGCGCCTGTGGTAGACTCATTCGAGGAAATTAGCAGTGAGCGGGCCGTGGCCGTCGAGGGTTTCGAAGGCGAGAGGGGAGAAGAGGTGAGTTGGAGGGCGTCGTACTTCCGTAGCTTGGCCTGCTCCGCACGGGTAACCGCGTAACCGGGGACAAGCGCGATCCTTCCGCAGGATCCTTCCTTCTGCAGTTCCTTTCGCTCGCTGTGCAAAAAGGCAATATATATATATATATATATATATAAATATATCATCTTCATTTCGTACTGATACTTTTCTAAATTCGTTTTCGGGACGGCTAGTCATGTTATTTGGGTCTCGGTTGTTGACCCATTCACCTCGTTCAAACTGTTCATCGTCGAACAGATTTATAGGATGCACGTCGTGTGCCCTGTTTGCTTTAAGATATTGGAAGGGTAGACCTCTGTCGAAGATCTCTTTCGCACGTTTTGTCATCGTCTGCGGCTTTAACTGTCGCCCCAGACATGCGCTCGCTTACCGCTTGCGTTTATGGTATGGGGCTCTCTCCCTCGATAATATTCGATCCATCACCTCAGTGAAACATTTTGCCTTAGAGGCAAAGATCCATGTTCATCAAATGTAGGTATTAAATGGCGACGTACAATAATGTGTATTATATAAATAATCATCAACTGAAATTGTTTGTGTAATATTGTGACAGTATTTTAGCATTAATTTTACGACAATTTATCACAACTATAACGTTATCGCAACTGCAAGTTCGCCAGTTGTGTGTTAGCTGCATATGGTGGTGCACCGAGGTCAAAGCCCATGCAGACACGCGTACCGATGTTGGTGAAACATCGGACACCAGAGAGCCGTTCCTTGCGTCTTCCATCCCATTAGCTGCTAGTCAGAGAGGAATTTCTAAACGTTGAGCAATTAAGCATCCCAGCTTAGATCCCTTACTTCGAGCTCATAAATCTTTAGAGGTAAATCGAAAACATCGAACGAGGTCAAATAGCTGCGAAAAATGTGGGGTCTCGGTGAAAACTTTCCACCTTCCTCGGCAACCACTCTTTCTGAGATAGAGCCCTGCTAAGCCACACTAAGCCAAGAACATTGCCGACCAGGCTGTCTGTTCAGCAGACTACCTATTAATCTGTGCATGTTATTTCATACATCTTATTTATGCATCCAGTAGATCCCTCTGGAATGGAGTGTGGATACCTCCCAAAACTTGTCAGCTCAAACAAGGACGTACCTGTTTTACACTGTATAATTACTATATATATATATATATATATGATTTAGTTACAAGAGTCATACATTTATGATATCAAAATTATTATTATTGGGGTGTCTTTTCAAAGTGCTACAACGTTTTTGCGACCTAACGTTTGATATTTTAACAAGCGGCGCGTTCCAGTTTATATTGTAGTATAGAGTGGTGTTCATAAACTTAAGCCCCCCCCCCCATATTTCGACAAATTGTTACAAAGAACATACAATTGAGGAATTAATTTCTGTAGAAGATTAATGCACGTGTCAAATATACATGACATATGACGACGCATGCAGCCTGCTACAATGAAATGTATAATTTTTCGGGTGTTGAAAATGATAAGGCACGCTCAGTTATCGGGTGTTCTCGCTGAGTTGATCTAGTCTGTGTTGAGCATCCACGCTGTACTGTAGTCATGGGACACGCGTCGAGTCTTACTGATGCAGAGAAAGCAGTCATTACTGCTTTACACCAACTAGGAAAGACCCAGGCTGCAATTGCCAGAGAAATTGGCAGAAGTCGTCGCGTAGTGCAAAATTATTTACGCAGTCCGTCGACTTATGGTACTAATAAGTCTAAAGGACGTCCACGAAAGTAAGACAGCGAACTACCATGCATATCTGTCGATTGGCCTCGAATTCGGCCATAAGTTGTGAAGCAATCGGGCAAGGGTTATACCTTCAGGTTCATAGGTCAACAGTTTTAAAGACAATTAAGCGTTATCCGCATATCATACGGGCGCAAATGAAAACAAGACCTCGTCTTCAACAACGCCACATAACTGCCCAACTAAACTTCGCCCGCAACAATATGGACGGAGACTGGACATTGATGAATATTGGTGCAACGTTTTTTAAATAGTATCCTAAGGGTGCACATCTATCTAAAAGGTACTATGTTGTTTCAAATCGTCTTGAGTGACGAGAAGAAGTTAAATTTGGTTGGGCTAGATGGATTTAACGGTTACTGGAATGATGTACGTAGAGAGTCGCGGTACTTCTCGAAGCACATGTTCGGCGGAGCGTGCTTTATGGGTTGGGGAGCTTTGCAAACTTGGATTCGCTTTCAGCTCATCTCGAATGAATAGCCAGGGCTATCAGCAGATGTTGACCGACAACCTACTACCGTTTAAGCCTAGATTTCGACCGTCACTTGTTTTCTAACAAGATAATGTTTCAATTCACGTCAGCGCGAGTACATGTGCGTGGTTAGGACGGCACAAAGTTGAAACCCTAGAACGTTCTCCGGACGTCAACCCGATGGAGAACTTCTGAGTGATTCTTGTCCGACGACTATATGCGTCGAATCGACAGCATACATTCGTGGAAGCACTAAAAGAGGCGTTGCTCGAGGCCTGGGAAAGGGTCAGCGACCGAATCCTGCTAAATCTCGTTGATAGTATGCTAAACCGAAACTTTAACCTTATAATTAGCAAGGGCGGCACCACACGGTACTAATTAGCACAGGAGAGCGAGAATCAACAGAGCGAGAACGCTCGATAACAGACGGTGCCTTATCATTTTGAAATGATAGGGCACCGATTTGCAACCCCCGAAGAATGACACATTTCATTGCAGCAGGCTGCAGAATATCTTATTTGACAAGTGCATTAATCTAACACAGAATAAATTCCTCAAATGTGTGCTCTTTGTGACTACTGGCTCTTAAGGTATCTGTTGTTCCCGATTGAGAACGTGCTCGGGTATGTGGTCAAATAGTTACTTTGCTATGGTGGCAATTGCAACACTAAGCAAAAGCAGCCCACTAGGGTTAGGGGACAACCTGTGACCATACAGAGGGACTTTGCTTTTAAATGCATTTATACAAAGCAAGCAACTTTAAGTGATGAATATATCTCTTTAATAATAATGAGTACTTAACTAACACCGAACTAAATAATCGTTTTGTCATGGTCGAAATCTCTTGAACTGAAATGGAAGTTCTGACCGCCAAGGCTTAGAATCACCAAGTTTGAGGTCTCGGATTGGATCAGCAGACCGCTCGAACTAATTTGATTTCTTAATATAAGCACCCCGGAGCTTGTTGCGGATATCCAGGTGTACAGTGAGATGTAATGGTGTTCCACCAACGCTCTATTAGGGCCACGAGTGGCTTACTATTTGTTTCCCCGAATAGCCACAAGCAGAAGGGGACATCATTTGCTAAGGTCGTTTTGTGATCGCGATTGTACAATTTATTGCGAGCACAACACATGATAATATCGGCCATAACTAAGGACATAGCGTGGATATATAGACGGGCAATGGGTCAACCCCGATTTGCAGGCACCATCTCCCGTCATGGCCTCAGGGCGGTATCCAACTTTTTCCTGACATTTCTTGCACTAATGACATAGGGTAAGTGCCAAGGAATGTCTAACGGGAAGAGCCGGGGCCAGTCGGAGACAAAAATCCTTAATAAGTGAGAGCTCTAGCGCATTCGCGGGAAAGAAAAACGTTTTTTATCGATAGCGACTTTAGGGAACTTATAGATGGAAATTTGTCTAGGATACATAGACAATTATCATCAGTGAACAACGAACACCTTTTCACTTGGCAAGTAGACCCTCAAAAAAGTGGCATCGAAAAGGGGACAAGTGGTTATCTACACCCACCCAAGAAGAGTTTACAAATTCGCCAGAATGTCGGTGGTATATAAAGAATCTGCTTCAAATTGGAATGAAACACTCGATATAGCGTCGCCGAAATTCCTCGAATAACTGGATACTAAGACGAGAGTTTAATCGCATCTACACACCTTGCTGATGTTGTGACCTGTCTTTACGAATTACATCAGCACAAAACAGCTGCTCGGAGAACTGTGAAAATTCATCCAATAAAATGAGAAAATGTGAAAATTCATCCAACAGACGCTTGCCTCGGGCCAACGGTAGCCGACTTTATTGGTAAACCCGCAAATTCAATGGTTGTATCGGTTCATATGTGTCTTCGCGGATTAAAACCAGACGACGAAGTGATGCTCAAGTGAAATCGTGGTTGACCTCGATTTGAAGAAAGCTTTGGTCTTAGCAACCGATGCGTTACCATAGGGGATATTTGCGACTATGTCAAACAAACAGCTGCATGGCATAAAGGCAGATTTCATTGTAATCAAGGAAGTCGGCAAGACAGAACATATATATACTAAGGTGGTTGACTGCCAGCGGGCCAACAAGGTACCATCGGCGCTGCGGCCAGCACTCTTCGGCGCGCGCCTCATTGCCCTCAGCAAAAAGGATGGTTTGATACGGCCTATTGCCTGCTCCAGCACGATCCGAAGCCTGGCTGCTAAGATAGCGTGGGCCAACGAGAAGGACACGGTCGTGAACCTGCTCGGCCCAACCCAGTTGGGATGCGGCTACGCGTCGGAGACTGAGATCGCTGCTCACGCTGCTCGCGCCTTCATCCACGCTCATCCGGTCGCGGCCCTGGTCAAGCTCGATTTCCGCATTTCGCTCACAGCGGTCGCCGACATGGTTGCTACAGACCTCCCCCAAAGGCTCTCGCCCACTTCTCCGCTTCCCGTGAGGCTGCCCTTGACAAGACGGGCGTCCGCACCCGCGTCCCTCAAGACAAGCAGAGCAAGCAGCGGGTATGGTCTGATGTCCTCCAAAAGGAGCTGCGGGACTCCCTCCTGGTCTCAGAGCCACACGTTGCTGACCAGGCTCGCCTCCGGGCCGTCGACAGGCCTAGTGCGGGGGCATGACACCACGCGCTGCCCTCCTCATCCCTTCACATTGCTCTTGACGATCTCTCCCTCCGCTTCCCTCCGGCGCCCCTGTGGTTGCGACCCACAGTTGCGAGCGTCGCGAGGACCCTGTCGCAACGAATGGCCACCACGGACTGTTGTGCGAGCGCAGCGCCGGTCGCCATCCGCTACACACGATGCTTAATGAAACGTTCGTGATTGCCCTCCGCTCCGCCGGTATTCCTTGCACAAGGGAGCCACAGGGCCTCGACACTGCCAACGGGCGCCGCCTTGACGGCCTCACTCTCATCCCCCTCCACCGAGGCTAGCACCTCGTTTGGGACAACACGGTGGTTGACACTCTAGCACCTTCTTATGTCAACCACTGTGCAACCACCCCCGGTTACGCGGTAGCGCGCACGGATCGGGCCAAGCTACGGAAGTACGTCGCACTCCAGGCCACCCACCTCTTTTCCCCCCTTGCTTTTAAAACCTTGGGCGGGCCCGGACCCCTCGCTGCGAACTTCCTCGAAGGAGTCTACCATAGGCTGATCCGCGCCACCGGGGACAAGCGAGCAGGATCTTTCCTTCTGCAACGCCTGTCCCTCGCTGTGCAGTGGGGCAATGCCATCGCCTTCCTCGGGACAATGTCGGTCTCGGCCCAGGACAAATTCGCCATATGTTTTATACGCCACGAGCTATGATTACAGACAACAACAAACCACTCATGTCGGTATTTGCCTCTGATAAGACAATCCCTCTTTGGTATGCGGATGACTTCAAGGGTTATGATTGTTTCGCATTCCGATACGATCAGAGTCTCTTCTAAAGACATGTGCAAGATCCGGAGACCCATGAGTCCTAGTTACCGATCGAACGACAGCTTGGAAGAGTTCATAATTTGAGGAATCTCTTGGAAACAAAAGAATACATCACTGTCTCAAAAGCCCATAGCATCCAGAAAAAAAACGCATAAAGTAACAAAAATGACTGTTCGAAAAATATAGGGACATTAGGCAAAATTACTTTCTACTCTCAAGTTGACATATAACCATATATGACAATTGAAGCGTCTTACGAGGATACGAAGCCCGCAATGAAAAAGATTAACAAATACTCAGCTCAAGCGCCTGTAGAACAGAGCTTTGAGAATCGTCTCACAGAAATACACGGAAAGCGACAAGCGAAAAAGTATTAACGAATAACAACGGCCAATTCCACTCAAAAGTGCCGCTTATCTCTATAGAAATTTTGATTATAAATGGGCTGTATACAATACTTTCGTTATTTAATAACTAATGTTGATGAGTATGGCATGGGTTTTGAATTTGCGTCTTTTTACGCCAGAGGCTTATTTATATACGAATCATTTAGAAAACCTTCAGGGGCATACACCGTTTAGTTATTTCATGTAATGTGACAGTCTCGAGCCCTTCGGTGGTGTGGTGGTTCATTCCTATGTACCTTGCAACCGGAGGAGACACGTAGGTGCACAGATTCAATCCCCCACCGTTGCACATTTGCATTTAATAGGGGTCTGCCTTATGAAGCAATGCAAAAAGAAATAGAAAATCTAAATACTTGTCTAGAACGTATAGCCTCAGGTAGACCCATAAGGACGTCCCCTGGATGATCCAGTGGTGAGCGTCTTGGACTGCTGGACCGGAGGGACGCGGGTTCAAATCCTGTCAGACGCGTAGAACCTTTGGAGTTCTTTATCATCTTTCTTTATCTGAAGATTCTCGCCAAGTACGAGGAAGGAAGAGAATAAGCAAAGGTGGCCCCAACAGGTCCTCATAGTAATACCTGAAGGGCTAAGAGCTGAGGCCTGTCATATAGGGGAACAGCTGAGGGTCAGCTCGAAAAACAATTATTAGACCCATAAGGACGGACAGTATTGTCCGTCCTTATTGGTCCAACACTGATTGAATCATGAGTATGATCGAAGTCACACATAATCTGTCTCTGTAAATGAATATAAACTTGGAATATGGACTTCGTACAGGTAACACAAACGCTTTGCTTCAAAGGAACGCACCCGTTTTTTCTGGTTAAATCGACAGCATAGATTATGTAGCAGAAAAGTTCTCATTAAAAGTCCAAATTTAACCTATGCTTATCAAGTTTTCTTCTTAAAGGCCTGTCTCTCGTTGGACGTGGCTGATGAATAGTGAACGTATTAAGCTCATCCGCTTTATATGATAAAACGCATATTTCATTCTTGATACTAATGACTAAAGTAATGGGAACTTTTCAAACCGAAGGGCACTTAGGAGGGAAGCTCTTGTCAGGTCCTAAAACTGACGAACGGATTTAAATGAATCTTGGACCCCCAGGCATATATTGAAGTGGTATAATAATAACAATAATTAAATTAACATTTTTGACAAATTTGCAGGTACAGGACCGCTTCGATCCTCAAGTGCCCTGTGGGATTCGAATCGTAGACTGTATGATACAGGGTCCCTAGCGTTCTCCCAGGCCATCCCAGTGTGCTAGCATCTGCGAAAAAGGGTTGAATCGACTACCGAAAAATTGCGCACGGTTGAATTCGATAAAAATTTCATGGATTGTGATTTCAGTGCCAATCCGATGACACATCTGATTAATTCTACAACCAATTTGCTAAATCATAGTCAGGCAAAAACTCGTTTATCCCATTATGTTACTAATGAAGGAGGCCTGAGTCAGTCTGCGTGATGTCTCAGAGCGAATAATGAACCTCATCACACTCTGAGATCCACAAGGTGACACTCCGCTTCACTGCCAACACTAGACAGTTCCGGTCTAACCTAATGATGATAATTGTCATATATATCAAAATATTCGAATTTTTTTTATATATTAATCACCTGAACGGACTATGTATAAATTGCCTCGTAAATGATGAGTTACATTTCACTAAAGCGCTGAATTGATTGAGTAGAAGGATAATATTGTAGAAGGCTAATAGTGTCTGATATTTGGCGCATTTTCATTAAAAGTCACACATTTCCAACCGAAATAGTATTAAATTCATCCATCCGATTGGTATATGGAAAATATTCGATCGAAAACTATTGCCCAACATGTTCTGTTCTATGCTCTGTATGTACTAGGTATAGCGCATGGGGATGTATTATAATGCGTCATTGTATGTGGCCACGATATCAAACAAACCACCTCCAATTATGAATAGATACTGTCTTTATAATCGCCTACTCATGACAGCTTAAGCGCAACTGTTTGATTGTTTTCTGAATTTTGTTTATATATAGGTGAATTAGTTCTTACGTGTTTGCCAATGTTGTATAAAGAGTTGCGGTACTAATTGCACACGTTACATTTGTTACATATTAACGTTGCTCGCACTTGCGTTTCTAGTTGAGATGTGCTTATTCGATAATACGTAGCTTTTGATGTAACCGAGGAAAAATGTCCTTTTGGGTCGTTTTGCGATTGCTTCCGTTGAGGACTATAAAAATGTCTAAACGAATCCAGCTATATAACATAGTGGCAAAATTGAATTTTCCGCAAATATCCATCGAGTAAGGTGTTTTTGAAAATTATGGTCGACAATTCCTGAAGCATAGCGGGTGAAAATTCCTTAATATGCCAAGCTCTACCGCAAATAGTGGTGTAATCTATATTTTAGCATTTGAAAATTGGCTGTTAGCTCTACCTAAGGAGAACCGAAATCAGAGTGTGGTGGTCAAACTGGAATCTCATCCCTGCCGTACGTGCGTTATATTTGACGACCGGTATATAGCTCTTTTCATTTGGGTACAGTACTACAATATGATAGTCGCTGCTCAAAATCTCCCGGAACAACGTTGACCCATGCCACGCTTCTTTTGTTTTATCAATTCCAACATATTTTTTTCTATCCTCGAAAATTATTAATGCTGCTACAAACGATTGTATTAGTAAACGAAGTTGTAAAACACAACAAAAATAAACCTTTTTTTTATTTAAAGAATTGTGTTCTATCGCGGAACGGCTAATTTACTCTTTGTGTATAGAGTGAACAAAAATGGATATTGTGTCTTCTCTAATTGTCTTCACACAGACTGCATCGATGTCCAATTCACTCATGTACAGCGCATGATATTATATACGATATATATGTACTAGAACTATTATTGTTTCTAACACATCCGACTCAATATAAATAGCGATTGTTGACTAAAATTTTCAATATTACATGTCTAGTTCACGAGTTCTCAAATCCAGCTGAGCATAAATATATTGATTGATATACATCTCACACATTCATTCAGCATGATACCCCGAGAAATATCATAGACAGGAGTTCCCTCTATCTATCTAGCAAGGATCATCTTCCAATTTCGAGTCTGAAAGGTTCTTTTTCAATAACTAGAAACGGTTCCTTTTTGTGGACGTAGATTTTCTTTTGAGGTTTTCTTGTCGTTGTCGTTGTTGTCGTCGTCGTCTTGTCATAATGATTGTGGATATGTTTTACAATCTGAGGAGGACAGTTGCAGCACGGGCTAGAACACGGGGGTGGAGGTGCCGGAGTGGGCGGTGGCCTCGGAGTCGTTTTAGGAATGACGGGTGGAGCTACGGGAAACGTTGGTGGATGCTTTGGGGCTGGAGGCGGCGCCGCTGGCCGTTTCACTGTGATCGATGGTTTGTGGAACTGTTTGTGGATATGGCCGATAACAACCTCCTTAACGATATCGCGGATGAAATCGTTGTGTTTACTCTTGGGCGATTTCCGGATATCGTGCTTTATGAGATGACTTACAAGATCGACCATCTGAGGGGCTAGTTTCATGCCGTTGTCGAATACCTTCGGAATTTTTGGAAGCACTTCGTTAAGACCTTTACCACCAGCACTGAATGTCACTTCGGTTTCAAAAATCGCTGGCACATGAGGATGAGGAGGTAGAATCACTTGTTCAATTGGAATCGGCGGAGCATCCGAGAGTGCTGCCGGTAACTGTCCTGGAAGTGGTGGCAGAGGAAGTTTCGGATGAGAGAATATTGGAAGATTCGGTAGATCATCCGCAGGGGGTTCTACAATCAGTAGAGTACCATCGGGAAACTGCGTAGCCCTACTGCCTGGTCGAACATTAACGTTAGGAGGAATTGATGCTGGGACTGCCCCAGGGGGAAGTATCGAAGGAATTAACGGCGGATTATTATTTCTAACCCCGTTATGGCCATTTGATAATCCAACATTCGGATTAGGGTATCTATCTGTAGGATTTGCACTAGGCATTGTAGTTACCGGTCCCGGAACCATAATTGTCTTGTCCGACTGCCGTTCGTTCTTGGACAGTGCGGAAAGCAGACTCGCTGGTGGCATCACGCACGATCGGTAAGTGTGCGAACATAGTGCCACGTCCCGAAAGTTATCACCAATAAATGCAGCCCGATGGAAAGGGTAGCTATCTTTATGGCGGTCTTTTTCACTCGGCTGAACTACACTCGATCTGAAATAACACACCGCATGATTAAGTCAATAATATACCATAGTTGATGAACAGCAATTGTCGGTGAAATGACCCCTTCCTCCCTCTTGAATAGCAGTGAACGAACGGTATAAACGAGTGAGCGAATGCTACGAAAATGATCAGGCAGGAATCTGAAGAAGTTCTCGACCACGAAGTGATATTGTATATTCATGTTTTATCACAGTCTAGAATATCGTCGAATACATCTATGTGGGGCGTGCGTTTAGGCCCGTCAGATGATCTCTGTGAGAAAAAGAGCAACCTATCCTTTCCGAACGCAATTTGCGACTAAATATAACATCAAGTACAATGGCCAAAAATCACTGTCTGTAGCCTAGGCACACGACAAATCCCTTTGAAATAAAAATCTACTCTATGTCAATCAGGTTAGCTGTATCTGAGATTTAAATTGCGATTGGTTAAACTCTTACCCGAATAGGTCCACGAAGCTTTCTTCTGTGACGCTCAGCTTCCTCATCCCTTTGATTGCTTCGTATTCACAGATGGCTCGCTGGATACATCCGTCTTGATCATTGGCTCGTAGAGATTTAAAAATGTCATCTATATCATCATCTTGAATTTCGTGTGACGCTGTTTTATTTTTTGAGGATTGCGAAGATACCTTTTTTATTTTTTTCACCACTTTCCTCATTGGTCTTCGAGTAGCTGAATTTGGCTGCTTTCGTTTGACAGTTTTCACTTCTTCAACTGTTGGTGTCATTTGGCTGTTATAGACTACCCTTGTTTCGGGAGTGGGAGAAGAGATTTCAACTTCGCGCAATGATGAGGTGTTGGTCGTTGTTTGTGGCGGGGCGTCCAACTGCGTTTTATTATTAGTACTGTTGTTACGGATATCATCCGTATGCTTAATAGACGGATATCTCATCGTCTTTTGTAATTGATCATTATCGAAGGAGTGCACTTCATTTAAAACTTTCGTAACATCGGCTTCTAGAAGGGCAGGTCTCGACCGGGGCATTGGCGTAGTAATTGAGGCGAACCCTGTTGATAGTGCCTGAAGATCTGATGCGGATGTGGTCGTTTGCAGAAGTTGCTCTGTAGTCAAAATAACGCTTGTCGTTATGTTCTCATTGTTCCGCCAGATGTCACGTGGCTTTTCGTTCATATGGGGGGTCTGATTTGGCCTTACTTCCTTAAATCCGACTGCTAGCAACTTCGAAATGGAATCCCTTTCATCTGATAAATCTGAATTATTTTCAGCATATTCTTCTTTAGATCGATTTGAAGATTTTTGTTCCAAATCGCCTCTTGGATCGGTAGTGAATTTGAAGCCTCCTATGACGCTTGGTCGGCTGGCATGCCAAGCGGAACTGTTTTGTTTTTCCGAGGCATACCCAGGGGACACCTTAGGAGAACTCGAATCATATTGAACTATCCGTTGGTGACCGGTGACCGCGGTGGCTAGCTTAACAATATTTCGAGGAACTGTCTTGACGCTGATAACTGGAACTGGATTTGTTATCATCCTAGATTGTTCGGTGGTGACACCTTCTGTCGTAGCAATTTCCGGACGGTTAATGAAGACCGTTGGTCCCCTTACTCCTGTTGTAGTGAGCTCGGAGACAGATGTTACTATCGAGATAACTGGGGACTCGGTCATACTTTCTACGGGGTCATATTCTGCTGTAGTTGAAATCTCGTTAAATACGGCGAAGTTCAAAATAGATGAGTTAGAGGAATACCCGAGTGTTTCCGCGTATGAATTATTAGAGAATTCCGGGTTATAAACGCTTGGCAGTATCGTCACCTCTTCGGAGATGTCTGATTGCGTAGGACTTGTCATTGACTCTTCAGATGATTCGGAAAGGTTTTTAAAACGTGTATCAAGGAACCCAACTGGCCCATTTGTTGAGAGGTACTGCGCTGTTGTCCACGGATTTATTGTTGTTGTTATTAGATCATTGTTCGGGGTGGATTTCGACCATTCAGGTACGCTGTAACCAGTTGTTGTTGTTTGCTCGATTTGGCTTGTGGTGGACATCGTGTTATCTAACTTGTCGGCATCTATTGAAGTTTGCTCATCTTGATCCGTTATCATCGATATGGTCGTCGAGTAGTCAGTGCTAGTCCCCGTATTAATCGGGTTAGCAATCCTGCCGAGAATGCCCCTAAGGAAGGTCTCTTCATCATCTGACCTCGCACTGAAGAAAATGATCGTATCTCTCGTGAAGTGGCCAGAATTTACGTCGTGTGATGCGTTGCCTGGGTTGCCGAAGTCATCGACAGTGTCCTGAAGTAATGCCGACGATGTAGTTGGCGAATCTTCACTTTTTTTTTTCGGCTTTGTAAAGTCTCCGACTGCAATTGGCCTTGACTCAGTCGATTCCGATGGTACATCGCGAGATATTGACAACGCGGTAGAAGCGCCAGCAAATAGAGGATATTGTTCCGCTTTGAGAGTAACTGTATTAGGCAGCGTACCATTGGCTTTAGTGCGTAGATCGAGCCGGAATGCTCCGCTGGATCGAGGATTTGGAATGCCGGCTGATTTAGCAGTAAGCGCAGCTTGTCGCTGATCGTCAAGCCACACACGAGTACTAGGTGCAGAGAAAAGTTTACCCGGTATCTCAATCGATCTTCGTCTGCGTTTCTTCACCAAACTCGTCAGGAAGGCAAGCTGTAACACATATGAGTATACGGGTGGAGCTCAATGCGGTGAGTTAGTTGTCAGTTGTCATTTATGAATGAAAATGAGAGATATATAGTCGTGTGTATATAGGTAAATAGACGAACAAACAATTGCAATCTAACGTACGATGTTATACTGGTAGAATATTTTGCAAATTGTAGTCCTTTCAAGAAGACTGAGCCCAATGGCATGATTTCGTGTAGATTTGCGGAATTGTGCAATAGGAATCGTGCGACAGCGGTGGACCTTGACCCGACTCACCTTTGCATACTTGACAGCCTTGAAGGTGAACAGAGCTGACAGGGGCCAACCCTTGCGAAATTTGCTGTTGTGATGTTTGAGTAATAATAGAGGAAGTGGCTTCTTGAGGAGCATCAACGGAAGTGGTTTCTTAATCAACACCGATGGTTTTGCCTGAATTTTGATCTTGATCGGCTTTTTGTGCGACACTTTGATCACGCCCTCCTGACTGAGTTGCACAAATAATGCGAAAATCACGAGCAAAATTGTCGTGCTAGAGTTCATGGTCGTTACACGACAAAATGCAGGCTCACGTCAATCGTCATTCACAATCGGGAGGCACACATAGACCTGCCAAGCACCAGTGCTATCTCCAAATAGAGGCTGGCGTAATCCCTCACACTTCAGTACATCATCCGGATGTAGACAAGCCTTATATCGATGGATTGCCACACAAACACTGACAGCACACCAGCACAGCTCAGAAGAGTGCAGCCGAACTGGAGTTGCCGTCATTCTAGCGTTTTTATATTGCCATTACACAGTCACTCAGCAGCGCCACTGCATTGTCGAGGGTTACGGTTGCGTCTCATCAAAATATATCATCAAAGTGGGGCAATCTATTCGGCCAGATACGATCTCCCTTCGGACACAGCTGACGGAGTTCACTCGCTATATGATGCTCCATTCAACAGTAGTGTTTCAGTCCAAACGATGACGTCTGGACGACGCTTGGAGCAAGGAGGGGCGTCTACAGACACTGCCAAAAAGATAGTACTAGTAGTAGTAGTAGTAGTAAATAATGAAAACATTTAATTGTGACGGCCGAATGCGTCTTAGGGAGGTGCTCTGAATTTTATCACTCTTGTTCTGTGCTGTTCTGCGGACTTGTGAATATTCCGTCTCTAAAAATCAATTAAACCCCTTCCGGACGGTTACGGAAGTGCCGCCTGTCTGTTACGGAACACCATCGTCAATGATTGGTGATGATGGTGGTCGCTGAGAATGGTGCCCCGCCTTTGTGTTATGTAACACATGTACTTATCGTAAGCCGACATTAAAACGATTTCAAAGTAACCGAAATATTTATTTAATATTAATCAAATCGAACGAATTTATGCACTGTATGTAGATGTGCACGTAATGTGCATTCTACGATTGCAGCACTTCCATTACAGTTGGCAGCCACTTTCCACATGGGATTCTTTTTATGAATTCCATTCGAGATTTTAGCTCTTTTCGTTCGCAAATATATCACACTTGGTTTAATTTCAACTTCATCAGACGCTTTGGTTTTAGACCTAACCTTCTTTGAATATGTTTTGTAGTAGCAAACATGCATGATCTATACAAATAAAATCGGTATCTTATTCTGTTTTTGCATGGGAACCAGCTTGGAAAGGAAAATATGTGACTTCAATCTTTCACGATACAATATCTTGCGGAATAACTGACTCCCCATTAATTTATTGCATTCAACATAGACACAATATGTATGATTAGTGGGTAGCAAGGACCGTAGCAATAGGCGATTGAAGACACCTCCTTGAGACTCCATGCATCAGCGGTCCCTGACGACGGCGATAAGGTCTGCCTCTCAGATAATTTCTTTTATAGGGGTCTTCGGGAATGCTTGATGCACATGTTTCATTCTTATTCAATCAAGCCTCTCTCTCTCTCTTCCTCTCGTTCTAGTGTGATTGTGTGTAGTCAAGCTGCGTTTTATATATATAATAAATTGACAGGTATCGCTGCCTTTCGCAAATTGTGAATTAGACGAGCGTTATACTACCATTGGTACTACATATATTATGATATATATAGTACCTATGCTACTCATCGCCTAAATAGTGAGTCAGCATTTTGGCATGTATTCGTGTTAATTTACCCGAGCACTGATGAACAGAACTGTAGATTGGAACATGCAAAAATAATTATGGAATTATTTGTGTGCCAATTTACATAAATTCACTTTTATTTTTTTATTTTTCATTTACACACAAATTCTTTGCATTTGGTTAATTTTTTTTATCTTAAACTGCTTGTTATTTTTTATTTCGTTTACCTGTTTCGCGAACGGGCGCAAATTCATCTAGTATGCTTGAGAAAATTATTGACCAATTGTAGACACATGGGACCTGCTGTATCCATCCCCTCCCGAGATCTAAGACGATGGTTTGCTTACAAGTGCAAAAGTGTTAATGTTATTGTACTACTCTACAGGTTCATATGGCCCACTGATGTGCCCATCAAATGAATGAATAAATGACAAAAATGTTTTCCTAATATCAAATAACGCTGGCTGTGTTTACACATGAATGTTTGCTATGAACCAGCCCCGAAAATTTACTTTTGTCCTTCGACGACCCAGGCAGAGGCCCCAGTTCACCGGGCTCCGGGATTTGAGCCATTTGTGTGGTCAGCCATTTTTTCTTCCCTGCAAATTATCTCGGCGAAAGTTAGTTACCGGCAAAGTTAGCACCCCAAAAGTCGGTTAAGAGTTTCCCATAGGAATGATCATAAATTTATTTAATTCAAATTCTGATTCATTGCCATCTAATCTTGTGGCAGCAGAATTAATCTTTCGAAGATCGGATATATCTTGTCCCAAACCCAAAATACAAAATTTTCAGTAAGTTTCAGATTGTCAATACCATGGAAGTCTATGGAATGAATGTAGGATAACGCTATCTTTGGTAATGTTCAACATTGAAATGAAACCCTCCGTAAGAACCAAGATTACACGATCTACATTGCTTAAATATATTTTTGAACATGATACTATACTGGAGAACTACGGAACAATCTGGGTAAGGAAGTTGGAAAAGTATTTAATAAATCTCTGGCCTATTTATTATAAAATATTTAACGATTATGTTGCAAATAAAGATATTTGCTTAAGACCACTTGCCAATCTTGTATCGTTGTTGTATTTGTATGATGATAATGATAAAGCCTATATTTTTAGGTCGTTCGGAACAGCTTCTAGGCTGGCTAAATTGGCATCGCTTCAGAAGCATTTCGAGGGAGAAAGTTGTAAAAGCAGAAGGCCAAGAGATGAACTACAGATGGATAATGTAGGAGAATTCAATGTTTTATTAATTTTGACATTTTTGATATTTATATTAGAGGCCAAAGTACAGAGCGTATATATTCTAGGCAAAGATAGAGCCATATAACCACATATATAGAGATATATAATTTTGTCGAGATAATTTGGCAGGGTACTTAGGAAAATCTCAAGATACCAAACAGAAATTGTAAATCAAAGAACCTAAATTGGAGCTATATATTATAATTTATCCACTTTCCGAGGTGATATTGTATATCATAATTACCTATCGTAGCAAGTGTTGTATGTTTGTGATAAGAAAGCCTCGATATGAGTACTAGATGTCGAACGGAACGGTACGGGGCAGAACCGATGATTTGGAACTCTAGAATCACCGATTCAAATCCTGTGGGACACAACATGTTTTGAACTACTACGAAACTAGTTCAAACAATTGCCCAAGTAACAACACTTAAAGGTAAAGGAATCAAACATGAACCAAAATGGCTCAAATCCAGAGCTATTCCTCGTTTCGTGGGAATGCGTCAAGGCTTGTCCTTTATATAAAATAAGATTAGATATCGTGGAGGAGGACATAAATCTATTCCCGAGACGAACGTTTGAAATATGCTTTATTATAACCTTTAGCTAAGGTGAGAAAAATTTCAGCTCGGCTAAGGGGTGGTTTCATAGATGGACAAACATACGTATGTGACTGTGTGTTTGTTCTTAGGTGGTATTGCTTCATTATGATTTTTGGGGGGTCATCAATTAACACTGACTATTCTTTCCTCCCTGCTGGACTTGAACGAATTTATCTATTTATCCTTGTTTATTTATTTGTGTTGTATCATGTACTGGATTGGCTTCACATTGTGTTAGTTATTTTTGATTCGAGTTTTCTTATTGAATATTTTTTTGCAGAGCAGAGGCTAAACCTTGCACGTTTTGTCAGATTGTCTTTATATTATATATTAATGTAACTGGTAATGTGCAAATAACAATGACCAAATAGCACTTTGAAACGAATTCTACAGTGAGCTAATAGAAGCTGAACAAATTATTAGGTTTAGGTCCTCACCGATTGTTCAAAAATGAGGCTTAATAAAGATACTTACTATGTAATAAGTAAAGTAGCAATACTAAAAGCACAATACAAAACAACAGCTATCCAAGCTAGCATTTTACAGCATAAAACACATGTTCAAAGTCTGTAGCAAAGAAAACCGAATGTTATTACTGTGTAGAGCATTGCTGTTGCGCGTAACTTCTCGTATCTAGCTACCTCTCGTAAAGGTCGTTAGAATAATGGTATATAGCGTTGCACAAGCCTATGATGAAAAGCATACAGTCGGGGGGTCAGGGAACATTCTTTGAGCTAACCTACAGCTGTTTCGCTTTGTGACTGGCCTCAGCATTTGATCTCAAGGGAACACTGTAAGAACCTATCTAGCCCATCTTTACCTAACTTTTCCACCGGCCATAACGATGATAAAAAACTCCAAGGATTCTTCGCATCTGGCAAGATTTGGCCCCAAAGCACAAATCCCTCCTGTCCAGCACTTCGAGACACTCACCATTAAAACATCAAGGGGACGACCTCTAGCGGTGTCTTTGGAAAAAGACACCTTCCCTTTGGTTCAGGCAGCGTCATCTAACACCTACACGAATTTATCCATCTTATACAGTTGTTGTTATTCGTCGATGAGGGCGATTCAATTGACTGTCCGTCCATCAGTCCTCTTGCAAAAAAGCTGTGGAAAACTCACACAGATGTAAACTATTTTCGCTTGTAGTAATGCATATAGATCATACAGGAGATTTTGTTGGTGAGGTTTGACCAATCGATTCTCGCTGAAAACCTTTTATATGTTTGCACCTCTACGTGGGCGAAATGAATCAGTTTCCTGAGTTAGTTTATTCGTTGGAGTCACACAACCGCAGTTGAGTAAGAATTTCGAAACGGTTCTATATTGAATAAGTTGATTATACTAACATCACTGTTTTGATTTCTCGATTTCCCTGACCCAATCCTAATGATGATCTGAATGTTAACCTTATGTAGTAAAATACCTTACATTGTGTGATCACATGTGAAATTGGGTGACCATTTGTTGGCTCTAGTCGCGTCACCACTGAACAAATCCCAATATTCTCTCAATGTGAGTCTACGCTTGCTTCGAAAACGAAAACGATACCAACATCCTGAACCTCGGCAGGTCTGTAGCGCTCTCCTGAGATCTATTAGCGCGGCCGCTAACACTGCCCAAAGTGAACTTTTATGCGTCAATAAACGGCGGTGGTTACGGCGTTGCTTATTCCACGACATGGTGTCGTACTTAAGGTGGCGTGAAATCGAAACTAAACCACAATATTCAAGCCTTATATCATATGTGGATTCCATGTTTCACAACCTATTGGTTAAATGAGAGTTGTTCGTGTTCTTGACACCCTGTTTCTTTTTAATATGGAACAAGTATGCTAAGCGATAGGCTAATCTGGTATGATTTTCTGCAGTGAGCACAGATAGAGCGCACTGTTTTTATCACTTTTAATGGACAAGCAGAGACAATTATAAGGTACAGAAAATTAACAAATCAGTTCAAAAGACTGTAAACAACTACAATACTCATAAGTTTAAGTAAAAGTGACGAAACAAGAGTGTTTGTTACAGCGCGATTAGGCCTTCCGCTTTTTCAATAATCCATAAAGGCGGACGTTATTTTTTGAATACTCCGTTTATCAACAATTAGCTTCTTCAGAAGTTTTTTTTTAAATTAAAATGCTGAAACAAAAGGTCTGTGGTATTTTTTATTGATACCTATATATTAAGTTGTCCCAGAAATAATGAGACACATATAAATTTCAATATCGGCTAAACTAAGTAAGTTAAAACAAAGATTTTTCAGTATTAGCTAGACGTATGCACCTCTTTTATTTATACACTAGTCCCAGAATTCTGGCAGCCTTCTAACGGCAAAGGATGCACCATTTCTATTACCATTTATAACTTCGTTATTTAAGGGTTCTTGAAGCAAAGCGATGTTTGCATATCTCTTGCCACCTATAGCCCTCTTTAATCGATAGAAGCAACCATAGTCACATGGGCTTAAGTCGGGAGAATAGGGGGGGGGATGATGCCATCGCTCAGTCTTGTTGGTTTTAAGCCAGGACGTAATATCATTGCTACGATATGCCCTAGCATTGTCATCGAGCAGCCACACTAGGTGCTTCCTATTCCTATGCCAATTATGCATGAGTCCCTTCACGAGCTCGAGATATCGAGCCGAGTCCATTTTTTCTTTTGAGCCCAAAATCTCGTAGTAGGAAATTCCGCTGAAATCCATGTCAAGTGCTACCATTACTTTAGGCTCGAATCTATTTGGTACTGCTGCCGCCATTGTCTGTTTACCTAATCGTAGCCACTGTTTCACTTGATCTTTTTCCGGTCCCCTACACAGGCTGACCCATGTCTCGTCCACTGTAACGGTAGGCTCTAAGGTTTTCAGGCTGACTCTCAGCCACTATTTAACGTCCACGGTACTGCTTTTAGCATCGGTAGCAACGGTAGGCTCTAAGCGACTCTTTTGCTGCCTATATATCTTCAGATTGTCTTGCAAACACTCCCCACGTATTTTCAGTTGGCCAGGACCGAGTTAATGAAAGACCCATTTTGCACTTTTTTCCTGCATGCTCAGATTATTTTTAATAATTTGACGACATGTCTCACGATGCCCGCGAATTTCAGCGGACACAGTCCTCAATGACCAAGCTCTAGTTTGCTCAAAAACTTTTTCGATTATCTCTCTCCGTTCGTCGAACTGAGATTCGGGAATGGGTGGGCACCCTCGATGTCCATAATGTCCCAGTCACCTTGTCTAAACTGCACACACCAGCGGTACACCTGTGCTCGACTCAGGGCATTATGGGCGTGCACACTAACCAACTCTCGATGGACTTCAGCTCGACATTTTTTCTCTGGAAAATAAACCTGACTCTTTCCTTCTGAAAATGCAAGTCTGAGGGACCTGGTCCGCCGCTTGCCGAATGCTAGCCGCCTGCTTTCTACTTGTTGTGTCTCACTACCAGCCAAATTGGAATTCAAGCCGGCCAATAATAAGAATACGGCGTAAAACGACAGGAGTCTCATTCCAGCCTAATAAATCACACCAAATATTCTCCTTGGAATCGGATCACGCTGTGTTAGTTGGTCAATTTTCACACATCTCTTGCGAAGATTCGTGTTGTTTATTTAGAAAACTAACCTCACCTGCGAGTTCTGGCTAGTTCAAATAGGAAACTTCGTCAACTCAAACACTCGTGTTTACTTCGGTGGCGGCATGTTAATATGCAATATATATTTTAAGTTCGGACCACAGGGATAGTTTGTTGCAATTGTAGACCCACTTGCTCAAGTCAGAATAATTCAACGAATCAATTATATACAATGTTACCGGCTAAACGTACGGCCCTACGGGAAATGTTTTGAGCAAACAAATTCAGATAATGCCTAATTATCCTACTGTTCTTTGGTTAGTTGTTTTATATGTATGTTGTTTATTTAAACACGGGTGTCCCTTTAGAAATACAATTAGTGGAATTTTCTATTTAATAGGACTGTATGTGCTGTCATCCATTCTATCCTGACCCTTCCCGCGCGCCGGAGAAGAGCGAGGCGATACTTCTCACAAAAAAGAGAAGGTTGAGGGCCCCGAACCTTGCACTCAACGGCCAAAGAATCAAGGTGGTGTCGCGCGACAGGTACCTACCGAGTCGATCGCCGTTTTCGGAGCCCCATCGTGGCTCAACAATACACAGGCATCTCCTACGGACGGCCCAACGCACATGTGCACTCCGCATCACCCAGGCGTATAGGACGGTCAGCACGGTCGCGTCTCTAGTGCTAGCTGGGACACCGCCCTGGGATCTGAAGGCTAAAGAGAGAAGACTGATGTGGAGAGACGGGATATCGAAGGAGGAGGCGAAAGAAAAGACCATCGCGGCATGGCAACAGCAGTCCGGGGGCTCTCGGCGGGAGCCCCCGGAGCATACGTCCGGAACCTCATTCCAGACATCCGTGCATGGCTCGACCGACCCGGCGGAGAGGTCGACCACTTCATGACGCAGGCGATCACAGGCCACGGGGATTTCCAACTCTACCTCGAGCGGATAGGCACAGCGCCTAGTGCCTCTTGGTTGTACTGCGAGACCGCCGCAGCGGACACAGTCGCACGCGCGCTGTTTGTGTGCGAACGCTTTGAGGACGCACGCACCGCTGGCATGGACATAGTAGTGGAGAGGTGGGTGCGCGAAGGCGAGCCATGCGGAAGAGCCCCACCGGCACTCCCCCGTACCGACATTAAAACTCTTGTAAAGGATATGACGGAGACCACGTTGGGATGGGACATCGGCTCATCGGTAACCGGGACAGTTCTCCAAAAGAAGAGCGAGCTCGGTCGGCTTAGAGGTACAGGCTGGGGGAGAAGGTAGAATAGGGTAGACGGATGGTTACACACCCATTCGTCAGCCTACTGATGGCTACCAGCCGGTTCCTGCGGGTCTTGTACCCGAAGTATTATAAAAAACAGTCCCAGGCACCTGACCCAAGTTATAGGTTCGAGGATTTTTAGCCGGTAAAAATCCGGCACTATCACAGCGAATACCTAAGATGTGAAGCTGTGGTGTGTTTTTGAAGATTTTATCCCTCAACCTGTTAAAAAAAACCCTTTGATTCACCTCCAAGCAGGTGTTTCTATACAGCGTCGTGGCTGCGTCAGCGTTTGGTTACAGCGCAAAAATTAGGGAAATTTGTAGCCGATCAATTCAATAATAGTGGTTTTAATAGTGAATTTAAAATGGATAGTGGACCCTTCTCTCCGCGCTTGCTACGGCATTGTCGAATGTAAATCGGCGTTCGTTTTCCAACTGTATAAATACGATGTACAGCCTGTGCATCAAGGGGATAAATTCACCGTTAGAGTTAGGTCATGTAGGCTATTAAAAGTCAGGATAACTAATGAGCAAAGATATAATCTGACACAAACTCTGCAATCGTTGTACAGAATGAAGCAGCTGTGACCCTGTTCCAAATAGATGACTTCAAAGGCTAGCAGGAAGAAAAATCTAAATGGCTTTCCGACGGCGAGATTTCTTGCTTTGTTGCAGAAATAGCTAC
Source organism: Stratiolaelaps scimitus (assembly GCA_019614645.1). Lineage (NCBI taxonomy): Eukaryota > Metazoa > Arthropoda > Arachnida > Mesostigmata > Laelapidae > Stratiolaelaps > Stratiolaelaps scimitus. The sequence continues at coordinate 713,716 of JABWDB010000067.1, read as the reverse complement.
TTGCGGCGTTCGACTCTTTTGCTGGAATCGACAAGCTGTAAAAACATAATAGCTTTCTTAGTATAATACTTATATCTAAGAATCTCTTCTCCAAGGTCCTCTCGCTGACAGAACGTCACATATGAACGCAAGCCCTACAGCTCCTCTAATTCCCAGATATCTGCACCCACAGTGGCTGCCGGCCTATCCAGAGTCGCATCATCCAGGTAGAATACTATTACAGTGAAAGGGCTCTGAAGAGTTGAGACTAAATAGAATATCCTAAAACTGAACAGAGAAGGATTCCAATAGATCGTCCTGTGGACGCATCTTCCCGGGACTGTCTTCTATTCTCGTTCGACGACGGCCCTTATACAGACGACCCCCTACAACCCTTCCAAACGTTTGAAAAAAAAATCCACAGTTCTCTCTGGCTTATCCCCTTGTGTATCAAGTTTAACCGAACCGAAACAACATGTATACACTTGGAAGTTTGAGTTTAGTTATTTCTATTCTACGAATTGCGTTTTGGAGATTGTTGAAATCGATTCCTATTGGCGCGTATGGAACAGAGGACATGTGTGCACGGGATGCATAACGCATGTTCGCACCTCTTCGCTACTACTTTCGCCGTTCGGCCTGTTTCGTCCGCTCGTTATCACCATCGCGTCTTTAACCTGGAGAGGTCAAAGGGGGTTAACAGTCTAGCTGAAGTAACTTCGTTCAGCTGTCTACTGGCGGATCTTTTGTGGCTTGTAACATTACGACGATCCAAGCTAGACTTGGGTAAAGTACGTAAATACACAGAATGAAGACATCAGTAATTTGGCTGGTGACGCCCTCTCACGCTCAGCGCAGAGTAGAACGTTAACATATAAAGATCGAATTGTACCCAACGAATACTTAACTGCTGGTCAGCTTCATGCTGGTGACTCAAATGAGAACATTACTAATTGGCGGCTGAAAATACGACATTTAGAAAAATCTGCTTATTGTTACAGCAACGATTAATTGCGAGCAATCGTTTCCTAAGCAGTTGGAGTGAAAGCATACCCCCTTGCTCTTTTATATCTACAAATTGTCCTTACCAGGTATGATTTATTTCAGTCCATTTAGCAATAACACATATGCCTAGCAAATTTAGGAAAGCGAATCCAATTGCTTTGAATATTTGATGGGTTCATAAATAACGTAGTGGGCTTCTGGCGGGACCTAATGCCCACAGGTTGGTTTGGATCCTATCTAAAAATATTGAACATCTATTATATATAATAATCAGCCATCGATTCGAAATCGGTGGCTGTGGTGGGTCTACCATATAAATGCAAATATTTTCCTATATAGAACTCATTGGGGATTCAGGAAAGTCCATAAAGATAGGTCGAGTTCGGTTTTTGAAAGAAGACAGAATATTGCCCTTGAGGATTCATAATAGCGGTTCGTGTAGACTCCATAAACCCAGCTCGTTGCTTGCCTCACACCAGTGCTTTGCCTGGGGCCGTACTCAACGTTAACTATAAGACAGAGAAAATATCCGTAATGGCGTATTGATGTATACCTTGAGGCGTCTTGATGTGCGCAGAAGTCCCGCTAGGCTTTATTACAATGACAGTCTATCTATTCTTCATTAGTACGTAGATATTATGCATATATTAATTTGACTTTTTCCAATGCGTACAGCTATTTGCGCACTTTGGTGGATGTAATCACGTGAGTAAAGACTTAAGTACGTACCTATACTACGTCAGTAGTTAGAAAGTCTAGTTTGTGTACATATGTTTATTGTTAAAAATATGAAACACACAGGAATACTATGTATGGTTGTCTCAACCTTTCTTATGATGGAGAATGCTCATACAGACCATGCTAGACCATAATACAGACATATTAAGTATTTGCCATTATGGTACGGTGGAACTGACTCATGCCCGACGTTTCTACCCACCTTTTTTTTCTAAGAGGTTAAAGGTAAATCCTGGATGGACACCAGGGCTCACACTAAGGTATTTACCTGGTCTCTTCCTGCTCGTCAATAGCTATTAGGCTGTCCCCTTCAAAGTGTCGCCTCTTTAAATGCCAATAACTTTTGAACTAAATGAGTTAGAATAAAGATATTTTGGTATGAGTTAGAGGCGTATAGGTCTTCAAATTAGATGTCGAACACTCCACACGCATTTTCATCTGCTCAGCAGTCAGTATACGGGGAACCCATTTTGCATTGATTTTCTTCATCTTCAGTACATTGGTGACAATTTTATGACATGTCACCCGAGGAATCCCAGTTTCAGCCGACAAAGACCTCATGGACCAAGCTCTAGTTTGCTCAAAAGCTGCCTCGATTCTGTCAATCCGTTCGTCCCTCGTTGCACCTGATTTGTGGTCCCCACCTCGATGGTCATCGGTGTCCATATCTCCACTGTTAAATCGCTCGCACCAACGTTGCACCGTTCGCAGGCATAAGGCAGACCTGCCGTACGCGTTCACTAATTGTCGATGGATTTCAGCTGGAGGGTGTTTTTGGAGAAACAAAAACTTGATGATTTCCCGTTGATTTTTGGGGGAATTTGAACTTTTTGCTGCAGCGTCCATCTTTCTGATCGTATCGAAACCACTCAGTGTTCGAAAGGAAGCCACGTTCCTACCGCGTGCCCACTCCAAAAATGAACGCATTGTGTGGCGTAGTTCGGGCTGTGCGCCATCCGAAAAGCGCGACAGTTTGAAGGGGACTACCTAATAGTACTACGTGTCACCGTAATCTTAACAGACTTTGAAATAATTATTGATGATGCGCCGTTGAAACCGCCAAATTAGCTGTCACAAACAAAGTCACACTATATCCACTTTATAGTACCTAAAGTGTGGCGGCGTGTCTTACATAGAATTCTTGTAGAGGAATAGAAGGAAACAAAATGCACACTTCAACCTCTTATGACCGAAATCAAAGTGAACTGGGGTGACGAAGGCCATTTTCAAAAAAAAAATACTATATCTTCATAAATACTTAACCTCCTCTTCTCAAATCCAAATAACGTTTTATTCTTTAGCGTGATTTTGTTTGTGCCAAAGTCACTTCATAGGTTAGGATGATTTTGGTAATGTCTACTTCTTAGGGTCTTGTGACGTCGCTCTAATTCTAAAATTATTTCAACAGCATGAAGCGCAACTTTCTATGACAGTGATAATGATATAATGTAGAACAGGCCGTACAGTAAGTGCTCTTACTGAATAGATACAACTCTCTAGCAAATCACATACATGGTCTATTCGATATGACAGATCAGTCAGGTCTCAGCCAAGTCGAGGTGATATGAGAAGGTTCTAACGAATACAAGATCTACGCCAAATATGTTGTACTAACAGAACTGTATCTGAATAGATGAAATCTGGATCGGTCCTGAAAGGAATACCGACCTATGAACCGGATTCTGTGTATAAACCTCTTTCATCAAGTGCTTTGATGCTAGTTAAATAGATTTCGATCTATTGTATCAAACCCAAATATTCAAATGAATACTGAAAAATTTAATTAGAGGTCAATGGTGGAACTGTTCCAAGGTCACCCGATCGACTTCCGAGTGGAACGACCTGGGGTTTTGCATTACTATCGTATAACTTCTCTTTTTAACTTATCAACTTTTACAAATACGACAAGCGTTCACATCCTTTTTGACTGTGGGGCAAGGCAATGTGCCAACATTTATCACTCTTAGAATGGTAGGAAAACTAGCGCAATCATTTACCCAGCTGGAGGTGGTTTAGGAAGAGTTTAAGCTAGTCTAAGTCGAGGCCTACTTGATATTCGATATTGAACAAGTGGTGGAGTTTTAGGGGCCTCAAAGTGGACTGTCCCAAAGACACCGCAGTCGACAGTGTGTAATATAAATTGAGTAAAATGTACAATGTTGTAAGATCTAGTGCTGGGATTTATACGATCAAATCATACGATGTATATAAGGGCATTCTCGAGCATCATAATAGTCAGCGCACGTACCATAACAGATTTACAGGCAGTGAAAACTCGGTGATGTGAACGTTCGCAGGTGGACTGTAAAATATAAAAACGTGACAGATTTATCTACACAACTTCCTCCAATTACTCATCGCCGACATTGAGGACAACTGAAGGCCGATGTCGGACATTTTCTCTTCCTGCAGTTCGAGGACACTAGTTTCAAGTTTGGCCTGGCCAAGTCTTTTGTTGTAGCATGTCCTTATATGATTTGTATGCCGGAGGCAACTCTGGGCTAAATATCCACGCTGCAAAGACGGATGGTCGTTCGTATGAGCGGGTCAGCGTCTGGGGCAATGGCATTGAATCTGACACCACCGGAGTTTTCCGAAGGCGGTATTCAACACATTGAATATGTTAGTGGTTGTTGTAGTGTGACTTCAAAATAAATGAACGAGCGACATGAAACTTTTTACTTTCGTATTCCAATTTTGCTTCATCCCTAATAGAACTAATAGTTCAGCTCTTCTAAATTTCATTGCTCCTCAGAATATGTGAAAGTTAGAAGGCTGAAGGGTAAAGAGAAGTTGTGCTGTAGATGCATTTGAAATCATGCTAGATATATAGTCGATTATATTTTCTTTTCTCGTTGAAGTTTTTTTTAGACGTCATAAGCGTTTATGAAGAACTACCAAACTGTTCTTCACAGAACAGGATATGATTATATGCACTGGCGTATTGTATTGCAATATTCATTGCACCAAACTACAGTTATTGTAAATGCCATATCGAAAGACAGATAAAAAAACTTTTTCCAAAAGTAATGATGTCGGTCGCTACAGTAAGATTTACAATTCCACTTACGATGCGAAAATGATACAGAAAGACACAAAATATCAATAAATATGCATAAATATCTGTTCATAGGATTTCTTTAAAATAACTGAAATTTTATAACTTAATATAAAGCTTGCACTACGAATTCTATCGGTCTTAATTGTGGAGTTTGATCACCCATCGAAGACGAATACATGTATCGTCTGTGGTCGTACGTTGGACAGCCAATGAATCAAAAGCGTAATCTATACAATAGGAGTTGCAAGTGTTAACTTGTATCCCCGCAGGTTGGGGAGCGGGGTATTTGTTATGGGGTAAAGTGTCTTTTAAACCGGTTAAAGCTTAGTAGCTCAGATGAATGCTCAGAGAATCGTATTAGCACAAAACAGAGGAAGCGCTCCACGACTCTGTTCCAAAAAGTGAAAAAGAGATTAGTCGCCACGGTGTACAGGTTTGCCTAAAGGGCTCAGCGCAAGCTCTTCTGATAGAGTATCTGTACTGAGCACAAGATACAAAGTACTCCGGGAATGTCATGTCCAGCAGGCATACACGGTGCGTCCCATCCGACTGAAAGGTTTAGATCACCCAGAAGTTCCTCGATGGGGTTACTCCGCTCAAAGAATTCATTCAAGTATTGGATTACATTACAACATTTGGCTGTGAAATGATGATGCTGAACTAAAGATTCTGAGCGCCGCTCGAAATTAGTCCAACGCCATCACGACCGTAGGATCGAAATTAACAAAATGTTTGATTTCTTCGTGGACATTGCGCCATTCCCCCACGTCGGAGGCATCTGAAGCCTTCAATTCTCTCCCCTCTTGCAGAAACAGATGCTGGACGTAAAAACCAAGCGAATTATTACCGATAAATGATATCCATATCGTCAGCCACTGTTCAACGTACATACTGGCACGCCGGCTGTCGCCAGAACGATGAACCTAGCTGAGTGTTGTCCACTAAATAAATGTCGCGTTGGTTACGGCGGTATCGAATCTCGAGGAATAGTGGTGTGTAAGAGTAAACGCCGCCGAGGCGTAAAGATACCTAATTCAGTACCATAGCACAATGTAAAGCTTTAACCAGATTCAACTTCGGTGTTGTATGTAACAGGCGTTCTTGTCATTCGTCAAATGGACAATTATCTGCATAGATCGGCCTATACAAGAGAAAGCGAAGGCAGAAACTACGTGCAACCTTTGAGGAACTGCGGTAATGTATCACCAAGGTATCGATATTGATGGGAGTGTTTTAGCCTGTCAATCCCGACAGACACATTTTCGCTTGAACTTTACTCCCTGTGCAATCTTCACCCCTAAACCGATCTATACGAAAATCGTGTTTTTGCGGAATATTACCCATCTGCGACAGTTCTCTGATAAAGTAAGTTGCGCGAAATTTACACCAACGTCTAAACAGGGCACATTTAGGGAAGTTCTTCAGAAGATTCTCACGACTAGAGCTCCGGCTCGCTTCCGAGCTTATTTACTACTTCAAATATTATATAGAAATAATATATAGAAATTCGATCCCTGTTAGCTGGCGAGCGCAAAAGCGCTTAGGTCTGCTCATGAGAAATCGTGCATTGGAAATGCACACTCAGCGTTATTTTTTCAAACCTTATCAGAAGATCGAACATTTGCAGCATAAATCGTCCCTCTCCAGAATGTTATTGTCTTTTTTTATGCCAAATCTGTGGAGCGAACGTGCGAATCGCATGGCTTCATCGATACAAACGAAAAGGTAGGTGTTGTTCAGGAACCGTAGTACACTACCTATGTATGCGTCACTCTCTCGGAACCTCTGACTGTGCAACATGTTATGTCAGCCAACCGGGAAAGTATTATTTTAAGAAGGAAAGCACGTTAGGGTCGACTGAAATAACATTTTTACTATTCGATGCTATATTTATTATTTCTGATTTAAACCGTAAGTCACCTGTCATAGTCGTGAGATGAAAAGTCTTGAAAACAAAACAAAAATAAATGAAAAAAAAAATTAAATATGATCAATCAGAATTAAAAACGAATGAACATAAATACTTAAAATGGACAATTTTTCTTAGACGTTCTCTTCAAAAAAACTATGCGTGCTAACAATTTAAATACGAACCATGTAAAAATATTAGAAAATTACGATAATCAGATATGTAAGAAGATGAGGAGCAACACAGTACCGGGACATAAATGCTTTTTTATTCGGTTCTGATCAATAAATACACCTTTCGCAAGTGAAATTAGAATTTCATTAATTATCTATTATTGGGGTTATTTTTCCCTTTTTCGATTGCATTTCAATGACACTGAAGTCATGGTGACATTTGAATTAATTTCAAGCTGATACGTTGAATAGTCTGTTTGTTACATTTATACGCTGAAAGTAGAGGCGGCAATGATTTTTCTGCAATCGCTTGTGTTGGTAGTAGTCTACTTAAGTAATCGATATATTCCTATAATATTATCTATATAATAGTCTCTATAAATGTGTCTCTAAATGTTACCACCTTTCTTCGTTTTATTCGTTATTTTGAAATAATATAAACTATTTCGTACTGTATCGATAATCTATCTGTCCGGGATCCGTTACGAGCTTTGAATCTCTACATGTGTCACATTTTGTGCCCTTTAACATATAGTGATCTTACCTAACACTGCTCAAGTATGTCGCATTTATTGTTCAATTAATATATCATTTTGTTCGTTTTCTGCTTATTTATTGATCTCTCGAATAGGCATATTTGTGAATATGCCTGATATTTGCCAAGCAAACTTGGATTCCGCCCCTATACGGGCAGGCATTAGATTACTGTACCTGCTCTACTAAATGGTGTTGGCTAATTTCAAAATGACTTTAAACAAAAACATATATTGGAATGATATTTATTAAAATTTGCTAAAAATTATGACTGTGTCATTTGGATCTGCAAGCTGGGCTGTCTTAAGAACTCCTTTTAGAGAAATTGATTACAAGGTGTTACGCATTTGGCTGTAGATACCGAATTGTACATATATATATATATATAAACAAATAATAATAATATATATGAATGTGTGTGTGTGCGAGCGTTTGTGTGCATGTGCATGTGTATATATATATATATATATATATATATATATATTTATATATGTATTGCGGTTGCTCAGAGAGACCATACAGAACTTTCTTAAATTATCTCGTTATATATGCGGGTAGTTCTAGTATTTTAGTTTGCTGTGTTCGCATCATCAAATGCCTGGTAGGGGGTTCATTAAGAACTGTGAACAGCCGAATCGGGTGTCCCCACCTCAAGGAAACCCGAGCCAGTTGTAATAGCCCATTGAACATGTAATCGTCGGAGAGGTTATCGAAATTAATTTTGCATAGAACACACACAAAATCAGCAATACTACACTTGCGACTTCTGTTATACGTAAATTAATTAATAGATATCTATGTTGATTAGTGAAGATGAGGCAGTCATTAACATCAGCCTCATCATGATCATCACGATAGTTAATTAATGTTATTTACTGACAATATCATTTCCATTATTCTTTCTTGTTATGTTGAGTTACCTCGGAATTGGAACATGACGAGTAGAGTAATTGAAACAAAGTGGTGTTCGTTTAAGGTTGACGGCCGGGCATATTCTAAATACGAATATATATTATAATTACACACGATAACACAGCTACGGTGACTGTTGTTGCTGTTGTTGTTCTATGCACACAGTATTTCTATAGTATAATAATAATAATCGTCACTTCGCGCACTCAAGGGTGAGATAATCGTTGATAAGATACCACTGCTGTTGGTACAATTATTTTATTAGTTAACTTCCATTCCTGTGGTGATAGTTGTGGTAATGTTATTTATCATAGACGAGGAGGCTTGACAGAAATAGATCGCTTAGATCATCATCATCATGTTATTATTATCATTATTATTATTACTCAACCTCGTTGTCTTGTTGACGACAAGTGTTTAACACACACCTCTAGAATGGCTAAACTCCGTATATTTCATATATCTCTGTTAAACGCAACGACGATAACAAAGTGTGAGAAGGATACAGAAGGACACAGTTGTGTAACACAATGAAACCCTTCACAGGGAACAACAGAGGGTTAACCACCGCCGAGATCCAGATTAGAAAAACTGATGATAGTTCATCATCAATTGTGAAGCTTCCTTTTACATCAGCTCCATGCCACTTCAGCGCCACTTCCCTGGAAGCGAGAAGTTTTGTTTATTCTCAACTAGAAAACTACGATTGCTTCCTCCCTGCTGAACCTTATCTTATTCAACATCGATCAGTCAAACAATCGATTTGCCATTTGTTATCGTTTGCACAAACAACGCGTCTGATTTGATTGGACACACCACCCGCCTGCCGGACGTCGGGCAATTATTTTTTAGTGGTGGTGATTTTTCTAAATGTGGTCCCTCTCCCACATTGTTGTGTGTAACTGTTCGTGCTTCTTGCAACTGCTGTAATGTCCCAGGATATTCATTAGTCACTCTTGGCTGGTTCTGTGATTTAGTTTCGTTAATATTGCATTCTGAAATCCTTGGTACGCGTCTGCGATATTCGACTAGTCAGTGGGAATTAGGTATCGTTGGTAATCAGCATCACATAGTGGGACATAGGTGCTCAGTGCTCAATTATTTTGTTACAGATATTTCTGTTTATTTAAGCAATAGAAAGCGATGGTTTTCAATTGTTATTTTCGTATGCTGTGCAGCGTATAGGTATTCTATGTTGTTACTCCTACCCTTACTTACATAGATTTGTTTCGAAGCGCGGTAGAATCCTATGGAGAAAGCGTATACGTTTACAGCATGGCCTCAAACGCATAATCATTTCATAGTAATTTGCCTTTACACCTTGGGGTACATCGAATAATATTTTAGATATTTATTTGGTGCGAAAATGTTATCAGATTGAATTCGAGTGTAAGTTTAACACTATCTATAGCTTTGTCGAGTTACATTGTTTTACAGCAGATAGTTCGTGTTGCCTTTGAGTAGATCAGGTTGATTTGAAGACGGAGGGGAAGCATCTGCTGAGATTGGGGTACAGCTTGAAGAAGAACAAGAGTTGATTGCCAGGAGAGAGGGTTGTGTAAGGATAAGGTAGTTATATATTGTTCCTTGACTATGAGTCACAAGTAACTATCTAACTGAGAAATGAAGGCTGCTTCGCGTCGTGGGAGCGGTTGATGGATCGGACGATGAAGTCAAATCACACCTCGGTCGAGTCCAAGCTGTCCAGCCACTCCTGAAATAAAAACGAAGAAAATTGACAGGAAACGGCTTAGAAGGATTTCTGCGTTTATCCTCATCTAAATTGTTATTGCCGCCATGGAGTCATTAAACAGCGTCCATTTTAGAACAGTATGTATCGTACTGCGAAAGTCCAACCATCAGATTGGAGGGGAGGGCTCACCGCCGTAGATATCTTCAAAGGAAACTATTATATATGGGAGCGATTATGTAACGCCGACATATTTTTAGTTTACATCCCTTTCAAGACCAATTGCCGCATATGTTTAATATACAATTTTCCATCCCTAGAAGGCTATGTACCATATGAACGGGTCTAACAAGATCTACACATAAGCGTGGATTTACATACACGCATTGGCTGAGTGTGCGTGTCTGAGAGGCATGCTCGGCTCGTCGCTGAGATTACCTTAACGCAATCTCACCGAATGAATTGTGAATATTCTTCCATGTTCTCGTACAAGAATAACAGACTATACCAAAAAATTGTGCTTTACAGACGGGTCCCAACGACAACTATTATTATACCTGGCATATCAATTATACGACGATATCAATAAATGTCAGGCATATCAATCTTAATTATGGCATAACGTTTTACTCTGGCTATAGAAAATTTATAACACAGTGTGGGGAGTGTTTACTCGATATTTACACGTTTTAGATGTGTTCCAAGCGACGCTATAATGAAATTAACCATTTCCAAGTGGGAATTTTAGTGGTTAGAAAACAATATATGTTTCTGATTGATGTAATAATCTCGATTGGACCGTTTCAATAAACGTGTAGAATATTGATGAAATACGAGTTGGGGAAGGCATTTGCCTGGGTCTCTCTTATGATACTCACGACTGCCACGATCAAACAGAATCATATCTAGCAGAACCTAAAGTCTCCCTTTCGGCCTGTCTCAAAGGCACACTACTTACTCACAGCAAATCTTTGCTAGCATATTTTATATAGTGGATATGTTTTCATCCATTATGTACAACAACACTATCCATCACCACTCAATCGTACTTCGATTCCAAAAGACGTCTTACTATGGTTATCGCTGTTGACGATTCCTCTCCCTTATCGGTTTATGCTTACGCTAAAATACGGAGGCCATCTTTATGACACTCTTTGACGCCTACTACGGAAATTCCCACCGAAGTCCACCGAAAGACATATAAAGAGGAGGATAGGTGGGGGCCAGATTGGCGAGCGCTCCATGTTGCACCACATATAAGGTCAATAATCAAAATCCGTTGAGGATGTAGCAGATGCATCGATTCAGTAAGATTTTTATTTAGTTAATTTAGTAAACTAGTCAACGTTGCTTTTGAGGATCAAGAATAACCAAAGACAACAAAATCAGAGTCTAACCTTATAATCTACTACAAACTTGTTTTCTTTTTATTAACTTTGTGTTTAGCTGGTACAATGAACACAGTGAGTTCGGAATTAGCGGGGAGACCTATTTTTTTATCACTTTGCTAATGTTACAAGCTATAAACGCGATACGTAATTATTAAACCTAGGTTTTCGGACTGACTCTCAGCCAACATTTAACGTCCACGGTAGAACTGCTTTTAGCATTGCTTCGTATTAAACCTATTCGCACTATATGAATTCTGAAATTGTCAGTGGTTTGAGGGGGTTGTTTTTCAGTTCCTTCGAAATATTCGGAAATATTAATCGTTTTGAGGTCATAGAACATAGTCATAATGAAGAACGTGATATTTACAAGGCGGCTTAGAGGACCTACTAGTAGTGTGGCCAGTCAATAAATATTTTATTCAAGTCAAGGTTACTTTTTTGCTACGCTATCTCAAATGACGTTTAAGTAAGGTTCGAGCGAAATCAAGTTTCGAAAAACGATAGTGGGGCCTTGTAGATTGAGTCTCTCTAGCGTTGTTAGAAACCATCTAAAAGGAAATTGAAAATTTCAAATTAATATGCCGACTTGTTTCCCGGCCTCAACACCTGAAAAACCCATGCAATAATAAACACGGAAGTCAATGTATCCGTGTCCACCTTTCCTTCACCTTTCTCTTTCCTTTTTCTTATCGCCTGCAGATTGTCTTAGAAAGGCAAACATGACGGCTGTTGGATTGCCTTTGTATATCGAGTCTTCGAACAACTTTCCACTTGTTCCTCGTTATGATCTGATGTGCTTCACTCATACCCAAAACCAGTCACCCGTCGCGAATGTTAAGGAAGTGGTTGTCAATCGCAACAGGTGCCTCAATGCAGGAATGGATTATACGGAATAACGCCCAGCTTGTCGTAAGATTTGGCTGAGCCATCTTTGCTGCCGAAAAAGAAACTTTCTATTTTTTTAGAACCCACTTGGCCTGTCTAAATTCTAGATTGAAAGTCGGCACATACAAGTATATCAATCAATGGAGGGGTTCCCGCAATAGATATGGTCTGCTGCTGAGTGTTGCCCATCGAATGAGAGAATTCCGGGAGCTCCTATCGAGACAGTTTTATATATAAGAATTAATCTCACGCGTTGCAGTTGGTAGACATGATGCTACAGGTCAACCCTGTGCACATCACAATGCAGGTTCGGAATACTACGTTCAAACGTGAATTTCAAACGATTTCGAGGTTTCCGTTTTAGACTTTAGGCTATGTGTAAGTGTTTGTGAACTGTACGATGGTTTCAAACCAGAATCGAGCACTATTCCTTCGTTTACCGGCAATACATATGACTGACACTATTCTTCGTGGGCTCTCTAATGATCAGTAGCAAAAGTTCTGAAAATACCCCCTAAGGCCATTTAGCAGTGGCGAGGGCCATCAAGTCTTGCTCGCGGAGTCGTCTGTAACTCACGATATTGGCCCTTTTGAACTCGATTTCAGTTTCAACCAGTCACTTTCTTTCCAGTACCGGCCAGCCAGAACGTCTCCACTTCATCACCCCAGTACTCGTTTGTCCCAGTTGTCGATGATGTCAATAATGCTGCGGTGTCTTCAACAAAGGACGATGTTTGCAAAAGGACTGCGAGAGAAATTGAGAGCGAAGTGGACATTGCAAACCATCGGCACCCGAGCATGACGGTTGACTGCAACTCTGCTGGGCATATCAATGGGCTAAGAGGTGCATTAGAGGGGATCACAAGTTGCCTATGCAAACTGAAAGATGGGCTATCCTGCAGTGATCGCGTTTACGAGACATGTCAAATTCAAACTATCCACAACACAAATTCTTTGAGCTGTTCCGTCATGTGACAGGCTTCGGACATGAACCTTCAGGTATTACTAGCACGATATATCGGGGCCACCTTTGCTTTGTTTTTCAACAATGATAAATAAATATAAGATTCTCCTTCTTTGGCAGGATATTAACATAACCCGTAAATCCCTCCTGTCTAGAAATCTAGGACTCCCACCATTAGATCATCTACTGGACTAACCCAACACACAGCCCACTCCTGGAGTAGAGGATGGTTGTCCGAAGATTTCGGGGTACCAATATACAGACGCCAACCCGAACAGAAGTATTGATATCATCATTGCGCCAAATTGCAACAGGGTATAGGAAACACTACAGCTGACGCGTCGTTGTTAAATCTATCTGCATGCAGGTTAGTTAAATGTGCTAGCTTTCAGAGACCTATCAGCTGTGAGGTCATCACTGTGATCACAATTCGAAGAGTTCGCAGGGTTCCGCGAGGCAAGGTTTTTGCACGGTTACATTGTGCTCCATACGGGTCACTCTCGATTCCGGCAAAATAGTCGATTTTAGTGAAATGGCAGTTTCCGGCAAGAAGGCGACCAGACGAATCAGAAGACCATTCAGTTGGAGATTTCGCCGAGCGATTTTGAGACCGACTGCAGACACTTGAACGGCTTTGGCTGTAGCAAGGTTACAGACCAGATCCCTATCACAGTGCGGAATGTCCTACATGGCAGCACCGGAACCAATGCTATCCAGAGCCTACGAGATGCTACCGGGGCCTACCACTGGAAATCAGTTGAGGGTCAGCTAAGGGAAAAGCAAAGCGCCTCAAGACATGCTGCTGCTGGGGACTCTCCTTACTCAAACCGAAAGGAGGTTGTGCGAAGAAGTTCAATCCTGAAAATGATGGCCCCACTAGTTGTCAGCGTAGAAGGCCCAACCCCGCAAATAGACGAACATAGATAGATACCGGGAAGGGTGGTGCTGTTGAACATCGTCAACAGTTCCATAGGGGGGGCGGCCATGGTGTTGGCATGCATTAGCATGCCAACACCCCCCCTTTAAAAGACCTCTATTCAGACGGTTGCCGCTCACTGACGCGTATTCTAAATTGAGATATACGCAGTAGCTCGAATGAATTCGTAAAATTTAACCTCACAAATCGCTCGAACTGTCTGTACAGCCACGTAACTGTGGATGTTTTTGCTCACCCTAAACCAATTAGGTTTCTCTACTGCTATCTTAGTAACTCTTACTGTAGCGTTAGTAAAGGCCAAGTAGCCAAAACCATGGCCCTTTTTGACTTTCTCTGTGAGTAGCCTCCCATTGTAATAGTCGGCGACTTAATCAATTCGAATCCCCTGGCCCTGGATTGGACTGAGGCTGTAATTAATGATGGTCGCTCTGCAGAGGATGAATTTGCCCATTCCTGTCAATTCTCGAACGAATTGACACAACTTTTTGAAGGGGCACACTCGCCGCACTAAAAGCATCTCCTCGCCCCCCTTGACCTTCTCCTCTCATCGGATTCACTTGTCCGAAGTGACCGCCATCTCACTCTGATCATAATGCGGTTTAGTTTGGGTGCTAATTACGCTTGCGCGTGTCGCGACGAAGAACTCAAGTCACACCTACTGGTAGGAAGACAATGACATCATAAACTGTAACCTCTGGTTAGTATCCTGGACCTCACTGTTTGGGCCATGCAATTACATTAGACTTGTACAATATATATATATTATCTTCTCTCTCGATTCGTACAGCTGAAGCGATGCAGCCCGAAGCAATAGCATGTTAGAGATCATGCTGACTCTCTAAAACGACTGAGAAAAGTGAACCCCTCGCTTCATACAGACCATAGCTTGCGCAACGCAGCAGTCACTCTTCTTTACAAACTCGAAAAAATTAGGCATATAAACAAAATATACGCGACAAAGTGAGTGGGGTGGAGGAGATTGGCGCTGTTCGTGTTGACGCTGTTCTCAATTCGAAAGCCCTTCAAGACTATTTTTGTATTCCCACATGCCGACTACGGCTCGATTCCCATCACCACCGTCTCTTATTTGGTAAAGCCATGTTGGACAAGGACCAAGGGTTCAGTGAGGTTAGGTCCACTTCCACCGAGGTAGTTGACATGTTACAGGACTAGGCTTTACTCATAAATTATAAAAAAAGCTTTGATTGTATATATTTCAAGTACTACTTCTCCAAATACGGAGGTTAAGAGCTGAGGCCTGTCAGATAGGGGAACAGCTGAGAGTCAGCTTGAAAAAAATTATTTAAATACGGAGAGAGTCAAGTCATATATGCACTTTTCTTTTTTTTCTTCAAGTCATATATGCACTTTTCTTTTTATTTTTTGGGATTACGAGAATGCTTGATGCGCATATGTTCTGGACAGTTCATACCAACACTAGTGTGGGACTCACAAATCGCACTAAACCCGTTTACCCTCCCCTTTTTCCAAGATGGCCCGATCCATCCGGGGTATCATACAGTTCTACACTTTGGCCACCGGGTAGGGGCGTCAGGTTCCGCGAAGCCGAATCGCTCCTGTCCCATTTCAAAGTTCCGTCAACCCCCTCCTCCCAAGCTCTGCCACCTGACCGTCTTGCCCAGGGGAATATACAATTCTCTGCCAAGTTTGCTCTCAATCTGCTTTCCTCCTCACTATCCCATTGATCCATGCTAGGACCCTGTCCCAGTTGTCTAGAGAACGAAGCGTGGCACCCTCCGCATTTCCTACAGTCCTACAGCGTGTGTACAACGTCATCCGCAGCTCCGGAAGTACACAGGACACAGGTGTCCGAGGGGGCTTTCCCCTGTACTATATAGATACGTTTGGAACTGGCCGTGGCCGGTTAGCACCTGTGTCATCCAATAGCCTAATTGTCCGCTATTGCTTTCATGCCAGCCTTGTAGGTCGGGGATCATGAGTTTGTTCCAGGAGTCCTTCAGCTTATGGGCTGGTTTAATCTGGGTCCATTCTTCTTTCCACCGGTCCAATGTGGCCTTCCTCGCCCTCAATAGGTCCAGATCGTCGTCCAGATAACATTATCCTCTCTCACATGCCAATGGGCCCCAACGGAACATTCTGGACAAATATTGTATATACTTAAGTGCATACAAGATTCTTCTATGAGATATCAAGATATACGATTTTTCGAAGCCTATTATAGGGTCTCATCCCTTATAATTTCTCAACATTCCCCGCTCGCGGTTCACTACGAGACCATAAATTGCATTAATAGTTATCTTGCCGACAATTCAGTGTTAAGGTAAAAAGTAGAAGCTCTAGACACGATGTCTGCGGCACTCCAGGAGAGCTCAGCCTGAAGCGTGACCATCTGGAGTACAGCAGCGACCTCTCTTGGGGCTTCTATTTTTCTGCTTGTTTATATTTGACATCGTGCAGGTCTTATCTAATGGAGCTGTGCATAAACTGCAGACGGACGACATATGATACGTTCGATGGGGTTGCCGACAAAGACGTTCTATAATATCCCGCTGAAGCCGTTGCGCAATTGTGCGCGGCTATCTCTTCCCATACTCGTGACTTGCATATATCAGCAGCGAACTTCCCACATTACCGACCATGCGAGACCTGAGTGATGTCATCGGTCCCCAGGTAGATTTTCATGCGCACATCACAGAGGTTGCACGTGGGTCATATTCAGTTTGCAACTCTATTTTTGACTGTTTTGTTATCAAGGATGCTAATTTTGATTTAACTCCGTTTAATAGCTTTGTAATTCCAAACTCTCGTATTGTCCTGTGGCGTGAAGGCCCCATTTAAAGAAGCACGTTGATGCCTTTGGTAGGATGTAGCCTAGGTTTATTGGTAGAGTTAGTGCCGGATGTAATGCCCCGCGCGAAACCATCCCACTTAGGACAGTGGAAGAGGTTCATTATGCCGCTGACTTCAGAATGCTTCGTAAGCTAGAAAGTTTGAGCATCTTCTTTCTTGTGGTTCGTGAGAATATTTTGCGTAGCGGAAGGGCCATAGGTGGCAGCGAGATTGCGGGTTCTGAGTATTGAAAACGTATTTTTCTCGAGAAAAGCGCGATCTCTCAGACAATAATTCCCTGAATGTCAATAGCTACATATATAGAAATACATAACTCTTCTTATGTATATATCACAGCAATTTTACCCCAAAGCTAAAATAACGGCGGTGTATTGTTTGGTTCATGCTGAACCCCTGTGTGCAGTCCATATAAATCCGGTCTGAAGTAGTGGTTTTAACATGTGATATAGACCAAAACACATTCAAGGTTTATTCAAACATACAATAATTAGGAATTTTTTCTAGGGATTATTTGGGGGGGATTAGTTGGGGACCGGGGCTGAGGCCGACATTGTCCAGAGGAAGGCGATGGCAATGCCTCTCTGCAGAGCTGGGACAGGCGTTGCAGAAGGGAAGATCCTGCACGCTTCTCTCCGGTGGCGCGGATCAGCCAATGCCAAGCCGCAGTGGGGTGGCCGTGCACGCCTAAGGTTTCAAAAGCAAGGGGGGAAAGAGGTGGGTTGCCTGGAGTGCGGCGTACTTCCGTAGCTTGGCCCGATCCGTGCGCGCTACCGCGTAACCGGGGGTGGTTGCACAGTGGTTGACATAAAAAGGTGCTAGAGTGTCAACCACCGTGCCGTCCCAAACGAGGTGCTGGCGTCGGCGGAAGGGGATGAGAATGAGGCCGTCAGGGCTGCGCCCGTCGAGGCCTTGCGGCTCCCTTGTGCAAGGAATACCGGCGCGCGGTCACCTATCTGGTCAAGGGCAGCCTCACGGGAAGCGGAGAAGTAGGCGAGAGCCTATGGGGGAAGACTGTAGCAACCATGTCGACGACCGCCGTGAGCGAGTCTGCGTAGCAAACGTCCGCCAAGCGGTGTACCCTGAGGATGCCGAGTCACCGAAGCGGACCTGAAGGAATATAGTATAGTACCTTCAAACACTCTGGGCTTCGGCCAGAATTCAAAATATACATTGAGGATCGCGTTCGATAGATAATTTATCCGAGCTAACGACAGCCCTTCAGAAGCCAGGTGTCGACTTCGCACCGCAGACTTTCTACAACTTCCTGTAACAACTGAAATTCCTCCAATTGTGCCCTTGTATTTGATTCGTACGAGAACCTTACGTAGCTCTCCATTACGGATGTATTGGCCAAGTGTGTGCCATTAATCCAAAACGTATGCATTACTTCATTTTCTCATGACTGAAGCCGGGGTTCGGTTTCACTAGCCTTGCAAACCGCGGTTGCATGAATTGTTTATCTGCAATCATCCGATGTTGCAAAATGTTTCGAACGAGAGCTAAAGAAATTCTCTTTATTGCTATTACTACAGGCTAGAATGTGTTCCTAGATAAATAAGGGCGGGCACCAATACGTGCTGTAAAATTTTAATGGCTCAATAGGTTTTGATAACAGTATAATGACACTATTGCAACGGCCCGATTTATCGCTCGCGGAATACCAAACGACGTGAAGTGACGTCTGAATTAGTTAGTACTCGTTGCCTAGAAGAGCGTTGAATTATTACATCAATCTGAACATTGTTTGACTCCGCTTAAGACGTGCCCCGATCCGCTTGGTCGAATCCCGAATCCATCTTTTGCCATACGATACTCCAAATCTTTCCAAACACTGTAGGGCTGCGTTGTGACTGCGTGGCCACAGAAACCACGAACAGTAATCAGCTGTGGAGATTTTCATATTGAAGACGCGCAAGCTTGGGACAACGTTGGACCATGTTACGTTTCTTTGATTACCTGATGGCAAAATAATTGTCACTTGAGCGGAATGCTTTTGGTGAACCCGCCAACTGTATAGACTGGACCTTCCGCTTCCAGATTATCGCAGGTTGTTCTGGGCGCTAGAGAACGTTCGAATAGTAAAATTTCCAGTTTCCCGTGCGGACATACTCAAAAAAACCTTGGAAGCCATTGAGCACAATGGAACGTATCTTAGTTGATTAGAATTACTTTTTTACTCACTATTTTAGGCTTGAAATTTGCTCCATTTTCGCTGCGGACTTATGCATCAATGGAATACATGGTATTGCAAGGTCTCGGCGAGGCTAAATATTGTTTTGAAAAATAATATTCTGCATTTGTAAATAGCTTAACATTATCATATATGAATCAGAGTTCTATATATTTTAGTAATAAAAAAATATACACGTTCCATACGCCATGGTGAGCGAAGCTTCGACAGCGTTTGACTATTAACGGGGCTAACGATAGCAAAAATAAATTGTGCCCTTAAGGCTGCGATCCGGATGGTGCAAAACAACTGCTGCATTCTTCTTCATTTGGAGGCTTTCTGCGGTGATGCCTAGAAACGAGATGTCTATCAGCGGCACGGAGATCAAGAAGGGTGACCGGGCTCAAGTGACAAGTGACCTTTGGGACCTCGACTTGCGCAACTTTTAAGCACCGTCAGTCGCCGATTTCTGCTCGGGTTCAGCATGCTCCCGACAGGCAACATCACGTGTAGCTTATGATAAGCCACCCACTTGCACATATTTATGTCGCCACACGGGTGTATGCGTTTGTATGAATATGTATGTGTGTATACATATGTCGTATATGATGACACAATAACCTGTGCATCATTCGCCTATCCCCTTCGCTAAATATATAGAGATAGATAGATAACTCTGTGCAAAGCTTAGTGTAAACTTCTAACAGTCGTATCCGACAACCTTTAATATAAGAATAAATCTACTTGAAATTTATGTTGAGCACTTTAGAGCGATAAATCTGTCTAACCACCTTGGGTACATAACGTTTTATGCCACAGGCTGGAAAGTATTTGAGGCGTATCAGGACTGAGCAGGGGTCTGAATTTTTGCAACAAAAACAAGATAATATTATTATTAGTAATATATATTTCGGATGCTGAATGGTGTATGACTGGGGTAGTAGTTCCATTATTATATCGCATATGATCCGTAACATGCCATTGCCAAGTGAGCACTTGCAGCTACTCGGCGTCATGTAAATATCAAAAGAACACACAAAGTCGACTATTATCACCCTCACACGTATGAGCTCACACGACTCATTAAGTTAGATTAGTTAGCGAGCCCCGTAACGAAACTTCAGTTGACTCGTTCTACTTGGTGCTATACGATCGCCCCCGGGTGGAATCTAGATTACTTCGACGTTTACGAATGTCCCCGAACCGCCTGGCAGTGACCGCACTCCACCACATTAGGTGTGGGATAACCGTCAGGGATAACCGTCTAGGATCGTCCAACTATTTAGCCACACCTCCGAATCCGATTGTGAACCTGGGCTACTTTTCACTCCAGCAATACACCCACCTGTATCGAGCTTTGCATAGATTCTTCTAGGTCTTTGATCATAATAGAAAGATTAAATGAAGTAGTTCTTAAAATTTCTAAATATTACTTTCAGGAATAACCTACAGCGTTCTTTTTTTCAAGTTAAAATCTGGATCGAAAAGTCAATAATGATTGTAGTTGTTATTCTATATGTGTAAATGTATATAATTTTAAAGGTAAACGTTAAGGTTAAGAGCTGAGCCCTGTCACATAGGGGAACAGCTGAGGGTCAGCGCAGAAAACAATTATTAAAAGGTAAAGGTTAATTGGTTTATTAAAGGAACTGCAATTTTTACAATGCTTAAGTTCTCTTATATGTCACATTTAGCCAGCCAGTGTACTCACAGTGAATATATAGAATGAGAAATAATGGATTTTAGTAACAAAAGCATTATTTCTGCGACGAGTTGTTTTTCAGCTTCGTACAGGTCCAAGAGCTTTTAACGGTGAACTAACTTTTTACAGAGCAATATGTACCTTTTTAAATAAAATGACTTTTTATCGGAAACAAGATCTGCTCACCTGCCTGTCATTTCTCAATCTCATATGGGCCATGCTTCGCTCTGGAAATTTATTCGGAAGGATTTCGCCCACTAATTAAACCGCATCATCAACCATAGCATCAGTATACATGATCCAGTTTATAGAATTACAAACATAGATGATTTCGTTGAAAACTGATGAGAAAAACAAGGGACCATAAAAAACGATGTTGTGGAGTATTTTTCTGCATATTTTCTGTAAAAGAAAGGCGCTTTTTTTGCATACGAACTGACTTCTCCATTCTGGCCTAAAGTGAAGCAATCTGTTACAAGGGTTGTTATTATCGTTTTATGCGACTAGCTTTTGCCGAAGTATCAAAGGTCTTAAGTAGTCAAATGCTTTGGGCCAAGAAGGCAGATAAGAATTTATCTCCATGATCCATCACTGCTTGCGTATATCAGGAAGTCGTGTGAGTGGTAATGAAGTTTCGCTGTTCTTTCTGAAACAAAGCTTTGTTTGTCAGCCAAATTGTTAAAGTTATAGGTACAATATGCACGGAATGGGGTTTGTACAGTCGGACTGAAACCTTTCACAGATTGTATTTCAACGTTTCCGACAACCCGTGACGATCCCAATCTAGATCAGAAGACAGATAACGGAAGATATCCATATTATAAAGCAGTTATTTTGAAGATAACTGCGCTACTTATCTTCCAGTTTCTATCCACGAATGGCCCGCGTCCCTTCTCCCATAATTAAAACATATATATATATAAATATATATATATATATATATATATATATATATAATTTTGTTGTCAGTGTTCATTCTGCTGCCTTACTCGAACTGCTACTGTATCTAACCGTAAGACAATTTATTTTTCTATCTAAGCAGTCAAGACTTCTTGACTATTTTCGAACGATTCCTTACAATTAGTTATGTACGCATAATTTATATGCAATTTAGATACCTGTTGGAATGTGTTGAGAGCGGCCATGTTGTTGGGGCTGAGCATCGTAGATGATGATGATGCTGATCCTCCACGTTTCCCGAGCCTAGACAGAAACTCATTATTGGCGTTGATTTTATTTTTCATCCTCTGCTCCATCATGTCCAGCATCATCTTCTGTCGAAGGACGTCGAGGGGGCCCACCACCGACAGGTTTGGCATACCACCCGCCCTGTTTAGAGCAACAGAGAATAATAGACACATCGGAATGAGAAAACCAATTGTTGTTTTTCGTTACAAAGAACAACGTTATTGTTCAAAATTCGACGATTCTCACCCTCATTAGTGGACAAGCTCTAGCAAAATATTATAGGACCAAAACTGAAAAAATGTAATTTATGTTTGCTTCAAAATTGGGTATAGAATTTAAACGTTGGGTAAGAGCCACCCGATTGGCTGGTACAAAATATACCTGAAGGTTTTACGAATAGCGAGGGCGCTCCATTTTGTGAAGGTTCAATTATACTTTACCGTGTTTGTAACTGGAATGGTCTTAACTGAAAAATTTATCAAGAACATCTACAGGGGGTACGGCAATATGTGCGGAGCGACCTTGTAGGCCAGCGAACTAAGTCTACCCATAAGCGCAAACTTCAGCAGATGCCGGTGGATCCTCCACCGACCGTTTTGGACTTTATGGGCTTTCAGCGAACTTTGGACCGATCACAATTTTATGAACTGGTGGACGAAGACTTCAACACTCGTTCATGTCCTTTCAACTGGCCACATTATCGAACGGGTTGTGTGTCTCCCAAGGTAGTGTCGGTGTGGCCTGGATGATTTAAACAGGATTTCCATAAAAACCATGAACAGCACAGATTTGTAATCGCCGGGTGGATCTCCAGAAGTCGCCATCTGTCTGCGATACAGTTAACATTGCCCTTCGGTCGCATGGAGAAAGCCCAGATAACCCCAGCATGATAGGTCCGACATGATAGGTCTTCGAAGTAGTGCCACAGAGCGGTGATATCGAGGCCTACCATGGATGGCTGAGAGCTGAGGGTAAGCTATGAAAAAGAAGTAGAGGACCTTTTTCAAGGTGACCTGAAGGTCGGCACCGCTCGCCCAGTGGCCAACAGCCTGGTAGAGCGCTGCTCAGCAGCCCTACTGGAACACTTGGACTCTGTGTTCGTCCGCTGCTACAGCAAAGACAACTAAGACAGCTAAGGAACATAATTATTATAGTATTGTGACGCTATCATTGTAGAATATTAAACATATCCTCACGAAATACCGCTATTTCAACTATAAATCGCTCTGTATATATATATATATGTATGTATAGACCCTTTTACAAATATATACATGTATGTATATATTTGTAAAAGGGTCTATCGACTTATCAGCTTACTGGTGTTCAATGCTGCCAAGGTTGCTGAGGAAAAATAATTTCTCTTCAATATTAATCTTCTTGGCGCCTTCAGGAGGTGACTTACTATCTGCAACTCTTGTACTTCGCTTGAGTAGTGCGAACGGTGAGAGAGAGAGAGAGAGAGAGGGGAGAGAACTAAGGCATTAGCTGGGGCAAGAGAGATGTAGTCAAGCCGTTTGTTGGCGAGAACTGCCAGCCAGTCTATTAACTATCGCGGAGATAAATTCCACCCTCCCTGAGTATTAGATGTACAGCAGTGGGTTATGCGAAGACACCTCATCAGTCATAGGCGCCCTTGCAGACTGGAGAAATAGATAGATTAACTAATCATACATGTACATTAGGGCATAAAGGCAACGTTATGAAGGGCTCAAGTCGTTGGCTTCTAACTCCCTAAGCTGTATTTCTGCGCAAAATGCGAATCAGTGTATTATTTATATGTCGTGTAGCTGGACTCGGACTAGCGAGGCATGAAGGCCAAGAAATCATTTTAGGGGTCTGCAAATAACGTAGATTATTATTCTAGTACAAACTTATACATACGTATTGCACAAGGTCATGAAGTACAGGATAACTGCGTAAAGGCAGATTAGAGTTGGATGTTAATGTCCTCAGGACTTGATATCGTGTTATAGGGCTACATGCAACCGCGATTCAGACAAGCTAGATCATCGAGTCGAGCATTCCGTTTCATTATGAAGAATGGCGTTTTTATGTTCAGCCTCTGTAGAAGCTTCACGATATTGGATCAGCTGTATATGCTGTTGGGAGTTATATGAGTCTGGAGTTTACACCTGAACGGTAGCTCACGGAGCTGTCCGACGTTAGCTATGCCTATACTTTTGTAATTATAATAGAACAGCTAACATGTTGTCCAGGTTACAGAAGGGCACCGTGTCATGGTGGCTCCATATGAGTGAAGCTGGCACACGTGTGATTGGGTTTGTTTAGCATCTGTCTTTTTCCAACATTGGTGATATCATTTACAATGGAGGAAACTGAGATGCTAACGTGTTACTTTATAACGAAAACGGCAGACTCAGTTTTCAAATCATCATGACTGAAGCCTCATTGATCGAGGAGCGGTGGCTACCAATTTGAATAAGTACATAACGAACGTTATTTGAAAAACTGATTGGAACAATTTTAACCTAAACCAAATCATTACCCAGCAACGAAGAGTAGTTTGGTTTTCCCGCAGCGGTTATGTTAAGGTATAGCCGTCCATGCATGAGTTTTCTGCTGCCTAAATTTGAATTTATTAGCTTTATTTTCAATCCTTAACTCAGTCTAAAAACACAGAAATTTGGGATCAGAATAGATCGCTTCATTCTCTCACTTCTGGGCCGCTCTTGGTTGACGTTCAGCACTCATTCGAAAACCCTGTTCTATTTTTACAAGTGGAACCTTAGCGGCCGAATTTTTAGGCAGCTCAACACCTCGTCCGCTATCGTATGACACGCGGTCACAATGATCGATTTGTGCATCAAATCATCGTCACTGGCGATGAGAAGTGGCGCCTCCACGTCAATAGGAACCAGAACCCCGAGTGGATGGCTCCAGTAGCGACGCCCAAACCCTGACTGAAGCACGATTTTCACCCAAAAAAGGTTCGTGTTTGGTGGCACTCGAGTTGCATCGTTTACTGGGAAATAGTATAAAACAACAGACGGTAAACCAGCACTTCTATATAGACCATAGATAGATATGATAGATATCTAGCTGATAGATAAACCAGCACTTCTATATAGACCAATTGCACTTTTCGAGAGAAAGGCCCGATAAACGCGAGCAGGTGATCCGGATGCATGACAACGCCAGGCAGGAAGTTCTCTTGCACCCGCAGGGATGGTAATAAAACATAATAACAAGTATGGAACAAAAAATACATCTTCAAAAGCTTCTAGGAAGTGAAAAGAAAAATCCCCAAAGCGTATGCTGCAACCTAATAACTTTAATAATTAACAAGTAAAGCAGCTTTACCTCACTTTCCGCCAAATATACGAAGGTTATTTCACAAATGACTTTCAGTATGTATATGTTAGATAGTGTGGCTTGAACCAGCGATCTCTGGCTTCCTTAGCCTTAGATGTAACCACGGGAGTCACCGCATCAACGAATGATCTAATCTTGTTGAGGCTGAAAACAACTATGTACAAAATCATGTACACTGTCTACTGTGCTAAATTGTCATTAGTTGTGATCAGTGTGCCAACAATTTTATAACAGATAATGCTAGAATTTCAGTATTGACTAACTATTGGACTCAACGAGTTGTACTAGTCATTTCGCGACTGAGGGATGGATTCATCTCTGTTGTCCTGGTGGTTGACATGTCCCAAGATCCTGGCGTGATAGCAAGATAAAGGCAAGGTAAACGTTTTGGGTAAGGTATTGGTTTTTAAAGAAACTGCAAGGAGATGTAGATTTTTCCTTTCGAGATTTCTCGTAACAATGTCATACAGATAAGTACCGATACTGTCTGATGGGAGGAGGGCTGACTAGAACCTAAGTGTAAACGAAAGTCCATTTGCCGTCGCTATTTCTGCGTTCCTGCTTTCTATGTCTAGTAAGGAAAGCCGAAAGCAGTTGTACCGTGGATGTCAAACATTGGCAATGAGTCAGCTCGGAAAATTTACTTTCCTCAATAATGAATGCCAAAGGATAAAGCATTGAGTATGCCCGAATGTACTTGACTCTTCAACGATAAGGCATCCCGTGTATTATTATAGTTTGGTAGCGGGCACTCGCAGCTAGACGTCACAAACGAAAGCAGTACCTAGTTGGAACTTGCTTCGTCCTCTATATGATTTTACAAGTATGGTCGAATGTAATTCCAAAGACGTGCCTCATAGGGAAAACACCTGAAGGCCAACTTGGAAAATTTACTTTTGTAGCTGATGAGGGTAGACCCAAGAGAATCGCTATCTTTCGTTGAGCTCTTCGAAACACTCTCCCACAACTATGCTCTGACACGCACTGGCAATAACTGAAACAAACTGAAAAGTCAGCTGTCATTTTCCTCAACTGGACAACAACAATACCATACGATACAAATGTTGGTTTATTAAGGGAACTACAATTACAGTAGTGCTTAAGTTCTCGTAATAAAATAATGATAAAAGAGTATCACAAATATTCAGGACATCATAACATAATTTGTTTGTACATATCGTAGTCATAGATTCATAACTTAAGGTATTTACACTTTAGTAATATGTTTTAATAATTCGGTGACAAACTGTCTAGTGGACGCAAGTTCCCGCAGTTCACGAGGGAGGGAGGCAGGGAGCCCCATATTGATGGCAAGCGGTAGAGCCTGCTTGCTTGACTCCGGGAAAACCAAAGGGATTACAAACATGGGATTGCGACGATTAGAGCGGCTGGCGTTAGCGGTGAGCAGGAAGACGAGCTCCGATGGAATAAGACCCCTCGTCGTCTTGAACGCGAGAAGGGCGATACGCATTGTATAAATTTTATCAACTGGGAGTAGCTTATATGCTTTATAAAGGTTCCCCACAGAGACTCTGCGGCTTAAGCCGAACATAGCCCTAAGAGCATCGTTCCGGATAACCTGAGCACGATGGTATACTCGAAGATAGCCCCCTCCCCAGACCGGTAGTGCGAAACAAAGCACCGGCAAAAGCAGAGCCTCATAAACCAAGATGGGACCCTCTCGAAGGGCTCCCATCTGCCTAAGTCTCCGCAGTGCTAGCATTGACTAGCACTTCGACCACCATTTTTGCTAACATTGACCACTAGCCCACGCATCTCGAAAGCCTCAATTACCAATTCAACTTGATCCAGAGCCCTCTGAATCCCGATGGCGATATTGGCGGGGTCAAGTCGAAATAGCATTGAAGTGTCGTCTGCATATGCAATAGTCCTACAGATATCACCTTCACAAATCTTTAGCAAAGCAAAGTTCATATAAACTAAGAACATAAAGGGGCCAAGCACCGAGCCCTGAGGAGTTCCGCTAATAACCTCCTCCCTGAGGGATACGACACAATCAACCTTAACTGCCTGCCTTCTCCTGGTGAGATATGACCCGAACCAGTCCACGGTACTCGGTGCACACCCAAGACAACCGAGCATCTGCAGAAAGATTTCATATTGTAAGCAAATGACGGCCAACAGTTGTTAGAAACCGGACAACAGATAAAGGCAATGGCTGCAAGGGGCTCAGAATCGAATCCGGAATCGGCTATCGACATTTGATGATCCAGACTGTTTATTTTAACTAAAATATTTTGGTTGGCAGCTGGCCTCCAGCCTCTACCGGGGAACTTCCAATTGCTGGCGATCATAGCTGGTGCAGTGAAATACAGAAGATCTACTTCCGCTGGTGCAACTGGATGACGGATCGCTAGATTGCCGTTCCCTACACGAACAGGGGCGTTAATTCGATATTCCTTGAACGTCCGCTCGGATTATACACTACTATAACAGCTCTACTCACCATTCTCTTATATGGTCATCGTTACAATTTGTATTGTCATTTTCGAGTCGTTACTTTAACTGTATGTGTATCTGAAAAAGGTGTAAATGAACAGTGAATGAATTATTTGACCCGATGTTAAAACACAAAAATACAGTAGCAAAACGCATAGGGGAAATAGCTCGCTGAAATGTTAGTTCACAGGGCACCGTTTGAGGAGAACTCGTTTGTGAAAAATAAAGTAAGTCCTGTCATGGTACATCGAAATGCCTATGTCCATGTATGATGACGCGCTTATGTTGACAGAAGAGTTGTCATAGACTGTCTTATACATGTCTCCCCACTTACATTACACTTTTTTAGGGGCACGATCACACTTAGTTCACTTAGTCGAAATATGTTAACACTTAGAGAAACAGAAACAGCACTTCCATTATAGAGCATGTCCAGTGTTGTGTACAGGTGGTGGTATAATAGAATGGCATATGTCCGTTAGAAGTAATTGTCAACGAAGACAAACGTGGATGTATTTAGGTATAGAAGGTAGGTAGGTAGGTAGGTAGGTAGGTGGTAAGTAAGTATAGTAGGTGATGAACATCCACTACTAACGCCTACTAACGCCTCCTTTAGAGGTGAAGAGATGAAGCTGTCGAGTGAATAATTTAGTATATTTTCGCCCACTTTCGCCTACAACAGCAGCTTCGTGTTCAGACATTTTTCACCTAAACACAAGGGGGTCAAGGGCTTAACAATATGTATGTGCTAGACACAATTTCAATTTGGATGACAGTCCAAGAGAACTCATCTTTATCACCTCTTGTGGGATCTCTTTAAATAACGAACTTTAAAAAAACCAAACGATTTTGATT
Source organism: Stratiolaelaps scimitus (assembly GCA_019614645.1). Classification (NCBI taxonomy): domain Eukaryota; kingdom Metazoa; phylum Arthropoda; class Arachnida; order Mesostigmata; family Laelapidae; genus Stratiolaelaps; species Stratiolaelaps scimitus. The sequence continues at coordinate 684,995 of JABWDB010000067.1, read as the reverse complement.
AATGTTCACGGGCAGCTTGGACCGATGAACAAACCAGCCTGAAAACTTTTTTTTTCCAAAAGAGCGCTCACTCACTGTTGGACACACCTGAAAGATTGTAGTGTACAGATTCCACTTGTTCGAACTTCTGTCTGAGTCTAGCTTAGGTCAGTCACCCACCCGTACAAGTCGACCTTTGCAACATTAACGTTCACTTACAACAACGGCGCTGTCGAAAACAATTCTGCAATTTTGTAATTAGGTCCTTTGTAGTAAGTTGTCATGAAAAGCGGATTAATGAGAGTGATCAGCTGAGTGTGAGTTCAACTAGAAGAAACTTAGTTTAGACTACGCAAGAGGAGCCTGAACTAACTACTTTCCTTATCTCAACTTACCCCCTAGCCCAGCCGGCCAGCTTAAGTGGTAAAATAGTTCAATCAGAGCAGAAAAAAAGATCAACACAGAGTAGTGCTGGCACTCGAGTCACGATTCGAGTCCGATGGTCAACAATTATATCAAATGGCAACAGCTATTTTATCTCACAACGGCTAGGGAAGTACAATATTAGGAAATCTACCTATCTAGGCACACTTAATTTCATATAAGCTGAAGCTTCTTAATCTACACAGGAAACACTAGAGGTTGCTAAATGTACAGGTCAAAACAAACTGCACTCTCCATCCATTTATCAATGAACGTGCATAATTTGTCACTTAAATCAAGGAACGTGATGAAGGAGTTTCAGCTTATCGTCTAGCTTGGTTCAGGGTTGAATATTATATAATTTCCTCGATGACCTAATTTAATCAGCTCTTGTTTCCCCGTAGTTATCTGGCACGCATCCTTTACATGGATTTGCAATTACAGGTCAAAAATGTTAGTTGTCGGAATGGACCGTTTATTTGGGGGATGTTATGCTCTATTGCTCTCATTGAGCTCATCATTGAATCACTGTGTTCGATGTCAACTTGAATTACCTAACTTTCATAAGTGGGTAATTCAAGTTGACAACAGCATCTTCTAAAGCTACCAATTTAGACACATGTTATGTTCCGCGTAGTCTAGGTGAGGTGTCTCGCAGTCCCTGTAAATCGACCGTGGGACTAAAACGCTAACCATAAGTGGGGTATCTGCAGTTTTAGGCCTGAAATCTGCAATAGCTTGGTGAGGTCTCTTTCGAATTAATTGAAATCTACTCCTTTCAATGTAAATATTAGATGCGACTGTCTCATACATCTTGCTCCAAGCATTGATGTACGTCTTGATCTTTCCATTTGTATGGATTAACCCGCAGAAGTAGCTGTCTGATACTGATGATCATGCTCGCATTATGCGAAACTTTGCTATCTCTGTGATCGAAATATTTAGGTAGAACATACGTTCATTGGCTATTTACCATTTAGGCGGGGATTTTCTTTACCTATCTTTCGAGAGTGTTGCTATACCGTTGAGTCTCCTTTTGATTAGCAGTCCATACTACCATTGTCGATCTAAGGACCGTGAAAACAACTTCTTCCTGTTCTCCAATGAGGCTTCTATACTTGTTATATTATGTAATCCTATCAGATACTTATCACATAAAATTCACGAATCATCCGCTTCGGTCTTCAAGGTTCGGTTGAATACGTGAAGGCTTGGTCTTCAAAAGTCTACCAATTCTTACTTTCCATTATGAGCTTATTACATTATGGCAATCCAAAGGTTATGAATTTAGCACAACATGGTATGCAAATAGAAATAATTGACAGCTCTCAGGTCATTCGACCATAGGCCCATCGCTCCTTCACGTATTCTATTAATCACAGAGTGAGCGCCAATTGTTATAATTACTTCACAAAATTAACATTGCACCAAAACTGTGACAGCGTTAATATTAAAGCCCCTCAAGTAAGCTGCCCAGCGGTGGGTGGGTGGTAGCTGTACTTTAGAACTGTCCAGAGGACGATGTCCTACTTTTCTGGGCGATCATATCTTGATTAGGTTCCTATGCAGGAAAGTAAATCGCGTTCAATGTCGACCGCGTTCGACACTTACTTTGAGAACTCTAACGCTTCTCGGGAAATTTTCGAACGAGAATTTTTCCACTACGCCTACGGAAGGGCTGTATATATACAGGGTTTTAGGAAAGTTAAGCACCCCTGTGGAAGACTTAATGAAAGTTTGACGTTCTCGAAGTAACCTTTACTACAAATTTTCAAGATACTTTAATAAGTATTTTGTGGTAAAACCCCATGATTATCCTACCATAATCTTTAATAAACTACTTTAATAAACCAATAAACATTTACCTTAACATTTAAATATGTGGTTTTATCATTATATTGAGGACTATTCAATTGAAATAAAAATTATATATATATAAATATATATATATTATTCCTTAAAACTGTTAACTATTTCCATATAAATAGATAGATAGGTTCGTTAATCAATTGGCATGAGGATATCATATTTTAACAGCTGCCATTTTGTTGCCTACCTCGCAAAGGCACAAATCAGATGTCTTTTTAAATTGAATACCCTTGGCACGTATCTATAATGTGATCGTTCTGCAGACTAGTCGTTTATGATAACGATTAACAGAATATTCGATCATCCATTCTCATGTTTACTTCGACTTCTTCGCGACTTACCGCCGGTGTAGCATGAACGCCTTAGGGTAGGGAAACGCCTGCTGTCCCTGGGGCGCGTATGCAGCGCCTCCTGGCATCGCGAACGATAGTATGACCATCGTTGACAGGAGAGCCACCCCTGTGAGCCACGCGGTCTGTTTCATTGTTGTTTTAATATTAAACGTTGGAAAGGATTGATCAGCAACGGCCACGACGCGATGAATCCGGGGGGAATTGCTGCTGCTGCTGCCGCCTACAACGTCAACCGTGACACTGCGAGAGTTGCTGGCTGGTGACTCCTGTAAAAGCGGCGAGAATGGATATTCATTTTATCAGAGGATGAGAAAGTTGTCAAATTAGATGTTGGATCAGGAAAATTACCGACCATTAGATACATTTTAACAATTACTGTCGTTTAACTGAACGAGCACCGCAGTAATTTATCCTACTAACAACGGTATAATTAGCTTGAACTCATCATTACAGTTCGCGGAAATTTGGCGGTACAGTCTATTAGATATACACAGATCGGATGTTCTGTCGTGTTTGAAAATGTCCTGAATGGCCTTTTCGGGTATACAGTCCGGCCCTGAAAGATCCAAAGCGTGCCTTATTTGTGGAGATCAGTCAGCAATCTATTGTATAATAAATACTGATCACACATATGATCAAGTGGGGAGTGACAGAGAAAGGTAAAACCTTCACTTGGTTTTACAAACGCCCCAACGATGACCACAAGGGAAATTCTTGTTATCATATTTTAATTTTTTTATTGGGACACGCGTGCTGATACGAGTGACTGACGTCGCCAATGAGCCATCCTCGGGGCTCAAAAAAAACCAAACCGGAACTAACAGATAAAGTCGTTGTAGCTACTGAATAGATCGCCAGTGGAAGCCAGTGAGAATCATGACAGCGTTTGAAGCAGCTGAAACACTTGAGATGCTCAAGTGAGAAGTCAAAGTGAACGAATAAAAGATCCCTCATATTTCCGTTTCAGATGAGCGAATGCGTTAGCGCACTGCTTCATGAAATAAACTACTATAGTTATAGTAGGAGGCTGTGGTGATAAGCTACAACTTTCGAGTGATGAAGAAGAAATTTTCAACGAAGGAATCAGTAAGGTGGTTTACTTCGGATGTGCGAATATCACGGCGTTGTAGCACGCCAACCGAAATGCATTGTGATCCATTAAACTTTTGTGCTTTTTTTTTTGCATCTCTTAACAAGAAAAGTGCAATGCTGTATTTGTGTATAACATCGTATCGATAGTGTTATATGTTCACATGTGCTTACCAATTCACACCACACAAATTAATAAAAATATAAATGTATAGTAATGAGCTATTAAAGGAAGTGACGAAATTCTGTGGTAAACTAACTGAATTTTAAAGGTTTTCTTTGGATAATAGATTGCAGTTTCTTTCCAATCTCAATATATGTCTCACTTATATTTAACTTGTATTTAATAGCGAAAAAAAATAAAAGAACGATTTATAGAAAATTATCTTTGAAACGATCTTTGACTAGTTATTCATTCTCTTTGAATCTTAGTATAAGTAAAAGCTTGCCTAAAGCATGATCCATGTTTTTTTATAAGTAAGCTTTATTTTCATTGTACACCGTAAACACTATGTCCAAATATCATAGAAAACAAAACTGCAACCGATGTCATTTTTTTCCTTGTTGAGCTCTTCAAAGTTACCCTACAAATTTGAACATTGGAATATGCAGCATATGCACAAATAAAGGTTGTTCGAGGACGTTTTATTATTAAATTATCTATGGTAGTCATGGTGTAATGACAGGTAGAGTTAAATTACAGAGAAAAAAGTTTCAAAAACGTTTTTTAAGCCAGAGTACTGTGTAGATGATGAGAGCCTTTGAGCGAAAAAAAAAAGTAGACTTACAGTTCCTTTCTATAAGGTTTGATGAACTACAATTTGTATGTCAATTACCAAACGACCGTTGATGGCCTGAAGGCGAAGTTTCTATTATAATTTTAATAAAATTAAATCCAGTTTTCGCGAGATATTAATCGCTCGTATAAAATCGGGTTTGCCACTTTGCTCCCCCACATAATTCACAGCAAATTGGTAGTGTATTCGATAGGGCGCTTTCGATTCATTAGCGTATTATCGATAGCGCCAATCGCTAATGGCACTTTTCATTTTTCGCAAGAGACCCACGCGACAGTAATTTTGGATCAACCGAAAGCAATGATGATACTACTTCAATATAAAGCGCAAATTTGAATTGTCTACAAAAACACCTTGTTGAAGGCCAATCGACTATGAGAGCACCTAAACCATATTTCCTTGTCGACGATAGTGAGCCGGTCAAGCACTATTTTTTTGTTTTTTTATAAAATACCTCATCGCCATTATACCCCCTTTCCCCGTCTCATTCCGAAGTTCCACTTTAGAAACAAAAAAAAGATTTTTTTTTGCCCAGTGAATAATGCAACAATAGCAGTAATCGAATACAATGACAACATATACAGGGTGTTCGAAAAATGTTGATTTCCCGAACATCCTGCAGAGAAGATTTTGACGTCGAACTACAAAGACGACCAAAGGCGATCTCTCCTACCCAAGGTGGGGGGTGCGTAACGACAGCCAAAGCCATCAAACCAACGAGTGCAAAGGCACCAATCAACTTGTCCCTTCCGATCAACTTCTCCCCGTGTGAACGCCAGAGAAGACTGCGTAGGTAGAATCAAGAAGCAGAAAAGAAGCAACGAATTTTAAAAAACATAGAATTTTCTGTCGCTTTGTCGAAACTGCCGGTTCAGGCGTCGGCCGACAACTGCTGGTGGATTGGTCGGTCTGCCTGTCTCATTCCATATGATGATGAAGAATACATAGTGGCAGTTTTGGTGGGAGCGGTACATGGCCAACCGCCAGAGACTGTGAACGATTCACTGTGCTGTCGTGTCGTTCGATCGACTTTTGCCGAGATGTATTATAAGTGCACATCAGTGACGACGTCAACCGAACGTCGGAAATGTTGATATGTCTCGCTCAGGTCAAATGTTCGATACAGAATACCTTCAACTGAATTGCTACTGTGAACACTTGGCGACAATACACACGTAAGCATGAGATGGGGTGAGATTTCCGATCAAAGATAATATTTGGCTTGAAGGGAGTGAAGAAAAGAAATCCAGGCAGTGAAAACTATCAAGTGAGATTTCAAGACTCGACTATCAGCCAATCACTTAGACAGTAGCCCACGCGGTTACCCGACACCTCAAGGCCGTCTGCAGAGGTCCTCTGTCCTTTTAAGGATATCCTTTCCGTCCCCTACTCGAGGCCGAAATGGAAAGAGGATCAGACTGCATTAGTACACCCTGGCAAGGAACACCCTGAGGAGGCAGTATGTGACTTGCTATTCAACAAACCCGTACTGATTCTAGGATAGATCAGAGAGGTACACTCCGGGAAATTCTGGCAACAACAGACAACTTTTGCGGAAATTTGAGCCTTTAGTCGAAAATCCATTACCAATTGTAAAGTTTTCCGGTGGGATGTTTTCCCGCATTGGCTAAAACCTCTCATCGTCGATACAACACCCACTAAAGGTCAATCGCGCATGTATTCCGATACCGAGTAACAGCTAACTTTTGTTATATCAGAAATGAAGTGTCTTCGCTAACTGGAGGGAGACGAAATCGGCATATGCATAAAAGTGATTAATACTTTTTCCTCTGATGGGTCTCTGAATGACGCAGTTCCCATGCATTCGAAAACTCCCGCGATTTCACTGAGGTGACCAAAGGCAGGTATACTGGCCACTGATTGTGCCTTCAAACGATTTGGAACGCGACCGAACGGATGCCCTGATCCCGTCAAATATATTGTAAATGCATCAACTATGTTCAGCGATACCCAAGAACACGGAGCCAGTACCAGTAATGGCATAAGGCTTTGATCTTCAGACAAACGCTTTCTTCATGTGTGTATCCTTCGTACGCTAATCATGTAAATAACGATGATTGATCATATGATTAATTCTTAGGCGAAAACTTCCATAATGTTTATGAATAAAATGAAATGAGTAATTAGCAGTGTATCCTATTGGGTACAGATGGAGAAAGGTTAACTTTCACCATTCCTTACTGTGCAAATGTCTGTGAATTGACTTTAATTAAAATCGCACTGCTAGCTGGAAAAGGCCTTTAACTTGGTAACTCGTATGCTAATCGAAATGTCCGAGGAAATATTTTCCAGACATAGAGGACAGGGCATCGCTAGCCAAATATTGATATTGAATTATATGTTCTCTATGGTCAACGTTTTTTTTGTTATTCTAAACTTATCGTAATCATTTTTGCGACGACTTTAGCCAAAGATGAAACGTCCCAACGAGCGATGACGGACGCCTCAGGGGATAGCCAGATGATTGAAACAGTTATGAAAGATACCCTATATACCATATATTATTATTGATGGCCGTCTCTCCTGAATTGTCTGGGAAATAAATATGATGATGTTCCAAGACGAATTCAGTAGCACACAGCTGTGCCAATATGAGCTGTCACACAACCAACTCTATTTATACAGGCAGATATGTTTGTCGTAACACACGCTTAGACTTTGTACGTACAGTAACTGGAGGATTAGATCATTCGTATGGCACTTCGATTGGATCTGTTTGTATGACTTGTTTTTCTCGAAAATAGTGTTTCACTGAGATGAGTCATCGAATTTCACGAGGGAGGGAGCTCCAGATAGGTGGTGCGCTACAGGCGCCTAGAGCACGTCTACTGGAGATGCTCCTTAGTTCGAAGGTAGTATATGGGACGTGGTCGTGCGACGGTTAGAGCGTCTGACGACGGGCAGGCAAGGGATGTCTGGAGGAATCCTGTTGACATCTTAAATACGAGCAGAGCAATGTGAATAATTTGAGAACGGAAAGCAGTTCGGTCAGATTCTCCTCGGCCAGATGTATAAATTTTCAACAGAATCTTTACGGCTCCTGCTAAACATTGCTCTCAGAGCACCACTCTGGATGATTTGACCCTGCAGGATATTCCCTTCTATCCACCCCTCTATATCGGATGTGCATAGCGTAGCACTAGTAGCAGCAACGACCTATATACAATGTGGAGACCGTTACTCGCGATACCAATCTGTCTATACCTTCTTTATGCCGCAATAACTGCATAGCACATTGGCTCTTGAGCAGTTAACCAGTTAACTAGCCCAGAGTGTTCGAGGTGACATCCGCACATGTTATCCTTCTACAAACATTACCCCGTCGAGATTTTCAGCAGGATGACATGTACGAAGACGATGAACATACGGTCTGAGCACCGAACATTGAGGTTTCCTGTTGGGGACCGCCTTCGATGTGGACTCAATGTGACTGACCTCCACAACCTGTCTTGTTTCGGAAGCATGGCCAAGGTATTCTAACATTTGCAGGAAGATCGAGAAGTGCAAGTAGTTAACAACATCCAGAAACACTCCGAGACAAACCTGCGTAGAAAAGGAACCAGTGTCAATATATAGACTGACAATATTAGATAACGGATGAGCAACGGCAGTAGCATAACAACTTGCCATGAACGTTAGCAGATTCGCAGGTGCAGCTAGCTTTGGGGCCTTCCATAACATCTTGGAGTTCAGCCGCACTGACATTAATCTATCTTAATCGAACCTATTGGTTTACCTGCCAGATCAATGTGAACTATGTCTGGATGTCAGCTTGAATGTTGATGGAAGCCGCGGTATTGGATCATATGGTATATCCGAAGTGCCTGTTTAACTCATCAGTGAAGCCTATGGACAGCCAGTGAAGCCTATCAGCTCCATAACCTGAAGACTATGGAGATGTTGTCTATAATTAAGATTGAGCACTAACGGCAGCACAGCTTTGGATGCCACTTTCCTACGGGATTCTCCAATGAACTTCTGCAAGTGTCACCTGCAGCAATCTGAATTTTAATCTATAAAACGAATTCCCTTCATCGATACGGGTTTATTTGGCTAAGAAAAATGGACTCACAGTGTGACTCAATGATTGACCGTCCACACTCAGTTCCAAATCTGCATATATAATAGTTAGGTTAAAAATTACAGAAATTGACATCTGAGTCCTATGTACATCTGTCCTATGTACAATTGCAGTTCCGGAAATACACCGCAAATGTTATGTTATGTCTACCTCACCAGATGGACATAGTAGAGCGCTCGCTCCTTTGCAGTGACGTCTAACAACAAATCAGGGGAGCCACGATAGAAGAGAAGATATTGGGAAAGGTCAGCCAAGAGCTGACTCTCAGGCTGAATGATGCTTCCATCGGAAGAACGGGGCGGAAGAGCATACTTTGTTCTTTGATGTGATTATGCGAAAATAAGTAGAGTTAGAAATAGTGAAACGAACGATTTGAGTCATCCCGCGGCGGGTATGATAGATGGAGGGCTGACTAAGGGGACGGACCTGTTGATGGGCTACCTGCAAGCCACTGCCCAAACTAATAGGCAAGTAGTCCAAGGCAGCGACCTAAGTTACAGAGGTACGGGCTTTTAGTGGCTGTGTTCCCTACATTGCCATGCAAATACCGTAGATGTAAGGCTTGGTCTGGTACAGTGATATGGTCCATGCAAGTATTCGAAGAGAGGCAAGTAACTTTGTTAATTACATGTCGGAAGTCTCTAGAGGTGAAGAAAGCTTAACATTCTTTACAGGGAAACCTACTGAGAAGGTTTACTTCGAGTCATCCAACAACAAACAAAGGAGCTTGAACAAATGACCTCAAACAGAACATCCAAAACTGACAAATTGACCTTATAAACCTAACTTCAAAGTTTGAAATTGGTATGATAAAAAGAATAATCACAGTGGACTTTAACAGTGTTTAGGGTATTTGGCCTGTTAATGCTTGTTGATGTTACTCAATTTCTCTATATTTTAAGAAGATAAGTGCTAAGTGTACACCGATTCCAATTCATAGCAACGAAGCACATCTTAGATAACATCCTTATCCATAAATAACGCTTCGTAATTTATATCTCATAAATTTAAAGTGGCCTTTTTACAAGCATACAGTAAATAGCGATGCACCCGTTAACCGAAATACCTATATTTACCTAAAAGATTAAGAGCTAAATGCGTCACCGGAGATCAAGCCTCACATCTTCAGCATTCACTTGCTACTGTGAGTATCACACTCAATAAAATTCCGGATTTCGGTAGCTTGAGCCAAACCGAAATAGCCTACTTTGCTCGGGAAGAACTCTAATATTTTTACCTGAAATCGATCGACAAAATGTACGATGTGCGTTTTGTCATTCGCCCCCAATTACCACAACTAATGATACAAGTGTGGTCAGCGTGATGAATGATGTATGTAACTGGAAGGCGAGATTTCGTTAATCACACTATATACAGTCTAAATTTTGGATCTGTTGGAGAAACACGGGCCCGATCCGCCCAGTGTTAAATTTGTCAACTGTGGCATCTGTTATATAATTACTTTTATCAACGATGCGGGTGCAGCATTCAGTTGATTGACAATGCACATTTGCAAGAAGTTAGCATTAAAATTCGTTCGAGAACAATAGCTATTTGGGCGTTGCACGTGATAGAGCGAACGGTCAAAATCATGTGCGTGCCCACCCATTCATTTCTTCTTCCTCTTCTTTACTTCCATCTGTGTATCGATCTAACTATCTATCATATGTCATGTCATATGAGGCCATATGATGTTTCTAGATTCCAACAAGATTGAAAGTCTTCACGCAAAAAGTCCTCAGCGTCGGTGCTCGGGATAAGCTGGGCCAGCTAAAATAGACAGCTGGTGCTGCCACCACGGAGGGTGTACTATGGATGTGCAAGGATGCCCACACATTCAGTCAGTCAGTCAGCCAGCCAGCGAAATGTGGATGATTTGAAAAACGTACGTACCAAGGTGGAGCATAACGGTTAGAATTACTTTTGTTCACTTGTTATGCTATTTTCTTTTGTTTTTTTTTTGTCCAGACAGGCTGACGTATGAACACCACCTTTGTTCCGTCCTTCCTTGACTTCTCTTCCCGGGCTACAACCCATTCTCAAACCTTAGCTGTTGTACAGCAACAATAGATGCTGCCATAATCGTAACAGATGTGGGTACCTTCGTTGTTGTTTTTACTTTGAACCGCTCTCGACATTTGACTTGTGAATAACTGACATCCCCTCCTCGATTTATTCATTTGTTATTCGTATTCGTTTAAGTGTAATATATGTCAATGCTTGTAGATAATGACAGGGCTCTTTTTTGTCGTATTGTTTCAAAAAAATAGAGGGTGAATTGCCTCCATTTAAGAAAGGTAATAGGTCACTTAGATCATTTCATTTCCTGAAATGGTCTCGGCACACATTAAGCAGATATTGCCTATATGTCTATTGCTAATCAGGTTGTTAAGAGCAAATAGGGGACAGAAATGTTATAGTGCAGTGTTATAAATAAATAAATAATTACTATGGAAGTAAAATAGCTGGCACGGATCGACCCGTTACACACCCGGTCAATTTGAAATAATTTTGTGTACGCTAGGACGAAACGCATCTTTATATTATACCGGTTATATTTTATATACGCGTTTTATAGAAATTCACTATTAAAACAAATATTGCAGACAATGCTATATCTATCTGTCGAAGAAAACCGGCCAAGTATGATAAAAGCTATTTGTTTCATCACAATTTCCACTTCAATGAAAGAACAATTTCTTCTCAGTGATCGATAAGCGTATATGGGTGCTGGCTTATAGCTACGTTTGAGTGACTCACGTCACTCGCCAATCATGACACCCACTTGCTACATGTCTAATCAGTTATCTGACAGTATAAATATACCTAGACCCATCCATTATTGGAGCAATTGGTTCCTAACATAAAAAGGCGACCGGGCACGATATTCAGTATGACTTGACCTTGATATTATAATCCATGGAAGGAATATTGGCTTTCAACATATACTTGAGTGTGAGGCGAGAATCCATCAGCGGGCCAGATATCGATTTCTTATTGCTGAGACCAGCCTGTCGTCATATGATAGCTCCGTTTCGGTGCAACGACAATTTGTGTCAGGCAACATGTGTAAACCCCTTCAATAATGATCTCACGACTGAATAAACTACCGATTCCAGCTCTGGAAGGGAACCTACCGCCGTTTGTGCTGGATATTATATATTCGAATAATAATAATAATAATAATAATGTAAAGATGAGTGGGCAACTTGCCCTGTCGTCCTGACCCTCTGGTGCTGCCCTGTGCAAACAGGGCGAGGGTGTGCTGAATGGATCTCCGATTGTATTCACGGCTCAATGTTACAACTAACCATAGTCAACGTATGTATTCTATTCTATTTACGTTACCATGGAGCATAAAGGGGACGTGAGACTTTACTGAATCCTATAGGCGTTCTTCTGCTCATGAGCGCAATCGATTATTTTGAAACAGCAAATACACAAAATGACACAACAAGTAAAAATAATTTCTATGTTACCAATGAATGTATTTGCACCCAAATATGATTGCGTAAATATGCTACGCGATCGAGAAAGATCGGTGGACTCACCCACTAGAAAAGAGGTCCGTTCAATTGGCCGTACCTAATTCTAGGTATGGAGTTTGGGAAGTACATCTTCGATAACAAAAAGGGAACCTAGAAGTCGAACGCTCAAGTACGGAGGTGCGATAAGCACACTCCGTCGGGCCACGAGCAACCGTCAGCGAAAATCGAATCGAGGCGAATGAGGACAAGCATCATCGATAGTGTGGGCAATCGTCTTCCACAGACGCGAATGTGTGATGCGGAAAGATTTGAAGGCGCTTGAAAAAAAGGCACCGAAAAAGCGGGGTAAAAATAGAAGAGGCTCAAATTCTAGTGGAGACGAATGTGAGATAGCGAAATATTGGAGAAGAGGGTTCGATGACGATAAAAATGGTACGATGTTCGTCTACATGACATTGAAAAGTACACAGATCATTGAAATTATATAAGATTTCGGCAGGCCAGTGAGTCATCAACGAGTAGGAAATGTTCGCGACAAGTAATGCCGCCCCTTTGAGATAGAGTGCGAAATATATATATATATATATGAACATCTTTGGGATAGAAATGAAAACAAGCCCGTATGAACATATAGAAAAGTACAGAGCAATTCAGTTCACCTGTCAGTTTACTCGTCGACCTGTTCAATCAGTTTGGTTGCCGCATTGTAGTCATTCGTGTGTTTCAGGAATGGAGCTTTTTTTTTACATGGAGCTACTACTACTACTACTTAGGACGACAAGACGAACAGATAAGTGCATGCAAAGTGGATGTTTGCAAACTTCAGCAGTTGCTTAGCTACGAAATATGTTTGTACTTACTATAATTGCAAGAATACATGAAGAACAGTTGTTGAATCGTTATGGACCCCCCCCCCCCCCCCCGTGATTCTGTGCTGCTCGTCACCCCTGAAACTGGCCGCCATCAGGCCATACTTCGGTGGCTTCATTCCCTGATGTATTTTTTAATATTCAGTGACTGTCGGCAGACCTGATGCCCTCATTATAATTCTTCTGACTTCATCATGAAACAAGGCATCACATACATTGATTTGCATCCACTCACTGAGTCAGCGATTGACCGAGTGACTGAGTAACTAACTACTAGGCAGCCGAACGTCACGTGAGCTGCGCCCTACAGATCGCATGATGTAAATTAGTTACAAAACATGGACTACTTAAGCTGGAAGGATGAATCTCACGAGAAATTTTATAAGATATATATATATTTAACGTAAGCAAAGATGCTCATAACAAATATAGTATGTTCGACTCGGTTTCAAAGAGCATTTGGTTATGACGATCGAGTCATGCCACCTTTCTTTGTCAGTGCATTATTTTGAATTGTACTTATATCACCCTACACATAAACGATAAAACAATGGTCACGTCGGAGCACAGATTATGTATTGAAAAAGTTTATTTAAATAAAAATAAATATTTATTACCTAGCTGATAGATCTATTACAATATTTGTAAATAACAATGAATATTAATGACCATGACGTTTGCACAAGCTTGTTAGTGAATAGAAACGTCTCACTCAATAAGCACTTGTAATAATTAATATCATTTTTGCACGCTCAGCTCTGATTGTCAAAAATATTAATACTGCAAAGTATATTTAAAGACTACATCGTGCATAAAGGTTTAAGCTAAGTGGGGAATGGTACATTCATGCTATTGTCTTATATTTAACTCAATTCATATCGTTTCATTCGACTCCGTAAGTTCTAATTGATCCTTCGAAAACAAAAAAACAAGCCGCATACAACTTCGACGATAATTCTTGCAATTTAGTTTTTTTAGCTTTATGTCCGAACATATTCCAATACTATTTCCACTACTGAAATATGCGCTTCGGTGTCCCGCAATGCAGTCTCCTTAGTCCCCTACTTTTCACATTATTTATTAACGATATCACTTTGTTGTTCTCTTAACATGATCATTTTTGCTAACGATACATCTTGCTTCACTGGTAGTCCGACACTGTCTGAACTGATTACCAATGCCAATCCCGACCAAGCTTAAATCGAGACATGGCTCACGGTCAACTGTCTATAAATATACAGGTCCAACTCCGCTTTTGTTCACTTCTGCCCATCTAGAATCGAGTCGACCTTTTCGATACTCCAGGACTATCCTTCTCCAGCGTTTTTTCTAGGTTCTTGGGTGTCTCCTATCCGGATGAGTACTTGTCTGGTGACGCGCACTTGCACTAACTTCACCCTAAATTAACTGCCGCCATAGCAGGCGTTTCACTCCTCGGAACAAAAGAATGCCTTCCCTCATATCTCGCATTTTTCAGCTCCGGTATAGCTTATGGTATCATGTACATTCGTCTTAATTATAACGAGAGAGTTCTACGTATCCTTAAATTGCAAAAAAACACCATTACAATGTTTGCTCCGCCTCCCTCCGTCCGAGCCGTGGGTCCCTTATTCAGAGCTCTTAATTTGTTGTTATTCCCCTGTTGTCTATATGTCGGCTATCTTTATCGTCTGCAAATCCTTAAAACCCTGCATGATCTCTCTTCTGGTATTTGTGATCTTACATTTTCTATAAACAATACTCGTGGTGGCTTAATAATCGTATAGATTATTGTATATATTGTATTATTCACAAGCTGATATTTTATATATTTCGTATTGTCTTATGATAGCTCTTATTATTCCCATACTAAAATTATTATAACATGAATGGTGACAATAATAATATTAATGTCCATAATACCAACACGCCTGGCACATTAAACAATTGTTGTTCGTTATGTTGGACACATCTTGTATTGTTTATTTAGGGGTTATAGCAAATATAAACCCCGTAATCTGTTTATCTAACTATGTATTACACGAGTGCGTGTATCGTACAGTTATCTTCAGTCCTTTGGTGTGTAAGGCTGGTTCTTTGTTTCTCACACACAGACTGACTCCTAGTCATAAACCCTAACCAAGGTGATTCATCATCGCCGACCGCGAATGACGGGAGGTCCTAGCTCATTGTTGCAGTTACACCTTCGTATCTCCCAAATGTATCGCTAGAGACACTTAATAGCAATTAAAGGAAAAGACAATTAAAGAAAAAATTAACGCCATTCAAAATTCGCACCTATAATATGCCCCTAGTGTATCCAACTAAGCCTATTTGGATACACAATTTGAAGACTTCCATGGCGGAGAACTATGCTAAACTGGAGTTAGTTGATGAAAGGTATATACATGTATGTATATAAATATAATCATGTCACATGATTCCCTATGTCCCTGTTGGTAAATTTGTCTTTATCAAACTAAGCCACTGTACTTACGGCCAGACATCCACTAACGTGGTTGCTACAGTCTTCCTGATGTCTACAAATATTCTACTTTCAATTGAAATTTTCGTGATAAATATAATAAATAGGATGTAGGTCCCCTGACAGCCTTATGACATGCACGTTTCCTCTAACTGTACAACGTGATGGTAGCAGAATATTTTCGAACTAATAGCTGTGACCGTATATCCGGTAGCATGTTATTTTATTTATTATTGTTTACTTTCCTTGATGTTCTAGGTCAGGCAAAAGACGGCAGCATGTAGAACAATTTTAAATGTGTAGAGGTACACGTTTCCTTTGATTTAAATCCACACCAAGCGTACTTCATGTGTCAAGTACGGCATACCCTTCTTGAACTATCTCAACGTCATTGTCCCGTTCGAGCTTATGTCCCTTCGACAGATTAATGTTCTATGATGCTTAGTGACTAATCATCTCTCAATCTGAGAGTCGGAAAGGTCACAGAAGTTCTATCGGTCTAAATATTTTCAACATCAAAGCCCAACGTATTAAAATTCCCAACCCGCCTCCACTTACATAAGCGATTGAGTTACGTGATTCATAGAACTTTTCTTAATCGAATGGTGACGACAACCGATTCAAAAGTATCAGCTGGACATTCCGCAAAGACCTTCAATTCTATTGAAATTTCCCCTCCACCCACAAGGGTTAGAGTGACGCAACCAAAGTTAACTTGCCGTACAATTCTAGTTCTTTTTTTCTAAACGCATTTTTCAATAGTAAAATAGTTTATGGAATCATCATCGAGAGTCTTCTTTTTCGTAACGCAGTGAATGAGATTTAAAGAGTGATTTAAAAAAAAGTGGATATAGATGACGAACGAACCCTCGAATATTGAAGGTCGTCCTTAAACAGCATCTCTAAAGCAGCACTCCCAATGTCTCAGAGGGGTTTTATTTATTATACAACTCCAAGTAACACACAAATTCAAAGTGATATCTTTCCGAGAACTCGAAGTTTAAGATGCCGCTATATTTCGTCCAGGATGTCGACATGTTTCTATTGTATCTCTGGTAGTAGGTCAGGTTCGAATGTTCCCTTGATGGTCTAATGCTGAGTGAGTGTCTTGGACTTCAGCCAGGAGTTGGTTTGGGATCAAATCCTGCCAGACGCTTTAGAGAATCTTTGGAGTTCTTCATCATCTTTCTTTATCTGTGGATTCTTGCCAGCTACAACCGGTGGAAAATATAAGTAAAGGTGGCCCCGACAGGTCCTCATAGTAATACCTGAAGTGATGAGGCTTATAAGATAGGGGAACAGCCGAGAGTCAACTAAAAAACATTTTAGGTATGGTTAGGATGTATACCTTATGATACGACAGAATACTTGAAACAGGGAGAATAATCTAACTCGTAAAACTACAGATCCCCACCACTTAAGAGTCGGATTTGCCAGTAAACTAATTACAGCATGATCTGTGTTCTTTACAAACACACACGAATAGTGTCTGCCGCTAGAAAAGGCGAGGTCTATCAAGGCAATGGTCTCTTACTTCTCAAGAAAAATAAGCATATGATACTAGGGCCATCAGCCCATTGATACCGAATTTAGCTATTTTCTCGTCCACTACGCCTGCAACCATTAGGTTTCATCGGGTAGACGTGCAAGACTTAAATAAGAGAACGTCGCTTGCTCTGACAGCCACTTGCAAGAACGTGATCGTACGACGGAGTATTATCCTATTTCAGGACAGAGTCGGTCCTCTCTTGAAGGGACTTTCTACGGACAGTGGGCGTTACGCGGCTTGCCTTGCCGGTCCTGGTTAGCTTGGGTGCCCGATCTGGGAGTCCAAGAGAGAAGGCTTGCTGGGTAGACAGGTGGTATTCTTGACTTAGGCATAACTACCTCGGCTCGCCTAAACCGCATGCAACATAACGGAGCCGCGTAGAACAAATGGAACACTTTTCCCCCTCTATCTCTCGATCTGTAGTAGTTGTAGTAATAGTAGGAGGAGGTGTCTCCCTCCTTACGATGTCCATACGAATGCTATGGGATAGAAGAGAACGTTTACGGCATCGCTTAATTTAGCACCATACAACATTGGCCAACAATGCACATCGGTAGCGCAGTGGGTGGTCTGATCGAAGGCTTTCTATGAGCAAAAGAATACTTAATTTTAGAATGGCCAACGATATTCAATTCGCTTTCGACGATAGCAATGCAGAACTTCGATTTGTACGATAACTTTTCTCAGTGAAGTGATTGGTAAAACGGTGTGAAACTACATTCGTCGGTACTTAAACAACGAACACATCAGTGTTTGATACGAGTCAACATGCTTCTCCAGGATCACTTAAAATCCCCATCATCATATAAATCGACGATTGCCACACAATATCAAACATTTGAACATCATCAATAACACAAAAAACGCGTGCGGTAAAGAGAAACTCTTAATATAGAATCGATTGGCTGCTATTCTTTGGTATCCGCCCGCACGACATCAAGTCACACATCTTCACACACCGTCATCCATCCACTTTCAAAGTTGTTTGCTTATTCAAACATGTCCAACTCGTTGGGAAAACAAATAGTTACATAGCTAAATTCGTTCATCCATTGGTCGTAGCCACTATGGCAGTAGTAGTGATATTCTCCTTCTTATGTTCACCAATACTAGTAGTGGTAATAGCTGCATGAAAAGGGATAAACGCATTTTTCACTGTTACACTTTACAATGCTGTACTGGCTCAACTAACGGTCACGTAACAGTGACTTTGATAGGGAAGCGGTCTCAACGACTGCGCTAACCTTAACTGTTGTTGCCGCTGCTGCTGGTGTTGAAAGGGGCCACAATAACTTCGGTCCAACAATCTATCATCCTCTCTTATTCGATGGCCGGCACGCCATTTTGCCCACCACGTTAAACAACATGTCTAAGCGTTGGTACCTATGGCTGATGTAAAACAGCTCTGTAGAGAGAATTATACTGTTTGAAATGATATTGACAACGCTACAACACTCCAGAGCAAAATATTGACGTCGCTGTGGCCTGTGAAAAACCAAAGCGTCCTATTGAAAGAAGAAGAGAACCCTTTGTGCTTACCCTACCCTATGTTGCCCTTTTCCAATGGATGGCCTCTTCTCTCCACCATCAGAATGGTTAAGCACGCATCTTTACAATTGTTGTTGTTGTTGTTGTTGCTGCCTAAGAGCCACTTGGCTCTTATGCAACTTGATTTGATCTCTCGC
Organism: Stratiolaelaps scimitus; assembly: GCA_019614645.1. Classification (NCBI taxonomy): domain Eukaryota; kingdom Metazoa; phylum Arthropoda; class Arachnida; order Mesostigmata; family Laelapidae; genus Stratiolaelaps; species Stratiolaelaps scimitus. Next base: position 666,328 of record JABWDB010000067.1, on the reverse strand, counting down.
TCAAACTCCCTATAGCCCTCTCCAAACATGAAAGTTATCCAATAGAGTGTTACTGCAGCCAGTCAGTCAGTGAGTTGCTTCACTTATTTGCATCTCGTGTTCGTAAATTCATCCAGCTTCCTTGATCCCCTAGTTATATATATATGAATATATATGTATATACATATATATATATATATATATATATATAGAGTAATTGACCTATATATGTTTCCGAGACACGAAGGTGTGTCTGTTTAAGCAGAACTTTTTCAACCTCTCCCAGATGCAACGCTATATTGACGAACCAAGTGCTTCCAATTGCATCATTGACTTCAACAAAGCAGAAATATTATGTTTTGTTGATCTTCGCAGGAGTTGAATCGATACAATACTTGAAGAACTAGTGCATTTTAGATAAACTGCTACAAATATTAAAGGTGTGTTATTAAATCAAGACTGACACGTACTTAGTGCACGAAGCGCATGTCAGTTTCAAACAGGGTTCAACTTTGGTGACAGGCGCTGAGGATCTTCGAATTAAGTTTGCAGGTGAAATTATCTACGAATCGTTGTATCTACCCGACCTTTTCAACTACTTTGGAATCACTTCGGAAAATGGCTGTGTTTCGTCCCATAGAGCAGCTGTTATCATTTTTGCTGCCTGTTATCGTGGTGGTACTTGTGTCGTTGGTGCACTCGCCAGCGAATACCTTAGTGCTAATGCCTCGACAAGCAATGAAGCTCTGCTTGACCCCTAACGGCACATCGACGTGGAGATCATCGTGCTTCCTTTGCAATTCTGCCATTTATAACAGTGTCATTACGAGATGCTCCACAACCGGACGGCTACACAACAATCTGTCAATAGAGGAGGCAACGTGCATTCGCAATGGTTGTGTGTCAGTCGCTGTTGGCCGGAAATGAATCAACAACAAGTTGTGTTCCCACTACGACGATAGGCTATATTGATCCTTACTGGAAGGAAGGCTTATCTTTATATATATATATATATATATATATATGTTTACTTGACTGGGTCAATCCCAAACGGACGTTCTTCTTTTTACCGATAAGGGTTCGGAAATATTAAAATACTCCATACCGATGAATTGATGTCAAATTATGTATACATATAATCAAAATGTTCAGATTTGTATGACCAGTTTATAAACTAACAGAAGAGATTTTTTTTTTGTCAATGCAAAGTCAGCTGAGGGCCGGAAGAAAAAGGTAGCGATAACGACAAACGGGTGTTATTAGCCAATGTACATTGAACATCATTGTTTGCACATTTCGTAGTTCTCCCTCGCAAGTACTCTGCATCACTAATTAGCCTGGGTAATTTGCGTAAGGTTATGTTTATTTTGTTTTGAGTATTCTTCGACAGGAATTGATTGGGCATACATTGTTCATTGGATACGTTCCGGTATTTCGCCAACAACATCTCACAGTCACAAAGGAGCCAACGGCCATGTCACGATACAAATCCCATGATATAATGTGATACATACAGACGTAGGTACCTACATAATGATAACACTAGCAGGACGAGAAACAACCAATTCAAATGTCATGTAAAATCTTGTGATACGTGTATATTTTAATAAATATAATAATAGTTATAGTGGCAACAGTTAATCGGTGCCATTGTTGTTGTCTATCTCCTGGTATTGAAATGAACATATAATATAGTTAATCCATCTCGTCGATACAGTCAACAAGTTGAAAAGTTAGCTAGTAATTCAATCGATAATGCTGTTGTAAGGCGAGGGCAAATATGGACTGGATCGAACTATTAAAATCGAGTCCTTTTTTCCTAAAATGCACCTATAATATTATGATACAACGGACAATCCTCGTTTAATTAAATCAGGATACGTTCATGGATGTTTTTCTATCTAGTTAGATCACTTCTTTTCAAGGGCCTCAATCGCTCAGTACAGATAAATGTCGTTGAAAGCTTATTGTGCATGGTGGGAACACATTTGTATCGTCCATTTCCGGGTCATGCACACTTGATGTGTGGTCCCTAGGATAGGCTATATGTTCAAGTTAGAAAAAAAGTCCCCAATTAACGCTCCTCCTCCTCCGCAAATCCTCTCGAAAATGTCTCTAAGGGTCATCAAGGTAAAAAAAACCTGAAAATCCACAGGAAGTCAAAATTTGGGATAAGTCAAAACCTTATTGTTGCTCATGTTATAATACTCATCTTTCTCGAGCAAGTGAGAAGGATTATTGTTACATCCTGACTTTTGTTTCTGTGTACAAAAAAGATAACAGACGGTTACTTTCGGAACTGAAAAACTTTGTTTGTATTTTTATGCTCTGATTGGCTACATAGAGATTGCAACGCTTGTAGAAAGGAAAATGAATTTTTGATATGGGGCTACAATATTTGTAAGTTGTTCCTCTATGTAAAAATAATAATTTGCGATAGCAAATTTTCTCAAGTCATTTAATTTAATTTGATTTCACCAGATTAGTGGATCATACAACTAGTATATAGTGTGAAAATATGATATATTTAATATTTGCCTCATTTTTACTTTTGATGAAACACGGTAAGTTATATGGATCTAGCTCGATTTGGTTCAGTCAGCTATCCACGTCATGTCCGTACGTTGAGGAGGATGTGTGGTGCTCGTGGCTGGCCTTGTACACATCTCACCACCCCTAGTGAAGAATGCGCTAGGCGATACCGGGAAGGGCGGTGATGCTATTGAATATCGTCAACAGTTCCACAAGGGGGAGGCGGGTATGGTGTTGACATGCATTTGCAAACCAACACAGCCCCTTAGAAAAAAAGTAAAAAGCTCGATCATATATTGTCTTCGTTGTCATTTGATGTAATTTATTAAGCTATATTTGTTTCCTTGACGACTGAAATGATACGATTGTCATTTTTATCTACCCTTAACAGTGGTAGTCAGCGTAGAGTGTCTGTATTGCAACCCAAAACTACACAAAGAAGAAAATCATCCATGTTAGAATACAATTGGTCGACGATCACAGGCCACATGAACCTCTGACGAGGTCCTGTTAATTCCTCCTGAAAGCTTCCGTGCAAATCGCACAATAGTTCAAACTACTCCACACCAACTGTTCACATTCGTCCCACGTCGACTAATAGTTTCGACTAATCCATTGCAACCATTTGTTTCAATTCAAGCTGTTCATTAAAATAGATCCCCGAGGCGATTGGCGGTTTCAGTCAGCCGAGTAACTCATTCCACATATTTCGTCTGTTTGCGTACTTAGTGAATGCATTTAGGGGCGCATTGGAACCCTCCAAAAAGAACCTACTCTTCACTATGCTATTATTGAGAGAGGAAATAATGCTTTATTTATTTTGATATATAAGCTACAAAACGAGTGTTGAATTGCCCGACTGGTCGTACTCGTATGCAGCACTTGAGTACAAGTTTTGCTAAGCGATTGCTAATATCGGTCATTTCAGGTAGGTACCTGGTCCCTGCATAAATAGAACACAATACGACGAAATATACAATAATTTCATCACTATTTTCTGTTTTAGCATAAAAGAGGAGTACAAAACACCTTGCATCTTTCAAGGTTGTTGATGCCATCCAAGATGGAGGTGAAATTTTTGGGTGAATACTTTGGTCAGACAATTGGAAATGGCCAGCATTTAGCTAACTATAAAATCTTCTCCAGGAACCTAGGTAACGTTGGGATTAAATCCGTAGCGCTGAACCATGTTTTAGACGAATCTTCCAAATGGGTTATTTCTGTGTTCCCACAAATAAAATATTTCCAACATGGCGTTAGATTATATGCAAAACAGGTTTGATCATCCTTTAGAGAACTAGAGCATGCAACATGGATATAAAAATTATTTAGTTTTTAAGCAGACGAATGTTGGCATGTTAAACCTACTGTTTAATCCTCAGTGAAACGGATCAACAATGTTGGATTTGCAGAGTAGGGGTAACCGTGCACTCATATGGTCTTCTTTCTATTAATGACAAGTATCAACACGCGAGGAAACAGATCACACCACCCAGCTGAGACCGAAGTGGACTACAAATGCACTTTTCCTCATCGTTATCTTCTACAGCTCTTAAGCTGCGTTGTAATGTTGAGCGCGCTACTCAACTATAAAGCAATGTACATACATACTATATGTATGTGTCCAATCGTCAATGTAGAATTTGTGTATAATAAATAAATATATATATATTTCTAAGTCAATCGATTGACTCCGCTGCTTTTCGTTTTATAATACGTCATTTTTAATGCGAAAATAAAATGCTAGTCCTCCTTTTCGCTAGTCAAATGTTACCTTTATAAAAGGTTATCATCACTTGAATGTCAGCCGTATTTCTGAAAAGAGATGGATACTAATGAAATGATTGATGATCTACATCGAAGCAGATATATGTGCGTGATAATTGGCTGAGTTGGACCTCCTTTTCTAATTGCTTTACAACCGCAACAATCTACAAATAAAACTTCGCTCCCAATAAGCATTCTAAATTCTAAGTCTAAATTCGTTTTTTTTTTGAGAGGAGGAAATAAATTCTATGGGTCGCCAAAGGTACTCATACAATCACACTGAAGTTTCTTGGGATGTCTGTGATGATACGTTGATAATATCGAGGGCGAATAATTTCTTTCTACTCTTTAAGAGGATGGGAAGTTTTGACGTTAAGCCTTTACTTTGTCGATTTTGGGAACGTCGTCGAATAAAACTTTTGCAGAGTTCTTCTTCTAAAGGTGGCGGAACAAAGAGGCCGGTCGGCCAGCATAAAAAAACGAGAATTTGCATTCCTTTCAAGCCTTACCACTAATCATGTATTACGATATTAGTCAATCCTCTACCTTCAATCGTTTCCGTGTCCTGGGAAAGAGATAAGTGATTACTTTTAACCGGCGCGAATACTGAGATCAGTTCCTACGATTGTGCTACGCACAGTCCTCAATCCAAACAAAACAATAAGCGGAGTTCATTCTGTAGGTCTCTGCTCCGAGGAACAGTTGAAGAAAGTGTTCAGAGTACAGTATTTTCTCACGGTCCTCGAAATGTCTGTTTTCCCTGTTTCTTTGGCAAAGATTGAGAAAAATACCGGAAAATTAAGCTTGTCTTTTTTTAACATTCTAGCCTTGAACTGAATAGGGAGACGGATCAATAGGTGAATCAATATTCAGTATCCAAAAACGGTTAAAAGAGTGTCAATATGTCGCGTCGGCGGTTTAAGTAAATCGAATTCAACTGAAGCACTGTAGATTTGCTCAGTTAGGACCCCTCCAGGACGTCTACGCCAATATTCGATGGTTGTTTCTCGATATTTTGGCGGTGTACATTTGCCTACCTCGGTCACAATAGCATCAATGAGTTCACTGTTAGAGGCCTGAGGGCATGGCGTGGTGGACAAGGTAGGCAGTAACAAAAAAGAGAGTTTTGTGGAATCTGAGGTTCAAATCTGAGTGGAGCCATTTTCACTTTTATGGGCAGTATCTCCGCAATAAGATTTGTTAAGCAGTACTGTCAACTAATGTGGTCTGCGGCACAGCTACCACTGTACAGAAAGGAAGACACCGTACACTCCCTGTATGCGTCATAAGTACTGCTTGTTTACATACACGGGGCTTTCTTTCTTCGAGAGAGAGTGAGAGAGCAGGGAAGCAGCTGAGAGTCAGCTTACCACGTCATGGTGTTGGCATGCAATAGCATGCCAACACTCCCCCTTTTAAAATACAACAAACAGTTCATCGTCAGAGACCATAAGCTGCAATCAGCTCAACTGCGCAGTGATATCAGAGAATTGTGAAAGCACAAACGCAACCTGTACATTTTCTGCGAACTCACGAATTTTATGAACCGCGTAGTGAGACCATTTGAACGATCATAATGTTAGGTTAATTTTAAGGATGTGAATTTTATTTTTAAGGATGCGAATAGAGAGTGAAATAATTGCAAAATAGACGTAATCATGTGTACTCCACCTCTCTCCGTCCGACCCGTGTGGTCTCCGATTTAAAGCTCTTAGGGTTTTGACGTTCGATTCGAGACGACGATTAGGACGTTCACATCGTTAACACCTCGCATGACCTTTTCCTTAGGATTTGCGATCCAAGATTTTCAAGACATATACTCGTAGTGGCTGCTCTAGCTTACTCTTGTTTGTATCATATTCTAACAACGTTGATAGGCGATGCATCCGTTCTCAAGGTTCTGGTTATTTGGAACTCTCTCCCAAGCGAAATATAATAGGTTGATTACAGTATCCACTATGACGAGTCGGTACTTAAAGAACACCTTCTAAATAAATACCTGTCGTAAATTGTAAATACGCTTAATATTAGTATATATAATTCAAGAGATAACATTGTACATATTTAGCGCCCTCTTGCCACAACTGTCATTCTTATATTAAAATAACATAAAAAATGACCATAATAATAATAATAATGTCCATAATGTACACACCTGGTACATAAACTCTTATTGCCCGTTGTATTGGATACGCAAACATCATGTTATATAGTGTATTTTATTTAGGGGTTGTAGCAAATACGTGCCCCGTAATCTGTTCAACTAACTAATTAGTATACGAGTGCATGAATCGTACACCTATTCTCAGTCCCTTGGTGACTGGATTATTTGTTTAACACGAACGGACTCCAAGTCATAAACTCAAACCACGGTGATTCTTCATCGCACCCAGCGAGCCCTGGGCTTTTGGGCCGGAAGAACGATATCATCCTTATCTACAGTGTCGTACCTCCCAAATGTTTCATTGAAAACAGTTAATAAATTATATAGTTAACTAAAAAAAGATAACATAATTCAATATTCCATAGAAGTTTCTCATAAATAGTTACACAAAACGCTCATCAAACAGTTCTCAATAAATACACTATAAGCATTGACACCAGAAGGAGGCACTACCGAATTTTTATATGTTCAAATAATTTTTAATGCATTTATTTGTTTTTTAATAATAATAGTAATTATTATTCTTATTATTTGTTTTTTTTTAATATATTTCGTTTTTATATTTCGTTTATATAAAATATGATGTATTATTGTATAAATGTTGTTTGTTTGTAATATTGATCTGTATTATTCCGGTTTTACAAGTTTTTGCTCTTACCATCTTCGAAACATGTTTTGACAATAACCTGACTGCAGCTCATGTAGACCGCAATAAACGCTTATAGTAGTACTATGCTTTTAGTGAAAACGCTATGAAGAGGCATGAAACGTTCCTTATGTTTACCAATGAAAAGGCGCTAGTCGATTTAGCACGGAGTTGCCTGGATATATCATTTGGGTTACCCATACTTTGGGAAACCGATTAGTTGGGTGGTAGCTTCTGATTATAAGTCATCTTTGCGGGTATAGTAATAAAGTTGCCATTACATTTTAGTGTTGACAATGATTAATTATTTATTTGTTTCCAGTACACTGAGGTTCGTCAGCACATTGAATCTTTAACCGTCTAGCACAGCATGATGTCCCTGCAACAATCTAATCTAAGGCAGTAAACAGCCTACGCAGTACTTCAACGATACAAAGTGGTCGTTAAACCTAAAGGAAAAGCTTAATGCCACTAACATCCCTAATGTCCTAAGGTAATTATAGCAATTAGGGTACACAAGCTAATGACGTGGCATTAGCAAGCTCAGCCGTACTAATATACTGGTTGCTTGTTTACTTGCAACATTGCTATCCGAATCAACCGGTGCGGCCCTTATTTGGCAGAAATAATAGCAAGAAAAAACGGTAACAAAAAGTATGAAGAAATAGAGTCGTGAAGGAATATAGGCAACGAAGCCCCAGTATTGCCCTTATTCACATTTTCTCGATGAAGTTACCAAGTGTGCACGACTACAGCATGTTTGTTATATTTGGCATTTCGTTATATCTCCCACATAGTTGTATCGCATAGCTATTATTGGGTGCATTGCGAGTGATGCATGGATTTAGATTCTGAAAGGTTGCAAAGCTGTGGTCGATGGCCTTTTAGGTAGACAAGGCAGGATCGAAGTCGTGAATAGAAGAAGAAAGCCAGGGCGGCTGGTCACGTCCACACTTTAGCATTTTACTGCCGAAAGGGAAAAAATAGTTGAAGGGATGGGCGTGCATCTCACCGACAGTTGACTGGTGAGTAGTTTCCGTACGTCAGACAAGGTAACACACGCACGTGAATCTCATACTAAAAATCTTGACTTGCTTCTCAATATTCGGAAGATAGCAGCGGCCTGTTTCGACGGACATAAGGCGACATGCTTTTTTGTATTCAAAATGGATTTCCGTTTGAGCTCACACCCCTGTCAGCCCTCCTCCCATCAGTCATTTCTTGGTATTATACTCATCCACATGGCATTGCTACGAGGCATGTCGGAAGGAAAATCCACACCCCCTTGAGACCACGGCAAGATCATCACGGTGAATGCCTTTTTTTTGTATTCAGGGTTCACCACTGACAGGTGAATTTGCCTGGGGGCATTGTTGAAAAAGCGCAGAGCACAACTTTCCATCGCTGCCCCAGGAGCACCAGCAGCTACATTTTCGCTACGCGTAGTTAAGCATGTGTTCCAAGTTAGGCATTTTGATATAATTTGCTATTATTATATATATAAGCCGTTCGCATCCATGCTATTCTAACTCGACATGAATTCGACACTTGGACTCTTCACGCTGGATTTTTTAGAGTTAAAATGGAATTTCGCAAAAGCTTTCAATTTTGACACCAAATCTAAAAGTGGGTAGATACTAAAGATTCTCCTCTTTCGTTGGTGTCTGCTAAACGTCAGATAGAGAAACATTCAGATACTAGAGAGTACTATAACATGCTTTTCCTCTATATAATTATTGTTTTTATTAAGTGTCTCTACTCATACATTTTAAAAGTACGAACGTGTAAACCACGATGAGAAGCCAAAATCTCCTGTTCAAGTGGCCAGAATTGGGGGCCACTTTGATCCTTTATTATTGTCATTATCATTGCTGTTGGTCGTGTCGCCGAGCATTGCAAGTAAGTACAGGATTTGAGGGTGGGAGAGCTGTAATTTCGAGTAGAACCGATTGTAGCGGCATTTAGAGTGTAGAAAGACAGCGATAGTGGATGATATCCAATATCAATAAAAAAATTGGCGCCATTAGGCTTCAGGGAAAGGAGTCTGAAAAAGATGTTTTCGTCGTTTACCTGATAAGGACCCTTATAAATCGCAAATCTAAACCAAGAATAAGTAGATCTATTTGTCAGTTGATTAGATGCTATTCTTCGATTTCTATGGTTAAGAAGGAAATTGGAAATTGTAATTAATTAAGCAATAAATAAACTAGACAAATAAATAGGGAGGATACTTTAACGAGCAGTACCTTAACAGACTACCACATTGGGTTCGATCTCAATTTTAGTGAGTGCTAATGTAATGTATGTCGCTGGTTAAGTTGATCCGATATGTGTCGTTGCTCATTCTTAAATCTATTTTAGTTTGTTATTTTAAGAAAACTTCAAGTTTCGACAGTCGCCCATGTGTCGTGTTGCCTTTGACACATACAAAGAGGAACAAACTACTTGTATGCATATAAAATTAGCGAAGAGCCAAAGAGCCAATAAACGTTGGCTGCGGAGTTGAGACTAAGCTTGCCAATGCCGCTACGCGAATCATAAGTTAATTCCTCGGCTTGCCAATATACAAAAATACAATTATGAAAATTCAATGCACCTCTATCGAAGGGAAGCACCAATAAACTATTTGTCCGTTCAATAGGAGCACTTTCGAGTGAATGCACCGTCGTCCGACTCCTTATATTATTCGTACAATGTTAAAACATAACATGTACGTTAAGACCAGAGAGTCTCTACTAGACTTTCATAGAGGTACGTTTCGCCCTTTATCTGCTCATGCTTGATTGGCTAATCTAGGTGTTATGTCGTTCGTAAGGCCCCCCATACGCGCTATGCGCGCGCTCTACTATCGTCAAATTCAATAACTCTAATAGGCTCTAGCCAAATTCGGATCAAAGTTGATTTTTTTTTGTGGCTGAATATCGATACTTATAAATATCTTTCAATGACGCCAGATGTTGTACAAACAGCTGCAACATCAGATAAGAGACACACACACACAGCTGGTTCGTTTCACAATCTTTTTTCCAGTAAAACCTCTTAGAAGCTAAGCTGTGAAAGTGTCGCAGGTGCGTTTCCCTCCTTCAATGATGCATCCTCCCAGATGCATTAAGGTTTCAAAGAAATATTGTGCCACATGCATTTGTGCTTAGTCTGCTGTCACCTAGTAACAAAAGAAGACATGCATTTCTCAGCCAGGGTCGGCAAAGGATGACCCTAGCATTGTGGACCTAAAGATCTATAAACGAGACGCCGCGATCATGGTATCACAACAATTTTTATATGCCAACCATCAGCATACCCTCTGTCCCCTTCACTTTGGAGAACGCAATTTTTAATTTTGTAATAAATGAAGCGCAGGCGTGCGATCAGTGCTTATTTCACAGAGGCAGCAGCTACAGAGCGGCACGTAACACCTGACGCACAGTAATCGATTCAGCACCAACAAATACATCCCATTATGTTAGCAGTGTTACGAGGTGGCCGCTTTCGGGCGCGAGAAAGTGGATTTTTTCAAATATCATAGACTAAGCAGGCGATTGCGTAATAATCTAATTTTTAACCTTACGATGACAACAGGCTCACTATAGGCTCTCCCTTGGGCAGCTTCATGGATTTCGCCTAACTTATGTTCTACCCTCAACGTTTATGAGATATGTTGTTAGGACACACACTGCTAAATATTAGTACTATTTCCCAATCAAATGTTCTATTTATACCTATTTGGTTGTAAACAGTTCCTTCCAGTATGCTGAAGTCGTAAGTAATGTACGTTTCTTATTTACTAGATTTGAATTGTTGAACCTTTTGAAAGAATGAACGGATCTTAATCAATATACCGTTCCTCGCTTTCTATGACTCTCGCAAGTCTATCGCAAAGCATATGGATGTCGCTGCGGAAAACATCTCGTCGTGAGGGGCGATCCACGCATCCATCCAGTTTCGGGCCCGTATTTTTATCTTGAAGCGCTTCCCGCGCAGTCCGTGCTCCATTGATTTCAATAGGTGGTAATGTGGTGAAACAATATCTGGGCTACACGTCGCGTGGGGAAGGATTTCTCAGCTAAAATCGGTTGTAGTGCGGTGCGTTGTCGACAAGCTCTAGAGTTGTCATATTGCAATATTCCTTTCAGGCGCCCGTTGGCTTTCTGCGGCCGTTTCCTGACTATTTCTTTGCTTAATTTGCTGAGCGAACAACAAATGATGAGGAGGTTGTCAATGACATTTTCATTGAAACACCCACTTTCCTTTTTCTTACACTTTTTCAAGCATATCTATACGACGCATCATACTTGACTTATTTACTCCCAACTGAGCAGCAAGCTCTCGAGTTATTATCATTGGGTCAAAGAGATCCAGCAATTGGTCATCTACCTATCGTGATGGCCGCCTGGAACATTTCCTGTCTTTCAAATTGAAATCTCCATCTGTGAAGTGCTGCCATCAACTTCGACGTTTGCTTTCTCATACTGCGTATTCCCCTTTAACTTCACACACAAGTCTGGGAATACCGGTTTCGAGTACAAAGATGGTAAAGAAGCCAATGCCGGATGTGCACGATTTTGGTCTCGATCTTCGCTCGTTAAGGCAACTGTTGCCAGGCGAGATATAAACAGTTGGTCTACTGAAGAATTGATTCGTAAATAATCGCGCCAAATTGGAAACCCATAACGTTCGTATCAATAAAACTATACAACTTCAAAGATAACATGCATTTCTCACGACGCGATCAATTATTATAAATGAACGTTAATTTTAGAAAAATACAAGAACTATTATATTTGATCAGTGCCTCCGACTCGAATTGACAGACCTCGTTACCGGAAGGCAACAACGCGCTAAAAACTTTGCGATGAAACTAGTTAGAGTGCGTTAATCATGTATGCGTATATCTTCATCGCTTTTCGTACTATAGCAGTACAAGCTATGAGATGCACTAATTAGAGGGATGTATTCCATCCACATCCCGTTTATGGGATTAGGAAATCGTATCAAAGGTCGCTATGCCCCGCGATTGAAACAGATCCAAACATGAAAAGAGCGAACGCAACAGTGTCTTTCGAAATGGCGTCAATGAAAACCTGATTTGCTAAACAAACTCACCATCAATGATGAACTATCACCGCCGCATTTCGACGAAGATTGCGAATTTCACTCAGCAAAGTAGGCCGGAGCATAATTAGATCGCCTACCCAAATAATGGCACGGAGTCCCACATTATTTACGAAAGCCACACTATGTTCTCCTGTTGAATAGGCTAAAATAGGTTTTTGCTACAGGCAGGTCTCATGAGGACACAGCAGTGCGTCATGACCGTGCCTTAAAGCATTGGTCGCATATTTTTTTAAATCAACGATATTCTAAGTAATACTGGAGTAGGCGTTGTCTCACCTTCTCTAACCGCAGCTAGTTCGAACTAAAAAATGGAAAAATATTGACTCTGGCTGCGAATCTATCTCTTCGACCTCATATTCCGTAGTGAGTAGTGTGTCAATTAAAGATGACAGGTTTACTTACACGAACGGCCAACTGCCACAGAGCCATGCAGTGGACAACAAATAGTGTTTATCGCTGAATTTGATGACATTTATCTATGCAACGCCAGCCGGCAACACCAAGGCAAGCACTAGACTTTTGCGAATACTCTTACGTCATCTTAGCACAACCACCGTAGAGGTTGCCAATGCTCCAGCCTGCCTCTCAAGTAACGACTTGAATATAAGGATTTAGATGATGAAACGGTGATCCCGAGGAAAAAGATGCGTTTCCATGTTTTACAATTCTATTCCGCCTAAAAGTAATCTCCCATGTAGGAAGAAACATTTTTATTCATTTATAAATGTGGGCGGCAATTTTACTCTAAAATAGAGCACCTTTCGAAAATAGGACACAATTCAGGAGCATCTTTTTATAGTCGAATTTTGCAGACTTAAAGAAAGTTGCATTGCCCTGTTAAAGCTGACCTTCATCTAATTCACGGCGTAAGTGAGGAAGTGATAACGTTGACGTTGGTTACCACCCAGTTTCTCCTCACTAGCATGGATACCAGTACTTCCTCTGTCCACTATAGATGGATAACGGTGTCACCCATAATAACAAGTGCCAACACAAACACTGAAATGTGATATGGTTTGATTAGTCGACTAGACCAATAGTCCTATCCATTAACGCTTAGCTTAAACGAAAAGCAAACAAGCTTTTTTAGGACCCCGGATGTTGTTGTACGGGCCAATTTGGATGGCATATTGTTTACTTAACACGAGGATAAGTGCAAAACATCACTGATTAACCGACCGATAAAGAGCATGGCCTCGTTATTTTACTCAAGAAAGAACCTTCAACGCAAACGCCAGGAGGAGCAATAAGTATTTATTTCCAAATTAAAAAGAATATACCACACTTGGATCATATGTTCAAATTCAAGATAAACGAATCTATACTATAGTCACAGAACTATCGTCACAGTCTATACTATTGGCAGAACTAACCGTCACGTTCGCACCCAATACACAGCCGATGGGTTTCATCATATCATTATCTGTCAGACACCCGACTACCATAATTAGAGTGCCGGGGATCTGGGGGAGCCTGTGCCAACACCAATACGATGATACCGAACAGTGTTCACGCTCTCAATGCAATAGCGCGCCTGTAGATTATTGATTTTCAAGAAGTTCTGACAATCCTTGATAATAGAATTTTATAGTACCTTAATTATTATTTTTATTTCATTTTAAGTGTTTTCACAAGCATATATATATATAAGACACCTACCAAACCAACCTGTCAATAAACAGATATATTATTATTATTATACTAGTGTCATGTTTAATATAAGACTACACAGCTTTCACGAGTGACATGAAATTGGGTTTTCTGTAGCTAGGGACGCACCCGTCCGTTTTTGACCAAGAACATCACGTTGAACAGCTATGTGTATCCGATGAACGAATTATTTAATTTCTATTAGGCTTCTAAATAATGAGACACATAAATTTCAATATCGGCTAAACTAATAAAACATAGTTATTAACAAACTGAGTTATTAATAAAACAAAGATTTTTTAGTATGAGTCAGAGGTATGCACCTCTTTCATTTATACACTGGTCCCACAGTTCTGGCAGCCTTCTGATGGTTAGGTATTCACCATTTCTATTCCCATTTATAACTTCGTTAATTAAGGCCTCTCGGAGCAAATCGATGTTTGGGGGAATAGAGCCTCGCGTATTGATGGTAGCCGATGAGCGAAAGCATGGTTCTGTAGATGGTCTAATGATGAGGGTCTTAGACTTCTAGACAAGAAAGACATACGGCTTGGGTTAAAATCCTATCAGACACGGAAATTATTTGGATTCCTTTATCATCTCACTTTATTTCTGGATTCGTACCAGGTACGATATGGTTGAAAACTAAAGCGCTCCGTCATGTCCTCGAAGAAATACCTAAAGGTTCAAATATAAATACAGTCACATAACATAGAGGAGCAGAAATAATGTAAATAAGAGCGTGTCTACTGCTCTCACTTCTAATAAATAGTATCTCAAATGTTGTCGTGCGATAGGTCGATCTGGTAGCCACGAAAGCAACAGATAAGAGCTCTCCCGTGGTAGAAGTTCCCTAGGCAAATTATAAAAGTCAGCGCAGAACACGTGCCCTGCACTGTCTGTCCACGGCAGTATCCAATATCTTCTTTATAAGCCGTTAGCTGGGACCTTTTTTTATTATTTTAAGTCCAAAATTATGAAATTTCGATTGGAGCGCGAAACCAGTTCAGTATAGCAAGATATTCCTAACAAAAGACTGTACCCATTAACGACTGCCTCCCACCACTATAGGAGAGACTTTGCCTTTGATTGGAAATGCACGATCTCCCGCATCAGAAACAGAGACTTACACAAGATGTCTTCTATGAAGAGTAAGCGGATACTTTATTTATTGTCAAACATCAACAAGAAGGGGTAAGATTAAGTCTCTTGCCACCGGCGACCTCTGGCCTCAGCAGACTAAGATGGAGACGCAACTCACAGGTCATCACAGCATGGGTAGGCACCCTGTCCACATTCCGTGAATTCAGTATCCTCTTTCCAGAATTCATTATAGAAGTGTACTCCAGGGTAGCGATTCGGCTCTAGCTCATCATCAATTGCGCACTTATAATAAACGTATACCATCCACAATGAAGCATGCAATCCCAGTTGAGTAATGTGTCGACAAGCTTGTCCGTAATAAGGGCCCGCTGTTAGCAGACAAACATCAACATACTCAAGAAACAACAATATAGAACATTCAGACGTCATTACGACTCAACAGCTGCTATAGAAAGGTCGCGCCTGAAAGAAATAAGCAAAATGAGACACGGGGTATTGGGAAATGCGGGGAGGTGCTAAAGACGACGCGGTGACGGGGCCATCAACGCGGGCGAAACAAAAGCACCATCTCACCCATGTGTTCTGCTGTGGGAAGACAGGACAGGCGCTTTTGTTTTGTTTTCATCGGTCCATTGGGGAGGCGAGAACTCAACAGGAAGGATAGAATCAAAGAAAATACGACGGCGACCGGAAAGAGCAGACATCGTAGGGCACGTATATGTATAATACATCGAGCTCATTTCCCTCTTACACGACGATACAATATACATGATCACCCACCATCCGAGTAGCAAGAACAAATATAGTGAACAAGGTTGAGCTGAAGGTTATGGAAACATGCAACAGCACATTGGAAAAATACACTGAATAGTACGGATGCTTAATTAAGCATGCTGCTTCAATATCAACATACGTGTTCATTCCAGTATATTCACTATGTTGCTCGTTTACGTTTATTTCTATTCTAGATGGTTGTGTTTACTTGAGCTGTCGAATCACTCGAGCTAATTTGGCTTTCAAATGCGGTGGGTTCGCAGTTTTCCTTCATGAGGTCTTGGGTAATTCGGACCCGACAATTCCCTAAGGCCCATCCTTGACCAGGGGATGGCCAATTCCGTGAAACCCAAGGAGTCTCCCTTACCCAAGTAAACGAGATTTGAAAGTGATAGCCCAAATTTCTAAATGAACAAATACTTGAGCGTACTCCCAAATTCGCTATTTTCCTCTAAACGTGCGTAAAGATTACATGAGGAATATTTGTCTCGGTATCTGCCATACCTATTATAATAAATATAACAGCCTACAACAATGAAATGGCTGACAAACGATTTCGACAACAGTCCTCCAAGAGATTCATAAAGTAGCTGACGTGATACCATCGTAAGTTAGAGGACTGAGGAAATCGGCATGAAGAAGAAACTGCGAGGATGAAATCCTTAGGGAAACGGGAATTGGAATCCGTTCCTTGGAGCCATTTCTGGTTAGGAGTCCTACAAAAAAAAGAATAAACACAAAGTGTCATGCTTCCAGACAGAGGGGAATTGAATATAATCTGATTGAATTTGTTATTTCAGCTGAAATAATTATAGGCAGGTTACTAAATATTGGAGTAATCAGATCTGAAACCGAAGGAACCACTCATAATATCGGAATTATGGGAAGTTGTTAGCCGACGAGAATTATACTTCTGGGCTGTGATATGGGACCCAACGATCTTAGTTATCATATCAAAACGTATATAAAAAATTCAGTATTTATTTTTGCTATTCTTTACTGAACATTAGTTTCCCGAGAATTTATGCTCGACCAGACAGAATTATCAGGCTGGACACCATTACACTCCCTGTTGTCGAATTAATCGAAATTGTCCTTACAGCGCCGCCGGCAATCAAATGTATTGCAACAATTGTATTGGCACTACCACGTTACAGCTCTCGATCAAGTGCTGTTTATGTATAGTGTTTATAGAGGCTAAGTGAGGATGCATGCGATAATTTCTTCGTCTTGCGCTCTCACTTGCGCAAGGAATTAAGAACATATGGAAAGACTGGGAAATCCTTGGGTAATGTATCGGAAGAATTCCTTTTCAGAATAACGGTTTCCGCAATAACGGTTGTTCTCACATGCTGCACATGTTTCATAGGCATTGATTGTTTTTCACACTGATCACATATGATGTCATAACCTATGCTTGATGTAGTCATTCTGATCGTAATGAGAAAGTGACTCTTCAGAGAAATTCAAACTTCTCCGGCTCGCGGATGTGTTCCTGGTGTGGCTGGTGTGTGCTTTTCATTGCCCTGTTGTGATATTGGTCTGAGGCCGACTATGAAAACTCAGGTGAGAGTTCGCTAGAACTGAAGAAAAAATCTAACGGAAATTGTCGCAAACTGGACTACCTTCGCAAACAGGATTTAGCTCAAATTTATCATTTTCACGTTCGACTTGTTTCAGCTAAATCCTCCAACTGACACTTCCTGGGAATGAAAGTAAATCAAAGATGCATTCATATATATAGCTCATATGTACTTGAAATAGATCAGTAAAATGTACATGTAATCTCCGTAGCAAATGATTGAGTTATGAACGTCTGATAAAGATCCATCTACTAATTTATTCGACTAGACCGCAAATGCGTTTAACGAATAAAAACGTCAGGATTTAGTAGCGTTCTATTAGCGACAGCCTCGCTGCCAATCCCTCGGTACATAAACAGATAACAAAAATATTATTGCATTCTTTATACACAAAATATACGCCGTATTGTCGTTCCATTGAAGTTACTTCACCGTAACGCGGAAAAGGCATCTGCTTGTTGTTCTTTTTGTTATCAGATGATGTTCTAAGGGAATATTATTTTTTTGGTAAATATATACCGATATGTTTGAATAAATAAGAAAGGTTTATTCAAACATACTACGTACTTAGGAATTTCTAGGGATTATGGGGGAATGAATAAATTATGTTCATCGATAATAATACCAAAATGTTTGTTGTTCCCCATATTTACAAGGGCTTAGCTAAATTAGGTAATTGTTAACTGATTTCTCATGTTTGCATGATTAACATCCTCTTAATCAGTCATACCTGTATGAGTTGGCTCTATCTACTAATCTGGATGTTTTTCTATATCAATTGGGCACCAGCAGAACATTTAATTTAACAGCAGGAACAAATACGATAAATAAATAAACAAAGAGCCAGTATGCATCCATCTCTATAACAGTATAGTTGTCAATCTCAGTTGCGATCATTTTTTTGTTGTTGAACTTCCCGTACACGCGAACACGCCCCGAAACGTCGTCTTCGCATTTTCCCACTTTTCCTACTTTTGCTATGAGCTTTGAATGACGGCTAGATTTATTTCTGCATTTTGAATGTCTGACATACAAGCCACGAACAGACTCCCAAAGCTTTCGAAAGCGAAGCCGATGGCGAGAATGAGGAATTCTGCCGCACGGCGTCATCTATTTCCTATTCTTTTCCAAGCTCAACAACAACCACCTGACTTAGACATGGCCTCACCATCACAATGACGTGAGTACAAGAGATGAGAATTGAGGAGACGACTCGCAGACAAACAGCAAAATGTCACGAGTCTACTGTGGGAAGGAAGAGCCTTGAACATCAGAAGCCCAAAGAGACATTACTCGCCCCCCCCCCCCCCCCCCCTGCGCGAGCCCCTATTAATTTCCCTATAAACAGAGTTTCTGTGTTGACTTTTAATTACGTTTCTAAATTCGCGAACCCCTCCACGCACGTTGCACACTACTGCAAATTTCACATGCGCATATTGATAAATAATCCTAACCGAGAGGTATGAATGAGTATGATGAGGTAAACGAAAGAACTGACCGCTGCTGACCCATCTAATTAGCGGCTCTGCTTAATTATAGTATTTGTTAGTTATTATATTTATTATGACAGAATGTCTTAAGTGTAGTCGATATATAAGAATTCTGAAGAGGCAAGATTCAAAGGGGAAATTCAAATCCACTGATTTGTTCAAGTCGCTGTACCCATCCACGCTCGCGGTACTTGAGCTCTCGCTAATAACGTTGTTGTTAATAATTAGTACATTGAAGATCCTGTTGACGTTCACCCAGTACAAACACAAACTTGCTGTAAGTTATTTCATTCAGCAGAGAACACCGTGATAAATCAAATATTCTCTTATTATATACACTTGCAATGCATAGATGAACCTGTGTAACTGAGGACGTCGGCGCCATAATTTTCTGGGCTAAGTTTCTGACTGTAAAAAGCGTCTCTATAGCAGTAACACGATATACTTACTTCAAACAAATACGATTTCGTACAAAATATTAAAGTCAATGACCCAGTCCAAATTACTATTAATCCATATCCTATCGATGTTATTTTATTAAAATAAAGAAAGATCCACTTAAGCTAAAGCGTTGTCGTTTCAAACAGCTAATATATTATATTTTAACTGTCTTTCGAACTTGGCCGTAAGTAAAGGGTAAAGCTTAAAAAGTGGTGAACTCTATTGAACTATATGACCATTATAAAATTTCGACATAGTTTATCTTGCCTTCTCCGTGCTTATCAAGTAAATAAATAAAATAAACAGTTAAAATAGTAAGGCGCCTGGCGATTCACACACGCCTAATATAATATCTATCATAAGTTAATTATAATGCTGGAAAGCTAGCCTGGGAGAGAATGTTGGAAAACATCGAAAAAAGTCTATTATAATGGTAATGATTATTATAATGTTCAACGCCATGCCTTATACCGTACCTTCTGGCAGAATATTGGTTGTGCGGATGACGAAATGCTGCCCACAAACAACTGAGCTACCCTTCTCGCCTTTTACTGCCGCGTACAGGTTCACACTTTTTTTTTTTTTTTTAGAGGAGGAAATTTTCTTTAAACGCACGGTCACCACCAGAGACATTCCAATCTCCATCAAAGTGGGCCGATCCAGTGCAGGGTTGACGTGGATGACAAAACGCCTCTGCCTGCTAAAACCATCCTCTGCTGAGAGTGTATCTCTTCCCCAGAGTCGGCTTGACGCTTGGCATTACTTCGATCTCTGGGGAAGGTGTGTACTGCTTCCCCCCCCCCCTTATTAATAATTAATCTTTGGGAATGCTTTAGAGAGTCTTCTAATCTTTTACGATGCATATGTTGTTCTATATTGTTTATGTTCTAATTTCCATTGTTCAGATATAGAAATTGGACATCTGGACGGAATGCATACCGAAGTTGTTGACTAGCAAATCATAGTCTACCGACTGATATAAAAAGTTTACGATTGTTTCCCATTGATCTTGAACCATGTGAGGTGTACTGGCGGGCTAGACAGAAAATTGAGTTGACTACTTACGATGGATTGAAGTGTTATATTTTTGACGGTCGTATGTGGCGTGGTTACAGTCGCATATTGCTCACTCCACACAATCACAGACAAGCAAAATACGTTGCGCTCTCTAAGCATCTTGAAGATCAAAATCTCCCCAACGAAATTTCATAAACCACTTTCGACATACAGACCCTATCCCTCATAGCACTCTTCACATTGACGTCACAAATATATTTGTGTGTTCCGCGACGCGTTTTTGCTTTTTTGCAAATAAAAAGGAAAGGTGCATTGAAAAAAACATTTTTTTCTCCCATGTTCAAAATTCAATTTAACCTGATACACGTTGATTCGGAGGGACTTGACTTCTGGTTGATACATGCGCGAGTTGAGAGACAACCGAGAACGGACTGCTACAGATTTAGGCATCAATCCAACACATATATAAATATATAAAGGGTATGTTATATCACCACATAGGTATATCACCACATACCACTATGAAAACAAGATCACATAATACGTGTGTTTATAAGAGGCCAATTGAAATCGTACGTGGGCGAGCAGACACAGTCCGTAATTGGTTCACAACAAGGCACTGCAATCGTATGAGGATATCACACATACATATATTGCTCAGCAATGCGAGTACATTCAGCGTCTGCGAAATTGTATACGAGTTCACACACTCATATAAAATTTCGCACTCTACTAAAAACCCATAGACGGGCGGAGGTTCGCGGAAATGAAAAAACTGCTTTGGCCGTTGTTTTATATATATATATATATAATTTGTTTATACCTTATTCATCGTCGCTAACACATAAAAATCACATTTATAAAATAATTCATGTTTATTAATATTTGGGTCTTGATATAAACACAAACTGGCATTTATCCTGTGACCATTTCTGGCTGCCGACTTTGCTAACCTTCGCCAAAACAATACTTAGCGCAGTCTCTTCCTGGGCGAGATGTCTTGATTTCTACTGATCTCTCTTTTTTATATATATATATTATATATATGGTAATTACGTGCAGTATAACCGCTACTTCTACTTTTATCCCTCGTCTGCTGGCAGCCTTGTGTGGGAGTTGATCAGGTAACGTTCGTTTACAATACATGCAAACATACACCGGCTGGCTTGTAGGCCATCAAACCAGAGGGGACAAGTGAAGTTTTCGACCGGCTGCTAGACAATGGCAGTGGTATCCTGTGAGGTCTGAGCATGTTTTTTTTTGGCAACGATGGAGGAGAATGTAACTTCCTTCAGGTCTTCCGAAAAGGAAACAATAGGAAATGTGTTTCGGTGACTCAAGGATTACGTCCAGGCCAACACAGGCCAGACCCGCTGGGCCCAGACAGCGACACCTCCTCGCATACTATGGGATCAGATCACTCTGATGGTAGTGGTATACGAAGATGGGACTAATTGTGACGCATCGGTACATTGGCCGCTTCCCTACTCTCATAGGGTATGAGAGCTCGAATGCCCGTCTACTGCATCGGGGTGACCATTCGGCATGAGAACCAACTATCCAACCAACAGACCGCCCGTAAAAATAGTGAATCCCCCTGCAGGAGGTTGGGTGTGTTTGGGCGGAAGCATCAGTAGCTGTGTGCGTAAAAGCAGTCGTGACAGTAGTAGTGATCGTAGAGACAGCGGCAACACTGGTGGTAATAGCTAGCGAGTGAGTGAGGAGTGTTTGTGTTCGTTGAGTGTACGTATGTGTGTGTATGTATCTTCATGTGTCCCTATGAATGACGGAGTTACAGCAAAAGGACACAAAAAGAAGAACGAAGAGAGATTGGCGTCACACAAAAATGTTCTAGTAGTGCACTTATGTCGTTGGCGTCTCTAGAGACCGTACTGAAGGAAAACTCCAGCAGTCTATGCTTTGCTGATCTGGCTTGACTGTATTGTACGTTGTTCAGCGGTGAACAAGGACCCTTCTAGAGCGAAATATATTAGAACAGAGAGAATGAATAGGAGGCTAGAGAGAAGTAGGAGATTATATCAAAATGAAGACCAGTTGGACATGGGGAATTGTGTCTGTTAGACCAAACAGTCACACGCCACTTGAAATGAGGGATGTCGGGGGATAACCGAGCCGTAAGACAGGAAGACGTCCCAGTTGGTTATCTGTCGTATTTAGAAAAAAAACGGTGCCTAGATACAGACTTATAATCGTATAGACTTGGAACAACGTTTTTTTTGACGGGGCTGTGCTTCTGGTTTTGGCCGTATTGGCTTCACAGACAGCCGACAGCCGAAACTATGGATGATTTGCTAGCTTTGCGATGTGTTGATGACCCCTTTCCGCAGACAGGACAGTGGCTAATCGGCACAAGTACATGTGACTTCCAATACGACGTGGGGATAAAGCCCAGAAATCGATGAACATGCACGCCGCAATGGTACGAGCTACGCAAAAAGACCGCGAAGGGAAAAAGCGGCAGTCGGGTGCGGAGAAGATTGAGAAGACGGCAATGTCGATGTTCGAGACCGACACATCCGGTCCGGAAGTTCACATGGTCGGTGGTCGACTGGTCGCTTACCCGAAGTCGAGACTTTCCGGAGTCCTGTCCTCGAGTGAGACGCATTTCCGTCTCTCTGTCTTTCCTTCGTTCTTTCTGACCACAACATTAACTCCTTGGGTTTCTAACAGACAAGAAAGCAAAACGCTTTCGCGGTTGTGGTCGGCACAAACGTCTCCCATGTGGCCCGCAGCCGTTTGTTTTAATCAACGCGAGCTCGGGCGAGCTGTTGTGAGGAAAGGACAATCTCAAGCTCAAGCCACTGACTGTCAAAGTCATGAATTTCCAGCCGCCTCAGATCGTTCCACCAGAGCGAGAGAGGAGGCAGGCAGACAGCCAACGGGCAATGCTGCTTTGTTCAGCGAAGCGAGTACTGTACCAGCCCCACCCAACACATCAGAGAGAGCGCCTGAGCGTTTGTGTGATTTCAAGAAAAATTTTGCCCTGACCTCGACCCGATTGTGCGGTTTCGTTGATACGTTCCAACCTGTTTGTTCTGATGAATGAGGTATGAATTACACGTAGAATAATTAGCAGTCCTATTCACGATATACTATTTAAAGGTTGAATAAATTCATAATAATATTCAACTTCCTCTAAAATGCCATACCAAATAATGTATAGAGGGATCAGAGCAAGTCGGGCAACGCCTTTGATTCTGTCAGTTTGAATAAGATATATCAAATAGCGTAAAAATGGTATACAAAGGGGCCGTTAAATGCTTTATCTTCAAGTTTCAAGTTTCAAAATCAGGTTTATTTTCGGAACTGCAATACAATACGCTTTAGTTCTCGATGAAATAAAAAATAAATAAAAGAGATAAAAATAAAATAAAAGGGGGGTGTTTTTTGCACCTCAGCTCACACTGACACCAAAAGCATCACATATAAATGCACGATATTCGAAACGAAATTACACAGCCGATGATATCGCAATATACAATATAATATTATTTATACATTACAGTGTCAACAATACGTGTAGCCCTTATCACAATTATTTCACAGTGTTCATTAAAAATCCTTTTGCCGCCTCTGCAAACTTTTTTGCTGACTTAAGTGAACGAATCTCATGAGGAAGCGATGTCCAGACCATTGGCAGCTGGCAAGCGAGGGCATGTCGGCTAGATTCTCTCCTGACGAACGGTATCACAAACTCAGTTGGTCGGCGGGCTGTTCGTCTCATTACCGCCACTAACGGAAAGGCGATATCAGCAGGGATAATACCTTTAGATATTTTAAAGGCTATGAGAGCGACATGGAGTGCATACAAAACCCTCAGCTTAGGTAGCGAGTATTTTCCCATGATGTCGCTGACGGAGTCTGAGCGGCGCTTATTAAAGACTACACGGATAGCGTCATTCTGGACTATCTCTCCCCTCTTCAATATACCTTTGTAGCCACCCCCCCAGACCGCAAGGCCGTAACACAGAAGCGGCATGAGCAGAGCGTTGTATAGCCTCAGCAAGCCCTCAGTCGGGATGCCGAGTTCCTTAAGGCGACGAAGCATGGCAATAACTGCGTAGCACTTTGGTAGGAATGACTGGAGATGTTTATGCCACTTAAGAATATCGTGTAAGGTTATGCCAAGACACCTCACTGATTCAGACCACGGGAGCAACTCTCCACAAAGATGCACCGGCACCATCTGCACAGACCTCTGCGGCAGACGGAATAACGAGATGTTTGTCTTCTTGGCGTTAATCACCAAACCGAAGTCTTCAAAAGTCCCTACGATGTCCTCAACCCTCTTGAGAGCCACTTCTATATCACTTTGGACTGAGGTCGGGCGAATGCGGAACAAGAGAGACGTGTCGTCTGCGTACGCAATAGCCTTCTCACATCCAACAGCTGATATGTTAAGCAGAACAAAGTTGAATAGGATGATGAACATAAACGGACCCAAGATAGAGCCCTGCGGAGTACCAATGTCCATCGTATACCAATCTGATTCGACGCCATCTACCTTCACCGTCTGTCTTCGTGCAATGAGGTACGACTTGAACCACTCAACAACCTGCGTGCCGCAGCTAAGGCACTCCAGAGCCTGTAGGAAGTACGAGTGCCGCAGGCAGTTGAAGGCTGCGGAGATGTCTAGGAAAACTCCAAGGCATAGTAGATTGTTTTCGACCGAGTCCGAAATCTCTTGCCACATGTGGGCTAGAGCTAGCTCTGTTGAGCGAGCCCTTCGAAAACCAAATTGAGTGGGCGAAAGGAAGTTGAGTCCGCGGAGGTGCCTTTTCAGTTTACCCATTACAATTTTCTCAAGAACCTTAGACAGATAATCGATATAAGATATAGGCCTCAATCTAACAATAGTCTCTTCCTCGCGAGATTCGTTCACTCTCCTCAGCAAAAAAGTTTGCAGCGGAGGTGAAAAAAATTTTTATCAATCAGATGTAGGTGTTTTTTGTGGATATTTGTTTTGTAGAATCTTACCCAATGTTTACATATCGTACAAAAATGCGTACCCTTTATATATAAAATATACGTTGCAATAATTCTTTTAACTATTATTTTTACGAGAACTTAAGCATGTATATAGCAGTTCCGTCAATAAACATTTGTTTGAAATTGAAAAGAAAAAAAATTGAAATAGTCGTTTAATTTGGGACATTTTTACCTAAGGTCCGTAACCTAACCCAAGTTCCGCACGACGCAAAGATTATGTTCGTGTAAGATATTATTTTTGAATAGTTAGGATGTGTGGCCTAGATATTATATTCCTGTAAATACTTATAGAGCGTGGACTCAAAATGGCCATGTTGAAAACACATTTGAAACTGATGTGAATCGAGAAGTTTTATTTTCTTCTTTGTCGAATAATCTCAACCCCTGTTCAAACCAATATTACAAGATGAAACAAAATGGCTCAGAAGAAAAAGGCTAAGAGCCCTTGAGTAATTCTTATGAGTTTAAGACCAAATTTCTCTCAATGATTCACCTTCGTTTTTATAATACTATTTCTGTCCCGTATTGCTTCTTAATCAGAAAAAGTTTTATCGAATCATATCTCTATTTGTGATTGACTCGAACTCAGGTAGGAAAATGTAGACTGCCTATTTTCAGGTTGCTTCCAGCGTTCAAACCCGGTGGCGTGGTAGATTCGTGTGCACCTTGCAACCGGAGGAGGTATGTCGATGCGTGGACTCTGTAGTAATGGCTGCGCTGTTTTCAAAACAAAAATATATGTAGGTCCACACAGTTGTTGAAGCTTTGCGAAGTAGCCCAAATGCGAATTTCGACTAATTAATTTTAAGAAAAAAGTTTTTATGCCGGGTGGCCTGTCCTCGAGAAGTGTACGGGAATGGTGTACGAAGTTTAAGAAAGGAAAAACTTCTTCATAAGATGCAAATGTGCAATAGCAGCGGCGAAGGAGAGACGAGGTACCAAAGTGCTTTCACGATTCATGAGACATGGGACAAATCGAACCTGCAGCCCGACGAGAACCAATGTCGCTAATGTATTTCCAGGTGAGACAGCAGAACCGGAAACGATCGAACTCACGGCAGACTCACGAACAGATTCGCGGCGATAAAAGCCGATTATGGCCATTGATTTCAACGGAATGTATCGGTTTCTACCTCTGAAAATCGCTCTCACCGAAGAGGCGCACACAACTTTTTGGCAGAGAATCTGTATACGTCGCTAGCCGCAAACAAGCGTACGTATATGTGGCTTCTCAACAATAATACTCGTCCCAACGAACCTGGTGTTATTAAGTGGTTTTGAAGAAAATCAACCTGCGGAGTCAACTCGCTTATATTCCTGATATAAGCCGTTAAACTTCTATTGCTTTGACCTATTGAAGTAGAGACTGAGACCACCCACCACTAAAACTAGAACTAGTTTGAGAAAGTACTCGGAAAGTTAATATAGGACCTCGTGCACAGAGGCCGTATGACGGGTACACAAAAACTACCGACTAGAATAAATTTACAGGGATCGTACTTATGATTCACAAAAATATTTCGTTAATATGAATCAATAACTTCTTATTAAAAAAGGTTCGCTCGCTTTGCTTGGAACAACCTAGTATATGCTAATGAGGATTTTTGTCATCAAATTTCTGCGTGTTTCAAATTGGAGCACCCTGCAGGATTATCTGGTACAAACACTAAATTCGTTTTCTGAAGGAAATGTTACTTAGTCAGTGGAATGGTCCACGGTGAGAGGCGACCCTACTTTAGGTGGATGTTAGAAGTCAGAATATGTCTTAAGTTAGCCAACATTTCTCTCAGAAATTTCTACTCGACAAGACAAAACGTGTCGATTTTGCTTCTAGCAGCGCTTAGGCAGTTAATATAAACCGCATCGTCAGAACCCTTTTAATCACTGTTGTTGGCAAGAATATGTGTCTGTTATATCATTTCCGTAACCCGACACAAATGAAAGTAGTAGTTGTAGCAGCATGGTGCGATCCCTGAACCAAGTAGTCTGCACTGAGGAACAAGAAGTTGAACCAGAGTGTTGTCCATTATGTACTCCAGATATTGCACAATTAGCATTGCAATCATTCCACTTAAGTAAATTTTGAATCTCTCAGTAACCGACATGCGAAAAACTTACTTGGAATAAAACATTAAGGCAGAAAGCATAAATTAAAGCATAAATAAACAGAAAGGCAGAAACTCGTATCGCTCCGCACGTATGCTGAAACATAGATCATCTGAGGATCAACTCAATGAAAAAATTTTGATATAGGTACAGGTATCCGCTTTGATTTGATCATGACATGACATATGATTTTACTCTATTATAATGTGATAGAGAGGCCAAAGTGTATCGTTTATATTGCATACGATACATTTGATATTCCGAGTGACAGTTCTCGTTGTAGAGTAAAATACTGGCATCAATGGCATCAATCAATCAATACATTCGGCAGAATTTAAATACATTAATGGAAATAGTTTAAATAGCAATTCTTGCTAAGTTTACTCATTCAAATCATCGAGTACCTAATGTTTGATCAAGATTTGAGCAATTTCCAATAGACATCGCTTTGAAACCCTAATCGAGTTAAAATCGAACCGCGAAATCACTCTGATTACTGGCAAAATCTTTGCTCCACGTCTACCCCACTTCAGTCCGTTCTCCGGGTGGTTTTACACCTATTCTAGGGAAGACAGACGAGACAGCTGTTATGTCATTGTAAGCCGAAACATATTCCTTTTCCAGGTAGATCCAATTTTTTGGTACCTTCGGATGTTTGTTGAAATTGTTTATTTGTCGCACTTTTCGGTAATTGGTCGACCGCACAGTCCAAAAGCTACGCAGCCTCCTCATAATACCTGTTTCCTCATAATGTCCTGAAATTTTCTTATGACGTCCTAAGCGCTGAAGGCAGAAGTTATCTTGTTTTACGAGCTAGAGTAGTCAGTCCGGTGTTATTATGCGGCGTGCTACAAGATATTCAAAGCTCGTTCGCACTTCAAACACGGTGGAGAGGCAGACTGTAAACGCACCAACGCTTGATACGTGCCTGTTTATTCTAAACGAGTTGGTGTCAATGAACTGGAGCAGAAATATTCCCACCTATCTAGCCTAGATTTCTCAAATTTTGATTTCTCGACTAGTCGCAGTTTTAATCAAGTGTATGACCATCACCATTGTAAGATTGCAGCTCCTTGAATCAACATTTACCTTTACTTTACCACCTAGCAGTCAAACTTTTTTTTGTTAGAAAAATGGTCTCTTCCAACATTCACTTTTTCAGTTACACACCCAAAACACAGCTGATTCATGGCGACATAAACAGCTCCAAGGCCAAGCTATGTTTCATGATAATTTGATAATAGACAAATTTTAGAGGTCTGTGGGAAAATCGATATCAAATAACGTCCACGTCGTCGCTCTCCCATGCCTATTTAAATGCTACCTTAATTGACGCTTAGGTGCAATCAAATGAAGGAGAAGACATCTAGCCTTAGGCAGCCGATTTTATATTCACTGACACAATGTGCCCGCCCAATGTCTGCTCTTGCAGCTGTTATGTTCGGACTACCCTTTGCTTTTTTTAGTGTTTATCCAATTGATCACCTCTAAAGTTGTTGTAAAGAGTGACTTCAAAGCCGGATGTGATTTAGTGGTAGCAAACACTATGTCCGCATAGATCCTATCGGGGACGACGGGTTTTCATCAAGGAAAACGACTATGCAACTGGCTTTATTGAGGTTTTACAGAATCAGAGAGATGATCCGGAACTCTGACCTTCTAAAAGCCAGTTCAGCTCTCGGAGAGTTCGCATCTTTTATGAGGCAACCATTATAGAAAAGGCCGTACTAATTCATGACCACCCTCTGGTGCGCTTCTCACTGACCTTGCACCCAGTCCCCCTGCTCCCCATGGCGTGTCTAGATGAAAAACAGGGGCCTCTTCAATTGTCAAATCGATAAAAGTACTCCCAACGTTTTGTTGTGCTAATGCCTATATTGTTCCGTCAAGAACATCAAAGGAGCTTTTACCGAGCGGATGCGGTCTTGTGTCTGGACAAGTTTAAAGGCTTTTTGCCGAAGGTCTCTCTTTATTAAATATCCACATGATGGTGATGCTGTGCACACTGAAAAACGACTTCACTATCAGTAATTCGACGCTCCGGCTTTACCTCCGGCTGTATCACAGTATCCGCGTAACAAGGCAGTCTTCGTGTTTGTCGACTCGAACCTAGCAAAATCTTGCTTATAGCTAAATAAGGTAATTACCTCGAACAAAGAACCGATTCTAGAAGTTCAACGTGACATGATGACTTCAATAGCTGTTGAGGTGGTTAACTCGCATCTCAGTACACACGCGGAGATGGACATCACTTATTTAATGTATTTATGGCGATCGATTAACTAAGCGGTCACCTCTCAATCTGCGTGACAGCAAAGCTTTACAGATCTTCCAGCAGCAAATGAACTTCACCATTAATTGGGGTTAATGTTTCCGAAAATAAGATTACTTCGGGTGGCTTTTACTTGAGCGCGGTTGCTTATAAACGGCTAGCGTTATTGGGCATCGAGTGTGCAAGTTTCCAGCTCGTTCCTCACACCTACTTAAGCTTGAAGGCTCTCAGGCGTCAGGTGAATACAATCAACCTATCTCTCGATTCCACACGGATGATTCTGCACCAGTATATGGATCTCAAGCGAATCTAGTAGCGTTCATCTACATAACCTAAGTGGGTTCCTCGTGCCAGAGCGACACAGGTGTGTGCAGGTGGACAGAATCTCCATCAAACCACGTACATCGCCACTTCAGCTCACCAAGAGAAGGTTTAAGGAATGAATGACGTCAGTGTGACAGAAGGGGTGCTTCCCGCCAGAAATAAGCACCGCTGCAGTAGCCTCGTCATCTCTCAGTCCATCTATCCCCAGATCCCACTGTCGGTGTCGATTTTCGCTCCGTCGCAATGTATAAGGTTCCCTGACGATTTCAATCTTTCTTCAATAAGCAGGACAATGAATGTAATATATGTGAATGTTCAGGACTCTGCGCATACTAGACAGGCGCCCATACCTAGTTCTTTTAATCATTTTCGAAAATTTGTTCAAAAATTTGCACAGAAAAGGTTTGTGCAATCGGTGGTGTTAATCAGATAACCTCAATAAGAGAGGGCAGAAGTGGTGATCGCTGCTAGGCCGGAGACTTTAGCACAATCGATATGTCTGACGAGCTTTGTGCCCGCACTCGGCTTGTTCTTCTGGAGGACTTAGGCTGCCGCCTAATCACGCATGCAATCACTACAACGTTTGAAGCTTTCATGGGTAGACCGTTGATGGACATATTCGCGTCCAAGATTTCCGCTGAAAGGGTACGTTACACCGGTATGTATCCGTGTATAAGGCTCCTCTGTTGTCTTGTGAAGTGTTGGTACCGTCACACAAGCGGCTTCGTAGAGGAGGTCCACCTGCCTGTACAATCCCCTCGGCTTATGGAGTACTCCAGGAGTATGTACTCAGCGCACCCACTTACCATAACTGCCTTCGTTACCATGTGGGATAAACAAACGTCGGCAGCGCACAACTTTATTGGGGCACAACTCTCGGTGATGGAGGTGTCGTACTAACTGGAACACCTTCAATCAAACAAGGCAACCGGTCCGGACCTCGTTAGCAACAAACATCTGAGACTTGCAGCAGATATATTCCCATTGTGAAGGAGCCTATCTAAAGCCTGTCTCTGTCAGGGACGCCTTCCAAAAAGCTGAAGTGACGCTTTGCTCATTATTATTCCTAATGATAAAGGCGGACCCGCTCGTGCCGTCGTCATTTGGCATTCCTCATTACCCGTCGACTCAGTAGATTTCTGGAGGCCTGTTCTTGCATACCGGCCGAGCAACACGGATTTCGCCCAGGACACTCTACCATCACGGCGCGCAGCATCCTACTCTAGGAAGTACACTACGTCATTCGACAACAAGAGCAAGCTCTCTACGTTGTGTACGTGGATTTAAAATCGGCATTCGACTTGCCTCTTCGGGATAAAATCATTTTTATAATTTTACACTACGGGTACGATGACCAACGATTAACGGAAGGGGGATCCTAGAACGAACCTATAAATTGTAACTTGTTCTGCAATATACAATTCTCACCATGTTACGTGTAGAGCAGAGGGGGTTACCACGAGCCTCATTCGAACTGTTTATGTAGATATTGCAATAATGTTTGCGTCTGAGATCACGTTGGAGAATGGATTCGATCAACCTCACTCACCCAGCTGGTCCGCCAACAACCCTATGCATGTTTAT
The DNA here is from genome assembly GCA_019614645.1 of Stratiolaelaps scimitus. Taxonomy (NCBI): domain Eukaryota; kingdom Metazoa; phylum Arthropoda; class Arachnida; order Mesostigmata; family Laelapidae; genus Stratiolaelaps; species Stratiolaelaps scimitus. The sequence continues at coordinate 634,770 of JABWDB010000067.1, read as the reverse complement.
TCTTCGAAGTGTATGTAGCCTCTGTTTACCTGAGCTGGCCCTACACATTTTACTGTATATTGTTTTTCTCGTCTTCACTGTTGTACAGTTTTACTGGGTACCTAAGTATGCAAAACATAATACCGTTTTAAAGAAATTATCAAGTATTTGAAATTGATCTGTTCAGATTGCAAAAATAGCAGTCACAGAAGGTGGCGTACAGTATACTGTGACTGCCTATTCTCGTGCATACATCACCGCCGCCTCGTTGATGGCGATGAGGAAAAGAAACTGGGTAGTGATCCACAGGGGATAGAAACATAAACCTATTAGGGCACAACAGATCATTGAATTACACAGGTATACTTGCTACAAAGGGTAAGGTAAGGCTTCATTGATTTATTAAAGGAACTGCACAGAATGCTTAAGTTCTCTTATATGTCATGCAACGGGATTCGAACCTGCGGCCTTTGGCTTTTTACAGCCAGAGACTCAGCCGTCCAAGCCACCGCGCTGACGGTGAAGCAAAAAAGGGAATGTTCTCCTCCATTGATGGAATAACGTAAGCCTCGTATAGATCATACACGGGTAGGATCGAATCCTGACGACTCTGCACTGCAATAGCGGTATAATACAAATGCATACCATTATCGATCACTTTCCTATATTTTTATGCATGGACCTTTAAGCATAGAAGACAAAATATTGTGATGTGTCAGACGCCGTGGTGTTAGTTCAACACATTTCTTAAAATTTGCAATAAGCTTCAATAGATCGACTAGGGATAAGTATTTGACATGTCTAATCCAGTTGAAACGACAATTATGTTTGCTTATATATGCTTAAAACGTTTGATAAGTTCTTTCCACTACGCCGGCTTCGATGTGTCAAATCGCTGAAGCTGGCTGTATACTGGGAATTAAAGCATGATAAGCAGATATTAAATAAGATGGCACATCACATGGTATTTGGTCAAAATGAACAGGATAAACAAGTTTAACTGAATACGTAGAATATATCAAAATCAATCTGAGCTCGCCGCTTTATCAATCATCGTCTATTAGCCAATAAGATTAGTTGCAGCGGGACCGGGAAGGGAAAAATCTTAGGGAACATATGAAGCAATCATCTGAGAGAAGGTCAAACATCCTCTACTCTCTGAGCTGAAAATTTGTCCAGACAGCCTTACAAGCTAAGAAGAATATAGCAGAAGTTGCTTATGAGCATCTTAGTAAAATTGGGAGTGAAATGATAAAAGACCTTATCCCCCAGAGGTCGCAGGTTCGAGACCCGTTGCGTGATGACATATAAGAGAGCTTAAGCATTGTAACAATTGCAGCTCCTTTAATAAACCAATAAAGCCTTTACCTTGACCTTACCTCATAGGTTACCTATGGTTGACCGCCAGCCGTTTAAACTAGCTGAAATTGATTGTTCTACTCTAAGCCGACACGTTTCTGGCATGAAATGACTATAAGAGCGTAGCTCGTCAATTTCTTCAAAGGTGATTCGACGCGACGTACGTACCCTAAAAGATCTACCACTCATATTTTCAACTCTGAGGATAAGTTAATGGATAAGAGTAGATGATGTTTCCTCTTCTGTCAGTCGATTTCTTCATATGGTCCCAAATATTCATCCGGTTGTAACTAATCTTGTTGTACACATTGGAAAGAAATATATTGTGCTCCAACAGAAAGGAAAGAAGGGCACCTTTTCGCACGATAGGCTTATTGCCATAGTATCGTTCTTAGCAAATCTTCTCGAAAGATGTATCAAACAGCATAGAAAAACACTTCGGGGAGAATTCCTTCGTCTTTGAAAACCAGTCGACTTTCCCCAAAGGCATGGCTTTAACACTACTCTATCTTCTATTTATGACCCTATTTCAGCTAATTGTGAAGAAGGCAACGCTGTTGCCGAGCTTTATCTAGTCATGGCCAACTTATCCCTCATGACATTCTGATCAAGTTGGTAGAAACTATAAATTTGACAAATTCGCAGTCTACTGGTTTAATTCCCATCTATCAGGAAGGGAAATAAGCGTGGTAGGTAATGGGCCTTCCTGTAGGAGATCCGTTGATATTGGAGTCCCTCAGGGACCAGTTTTAAGCTCCAATCTCTTCATCATCTATTTGATTTCAATTTTGACCCTTACAGAAAGAAAATGCCTGGGAATTAAAGCAATAGCATAGGCAGTCTATAGACTATTTTCTATCAAATTTAGAAGCAAATCTTCTTGGCTCTATTGTTTTTTTTAAATAAATATACTCATTATAAGCTAATCGATAATACAACTAAAAATGACATTAAATACTATCTCAATTACAAGTGTTACGCTTTTACGCAAATCTTTTACCCATCAACGTTATTAAATATCGTTTCAAATACAAACTACTAGCGGTATCAAACGTTGTCTTAATTCTGAACGATGAGCAGTAAAGAACAATCTTTGTATATTAGCTGGGCAGCCAAGTCCAAAATTGCCAGCACAACACACGGGTAAGTCGCCGACCGAGAGATAGAGAAAGAGAGAGAGAGAGAAAACAAGTTGTTTCGCCCTTTTCGTCTGTTGGTCGCCGTATTCATCCACCGACGAGGGCCACCTTTCCTTTAAGTAATGTTTTCCAATGGTGTGCGTTCACCCTGTTGCGCGTCAGGGTGCGTCCTCCAAGCCCCCATCTCGATGGCTTCTTTCCAGTAACCGCTCAGTTCACAGGCAACGGCGGTCTCCTTCACTATCCAAGGGTAATTCTCCTTGCTGTCACGCAGACACGTACAGAGACCGGGGTTCATGCAGGCGTGGTGTGGATAAGCGTGAGCCCAAAGACAAGGCGGATCGAGCTAGCGCGCATATATATGCACCACGGGATACACATCCTGGAGCAACCACTTGTCGTGGGTAGCGAAACAGGGACGAGCAGATAAAGAGAGAGAGAGAGAGAGAGAACGTCGCGATCGGCCACTTTTGAAGGTTTTTTTTGTTGTTTTCCCGTACGAAGTTTTAGTGGCTTTCGATGGGTAGTGAACTTTTAACGAAGGAAAAGTGGTGGAAGCGTTCGCATAATGATCACGGCTTAAAAAAGATTTCGTGTGAATGGACGATCGCATATGGCAGAACAACGACGACAGCAGAGATAGAGGGGGAGGAGGGTATCTCTCGTTGTAAAGTGTTGCCTCGTTGACGAAACCTAATAAAGTTTAAGAACGCTGCTAAGCGATTTGTACCTTTCTGAAAATGAATTGTAGCGCTTATTTAGTCATAAATGAATCAGTTTGGTAATTTTTTCTGCGTGGTCGTACACTAAGACACTTGGCACGAAGGGTTCGTATTTGGAAGGCCTCAGAAAAAGTGGCAGCGTTAGTAGTGTTGTGGGATACGTTATCAGAGGACGTTATGAAATTGTTGTTCGTAAGATTCGGGCATATTATTGCATAGGACTCTGCAATAACCTGTATAGCTGTAAGTTCTGTAAAATACTCGTGGTAATGCCATACGGATAAATGAACGCAAAAATTGGAACGCCAACGTGATTATTGACTCAACGTTGAAATGGATCGTATTATAGTTGTATGTAGTTATGGATTAAGGTTTGGCTAATTAGGCAGAGGTATAATATTATATTAATAATAAAATAAGTGCCTGGAGTATACTTGGCTGAACGAGGAAACAAAGCAGCTCGATAGTAATGGAACTAGCCAGAGGTGAACTAGACAACATACGAGATATGTGTGGCTCAAGTTTTTTCAAAATGCATACTCATACTGGGTTACTCAAGGCCATCCCAAGTTAATCGCTCTCCACATCGCCCATTTGCCAAGTTGTTCATACTTTATTCAATGAACAGCGTGGGAAAACTGTGGGAAACCTTCTAAATTAGTTCATTTTGCAAAGCTGACGCTTTTCGGCGAAAAATATTAAATCACTCAGATCAGACGTTTGGGAGGACTATTTCATACGATTCTACTATGTTACCATAACAGTTGCAGATATCGGGAGTTCTAACTCTGTATCATTATGGTATACCTGATTACCAGTTGCGTGTTGTATTAACAATAGTATTAAGCAGTTTCACTAATCCTATCAATGTTACATCTAAGCGAAGACGAACGAAAGGTTGAACCGTGAGGGTCCCTCCGAATCCCGGTTTCGAAGTAGCCAGGACGTTAGATAGAGTTTGTTGAAGTCCGCCAGTTTCGTATTTGCATATTGACTCGGCAGATCAGCCGTTATAGAGTGAACAAAAGATGGTGAAGTGGCTTGAAAAATTCGATGAATACTCTGTTAGAGAGCCACGGGAACACAGCGTAGGTTGGTGACAACAACAGAGACGTGTAACAAAAGAGCGGAAAAATTACACTATCTATCAACAGGTGGAGAGAAACGATTTTTAAACGGCTACATTTTAACAAAATTGACAGCATCGTGTTTTGTGGTCAACATTTTTGCTTATCCGTATCATCATTTTGTGTGAAAGTAACACTTTATGCCTCTAAAAATGTGTTATAATCGACGGTGCGGCGTGTCTGTAGGTTTGTAGATACAATATCTGCTTCTTATATAGGACAGCTTATTCAAGGAGAATTTAGGATCGGACAATAGGGCACATTTTCGCTCTTATCATTTCGACACTGAATGTGTATCAGTGACAAGACAGTGCATGCCATATATATGTATATATGGCCAAATTTATGGGACTCAGATCCAGGTGAATTCCAGTTCTGTACTTTTCAACCGTGAAAAATGGTTGAGAGAACGTTTTGCTCTACTCGAGACGCAGAGTACGCCGCGGAATCGAGCCAACTCGATTTCATATTCGTCCTTCTGAAGGAATATCTCTTTCACCTGTTTCAGCTATAACATTGCCCTGTTGCAATATCCCCTGATGAGTTCCGTTGTGGTGATCTTGTGAGTCGCAAACACTCCGCTTCAATTAGTTATTATATTTTGTTTAAGTTGGCATAATTCCATGTTACAGTTATTGTACTTCGGTCCTACAGTTTTCACACCCAAGTCAAACACTTCAGTCCATATCATTTAAAGAAGTCGCAAATTCCTTCGATCTTCACTTGGCTAAAGTAGATGAGCAGACATCAGCTACAAACTTTACGCATTCGCAAGTAGCATATTTTTAGCACATGGATCGATTAGCACATGCCCTATGGGAGCTTGAAAAATATTAGATCGTTCGGGGCAATTTCAAGCGTCATAGCACGGTGAAATTCTAGCTGTTTTTACTTAAGTTGTTTGCTAGCATACAGATTTGGTTCCGGTTTTTAGAGCAGACATGCAGCTAGGAATTGAAACATTGTTTAGTGCTGAAAAATCAGCGTTTATGTCTCAAATTTTGGTTTCTTGGGGAACAACCCCGAATAAAATTCGTCAAAATTGTTGGATATGTTAGACAAGGAGGCCTTCTTCACTCAACAAAACTACTGGTGTCATCGATTCACGACGGGTGAATGGACTATTAGAGACCACAAGGGAGGTAATGTCACTTTATGACATCTTCACAAGTGAACGAGTTGAGACAGTAAACCAGATATTGGACTATCGCCTCCCTGTCGGTCTATTTGGATTTCCGCGTACTACATGTTTCGAAATTATAACTAAAACACTGAAGATGATTAAGAAAAATGCAAAATGGGTCGCCACGAATTGATTCTAGCGCAGATGGAAACACGTGTTCGCATATTCAAAATGAAACCTACAAGATAATAACAACAGAATACTCGGCAAACGCACATCGTTTTCATTGACGAGTTTTGGGTGAGTTTATGGTCCCAAAGTAATAATTATACTCCCTTGTGAGTATGGTTATTCAATGCATTAAGAAGTGGAATTGGTGGTGTACATTATGCAAACATGGTCTTGCTTCAGGAAGTTATCGACAACAAAATTAGACATGTTAACGCAAATAGAAACTATGCTGCCGTTCGGAAGCTCCCAGAACGCTGACTCCGGCGCGCAATTAATAAAGGAGAGTAACTCGGATATCTACTGAAATAAATCATGATTATAGTTATTTTTCAATTTAAAAGTTAGCAAAGTCGACCTAATAATATTTTCATTTAATTAAAGAGTGGCCACTTCATCAGCAAACAGAGGCGCGCATTCATTTTACCTTCGACTTGACCTGCCCCATACATATCCGTCCCATAATGAATAAATATGACTAAGACACTCGGTCATTGTAGAGCTACAAAATACATTTCTTCACTGTCAGATAATCGAAACGTCAGGCTCGCGGATTCGCATTATCCTATCTTCAAGAATTACGAATTGTGGGGCAATTCTAGCCGTATTGACTTTGTCAGGCAGAGGATAGAATAATCACAAAATGTGGTAATGGTTTAACTCGGTTTAACTGTTGCAGAATGAGGGCGAGACACAAATCGAGTCAATAAAGTAAAGTATTCATTTATGATTATATTGGACTGAACTGGACTAGTTTTTGCTCTCGACGTTCGCCCACTTTTGCTGTCGTTGTTATTGTTGTCTCTCGTTAAAAAATTCTATAAAAATTATCTTGTGAGAAATGCGAGAGCAACCGTCATTCTATTTCAACTGAATAGTTGAAATAGTGGCAACAACGGCAGCTTATGCCGTCCCACAGTAGACGCTACTGTGATCTTGTTTAGAGACTTGACAAAACATTTGAGTTAGTCGACGTAGAGGAACTTCTAAGTGACTGCAACTGTCACTGCATTCAACTGTGTGGCGGCGGCGGCGGCGGCATCCAATGCAATTTACGTCCCGACACATCGAGTCGTCGGATTGAGTAAATGGAAAAGGGAACAAGAGAGGGGGGAGGGGGTAAGCCTTTATGCTTTTGGACAAACATAAACGCTCACTGTATCGACGTGAACATATGATACGTTTTAGGAACTTAACTATTGTGATAGTCCATAATACATATAGCACTTAATCAAATCTTTGCAACTAGCTTGCTCATTGAATCTGATAAGATTTCTTCGCGTGGGGGCACATAGTAATTGAAAAAGCCGAACTGACGATTCATAAAGTTCCGGTATGCAGCGAATATTGATTAGACATGAATCAAATTATCTCTCAAGTAGTTTTTCACGATACGATCATGTTCCATGACATGCGACTGAAGTACGCAGATTGTTCAGCTAACGTCAATAATACAACTGATCCGGTAAAAATTACAACAATAAAGGCACACGGTGACGTTTGGTGTTAGGTTCGTAAGTAACGTCATACAAACATAGCTATCAGGCAAAATTTGTGAAGTATATGTATATTGGAGTTCAGGGAATATCGGGGGTAATACGGCTTGTACATACAGTAGCAGTTGTAGTAGTATAGGGATACCGTGATAGTGGTACCTTGGACGTTAAATGTTGGCTGTGGGTCAGCCTGGAAAATTTATTTATATTTATAGTGATATGAAGTGATAATGTAATGAATGTTGCTTGAGTTTCTTTAATGACACCATGATAACGTATCTGCTTAGGGCAACGCTGTGTATGGTTTAAACGCTTAGTTCCTGAAATTTGCTGGGTGTTAACTGTGATAATAAACAAACCTATTTTGATTATAAAACAGATTTAACTACTCTGATGACCAAGGCGACTTCTTTCTCTGGGTTGGGCTTATAGCTCGCGATCGATTTTTCGTTCTCGATATTAATGGGGTTCTCGACCTACGATCCCAGTGCAGCTCTAGATTGATCCCACGCTGCTTAATATAAACCCCCTACCAGATGTAGACAACTCTGAGACCTACAAGTCCTAACAAACGAAAAGCTATATTTAGCTGAGGAAGAGTCTATAACGAGTTTTACTACATAAAGAGTTGTATTCATTTATTATATCCCATGAGTCCAGGCCAAGCTCAGCGAAAACGACTTCCCAGTAACTCTATCTAATGCCGCCTTCTAGAATGGGCTGGCTTCGACTGTGTGACCGTCGCTGAATGACCATGAACGTAATTGCCATATGTTTAGAGTTTCCAGGGTCATAAAGACGGTGGGTGCCTACATGAAACACGTATATGCTTCTAACTTTAAGTTATCTCAGTCGGTTTCATGATAACGGTAGATGTTTCGTTTGATGCGCTCTACTTGCTTAACTTCATACGCTTGTTTTACTAATTGTGATTATTTGTATGAGCTAATCAACTGATGACGTCCACTAGATGATGAATTTCACGTGTTCTGCAGGGACAGGGAACGGGGGGGGAGGCATTGATTCTCGTAAGAATATTGCACCTTCGATATTGCTGCTACGACGGAGGCGCTCTCAGTTTCATAATTCTAGTTGAAAATAGGTGGCAACTAGTTAAGCCAATACCCTCATCTGGGTACAATTTCTGGAAGGAAAATTATGACTAAGTTGAGACTTAACTGTTGATCCTCCCTTGTGATGATCTGTTATTGGGGCGTTGCAGTGGAAATGATGGGTTCGAATCCTGAGTTGACATTATGATGCCTGTGATGGGCAAATTCATATCCAAGCCAGGTGAATCTTCTCAACGCAAGGGCATTCCAAAACATATTGAAGAGCATTAATACTGGCGGACCTAAATACACACCCTATTTCGTGCTTATCTAGAGCTTCTTATCGACTCTGAACGTTTAGGGTGGATCCGAAGTTACCTCAGTAAGAGGATATTAAGCTCAATAACAACCACAACTTGCTCCTCAGGGGCCCTGCTTGGGCCCTCTAATATTCTGTTTCTATTCTTGTGCCGGATCTCAACAATGACTTATCTAAAGGGGTCACTGAAAAATTCTATGCGGACGATTTGAAATAGTATGCACCAATCTATACGCCCGCGTATAGACAACTGTTGCAGACTGAGATAAATGCAGTAGCTATGTTTTGGTTTTTTTTGAGCTGATCCCCATCTTTACTCCTACCTGACAGGCCTCGACACTTAATCCTCAGGTATCACTATAAAGACCTGTCGGGGCCATCTTTGCTTATTTCCTCTACCTTACTCGTACCTGGCAAGAATCCTCAGATAAAGAAAGATGGTAAAGAACTACAAAGATTCTCCAAAGCGTCTGACAGGATTTGAACCCAACACAGACGTCCCTCCGGTCCAGCAGTCCAAGACACTCATCATTGGACCATCCAGGGGAGTATGGTGTAAAAACAATTATATGTTAATCTCCACACCGACATGTGGGGTAGAATGCATTAGTGATTCGAACCATGAATACAATATTATGGCGAGATAATTAAATGCAAACAATTGTGCCATTATAGCTCGCACAGAGCGAACGCATAAAAGAACAAACAACGTAAATGCTCGTATGAAGGGGAGAACGTCACGTCTTGTCCGCGCGATAGAACAGATTGTGCCCACTCCTCTCTCTTTTTCATAAAACATTTATAAAAATATCTATAAATTCGCGCAATTACTCTTCATGCACATCTATATAATAATCCTCCAACCTTTCGATCAATAAAGAGAATTTGTACTTTGTCACTTGGCTAGGCGAGAACGTTGGTCTTCCTATTCTCTGTTTTGTCATTGAAATCGCATAAAATGAATCAAATCTAATCATAATAAAAGCATATTTATCTTGGTAGCATAGTCTTAAAGACATCTATCTGATTGTTCGTTTAGTGTTTTTAGGTACCAAATCCAATAATAAAGAGGCTTGACATTAGCGCTTTAATATAGAATGGTAACACGAATAGCAATGGTAATAATGACAATAGCAATATTAATTTTGTCGATAAAGGGTAATTAATTACAACAGTGAACGCTTCGTCGTCAATAATGCAACAACATAATATCATAGCCACAGATGGATTTTGGCTATCTTTAGAGGGCGCGTACATTGGCTGAGTTCGTTGCAACGTGGTAGATCATGAGGCCTTTACCATTGTCTGCCCTGTGTCCACTCAGTTGTGTGTATTATATGATGCGTGAGACAACGACCGTATTTTCTAGAGTGGAGAGGCGGAGCGTGTCTTTGTATTGAGTTCCAAATTGAAAAATCAATAACGTCACCTTTGGAAACAACTGTTCTCGTGAGGAAAATAAATTCAGAATAATGTATTCCTCAAGGACTGGTCTCTATCTTTCGATGCAACAATGACTTACTAATTATCTGTACTAAATACTTTCTAACTCTATACTAACTATTTACTATATTCTAGGGAAAATGGCAATTAAAGATATTGACGTTTTGTCCCACTCAAGTCTGATCATTAGCCAAAAAAGAAAATTCTCTGTTTTCGAGAAATATCTGTAAGCTTAGATATAAAAGTAAAAAATACTTAAGAAATATTTTGTGTCATAATCACCAAGTAGGTTTATGATTTATCCACCATAGATCTCCATGAAGTTTTGTGGATTTTGAATGACCCAAATGCTTACATATCCAGAGACCGCAATTTGTTCTAGCAGTGAGAGGCCGTATCACAATATAAATGCATTATAAACACCCAGCAGGAAAAGTATCGCTCGGTATAGCCCGAAAGGGCCCCTGTCCCGTATAGGCACCACGATTGGTCAAAGAGTAAATCTTGTTAAGATCTGTTTGCCTTCTGTCGGTAATGTTTAGCTCTGGGCTATACGAAATAGACGAAAATACGAATTGGTTGTTCATAGCAGCGTTCGAGTTCATGCGAAAAATATTACCTCTTATGTGGCTCCACCAATTTCATAATATGCCGATTCATAGATACAACCATCCAAAATGGCATACCATTTGAGACACAAATGTCCTTAACTAGTGCAGCAGACAAGCCATCCATTTTTTAAGGTGAAGTTCAAGGCATTCTGATATCTTAGATGGCCCAAACAACTGAATAGAATTTTATATCACCATATTATATCAGCCGACAAAGAGATTAGATCAGGTAAGCATTTATTTTTTTAGGTGTACCTTCGCACATGTGTTGAAAGCTTGTGAGCTAGTCTAGACGAGAATTTCGACCAATTAATTTTAATAAAATTTTAAAAGTAGGTTTCCTTTGAAAAACATTGATGTTTTATCAAATTCAATGCACTAAAGTTCAGTGAAGTTGTTAGTCCGGGAGGCTCTGTCTGCAAGAAGTACAATACACGGGAACGGTGCGCGAAGTTTAAAGGCAGGAGAGACGAGGTACCAAGGTGCAACTGGAGGTGATCGCAGCGATGCTCAAAAACGACAAGAATCAGTGGACCCCTTTGAAAGTCTGGACCCAGTGATCAGGTCTTTGGTCAGGGCCTCCGCTTGCGAGCCACACAGAAGTGTCGTACTTCATAGTTCGGCGCATGGTCAAGAACAATCTTTGTATGAGGGACATTCTGGCTAAATGGGTGTCAGAACTGAGGAATTTCCGCGTGTTTTGTAGTGAATTATCTAATATGAAAGCGACCCTGAAAAGTACTCTCACGATTGACGAGACATGGGTTAAATTGTACATGCAGCCCGACGAGAACCAACGTCTATAATATTTGTTCCCAGATGAGACAGCAGAACCGGAAGTGGCTCAAGCCACGGCGACAAAAGAATGCTGGCCACTGATTTTGTCAGAATCGTCTTCTATCGGTTTCTACCTCTGAAAACCGCTGTCACCTGAGAGGAGCACAAAAGCTTTTTGGCAGAGAATCTGAATATATGGCTTGATGCAAACAAGCGTACGTGTGCGCGGTTTCCCCAAGACAACGCTCATTCTCACTGAGCTGGATTTGTTGAGGAGTTTTTGGCCGAGAAGGAAATCAAATTTTTGAGTCAACCCTTAAGTATATTTTCCTGATATAAGCTGGACTCTATATACAGAGAGAGAGATAGTATATGACCCCCGGCAATTTTGACATATATATACAAATATACATGCAAATATAAGTGAGGTCGACCAGAGATCTCTACATAAAGCAGAGATGAATTTAACAAGAAGCATAACATACGAAACAAGATATCGTGGCAAGGTTTGGGAATTCAAAAGGGATGCAGCTTTTTTTTGAATCTGTTCAATTGTCTCCCCCTTGGCATCTAGCGGTTTGGAACGTTCCAGGTTGAAGGCTCTCACTAGGCTTTAGGTGGGGGCATGGCTTACCACTGTTCTCTCTCCCTATATAGGAACTTTACTTGATGATAAGCTACCCGTATTTCAGTAAGTTTAAGGCTGTGAAGTGAACTAGTTGACTGTGGAAAACCGGTTGATTCTCTTGATTGTCATGGGTTCTCTTGTATAAAAGGTGCGGGTCGTGGCCCCAGACCTCGTTAATAAACGAGACTTTGGCCAGAACTCTTCGTTTCACATCTGTTCCTTGCATTCGTAAACGAGCGGTTATTTGCCGCTCCGATGGGGAACGTCCTGATGGTATGTCGTTAATCCCCTTTTCCAGAGGTAAAGTTCTGGTTTGGAATTGCACTGTGGCTGACACTTTAGCACCTTCTTATGTCCGTTGCAGAGCAACACAACCTGGTCATGCAGCCAATACAGCCGAATAAGACCAGAAAATGCGCTTCGTTACTGAACGAGTACCACTTTAGGCCTGTGGCTTTCGAACCATTGACAGGACCAGAGACACAATCATTAAACTTTGTACAGATATAGGAGAAAGACCATCGACTAGTGTAGGAGGACCACGTCCAAGCGAATTCTTAATGCAAATAAATGTTTTTTAGACACACAAAGGAGCAATGCAATTTCTATTTTGGGCACGCTTAGGGACTGAAGGAGTGCGAGCTCCATCTTCGAATATTGTATTGAGGATATATGGAGGAGATTCTCCATAAAGTTACTAACGTGAGTCTTTTTAATGATACTTTTATACGTTCATAGGATACAATTGTCACCCAACATTAACCATAAAATAATCTGATGATACACTGTGATGAACGTCTACGCTAAACAAGGCACCAAAGACTAGGAAGATCCGAGCATATCAGATTTTCGTCTAAAAAATAAGTCAACTACGTGAAAACAATAAAATTAAATAGCACGGCACCTTAGACAGCATATGTATATATATAATAAAAATCATGGTAGTAAAATAAGAATAAAGTAATAAAGTATAAATGTGAAAGCCGGATGACTATAATCAGGATAACCCAGGAATGCGTACGAAGTTAAGCGAAAAAGTAGTAGGCTAAAATAGAATGCGAAGAACTGAATCCAGGAAGAAGGTATAGCGAGTAATATAGGTTCATAGAGAGCCTTATAAAGGTCGATTAAACAGAGCACAGGTACACTGGCATTCTAATGCGTGACAGAGCAGATATTGAAGCGTACCATTTGGATTTAGTAGCTTAGGCTAGGGCAGACCACCGTTTATCTTAACGCTCAAAAGCAGGTCTAAGAGGATCCAACTGTTTAAGAGGACTGAACTTGTAAGGATCCTCTTAGACAGAGAAGCTGTGTGCTTTGATAATAACACTTGAATCATCAAAAAAGCAGAAAGCGCTCAATGAAAACCAGGCGGAGTGTTACGTCAAAACTGTATTTATATATATTATAAATATTAGAGGGACTAACGTTAAGCCCTATGGGACACCGAGTGTAATGTAATTCCGAAGATAGTGGTCCAGCCACAGAGACCAAAATTCGCTGGTCGCGAATTTTTTTTTTTTTTCAGATCCTCACAGTATTGTCAAATCCCAAAACAACCTGATAATTAATTGTATATAATATTAAAGGAGTATTTGAATTGAATTGAATGATGCAACTTGTAATTAAGGAGGATATTCCGGGGGGAGAACTTTTAAAAGTTACCATATATGCAAAATCTATTCCAAGTTCGGAGATCCTTTGAGCTCCAAGGAAAATCTTCTTTCATTTGTGGTGATATAGTCGTTGCCAATCTTAGCCATAAATATTGCGTCGTAGAGGGAGCTGTGTTTCACTTTCAGTTACTGTTTTACTGCCGCCGTGGGAAGGATACCAGTGCTGATATGGGCATATATGTCATACAATACATGTGGGGGATGTCGGTTGTCGGCCAATCATTGCGGAGATCAGCCTCAATGATTGTTTGAGCGCGCTTCACCGTTGCCGGAATTTTGGCACCGGGAGACTTGAAAATTTACAAATGAAATATTATGTATTGCACTATCAGGTTTCTTGTAACAACTGAGTCTCTTCACGTTTTTCTATATTACCCGACACGCACACTGAGTAACCTAAGTGGGTTAGAAGCTAGTAATAACTCAAAAAACTGAATATTTTTTTAATTCAGCTTATACAATTATCATCAACTATGAAATAATTTAGTAGATCATGATTGTGAGTCTTTAAATATACAATAATTAGAGAAGTATTAGTTGGGGATCAGGCCGAGGCCGTTTTGCACTATGTGTTTCAATAACATACAAGGGAATTCTTTCAAATGTTTGAAAAATAGCTCAACGGCTGTCTCATATCCAGAATAATGTAATCGATAATTTTACTGTGATAAAGTCGAGTGCTAATTTATAGTGTCTTTTGTGAGCAGAACGGTATCGAAGGTAAAGTGGTTGCAAGGACTTTGCCATACGAATTATCTCTCTGTAGTAATTGGAGAAGCTTGCTTGAGCCTTAATCTCGAATTGTGATCCTTATCACCTGCGGCGACGCACTGTTGACTTATGAACCCGGCTTAAAGAGCGCTACACAGCAAGTGTTGACCGGCTCAATTAGCGATCTGGTAAAAAATTGGTTTTGCAATCGCCATTATCTGGAAGTTGCTATGAATTTGAATTATACATATGACTAGCAACGTCGTATACCGAAGCCCAGAATAGAAATTGTATTTGCTACAAAAAAAGACACAGAACTTCATAACGGTGAGCTTGGGAGTTCAGCCTCGAAAGGCACAACGTAAACCCAGTCCGCGAAATCGCTACACTTTACCGAAAATCAGAGGTTCGCATATCTTGCGATCAAAACACCAATAAACCTTGTCGAGAGTACCGCGTTATCGCTACCTATAAAGGTGCTTTGAAGGACTTCTTCATGCGCCGCAATGATTTGTATACACCTTTTTGTCAGATATTGCGCTGTATTCTTCCAGTGTGGTAGTTTACTGACGTATATCGGCTGGTCATGGTCTACCTCCGCTTCTAAAACCGTTCCTCACACCTCTCGCATCGTGAAACTACTCTACTTCGAATTCTCCTTAAGGTGTGAAAGCCTCTGGATGCTAACCAATTTTCGACTTGATCGGATAAAACCTGCATTCACGAGCACCGTACCCTAGAGAGGCAAGGTATACTTACACAGTTCAGAAATAGGTAGACTGGTCTGACAATCTGTAGTCCCCCCGCCCTTCATTGAGATCGAAGCATAACGCTTAACTTGTACGGCTGGGGTACCGCGATCTGGTAACACATAAGAAAGCTTAAACATTGTAAAGCTGCAGTTCGTTTAATAAACCAATAAAACCTTTACCTTGGGTGAGCTCAACTGATTCATAACAACTTATCTGTGACATCAAGATTACAATGCTGAGAAGCCGGTTTTATATGTAACCCTTGTGGGGAGCCATTTATGTCCCTTTAACAAACCAAAACTTACCGACGTCTTTGAGACATCATCGAGTAGGGTTGTGTCCTTTTGCTAATCAAACCATTCGCACTTCTCCAAGCAGATCTATATATTATGCGAGCCGCCATTTTTCATGTTTCTTAGTGTCTTTTGGTTCCATCCTCTAAGATGGTCCCTTTTCAAATAGATTAAAGCCGTCATGTTGAATTGCACTTTTTTTCTCGTTGATTAAATCAAGTTGTTAGGTTATATTCGACTATACGAAAGGCAGCCTTACAATTTAACGATTAACTTATAACCATATCCGAGGGCCTCAGACTAGTTATGAATAGTCGGTAGCGGACTTCTGTTAGAATGGGGATACAAGGAATTTTGGCTGAAAGCCTAGAAATATTGCCTTTTTCCAAACAATATGATGGCTTCCAAAAATCAGATTCCACTAAAACAGTGCTGTATATATATATATATATATATATATTTGTCCCACTGAGCGCGTGTCACTAGGCCATAAACAGAAGCAAGTGCAGTTTACCATAACGAAACCATACATATAAACGACTTCTGTGTGTGGGCCAATAGTATGGGACAGACGTGGGAAGTTCCCGGAGGGTCCGGGATATAGAATTGATGCAAAAAACGGCAAGAAAGATTCTCGCGACGTGTTGAGCACAGATGTAATCTGAAACACCAGAATCTTGAAATTAAAAAAGCTAAGGATAGACTAAGGAAAGCGGATTGAAAATATCGTAGACTGCTATCGCAAAGGGAAAAGACCTTGAACAAGTTCCTGCAACTAGAAGCGAAGCGACGTCCTCTAAAGAGGACTTTTTGTTCCGTCCTAAAGGAGCCGGATGAACCATCTATATGTTTGGAAGCTGCCCGATTCACAAATGGAAATAACTAATCAATTTGCTTGTAGGAATTATTCGATTATTTATATAAGTAGTATCTTGAAATTCAATAGTGCTTTCAAATCACAGAGCTTAGTGGATTGGCCTTTATGCTGAACGACATTAATAGAAAATCCCCGTGCTAAATCAAAATCTAAACTAGTATTAACAGGTGCATCTATTCGTTTGTTCAAGTTCTGCAATGAAGAGTATTCCCAATAAAAATACATATATTTTTACAGACTAAATAATTAAATAACAAACGGGGTGATTCAATGTAAATCTCCTAGGGCTAGTCCTTCACAATTATATATATACATATATAAAACGAGGAACAACCTCTTTTGCATCAACTCGACCTATTCGGTCCTGCGCGTTACGCATAATTTTCGACTGTACACCTGCCAATACCCTATTGCTTCGTCTGGGGGAAAGAGGTCGCCGTTAAACCAGGTGTAAGTCTCTGTCGGTGCTACCACTGTCTGAATTCCAAAATGCGTAGGAGCGGAGATAATCTCTCGCTTATTGTGGTAGAACTTTGTTCTCTTTGAGCCCCCGGGCCTCCATTTGGATATATATATATATATATGTCAACTTGTGAAGGGCTAGCGTCGGAGATTGACATTGAATCAGCCTGCGGCCAGGCTATTTATAAACGAAATCAGCCGATTATATACTGATCGAACACTGTGACTTGCCAAGAATGTGAGGAAGATCACACGTTCTCTCAACGTACATACATTTACAGCTACCAGAAATTTCTTCTGTATAACGGGACAGACAAACAGTCAGGCTTCAACCTAGGTTTTCGGGCTGACTCTCAGCCAACATTTAACGTCCACGGCACTGCTTTTATATGAGCATTGCTTCGTAAGCTGGCCGTAAGACGGCTTCAACCTGCCGCAGCAAAATGTGTAAATAGGTTTACTAAATAGTACCCTTACCCGTAGGTAGTACCAGTGGTATTACTTAATCTTAACTTAATCAAACGGACCAAAATGTGTATATATTTATACAGACTGTTTCGTGCACGTGTTTAGCTGTTTGCTTGGCAACGAAACTGAATTGGACCTCAACGTCCAGAGCTATTAAGGAATATAAGGAACAAGGGCGAACAACTAGCTTCATAACCATCCGCGCTACTGAGACATAATTATGATTCACAATTTTAAGTCAGTTTCTTTTTTTTTAAAAACATTTTTTAAACCTCTCCTCGTAGAGGCCAAGAGCGAGAACCTTGTCAGCTTCTATCTTACGCGCCTTTTTCTCGTGACGCCATACGTATAACATTACGCAAGCTCAACTCAAACGTATATCTTGTGCTGAGCTTTGAGTGGCGCGTCTTTTACTCGGCTAATAATGAACGGAAAACGAAATCACTTTGGGATGACGACCTGACTCGAATGACGAGTAAAATAATAATTCCTTTGAGTAACACTACTTCATAACCCACTCCTTCAAACTGCGTCATAGCCGGGACGGGAGGAGCGAACTGAAGTGAACGGGATTGGCAGGGAAATACATTGCTTGACGTTGACACAGGTGTTCGGCAACGAAGCGTACAGGCCAACCTACTTAAAACGACAGGCGTTACCGATCCAACTCAGAATACGATGACCGCATCGAAGTTTGCAGCGACGTTCCAAATTTACTTTCGGGCCTCTTGATGATAAAGTTGCCTCTATCTCGCAGTCACATCTACGATGTACGCACATGCACGTCCTCATTATTATTATTATTATTATCATCATCATCACAGGTGCGCCTGCACTTCTGCCCTTCTCGGCTGTTTCATTCGCATAGAAATTGTACTCGTCTCATTTTAGAGTGGCTTATGCCGGTGCTAACTCATAACTCAACATCCTATCAGCAGCTAAAACTTGTTGATTTAATTATAAGAAAGAATAATTGTAGAGCTTCTAGGTTCGTTAATTTCGAGTTAAGGGGTAGGTTTTCGTTTCTTATTTACATATTTCACTCCATAGTAGATTACCCTTTGTCTATTGAATTTATTCTATACACGATCGTTGTAGATATGTAAGTTTAAGATTGTCAATGAATAGTGTAACATTGTTGAGTGGTGGAAAATTTGTGTTCTCGAATTGCAATAAGAGGACAGCGATCTGGTTTATAAGGACGCGCGAGGCGAAATATAACCTTTGGCAAAAATTAGTCTCCGAACTTGTTCTTATTGGCAGATTCTAATTAAATCTCGTTGTATTCTGTTCGAAAAAAAATAGTTTGCTTTGCATAGTGGTCTCGGAAATGGTTTGAATGAGATGTTTAAGGTCATTATTTCATCAAATTACGTCTCGACGTAATGTGACACCCAACGGGTGAAACTGTTCAACATAATGGATGGATTAGTTCACCAATTTTGAAGTAACGCTCGACGCTATGGAGGGAAACACATACACCCTTGGCCATTAGCGATTGCCGCACAATGGAAAACGGATCCTGTCTGGTCGAGGAATAATGTAGGTAAACACATTCGTCCCAGATGCCGTTTGCTGAACTCGACAGATTGGACAAGGCACAGACGAAGATTGAGTCGGCGATCAACTTGTGTAATAGATGTTTTCGCGTGGTTTCCTGCATAGAACCTGGAATTTCCTTATGTTACTGATGAACATGCCCGCTTACCTGAAATATAGATACGAACCACTCTTAGTAAAACTCTTAGTAAAACGAGCAAATAGGTTAACGAATTAACTTGCAAAACAATTAATTTGTTATAGTTGTCTAAGGTAATCACGGCTGATGTCTGAACTCAGATTGTGCCTAGAAACGGAGTGAGAAATTGAACCTACGTTCCAATTCCGTTTCAGCAGTATGAGAGAAATGAAAGCTACACTGGCATTTAAAATTTTCCACTTGGCAGATTTTATACGAATAACCTCTTGAAATACCTATATTTAGAATCCTGCTTCGATCCTACCTTATCGATCAAGTTTCTACAAGGAGCGGAACGCCTACTCTTAAAGATAATGTAATGAGATGAACGATAGTTAAGGAAAATTTGACACCATCGATTGAATGTCATCGATTGATACATGGTTGTCTATTGGAAACTGAACTTCCTCTTCTTCGTACTTATCAGTAAGTATATAAGAATTGGCAGTTGCCTGCGATGAAACACAATTGGACTTAAAATTCCCTGAAACATTCACATATGCTCCCACCTAACTTAAAATACATATATATATATAAATCAAATAAACACTAGATATTGTCTAATCACAATATATACATATTGGTGTGTATATTAATATATAAAATATATACATTTGTATTATTTTATTAAGAGGACCAAGTTTCACCGGAATTCGTCAAACAAGCCCATGTGTTGAGATCCGGAAGCTGTTGAAAAGTCATAGTGGAAAAAAAGTCGGTCTGCACTTATAAAAACGACAAGATCAACTGTAAAGGTGAGGTTTATTGGTTTATTAAAGGAGCTGTAATTTTGCAATGATTAAGCCCCCTTATATGTAGCGCTCATATCATGTATTGTCCTTGTAAAGACGTGCTGATTTTATATCAAAATAGTTATTAGACTGAATATATGTTTTCAGTTTGCGAGCGAGTATAAAAGGAAGCAGGCAGATTTCTTAGGTGATTGAGTTTGCCACTAAGAAGTTTATGCCAGACGTTATACGCACCGCACCTTCATTCGACCTACACGCCGATGGGCATAGCCCTCGTATGATCTAGTTCTGTACATATGCTATGTATATTGGAAGTCGTTGTTTGTATCTACTTGAAAAAGGAGAACAAATCTAAATTTCTATTTGTATTGCACCTTCATAATATCTCAATTTAATAGATTGCATCACATTAAACAGATCTGAATGACGAGTGGCGTTGGCTTTAGAAAAACAAATCATCTTCTCTGCACAGTTTTGAGAAGCTTCCTCCTCGTAAATAAGTTAGTAATCAATACGTGTTAGTTACAAAAATTTGTTACGAATGTATGAGTTAGAGAAGCTCTTATGTGTAAACAAAAGCTGACTTGAGTTCAATACAAAATTAATCTCAGTCGAGATGAATAGCTTCAATAATACAGTTGTATTGTTATGGAACGCTGAAATAACTATGAAGTAACTTCGTCGATGTTTAATGATTTAGCCCAGTTGAATTGAGACACAAAAAATCCTCTCCAACCACAACGATGGTGTCACAAAGTTGATTATACGATCTAGCTATGTCTAACTCAAGTGATTTGCCCCCTAAGAAATCTAACCGCTATCGCATGCTCGTCTTCCGGCCGCCATTGATAAATCGGTTGAAGGGCACTCTCCATTGTTGTTCCATAATTCGTCTGATCTCACTCGATCGCTTCTTTGTTGCCGTTAGGCAGTGGTATTAGCATTAGTAATTGGCAAACTAAGTTGCCGTGTGGTTAATTAACTTTAAAAAAGAATCCATTTTCGTTGTATTCAAGTGATCCCATTTAAATATATCACGTTATATATATCTTTAATTATGTTAAGTATAAGAGCGGTTATCATATTGCAAAATTAATGGAGCAATTTACGATTTTTTGTAATCTATACATATTAACACTTGATACTGGTTGATTATATGTAAAGCAATTAGTAAAACTCTGAGCGGGGTAGGTATTCCGTCTTTCCTCATAAATAAAAAAAAGTATAACTCTGAGAGCTTCATGTGTTTTTCGGCTTCCTAGAATGAGCCTTGAGGAGTGCAAGCCGGTTACGGTGAGTTCAAGGGCCAGATGGCAATGCTTTACATTTGACTCTATTTGTTGTTCACCCAACAGGAAGCATCTTACGAGATTTCCCTTTGAAGCTAGTTGTCTACTATGCTTCGGATGAAAGTCGCCACAGGCTGCTGGAGGCGGAAACGGCTTTCGTGAGCAGCCTTGAAACCACCAACACTGCGAATACTGATCGCCTTTGACTCCATAGAATCTACCTAAGATCATCAAATAAAATCTCGTCGGCGGTGAACGTCGATCTCGATCGCCAGAAACCGTGTAATCCAGACGACAACGGGTCTTGTAGATCGAAACGTCCTCAAGTCTTGAAAGCGCTTTATAAAGGAAGCTTCTTGTAGCAATTTCTCTGGACAAGAGAGCTCTATCGGATTCTCCTAGCCATCGGGACTAACTATAGCTATATATTGTCTTTGCGCCAGAGTATTGCACCCAAATCAAGACATCTGCGATCGAATATGCGCTTTCTCCAGGCGCTCGTTCCTTTCCATATTCTTGGCCCTGTTTGAATTATCTAGCTGCTACGTTAACCTCTCGAATGAAAATGGTTTTCTATCTATTTTGACATTGTTGGCACATATATAATGCTGGACAAGGTAATACAGTATCCAGGGGAGGACCCCTCATAGTAAATTACTATCGTAGGAATAAGTCATTCACCTATTATTCACATTTACTACCCCTAAAGAAGTCAGAAATCCATTTGATTAGCCAATGACCTATACCAATCGACGGCAGCACAGAGAAGATAGTCGCATGCGACACCATCTCAAAGGCACCTGTAACTAGTAGTAGTAGTGTATATTTTCATTCTCAACTACGGGTACATTCACATCATGCGATGAAACATGGACACCCGTCGTTCTACCGCCTTCCGCTGTATTTATTCATGCATACGTAAATAGATAGAATAAGGGAATAGTAGGGTGATGTGCTACTCGGAAATGACAAAACTGTATACTTTAAACAGGAGTGAGTTTGGCTTGGCAGTCTATCGAATATACGAATCTTTGACGACTGAACAGAAAGGATAACGCAGTGCGGGTCGTTCTAGGTTGTTCGTTTGTGGTCTTCTCGGGCGGCTCTTTCTATGCAACATATTACGGATGAGTGTTGATTATGATGGTGGCAATGACATATTATGAATGTGAATAATGATTATTGCTTTACCGGTCCGAATCGAAGAAACACCTCATGCAGTCGCGTCACCTTGGGACAGTTTGCCTTTACGAAGCCGTAAATTCGAGTCAGAAGCCCGTTTCCTAATGTCGAGTGAGCTGTGAGCAAAGTCAATTCATATGTCCTAGACCTTTTATTGGATAACCGAGGGTGGAACTTTTCATTCTGTTGAAGCACGCGGCTATCTTGTTTTGGCCAGATAAAGTTTACGAACTTTTTCACGGTCACTCAGGGACAAGCAAAACAAAGGTATACATCATTCATCGAGGGTAGAAAGAACAACTTGGGCGATCGGTCGCTCAGTGACACATCTGCAAGATGCCTTAATTTACAGCCGATAACTTGTGAATGATCAGCACGGGAAGTTTTACGGGGCTCTCAACGTGAACTGCCTCAAAGCCACCCCAGAGACGCCATTTAGCAAATTCCCGCGAGGCCCAAACCTTTTATTTCCATACATCCTGTAATATACCTATACGACTTAATTCCGCTTATGTATAAATGAGTACGGTTCAATGAAAAAGCACGAAACATTGAGGCATTGATGATTTTATCAAATCGGAGGCCTATTTGAATGAACCTTAATGTTGAAGGACTTAATCCATCTTTCTAAGGCCTCCTCTAAACTGTGAAGAGGCGGCATATCTAAAGGTCCATTCGTGGCTTGTTACATTGTCTGATTTTAACCATAGATTACCACATCTGAATTGCCAGGATTGCTTGGTGTGTGATGACTATTATATGCTATATATATAATGCTATGCCGGGCGCGGAAAGTCCATATATCTATATTATATCTATCAACACGCCGAATAAAAAAGGACAAAATGTGTTTGGATCTGCCACAGCGTAAGTCTTAAAAGAAAAACACCTTTTTCCTGAATAAGAGCAAACTACCCTCAGACGATTATCTTAACCATAAACTCTCTGAGGAAACCTGACTCCGCTGCTGCCACCGTCATTTCAACCCACATCAATACTAAAACCACTTCAGCGGCAGATCAAAGGCTTCACATTTTGTCATTCCAAACAGAGCAATGCACAAGACGGCTTAAACGATCCTATTCAGCCATTGTAAAGTTTTCTCATTAATTCTACATTTTGCTTGAATATTCCTTAAACTTGTCCCTGAACTGATTGTCTACGATGTTGCACTTTAACTCTTTTAATAATAGTCGTCTTCACAGACACTGTATGTATCCATTCACAGCCGCACGACGCTCTTAAGGATTAATGCTTGGCCTCTCCCAATGTTACGTTAACATATTTCTAATCTTCCAAGAAACGCCTGAAATTAAGATTAATTCATGCGTTCTTTAATCACGAGGGATGTTCATAAAACTTGTAAATATCTAAAATACGATACAGCCAATATTGAGAAGCATGGGATGAGTCGAATGAAATTCGAGGTTGTGGATGAACGGAACTTGTCACCACAAAACAACAATTTAGAGATGAGTGCACTAAAATAAGGTTAAATGAAAGATTATAATATACTATAATATGATAATATAAGTAAATGTATAAATAGATAAATTGAGTAAAATTCGATCACTTTAGGAAAAAATTTGAGCACCTTAGGAAAACGACATTGCGCTGCGGCAAAATGTTTTGAAAATGTTCGTTTTTTTGTAATGCGCTATACGTAACCCATTGAGTGTAACAGGCTGTGTAGTCTTTGTGTAAAATTGATAGCGAAGACATAGGTATCTTAAAAGGCCAAAGTGGATACCTCCTGTGACGGCACGTAGGGAAGTCTTTTTTAGTCTCTCCAACGAATGGACCTATACAGCCATTAAAATTAACTTTCTATATCACGCCAGCTTTGCCTAATTGCAAACCCCTTGATAATGGAGGTTTCCCTTAATTTGAGAGGGGTACTGAAGTTAGCTTTAAAACTTTGTTCTGGAGTGCGAATGCCTGAAGATTTACAAACACTGCGTTCAAGCCTAATTTTTTTAACAATAATAAAGATCCTTTCGGCAATAGTTTGTGTGGATCGTAACCAATTTTGATAAAATATCGGTTATTCGTTTAACTTCTTTACCTGAGAGTAAAGAAAAGAAAGAAATCCAGTGTGATATATATATGCTCAACCTTAAGTTTCTTTGTTTGAATATCTATCTCTTCGTTTCAACGGCCTCGAAAACAGCTCAAAAAATTGCGATGATTCGTCGACTTCACTTAAACTGTTTTTTCGAGCTGACCCTCAGCTGTTCCCCTATCTGACAGGCCTCAGCTCTTAACCTTTAGGTATTACTATGAGGACCTGTCGGGGCCACCTTTGCTTATTCTCTTCCTTACTCGTACCTTCACTTGGCGAGACAACATTGTGATATGCCTGGAGGGACCACGTTCATGTATAACAATAAATCAACCAAATTTTAGTCATACATTTCAACTCTAATTTCATCCTTCACAAATATTCTTTATTCGTAAATCGAGTTGCGTCCAGCAAGGCGGCAGTGGACTCCTCGTAGCGCGCGTTTGGAGCTGTCGCTTAGTTCGACGCCACAGCAGAAACACACGCACAGGCAACACTACTACCGAGTACAAAATCATAGAGTTTAAATATTTTGCATTTGGATTGAAAGCTCAAATGAAATCGTCCAAATAAATAATTATATAGCACAAATAAGTAAGTCAAAGTTAGTTGTGTGTGGTTTACTAGCACTAGAATGGCATCTTGTACAAATCAGAAGGTACGGCACCTAAATATATGACGTCCTCGGAAACAACATGGGCAACACGATTTTTCCAAAACAAGTGTTTTGGACACATTTCTGATAAAGGACAAATGAGTGATAGTGAGTGCGGATGAACTGCAAACGACCTGCACTTCCCAGAGAAACGTCTTTACAGAAAACGAAGCCGACTCTTTCTGAGATTATTGCTGATCTGGAAGAATCTAACTGGACCAACCCGAATGACCGAATAAACTAGTTGGGCTATCTGTAAATCAAAATCCATTCCCAACATAATTCCATGGCAGAATAATAAATTTCAATTCATGTTCTGGTATAGGCGCACTCAATATCGCTGACGACTGGGTCTATAAACGTACACAGAATAAACACCTTTGCAGCCCTGTGCGATTTATCATAAAATCAATCTAGCACCCAAGCTCCGGAAAGTAAAGTAGAACAAGCAGAGTATTTTAAATAAATTTGTCAGATATACTTCATGGATCCCGATGATGTTGCCGCTGAAACACTGGCACATCTCCTGAATGAGGGTGTCAGCCCCGATTTCATATACATCTAGTTATACCCGCTAAGCCCCCTTCATTAGAGTCTATACGATTATCCAATCGACGATCAGTTAATAACTCGCTTTAGAAGGAATACCAATTGGAAGATGGATTTATGTCTAGTGCTCGAAACGGTAAGGTAAAGGTAATGCTTTATTGAAAGAACCGCAGTTTTACAATGCTTTTCTCTTATACGTCACGACACGGGACTCGAACCTGCAGCCTCTGGCTTTTTAGAGCCAGAGACTTAGCCGTCCAAGCCATTCCCTATGTGAGTCGTCAGCATATACACATGACTCAAACGACCACAGAATAGAGACACTAGCAAGCGGAACTCAAGGCAAACCAAAGACAAGGCCGATCAAATTTAATTCACTGCATTTTGAGTGCCGACTTTCCCACTACGTGATATATATATATATATTATATATATATATTCATTTGGGTTAAACGAAACCGCAATGAGTCCGAAATAACCAACCTATATCATCCATGCTAAACATTGGAACTTATTATACCACTGGAATCATCATCGTCTTTGTATGAATGTATACAAAATCTACCGCGTGTTGTTAAACTAAACATGATACATAAATATATATATATATATATATACCATTAAGGTGAACACGTTATTCATCATACGCCACTACCATGCTAACCTGCTGAAAAAATCAACAGTCACATTAATGTAGAATAAGTCGTAAGTATTTGCGCATCACAATATCTATATAAATATATGTATTTATTACAGATGGGTTGTGCATTTGTTGAAATAGAAGCGCATTGACGGAAATCAATGTACTTATTATAAGAAAAAAAGAGGTCGAGCGGTAGAATAACTATGTGTAGTCATAAGATAGATTGGCGACACCAATATGTTGTTACATTGTTAGATGATAAGACACACACCTGTGGGGCTACACCCAATGTCCACGAGTGCCAGCCGTCCTAAAAACGACAAGCTTCAAGCAGACAGATAGATGTCAAAGAACACCAAGGGGACAGCAACCGTGCTATTCTCATCCATAGAATGACAACTGAAGTGGAATCATACCACACGTTTCTTGTAGACACACGAAGTATGGAACCCTTAAATGATCTCAGCCTTGATGGAATCGTGAATTCTCGAGGGCGAAACAGGTTTGGATCTGCTGAAGAGGCAGTCAAACTTCATAGCTCTTCTTGTTCCTCATTTACGAGTTGCCCTCAATGAAAGGAAGACACCCCTTCGTAAAGATGGTTTTGTGCCCTGACGATCAAGTGAAATATGGCAAGAGCAGATGGCAAGAGAATGCCACTAGCATTGCTGAACAGCTATGTCGCTGAAGTCGGCCTTCAAAATATCAAGAACCAAAAATGAAGTTGAGGAAGGAATGAAGACTTGCATGCACCTCGTCTTGTTTGACGGTGATAGTCGGAAAATAGTCAACTCCTTCACTTACCTCGGCCTACACTGTAACAGCTAAAATCCGCAACAGATATCGATGGAATAGTCTGCCGCCAGACTATTCACTCTCAAGATCGCGTCAGCTGCCACATGCGGAATTTAAGTATTCTAGAAGAAAACAAGGACACGAGGCTTGACGACCCTTCACAGAGTCACGAAAGCATTCTTACTATTAGCATTCGATTTCCATACCACGGCATTAAACCACTTCGTTTGTCGAAAGTTCGTCTTCCGCTAAAG
Source organism: Stratiolaelaps scimitus (assembly GCA_019614645.1). Taxonomy (NCBI): domain Eukaryota; kingdom Metazoa; phylum Arthropoda; class Arachnida; order Mesostigmata; family Laelapidae; genus Stratiolaelaps; species Stratiolaelaps scimitus. The sequence goes on along the minus strand of JABWDB010000067.1, from coordinate 607,606 downwards.
ACATTCACGAAACTTTGGAACTCTCCAAAACGGTCACACATTGCCTCATGAACAGTTAGATGATAAAGAGGACGGAAATGGAGCTGTCATTCTTCACGAAAGAAACAATGACCGACTAGTGCTGAGTAGAGATGTTAACCACCAGAAATGAGCGCCATATAGTTAGTACGTTTGCGAGCCGCAGGTGTCAGCAGTAACGTGGACGTTAAATGTTTACTTGGTATACAGTGAATCAAACCAGGCCTGCACCTGAAAAATTTGTACATATAAATAGACGGGATTCATATCACGCCAGCCAGTGCAATCAGATCCCATCGGTAATCAACTAGCAAACTCTTGTGTCTGGCCCATTCAGCGAAAGTAACTTATAGCAATATAATCTGCTTGGAATATAGAAACATCGATTGTGTCTGTATGTCCTTTGTTGTTGTTGTGTTGTATTTGTTCTAGGGAACAACGTAACTATGTCTCTATGATATAAATGTTAACTAGCAACATTTAACATTGAGATGATTGTTATTATATTATTGCTATGCAATGAACAAGCCTGTCACCCTCATAAGGTTGAATGTAGGGGTTCTATCTGTCATGATAGAACGAGAACGTCAACGCTGTAAAAACTTCAGTTCCTTTAATAAACCAAAACTTTGTATTGTAAAACAATTGTAAAATGTTAAATAAATCTACACTGTAGTTTTTCAAAAAATATTACCCATATAACGCGGACAGCGGCCTACGTAAATGTCGTATGCATCGAACCGAATATCTGCGAAGCTAGACGAATAACTCTTGCTAATAATCATCATGAGATTTGGTATCTCAAAATAATAATAATAATAGTATGTAAAGGTCAATAAAACGTTGTTCGAAGATGTGCCACGCCTGTTGATTATGAACGATGACAGTCATTATTCTTCATGTTTGAAGGGGGATACGTTCAAAGAGATCGTATCAACCTGTGCAATGGGAGGAGTTCGTATAGTTGGAGGTCGAACAGACCGCTAACTCTCGTCTAGCGATGATCTATTTACTACCTGTCGAGAATCTTTCAAAAATCTTCTCGCCTAAATGCAAAGACTTGGCAATATATCGCCTAGTATTTGTTGAACGATGCGGTTAAGCGAGCTGGGGTGAGATATAATAGTTACAGTATCAGATAGCTTTATCGCTTGTTGAACAATACTAGTGACATATGTTAAGCGGATCCGCGCCATCCTTGAGTAAAATATCCACTTGAAGGTTGTAATGCCCGCGGACTAGCAAGTTGTAATTAGTAATACATGGTAAAATTGTTGCAAAGTTATTTGAATAGTAATTCAATAGCGATATTCTTAAAAAATTAAGTGTACGCTGTTCCATTACAAGTTTTCCTCGTGTTTAATTGTGTTTCTGAATTTCAGTGTCGTCAAACAAACGCCAGCCACCTTCTGAAGTAGGGTAGTTTTGAATCTTCGCAAATAGACTACCTCGTTTGCCACATCATATCAGAATCTAAAGCAACTATTTGAAACTATACACGATAAATATAACAGAACTTCGAAGTCAATATATTATAACGGTTAACAAAGGGCAGACCCACCCATTAGTGTTCTGAGGTTAAGCGACATAAAAAGAGCTTATTAAAAAAAAAGATATTTTGGTAACTGTCCTTTGGACAGCACGTAGAATATACACATATTCTGTAATAGCATGCAACGGCAAGTATTGTGCAACCATTTTGATCAGATTGAAGAACTCTATTGGTACGAAAGCGCCTCCTTTAAGCCACAAGGTGGTGCAGCTTCGCGGAGGCAAAGCACCTAATAATAAAGCACCTAAAAGCACCACATAATATTTGTTAAAACTGCTGTAAATGGGGATCGCTTGGTTCTAAATAAAGAAGTGTTTGAATTGAACTAAATTTAATTACTGACCCACCTGGTGCACATTAATTGTTCTCGTACAAGACACTGTCCTAAATTTTTGAAACCAATTTTTCTGATTCTAAGTTGTCAACTTCTGTCAACTGTTCTGATGTCTCTGTCAACTTCTCTCGGCTTCGTGCAAAATGTCTTAAGTTCGAAGAAGGCAAGTTCCGTCAGGAAAGGGCCAAAGGCATGTTCCACATGGACTTAGGCCCTGTTCGACAGACACAGCACCTTTGAATAAGTTCTGAATAAGTTGCCGTGCGAACTTCAGAGCTATCAGTTGGCGGATTGTAAACGACACCAAACCGGGGGACCGGAAAATATATATATATATAGATAATATGTAGCTCAAAATTGATTGATGTTTTGTACACTGAAACTCATCGTATGCCGCACTAATAATTCTTATTTAATGATCGTTATACGATGCGAAACTTAATATTAATGGATGTTTAAGAAGACATCACTCCCGAAGTGTCCACTTTCCGTGAGAGAGAGTCGAAGTCTGTTTCGAAAACATGCCACTCGCTATCATAGAAACTATAACTCAACCTAATACGAAGCTCAGATTTACTCTACAAGATACGGGGTGTTTAAAATAAAAATAAAAGAACAAACCAGATAGAAAAATATAAGGGAAAATAGAAAGTTACCTATTTGAAACCCTTTAAAGCACTGCAGGACTTTTGAGATAATGGCCAATATCTGCTGTGACTGTAAGATACATTTTGTGGATTCCTCTGCTTTCATAAATACACATCACTATATACATATGTATTTAATAAAAAATAATAGAAATTAATCAAAAACTTATTTCTAAGATCGTTAGTGAGTGTCGTATAGAGTCGAATTAGGGTGTGCACTGCGACCCTACATATTTTGACATATTTCCGTTAGTTGAACCCCAATCCAGAGAAGACAATCACTCCACCTAAATTGACTTCGAGGAAATATTCCTTTTTTCACTCATAGGTCCCTTTTAAAATAGCGGTGGTAAGGTCGCAGCGTTTTCTAGTCAGTTTTTGTAACGCAACATACAACCTACGCCGAATTGTTCAATATAGGATAACGATGATAGTCAGCTATAATGACAAAAAGATCATAACCAATAACCATTTTGTGGGTGGCCAATCAGTAGGAATAATCAAATCTAGTACGTAATCAGTGTTATGTTTCAATGTCGAATAAAGTAATTGCAACGCTCTATTAAGGAGTAAAAAAAAATCGAATTTGACGGCAGAATCATATGTTCAATCCCGATTTTGCTTTAACTCTAAGAAAGTCATGATTCTTTAGACGAGTTAGTAGTAGTACAGAGAAACGTACAGCGGAGGAAGATTCCTAATTTTGATATATACCGCTATTGTCAATTGTAGAGAGAAATGAATATACAAGAAATAGTGACACACAATTGTGTTCACTCTTAAAATTGCGTAGCTTTGTGAATGGACAAGGCAGTAGTAGGTTATATAAGTGCACGCTGGAAAGAGAAAAGCAATACACATAAATAGAGTAAGAGCGAGCGAGCGAGAGAGAGACTCGATAAGTACTCGTATTAGATTATATATCAACGTTGCTAAGATTATTACTATGGTTCTTGGATGGATCACTTGTCTATCGATGATGCACAATTCCGTTTATACGTGCCAATATAGAATATTACTTGGACCTGTGACAGTGAAAGGGATTTCACATGTATGTAACATATAGAACACACTAATTTGTGGCAGAGCATGCATCTAATTATAGAAAAATCTCGATACCTGCCACACAACCCGCCTAAGCCACGTACATCCAATCTGAATACACTTCACTAAGTTAAATAGACAAATTGACAAATTTCGTATGTATTGTTATCGAGGAAGCGTTAAGCAGCTCTCGCTTAAGTGTTGAAAGCAACGTCGATAAAGCTATTATTTTTCAAGCAGTTCCAGACGGCGTCAAGATGGGAAGCATTGTCTATGTGGTTTCGTTGCAAGCTTCTGAGATACAATGTACCTCCCGAAGTTAACAAACATCTGCTCATCCTGTTTGACCCAAGCACCGTTTGGGGTCTATTATTATAAGTGTTGATTATGTAAAACATAACGGTATCAGTGGATATAGGGATACTCGTAGCAGAGAAAAGGCTGTGATATCCAAAATGTGCTTAAGCATTTGGAACGTTGACATCATTCTTTTAGACATCCTACTAAGAAAAGTTGACTTGGAAACGTATTGTTTGAAAGGCATTAGTATATTCCTATACTTAGGCAGGTACGATTTACTGCTACGAATTATTATGAATTATTGCGCATGTTTGATCTAGTTTATGAATTATTGATCATGTTTTGTTTACCCTTACCGTAACTGTGCAGAATTGATTGCGAAGTCATATCTAGGACTCATCGGTTTTTCATAGATATTCGAAAATAACTACGCCTGCATACTGGAGGGAAATCAGCTATCCATAAAAAGAAATAATCCGGGATTGTTTGAGTTGGTCAGTTTTTCTTATTGGTGATATAAATATGGCAAATAAACGCGTTGCTTTTTAGGATAAACGCTCTCAATTGGTTAATTTAATTACTGGTTCAAGTTATTGCTTTGGTGCCACGGATTTTTTCTCAAGGATCATCGTTCCTGTTCTATGGAAACGTATGAAAACCGGAGAGTAGTCCCATATGGAACCAAATTAAAATTTAACGCATAAAAGGTGAAGAAATCCAACCGTAATAGCTCTGGGCCAATGCGATTAATCGAGAGCATTCCCCCACTTGACATCTTACGCAAACATTATTGCAGTATCTACATAATATATCTACAGTTCCAGTTGGGCTCGTGGCAGCCCTCTGTCGTCTGCAAAACGCTGTTACAAAGTATCCGTATATTCCCCGCTGTTTGTCCTTAGTCACGGCACCCGTATTGAAAAATTACGTGTTGATATCTGCCATCTTTCTTTCCCACACACCAATGAACTCAGAGTAAGCTGGACTGAGCCTGCATTTCTAAAACATGTTATTAATTTTTCACCGTCACAAACACCCGAGCCTCTCTCATCACTGATCGTTGGATTGCATATAGTAGACTCCGCAACGATGTTACTAACCAGAAATGATGTCAGCATGATCCACTCTGAGGGTAATAGGTGTTGAGGTATCTAACACCTACTTGATTGCAAATATATGATAGCTGACATTATGCCTCCTGTACTGACCTTTTTTTTTTGTTCGAGCTGACCCTCAGCTGTTCCCCTATATCTGACAGGCCTCAGCTCTAAACCTTTTAGGTACTGACCTTGATGCAAGCAAAATTTAAGCTTATGTATTACCAAATAAGTTCCCAAGAAGACCACTTCAGAGGCTGTTATTTAATTATTGTGGCCTGACCTAGAAGTACATTACCTGCTAGAGCATGATAGACTGACTTCTGCTGGTCCGCACAAGATTCCGGCCAAAGTATTACGAAAGCATAGTCGTTCCCTAGATTTGCCTATTGCTGTGCTGATAAATGATATAACTGAATGTGCTACATCTCCTAAGGCCTTTAAAACCTACCGAGGTTTGTTTGTTTTGTTTCTAGCTTTAATATTTTTTCTGACAACCAATATGGTTCTAATTGATCCTTCGAAAAAAAAACAAGCCGCATACAACTTCGACGATAATTCTTGCAATTTAGTTTTTTTAGCTTTATGTCCGAACATATTCTATGCGTGGTCGTCAATGATACTATTTCCACTACTGAAATATGCGCGTAGGTGTCCCGCAATGCAGTCTCCTTGGTCCCCTACTTTTCACATTATTTATTAACGATATCACTTTGTTGTTCTCTTAACATGATCATTTTTGCTTACGATACATCTTGCTTCACTAGTAGTCAGACACTGTCTGAACTGATTACCAATGCCAATCCCGACCAAGCTTAAATCGAGACGTGGCTCACGGCCAACTTTCGATTTGAATCTCAATCCAACCTATTTATAAATCCGGCCATCATCATTATTTAACTACCAAATTAAGACATCATCATCTCAGCAGATCTATCCACCGGATCTTCATTGGTGCAAGCAGCTCGCAACCTACTTCCTGGATGCCAAGAAGTAGGAAGAGACAACCTGTAGCTACTAGGATATGTCGCTTATTTTCTTATGAATTTTTACCACGTTTACGCTGGAAAGGTTGCCCGTATTAGGCGCACACAGATCACTGTGTTTAATGAATAGTTCATTGTCTGTTGGAAGAATTATTCACTTGCATAGAGACTACAATATGTCAAGTGAACGTGATCTGCTAGACTTACTCATGATCAATTTGTGGATTCTTTCCCCTCTTTGTTAAGAATTCAACTTTCTCCTCCTATAGCACAAAAAAGATCTGGGATTCATCGTAAACAGAGGCAGCTCTATCATGAATCTGTGCAACAGTCTCCCCTTGATCAGCCTTCGAGCGATGTGGAGTGAGCCAGGTTGAAGGCCCTCACAGACCTTGGTCGGATGTATGCGCTTAATGCCGTTCCCTTTTCCATAGGCAAAATTCTGATTTTCGATTGCACACTGGGTGGCACACTTGTGTCTATTGACACCTTCTTATGTCTGCCGCGGAGTAACACTGACTGGCCACGCAGCCAATATCGCCGAGCAAGCTAATAACAATAAAAAACGCCTCCTTGATGAATGAGTACTACTTTAGACCTGTAGTATTTGAAACATTGGGAGGATCGAGGATAAAATCATTAAACTTCTACAGATATTTGGAGAAAGGTAATCCTCCGCTACAGGAGAACCACGTACAACCGAATATTTAATTCAAAGATTTTCTTTAGATATCCAAAGCTGTAACACAATTTCCATCTTGGGCACGCGTAGGGGTTGGAAAAGTGGGACCTCCTTGTTTTAAATATTTCTCACCGCCGCCCACGGGGGCTCCTGGGCTTTTGGACGCGAGTTCTCACATCATTGTCATCATGACCTTCCAAATGCATCGATGGCGACCCTTATAATAATTGTAATAATAACGGTAACCCACCTTTTTTCCTCCCTTGCCTTTGAGACCTTGGGCGGGCACGGCCCTCTCACTGCGAACTTCCTCGAAGGGGTCTACCATAGGTTGATCCGCGCTACCGGGGACAAGCGCGCAGGTTCTTTCCTTCTGCAGCGCCTGTCCCTCGCTGTGCAGAGAGGCAATGCCATCGCCTTCCTCGGCCCACATTGTCGAGGAATCCCCCCTATAATCCCCCCCCCCTATAATCCCCCCTATAATCCCTAGAAATAATAACTACTGCTAACTACTGTATGTTTGAATAAATATTTGATACATAACGGTAATTATTTGCGATCAGTTGAGTAAGACGAATTTCACGAGTCGTTTGTAAAGTACCTTGTATTCCATGTGTGGAAGATTAAAAGATTTGTTGATACGACCTGTTAACTCACGAGTTGTGCTGGCATTTCGAGATTTGAGTCTTAAAAAAGAGCATTCCTTTTTTTACCTGTATGCAGTGTTCGTGCAACTTGGTCATTTATGCTCTTTGAAAATATTCATTCCGAGCGTACGACGAGCAGAGACCACAAATGTATATGATGCATAAAATTCGTGAACTGTTATGCATGGGAAAATGCATTGTTACTTATTCTCAGCAGATACCAAACGAGGATTATGATTGCTTTATGATATGAGTCAGGTGGATGACGTTCATCACAATATTTATCTTCATTCAGAGAGTGTGTTTTTGTAGTTATACAGTAAAGAATGGTCAGTTGAAAACTGTGAAGTGACTTGCAACAGCTATGACTATTTCGTTTCCCCGCATATTCGTTGTTTGATAGTTACAGTTTACAGGGCCTAAAATGTTGTGGCTGCTATAATAGATGCGTCTATCAGATTAGTTATCGTCGTTATCTGACAATAGTATTCTGGACTGAAGACTTCATCACGTATTTCTTCGTACCTGTTTCTTCCTATACAGCCCACTTGCAACTAACCATGAAACAGATTTTCGCAACATTGCTATATTTAACGCCATGAAATGCGTTAGTCTAGCTAAAGTGACAAAATTGGATCAATATTGGCACGGTGCAAGGAGTTGTGCTGAGGAGGACTATAATCTAATGATAAGTGCCTCGTAGTGGCTTGGACACAAGGCTCATTCCTATGCTAACTTTTTCGGTTCTAAATATATTCTGCTAGTTTGTCGTTTTGGCAAATCATATATTTATTTTTTGGAAAAGGAAGACCTGCCTCAATGGTCTATCCTCATTGTGGCGCTTGGTGCTGCTAGATGAAGGTACCCATAGAAAGGCATGCGCATGCAGACACGTACAAGCCACAATGGGGCATACAAATAGGAAGAAAGAGGAGCAGACCAATGCTATTTGGCTCAAGGAGGGCACAGCTGGCACCAACATTGCAAGAACTATCAATTGTTCGTAGAAAAAAGATAATGCAGAAAGCAGATTTGAACCAACGACTTCCCAGGAAAGAGGCAGCATCTCAATGTCAGCCCTGAAATCTTAGCGGTTCACCGAGGGACCAATAACCTCCTGACTCAGCTGGTGTCGACATTTCACAGAGACCATCTCTTGGCTTTGCCTTTGCAACCTAATAAAGAAAGATTGATCTTCAATATACATGTATACTGGTGTCACGTGGAAAAATTATTCGTTATAGCTATTTGAATTTCGGGCCAGAAAATTACTCTTTAATAGCATACCAATATGAATTGAACTTGTCGCCAACTTGTACGAACACTTCATATCTTGTCCATATAGGTCACTGTGAGCGACCACGATCACTACGGCAGTGACCAGAGATCGCTACGGCATCAGTGCCTCCTCATAGAAATCAATATGGTATAAGATAGGCAAACAAATGTGTGGAGGAGTCATTCATTTGCAAATTGTCACATAGGTATCTCACAGAAAATAACACATATTGGTATCTAATTTGTAATCGTTATCCACTTCATCTTTTGATATAACATTATAGGTTTAAGTTAGGCTTTATATATTTAATATCAATGTGAAAGAACTCTTGTAAGTCAGGTATGTCATTCCAAAAAAATGCGCAACTCTCTCCATAGTGGCACCACGTAAAGGAAATACGGTACCCAAGCTAATTGTTTAAATACTTTATTAATTACGCAACTCTACAGATAGTTGCATCTCCCATTGAACCATGATCCCGTTAGCTTATTTAGTCACAAACATTCCGTTATTATTAACCTTATATTAACATGTTTAACACGTAAATATACACATTGAAATATGATTTAGTAACTTTATATAGTAATGATGTTATGTAGTAATATATAGTAATATCTAATAAAGCTAAGTACTATGAGAGCTGCGATTGTGTTAAATTATTAAGAGATTGTTAGTAACGGGCAATTGCAAGCGTGAAGCCGGGCGCACAGTCGTTGATACTTTGAAGAACGATAGGGTCATGATAAATGGGTGTTTGACAGAGACCCTGACGGAACCCATGGACCAAGCACCACGCGTAGGTTTGAACGTCTACTTCTTCTCCAGGCGGCCATAGCATCATCTATTGAGGATCTCCAATTTGCCTATGGGAACAATTGTCTAACCCATCATTGATCAGACTGCCCGATTGCTACGTCGCTTCACGGTTTTACCTAGTGTGTTAATTTTGCATAAAAACGGATTTTTGACGATAATTATTAAATTTCCTTCACTGATATGATTATCGATTAACGAACCCAGTCAGTATCCCACAATTCACCTGCAAATTTGGCATTATTATTATAAGAAATCAGACAAACAGACTTTTAACCGCTTGGAGTTATTTATTATTTTATTCACGTGCGTTGTTTGTGAAAGGACTGAGAAGAAATGCCCCCCTGTTGATGTTCATGAAATATATAATACACGGGGCTGCCATGAGCGGGCGCAAGGTGACACATTCAGCTGCAGTTTAGCATTCTCAGACAACTAGTCAACCGTGTTTTCAAAGCCCATATTTCGTAATGTGTCAGTTCGCAGGGAATCTATCAAGAAGGTTGGCGAGACACTACAAAGCCGCCGTTAGCATTAGTAAACGGAACCATAATGATCACGATCGGAAGGGATTCGAGTTTTCCTGTATACGCAAAGGCTGGATGTAAACTACAATTCACGGAAGCAATGTCTCTTTTCATCTTATTCCAATTGCTTCGTTTAGGTCAGTAATGATAATGTTTTACTCGATGGGTGATGGGCAACAACTTGCTCATGCTGAACGTGAACGACGGAGTTAGTTGAGGACTTTAGCCGTCATAATATATATAGTGATAAACCCTACTGATCTTCTACAATAGGTAAGATACATACGAAAGTTTTTGGAACACACTAATGACTTCTGCTGAATATCGAAGGTATATTTATTCAAACATACAGTAGTTAGCAATTATTATTTCTAAGGATTATGGGGGGGACTTTAGCTTGTTACATGGAACTAATTTCATACTACGGCAATTCACGTTTTTTTTTATTTTCTCAATCCAATGCCGGCTCCCTGCACACCTTATGTTCGGTCACTTTTACAAAGTGTTAGCCCTTATAAACACTAGTGTTTAAACAGTAGACCACCCACAAGAGCTAACACGACAGGTTTTTGGCGATGTTTCAAGTAACTCACAAAACGGGTGTTTTCCTCATAATTCTCGTATCTCGGCAACATGTATGTACCGTTGCAGATACAGTATATATAATCGAGGCTAAATCCTAAGTAGCATTAAATAGAAAATGCTCCGCGCATTAAGGAACCTATAACCTGCCTTTAAATAGACTTAACGTAAATATAAGGGAAATGACAATCTGCTCCGATGACAGTAATACTTGATCGTCGTTCATTTTTGATTAATATCGATTTAATCGGTTATTAATCTAGTATTATTAGCTAATAATGTCGAGCAACGAGGGGTGAGAATTCGCCTCCACTAATATATCGACGTCTCGAGGTGGAAAACTGAGAGATACGCTCTTGCCATAATAATAATAATAATAATAGGATGCACCAAGTGGCTTAACCTTTGTATGTTATTGTACCGAGAGGGAATATTGCCCTGGGATCTTCGGGTCATAGGCGTCGTATCCATCCTAGTGGCCCTCTGGTCAGCCAAGCTTTCCTTAGATATGGTATATATATATATATATATACCAATCAAGACGAATTGTTATGATTATTATTAGTGATTGCCTAGACAAAGATACTCTAATGTGTAATAAATGTATGTATTGTATATGTGCGTGTATATACGGGGGACGGGACGTGTAGCGCATCGTTGGTCGTTTAACGACTTCTTGTCACATCTCGGCGCGTCCAAAGATTTCCAGGCCGAGAGAATTTCGACTTCCGCCGCTCTATCCATCTACCTGTGTAGCTATGAATGACGTTGTGACTTTGTGTAAGATGACACGCCAGAGGACAAACGCTGCTCAAGTGACCCGAATGGAAGACTACCAAATATATAATATATCCCCTTGCACTCTCTCACTCTCTCTCTCTCTTGGTCTGTCTCTTTCACTTGTATTTTTCCTCCACTTTCTGTGTCTCTGGAGATTCATTTGATAACAAGTATCTGCAGCTGCAGTGTCAGCGTAAGCCAACGATGTAACAAAGATATGGAACGGCTAGTAAGATGAGTCTGGTAAGCCTTTGCAAATATTGACAAGTTTGTGTTTATCCTCTTCTCACAGTTGAGCCTTGAATAACTGTTGCCGATATTGTCGTTATTGAAAAAGACTAGTTTAAAAGCCTTTTTCCAATCCCTTCCTTACATTGTATATCCACATAACTCAGCAGAGAGGAGCCGAGCGTTTCTTGGAACCAACCATACCTATCTCTCTCTCTCTCCAGAGAGAGAGAGCCTGTCTTCTGCTCATGGCTTGGTCCTTCTGTATAGGATTTCACACATTTTGTGTGCCAACCTAGTACAGGCTTCTTGCCACTCCGCATTGATCTACAAGAAAATCACCGAACGTTGTTTTGTATAGTTCTTTCACGTTTCGAAATTGAAATGCTGTCTAATTGTATTTCCGGTTGGGCTCTCAGTTGCAGAGAAACGTACTTTTGACAAAGTAAGGGCCTGTGGTACTTAATATGGCTGTACATCAGTTTAGCCTCGTCCTACAGCCAAGCAAAGGTGTCACTTATTTTTTTTAGGCGATTGTAAATGATTATTTTTCGAGAAATAATCAGAATCCACGACCGCTAGGACCAATGCTACAAAAAGCTCTTGATTCTGGTATTTACTGTGAAAACACCAACATGCGATCGCTATGTGAAATGAACGCCCAACTATTCATAAAAGCAGTCGAATATTCTATATATATATTCTATATATATATAATGTTCGACTGCTTTTAAGAATCGTTGGGTGTTCATTTGCCGCTTAAATGATCGAAGTGGTCATGTTCAGTCTAGAGTTATCCAGCTTTTAGGCACTAAACTAGACATGTTCACAGGTGAACTTAACTATGCGAATAAATATTCGCCCCAAAGATGTCAACGCGACCCAAAACTTAGAACGAGAGACCATTGGCTAGCTGTATTAATAGAAGTACTTTGCTAAAAGCAAAAGGTCAAACCTTGACAACTCGAAAAATAGTAAAAATGACAACTTTCCCCGGAAATCATATGTGAATATATATATACTACGGAAGAGAATACATTTTATCTTACCAATTTTCATTATTATTATTATTATATATAGCACTTTCTTGCGTATCAAGTTCCCAGCCAATTATTAATGGCTGGAGTAGCGGTCGACCTGTCACAATTTTAGCACGTTTAGAGATTATGCTTTAATACAAAATTTGTCAGTGACTAGAATTTTTGCTCTGGGTCTACTTTCTGACTGCTCCTATAGATGGAGAGTTATTGGGATCACTGGACTCACAACGTTCCAGTTTCAGTTCACTTTGCCCTCACGTTCGGCCAGCGTGGATATAATTACTCTCCTTTGTGTTGATTGAGATTGAACATTTGTCTACATTTCCGTGACAGGAAATACTGCCCATTGCGGAGATTTTAGTGCCGACATGTATCGACACTTACTAAATTAGCTCCTGAATAATACGTTAGAGTAGCATCATACATTTAGGTGGCTACAATTAAATATAAGGTGGAGCTACGTAAACTTGTTCAATATCATTATTAAGTGCTTCATCGGTGATATATTTTTTCACAGAGGCAACTGTAGCCCATATATTATAGTGATGGACGTGTGTAGTGAGAATGGTTGTAATGAATACTCTAATCAGAAACAGAGCCATTTGCATATAATGACGGTTGAAGGATACGATATATTTTATTCAAGGTTCTTTTCTTTGGTCTGTTTTCGACAAGCGCAATAAACTCTTGGTGTCCATCAGTTACCAATTTGGTGTAAAAATATTGCCAAAAATCTCCACACGAATGTCGAAAATCACACTGTATTGGTACCACCTAGGTCACCATATGACGTACTAGACACACATTATATCAATCAAACACAGATGACTTAAAATTATATGTTTCACGTAGATTTGTATAATTAAAAAAATAATTAAATAAACAAACGATGCATGCAGTGGTCAGCTCCTCAGCAACGCTCACGTACCTTGCACGAGATCGACGTCGCTTAGGTAGTCCGGTCACCCCCACAGTATGCTTTGTCAGTCGCACAAGGCAAACCACGACACTGCACAGCTACACGTCAAGGTGTTCGGGGTTGACGTGACGACGTCGCTGTATAGATGTCTTGTTTCACGGCTGGTGGGCAAGGTAACTCTGATCGCTCGTAGCAGTTAAGTGTTCGGGAAGTGACTTGTTGTTGTTGTTGTTATTTTTTGGTGGATGGTGCATGTAGTTTGTTGGTATCTGTCGTTTGGGAGGGTGTGTTGTCGTATAGTTCTTTTGGCGTGTTCCCGACCGCGGATCGCGTCCGCTTTTTGTGGTCACGCTTGTCTTCGCTGTTAGTTCTATGCGAACGACGTGGTTCGATGGTCGAGTGTGGGAACGTTAAGCAGGGCGAGCTCTTTTAGGTGGAGAACCGCGCCAATTGGGAGAGGGCAACTCGAATTAGGCCCGCCCCTCGCGACGAGCCTCTCCCGTATCAGAAGCTGCACTAGAAGAACTCCAACCCTACGGAAGGAACCTTTGCAGCAGTGGATAGCAAGCTGCATGGTTGCAAAGCTTCAACGATCGCTGTCTATCAAGTGCACACGCCCTACGTGTGCCTTTAGTCGATATGGGCGAGTCACTCACGCTCTCGCGAGGCAGCACTGGTCCTGCATCTGGTTATCAAAGCAGTACAGACTGACTGGTGTCGATTGCCAAATGTGCTTTGGTTCTACGGCAGTTGCATAGTCCACTTCTATAACAGAAGTAAGGTGTGATTCCACCCTTCAAACGTATAGTTGCGTTGTACGTTCGAAGTTTTCCAAAGGAGACGACGACCGACGGACGATTTGACACTTGGACTCGAAGGTAAAGACATCAAGGTCAAAAAACAGAGATAGGAATCATGTACACAGATGCTTCTTATGAAGCATTCTAAAAATAACCGGTGACTTGAGGGGCGTTGAATAAACCCTACAGAATTTCTTGCCTGTCATTTGTGGAAATTGTCGAATGTCTTTGACATTTGACAATTTCCACAAATGGCAGGCTGAACAAAGCAATTCTTTCGAAATCACAGAATTGACTCATCCAAGTAACGAATCAATAGTAAAAAGTTGTGAAGACGTATTGTAGACAGCTTAGGCGCATCTTTGGTTCAGTGCGCACGAATGGGAAAAGTTTCCAAAGAAGTTTACCGCTTAGCTGTAATGATCGGCACATTAGGGTCTGCATGGTATATGCTGAATTTTCCTATCATGCAAAATGTTAAATGACTGTCCTCGTGCTGTCTTGAGTGTGCTATTAATCGGCGAGGCCTACGCGAACCACCTCTGATGTTATGAAAGACCTCGATATGAACGGCTTGATGTAAGTGCTGTACGTGGTTCCGATGCCAGAAGATTAGTGAGGATAAGATGCTGAGGCAATTTCATGAAAGAGCTTCCTTAAACTTGAGAGGCTATTTCGTGATTACTTGAACGTTAATACGATCGATTAAGGCTAACGCATTTTGTGCTTACTTTCAGCAACACTTTTAGTTTATAAAATTAATTCTTCATGGCTATCTCAAATACATTGTTATGACACTACAGACAAAACAAATAAGCATGGGTAGTTGAGATATGACTTTAGTTAGCCTTTGTTAGCGAAATGTCATTGGTCGTGTAAATCAGCTGCTAATGCAAAAAGACTGCACTTATATTTAATGTCATAAACGGTAGTTTTTTCAGAGACGAATAAATTGTGGTATACAAATTATTAAATTTCTATTAAACTTGAAAATTTTTAAAAAGCCTTTTATATTTGCAGTGTATTTATGCAAGCGCGACATTCATTTTTATTTAATACAGATGATACCTGTTTATTTCAAAGGTTGTAATTCATTTAAGGATATGGATGTGCACATGAGGCATAGGTGTCACTCTTTCTAGTAGTTGTTATATATTAAATTTAGTTAAGTACCTCTATTTTTGTCTATCGCATCCACCACTGCGTTGAAGACCCGCAAAGTAATATTGAATTAACATATTATGAAAATGCATATAACATCCAACACTGACTTCTTAATAGCTAACGCAAACAACCAAGAACCTTGTCAAACTTTGGTTTGACGCCCCCTCGCAGTCTATATGAAGACGAAGTTATTTATAAATATATATATATTATATATTCAAGATGCAATTTCGTTGGGCATGCAGATATTTCTTATGATACTGAAATCACTCTGCTATCAGTATACGCCTTCTTCTTTAGTCTGTTTGGTGATGAGAGCTGCTATCCTATCTCTCTCACTCAGCAGCTCAGTCACCAGAAATCGTATTTTTTCACTCACTTGGTTTAGACTACACAAGGAAAGGAACCGATTTTACTGCTGTTTATGGTCTTCGTTTTTTTGGATGGCTAGTGGGTCGTTAAACATTGTACAGTACATTATAAATCAAAAGAAGAAGCGGCGTTTAGGTATTGTATAATGGACTATATGGCTTGATCACATTTTCTTCTTTGGTAAAACAAAAGATAATGATTAGTATATTAAAATATTTATTACATCACTGGTAAACACCAACCATGACTGATAGGGCGGTAAGTCGTTGCACTTATTACAATGGCCAAGGAATCCGTTGCCTTCTGGAAGCCGACTAGCTCGGCTACTTTTTAAGCACTTCATCAGAGAAGCAAAAGTCACAAAAACATCATTCCTGTGTTCCTCTACTCCTGAATGAAAATGGGTGGTTAGAGGGAAGAGACGTTATTATAACGGCCGCCACGACTCTAACTGTTCGTGAAGGCGGTTCGCCATTTGTCGCAGAATGAAAGCCCATAACAGTAATACATGGCATCTTGTAGTAAGCGGAGAATATGAACTAAGGCCAAAAATCGCTTGAGGCTGCACTTTCTTTAACCCCGAACGCAGCTGCGCCATTAGCTGTAGCTGTACTTTTATTACTATCAGCAATACAAGGTCGCACTTGTGTGTCTTCTTCCCGCGACCTACCGACATACAGAGAACTTAGTCATTGTGAAACTGCACTTCCGTTAGTAAACCAATAAAACCTTCACGTTTATTTTCACGGGTGAGAATAAAGAAAACCCTCTTCGACGCCTACACAGGCGGCATAGCGACTAGCGTTATAAAAAAAAACCGTTGTAACTGGGTGACCTTCCAGAGTAAAATTGTTATGCTTCTCTTTGTGCAGGTCGACATTTATCGATGTACACATAATACCTAAACAAATTAGTAATCCGACTAATTCAATGACTATTATAATAAACTTCATTACCTGGCACTAATTTCTCCACAGAACCTTTCAGGAATAATCGCCAATTTTTCCGATATCTCTTTTTGTAATTAGAGACGTTACAATCTGCTAATACATCTGTTTATTCAAACATACAGTAGGGCGGGATTTCTAGGGATTATGGGGGGGGGGGGTGAGGACGACAATGTTCCGAGGAAGGCGATGGCATTGCCTCTCTGCACGGCGAGGGACAGCCGCCGAATTAGAGACTACTTCATACGTTAAGTTCAAGCACAGCAAAGTTGGAAACTAAGACACTTCACTATATTTAATTAAATGCTTGCTGACAAGACGAATAGCTATTGATTCTCTCGATTGATGCATAAAATATCACGAATTATCGATATTTCGCCATCATTGATAAGTCATGATTTTCTGCCGGTGGCAATCTCGGATATCAGTTCAACTGACCTTCGTGTCAGTGGCAATCTTGGATAAAGTGATGTTGATTCATCTTGTCCTTCAATCTGGCCTCAAAAACTGCCTATTATTGGCCTCAAAAACTGCATCGAAATTATCAGTACAAAACTACACAGTTATCCGATATTGTTGTACGAGTTCCGAAAGTTAGCAGTGCCGTGAAAACCTTTTGAAACGTCACCCGCGGGTACGACGACGACGACGTTTTGAGTCCAAGCACGTGTGAAGTATGGTTGAAGAGAAACACATTGAGTTCTGGTGGTGGGATATTCGGAGACTTATCCACTTTGAGCTTCTTAAACAACAACGGAAGATAACCACGGCCTTGTGCTATGCCCACCTCGATCGAGTTCAAGAAAAAGTGGCCAAAAATCGTCCACAGGAGGAAAGTGGTGTTTTACCAGAACAACGCTCGTCGTCATGTGAGTTTGACCGATTTAAAAAAATCGTGACTTCTGCTGGGAACTCTTTGAGCATCTTCCGTATTCCTCGACCTTGCCCTTTCTGAGTACCACTTGTTCAGATCGATGACGAACTATTTAGGTAGAAAAAAAATTCAACTCTTTGAGTGAGGTCGAAAAAGAGGTCACTTCGTTTTTGCTTACAAAAAAGAGAAATTCTTCAAATCTGACACAACGGTCCTGATCAAGCGTTTTTTTTTTAGAACTGATCAAACGTTGCCACGACCATCGCGAGCGATGGAAACAACTTAATCTATTAACGTAAGACGTAATTATTCCCCTGTGCACGCTGCAATTTAGAGGTTAAAAATCCGCACAACCTTCCCAACAACCTAATATTTCCCCTGGCCGTAAGAGTTTGTCTTCTGTCTGTACACAACTGTCCGCAACTTCTCACGGTTCATTATATCGTAGATACTTTTGTTTGATAGCTAAACACGATGGCGCAAGTCTTCGGTTTTTGGTTCCTGTCTAATTAGAGCCTCATTGTCTCCCATCTTCCGGCCCTACCGAACGCCGATCGGCTACTGTTTCCGGAGCCAGTCCAGACGAATAGAGGTAAACACCTTATAGTATTCTTCATAATGTTTTTTGCATATTTTGACTCAGACAGCTAATATGATACACTATATATACTATATGCCACCTTATGATTTTTATCACTAAGCTCATTCTTGAGCATATAAATACCGCTCGGGTGTTTTCTTGGCAATTTTGGGCCAGCTTCCAGATTTGTTTGTTTTGCTTATCTCTAAGTCTTGAGTGGTATCCGTGCATTATGGCCAAGTGCCAATGGCGCTATACAATTCCTACAGCTGGCCCCCCAACCCTTTTCCATCTGACTTTGTTCGGCACTTATCTGTATGGCATTACTACGGGATAACTCGGGAGGAAAAATCACATCTCCCTTGGGATTTGGATGAGAGGATTTACACCTGTGACCTGGGACATACCCCACTGCCTGGTCTATTTATCTAGCCATATCCCCATAGAAATACCATAGGAACTATGGGGATCTGAAAATAGCCCCGTGGCCAAATAATGCTCCGCCACCAGTGTATAGTATAAAAGCAGCGTAACTAATAGCATTGGATACACTGAATAGATAACTCGTCGTTACTACCGCGCCAAAATGCCTCCAACCATCCCTCCGTGATGGTCTAGACGGTGACGTCTTGGGCATTGGGTTACAGCTTGGATGAGAACCGGATAACACGGGTTCAAATTCTAACGTGGCCTACGAGCGGCATGGATTATTCGTTTCGACATTTCTCGTGATCATGCCGTACGACGATGAGTGCTAAGAAGTGTTTGATGAAAGAAGGGCAGGCCTCCGGTGGGTATCCCCAGACCTTTGAGCCAATGGATTGACGAAATGACGCCATAGCACTAAGGTAAGAGAGCAGCTGTGTACAGCTGTTCTTACCGCAGCGAGTGCTTCTTGAATATCAAGGACTGGCAACTATACAAGTGCATTCGAGAAAATTCAAGTGAATTCCCGGCTATAAAATTCATGAATACCACCTGCTTGTGACATAGGCACGCTCTCTCAATGATTATTAACACCCTAACACCCCAGGCCCCCTCCGATCACACAGGAACTGATTTGTATGGAAATATCCCAGAAATGGCGGTCTTTCTAAGACCACAACAGAATTTGAACGTGCGACCCGAGGCATATCATATCACTGGCTTATTATAGTCATCCATATATATATATATATATATATATATATAATACGTCACACGTATTATGAGAAACGAATGTACAGCGCAAAGTTTTGGTTTATTAACTGCTAATTATTGGTCTGCTAATGAACCAAACCTTTGTATTGTAGTATATATTCGTTTCTCATAAGATGTGCCAATGTATTATATATAATATATCACTTGAATTAGCTCATCATATAAATGTTCGTTGTTAGTTCTCCACCTGTTATATATTCTGTAAAATTACAAGGAACCACGACTCAGTCAGATTATCGGAGGTATGAAAAATAAACGTATGTGTTATATAGAGCGATGTGTATGAGAGAAATGTAACGAGTTACACGGGGAGTGATTATTACCTTGGGGTGCAGAAGTGCCTTTGTATGTGATGGTGGTATCGCCGGCATAGTTGATGGCGCCACCGTTGGCGGCTATTCCGAAATCGCTGGTAACGCATATAGAAGGCCAACGGTGTGACGCGCAAGCCCTGTGCCACACCTAGTTTAACTCTAGTCTTTTCCGAGGGGACTCCATCGATCTCAACGAATTGTTGTCTGTCTGTGAGGTATGAGGACAACGGGTCGAGGGCTGCGGAGACGAAACCGAGACTGGGGAGCTTGACAAGCAGGATGCTTCGGCAAACGCTGTCGAATGCACGCTTGAGATCGATGAGAAGAGCTGCACAAAAGAGATCACGGTCCGGGTCGTGGCAAGCTGCCTCAACGAGTTTCAAGATCGCGTGCCGAACTGATTGTGGCTGAGTAGGCCGTTATCTTCGAGGTACTTAGTCATCTGAACTATAGGAGCTTCCCAACAATTTTGTTGAGCGTGGGATGGACGGCGATAGCGCGATACAGGGCTGAGTCTTCTGTTGAGACGGTTGTATGAATTGGGACCCGTGCCACCTTGAGGCCGCGTGGGTAGATGTATTTCGCGATTATGACGTTGATGACGTGCGTCAGTGTGCCGGTGCTCCCTTCGTGCAAGGTCAGATGCTAGCCCTTTTCAAGGGCGCCCACAGAGCTCTCCCGGGTGCAACCCGGCCGGTCTACAGCACACCCCCGAGGTACTTACGCTGACATCCCCCGGCGGCAGCTCGGTATCCTCCCACTGAGCGTTTTTCTCGAGTGTCAGGGCTCGCATTACGGACGTCTGCACAGCCTTCACCAATGTCGATGTCCAGGCCGAACCTGAGCACCCTCGGTGTCACTTCTCCCCGCCGCGCTCGGCCACCTTCAATAGACCGCCTCCCCCTCGATGTTCCTCAGCTACCGGTCCCACCCGGTCGCCCTAGAGCCTGAACGCCCTCCTTTATTTCAACTGCTGCTGAAGGGGCCATTCCGCTGCGTCAATTGCAAGGGTCCGCATCGCCTGGGCTCGCTGGCGTGGCCTCGGTCGGCTTACTTGCACGAGCGTCAGCGGCTCATCACAGAAGCCAGGCTTTTTAAGCAGATAAAGATCACCTCGCCCCTTGCGTCCATCTAGCTACTTGAGCCCCGGAGTCCACCTAGTCGTCTGCCAGTTCGTAGGCATCAGCGGTCTAATGTATCACGTTCCCATCCGATGTTGCTCTGGTTCCCACGGTCCTGTTGCCCACCCGAGGCAAAGCGCCTCTCGCCGAACACCTATATTGTGTCCCCGCGGCCCTGCGATCTCTCACTGAGTGTTGGCTCCTCCAGCTCTTCCACCTCTTGGCTGTGCTCAAGCCCTGCTCTTCCTCATGAACCCAGCTCCCGTCACTTTCCAAAGAGGCACTTTTTCCTCTGGTTACCCCAACGCGCGTCAGTGTACGCATTGTGGAGACAAATTCGTTTGGCGCGGCCTTAGTAAGCACATAATGGTGAAGGCACTCGGAGGTTCCTTCAGTGCCACAACTAGGTCCGCTCGAGCTGCGACTGCCAGAGGCTATGCGCAACGCCCGCGTATTCAATATTCTTTCAAAGGCCGCAGGGCCCCTGTCGCTGTGACGTCACGGACGTCCTCCACGATGTCCGCACCAACAACGACGTGCCCTCCTGGGTGGTCTTGCATATGACGAACAAAACAAACACCACTCGCTGCATCTCGGCTGCGGAAACCCGGCGGCTTTCCGCTCTGGGGCCGGAGGTCACCGACGTCCCCGCGGGCCTTGCACTTTGGGCCGTTGCTTCTTTATTTCCATGTTCCTCTGTTGGCCCCGATGACCTTGTTGCGTTCCTCTGGCCCGATTCCGGCTGTGGAACATGGCGGGTGATCCGGCGACCGTCGCCTCTGACGCCCAGCAAGTACTTGACAATTCAGGCCCAGCGACCCTGCCCTCAACCCCGCGAAGTGCAAGGTCTTGTGCTTGGATACCCAACCCGATCTCCGACGCGTGCTCCCTGCGCGCCCCGCCCAGGGTGCGCCTCGCCCTGTGCCCCTTACTTGAGTTTATCGGCACCTTTCTCACGGGAAAGGCCATCCGGCTCCTCCTCCACCGCTAGTTCAAGAGGAGCCCGGTGATGCTCGACCGATGACTTCTGCTTGAAACTCACCAGGGTTTGTCCTCCTTCTGGGTGACGCGCATGAAGCACGTGCTCAGGACCAGCCCGGTCGGCATCGAGACTGCGCCCCTCCACGCCTACGACGACATAGTCCAGGACGCCCTTACGACTTTCCTCAACCTCCAGTTGCCCGAGGGCGGCGTAGCAGGTTACCCCGCCAGTCTGCCTCGGAGGCCTCAGCCTCCCCAGTGTACACCGCTTAGTTGGCGTTGTCTATGATGCCTCGATCACGCCGGTCACTGACTTCGTCTCGACGCTTCCCCTCCAATGTTCTCCATTAGGGTGCCCCTGATTAGGCGGGCACCCGCACCCAGGTCCGACCGGACAAGCAACACAGGAAGCGGATGTGGTCTGATGTCCTCTACCTCTCTTACTCTAGGAGCAGCAGGACTTCCGTCTGGCCTCCGCGCCACACGTAGCCAACAGGACTCGCCTCCGCGCGGTCCACCGGGTAGATGCAGGGGCGTGACTCCACGTGCTGTGCTCCTCATAGCTTGGAAGTGCCCTCGACGCTCCCTCTCTCTCCAGTGCTACGTGGGCCTCCGCTCCGGGGCCCCTGTGGTGGCGGTCCACAGCTACAGCCGCTGCGGGACACTTGTCGCGGCGCATGGCCACTATCATGCGAGCGCAGCGCCGCTCGCCAGCCTGCAGGCGACTCACCTCTTTCCTTCTCTTACCCTCGAAAACTTAAGCGGCTGCGTCCTCCTCACTGTCAATCTCCTCGAAGGAATCTGCCACAGTCCTGTGTGGCACACCGGGAGCAGACAGGGTCCTTCCTTCTGCAGCGCCTTTCCCTCGCTGTGCAAAAAGAAAATGGTCATCGGCTTCCTGAGATGGGCCTTACAATGAACAAAATCTATACATTATTGAAAAATAAATGACTTAAGCAATACTGAAAAACAGAGAAATCATAACAGAGCCCCAAACGAGATTATAAATTTAAATGCACGGGCAATAAGTCCGTGAGAATAACAAGGGCAGACGAAAAAAATTGTCTTGAACGATTTGACACCTAAAAATAGCGAGTCGTTCTGGTATCTTAAATATGAAATATTAGGCAGCAGATCCCACATCTATTAATTAATGTATTTCAAAATGGATTGTAAATATAATTGAAATCGGGAATGATACGGTAAAAACAATCAACTAATCATGAGAATATTAGGGAAACATATATGTACCTATTTGCATGGTAGGATATCCCAAGATTGAGACAAACGATGAAACGGTTTAACCAGACATGTTCAGAACACAAAAAACTGAACTTAGCTTCGGAATCGGTATTTTCCTAGAGCACTTTAAGAATTTAATATTGTTTTATGTAAGTTTAGTGACGACTATATTATATCGGTTTACATTATTATTATTATTCAAAACTTTCTATAGCATTAGTTCACACATTAGTTGTTCTCAAAGTTTAATGATCAACCTCTGCTTTTGCATATAAACCGATCTGTTGATCTTCGCCCTAATTGGATTCCGTGTTTGCACAGTTGTCAAAGGCTTAAGTAAATTAATCTGCGTCAAGCCAATTTGAAATAGTAAACTTAAGACACGGAGCTGATTGCCTACAAACAACAAGGACCACTTCAAAACCAACAAATCATCTACGCAACCACAGACCATACGCAGAGCGAAACTAGATTTATCGTCAGAATTTGAATTGAATTATCTTTCCTCCACCTACTAACGGACAGTGGCAGGCAAATTAGACCTTAACAACATTTCACAACTTTTACTTATACACTACACATATTTAACCGCACTAGTAATTCAAATAATATATTGTTATCACATAATGTATAGTATTGTATTGAATAGAGTACGCTACTTTTTAACAATGTTTCGATAAGTGTACAAATGCACACAACGACATCTGATTCGCTGGAATAATCTTCACATGAATGGTTTGCCCTGGAAGCCCTTAATTAATAATTTATTCAATGAAAACAATGGCTACGACCTAAATCACGCAGCACGCATTTGTGTATTGTTATGCCAAGTAAAAGTGAAGCGTATGGTGATTACCTGAAGTATTTCTAAAAGGAGAGAGAAAATTCATTGTTTTCGTTGGAGAAGATGGGTGTGTCTGTCGGTGCGGTGCGGTCATACAGGGCCGCGGCCGAGGACGCTGACGGACCAACGACGCAACCACACTTCGAACGACGACAACTGTAGAGCTATAGTCGGCTTAATCAATTCATATAACGACCACTAGTTATCCGCACCCGGACCTACCGTGACTGGTTACATTGATTCCCGATTCTCCATACTATTTCCACGTCCTCTAGCCTTTTACAACGAACAACACTTATATGGTGGTGGATTTTTACCTAATCGCATTTTCTCGAGCATTTCCTTTGCGGTCACCCGTGACGATGCTAAAAATTGATTGAGCGGATGACCCGTATATGTAAACCGACTACACGAGATTGTACATATAGTCGAAAACTGCAGATTGTTCTGTATTTTTTATTTCTACTGGAAGAATAGAGGAAATAATTGAAAAGCTGTATTCTAGTTTGCATATTCATATAGCGATAATTGGGAGTGGGGGATCGGCTTGACAGAAGCACCCATAGAAAATGATAGGAACGAATGAGATCGAAGCAATGCCAAGCGTGCCGACTCTGGGGAAGACATACACTCTCAGCACAGGATGGTTTTATTAGGCAGAGGCGTTTTGTCCTCCATGTCAACCCTGCACTGGATCGGCCCACTTTCATGGAGATTGGAACGTCTCCGGTGGTGACCGTGCGTTTGAACAAAATGTCCTCCTAAAAAAAAAAAAGAAACGAATGAGAGCAGCGGGATAGGGTGAAGTGAATCGTAGAAGGACTCTATGAGAATTGGTAGACCGTACTATTTGGCTGGTGGTTCTGACGCTTGAGTAGAATGGAACACAATGACAATACGAATGTTTAACGAAATCGTGAGAGAATACTTAGCAAGCCACTGGACGAGATGAGTTGTCCGAGTCGTTGCCTTGAAAGAGTCATACCCAATGAGATCACCTCGCTAACACCAAAGAACACATCATATATCAAAATCATTTGTAAGAAGCTCCATGGGGAAGCTTTTTAGGGAAGCCAGTTGCACCTCCTGTCTTTGTATTTATTAGCATGCTCTCATCAGCATGTTTTTCATATTTAGGTAGATATTTATATTTTCACTAGTAAGTATGAAAATTAGAATCTATATACTTCTTTAAACATGTTCTTTCTGTTATTTTGCATGTTTCGTTTCTCAAAACCAAAGTTGTGCAATGTCAGCAATGATAAGTAACGCGGGATCCTTCTTAGACATTCATCGTTCTAAGCAAAAACAAGCAGAATACTAAGTCCAGCTGATCCAGCTGCGGGTGCAAAGTGGTTTGTAATGGATCTAACATCTGTACTAACTCACATAATTTTACAAAATATGAGATGGTACACACTTAATTGATCATAATTTATCACGTATTCATGTGTTCAAAGGGGTCATATGACCTTTTTCAACCCCGCAACACGGCATACAATAATACGTTGAATTCGCAGTACACGTAGCCAGCATTGTCAACACAATTCCAATCAAGTACACATTATAAGAGAGTCAGTTCCCGCACATGTGTGTGCTTACTGAACACTGTGTCACTGTGTGAAATTTGTATGCTTCGATTTGGTCTTCTACAATGTGTGTATGTCTTATGTCACGTAACATTCAACTTGTTCAGCTGGGTAGTCCGCTTTCACAGTTTCCGCATGAATTGAAATCGATACACTGCAGGTACTTGAACCTGCCTGCCTAATACGCGTGAGGAAACTACATTTTTATTGCTACTGGTCTGCCCATTGGCTGTTCAAGCAAGAGGCAACGCATGGCTGAGTATAGTCATTACGTTTTCCAGCGTACGGCTTTGTTAAGGTACTCGATCATGAGTAGTTTCGGGGCGCGCTTAAAATTTGCCTAGGTCAGCTGTTGACGCCTTGCCAGCAGGCGAAGATCGAAATGAGCTATTTTAAGAGATTTCGCCTACTTTCACGTCCATTGGATATTGGAGTTATATATATATATATATATATATATATATATATAAATGTAAACATTACCTCGTGTTTGATTAACTTTTCCTGCATAACACAAATATTTAGGTATATGTGTGATATTAGATAACACGCTTAGAATTATTTACGAAATAAAATCAATATATTGCAGATATCTAGATGAATAATGTTTTTTTTCAAAGTTTTTTTCCATCATTCCTTAATATATAATAATAAGTATCTTTTAATAACAGAGGAAAAGATATTTAGTAAGTGCCAATCTTTACCAATGAGATGTCGTTTTACACCAGACTCAATTTCTCCTCTTTTAACAAAAAAAATGGGAGAATCATATCCTAACTTCCATATTTACTACAGATCCTATGAGGACGGCATTAGCGGTCACTCCTGTCCACAAGAAGGGATTAAATCCGATGTTAATAACTATCGGCCAGTGGCCCAGTCCTCTATAGCGTGTATTATATTTGAGAGATTGCTTGTGTGTTTAGTTTTTTAACAACTCAGGGGTTACTTGATGAATATGGTTTTACAAAGGCGAAATTCACCGCCACTCAGCTGGCTGATATGGTTCAAGATTGAACCTCTCACATAAACAACAAACAAATGTTCGACTGCATATATTTCTATTTTTCTAAGGCGTTTGATAGAGTAAATCATTTCTCACTTTTAGCAAAAATAAAAAAAACTAAGTGACTACCTGTATAACCGCTCATTTTACGTACGTGTAAAAACCAGCTGTGCTTGCCCCTCTATGGTGCCTCAAGGCAGCTATTTGGGGCCCATTTTATTTTGTATCTACATCTTATGACGACATTAAAACGTACAATACCTCAGTGTATAACCCATAAACTTTACGCGGATAATCTGAAGCCTTATACCCGTCGAAAACCGAATGCGAAAGACGTGGTCTACAAAACGCCGTTGATGAGACCTCAAGGTGGGGCTCTAGTAACATGGTTATATCCGTCCCTATCTCACCTGAATGAACAATCCATACCAATTGTGAAGTGTATAAACCACCTGGGCGTCATGGTCTCAACGGACTTGGATTTTAGCCTGCACACTGCACAAGTCATTCAGTCCGCAACGTGAATTTGTAACACACTTTTTCGCTGTATTATCGTGAAAAACCCGGAATTTTATACGCAGCTTTCTAAGTGCATTGTTATGCCCAAATTTACATACTGCTGTGAAATCTAGCGACCATATCCTAAAAAACATTTAGACGCTATGGAGCGAGTTCAGTCAAAGTGCCTAACACGCGTGTCTCTTAGATTTAGCATCGACCGGTCGAGTCTTAGCTTACCCTCTATTAAAGACTTACATAAAAACGCAGATACGCGATTTTACAAAAGGCTTCTATCCTCAAACACGTATTATTATATAAATAGCTTAACGTCGGACAAAATGATCTGCGGAGTAGACAAACTGGCTCACACAGTACAAATTACCACAACCGCAAGAATCGACAATATGTTTTCATTTCGGGCCACAAGAATGTTTATACAATACACTAAAAAAATTTGTAAACCAAATTGTACCCCCCCCCGTAAATAAAGGTGCTTTTGAATTGAAATGAATTCGATTCAATAATTAAAAACTTGGCGCAAGAGGTCAAGTACCTTGAAAACGGGCCGACAATAGGATGTATGTACTAGAAAAGTGAAATGAATTGGAGAAAAATCTGTCGCCTGCTACGGAGATGGTGATATTTTGCTGTTGAGAATTTGCGGCAAAGTCTTCCAATAAACTGCCCTTTAAGCTGACCCAACTTTTGATGGCCCAATGTCCATTATGATCAGTTTTATTGATACTCCTGCTAATACACGAGACCGAGACTACTCATGGTACAGCCCACAACTGTTCGCCCGGCTGCCGTTTTGGCCATGGAGGCTGAGTTTATAAACTGTCATGGCTTTTTCAAGCGGGAGCCTCTGGAATGTCAAGACGAGCAGGAACGTTTTGTCTGTCTTCTAGGTTTGAATTAATCACCGAAGCTCTGAGCTACCCTCTGCACACGGGTAGGCAATCACACAAATCCAAGACGGGGAAAGTCACTCCACCAGCAACAACAGCTGATGCAGGCCAAGGTGACGATGTAATTGTTATCGCAATGTCACAATGGCCAACTACACCCTGAAAAACTAAGCAATTTTCTGGGCTCTCTGCTGAACAGGTGTATCTCAGAGTTTCCGCATGCAGCCCTAGCACCGCTATTGTTAAATCCCTAGTTCCATACTTGCATACAACGGGGAAGGCAGAGATGATCAACAAACGAAACCCAGCCGTATTGGTGGACGAAGCAGCCACAACAATCGTAAAAATGATCAACGGGTCTTAATTCGTCGAACAGAAACGACAATGGAGAGCAGGGTCTCCCCTGCAAGAGGGATGCTAACATCAATGATACCACTGTGGCCGCCCCGCCCCCTCTCGGACCCGTTGAGGATGTTCAACAACGCCACAGCCATTCTCGGTATCGAAGAGCAGGGTCCAAACGCTCGCAATGAAACGACTGCTTGTGCCTCATGTCAGAAATGCGAGGTCAATTAAATACCGGGGGAGGGGGGCTATTCAATTGACCACGCATTTGGGTACTCGATTTCTATATCAAAATTACCTTACCCATCAGCTGCGAATGTCTACCCAGTTCAATATGATTAACTGTCCCGTTTTCGGGTCACCGCCGAGTTTGGAGTCAGGTGCAGCCGTCTTCGTCTCTAACAATGAATAACCCAAACAGAGTTGTGTCTCCTGTCAAGGAGTAAGGACGTACGTGACAGTATCTTGCTTGCCGCAGGTAGTCGGCCTCTAGCCTACTCGGTGCTCTACGATCGCCCCCGGAGGAATGAGTCTAAGTTACTTAGACGTTTACAAGCGCTCCACAACCGCCTAGCGTGCACCCCACTACACCACATCGGGTGTCCGACAAGAATTACCGACGAGGATCGCCTGGCTTTCTCCACAACGTCCCCTCCTTCTTCAGTTTCGGCCATTAACATGCTACAGCGAATCGTATACAATCGCTAGCGAAACCAGGTGCGATAGAATCCATCTTTCATATGCCAGTCTAAGAAATATCAACATTCCGTGCATCACCGATTTATGGCTAAATGAATTAACTACTGATGCTGGCTCACCAGGGGCTGTTCCTCCTTCGGTCCTGTTTCTCGGCGGCACGCATCCAGCACTTGCTTAGGACATGCCCGGCCGGCACTGAGGCTTCAGCCCTTCACGAGTATGACGACTTGGTGTTGGACGCCCTGACCACGATCCTGAACCTCCAGCTCCCTCCGGAAGCGGCGTCGCAGGCTACCCTTCCAGTTCGCTTCGGTGGCCTCGGCATCCTCAGTGCACGCCGCTTGGCTGACGTTTGCTACGCCGCGTCGCTTACGGCGGTTGCCGACATGGTCGCTACAGTCCTCCCCCCCGAAGCGCTCGCCCACTTCTCCGCTTCCCAGGAAGCAGCCCTTGACCAGACGGGCGTCCGCGCTCGGGTCCCTCCGGACAAACAGAGCAAGCAGCGGGCATGGTCCGATGCCCTGCACCAGGAGCTGCGGGACTCCCTCCTGGCCTCTGCGCCACACGTTGCTGACCAAGCTCGCCTCCGGGCTGTCGACAGGCCTGGTGCGGGGGCGTGGCTCCACGCGCTGCCCTCCTCGTCCCTTGGTACTGCTCTGGACGATCGCTCCCTCCGCTTCTGTGTGGGCCTTCGCCTCGGGGCCCCTGTAGTTGCGTCCCACAGCTGCGAGCGTTGCGGGGACCCCGTCGCAACGAATGGCCATCACGGTTTCTCGTGCGAACGCAGCGCCGGTCGCCATCCGCGACACACGATGCTTAATGACACGCTCGTGAGGGCCCTCCACTCCGCCGGTATTCCTTGCACAAGGGAGCCACAGGGCCTCGACACCTCTGACGGGCGCCGCCCTGACGGCCTCACCCTTATCCCCTTCCATCGAGGCCAGCACCTGGTTTGGGACGGCACTGTGGTTGACACTCTAGCACCTTCTTATGTCAACCACTGTGCAACCATCCCCGGTTACGCAGTAGCGCGTGCGGAACGGGCAAGCTAGGGAAGTACGCTGCACTCCAAGCAACCCACCTGTTTTCCCCCCTTGCCTTTGAGACTTTGGGCGGGCACGGCCCTCTCACTGCGAACTTCCTCGAGGGGGTCTACCATAGGTTGATCCGCGCCACCGGGGACAAGCGCGCTGGCTCTTTCCTCCTGCAGCGCCTGTCCCTCGCTGTGCAGAGAGGCAATGCCATCGCCTTCATCGGGACATTGTCGTCCTCACCCCCCCCCCCCACCCCCATAATCCCTAGAAATTCCGAACTACTGTATGTTTGAATAAACTATATACTACTGATGCTGAAATCTCAAATTCAAATCAGTTTAGAGTTTTCTTGAAAAGCAGGAGCAGCCGAGAAGGCGGTGTGCTCCTGCTGGTTGGCAGGTACAAAGTCTTATATTACACTATTATATTAAAGTCTATAAGTCTAATAACTCTAAATCAAGACAACTGAGGTGCTGTATCTTGATATGTCCAGGAGGACCCCACCAGGTACGGTTGGCAGCGGCATACTTCTCGGAAACGGATGGGACCCAGCAAAACCTAACCGCAATGATCTGCTTCACCACGAATCCATAGGAATTGTGTGAAGTCGACTACCAAATTGCCCTTAGGTATGCTGGAGACAGTGAAATGTACGTCCGGAGATACCTATGCTGAAATCCACTCGACTCGATGTCGACTTCAATAGAGAAATGGTTTGTGGACCTCTGCTTGTTGAATGGCCTGAGCCAACTGGTGTATGAGGTTACAAAATCAACGAGCGCGTCTCCCTTAGATCTGGTTCTGTAAATCCATGACCATATGAATATATATGATGTTTAAGTGGTGACCACCCCAGTACGGCCTGATCGCCTGGGCATAATGTTTAGTCCGAACTTAGCACAAGGTAAATAGTCCACTCCGACAGACTATATTTTGGAAAAGCTGACTCGTAGAATTATTACTTATAATGAATTTATGCTCTCCCTCGTTGAAATACATGTATCATCAAAATTTGCTAAAAAGAAGAAGCCTATTTAGAAATATATCTACGGCCGTCAAACGTGGGCATTGTGGACGATACCGATCTCTCTGAGGAGACCGTGATTAAGGAAATAGCAGAAATTAAATCGAAGGGAAGCGATAACCCTGGACGTCTGCCATCATCTCCCTTAAGCGTCGTGTAGTCAGTGTAATGGTCCTCTTAAAGCGATGCTTCTCCCGCGTCTAGGGCGTCCCCTTCAAACGATGCCGTTTACTCACTTGGTCTTCGCTTCGCCTGACGCCTTTACGGTGATAGAAACCTCGCAAGTTTGTTGTCTTCCTGCCATCAAATGTAAGTATCTCGCATCTATCCCCGGCTTCAGCTGCGATTGGTTACGAATTACAGTAACCGCTTGTGGATCACGGGAGTTGCGTCATAATGGTCTGCACATCTGATAAAATATTCGCGCCTTTTCTTACAGTTCCAGCTGAATAATGTCTTTGCCAAATACCTAGCCAGTCCTTTGTGAGACAGGTCGAACCACGAACGAGTTGGTTGACAGTTGGCGCAACGACGTGCCAGGTCGATGACTCTAGCAATCGTAGCTGTGCGTATTATTTGAAGCAAATACCGGACTGTGAGTAACTGTGCTTTTTTTTATTTTATTTTATTTTTTTGAGATCTGCCGGAAACATTTAACATACTACATCAGCGGATCTATTCTTCGTTGGGTGACTTTAGCACATCACATAAGCATAACATATATTATATACACCTCACATGTTTCTGCATGCATCATTCCTTAACTGTGCTAACGGACATGTTAATATATGGTCATATTTGTGTGTGTATGGATTCAGGCTCAGCGTACAGACCTAGCTTAAAATGAATGATTAAAGTATTCCATTGTAAGTATCCCGTACATAAGTATTTTTAGATATTTAGCTTCGCAATAGCTTTCGACTTCCGCGAGGATATATGCAATGAGAAACCAAACAGTACATTGTACGAATATAACCCTATACAATGGACTGACGGGGATCCGCAGGTGGATTCCAGAATAGTTGACAGCGGTGTGTGGACGACGTGTAATTCTCCATAATAGAGATAACTATTATACAGCGAGAAGCATTAATGAGACAAAAAAAATTTAAATGATCCCTTTTTTCGGTCAAAAGTAGAGAGCGGGATAATTGCGGCTGGTTCATGTAGTAACCAAAATCGGATTCATCTTAAGGGGGCAAATGTGCCAACTGCAATGCTCTGACGGGTCATTCGGGGAATCTCCTGATCACTCCAATGGAATGACTTGAGCAGGTATCAGGAAACAACCTCGATAGGTTGGGTGAACAATACATAGAACTGCATAATATAATTTCAAATTAATATTTTGACAAGTGTTTACATTTTACACAGTGAAGTAACTTAACTGGAAGATACTGAATTCAATTTCTAATACAAACGTAATCTGAGAACTTAAATTTGCAATAACTGATTTCAGGAACAAACAAGCCTTATCTACGTTTAATGTTCGATATCTAAAATATCTTCGGGCTGGCTCCATATATATATATATATATATTTGTATATATATATATATATTTGTATATATATATATATATATTTATATTTATAAATGCTACTGGCATAGCATAAATACAATGTAGAAAAAACATATATATAAGCAATAGTAGTCTATTTAGGTTTAAATTTATGAGCCTACGTTTACTCGTACGTGTAAACGGTGGCCCTAAGAGAACGAACGCAAAAAATAATAAACTGGATTCAAATGAACATTCGCACGATATACTCCACATGTCCGAGTTGGCTATTTTAGTCACGTCCGTGATCGAAAGGAATAGTCAGGTGGAAAATATATAAAAGCTATGAACATCACAGTATAAACGATGCAGACTCCGAGCCACTCAGAACATCAAACTGACGCCTCTAAAGGACTCACTCGCAATGACGTCAAAAACTCCAACCTTATGACATTCGTCTTAACGTGTGTGGTCGCCGATTGCCGCAGAGGACCGACCCTCTGTTCTTACAGGACACGTCTCGACTTGGCTACCTAAATAGTCAGTTGGGTAATAGTGAAAAGTATTGAGGAGGTGACGAAAAATTGGTAACTGTAAATAGCCTAAAAGATGGTGCATAAGGTTCACAGGGAAATCCTCATGTTTACCATCATCAATGACCCGTTTTTTGGAAAATTAAGGGTATCAAGGTAACATTCGCGTTATCCTAGTTTTTGTTTGGGACGCCAGTAATATATTTGATCTAGAACAAGTGAGTATATAAGTTTCGGAACAGGTACCTTTTAGTAAAAAATAGGTTGAACGATTATAGTTTGATGTAGGGTATCAATTTATACATTACACTAACTCGGCCCTGCCGAGCATGTTTCTTCCCTGGCAAATTGATGAAGTCTCAAACTAGTTTCTCTGAGACTGTTCAATGTGACAGTTTATATCATGAACTGCTCTTCGAAGTCTACATTTCACGTTTACGGTGTTTCGCTTGGTTCGCAATTTCTATATTTCGGCAACTGTGGAGGGTACTGACAGTAGTCTTGCCGTTTGTCCGAAGTGCAGCTTCCGTGGTAAATTTGGACGGCTCCAGTTAAGGACAAACTCGGAAATCTCTGAAGGCAAAGTTGAAATTTTCAATGAAGCAGAAGCATTACCTGAGACCCTTTTGCAACTCACGTGTGCTTATTTGTAGCAGTCCACTCAGTGAACGGACGGCCGTTGTTCGTCGTGCTATGGATACTATTAGGCTGACTCTCAGGCAGTATTTAACGTCCACAGAATCTTCGTAAGATGGACCCGTGTGGACGGACGTTACGGACAATGTGCAACGGTGAGGATTGAACTTGTGCACCTACGTGTCCTCCAGTTGTAAGTCGCACACGAAAGCATCACGCCACCGGGCTCGACACATCGTGGACTCTGTATGAGTTATTTTGCTTGGTTGGACTTCCCTTATGTAAAGCGGTCGCTGAAGCGAGCTTCAGTCGGGGTGTTCAGTCTGGGTGTTTCAGCGATGTTCGAAGCTTTCGGCTCGGCTACGCCGCGTCGCTTACGGCGGTTGCCGACATGGTCGCTACAGTCCTCCCCCCCGAAGCGCTCGCCCACTTCTCCGCTTCCCAGGAAGCAGCCCTTGACCAGACGGGCGTCCGCGCTCGGGTCCCTCCGGACAAACAGAGCAAGCAGCGGGCATGGTCCGATGCCCTGCACCAGGAGCTGCGGGACTCCCTCCTGGCCTCTGCGCCACACGTTGCTGACCAAGCTCGCCTCCGGGCTGTCGACAGGCCTGGTGCGGGGGCGTGGCTCCACGCGCTGCCCTCCTCGTCCCTTGGTACTGCTCTGGACGATCGCTCCCTCCGCTTCTGTGTGGGCCTTCGCCTCGGGGCCCCTGTAGTTGCGTCCCACAGCTGCGAGCGTTGCGGGGACCCCGTCGCAACGAATGGCCATCACGGTTTCTCGTGCGAACGCAGCGCCGGTCGCCATCCGCGACACACGATGCTTAATGACACGCTCGTGAGGGCCCTCCACTCCGCCGGTATTCCTTGCACAAGGGAGCCACAGGGCCTCGACACCTCTGACGGGCGCCGCCCTGACGGCCTCACCCTTATCCCCTTCCATCGAGGCCAGCACCTGGTTTGGGACGGCACTGTGGTTGACACTCTAGCACCTTCTTATGTCAACCACTGTGCAACCATCCCCGGTTACGCAGTAGCGCGTGCGGAACGGGCAAGCTAGGGAAGTACGCTGCACTCCAAGCAACCCACCTGTTTTCCCCCCTTGCCTTTGAGACTTTGGGCGGGCACGGCCCTCTCACTGCGAACTTCCTCGAGGGGGTCTACCATAGGTTGATCCGCGCCACCGGGGACAAGCGCGCTGGCTCTTTCCTCCTGCAGCGCCTGTCCCTCGCTGTGCAGAGAGGCAATGCCATCGCCTTCATCGGGACATTGTCGTCCTCAACCCCCCCCATAATCCCTAGAAATTCCGAACTACTGTATGTTTGAATAAACTATATACTACTGATGCTGAAATCTCAAATTCAAATCAGTTTAGAGTTTTCTTGAAAAGCAGGAGCAGCCGAGAAGGCGGTGTGCTCCTGCTGGTTGGCAGGTACAAAGTCTTATATTACACTATTATATTAAAGTCTATAAGTCTAATAACTCTAAATCAAGACAACTGAGGTGCTGTATCTTGATATGTCCAGGAGGACCCCACCAGGTACGGTTGGCAGCGGCATACTTCTCGGAAACGGATGGGACCCAGCAAAACCTAACCGCAATGATCTGCTTCACCACGAATCCATAGGAATTGTGTGAAGTCGACTACCAAATTGCCCTTAGGTATGCTGGAGACAGTGAAATGTACGTCCGGAGATACCTATGCTGAAATCCACTCGACTCGATGTCGACTTCAATAGAGAAATGGTTTGTGGACCTCTGCTTGTTGAATGGCCTGAGCCAACTGGTGTATGAGGTTACAAAATCAACGAGCGCGTCTCCCTTAGATCTGGTTCTGTAAATCCATGACCATATGAATATATATGATGTTTAAGTGGTGACCACCCCAGTACGGCCTGATCGCCTGGGCATAATGTTTAGTCCGAACTTAGCACAAGGTAAATAGTCCACTCCGACAGACTATATTTTGGAAAAGCTGACTCGTAGAATTATTACTTATAATGAATTTATGCTCTCCCTCGTTGAAATACATGTATCATCAAAATTTGCTAAAAAGAAGAAGCCTATTTAGAAATATATCTACGGCCGTCAAACGTGGGCATTGTGGACGATACCGATCTCTCTGAGGAGACCGTGATTAAGGAAATAGCAGAAATTAAATCGAAGGGAAGCGATAACCCTGGACGTCTGCCATCATCTCCCTTAAGCGTCGTGTAGTCAGTGTAATGGTCCTCTTAAAGCGATGCTTCTCCCGCGTCTAGGGCGTCCCCTTCAAACGATGCCGTTTACTCACTTGGTCTTCGCTTCGCCTGACGCCTTTACGGTGATAGAAACCTCGCAAGTTTGTTGTCTTCCTGCCATCAAATGTAAGTATCTCGCATCTATCCCCGGCTTCAGCTGCGATTGGTTACGAATTACAGTAACCGCTTGTGGATCACGGGAGTTGCGTCATAATGGTCTGCACATCTGATAAAATATTCGCGCCTTTTCTTACAGTTCCAGCTGAATAATGTCTTTGCCAAATACCTAGCCAGTCCTTTGTGAGACAGGTCGAACCACGAACGAGTTGGTTGACAGTTGGCGCAACGACGTGCCAGGTCGATGACTCTAGCAATCGTAGCTGTGCGTATTATTTGAAGCAAATACCGGACTGTGAGTAACTGTGCTTTTTTTTATTTTATTTTATTTTTTTGAGATCTGCCGGAAACATTTAACATACTACATCAGCGGATCTATTCTTCGTTGGGTGACTTTAGCACATCACATAAGCATAACATATATTATATACACCTCACATGTTTCTGCATGCATCATTCCTTAACTGTGCTAACGGACATGTTAATATATGGTCATATTTGTGTGTGTATGGATTCAGGCTCAGCGTACAGACCTAGCTTAAAATGAATGATTAAAGTATTCCATTGTAAGTATCCCGTACATAAGTATTTTTAGATATTTAGCTTCGCAATAGCTTTCGACTTCCGCGAGGATATATGCAATGAGAAACCAAACAGTACATTGTACGAATATAACCCTATACAATGGACTGACGGGGATCCGCAGGTGGATTCCAGAATAGTTGACAGCGGTGTGTGGACGACGTGTAATTCTTCATAATAGAGATAACTATTATACAGCGAGAAGCATTAATGAGACAAAAAAAATTTAAATGATCCCTTTTTTCGGTCAAAAGTAGAGAGCGGGATAATTGCGGCTGGTTCATGTAGTAACCAAAATCGGATTCATCTTAAGGGGGCAAATGTGCCAACTGCAATGCTCTGACGGGTCATTCGGGGAATCTCCTGATCACTCCAATGGAATGACTTGAGCAGGTATCAGGAAACAACCTCGATAGGTTGGGTGAACAATACATAGAACTGCATAATATAATTTCAAATTAATATTTTGACAAGTGTTTACATTTTACACAGTGAAGTAACTTAACTGGAAGATACTGAATTCAATTTCTAATACAAACGTAATCTGAGAACTTAAATTTGCAATAACTGATTTCAGGAACAAACAAGCCTTATCTACGTTTAATGTTCGATATCTAAAATATCTTCGGGCTGGCTCCATATATATATATATATATATTTGTATATATATATATATATTTGTATATATATATATATATATTTATATTTATAAATGCTACTGGCATAGCATAAATACAATGTAGAAAAAACATATATATAAGCAATAGTAGTCTATTTAGGTTTAAATTTATGAGCCTACGTTTACTCGTACGTGTAAACGGTGGCCCTAAGAGAACGAACGCAAAAAATAATAAACTGGATTCAAATGAACATTCGCACGATATACTCCACATGTCCGAGTTGGCTATTTTAGTCACGTCCGTGATCGAAAGGAATAGTCAGGTGGAAAATATATAAAAGCTATGAACATCACAGTATAAACGATGCAGACTCCGAGCCACTCAGAACATCAAACTGACGCCTCTAAAGGACTCACTCGCAATGACGTCAAAAACTCCAACCTTATGACATTCGTCTTAACGTGTGTGGTCGCCGATTGCCGCAGAGGACCGACCCTCTGTTCTTACAGGACACGTCTCGACTTGGCTACCTAAATAGTCAGTTGGGTAATAGTGAAAAGTATTGAGGAGGTGACGAAAAATTGGTAACTGTAAATAGCCTAAAAGATGGTGCATAAGGTTCACAGGGAAATCCTCATGTTTACCATCATCAATGACCCGTTTTTTGGAAAATTAAGGGTATCAAGGTAACATTCGCGTTATCCTAGTTTTTGTTTGGGACGCCAGTAATATATTTGATCTAGAACAAGTGAGTATATAAGTTTCGGAACAGGTACCTTTTAGTAAAAAATAGGTTGAACGATTATAGTTTGATGTAGGGTATCAATTTATACATTACACTAACTCGGCCCTGCCGAGCATGTTTCTTCCCTGGCAAATTGATGAAGTCTCAAACTAGTTTCTCTGAGACTGTTCAATGTGACAGTTTATATCATGAACTGCTCTTCGAAGTCTACATTTCACGTTTACGGTGTTTCGCTTGGTTCGCAATTTCTATATTTCGGCAACTGTGGAGGGTACTGACAGTAGTCTTGCCGTTTGTCCGAAGTGCAGCTTCCGTGGTAAATTTGGACGGCTCCAGTTAAGGACAAACTCGGAAATCTCTGAAGGCAAAGTTGAAATTTTCAATGAAGCAGAAGCATTACCTGAGACCCTTTTGCAACTCACGTGTGCTTATTTGTAGCAGTCCACTCAGTGAACGGACGGCCGTTGTTCGTCGTGCTATGGATACTATTAGGCTGACTCTCAGGCAGTATTTAACGTCCACAGAATCTTCGTAAGATGGACCCGTGTGGACGGACGTTACGGACAATGTGCAACGGTGAGGATTGAACTTGTGCACCTACGTGTCCTCCAGTTGTAAGTCGCACACGAAAGCATCACGCCACCGGGCTCGACACATCGTGGACTCTGTATGAGTTATTTTGCTTGGTTGGACTTCCCTTATGTAAAGCGGTCGCTGAAGCGAGCTTCAGTCGGGGTGTTCAGTCTGGGTGT
Source organism: Stratiolaelaps scimitus (assembly GCA_019614645.1). Lineage (NCBI taxonomy): Eukaryota > Metazoa > Arthropoda > Arachnida > Mesostigmata > Laelapidae > Stratiolaelaps > Stratiolaelaps scimitus. The sequence continues at coordinate 568,865 of JABWDB010000067.1, read as the reverse complement.
TTCAGCGATGTTCGAAGCTTTCGGCTCGGCCATCTGCAGTTCGTGCATTAATACCTCCTGTAACGATTGGGAAGCGTAGTCGATGTCCATGCCGTTTTTGCTAGCAATGTGTTGAGCAGTGTTTCAGATACTGAAGGATATGTAAATCTACTCTACGCCGAACGTTAGGATCCACGTGCGTGGGCAAGCTTAGAAGTATGCATTGTCGTCAGACCATCATAAGGCTACATCGAGCAGGATAGATACTGAATGTTGGCTGAAAGTCAGCCCGAAAATCTTCAGATGCTGAAGGAGCATTCATCAGACACGTACCTAGAACACGTTCTCTCTAGTACGTCCACTTACATGGAATGTTGTTGCCAACATGCCATGCCTATTCTATATTAGAAGAACGCGTCGAATAAAGTTGCATTGAAAACCACCTCGACTTTGTGCTGTCATTGCTCATCTGAAATTAATTCCATATGTATACTGCTTAGTGGTCTATGGACAAACATGTAAATGAACGAGATATCACATTGTGAGATACGTGTCCAGCGAACTTAAGCAAAGGACGAGGGCTGCACTCAAATGAGGAACACAACTTGAATAGGGACCTTTCTGGTCAACAACAATCAGGTAGATGTGGCAAAAATGTGCATCTCGTTGGGACGCACAAGTTGAAACTTTGTAAAGAAAAAGCTGCATTTCCTTATTTCGACATGTATAACCAATGCTGTTGGCATTCCTAACCTAGGAGGTGGATTGCTTTTGACAGCGACTGACTCCTAATGGAAAAGATAAGAGGCACGTGTCATGTATCAAGGATTCGTGAACTTGTTATGACTAAGGGACGCCTGCCAAGAGAAAACAGGTCAAAAGGCATAGACCTTTCCGCTTATAAGGTTATAAGTTACGCAGTAGACGACAACTTAAAGCAAAACTGTATTTGCAGATTCCGTCATATGTGGAGAATCTTAAAAGAGCGTACGAGGATATTTTGAAGTGAGAGTAAACTAGCTAATACCGACAACAAGCATTTTAGTTTAATTTATCTACCATGTTTATGTCGAAGCATCTGTGGCAAGCATTGTGTGGGTGTAAATATCCTTGATTAATAATCAGTGGGTCCTAAACTAGCTGGCCACCTTAAAAGCACGAATACGTAAGTACATAATTAGTCAAAGGAAAGTATAATGGATGCACCAGCAATTCCGAAAGTGCTGACAGTAAAGGTAAATCTTTATTGGTTTATTAGAGGAAGTTGGCCTCTTCGAGTGAGAACATTTCGCACACTGCGCTTATGTGCGTCTCTTCTCACATATGCTTCAACAAGCGCTGGAGCATTTCCTTTTGAATTCCTGATACTCTTGGCACAAGCAAAGTTCTCATTGTTTTAAAATGCTCAATGACTGATCGCAGGGCACAGTCTCCTAATAGCAACGCTAATTATATAGGCCATGTTTTTGTTGTTCGACATCCTCTCCAGAACCTCGCGGATCTTCCTCTTGTACGAGTGAAAGCCACTTCTTCCGCTAATTCAAGTAAGCCATTGAATAAGGAACCGGCCAAACATTCTCGATAATATTTTTCTACATCTTTCATGTTGGGTTCAGCGGAACAGTGTCACCATCCATTTTTACCAAAAGCATTCCTTTTGTGGCTTGGACGTCTTGAGGCGTCACCAGGTTTTCCACCTGGTTTTAAAATACGACATATCCGGCAGAGTCCACGACCATGGTGCCTATGGGCTTATAGGCTACGGTGACTATCTACAGTTTGAAAGAGCAGACACTGAAGTCTAGACTGCTCTTCTTTGAAGGTCAAAATCGTGACGAAGGCCTCAGTGGTGAAGGGGGATTCTGAGGAGGTCAAGTGATTTTGTAACTCTTTAAATAAACCAATAAAACCTTTACCTTTACACCCAAAAGAGGAGAAATTAAACATAGCCAAGGTATAGCCAGACTAGATGGCTGTCAATGCGGTACCCTTGGTATGCCAGTTGAGGACTTGCATTGTTCTCTTATGTACAAGCCATGACCACAGGCATTGCCCGTTACTTAAGCTAGCTGATATGAGAACTAACTTTGAGTGATTGAAATGCCATTGCAGCGATTACAGAAACGGTGGTGGCAAATAACTGTCACTTATCTTCATTCGAGGAGGTATTTCTCTTGAAGCGGCCTTCAAGAGAAATACCTCCTCGAGAAAATTGTCTCACTAAAAAGAATCAAGCGTGCATTTCTTTATAATAGAGGTCATAATATAGATCCTATACCTGTATTTTTTAACTAATTTGCACAACCTATTTTTGTCTAATTTACATATTTTATTTAATTGGACGAAATTAGGACCACAAAGAGGACCGATATTTGGAATAGGTATGACTGTGGCGATCTGTCCTATAAGAACTAGGGAACAGAAAGGAACGGGAACTCTTATCCTAAAAGTAGAGGGTCTAAGTGTCAATTAATCCACGTCCAGTAAAAAGTGAAACACCTTTAAGGCCAGAAACAATCATTTTTATATTTGGTAAACCCAGTTTTTCAGCATCAAAAATGCATAGTACTAAAACAAAAGTCTCTAGCCAACTGTATTCGTTAGCGTTGAGTTATGGTCGAACCCTCTGAACGTGTCGGGTACAAACCGAGATAAATGGGGCGAGGGGAGAGGTCGATGTTATATTAGAAACAGGTCCACATTAAAGTACTTTCTGTTATTAATTAGCAGTCGATTCTCATTTTTAGCGATAGGTGTTTCACAGCACTTTAGGAAGCGTGCCTCCAAAACTCTCGACGAATGGCTTTGACCAGACTTTGAATCTGTTTAATACTGTAAAAAATGTCTGTGGGGACCGACGTGCTGGACCGAAGCTTCGAGGAATCTGACGCATATGACTAATTCACGTAATATCTTACGATACAGTTTGTTTAGTTAGTTAATAATTACCAGCAACCGTTACAAGTCCCTGGACACAGAGCATATCATGTTGGGATTTCAGAGAGGACGCGTCGCCCAAAAGTGAGTTGTGTTTTTGAGTGGAAGAACGCGCTTTACTAATGCATAAGCAGCCCTTTTAATTAAGCTAAGAGCATAGGTGCGAAGTGGGGATTCTGCCCAATTGGCCATTAAGGGTCTCACACTGCTCAAGGGTGGGAAACCATAATCGATTTTGAAGGTGTTTCTAAGGTGTTTCTCTTGATAAACGAACTCAAAGCTTGGTACCATTTTCGTGTTTAGAATGTTACAATAGAAAGTTATACAGAACTTCTCATTAGCATACGTATCATAATTTCTCTTCCTTCACACAAACATATTACACATACGATTCAGTTGCGTCACTGTCCTATGAAAATAACTCCGTCTTGGTCGTGCTATTTTATCAGAAGCGAAAAGTAGGTTTGTCAATAAGCGCCATTCGTCGGTATACAGATTTTATATGCTCCTCTTCCTAATATGCTTTTAAATTTTATATGGCGTTATAAGTTCATATGCCCCAAATATAGTATATGTCTAATCAGTGGGGTATTATTATTATTACCATTCGCGTATTGCGTGTGGTTCAGCATGCAGTTTGTTGCGACGCTTGGCTGTTTATGACAACTTTAACAAGTACAATTTTGAAGGCAATACCGAGCCAAGTTGAGTCAAGACCCCAGAGAGAACTACCTCCTAACTTCGTGTGTGCGGTGATTATTAGGGTTGAGTTTTATGAAGGAGGCCATGCCATACGCGTTGGCTAACCCACTAATGCTCTGACTCTCTCTCTCTCTCTCGCCTCTTTTCGCCGTAGTTGTGGTCGAATGCGATCTAAACCCTGATTATCATAAGCGAACGTAGTTTAATCAGCAGCTGTAGATTCCGCCTCTATCGTGTACAGGCAGGGCGGAATGTACGCTTCGATAGAATAGTGCCGCTGAATGTTTTTTTATATATACATATATTATATATATATATATTTATATATTGTAGCGGTTATTTTAAATGAACTCAATAGATATTTGACTTAATAATAAATATTATTATTCGAGCCACAACGAACGGACCGTTGACCATGCACCCTGGCCTAGCAAACCGAAACGAAAAAGTACGATTGCTTCTACTGACTGACAACAATGCGGTCGAGCCCTTTGGTGGCGTGGTGGTGCATTAATGTGCGCCTCGCGATAGAAGGAGACGAACGTAGGTGCACGGGTTCGATCCCCACCGTTGCACATTTGCATTTGGGTATCCGTTTTACAAAGCAATGCTAAAAAGCAATACCGTGAACGTTAATTGTTGGCTTAGAGTCAGCCCGAAAATCTTAAAAATAGACAACAATACGGGACAGCGCATTGCGAGTTCGAATCTGCCCCGGCGTTGCTGACTGGCAAAAGAGTCTGCATTGCAAAGCACACGCTTGATTAAGAATGCCTTTTTCTTACTTTTTTCATTTGTGAATTAAGAATGAAATGACAGTTAAAAAGATGTTTTTTTTCAAGGCTACATTTTCTTAGTTGTCAACTGGTCTTTTTCCTAACTTGCGTCTTTTCTTACTTTTGGCTTACTGTTGACTCTCTTCGTGAGTATCTATGCACAGCAGCATGGTCACCGAAGATTGTTTCATGCACTGCGGGCTACTATGAGGAGGGAATATTTCTTTCCTCTCCCGAGCGTAACCATCAGAGCCTCAACTTTGCAAGTAAATACGAAAAGTGAGAACCACTGACCACGCGAACACAGAGTTTGGAAATCTCTTGAAACAGTCCTACAGCTGCTTACCACATCGAGGTTGAAGTTTGGCGATGAATCGATCATAGCTTGGGGCCGTGCGACCGCCAGAGTCTGTTGGTGCAATGTATGTAAGATAGAACACCCACAAGTTTACACATGCAATAATCGGCTGAAATCTACGGTGAAGATACAGCACTTCATTATAGATCGGCAAAATGTCGTGTTTCAAAAACGACTGAGGTGAACAATGTATTCATGTAGCTGGTAGGTGTTGACGGTGTTGACTTGTCTACAAATGAATAGCAAGAGTTTTCTGTGTTAAAGATGTAATGTATGCATAAAACTATACGAGTCGCAAGTAATTGTACTGCTGATGTATGCTAGTCAATGATGGTGCCCATAGCGAGCAGGCGAAGCCTTGCCCTTCTCGAGAAAATTCAAACAAGGTCATTACGTCATGTTGAATGGAGATGTAAAGTTGAAAGAGACTCAGTCGAGATGATACCGCTCTCAAATCGAATGGAGGTAGCTGATAAAATATATCAGAAGAATAATCAAAAATGAAGAAGTGTTCAATTCAATGTTCGACCTAAATACGCGCAGCACAAGACGAAGGTTCGTTTGAAAGACCAAATCCACGGAGCACCTCTCAACGTGTTAGTAACTTTTACCCATGGCGCATAAATAAATAAATAGTTTAATTGCAAGAATGCACTAGAGCGTTTCAGATGCGCTGATGACTATGAACGAGCACAAGTGATTACGAAAGGAAGTCGAAGTTGTATCGGTAAAAATGGCATTATGCGATGCTGGAGCTTGTATTTATCGTCAAGTTCTGAGTACGGCCTAAAATGAGGTGTAATCGAAAGAACCATACGCAAAACTCCAATAACAAATAACTAATGCCAATGTCATTGATAGCGCGCCACTGCTGCTGAGGAAAGCTTGCTCACTGCCTAAAATCAAAACAATTCGCGGATTCAGCACAAATCTAAATATCATTAACACCACCCACAACTGTCGATATACTGAACTGCACCAACTAGTCAAAAGAAGTTGATTCTTTTTCTTCTTCTTATCTCTTTCATAAATCAGGAAAGCGCCCTTTACATTGTAAATGACCTTTCAACCGTTACCCTATTCAAGTTACCTTATTTTCCCCATTGCGGTTTTTCCTTGTTCTCAAAGGAAAAAGTGACCCCATTTCCAACACGCTCGAATCAATCCTAAGACACTTCCACTCAGTTCGAAATATAATTCAACTTTCACATGAATTTTTTCAGAAACGTTTCCCCAATAGATTACTAGTCTCCATAATGGCAGAAATTTAGGCGAATTTATCATTTTCTTTCGAAGATTTTCTAAAATTAGACTTTGAGCCCTTTGAATAGAAGTCTAAAATCTAAGCCAATTTTATAGTTCTTTTTCAAATGGTCAACTGCTGCCGAGTAAAGTAAATCTTTTAATTAGCTCACAGCTTTCCACTAGTAACTTGTAACAGTTTTACATCATAACATGGCAGAACCTGATTTTTGCCTAATATGTATTTTTCACCGTAGAGGCCTCTCGTCAAGTCAGGCCTAAGCAAGAAAAATAAGCAGAATCGTTAGAGCGCTTTTCGAGTTCGTTGGTACAAATGATATCAGATTAGTGTATCCCCCGATTCGTTCCACGAGTCTAACACTTTAGGATTTGCAGCGAATGTGCTAGGCTAAAATGGGATACTATTCTATCGCAAACTATCGGATTATATTATTATAAATATCTCCAGTTACAGCCAGGTGCACATTCGTGATTATATTCTATCTATATTTTTTTTGGATTCCTAGTGTGTGATCATCATGAAATAGAACCATTGTAGAAGAGCCTCCCAATTGAAAAAGCTGAGCTTATTATTATTAGTTTGCATGGCGTTTCCTTTTGAAGATGAAGTCGAACAAGAATTGTCTCATGCATCTCATACGGTGTCCACCTATGCGAAGAGCATTTCCCCCTCGTCGCGTTATAAATTATAAAAAAACAGAAGTCTAACCTGCGACAATATGTGACAAAGATCTCAAAAAAGTAAGTCTTCGCCTATCTGAGTGGTTTGCTTACCTTAGGGTGTAAATTAACTCATCTCGGATGCATCGGAGCATCAGGGTCACCAAAAAGTCCAGTAAAGAACGAGAATAGAGGGCATTAGTGAGAGAAAAAACATTACCATTTAAACGATCGTCTGCGACAACTTTCAATATGTAGTCGCGTTTCATTCGCATCAAAGACAGCTATGTTCACGTCGTAGTTAGACGAGAATCAATTGGATGCTGTATAGTATAGGTAGCTGGAGAAAAAGCTAGGAACTAGTTGTAAAATGCAAATTATTTTGAGTCAAAATATCCCCTCAATTTTTATAAATTAACTGCTCTCGTGTGATGCCTTTTAATTTGACTGGTTATTTTGCAATGGCAAGACTGTCTCCTTTTGAAATTTATATTTTATTTGTATTCAATTTCTACTTGATCTCTGCTTAACCCAGTTTAGGCACTATTTTTTAACTATTGCTTCAAATACCGCTCTTAATTGAGCAAGGACGAGGAACATGGCGTTACCGTCAAAATCCGTCGATAAACGCAAGGTGTAACTATCGATGATTTAGTTGGCTTTGTCATTTCGAGCAGCCTGAGGGCCAAGCAATTGTTTCAAGCAAGCGGCTCAAAGGTGACGTCCAATGATTTCCGATATTCTTATCGCTGTTGTTTCCTTGACGATATCATTATAATTAAACGCTACGCTCCTTTCAAATACGCATGTGCTATTTTTCTCAATATTGTTAGTAACTATAATATATCTTTCTGAAAGGACTGTATACACTTAACAAAAATCCATAGAAGAGATGAGTTTATAGCACTCTAGAACAAAATAACATAGATTGTAACTGTAACTCAAACCGAATTGGGATCTAATTTACAATGGGTGGGTGTTTCGCAAAAATATTGTATATGAGCATGAGGTGTGTATTTCGATTTTTCTTATAGACAGTAGGTTGTATTCAAGAAATGCTTAGATATTTGGTAGTGCCCTTTCAACCCTAATGTTAATAATAAGCGGGGAGAAACGAGACCTACACATATTGATCATCTGACCATACACAAAAATAAAAAAACGCGTTAGACATTGTCGGCTAGATACAGCAGACGAAGAAATGTCATCTGTATCGAACAAATATTCGCGACCTACTAATATTTACACTGGCACTAAAAAAGCCCGGGTTCTATATATATAGAAATATCTTTTATATATCAATAGGTTCAAGTAAAGACCTCGGACTTTTTTTAATAAGGAAGTTATTTATCCATATTAATAAAAAAAATTACGTGTTTTGCACGTTGCTAAGTGGTCGGTAACTCTTGCACATCCTTCATATGACCTCGGTGCGAGAGATCATATACTATCTTTGCGTATTTGCTCGAACTCTTTACAATGTTGGTGGTTAGTAGCCTTACGTCTCCGCTTGCATTGGACAAAACAACAGAAGTCTAGCACGCAACATTTTGTGACAACATTTATATGGCTTGACCCCACAACTTGATTTCCCTCAAGGCAAAAACCCTTCAACAATAGCGGCTTTATGGCGACAAGAGTTCTCGTGTAGAAGCCACGCACGCGTACATTTGTTGGCGATAGTCCGCGTGTTCCCTACCCCGAACACTCTAAACGGATCTTCAACTTGTTCACTGTTTCTTGTCGTTTTTTAGCATCGGTGAGGATCACCTCCAATTGCACTTTGGCAGCTGGTCTCTTCTGCCTAAACTTACTAAAGTCACTCCAGTACATTTCTCGCGGACACGGCCTCCCAACCTAAGAAATTCTCCAAATTCGAAAGAACTGGTTCAGCACGGTGGTCTTGCAGAACTCCGAAATTGATAAAACGACGATGTTCTTCGAAGGAAACTGACGTTCGATTTTTTTTCCTTAAGATCGAACTTAGACAAAAGATTTTTGCCACCACTGCAAAAGACTCTATAAGGTCCGACAGGTTTGCTTCAATCAACTTATATATATATATATATATACCTGAGTGACATAGACTTTGTTTTATATTCAATAAAGAGCTATTTCACACTGTACTATATAAATATGAAGAAAACTGGTAGAGGCAGTTGCAGCTATAAAAGGGACCGCGCAAAGTCAATATCAGAGTTTACTTGAATTCGCGATAGATCTTCATGTCACCACCAAGAAGCTCCGGCGTTGATATTTTCTATTTTTCGCGTGTGATACGAATCGAATCAGGTCCTGTCATTTCGATACATATATGAACCAAGTCAAATACCCAAATAAAATTTCTAGTTTCCCGTTTAAGCTAGCGATAAGCAGAGGACAGTATCACGGCTATAATTTACAGTTTTTTCTTTATAGATTATATTTTGGGTATTATATCACGACAACTTGAACGCATGTTTTTTTAACTGTAGTACTTTTGATCGTTCACTACCATAGCCTTGCTTAAATCAGTCAACTGTGTAATTTAAATGATCCCTTAACTTAATGCAGAGATTATATTGGTCTATTCCAGTAATCCCACTATCCCTGTATTGCTTATCACATACATTACTGCAGTTATCCAATTCCCCTTTGCCAATTTAGCCTTCCACCGTGCTATCGACCGTTCACATTATTCCTCTATTGAGGATATTCCATTATCTCAATCTATGCATGGCCTCAACTTTCAGTAATCTGAAACACGTCTTACACCTCTTGCATAGAGTTTGATAAATCAAGAAATTCTATCACTGGCACGTTTAAGTAAATTTCACTCTGTTAAAAAATGCCATATCAGCAATCCGGCTATTGTAAAAAGTTCAAAATAACGAATTAAAAAAATCAAATTTTCATGTCACCAAATGGAAATTTTCTTTCCCAGTTTACATTTGAGTCTGTGGATAGGCGTTTCGCTATATTTGTTTATACATCAAGCCACGATGGTTCCCAATACTTTTTGTGAGGTCTTAATGTTTTTTCGCCTGTAAATAAAAATTGTTAAATATAGTCCCAGCCGTTTTCAAGATTAGCGACACAAACTACAGGTGATGAACCATCAAAATCAGCTCCGTAGCTACTTATTCAATCGTTGCGCCCACTATGCAAGTTTGTATCCCTTTTTTTATTTTAATTACTGAACGCACCATCCATTACAGGGGTGAAAAACTCGTGAATACATTCTAATTTCATTAGGTGTTCAAATGATTGCTCTGTACTCGAGAAGCGGTATCGGAAACCATGTACTATAAGGTAAGGTAAGGCTTTATTGATTTATTAAAGGAGCTGCATAGAATGCTTAAGTTCTCTTATATGTCATGCAACGGGATTCGAACCTATGTATATTTGTAGTATGCATAGCAAAACTGTAAATCCGATGCGACTTGCAAGTTTCTGATTATTCTAATGAAAAATTGCCCTCCTAACCGAAAGCAGAGTTGCTTTTCAACTATTTCTGACTGTGTGATATTGTTGTTGTTGATGGATGATGTGATATAAATGTAGACCGTGATGTGATCGAAATGCGGATTCGAACTTTATTGGAAGAGGAGGCAAACGGGAATTAATAGAAATTTGCTTATTTTTGTACGTCTTAGATGCAAAGGTATCTTTTTTATTATTGTTACCGGCCAAAAGGTTATCAACATTGGATATAACAAAATGTAGATTTCCGAGTCATTTTGGCTCTTTATAGCACCCTAAGGCTTACCTGCAATGATGAAGCGTTCTCAATAGTTTGGATCTGTATATTTACTGAGTCGGGTGATAAATGGTAGTTATTTAAATCCGATAGACGTGTTGGGTCACTGTCCTGTTGTACAATGCATTTATTTGTGCATATCATCACGAGCATAAGGTAACATGCTATTGTTCGGTATATTTTATATGGCATTAGTACGTTCTATTGGGCAAAAAAGATCAGGGCTCTTTTTTAAAACCGAGTTTCTCACTGGGACAGCTGAGGCAGTGACAGTGAGAAACTGGGTTTGGTAGTAGGGGTAGTGTTGGATAATGACAGAAATAGGTTTCGGCAGTAGATACTTCTCAGTGCACTGGTCAACCTTCGAATGATGGTCATCTGCCTAAGTTCCAGGTATCCGGCAAGAATGGTGTCGCCACGCTCCTGGGGCCGTGGAAGTCACTACTAACCACGTCATCTACAGAAATATATTCAACCCTCTATTGGTACGCCATTGTCGAGCGAATGAATGATTTTTTGCGGTATACACAAAACATGCTCTCCGTACTCGAAATAATGAATAACTAATACAAAATTTGCCTTCGCTTTAAATCATAATTATATGAGTCAATTACAATTTTTTTCTTATTTTACAAAAAGCTTCTTCGAGAGTGGTGTGCATAAACCTAAGACACTCCTATATTTCAACCAATAAGGAGCTCACATTTGAGGAATTTATTCTGTATCGGATTAATGTACGTGTCAAATAACATACACACAACAACGAACAGCGGATATGCCGGCGCATGCAGCCTGCTACAATAAAATGTGTCATATTTCGGTTGTGCAAAGTGATAACGCACCCTCAGTTATCGAGTGTTCTCGCTGAATTAATCCAGCTTGTGTTGAGCATTCGTCTGTAATGTAGTCATGGGACTCGCCTCGACCCTTACTCATACGCAGAAAGCAGTTATTACTGCTTTACACCGAGCAGGAAAGACCCTGGCTGCAATTGCCAAAAAATTTGGCAGATGTCGTTGCGTAGTGCCCAATTATTTACGCAGTCCGTCGACTAATAAGTCTAAAGGGCGTCCTCGAAAGATCAGCCAGCGAACTGTCATGCACATCTGTCGATTGGCCTCGAATTCCACCATAAGTTGTGAAGCAATCAGGCAAGAGTTAAACCTTCAGGTTCATAGATCAACAGTTTTAAGGACAATTAAGCGTTATCCGCATATCACACGGGCTCAAATGAAAACAAGACCTCGTCATCAACGACTAAAAGGTACTGTGTTATTTCAGGTCGTTTTCAGTGACGAAAATAAGTTCAATTTGGACGGGCCAGATAAATTTAACGGTTATTGGCATGATGTACGTAAAGAGCCGGGGTACTTCTCAAAGCGCAACTTCAGTGGCGGGACCGTTATTGTTTGGGGAGCTTTCACCTCTCTTGGCAGACTCCCACTCGCTTTCATCTCATCTCAAACGAATAGCGAAGGCTGTCAGCAGGTGTTGGCCAACAACCTACTACCGTTTAGGAGCAGATTTCATCGACTGCCAATTGTTTTACAACACGATAAAGCTTCAATTCACGTCAGCGCTTGTACACGTATGTGGTTAGGACGGCATGACATTGAAAGGCGCACATTTTATTGTTGCAGGCTGCATGCGCCATTATATCCGCTGTTCTTTGTGGTATGGATGTTATTTGACACGTACATTAAAATCTGACACAGAATAAATTCCTCAAATGTGTGCTCATCGTAACGATTCGTTGAAATATAGGAGCTGCCTTAAGTTTATGAACACCACTGTATAGCGCGTAGTAGGACTGCAAATGTGGAACATAATAGAATGTATGCATCGGAACTGCCTTTGAAGACGCCGAAAACGTTGTGATCGTTACTTACGCATCCAGTCAACGACAGACTGAGTGTGACCTCTAACGAAACGTTCGATCTGCTTAAATGGAGATGTGCTCGCGACGGGCGAGAATTAACGACAGCGCTCGAGGACACTAGGGATATTTTAATGTAGATAGGGACCGCAATCAATTACCATCAATTACCACCGCCCAAGCGCATTATACGCGCGTAATAAATGGTTTTCACACCCACACCTTGTTAAATAGAGGAAATAATTCTTATGTGGGAATTCTTTCACTTAGCAATAGAGACTGAGTTTCAAGATTCACAACGATTATGTAACTATAAAATAAGAAAGTTGTAGAAGAAGAGTATACCACCGTAGATTTTTGAAACCTGGTAACCATTTCGCTGACATTAAAATGAACAAAACAGAAAGCGGGTCATACTATTATTGAGTTGGTTTATTGGTAATCAAAGGGCTAACAGTTTTGCCCAGGTAATACTATTTCGCGAGCTATTAGTGAGCATGCCCATGAGCCAGGGGCTTGGTGGCGGCATAATGAGAAAGAATTATGAAGAGGAAAGTAAGAAACCGGCACATAGACTCTGCAGTTGGAACACAAGTAGCCTGTCCTTATAGAGGAAGCATATTGCCATATTTGGGTGAAAGGTTACAATAATCGCAGCTGAGATATTTTTTGATTTGCTCATTTGAAATACTTGTTAAATTTTACATATTCTTGTGCCGCTGATGACGGATACACTGCGTTTATGGATTGATGCATGTAAAGGTCCTAAACCCGCTGACCTAAAGTGCTAGAAATTTCACCTGGCTCTTGCAATCACTCATTTACCTATTACCTTCCTAAACCTTACGATCTGAATACCCAAAATAATACAGTGGATCCTTTGCTAAATTCGTCTAAATTATAAAGAACAATTAAACTGAATAAAAATGGTACCATAAAAGTATATTATATTAATTATATTAACAAATTGAATTTGCAATTTATTTAGCAATGAACCTTTCGACTCCAACTCCCGAAATACGGGATCGTCCGCATTCTTCGTTGGAAAAGGGCGCGCTACCAGACTGACCCATCATCGCCTGTGGGCGGTTGTAAAGAAGAAGAGCTGTTGCTATAAACTTCTAGCACACGTCGACTTAGCAGGCTCCTGTAAACAACAGAAACAGGCGCTGTTCGCAATGTACGCGGATTTCAAGTCTGCATTTGATACAGCCCCTAGAAACAGGATACTTGTAAAACTTGTATAGTGCAAACTCCAGCCAAACATGCTGTATTTAATCAAAGTCGGATCACAGGAGAACGGGCTGAGCATGGAGAACTCAAAGCAGGAGTGATTTTTGGATCGCTCGACATTGAACAGATACGTTTACCGATTTAGCGATACGCCGCTATTCGTTGAAAATGTAAAGGGTCGATTTTAACCTCCGTACTACGCCCGGTTACTGAGAGCTCGTCAGCAAAGACGAACTCGCAGATCGTGAGTGACACGTTTTCATCGGTTCATAGGTTGTCGTCCCATCTCTCATTTTCTGCAGAACAACGGGTTTATATCATGAGGTATACATATATTCTTCTATCTGTAAAACATGTGCGGGGAGGGCGAAGGTTAACTGAAATAGGATGCTATAGCATTCGTTAGAGTAATGTCACTCGGTTGTTTCTAGTTTCTTATATCATATTATATTTTGGTGTTATGACACTCTACGGCAAGATTTTCAAGATGAAATGATGTATGCATATATATATATATATATATATATATATATACATACATCATTTGTTTATGAACATATATGTGAAATTATGTTTTTTTATTTCTGTTTATTACTGTACCTGATAAAGGCGATGATAATGTATTCCATTGGTTGGCTAACTTTACCGCCGCATGTGATCGTTTAACTATTATGCGGCTATGTGGCGGCACAACGATTTATTTTGTTGTACAGTAGACTTATCAACTCTCTGAAAGTATCTTAGATTATTTAATGAAATTCTTAAAAGGCTTCAATTTTATAATTAAATATTAAAAAAAAATTAATTTTAAATTAATTTTTTTTGCAAATTTAATTGGTTCCTTGTCCTTTAACTGGCCTGTGTTAACAATCTAAATCTAGAGGGTGTACGGATACTTTTTGGAGCCACTGGATATACAATTTTCCTCACAAACACGAAATTTAATTTCATGTTGTGTTCCCATTTGAGAATTGGGTGGGAGTTTGGACATCCCATTCTATAGTATTATTCTTGACCAAAGCCTTTGTCTTATTTATTGTCCGTCACAGTTTGTCTTCGAAGAAATAATGAGCCTATCACGCACGACCCATATTAACTAAAGCTTTTTCGATGGCGGCTTACCCGGTCTTTCCTCCATTAACCACTTCTCAGCACTCACTATTCATACGCCATTGCTATATGAATTGTCGAGAAAATCAATCGGCGTCTCCCTGAGGCTGCATCAGGATTTGAACCCGCGATACGTAGTCCGACATACATTCAGTGATGGTCTAGACACACAGCTTGAAGAAGCTTAACTAATTAGCATTATTCTACTATAACCTATTGTCGATTGAACTTCGCTGATTGATTAATAGATAAATGCGTAGAGGACTACTGTATTTAAGCGATGATTTAGTTTCGCTAGATAATAAAGCAGGGGTTCGATTCTTCAAAATAAATAGATACTCGAACCTTACTCATTCCACGCAATCTTGATTTTGTCAATATCTGCTTCCGTTTTGCTGTCTCCGCTCATTCTTCTACTTTACTTGGAGTCTACTATAACTCTCGTAGAATGGTCAGCTTGACACATTTGTTATAAACAAGTTTTCTAGGTACATATGGCCCTTGATCCAAGAATATTCACCGCCTGGATTTATATATATCCAACTTCTTTCATTTTATAGCTATAAGCGGTCTACGCAATGAAAAACATCTACACGAAGTGTCACCACATGTGGCTTGAAATATACAGACAATTTAATACGCAGAGCAATAACACACAATTTATGGAATTCTTTTGTGACGCATAGAAATGCCTGCATTTTCATTGCTGTCTCTCAACACAAAATGGAAAAGTAAACGTGTTTCCATGTGGATAGTCGTTGCTCTGTTCATCTTGATTATCGTTCGAAGGAGTGCCCTAATTTCCAAATGAATTAAAATCTTGTGTAAGCCGTAATCACTTCTCCAAAACTTTGCTTACCTCGGTCTACTATACATTGTGTAGTATACACTACACACTACACAGTTATCCGCTCGTTACAATTATCCGCTGTGACATGGAATTATGTATCCTCACGGTCACAACACTGTCTCACTAGTCAACTTCAACGTTCTCCACGATTGGACATCACCCGAATTCAAGGGGCGATCGCTCAAAGAGTATATTTTATAAACTGACTCCGCTGTAGACAGCTTCTATGTTGGCCACTGCCAACATGCCAATATGCGACTAGAACAATGGCCGAGGACGCCTATATCATCAGTCTGCCTTGCGATGGTAAAGGGCAGATGCTTTCGCAGATCGTGGATTGCTGCAATGTGGGATCACAAGGAGATGAGTCGAAGCTATGTTTCCGTTTTGCGGGATTCAAATCTATAACCGTGCTATTGACGTGTCCCAGAGTTCGAGACATCGGCGCTACCGTAATCGACATCGCGAAAATTTCACAAATAGGCGATGATGTCAAATTGTGCTGCTTTTTATTTTGCAAAATCATTGAATTGTGCAACCTTGATTGCTTGTTGTACTGAGCCTGATCAAGTGTTTACAACACAATGCACAGCTGAACAAAAGCGGAAGGCTAATTTATAACCTGCTCGTTTTGACTGCAATCTCGGATTGCTGTCTAAATATTAGAGTTGATTAGTTGATTAGTGTTGTTTTGTACGACACTTCCCAGGCACTACGACCGATTATTCGCTGTGTTGAACAACCCCACATTTGTTCAGTCAATGAAATATGACTTCTATTTCTCAGACGATCCATACTGTTGCCCCAAAAGTCCATTAGTGCCACAAAAACGTCTCGGCTGCAAATGTAGTTTTTAATTTAGAAATAATAATAATAGTAATGAAAGACAACATGTGCATATAGTAAAAATATAGGCGTACACATATCACCGGATTAATTGATTTTATTTACAGCTCAAATGGCGTAATTATCATTTTATTGTAAATTGACTATAATGCACTAATCAACATCAATTCATCAATTCAATAACAGTTTACTTTGAGTGTTGGTTAAAGTACTTATCTTAGTAACTTATCTTCGTCTACCGTCTGGTTGGAAATCTGTAATAGAGGTGGCATGTTCGGATTAAACCGATCTGCAAGGGCTTCTGACGGGCTCTCGTTAGGAGTATTCTTGTCAAGTTGCCTCTGGTCTCGATATTTGATATATGGAGTGAAGACGTCAAAGCCAAATGAAATAATCGTATCAAACATCACGCGGTAACGCAAGGGTAGGTAGTAAAAGTTCAATGTCTGCGCAATTGGCCATACCATCCATTCGACCATATACACAGTACCGCCTTTATCTGAAAATTGCGAACAAATAAGAGTCTCTATTAAAATCTATCAGTATTTATCAAAGTGAAGATAATGAAAACATTCATTGAAGAATACTCGTCTTGCTCTAATTGTACTTTGAAAATGGCAGAGTAACTGGGAACACAGACCTAACGTCAAATATTTACTTAAGAGGTGGCATTCAGGGTAAATACATAGTGGCTAGGTTCTTCGCTTGTCTGAAGTAATACAACATCCGTTCCGGATCACGGCCCAAGTCCAGGTTCTACACTACCAGGCGAATACCTTAGTCGTGAAGTCTGGTCCGTATAATGCATTTTTTCCTTAATCTCTTAAAAAACAGGTCCTTCGCAAATGCGGGCAATTCACGTGTACTGTAAGTACGTACATAATGTGTGTTTGTGTGTGTGCCAACTCAGTGGCCGTCCCAGGTTATTCCGCAAGGTGAGATAGCACGGGACACCCTTACATTTCATTAAGTGTTCATTGATTATTATATTTGAATTTATCCACGTTTGTCTGCTATCACTAACCTAATTTTCAGTTTAATTTTTTAGTATTCACCCCAACATGTGTTTAGTAATACGTTTCACATATACCCATATAATGTCATCAATATCTTTTTCATAGTGTTACATTTGTTTTTTTCTGCTTTTTGCTGTTATATGAATTACGTTTTACACATTTATGTCATTTCCTTGCATTTCAATATTATTTATAAATATTTTTACATTATTATTATTATTATCATCTGGTTTCTTTCTGTGTTAATCCGAGCTGCAATTCCATCAATTCAATCTTCACTTCTACTCGTTATCCAATCAGCACACCTTTAAATCCAGTGACATCAAAGAATAACACAGAAAATTAATATAGTTTTTTTATAAGCAATATTATAAAATTTAAAATTTTCATGAAAATATTCTGGCTGAGATTTTTTAGTGGAAAGTATAACGTGCGACCGTTAATGATATAGCCATTGCTTTATGCGGCATAATTTATTATAGTTATGGTATCGCCCATCACTAATCCCTGTTTTATATATTTTGTAGAACATGATTGCTGACAGGGTACACGAAGTACTCCTGCTTCTGCAATATTATATACAGAGATGACGGTATCAACACAGCCGTTCACGTATCACGTATAATAAAAGTGCTTTCATCTGCAGGAACAGTGCAATGAACAAATTATTTTACTCATGTTTATTGAACTGCTGCTTAGCTCTAAAGCATCCACACAATTCCACAATTGTACATGGAACAAGCAAATCACGTCTATTTCTACTTGTAAATTTGGTAACTCTCTAATAAGAACACACAATCCCGGTCGTCTCTTCCTGTTTCTATCGGGGATATAGTACTCTCTTTCAGCAAAAAGGTTTCAGAGCTCTAACATGGGGATCTGTTCCAGCATAGACCGATACCCGAGTTGCCCACCTTAATTGCATCTCTTTAGTGTAGAAATGTCCAGTGATGAAATTAGGTACTCCGGAAATGCCGGATAAAGGTTAGGATACGGGATACAGTACGTTGGGGCTATCTATGTCATCCGTTACTTAAACTTGTTGAACTTTATACCATAATTATTTAAGGTAAAATGGTCGACATACAAGCCTTGCATGCGTTCAGCTTCGAACAAAAGTCTATGTCAGCGAATGTCAACTCCAACAACAAGGCCACTCACATAGACATAAATGTCAATAAACCAAGAGCACCCTTTGTTTTAGAGGGACACATATATTTAATATATTATGATATTTAATCATAGCACTCAGTTTCATCTCAAACAAATTACGTCTCAATTAAATGCTTGAAAACGAATCGAATCTACCTTTGAGTTCTTCTTTAAATTCAGCCATGTTGGATCTTTCCAGAAGGGCGACTGTTCCAAAGTACACGGTGAGACATACAGGCGAGAAGAGAATCTGATCATAGAGAACTTTCTTGAGGACAATTTTTGCCGTTCGGCCCTGCCACCGACGATCTAATAGGTTGTACCAGTGATGTGTCACAATCCCTGCAATATAGGACCAAATATATTATACATTCAACAGTGAATGAATTACCCGGACAATCAAACTTGTCTATTTTTACAATCTCGGTTAGATAGCAAAATATTGGAACGATTAAATTCTGTGGCGCACCAAATGATAGGATTATATTGATACATTTTACATACGCGGTGGACAAGGTGGACTTCTTGCATTAGAATTTCAACTAAAAACTTTTCAACATTTCAGCCCTATCTCAGACGTCGTAATCTGTTTTGTGCTACACGTAGTTCGTTCGTTAGAATCCTTCAGGCTGAACAAACAAAAATAGGGACTCAAATGTAGCATCACTTGTGAAGGTATTCCCCAAATAATCTACAAGATACTTGCGACAGCCCTGGCTGAGCCACTTTGTTTGATAATTTGCCATAGCTATTTATAAAGATGGGATTCTACCAAAAGAATTTGCCACACCATTATCATTACTGCAGCGAAACTATAAAAGACAGGAAAATATAATAGTCAGCTAGTTAGCGCTGATTAGCGCTAGTTAGCTCTTCGTAAGTCAATTTCAACACGTGATAACGTTTTCCATAGCTGACTGTTAGCTGTCTTCCTTCCAGAGAAGGTACTGTTTTTTTGCACCATGAATTCAAGGAGCACTGTCAAAATGAGGGGCTCATGCGAACAGTTCTCGTGTTGGCCAGAAGTAATGATTATTGATTGCGATTTTGCTGCTGACCACATTCCTGTTATCTTAGAGCCGATAATTAGAGGTCGGTAATAAAACCCGAGTTGCTTATGACCTCCTTTAAATACTGGAACTACTCTGTAGGTTTTACAAGCTTTAGGAAATGCAGCACATTCAATTATAATATCAGTACAGCAGTAGGCGAATCTAGGGAACGACTACACTTGCGGAATACTACGGCCGGAATCTTAGGAGGACCAGCAGAAATCAGCCTAACATGCTCTAACAGGTACTGAAATCTTCGACCGGGCCACAATAATTAAATGACAGCCACTTAGGTGGTCTTCTTGGGCACGTATTTGGTAATACATAAGCATATATGTTGCTAGCATCAAGGTCAACACACGGGGCATAATATCCTTCTTGTGAATTTGCAATAATTCGTCATAAGACACCTTCAGGGAATGTTAGAGAGAATATTGATGTTCGTTAATTTGCAATGAGCTACGATTTTTATAGTAACCGAATATGTGTAATACTAACAGCATGTGCTAAGTGTTTGAAGTTCCTAAGACTATTCATAAACATATCACAGATTATATAGACTTTCCTAAACACTGTCTCCAATAGCGTTAACATATTTAGTGTTCATTACAGTGGACTGCTGATGTTGTTGTCCCTTGTGTCATGATAACTAACCAGTTGTCAGACCAGCCGCAGCCATGTGCATACTGCGCTTGCTCTGAAAGTTGTCCTGGAAGCCGCAAGCTACCTCATAATATTGCTGAACTCCATCGCCTGCCAAACCCATTGCGGTTGAAATAGCCGCGTTGGTTAACAGAAGATGCCGCCCGAACATTCGATCACTGAACGCCCCCAGGCGACGACCCAGCCCAAGCAGGAATTGCCGCATCGCTTCACACGGCCACTCGCGCACACAAACCACCAACCACTAGAAATCCCAGCTACAGCATTTACCTGAAGCATCCGATATTGGATTGTACAATATAATTAAACGCTGACCAACTAGTATAACTTCTTAATAGCTAGTGTTATTATTCAGTTATGCTTCCTTGTCATTAGTTATTTTTAAAACCACGGTAGTCGCTACTAAACTCGATTTCTAGAAGTTAGATACTTAGACATTGATACACTGTTCTCACTGACTTGCAGGCCAATAGATAGAACGATAAACAAAAAATGGCCTTCAATCCACTATCGGCATCGCCGATGTATGCTTCTAATCGTAAAGGACTAAACGAACGTACATCGGAAGAGGGATTGTGTTTGTTTTGAACTGCTGTAGTGAATAATGAGTGTTAGCAAAGCGTACTTCCGGATTACAGCATCCCGCTTACGACATCGTAAATGTTTTACATAGAGCCTTAATATTACAGCAAATGTTAACCACTTACTTTCCCTGAATTCCGAAGAGTTCATAGAACGCGAATCCTAGGTCGAGATCTTCGAGGTACTTAAAAAACATCCCCAGGTCCATGTGCGGCCTCTCCCCGGCACCTTGATTAGCCTTATAGCATGTTAACTCTTCAAAACAACCTAGAATAATAGAAAAAATACGAGTTGTACAAATTATGGTGGTCTAAGATTCTTTTTAGCTCTAAAGTAAAACAGTTTGAATATTTTGATTATCTTCCCGTATTCTCTGTGCGTGCTTCCCTTTCAGTCAACAGTTCAATAGTTTTACCACGGGCAGACACATAAGGAGACAACTTAGACACACAAGGACTTAATACTTACTAATCAGTCTCTCCACATATTGTTAATCTAAAAACAATAGTAGGCTCCCTGAGAGAGCTATACTACTACAACCAGATGATGTCTGGTCATTCTGACTCGGTCCAGTGTCAAAGGTATGCCGCAGGGTAAAATAATTTGTATCTACCATTGCAAGAAACAAAGCTATCCTATCCAGCTTCGCCTTTGAATTCGCCAAGCAACGTATAGTGAACTGTACGACAACTAATAGTCGTGCGTTCATCAATTTCGTAACCCGATTCTAGCGGGCAATTCAACGGTATATGTCCCTTAAGCTAGTTAGCTGACAGCCTCAAATCGAAGCCTATAATTTAAGAAAAAGAGTTCGTAATTCTCGGGACAAGAGGGATCAATCTTACCATTAAATCTGGAGTGTTTGACACTCTTTTCTTCAAACTTGACTCCGATTTTCTGCCAGTTCCAGCCTTTTATTACTGCCACTGCTTCAGAGCAATCGATCGGATCTCCTTCGAGACAAATGACACCCGGCTTACCAGGCAAACTGAAACCACCCAGGGATTTCTCTGAACTAAGTTCAAGCAGCTTACGGCGTTTGACCTTGTTATAGATGTGGTGTGAAAGCATCCACACGCGACAAGAATTAACAGACGTGCCTATCGAATTTTCAGTACTGGAAGATGGTTCCTAGTGGACGGAGAAAGAAATTATGTGAATGACTATGTTAAATATAGAGATTCCGGAAACTTATACGTTAACTGATGCCTGGTACAAATACTCCCATTTGGTTTTAGACCAGACATCATATCATACAGACACGATATGTCACACTGTCATCACATATACGGCAATCGATAGATGGAGTGTTTGAAGATGTTGAAGACGGCTTATAGGTCTGGTCCAAATTGATGTCTGATATCTGTTGCCTGATTACTATTTCATGAAAGAGCGCCATCGCATTGGATCTTTCTTAAAACACCATAAAACCTACAATGAATTCCCCTGTAAACATACTATATTGAATCTTTCCTCTGCGTTGGGATAGTTATATGTGCAAGCAGTTATGTGTTACATAACATCTCAGTACATAAGATATGTTTTCCGATCAAATCGTACCGCGCTGCGCATATCCAGCGAATTAAATATTTTAAAGATTTCTCTGAAGGTGCCAAGAGGTCCTTCTATCATGTCGCCTATCTCAAATATCCAACATAGGCGATTTTCGTAATAATATTGTTGGACCGTAAATGAGGTCGGTAAAGAAACAAAAGTCAAGATTTGGCTTACTGTGTGCTACGGGTCAAATCGCACTATTTCCCTAGTCGCCAACCTCCGTTTGGAAGTAATTATATTTAATACAATGATAGTTTGTAGTATAATTTTCACTAATCACCTGATCACGTAAGTCACGATCCGAATTTTCATCACATTTTGCGATGACGTAGTCAATGACGAATGATATGCAGTAGGTGCCTGGCTCATGTTCATCACGCAATGAATTGAGGAATTGGTGAAGGCTCTTACTAATTTGGGGGTTAACACCACGAACTGATGCTTGAAGTCGCAGTTCAGAATGCGGATAAGTGTGAGGTAAAGTAACTTCAACTTCTACAGGTGGGTTATTATCTAAGGAAGTAAAAATGCACATTGTGATTAACATATGCAACAAGGGAGCGTAATCTAATACGAATACGAGTCCATGCTTACTCTGATAAGTTAAATAAATATACACGCAGGAAATAGACAAATCATATGTTCTCCACACGATAAAATTTGTACTTCTACTGATATAGGATTCAGAGGGCACACTAACAATGTGTAGATAAACGTACAACATGTTTCTGCTAGAAAGCTCAGAGATTCGAAAGGCTTTTATTACAACTAATTAAGCTACATATTCGAGAATAGTTAAATCGGCTTTGTGTATCCTAAACAACCAAAGAGCACGATCCCATCGGTATCAAAACCACGCGAAAATTTCTAAAACGAACGTAAAGGCATTCAGGTTTGTAAAGAGTTATCTCATATGATATCCAAACAATGGAGTGTGCAGTTGCCGGGTATTGCTTTTATTCGGGTGTACTGTGTCATAAATATGTGCCGAAGGAAATTAACTACATTGGAGGCACTTAAGTCCACTGCGGAAAACAAATGGGACACATCACTCCGGACGTTGCTGTTTCGTCCACACGTGAGGAGTTCGTAAGTGGATTCTACGAAAAAAGTCCTGACAAGCAGTTATTGTCTTCTATGGTGGCAAGGGACAACTGCTCCACGAGGAAAATAGGTTCGCATAAAGCTAAAGCTCCGCAAACCTGATAGAACTCCTTAACACTTTTAGTATTTGTGAGGCTTAATATATAAATACGCCATGACGTTTGTGTCACGAGTGATATAGAGCAAAAGATATGTATTGAATAATATTATCTATGAATATTATCTCATGCATCAGCATAAATGTAATAACGCATATGTGGGTCATGGGAATTAAATTGGCAAGTAAAATACAGTTAGAAGAAACCCAAAACAAAGTTGTAAACTCCAACAAGAGCCGTATAGAACACTGATACCTAATCTCTTTCAACATTTATTTCGAATAAAGATATGTGACTTCCAATGTAATCTATTTACAGTTGACAGACACATCAAGCCCATAATTCTATGGGCTGACTCGTTATTTAGGGACTATTTTACCTCTTTTTGTGTTAACGAGTCCGTGTCCAATAAGATCATAATTTTTGATAATTTGAGAAATCGCGAGTAACGTAGAACAAAATCCGGCATTAAAGATATTATTGAGATTTTTTTTATATTTTCCAGTTAATTAAATTACAACCGAGTGTGACTTCATATGTGAAAAAGATCGAAATTGACCAAACCGATAAATTGCTACAACAATAATTCGAGATCAGAGGTGTCTTGCCTTTAGCAACAACTGTACACGTTAGTTGATTGTAAACATCGTCCAATTTTCCATCAACGTAGGCCTGGAACTCTTCACAAACGTTATGGGGTGAAATCTTGACCGAGCTGTAGAGGTTTTGAACGAATGCGACCTCGTTGAGCTGCGATTCGATGTTTTCACGAACACCCGTCATTCCACCTTGAAACGATCATGGGTAATAATGAAAGTTTTCAACAGCATATACAACAAATACAACCGTTTTTATCTATTATATCTATTATACATATATATATTTTCACCTACGTAGAGACGTTCACTCAGTATGAACTCTAATCAACGGTGATCCTTTTACCAAAAAAATAAAATTAAAATACACTTTTCCTAGCAGCGAGCCCTGTCCACATGTCCAAAGAAAGAGAATGTCCATATGTAAACTATTTCACCTTTTTACCTTAATCAGAAAACACAAAAATGTATAGAAACATTTGCGCACACACACTAGAATCGGTTTCGCCAGCGTGTCCAATCAGCTGGGCCGATTCGCGCGGGACCTCGGCTCAATATCGCAAGTAGTTACGTCACTAATCTCTTTGTACATAACGCTTGTGCTACAGAAGTGCCGTTACAACACGCGACGTGCATGAAGCTTAAACTGGACTCAAGGTTCAAAAACAAACCTGAGTCAATCAAAAAAGTTAGAACATTTGAGCTACCTAATGACAACGCTCAGTGTTTATCCACTCGTAATTTCGATGCTTCAAAGCCAGTTAAAGACTTCTCGGTCGAGTAGTGACTTACCGCATACACCCGTTGGCTGGGGCCGTTCTTGGTATTTTCGCCAATTCGAGAACACCACTGGTGGTGCGCGTGTGTAGCTGAGATTTGTATTAGTGTTTGAGCGATTTGTACTGCCACCTCAAATTGCTGCTAAGTGAAATCTGTGCGTTTCACAAGAGAGCTGAGGTAATTATTCTTGTACTGAGGTTCGAGAAGAGCAACCTCTCGATTATATTTATTGCAACTGCGTTTATTTTGGGCATACTGATTCAAAACAAAAATATTATTTATGCTGATACATTTCTTCTTAAAAACTGCTACTGAACTCAGTTTTGTATATATATATGTATATATATTGTATAGTAGTATATATATATATATATATATATATATATATATATATTGTACAGTTCTGTAGCATATGAATCGCACATGAAATGTATCTTTGCTTTACTGTGAATATCAATATATATGTTCGTTTTTATTATCTCACAAATTGTGGGTGCTTGTCGTACTGCCAGCGGCAGTGCGACACTCGTTACTAATCTCACACACAACTCACGTTTATCTCTAAACGTTTGCAGTTCGATGAGCTATTGAATGCAATTTTTTAATTATCTTATTTTGGTTGCTAATAGTGTGATTGTTTAACCTTGAATGATTAACAGACCGAGGATAGCCGAAGACTAGAGTTAAATATACTCAACATGTCGTCAAATATTCACCGATAATTTCTATTTTATTAGTCAGTTGTATAACTTTCAGCCACATTTAGCACACCGATTGTTCTACCATACGGCTGTTTTAATGATTATGAGCCCGTTATCAGAAGTAGCCTGAGCAGATTTAAGAATATATAGGGTGTATTCTAAAATCGATTGACAATCATCGGGAGTCATCATCAATCAATGAAATATCACTACACAATTTTATAATGCCTGTAATTTGCTTGCTTTAACTAAATAACTATATACCTGATTTAGCAAGCTGTCAGTATGAGATGGTGTATTGAATTAACCTACTAATCATAAGATGATTGTTTCCAGGACGTTGTAGCTGCGATCTGACTTCGAGATGTCACTTGTCGGGGCTCTCACACGTTTGGGGAGCTTGATGGCGGCCCCTTTGAGTAAAATGGTGACGCCTCAGGGCCTCATTCCCAGTTCAACATCTCTGCAGCAAGTCAGGACATTTAAAGACATGGACGTACTCACTAAACGGTGCAAGGACTGTTATTATTATAAAGATGACTACAGGTGGTTAGTATCGCGTTGTTTTTTCGAACTAACGGATCCTTTATGCATATAATTTGGGCAACAAGCGCAGCTGTGTATTAACGTGTATTTATAATTAGGATGGGTATCACATTCATAAAAATTTAATACCTCTTACAAAACGCTCTATCGTCCCAGTCTCTAAGCGTACCTAAGTTGGAGATTACGTTGCATCTTTGAACATCTATTAAAAATCTTTGCATTAGAAATTCGCCTTCACAAAGATCTTCTGTAACAGAGGATAATAATGATGTTGTTAGGTTGCTAAAGCTCAATCGTTTTTTTCTTTCTTTATCGCAGCTTGTGTCATTTCGGTTCAGTAACTGAACCTTGCGAGGTACAAAAACCACAGCAAGGAAGTTTTATATCCTGATCTGTAGGACATTCCTGAATGTGACAACGTTTTATTTTCTCTAAGGCAAAGGCAACACTTCCTTAGGAGATACATAGCCGTTGCTTTACATCACTCATGTTTGATTGCGATGGATGTTCATAAAATATATTGTCCGCGCAGTATATATATATATAAAGCCAAGCCTGCTAATCGGACGCTAGGTCATTTATTGTCTTATTATGAAGAGCCGCCCTCTCTCTGGAATACCGCTCTTTATTAGATCTCAGACCAACCTTTCGGCCACGAAAATTGGTAGGATAGATGTGAAAAAGGACTAGATTAAATAGCTTAAAAAAAAAAGAAAATTGGTATGTTGGACTATTTCTGTGAATCAATTAAAACAATTTATACACCGTTACAAAAGAGAAGAACTGGAGTATCTTATCATACATGTGGACATCATACCATGACTTCTGATATTGACCCTCCGATCTAAACTTGATTTAACTAGTTTTGTGAGAGGGTTCTTTTCTAAATAACTACTTTTTATTTGTTAATACTCTGGTATAACTTTTTAATTCATTAAAGAAATCTATCTCTGTGTCAATGCTATCCGACATATTATTTGTACGTGTTCATATCAAATAGGGCCAAATTTGCCTATCTATGTACGTATTATCTTCAACATGATGAATTATATAACCCCGCCTAACGATCTCATATTAATTCGTGTCCTGTACGGATTACTTGTAGTGCATGGGCCTTTCAACAACCACTTCTCTTACTTACTTCTCTTATTTTTGCACTTGCTACCGTCAACAAAATTTGAGCTTTCAGCGTTAGCGAAATATTGGAAAAGCGATGTACCAAAATCTTTTTCTTAATTTGTGACATTCAGGCCGATGCCATTCACAGCTGATCATATTAACAAAACTTGAGCAACCCAGATCTTAATTTTTCGCGGACATCCTACTCTCTACGTTCATGATAAGACTTCATTCCGTCCTCAGCGTCATCAAGTTATTAATGTGTGATAAAATGTTGATATGTAGGTACGTGTTGTGCCGTACGCACGGTCGTCATAAGCAGCGTCAGCGGATGCCGGATGTTAGAAGCTTCTGGATTGTCACGCACAGGACACACGGACCACGCAAGAGGTTCTAACTGCATTAGTTATATATACTCTCACTATAGACACTTTCACAAATTACGCTAATTCTACGAAGGGCCATATGGTAAATAAAGACAATTTTAGCACAAAATAGTGTTTTGCACTAGAATATTAGTTGAGACTGTTACGTCATATACATATTTGAAATGCGGCATTAGTTGATCATTTTAAGCAGTGCACATGAACAAGTGGAGGCAATTTCTTAGAGCACGAATCTTTTAGGAAGCAATAAATTCCATATCAAATAACACACCTAATTGATTAGACGGACAGCGCATTTGTAATTCCATAACGTTCTAACCGATGAGACTTTATTCTAAGAATCACATGCACAATCAAGCTTCATATCGGTACCTTAATCATCGTCTTAGAACCTTGAAAAAATTTGACTAAGGAGACAACTTAAATATAATGGGATCTGCAACCAGCTGTGCAACGAATTTCACGGATGGGGTATGCCTAGGTATAGCTGTGACACTTTAGAGTAGGTATAATAATCAACGCACTTTATTCGAAGGTAGATGCGTACAATAAGCAGTCACAAATACAAACAAGTATACTGATGTGGTGTCGCAGTGTTGTCGATCAGTTGCGCAAAACACGACGAATTATTACGCCACGCAAACAAATCATTTTCCGACAAATTTCTGGGCTATATAGCACATTGCTTTTAGATCTTGTTGAGGTTTCTATTATATCAAACATCGTCATTTTCGACTAGGATGCTTCTTTTCAATACAAGTGAACATATTTTTGTGGATGGTGTTAAGTCTTACCATGATTGGAGCAATATCTAGTTCATTTATTTACACTGACATTTCAAGGTGACCCCTCCCCCGGCCTGGCGAATTTCTCATTGACTTTTTCAAATCTTTCTATCTCCCTACGTAGATTAAGATACCACACCTGTGAGGCATGCATCATGAAGAGATTCACATAGTCCTTAAATAGTTTGCTATATAATAGTCTCGGGTCATTTATAAGGATCGTAGGATCCAGTTCGAGCGTCGAGAGGCCGGAAGAACAACGTCTTAGTCTCGTGTTCTGAGTATCTGAGTAAAACCGCAGTGGCAACCCCAACATCTCGGTTGGTGGCCAATCTCTGTAGGTTAATTCCACCGATTGAATATGTATAGTTTAGATTACTAAGTCAAGGCTAATTGTCCACTCTAAGAACTTTTTTTTTCATTATTGTGTACAGTAATGAGCTTCGTTAATCTTAGTATATGTCTTCACATCGTGTGCGTAAATTTGACAGATATTGATGGGATTGATGTGTACATTATATAGTTTATATACAGGATAAACATAAGCGGACCTAAAATTGTTCCCTGGGGGCAGTCGGAGGTTGCACGGGCGAAATTCGTGTATTTTTCATTCGCGAAAGGTGCGATCCTGGAGGAAATCTTGGATCCACTTCACAAGTGGCTCACGAACGCCGAAGTTTGGGAGCATCTGGATCAATTTGGAGTGAGTGACCATTTTTGAACGCCGATTGGCAATTTCATAATTGGCCTTACCGATAATGCTTTCGAGAAGTCGGCAAGCAACGAGGATCAGCAACATGGCTCTCTTTGTTGGTCGGTTCCGCCTTCGATTCCTTTTTGAGTTCCGGACATACAATGGCGCTAAGAAAGATGCCTGGTATTTGAGCAGTCCAAGGATCGTCGAAATATCCATGATGGATTGATGCACACAGATAGGCTTAGTTTCTTAAACAGTTACGCTGGTAACCCGTCAGAAATCACGTTCATCTTTGACTGGAGCTTCGTAAGGTGTTCGTTAATTTTCATTGCACTGACATCCACGTCATGCACCATATACTGAAGAGGCCCTTGGGGAAGCCGGGGCGGGTCAGTGAGATCACTGTGATAGAGCTCGTCAAGCGAAGGATATGTGGACTCAACGACAGAGTGCTTTCTCATGATCTTCGGTCGCGCGTGTTCCGTCAGGACGTTTGATCGAACTCATCGAATCTCTGACCACTACTCTCCTACGAGTGTAATTGTGAATGACTGTTGAGTCGATGCTACCCACGATACTGTGTTCTTTGGTTACCCGCTGTCATCTTTGTATGTTTGGAATAACTCATAAACATTGGAAGCATTTGGTACAACAAGGTAGTTCGGAGACGCCAGGACAAATAAGATAGTAAGAAGAGATATTTTGCATGATGTGATTACCTGTTAATGCTATTAATGTATTTTTTTTTATAAACTCAACTTTCGATTCATTTGCCCTTTATTAGTATTGCAATCTATTGACCCTCATTGTGTGATGACGGGCAGAGGAAACGGTATCAACTACACCGACTTGATATCACAGTGTCAGCTTGTATTACAATTGCATTTCACCAGAATTAATGTCATTATTCGTATATTTTGTGTTGGCCTTCGCATAGTCTGGCCCTGTCTGAAAGCCTATTAGGACAATACTGAGCCTAAGAACATAAATATATAAATGCTGGAATGAGTTTTTGATTGATGAGTCGTCTGATTTGAAGAAAGCTGAACTCTAACAGAATTTCCAATTTTTTTCTTATAAGACTTGTACAAACCCAATCTGTAAGTGATTGGCTGAGTAAATATCCAATGACCTTTAGTTAATTTACTTTACAAGCAATAATTGAAATTGGATGGTACGATAGCTCAAGCGCTCAATGCCCCAACAATCCAAAGACCCATAATTTGAATCCAGTGTTTTACAAATAGACCTCAGTTACTCCTTCGTTCTACTTCATATAGAAAGCTGGCACAAGCTAACATCGTACACGATAGTATTCGAGAATTCTACTATGAGTGTTTAAATTGTCAAACGTGGTCTTCATTAAGACCTAGATTCTGCAGATGGTAGCCACAATGTAAGGTTCTTTCTAAGCATTTCGGTGAATTTGGACATAGTAAGCTCTTTACTGAGTGCATATCTGGGAGAGCTAATATTTAAACGGAAACACCAGCTGACTCTTTTCCCTTTGTTAAAAATGTCAATAGGACCCTCAACATCAATCGCTAATTCAGGCCAATGAAGTCGAATATTTTCTCGGAACCTCTCTTCTATCAGAGCTGAGTCCTCCTCAGGTACCCAGAAGCTAAAATGCATAGTGTGCGTTGAGGGAAATTTGAGATTACGCTCTATATGAATACATTTTTTCTCTTTATAAATCGATGTCACTTTTCGAAGGTCATTTGAATCATCACGATTAAAGGTCAGTTCTGTCGTGGATTGTGAACCAGGTGCGTATAACGGTGCAATTGGTATATTGCTAATACATTGCTGCGAATCGGTGACCCGATTTTCTTTCCTGTCGGACAGTGGAGCATTCTGTTGGCAAGATGTTGTCGGTAAATCGACGTATTCTTCACTTTTGCCGTTGTGCAATCGACCATCGTCGAGTGAACATTCCAGCGATGTCTGTCGAAACAGCTGCGAACAACGTCGGTAATGGTGACAAAGTGATGGGGGCCGTCCAGAGTACTCGAATATGTGCACTAAAGCTCCTACCGTATTGAACGCCTTATTGAGACTTCGATAACCGATGTTGCTGTACTTTGCTTCAAAAGGTGCTACATCGACAAGAGCAAACAAAGCTGAGGCTGCCATCTCCTCGATTTTCCATGTGTCATCGTACCGTTTCAGTTTATCGATTGGCGTACCACCCTGACCAATGCACAGGGCAACTTCGATGCGGCCTAAAACGTATTCATTTTTATAAGCGAGTCAATTACTAAATCATATTAATCAAATGTACAAAAATACTCTCATGCATTTAAACTTTCGTCTACATTTATTGAAGCAGAACGTGTTGTGAACATTATGCTATTGAATTAGTGTCAAGCACTAATGACTAACTTTATTTAGTTTTACTAGAATTACGGGGTAAGACTTCAAATTCACCAAAAAGCAGTCGTCACCATGAGTGGTTTTACACGTAAAATTTGAAATAATTTCGAGGGCGCATTCACTCTTAATTCATATTATTTGAACTACATTGTACTCATATAATGGATTACTCGGGAAAACTGCTTGACCATAATTTGTCTACTCACTGCATTCTTGTATAAATTAAAAAAATATTTTTTTTGAAAATGGCAACTGTTTAAGAGATTTTGCGATTTTCGTAAAATGTTCTTCAAATGACGCTATACCACCTTGAGTTTCTAAAATAATTTTCCAATATATAGTAGAAGAGCTATGATCCACATCATGAAGTGCCACAGAATGGCCGAGAAAAATTGGTTTGAAAATTCGAATATGTTTCAGCCATTGAACTAAGAATTGACTCGCCTTCAATTTCTACAAACCGTTTCGTTTATCAAGCACGTTGCCACATGCTTGAAAAAACTCCTTGAGAAGCTGTCTGTTACGCCCGAGATGCATTTTACCTCCCACATGAGGGAAATTAAAAACGACACGATGAAATAATCCGTTCGCGGTGAGTTCGTCTCTAAGGTTATCTAGTTTCCGGGCGTCTACATCGGTTCGAACTGTAACACCTTTCAAAAGCGCAAGATACACGATATCTTCGCCATGAACAAAGTTGAACGTTCATTCATGATAATTTTTTTTTGATATAGTCAAGCGCATTATCCAATTGTGGCAAATTCTAATATTTTCCTTTATATAAAGGCAAGGTAAATATAAAATAATAAATACGTAATTTAACTGTACATAAAGTAGTACAAATTTAGCAATATCTACAGCATTGTGGTCTTTATGAAACCTAACGTTCTGGTATACAGTTAATGAAAATTATACAAAATATTCCGTGATTTCATACAAAGAAATTGCACGCTGTTTCATTCTATCGGTCCATATTGCATCCTACTTCACTTATTATTGGAAACGGTCACAAAAAACAATTAGTCGGTGATCAAGAAAAATTAAATTTTATTTTTTGCATGGTTTTCACTGGCTGACAAGCAATTAACCGGAATAATAAATTGCGAATATTATTATATTAGATATTACTTGGGAGTAAGACTGTACAGTTTACAAGGATTTATTAATAATTGAAGCTCGCAGTTGAACTTAAATTAAACGGCCAATAGTGTTTACGTACGCCTCAAGCGCTGTAGATTTATGAATAAAACAACTGGGATTATTCTGGTAGAGCCAATAAAACGAGGAAAAAGGCGTCTATTTATTTAATATTACGTAGTTCAATTTAGACGTTTACATCTAAGCTGTCTCTATTCTTATCTGCGTTATACCAGTTTATTCAAGTAGTTAACGGTCTTTCTTGGCATTCAAAAGCAGAACTTCATCCAATTGAGACTGAAGGATTCCAACAAATGCCTAAACTAACAACTTAGCTATTTTAGGATTGCAGTTTATAATGAACTTGAGTCTAATGCATTGAAGGATTAATTCTTTTTAAGACCTACCTCTGTTTCTCAATGTCTGAATGTTTATCTCGGTTTCTGGACTGCCAGGATTAACCTCAGCTAGGCACGAAGCCACAAAGTCAGTGGTTTCCTCTAGAAATTTAACTGAATACGAAAAGTCGCCCTCACCAATCAATAAAGTTCTCATCTTCGAGCCTTCGTTAAACAAAAACTTGATCTACAGCTTAGGTAGAAGAAATGCTGACATGGTGATGATCTCCACCACCACTCGTATACACCACTCGACGGTTTGGAGATGTCACTATAATCCACTTTCTTCGGTTCGATCTAGTCCTGGACAAAGGAATCAGCTGGTTGATCATATGTGTCTACTCAGTTAACGTTTCGCGCTTTATGGACTTGCATCGAAAATCGATTGTGATCCTTGCTGGAACTGCCATAAGCGCGGGAAGTTTGGTGAAAACATCTCCCGGAGTGCGCCATGAGTTAACTAAATAGATTGAATTCATTATTTTCACACAGGTTGGGTAACATATACATGTCGTCTGGCAGAGTTCAGACTTGTAGCCTCTTTATGCACAGCCAGACATTCTCTTATCTGAGTTGCTGCGGCGTCTAATTATAGTTGCCTACTTTGAATTGGCAGACTGTGTCAGACGCACACCTCTTTCAAAATGGTTAGAGACCACATCCCGTCTGACCTCTCTTTTTCAAAATCACTGCCGTTGTCAAAGGAACGACCCGTCGTTCAGCAGAATTTAGGAGGCTAAATGCCATAAGAGGGTCCAGTCGCCATATTCTAGCTTGTCGACTATCCTCGATCCAAGGCTCGCTTTCAAGAGAGATCCGATAGCTTAAGTCAACCAAAAAAGTACTCGCACGACGTTAAAAATATATTTCTGTAATGATAATTAAATTTGTGTTCGTACGCATTGTACATTTTGTATCGAACTTCATGTCTCGTTTTCACGGTTATTAACACTGTCGACCGTTATTAATACCGCACCCGCCATGTAATATTAAACCGGCAGATTCGTCAATGTTGGCTGAGAATTAGCCCGAAAAAGTTTAGTTTGTTGGATTCGTCAATAAAACAAAATTTTAATTGAAAGGAAGCAGGTAGTTAGAAACAGAAAGAAGCCAGGGAAGCCTTAGCACGAATATATTTTTCAGCTTGCAAGCGTGATTAATAATTCATAAATCTGCCTATCGTGTGCGTAAGGAGACACCATTGACATTATTCGAATAGAAAATGTTCGCTAGTGTCTAAGTACTTCGCAATATCAATAGCGTCAGGCAGAAACCGGTCAGCGGATGTGAAAAATATAATAAGACAAAATAGCAGTCAGTTAATTTATGTTTACCTTGTGCAGTCGAATAATTATAATGAGATATATATATATTATAATAATCATATATAAATATATATATATATAAGTATTAGCGAATTCGTACAGCCATCACAGGCAGACGTTGAATCACATTTTGTTTTATAACGAAATTAGGTTCATCATTTGGGGATGGTTCAGTGATTCAGCGAGCATATTACCAATATGTTTGTCTTAGTTGCGGGTAGATAATTGATATCGTCTTGAACCTGCGGTATCAGTCACTAGGATCGATAACTAACCGATACGTACGTTTTGCCAGTCCCTTTTCTCTAATCTAATCAATAGGAAGCAGCTTAAATTGTCATTAGTGCAACAACAACATTGTGAGGAATAACGCAAATGTTATCAACCTCAATTCAGGACACAAATATCAACAGTCAACACGTTTTTAGGCAAGGACCACTCTGAAAAGTTGGCACCGCACAAAGTTTACTGTTTTCAACATCAGCCTTAGTTCCATATTCTCAAATCTTACAGATCTTTAGTGGCCGGTAGAATCAATAAAGGGAGAGAGAGAGAGAACGCGAGGGAGCGGTTGACGTTCGCCGGACACTGACTGACACGGTAGACAGCGCTACTAATGGGGAAGGGTGCTTGATGTTATCGCATCCCATAGAAAGCCGCCTGAACGAACAGGATGACACACTATCGCTATCGAACGAGAAAGCCACAACGCCCGTGTTGTTTGTTTGTTCACCTGGTGCTAGTGTGCGTGCTTGTCTACTGCTCATAATAACCGTCGAGTCGGTTAAGTCAGTCTGAACTTACGCCGCTGACAGATAAACCAGTCTGCTGGTTTTCGTTTTGATTTTTGACATAAACGGTTGAGCTCCGCAAGAAGAAAGGTATATATATATTTACTTATTTATATATATTAGCCGACAGATACAACAGGTTTATATGTTGTGCACTTCTCATTCAAGCGGATTAAATTATGCTTATAGTGGCAGCCCGAATAACACTTATAAGAGACTATCACTTCTTTTACGATTTACTGTTTACTTTGTTTACCGTTTTTACTGTTCTACCATTTTGCTAAATACGTAAGTATGTATAACACAATAGCGTGTGACTAAATGAATGTTTGTTATTATATCCTATTAGTAACAACGTTTATGTAATATTGTATATATATATACAATATATATACATATATATATATATATATATATTATATTAGAGTTTGAATGATATATTCTTTTATTCAAAGAAATGTGTGAATAGTTACAAACCTAAACTAATTATAACACGATAACTGTACTTTCTCGTTCCCTATTCATGTGCTGAATGGCTTTATTCATTTGTTGTGAATGGACATCTCAATATTTTATAAAATATTATAATATGGTGGTATGATATTGGTAATTGGAACGCCAGGGCAGCGTTATTATTTCAATGATACTCTGTGTGTAACTCGAAACAAATTGCAAGAACTCAGCAGAATATGTCTGGTTTGATTTGACAAACGGCACCTCATTGACTATCCTATTGATATTTCTTGCGCACAGTGTTGAACGTGTTCACGTAGATATATTAAAAAACTACTTCGGAATGTATTCAGTCCGCGTATTGCGATTATATTTAGCAACCTTTTCTCACATTTTAAATAAATCTTCAAATGTTTAGCAATTTGATATTGATATTTCGATAGAAAACCAGCGAGCTTATCCCTGTTTGACAGGTACAATGCCGTCTCATGTGTACCGCGATGTTGCTGGATGGCGATCACAGGCTCTTCCCTTGACAACGTCAAGCGATGAGGCGTCAAAAATGTTCGACTCGTGCGTGTCACAGCTCACTGCTTGGAAAGAGGACGAGAACGGTAGCACTCCTCTCATTGATAGGAATACATAGGGAAACCCTCATATTAGCATATATCAATTAAATTTCAAGTTAAATTACACTCGTTGACAGATATGTATTTCCTTTCGACCCAGCTTTTTTTTAATAATCATGATAATAATAGTAATAATCTTAAGAAATTTTCGTATTTGGTAACGGGGCCACTCCGAATATCTCTCACGCGTCTGTCCAAGATTGGTTTTGGGAATACGATGTTTTATTGATTGTCTTCCTTTTCGATAATGCCTGTAAGCTATGTCAGGCACCGAGTTGAATCGGCATAGTTTTGTAGAGAATTTAGTAAGCTACTGGGCGGAATAAGATTTCTACCTAGTGTACTTGAGTTGCAGCACTTAAATTGCTCCTTCGGGCCGATTTGAAATGCGAATTTCTTAAGAGTTGTCTGATAAATATTTTACTCATCGTATATTCAATATTTGCATCTCCAAGCCAGGTCAGGTATAACAAAATGTTTTTCTGTTGTGCTCTGCAAAACGAGTCTTTAGAAAGCAAATAAATGCTGTAATTCTGTTCGTTTTCGTGTATAAATGATAAAAATCGAAGCGGACAGAGGGTGCCTACGAAAGCTATAGTTTGAATACTATAATAAACGCTATAACACTTAGGTGTTATATTTATGATAAAACTTAAAGCTGTTACTTTGTGGGTTAGCTTATTGTTTTGCTATTTCATTAGCATTTTAATATAAATCAAAAGCCGCATTTTCAATTACGTAACAAAAAGCAAGGAAATTACTTTTTGCCTGTAGGATCCATCATTCATTGGTAGCCGAAACGTATCTCAAACCTCTTAACGTTGTTGTCTTGGGTTTTTTCAACTGCGCTAATTTTCCGTTTTTTTTTTTCACATGCATATATTGTAGTACTAAAACCTAACGAAGGTCACTTCGCCATTTCCCTTGAAAGGTCTCGAAGCGGCAATGAAAAAGATGGTGTCGGCGGATCCTACGTTCGTTTTAGGGAGAGTGTTCGTTCATGTTCTCAATCTACTTGGTACAAGTGATTCTGGAAGAAAACACCCTAAGATTATTGAAGAACTGAAATCTTTACGCGAGGATGCCGAGGTAAGTTCGATCATAACCCTACTTCCATAAGCAGTGAGCATTTCTTTAATGAACACTTCTATGCTTCTGAGACGATCGCCAAGTTTGACTTGCTTTTAAATAATTGATTTTCGTACCCATCCCGGCGAACTGTATGCGTTGCCAATTATGTGACTTCGTCGAAATTGATGTTTTTGCAGGTTCAGGGCGTGAGCGAACGTGAGAAGCTGCATCTTGAGGCTACCTTATGTTTGGCTGAGGGTAGGATGTACGCTGCTTGTAAACTCTGGGAGAAAATTCTTGAGGAACACCCAACTGACATGTTGGCCATAAAAGCCGCGCACGACTGCTATTTCTATCTCGGTGAGAGTACGGATAATAAAGAAATCAAAATAAAGACCTCTATTCTCTAATGAACAATAAATTGGAGGGTTTAGTGATTGTTGTCTTTGACACCATATTATTATATATTAAAATTCGTTATGTTTGTAGATTAAAGTCAAAATTATAAAAACCGTATTTTGTTTGACATAAACAAGATAGAATATACCCACTCTGTTATACCTCAAGGCTGAACTAATATAATTAGATACAGTGTCCAGTAACAAGAGAGCATTGATGGTTATATTATAGATGATTCGCCTGTTCGACAGCAGAGTTCATCACGCTGTTATTATTATTATTATTACTAATTAAATACTTCTGTGGTGGTCACCAATGATTGCTTTTACAGGCAAGCAACAGGAGATGCGCACCTCGATAGAGAATGTTATGCCGAAATGGAAACCAGACCTTCCCCTATACAGCTATCTCTATGGTAATTAAATACAGATTAAGACATTGATTAGTGATATTGCTGCAAAACCATTATTGAGTATTTGACTGAATGTGACGGTTATCAAAGTGCTGAATGTGAAGCTATCAAAGTGCACGAAAGAGTCTGTAGTCTGTTTTCACTCAATAGATAAATTTTTCTATTTATTAGATTGTTAATTATTTAACATCAAAATAACAAAATTATTAGGATATAACTATTATTATTCTGAACATTCCTTGATCGATTATATTTCTTCTATGACCGCGTATTTAATAACAGGTATGCAGGCCTTTGGCTTATGTGAAACCGGTTCGTATGACGAGGCCTCAAAAATGGCACTTCGAGGCCTAGAGCTAAATCGGAATGATGCGTGGGCAACTCACGCAAATGCTCACGTTTACGAGATGACGACACAACCCAGTCAAGGTCTGTTCTATGCTTTCTATTTAATAATATGTAGTATATACGATCTGTAACGAATATATGCAGACGTATCGCAACAGATTAACTAACGAGTACCTGTTTTGCACAAGAGCCGACTATTGTGTAAGTTAATTTTTATATCCTTAAGACAAACGGAGATAAACTTCCCCGTAGTCGATCCCAATATTGTAGCGAATACAGTTCGATTCAAATGGCTTTCTTGCAAAACGAATGAGAGTAAAAAAATCAATGTTTTGTGTTTCATAGGCCTCGATGTGGAGCGATTCAGATAACACTGTAACGATATTTTAAATGAATTCATTAAATAATTTATAATTAATTGTCGTTAATAAAGAAAACAGCTCTTGGCAAGCAAACGAACAGAGTGATAATTTATTTCATCTGTTGCTTAAAGACAACTTCGAATAAACCCTCTGGCCCCTCCGTGATTTGGCAGGGGCGTCTCCGTTAGCTTTTTGCCAGGGCCTTCACTCCCAATTCGAACTACGAACAGCATAGGGGGGCTGTTTTAAGTAATCATCCGATGTATATAATTTGGTGGTGATCAGTTGGGTGCGACGTTTGAGCCATGGATGAAATGTGATAAATTTGTCGGTAAAATATTGTTTAGTCTCAAGGATGTGCTGTTGCAAAATGGTCGTCACGATTTCCTTAAAAAACTGCTATTAAAATATGATACAGGATATTGGTGGCTTTACGCAATCCTGTGGAATATTAACCAGAGTTTGGCAGCTCGAACGATATCTTTCGGTGTCTCTGTATGTTTTATTCAATATCGACGAATTTTAGGTGACCCACCATAGGAAAACCCAAGTTCACTAGCATTTTGCAGCATAGTATAGCATGGCATCTGGTTCCCAAGCGCATTAAGGCGCACTGTAGGGCGAGAGCAGCTCTACATTATTTAATCTTGAGATTTTTCCTCCAAATTATCATTCGTGTTTCATGACTCCCGTGTTTCCATTGGCTCAATGTTATATGACAACGTAGCTCTGGAAGATGTTAACCGTGGTGGAAAAATTCACTGAGTATGTCGCCCCTTTATATTAGTTCCACTAAAGTACGGGTAAATCTAAGAAAAGTTTGTTTATCCCAACTAATTCCACCATTTGAAATTTCGTCTCTAAAAATTCAGAAATAAAAAATGTGGAGTGATTGCTGGTACTCATTTCTAAATTCAGCGTTTCTTTGAAAAAAGGGCTCGATCCCTGTAGCCCTTTTGCCCTCAAGACCCATATTAATTTCCCTATTGTCGACAAAATATAGTAGCAATTATTATTTATGTTGCAAAGCATAGCACTCAGTTGCGTTATCTTTTTATGATTGATAATTTCGCATACAGGAATTTCGTTCATGTCTCGTACGGTTGCCGACTGGCAGCCATGTGGTCTGCTGGCGTGTCACAACTTTTGGCACTGGGCTGTGTATCATATTGAAAAGGGAGAGACCGAGGCTGCCATCGATTTATTTGATTCGGAGGTAACAACAATAGACATTCATCTTCGATACTTTTCCGCATTGACTTCATCGTTCATCTTATATTCTCCCGGGCTAATTAATATGAGCCACAAGAACCAGTTGAACTGGAGGTTATAATTCAAGGTTGAACTGTTATTAGCCCTTGCGCTGTCTAGCTTTACAACTGTACTGTAAATATGCTCATCGAAATTTGTCATTGTCTTTGCAATTTGTACAATGCATCATCCTTACAGGTTGAAAAACGATGCGGGAGTGGCTCTATGCTGGATTATGTGGATGGTGCCAGCTTGTTGTATCGGCTTGAATTTGAAGGAGTTGACGTTGGACGAAGGTAAACAGCTTAACTAATAGCTAATCCATACCTTTGGGGAAAGCTTTAAGATGGTCGATAATTAATTCAAAGGAATCATATGCCAAAAATCAAAGAAATACAGTGGTTTAGAATATAGAATGAATAACAATTATGAGGAACATTTATATTCAAACCTCGAAAAGTGACTTACTCAAGCATGAAACAATCAGTCTTGATAAGTCGAAGAATGCTTTGCATATTACGGTATGCTCCGAAATCCCTCTGGACGGATTGATATTTCAACATGACTCCAGGCATGCGAACTGCCAATTTGTTCACATCATCTTTGAAAATTTCCAGATTCATTCGTGGATTACACATGTATAAAATTGTCACAAATACGTCTGTTTGTGAATTCGTAATTTATGAGCCGAAAAACCTGATGAGTACATAAGTACATATATGTAAAAAAAAAACATGTATACGTATCCTGTCTTCGGGTGATACAGTGTCTAGATTCTGTAATAGTAGACATCCGCTATAGTAGATGTGGTCGATGTGATGTCGAAGTGTTCTGGTAAAAGCTGGGAAAAACTATGTGAAGGTTGACCAGGAGTGCATGAAATATGAACTTCTTCAGCGCAAACATTCCAACGACCATTTTACTGCTAGCTTTATTTCACACTTCTAATCAAGTTGATTTAGTTGGTTATTTTTTTTGGCCTCAGTAAACCAAATACGCCACCTTGAATGAATAGTTGAAATTGCTTATAATAGTATAACAGACTTCCATTATTCATTCTACAGGTGGGCTCCACTATATTCCGTTACTAAGGAGCATCTGTATGATCACATTCTATTGTTCAACGATGCTCACTTTGCCATGACCCTTCTAGGACTGAAGGATAAAGAGCACTTCGCGAAACTCCAGGTACATTTAAGGATTGGGTCGTTTCGATGTAAATAAAAATACTCCAAAGGGGCTTCGTAATGATTATTAGGATATTATTATTATTATTGTAAGACTCCGGCGAATAAATGAACAACGCCCCTTCAGTAAAACTCTTGTTTTTTTTTGAAGGAAAACCACAAGTATGACCTTTTCACCGTTTTGTATTGCTCACAGACGAACGTTTAACCGGAGTCCACCATGGTCACTCTCATTTCTCAGGCTGTGTAAACGAAACAATTCATTAATCCGTTTCCTTTCCTCGGCAACAGGGGTCCCTGAATTCCGTTGAGGATTTGGCAGAAATAGACAACGCAAAGATAACTACGCTTTTCGGCAAAAAGCTACTTCACGCGATGAAAGACTACAGCGACGGTATGCGACCAAACACAATTACCTCCCATCACTGCCTTCATTTACAAAGTAATCCATTTTCGAGTTGTCATCACATTCTGGTCGGATCGTTTTTATCTTCATAAATGCCCGGATCAGGGATTATTTTCTATGTCACGCTAATCAGCGGGGACAGGTTTAAGTTGAATCTGTTTTTTTCCAGCTGCATCTATAGTTTTCATATGTGACAACTGTTATATATTTAGTCAAACGTACAAAGGAGTACTTAAACAGTGACGTTTATCACTTGCAGGCGACTTC
This sequence comes from Stratiolaelaps scimitus, assembly GCA_019614645.1. Lineage (NCBI taxonomy): Eukaryota > Metazoa > Arthropoda > Arachnida > Mesostigmata > Laelapidae > Stratiolaelaps > Stratiolaelaps scimitus. The sequence goes on along the minus strand of JABWDB010000067.1, from coordinate 526,890 downwards.
GATGCCTGCGCTTCAGCACTGATTCCTCTTGAATCTCAGCTGGTGCAGATGGGAGGCTCAGACGCTCAAAGGGACGTCTTCAACTTACTAACACTAAACGCGGCTATTCGTAGCCGTAGTCATCGCGAAGATGCCAAGAAACTCCTCGACTGCCGGGCCGCCCTGCGGAGAGCGTCACCCATGGTTGACCGAATGAGAGCACGTCTCGAGCTTTAACAAGCTCAGCTATTTCCCTTGCAACATTAAGTTCCATTCTCAGCAATACCGCTAATAGTATGGTATATGTTAAGTGTTACGGATGCTATATGCTGAGTTTCCTTCGATTATAATTTAGAATAACGTTAAGAAATCCTTAAAAGAGGCCTCTGCGCATGACTTGGGCCGATTATTTGAACACAGGGACGTTCCTTCCTTCTCCATAGGACTATTGCGCACCGAGCTTCAGCAGAATGAACGTTAAGAAATATGTGTCTCGACGACTGTTTTCAAATGTTCTGTTGCTTCCACCAGAGAGATTTAGAGATTTTATAGGGTGGAAAGAAAACTAAGATTCTACTTGATTTCTATTTCGTTGATATTTGAGAGTATGGGACTGGACTCCAACAAATAGTCACTGTGGTTGTCACATTATTGTCCTCTAATAGCTGTCGAGGAATGCAAAATGAAGTATATGCTAATATTGCAAGCATCGATCGTAAGAAGAGCTATCCGTGTTACGTAATATAAAGCAAGTTCTCCTCGTCTTCTAACAAAGTACAATATTTTCCAGCTTCTGAAATAAAATTCAATTCTTTCTTTCATAATGTATTCATTGTATCGTTCAGGTAGGAATATACAGAAATATTTTTATCAAAAACTCGGTTTGATTTTGTTACTCAACGAGACGTCAATTGCTAAAGCACTCTCTCTCTCTCTCCAATTTATATGGGGGTGAAATCTGTAATATTGTAGAATTTACCGAAAAGTTAGAGTATCAGCTATGTCAATAATGCCTTTTTCCAGAGGTAAAATTCTGGTTTGGGATTGCACAGTGACTAAGATATTTTTGCACTGTTACTAGAGGGTCAGGTATAGAATCATTATACTTTCTACATTTATTAGGAGAAACGTTGTTCAGTCAGTAGAGGAGAACCTCGGGCAACCGATTTTTTTAATGAAAATAGTCGAGGGGACTGGGGAAGTGGGATCCCCTTCTTTAAATATTCTTTTTAGGAGATGTGGAGGAGGTTCTTCTTAAAGGGAGTAACATGGGTTGTTGCTTAAGATTTTTATACACTCAGGGGACACAATTGTTGGACAACTTTAACCATAACCATAAAAAATATATATATATATAATTCTTGGGCAGAGGAAGAACGCGATTCGATTATTATAATTTCTTTCGATTTTCTTCGATTATTATCATTATTAATAATAATAATATGGACCGCATAGACTCGCATGTGCCCTGTGCGATTCTGAGGAACCTATGCGTATATTCTTCAGTAGAGAAATACAACACCAGATTGTTACATAGGGTACACAGCCAACACGTCTCAGTTCTAATTCTTGAATTAAAATTACAATCACTGAAGCTCAGATGCGCATACCGAGTCAGTTTGTCAACAATATATCAAAAAAATTGCTCAGAGATCGACATGAGTGTCGCCGAAGTCAGTGTTAGTCACACAGACACAAGAGAAGGACAGATCACCATTGGGGACCATTCTCAGAACAAGTTTACACAGAGTTTTTTGCCCTCAAGATTCGCACATTTATGTTTCCAAACTTATAGCAAGTATCAACGTCGAAATGTTTGTAAAGTGACCTGACAACCTCATTTAAAAACTATGTAATAGAGTCAGTTGATTAAAAATAATACGAATGAAATTAAATGATAAAATGGAATTCATCTCGTTTGGTTTTTAGCTTTAAAATAGAATTGCTCAAAAAACTTTCTATTTTGGCTGTAAATCTATAGGTTTTTACTGAACGCTAAGAATGTGGTCTTTCTGTGAGTAGCCTCAGACACCAATTAGGCTAGAAATATTCTTAGTTAAGCTTTAGTTGCAAAACATTGTAACGTCCCGTGTTCTCGATAAAATCAAGGTTCTTGCAGAAATTCGAGAAGGAGACATTTTCGAAGTTCGGCTGTCGCGTGACATCATAGCAAATGCTCGAAATAGATACCGTCGGCAATAACACACACTTGATACCGACAAAAATAGAGCGACATAGGTTTTCGAAGGTATCAGCTAATTGCAGCGGGAAGATTGCCAGAGTGTAAAAGATTCTTATAGCTGGAACGTCCGAAGAGATAATGGGGCATTTGCATACGAGATCTTCCATGTCCTTGTGCAATAAATCTAAACTTTGTAGGCGTGACAGTCAAGCAAGAGACCGTTTAATCCCGTTAGGTCCCAAATCGCGTGCCTAAATTGGCATCCAATGCGGAGACGAAATGTGCGGTATCAATCAGAACGACTCATTGAACCTGTAGATCTCGGTAAAAGAACTCCTCGAAACTCGGGAGTTGTGTTTGTTATGGTCTCCGATGATAGAGCCTTACCTAAAGTATTAAAATATTTCTATACAAAGTTGTAGTATTCACAACGTAATATTTAATTTTTATTTTATGTAATATTTACAATAATATGTTACAATATTTCGGGACACACTCAATTATATGTGAAATGATCCCAACTGAGAAAACAAAGTCTAAGCTTTATTGAGACGTTTCGAAATGTCCGGGTACAATGGAATCGTCCTGAGATGAGTGGTATTGAAGGAGTAAAGAAAGAGTCCTAGGTGGTACTTGTCTGGTTACCGGGCCTGAGTGTATCTTATTATGATGAAAATTGGTAAATACTCGTAAGGTCCTTTAAGTCCTTTGATGGCTATTAATTTCGTTCTGGCTGGGGAGCTATTTTTCTCATCAGTGTATGGATTGGTAATAGTGTTGGAGTATATTTGAATACATCATCCTGGATACATCATTATAAGTTAGAAGAAGCCGCCCACGATAGGATTCGTACTTGCACACATCACTTCGAAAATGACCTGATTGCTACTCTATTGAAGGACATCATCTAATGCCATTATAGCATACTGCTCTGATCCCTGCACCACCCTGATGATCGCGCGAGTGGTTCCCCCCCACAAAGCAGGAGTCACTGACGGCACTTCGATAATATTTATGTGGACATTCTTCTCTTGAAGTTCGCATACTTCGGTTTTAAACCCTCAGCATTCGTTCCACGTCTCTTCTGTTTGTCCGGCAGAATGCAATACGTGGACGTCGGCGGCATCCCTGTCTGAACGATTAAGTATCAAGCTCGGAGTTTTCCAATGTTCCTGCATAGGCCTTCTTGCATTGCTCTGTATAAAAATGATTTCGATTTTGGTCGATTGTGGGATCCGCTATCATCTAGGCTGACAACAAATCTTTCAAGTGCGTGGGCAGCTCGGTCGACTTTTAGTGACACCAACAGATGTCGGCTCACCTTAACTCGCTAAAGGTTTAGTGAAGCACCAACAAAACCTAGACGTACCCTCTTTAATTTCTCAAACTGATCGCGCCATTCAAAATAATTCGCGAAATCAGTCCACTGATCCTTAAACTAGAATATCTCGGATCCTCAAGAGACTCACACGCCTCTTACTCCTTAAAAATAACACACTATTAAACTCGTCTATGACGTCGTGGCCTCGTCCAAAGAACAGCTCGGGAGTGTAATGTTCTCCCATCCGACCTCAGAGCTACTACCCATTTAAACAAGTTTAAAATTGCGCTAAAAAATCATCTTCTAGATCTTGAAAGGGTAGCACCTCCGGCTCTGCTCATTGTGAACTAGAGTTAGACATATATATTTGTATATATGAGGCAATTTTTCAGGTGTTGTCGTACCAGTACATGGTAGTATATGGTCTCGTCCTCAAATGACATTTCGTGATATGGAAGCAGCGCTTAGTCTTTGGCCTCCACCTATCGCCCGTTCGTTCTTAGTACTTGTACATCCAGTTCAACACCAACACATACAATATTTGTCAATAGTAACATAATTGTAGTATTACCCATACCCGAATTTGGTGTATCTGTATACAAAATTTATTCAAACATACAATAATTAGGAATTATGGGTGGGGGGATTCGTTGGGGACCGGGGCCGAGGCCGACATTGTCCAGAGGAAGGCGATGGCATTGCCTCTCTGCACAGCGAGGGACAGGCGTTGCAGAAGGAAATATCCTGCGCGCTTGTCCCCGGTGGCGCGGATCAGCCTATGGTAGACCACTTCGAGGAAGTTCGCAGTGAAGGGCCCGTGCCTGCCTAAGGTTTCAAAAGCAAGGGGCGAAAAGAGGTGGGTTGCCTGGAATGCGGCGTACTTCCGTAGCTTGGCCCGCTTCACACGCGCTACCGCGTAACCGGGGGTGGTTGCACAGTGGTTAACATAAGAAGGTGTTAGAGTGTCAACCACCGTACCGTCCCAAACGAGGTGGTGGCCTCGGTGGAAGGGGATGAGAGTGAGGCCGTCAGGGTGTCGAGGCCCGGTGGCTCCCTTGAGCAAGGGATACCGACGGAGTGGAGGGCCCTCACGAGCGTGTCATTAAGCATCGTGTGTCGCGGATGGCGACCGGCGCTGCGCTCGTACGAGAGTCCGTGGTGGCCATTCGTTGCGACAGGGTCCCCGCAACGATCGCAGATGTGAGTCGCAACCAGAAGCGGAGGGAGAGATGGTACAGAGTAGTGCCAAGGGACGAGGAGGACAGCGCGTGGACTGTGGTGGTGTCTGTATAACTCACAATACGTTTAACAAGTCTCTTGCTTGTCCAAAAAAAAGTTACCTTAAGCCAGTCCATCGTCAGACCAGGAACGAAGTCCGAGGTCAGACATTACAGTAATACCGTCTTACGAAGCAATGCTAAAAGCAGTACCGTGGACGTCAAATGTTAGCTAAGAGTCAGCCCGAAAACCTTTTTAAGACAGCTTTTCCTCATTCTCTACAGTAAAATGTCACTCGCTCTTCATCTTTCTAGCGATACGTAGATACCAATTCGGGTGTAATAATAAAGCAAGGTCACGGGAGAAAGAACACGTTTGTTTGGAAAGATACGTCTTTTTTTACAACAACGGAAGTAGGCTCTCTCTATGTTTGAGATGAATATTTGTCTAGTGTTATTCCAATAGTTAGATTCTCACCGAATCCATTGTGGAATTATGTGGAACAAGTATATAATGTTTTACATATGACTTTGAATAAAATGTGTATTTTTATTTTTGTATAGCATTTACTCGGAAAGTCTCTTGTTAAATCGGCTTTTACGTCACTTTTTGTGTAACAGTCCCTCATGTCCTAAGGCTACAATGATCCAAACAAGAATGGCTACATTCATTTCCATGGAAGAACAAATCTACTAAATATATATGATAGAGCGTTCGTGAGTCTTGAGTACGATCACTTAAAGCTTTTCGCACTCGTAAGCGAATTTGCCATCGCAAATGCTTAAAAGGTCGCCTTGGAAGAAGCTCGAAACATGTCTCCAGTATCGTTGTTGCTCGTCTGAAACGTATTAATGATTGATTACAAACTGAAGTTTTAAATACGATTAAAAAGTCATTTCTCTAACAGTGAGTGTACTGTCTTTAGGTATTCGGTTATAATTCACCAATTAAAGCACACGATATGCAATGGTACCCACCAAATTAACCTTGAAATATATTTATATTTATGAAAATGACTTACTGTTGCTAAACTGGAGTTGATAAGTCTTGAGATCGCGCGTTTCGCCATTTGATGTCATGAACGACTTGCGGTGAAAAAGGAATTGATGATTGGCTAGAGAATAAAGAATCGCCTCATTCGGGTACACGAACTGATTAACGAGAGGCCATTTGTGAGCAACGAATTCCACCCAGTCGACAGAGAGGGTTTTCCCATTAAGTCTCACCACCTGGTTTATCAAGCAGACGCATTTGACATTAAAAAATTGCTAATAGGTCATTTCACGCTAATACAACTAAAACGTTTCTTCAAATAAACCATGCTAGGCAACCCGCCGAGATCTCTTACACTATGGATTTTGACATAGGTAAGCATACTTAAAAACTGTTTTTTCGAGCTGACCCTCAGCTGTTCCCCTATCTGACAGGCCTCAGCTCTTAACTTTTAGGTATTACTATGAGGACCTGTCGGGGCCACCTTTGCTTACTTAGATGTTTACAAATGTCCGTAACATATAATACCCGTACAGATTGAGAAAATTAAAAGTGAACAAATTATATGACTCCAGCCCATCTATCAGACAGCATATGGATTTTGTCATGGGATGGAGCCAATTTTGGACCTCTGCTTCTGTCTTGAAGCGCATGGATCTAAACAGATAATAATCTTATAGAGCAACATGTAGGCTATACACCAGGTGCGGTAGAATTTCCCGGCAAAGATTGATAACAGTACGGTGGGTCGGCAAAGCAATTGGGTGATATCGCAATACCGCTCTTTGGCATTATCTTATGGAAATGAATCCTGGGTCTAACCACTCCTTTTTGCATTGGGAATTGCCATAGAATATAAATTTTCCATCTCCTGTGATAATTTTGTACAGAAAACTCTCTCTTGTTTGCCAACTTCTTTTCAAAATTTTCCCTAGGCATAGATAGAAGTGAGCGAGAGAAGGATGCACCCAAATTAATATGGGGAAAACGCTATTTTCAGTTAGTCTTTATTTTACATTACCTCTCGCAATCCTCTCATCCAGAGTGAGACGATGTCTCCTTGAACATCCATGGAGCAGCCTGGCCCAGTGAAAATATCATGCAACTGAGAAGTGAGCAAAGATCCTGAAGGATCTACGAGGATGTGTAGAAGTCCTGTGCTGGGCGAAAGGGATGTCTGCCCCTCCTGCGGCTGCTGTGGTCTACACTCGTCAGTTGGAGTGTCAAAGTCCTCACCGGCTACGTACAGCGACATCTGTAATCGATTTACAAATAAAAAATTGTTATTTTTATGAATACAATCAATGCATAAGGATTTAGTTGTACGCTACGAAATCGCTTATTTCGATTTTATATGTAAATTGGTTAAGTGCAAATTTTTATGCATTAAGTGCTTCGACTTCTTGAGTACTAATACCGTTAATCGTGATTTAAAAGTCATACTCTATACTTAAGACACCACTTAAAATGTCCTCAGGGGCACAGCAGGCTCCTCTTCGGTATCATAACTAAAATATTAACGCAAGCTGCACACATATGTGATCCTAAACGATTGAATAAATGGTACACAGCGGTGCCGAGGATATAGCATCTGACATGTATATAGCTGTCTTCTGTACATCTTCATTTTCGTGTTTTTCAGAGTAAGAAATCCTGACTTGATCTATATCCTTTATCCTAGATATGTTTTATCCTGTTGCCTTTTTGTGGTTGTGTTTTGAGTTGCGATGTTACTGTCAGGTAAATGGAATTCACTAATGTAAGGATAATACATAAGTAAGTTAATAAATACGCACATTCCCATCCTGCTCAACACGAGCGCTGGATGCGAAATATTTTCCCATTGAAATTCCGAGATCCTCGATCATCTGTAGATAGCGAGAGAAACGCCTGAAACGTCGAACATTCGGGGTATTCGAAATGATGATAGCGTAGTAGGCACATTCGTTTTAAGAAAATATAAAAAAACACGCTCTGGACTCAAACGTATCAGCGGATCGTGAAGTTACATCAGACCAGCGAAAATACGCCTGATGGATAATACAATTAGCGTACTCCTAAATATTACCAAGCGACAGTTTAAGCCCTTCTCGGTGTGCTGACAAATCTGCACATTTCCTATTATAATTACCAACATAGTGTTCGCGAAATTTCACATGTTGGAATTCGACGTTGATACAGCAGTTAAGTATATCAATGATCTAACATGGACGCATTTAACATACTACACTACGTTGCCACTATTCTCAGTTGCTTGGCAAATGATGAAGGTACTTTGTTTATTTGATATTTTAAAACAAACAACTTTTCAAAAACGGCTAGCCGACGCAACATTTAGACAAGATTCGAAACAATTTATCATCTTCTTCCACTTTTGGGAGATTGCTTCTACTCGAACCTCTGAAAACAGTCACTAAATTTTGTATATATATTAAGACACACAAAAATATGGTATAAGGTGATGAATAAACATGGCATGATGGTAATAACAATCATCAAACCATATAGTGATTTAATCAGTTAGTTAATATGATTGTATGTTATTATATACATAATAATACATATAGGTATATAGGTTGACTACAACTGCAAATATTATATATATATATATATATATAAATTTATGTAAGCTAATATTGAGGAAAATGTGTAGCCAAAAGAGTTGCTCACTTGACAGCTACTTTTCCATCGTTCCTTTTGAAAAAACCGAAACAATGAGTGCCAGCCTGCAGGAGCTTTATGCAGTCATCTTCAATGAGGACGAAATTCGTCTGATCGCCATCCACCTCACGCGTCAAGACGCGTCCAGATGAAGTTAAAGCCAGAATGTAATCTGCAATATTAATAGGCAAGCACGAAACAGTGCCTATAAAACATATATACTGTCTTGTCTGAAGTTTGAAAGCAAGATTTGCAAACAGATATTAGCACACTCAATTTAGATTACCCAGACAGCAAAAACAGGGGGAACGATCGTTGTCGCTCATTTCAGTCATTGAGTCCCAACAAACAGGTACGACAAACCTGGATCTGTTTGAGATAAAATTGATCCAGGCGTTTTTGTACGTTACAGAATATGACGCAAAGTGGTTCTAAATGGTATCAAATCAATGAACGCAAATATGATGACAGAAATATAAATGAACAAAAATTAATACTTTTGAAACATAACGCATTGTTTCTAAGTGAACTTCAACCTTATCGATAACAGATTTCGTTTCTCATGAAATCAACTAAATGGTTGTTGACAAGGCAGAAATATAATAAATATAAGATATGAGTCTTCACTTAATAAAAGATGTAAGCCTACCTGGGATGAGAGCTATCTGCACGATGTCCTCAGGCAGATCCAGCTGAAGATGAGTAGATGACCATGTAGCAGTTTCATGGTCGAAGGCCAAAATCACTGGAAATTGCGAGGACCTCGTCCGGAATAGGCCCAGCATCGATGAAGGGGGTTCCCCTTTGCACATCTTAGCTCCTTGTACACTGTACCACGTGAATTCGTCTAATGCAATTCTTATTATTAAGCACTGCACGCACAATGCATAAAGGTCTGCAACACCATGCCACTCACTCTATAATAACGTCAACTGTATACACCAACGATTTGTCGGACAGTGTCATTTCAGTTAACTAAATCGACAGACGAGTTAATCTATTTCCCTTACATAATTCAACTGATGTCAATGGTCGCGATTAGCGAAAGCTGTACCAGTTCCATTTACGTTTCTATCTGTAGGTGAGTGCTTCGCTCTCTAAACAGGATAGGTAGTGTGACGCCAGCACATCGTAATTCATAATCCTTCCTTTATTTATTCGATATCTCTATGACTTCATAACAATATTCAATGGAGAATGCTTAGCCACTACCTGTTATATATCTATAACACAGATGGTTTAAATCTCATTCGTATTTTGTTGGGGCGTCTACCAACATACACAAATTTTTGGTGACACCATCGGTGAGTAATGTATTATTTTCGTGGAAACCGATAGCTTTACGGATAATTTCATCATTTCAACGAAGTTCGTGAATAGACATGTACACGAATATATCATAAAATCAACCTAGGATATTCGTGAACACCGCAGTCGATTTCACCATAACAATACCCGGTAAAAAGTATATCCTCAAATCAGTAAACCAGAAAAAAGGGGGCGCCTAATGATACGAAAGTGGATTGTCGGTCCATAACTTATTCTACAGAACACTTTCATTCCAATCAAGAGTGTAAAATCATTACATCCCGGACAAGGATACGTCTATATATATATATATATATATATATATATATATATATATATATATATATATATATATATATATATATATATATATATATATATATATATATATATATATATATATATATATATCTATATATATATATATATATATATGTATATAATGAACTGAATTAAACAGCGCGATCAAGTGTTATGTCACGCATTTGATACGTCGAATAACATATAGACAGGTGTGTGACATAACACTTGATCGCGCTGTTTAATTCAGCTCATTTCACCTTCATTGAGTCAAAGGGTAGACATGTATGACCAATAACAGTCTTTGGAAGAACTATTTTGCAATGCACAGAACCACGGATCGCGTTGATATACTTCTAAGCATAAACAATGTTCCTGTAATAATAATGAACTGTTCATCATGGCTTCAGGAAAATCGGCATTTGAAAGAGCGGACCGCCTTTGAAATTTGCACATGCAGGTCCCTATGGAACCGTTTGAGTACTTACCGTAGCGATTTCGGGATGTCCAATCGATCTGTCTGTGTTACGAACCGTCGCCCCCCTTTGGAATAAGATGTTAGCTTGGAGCTTCCGCCTGCGATGGTACTTTACATAGTGGTGATCTGGCCCCTCTCATCCAGTACAAGGGGACCTTCCGTAAGCCCAATTCCGCCTTTGCATTTCACAATTATCCCGCCTGCTATCGGCTCGTATACTGAGGAGGTGATCCGAGCGAAGGAGATCGAAGAACGAACAAGGCAAAGTGACGGCGGCCCCTCGGAACCCCATGCGGGCTTCCGCCGGCTCGGCCTGGGCGAGTGAGAAGGTAGACCCCGGCAGGAATCGACTCCTATCGATCACCCCCCCCCCCGGTCTGCAGTTTCAGAAAATGAGTTCGAAGGCGAGACTAAAGAGCAAATTGAAGAGATCCTTGGTTTTAATGGGTGAAAATCCAACAGCACCATATGAATACCTTCGTCGTGAAGTCTGGTCTGCATAACACATTTAGTTCGTGTTTTGTTTGGTGGGTTGGTGAATTGTGGACGAAACACTCTGCCTCCACCCGGCCAGTGCACTTCACCCCCCCCCCCCCCGTTGGATTTGCAAGCGGGTTCTTTAAGCTTTTTGTTTGGCTTTTTAGAACTTATTAATATAACTTTCCCTTCTTATATATTTGCTATAATCCAGCAAGTAGTTAGGAATTTAGGTAGTTATTTTCGGAAATTCCCACAGGGGCTTAGTTTCGTATGTGCCGAATTGCCTAGGCGCATGATTACCGTTTTCGCAGCCGATCCTTGAGGATGTTATTGTATCTGTGGGAACATGCCTAACCTCACTATGTGGAGTGCCCATTCATCCCAATGAATGCAATCAAATACGAAGAAGATACTTTTCGGCACAGTTGTGCCAGTCAATCAAGCTCGTTTATTTTGAAACTGTGATTGCTTTCCAGTGGTCACTGTCTTCTTCACTTCTCATCATATGTATCAATAAAGGTGTCAATAAATTATAATAATATTATCTTTAACAGCAACGTTTGCAATAATTCGAGTATGATTCTACACGCGGATGACATCTCTTTATATACAAGTGGATTGGATCTTGAAGGGTTACCTTAAAAGAATGAAGACAACTCCTTCACTTCAGACTTGTTTGATGATTTAAATCATCAACTAACAAATCGTTACATGTTTAAGTCTACATGTTTACATATATGCCTTGCACACACTTCAGCTTAAATTCTTAACCGTGCTGCGTAAATTCAAAATAACGCCGTTCGAGATGGTCGGAATGATATGACCTCATAGAGAAAACCTACTTTCTAGTGCATAATGTTCTAGTTCAACCTATATCTAATAGCCTGCATAACCTCTATATTATATATTGCAGTATATTAGTTCGGCTTGGCTTGTGGTATCCTCCCTGGTGTCGTAACTGAACGAATACCAGGGAGTTACGAGTTGGAATTACGCGTTTCGTGGATGACAGCCCACACTAGCATGGCAAAAGCCTCAGTAGTGGTAGGACATTCCCAAACACCCCTCAAAAAATATCACAGAGTGGCATTATACAATATTAAAATGAGTTGCCATTCATGCTGTCGCCAGGACAAACTTTGTCAGTATCTAACAAATGCACTTCACAGAGCTTCACAATTTGGTGAAGGACTAGATGATTGGTTTGATTACATTTAGATCATAGAAAAAAGTTGCATAGAACACTGTGTCAACAAGTACACGCAGTGCTGTAATATTTGACTGGGACCGCATAATGGACACTTGTATCGTATATTAATCTCACATATCTAATACCCTAAAACCCACGGTTTTCAGTTCAAACGATCGTTGACATTCTAATGATAACCCGCTCCTTTACAAAACTAAAGCACGAATAGGTGAATACTGATAACAAATGGTAGACAAATCAACGCTTGTCACTTTAATATTCATATATGTAGTGTTCTGAAACAAGGTCAGATATAGTAAGCGCACTGCAAACAAGAGTGCTGAAGTTAAAATTGTTTTCGTCTAAAGCCTCTCGCATTGTGAGGCGAATTTTCCATCGAATACACTTAACAAGTCGACTCGGAGAAAGCTTGAGACATGATTCCAGCACCTGCGATTATCATCTGAAAAGTGCAATCAGTAACTACGTAAGTATTACATTGCACGAAGAGTGTTTTACGCTCGAATGGCGCATTGATTTAACCTAGCCCAAAATGACTTCGCGAAACGGCTAGAATGTTAAATATACGTGCCGTTGTTAAGTAGAAGCTGGTACGTGTTTAGCTCGCGAATGTCTTCGCCGCAATCTGCCACAGGTTTTCGATGAAACAGGAAAGACGTGTTCTCTACCGAAAATAGAATTGCCTCATCGGGGTAGATCAGATTAGTGGACAAAGGAGGCTTATGGGCAACGAATTCAACCCACTCGACGGCGAGAGTGGTTGCGTTCAGCTTGACGACCTGTAAGAAATACTACAATTTACCAAAGTGTTTAAAGATTTCAAGAGAATCAAGTTGGAAGCCTTAACCTCAATGAAGTTCTCTATGACTCTAGATACACGCTTCGTGGGCCTAAGTTCGAATTGATACGCCAATGGTAGGTTGTCGAACCCTTGTTAGTAATCAAAGTAATACAATGAAGTGAGGTACAAACCGATTAACACAAGAAAATAAAATGAAACTCCCTGAACGAAACTACCTCATTAACTACCTAATATTACAGAAAATCGATATACGTTACCTCTCGCAGCCCCTTCATCCACAGTGAGACAATATTTGCTGAAAAATCAAGATGGCAACCTGGTCCTAGGAGAATATCATGCATCTCCAAATCATACACATAGCCCAAACAGTTAACATGAACGAGAAGCAATCCCGGTCCAAATGCATCTCTCGTATGAACAACAGTAGAATAACTTGACGAGCTGAAGCACGAAGGGTTTACTGGAAAGTCGAAATCTTCCCCCGCGATGTATAATAATACCTGATGAGAACAGATTACATGATCGTTATTGAGAACTAACTACTACGCCTATAGCAAAAAAAAAGCCAAATGTGTCGTTCATAATGAACCCGTGATCAGGTGAACGTCGTGAAATGCTTGAACGGAGGTGGCCGTGTCCAAGGAAAGGCCACCAAGAACACCTACCTGTTAAACCGTATGAGGGACACGGCGTGCAAGCATGGAATAATTAAAGAGGACAGTACACTGTGACAAAGATTTTGAGATAGATGATGCTCGACTGCATTTGTGGTTGTATTCATTAGTTCGTACAAGGACAGTTTTATCAAATGTGTTGTGCAAAGCCCGGAATGATGTTACTAGGCATATTATGTATGTAAACGACGTCATAATCATGACAAACGTGGCTCGCAATTGTATTGTTTCACGTTTTGAATATATATGTATATATATATATATATATATATATATATATATATATATTTGTAAACGTGGTAAATTATGTAAGTTCTATAACACTCTTCTACCCGAGGAGTTTAGCTAGGTTTATTGCCATTTTATAGCCGTACAAGAAAGCAAAGGTGTTCTTACTTAAAATAAAAAATTATATTAAATGTTTTATGTGTGAAAATCACCATGTCAGAAAATGTTAATATATAAATCAAAGGTGAAAGAATGATCCATGACATACATTTCCATTTTGATCAACTCGTGAACACGAGGCAAAGTGATCGGCCATACGGATCCCGAGATGCGTCATACTGTTCAGGTTTGGATCGAATCTCCTAGACAACCAATGACTGATATTAACACACTCTGGCTTAACGTACTCCTTGATGGAAGTTGTACTTACATATGCTCAGGTGAGGTAATCATAAGTATATTATACAAATAATCAGCTTCGTCATAACAGCATTTTAAATAAGGAACGGAATTAACGTGTGCTTGGTCTAAGATATGCGAATTCTCAGTGTTCCATCATATTTGGCATTTCGAAATAAATCAGGAAAAACACTGTTACTGTATGACCTTTCAAAAATAAATGTTCGGCGCCCCGCCGCGAAAATTGAGACTATTTAATACAAAGAGGACAAAAGCTTGACGAATATATAGCAATGTTTAGGTTTTAGCCTGGAGTTAACGAGACTGAATATCGCGTTCTACCTCGGAAATCAGAGCCGAATCACTCACGATTACACTGCGTGGAACATAGATCGCTGCACAATACAACGTAGCAAAACTCACTAAGAAACTCTCTCTGAAAGATATAGAAATTTATACTTACCTTAGAGCAATTTCACCGTCCTCCTCAAACAGCCCAAAACAGTGCCGTCCGGCTTGAAGAAGTCTTCGGCAGCTGTTTGCCACTTGTACAAACTCTGTTTGGTCATGGTCCATTTTACGGACTAAAACTGTTCTGGAAGCCGTTACAGCCAGCATATGGCCTGAAATATGGTCATATAGAAAACTGTTATACACTGTTGTTACGACATGCGTAACTTGCATACAATTTTGTTTAATTGATGATGAATGAGAAACAATTTGCAATATTACAAAATTTAATAAATTAATTGATTAACAAACTACTTTATGCTTCGCGTACCTCGTATCAGGACAATTTGCACGATATCCCAACGGAGGCGAATGTGAGGCTGCATTGAGGACCATGTTGCTGTTTCGTGATCGAATGAGTATATTACAGGGTTAAGTGAGCCCCGGTGGCGGAAGAGGCCCAATACAGCCTGGGTGTCGCCCTTGCACATATTGACCAATTTGCACAGATAACAGTTCTTTTGTTGAATTTCGTCCCTTTAGAAAACCACCAGACGCGAACTATTCGAGAGACACAATTATTATGCTGTGCACCATGTTACTGATAACTTTGGGCGATACATTCGTTTAAATAGCTGAGTAGTGCATTACGAATGACATCATGATACAAACGTTTGCATTACCTAATTTCGCTTATGCAATGGCCGATATCCCCTATCAACAATTGAATACTGTTCATCAAATCACTAGGGGTGTGATGCCGATAGAATCATTGCAACGCACCGAATACCAGGAGCGGAATCAATATCAATTGACAAACTCGGATGTGTTTTGGATTAGCTTGACCACAGCACTGGACTTAAGGCAAACACTCATCGAGGGTATCGTCCTTTCCCCGTGGCTGTGTACAGCCTGAGTACTGTGTTTAATTGTACTGATAATGACTTGAGGGCTGCATTCACTAGAAATTGACTTATATATAATGTACGTTTCGTGTGAAGCTTCCATTTAACAGGACTGAATTGCCACCAAAAATCCAGATTGGGGGCGACTAAACGCTCACTCTATACATACATTGGGCGATATAAGCATGCACGAATGACCTGCCACTGGCTCACTATTCATACATGTCATATGTTGAAATCAGTTCTGTAAATTTGTCATTCGGCTGTGCAAATATTTGATTAGCATCTACTTTTGGCGAAAATTACTATAATAGCTTAACCCTTTTACAAGCGGTTGCCAATTTTGCCACAGGTGACATATTCAAATCTGTCGCTAATATTCCATAATATATAAAAGCAATTCTTTGATGGGGAAATTGTGCTGCTTTTTTTTGCGAGAGGTGGAACGTAGGGACTTTTTCTCCCCGAGGCTGGAAGTAATTCAGTTTCGCCTTTCAGTTTCTTTACATGGGTGCACCCGAACCAATTTCTAGACCTCTCACAGTTTGTTGATTCACATCAGTTCATTCATTTACCTGTCAGTAAATTTTGATCAAGTTCACCTTTATTTTTCAAGTCAACGAAACTCGTTCATAAACTAGTACATCCTCATTTTACACCAGTTTTCATGGACCGTCCTGTGATGAACAAAGTTCAATTATGAATTTAATTATTAGCATATTTCAGCGTCGAAAGATAGTGAATATCATCGCAAGAGATGTATCCACTGATCTCGGGCAGTTTAAAAAAATACCAAAAAATGCAGTAAACTTTTTGATCATTTCTATACCCGTTGCTATATGGCTAATTAAATTATCTTCAATAATTAAAATGCCTGTCGAATGAACATCGTTTCGGATATACTGTTCATATAGAAAAATTAAGTAAGCGTGGAGACTTCGAAAATTCAAGCCAATTAGTGCCATTTCCAACCGCACTATTCGTTTATATCAAAGATGCGCAGGCGATAACTAGGGGTTTGTGCAATGGAAAGCTTATCTACGCGGCTATACCATTCTATACACTGACCATCGTTTTGTGCGTTATGAAATGAATATAGATATAATTACCTGAAATGCCTGTTCAATTTTATACGGCGATAATTATAACACAACACTACAGCTCATCCAAGCGCTCATGTGTTATGTTTTATTAGAAATTCGAAGATACAAGGTATGGTTTATTTTCTCAATTTTTGCTGGTGGTAATGTCGATACCAATGTGCCTATACCACCTATCTCAATGGTCACCGAGTTGCATGTTAAAACATTTTGGTCATATGCTTGATATAGAAAGTTGTATTTAAATCGATTGTGATGGTGGCCACAGATTCTTCGAAACGCCTTCTCTGTCCATCAATCGACCGGAAGGACAGGTCAAATTATGATTGGCGTTTGGGCGCACGCCACTATTAGATTATATGAATAATTCTTACCTTATTCATGTAGCCTCAAAGTAGCGCCCAAATGCTAATCGCAGACCATGTAGGAACAGTGTAAGTAGAGCTACCCTTTTTGAAGCTATTTTTCGCTTGATCATCGAGATCTCTCCGAGTGAAGAACCGCTCAAGGTGATCAACACTGAGCTTTTCGATGATGGGGCAAGCTATGCTGCCCAGGTCGGTCTTTTTACAGACTGTGTCTGTCACTCTCCCTAACTAAAGAGCATAACAAGAACGTTTGGAAGGTACTTCGCTTAACTCGTATGATCACATTTGTAGATCACGTAGTGATTCAGTTAAGACATCACAGAACTGTTTAGTACGATAGGGAGGCCACCCGGGGTTAAGCTACATTTTGTTTTGTGGGATTTGATTTTCCTTACTATGCTACCTGTACTGAGTTCTGAAGATATATTTACACACCCTTTAGCAGGGGGGCTTTATTCTAGTTATATAATAGATCTTTTTTTTGAGAGGAGGAAATTTTCTTCAAACGCACGGACACCACCAGAGACATTCCAGTCTCCATGGAAGTGGGTCGATCCAGTGCAGGGTTGACGTGGATGACAAAACGCCTCTGCCTGCTAAAACCATGCTCTGCTGAGAGTGTATCTAGAGTCGGCACGCTTGGCATTACTTTGATCTCTGGGGAAGGTGTGTACTGCTCCGGCTAGTGTTCTACATCCGGGTCCCTTAGTCTCTGCTGTGGTTTGCGTGTTGGCGTCCTGCTCGGGAACGCTCGGTCACTTAATCCCCGGCCCACCTGAGCGAGAATGCGCGGGGAAAGCCGGTCTAGCTAACAGTGGAACAGGCCTCCGAGACCCCCCGGGGGGAGGGGCTTTGGTGGCTCACTCGGGCCCTTCTGTGTCTCTCCTTACTCTCCTTTAGCTTGATGATCCCCCCCATCCAGTCTACGACCTCCGCCCAGACTTCCCTCGATTTGACCATATGGGCCACGAGCTCTCAGACTGATTTCCCCGCAACCTCCCTCGAGCCCCCTGCCTGGCTGCCGCTAGTGACACATTTGATCACTGAGTGCTCGACGTCGTCCACCTCGCCCGCGTCACACAGCACGCATATGTCCACCTGGGTCTTTCCGATCTTGGCCATGTAGGTCTGGAACTACCCATGGCCCGTCAGCACCTGCGTCGCTTCGTACGTGAGCTCACCCATGTTGCTCTCCAACCACACCCTGAGGTCTGGTATCAGGCTTTTAGTCCAACACCGGAGTAACCTGGGCCCACTCTCGCTGCCAGGCGTCGAGGGAGGCCCTCCGGGCCATGGTCGGGTCGAGATTCCCAGCCGGGAGTCTGAGGCTTCTCTCAGTAGCTAGCAGGTCCCATGGCAACATTCTGGCTACGGCCAGGAGGACGTCAGTCGACACAGTCCGGTACGTCCGGCTCACCTGATTGCCAGCGTCCGTTGGGCCGACCTCAGCATCCCCCTATTCTTCGCGGTGCGGAGCGCCTGGTTCACCCATACTGGTGAACCGTAGAGGGCCATCGACTCAGCTACCGATGCCAGCAGTCTCCTGTTCTCCTCCGACACTCCCCCCACCCTAGGCATCAGACGCGCCAGGTTCAGGGAAACTCGCTGTGCCTTGACTGTGGCGCACTTGATGTGCGCTAGGCCGCTTAGCCTTTGGTCAAGAATGACTCCGAGGTATTTCGCTTCCCGCCTGATTTCTACCGGGTGACCGTCGAGTAGGAGGTTGATCCCCCGTGTCCTCTTCCTGCCCGTTAGGTACACTGCCTCTGCCTTAGCAGGTGCAAGCTGGAGATGGTGGGAATCCATCCACTGTACCACCCTACGGAAGGCTTCACTGGCCGTGCCCTCTAGGGTGTCCTCCGTTCTCGCCGTGACCATCACCGCCAGGTCATCCCCGTAGGCGAGGAGCTCGGCGCCCTCCGGCATATCGGTTTGCAAAACCCCGTCGTAGGCAAGGTTCCAGAGTACAAGCCCCAAAATCAAACCCTGGGGGACGCCGGCGGTGACCTCGTGCTCCAGGCCCCCTGCGACCAGACCTCGCCCTCCCATGTACGAGGACAGAATCAGTCGGATCCCGTCGGATACCCGCTTTCGCTCCAGCGCTCTCATGATCACTCTCCAGTTAACCGTGTTAAACGCATTTTTAACGTCCAGTAGGATAAGGAGGACGATCCCTGCGTCCTTCGGGTTTTCCCAGACTCCTCCCTGGCTCGCCGTATGACTCGACGCAGAGCGTCCAGGGTAGACAGCAGTTTCCGAAAGCCGTATTGCGCGTCCGACAGTGTCTCCTTCAACTCGATTTCAGCGGTGAGCCCGCCGAATATAATCTGCTCGAAGAGTTTACCCACCGCATCAAGGAGGCAACTGGGGCGGTATGCCGCGGGGCCGGTTTGCCCCCCCGGTTTGGGTACCAGGACCAGGTGCGCGCGTTTTCATGCAGCCTGGTATGTACCCTCCCGCAGTAGCTTGCTCGCCAGCCTCGCGATAGCTACGGGCCAGGGTTTGGCTAGCACGCGCACCACCTCTGGTAGTACCCCATCCAGGCCAGGGGCCTTCCCTGGTGCCAGGCGTGTCACCGCCGTCCTGACCTCTTCGTGGGTCACCTCCGGGATGTCCTCACCCGTGGTCTCGGGGAAAGTCTCGCCCCTGCCTTACCGCCTGTATCGGGAAAGAGGTGGAGCACCGCCTCTTTCAACTTGTCCGGTGGCAAAGCAGGCGGCGGCCTACGAAGTTTGGCCATGACTATACGGTATGGCCTTCCCCATTGTCTCGTTCAACGGACGTGTGAGAAGTGGGGGGAGCTGCTCTTTTGTTCTATATGATGTGGCCGGTTAAGTCCCTCTTTGCTCGCAGGTACTCCTCCTGGAGCACCTTGAGCCCGTCGGCCAGCTCTGCCGTGCAGCCCGCTGTTTGCCAGCCTGCTCCGAGCTCTCGAGTGCGCCCTTTAGCCCGTACACAAACTCCTTGCTCTAGCTATGGCCTCGTTCCACCATTATGTCAGCGGGTGCTTTCCCCCGCGTCCCCCCTCCCGCGGTCTCCCCCGGCTGCCGTGCAGTAGTTTCAAGCACTTTAGTGAGCCCCTCGGCGGTGATCACTTCCCTGAGTAAACGCCGGCAGCCCGCGTCCCATATCTCTGCGTAGAGGCCTGCCTTCTGAGTGCCGGCCCTGCCAGCGGGCCCGACCTGTCAGGCCACATTCCGGTTGAGCTCCACCGAGAACGGTCAGGGCGTACCTATGATCGCTATGCAATTCTTCGTCGAGGAAGAAGATCACCAGATCCACTTCCCATCTGGTGGATCCGCCAAGCGCGGCCTGCCCGGAAGGCGGGTGTCCTGCCGTCGTTCAGAGCGGTCAGCCTTTCCTGGGCCATCCACTCCTGCAGGACCTGTTCTCTCCTTAATGTGTACCTGTTACCCGGGTGGAGACAGTCAGGAACGTAAAGAGAAACGGGGGAGGGGGGCAGCAATAGATGTTTAGGGTGCTCCAAATAAACCTCAACAGATCCAGGACGGCCCACGACCTTCTGGAATGACAGTCAGGGACAAGGGCGTCCAGCTCTGCTTGGCCTCGGACGCCCGCTCACGGTTTGTGGTCCATCGCGACCCCTAGCTGACTCTCGATCTTTTCCGCTAGCTATTTCCCAGCGCCCTCGGACCATTCCCGGACTCAGAAAATAACGTCTCGTCCTTGCTTTGGATGACCCCGTTTCTGCACCCTGCACGCCCCTGACTTCCTTTCGCTCTATAAGTCTTTGACCACGTCTCTGAACGTCCGACCTCCTAGGCGCAGTCTGATGGTGCTGTTTGCGACCTGAGTCTGAGAGTCGTCTCCTCCCCCCGGCGGGTCCCTTGGGTTGTGGCAGACCTCGAGCTCCCCTGCGACCTCGCTCTTCCGGTAGCACAGTTCCAGCAGCCGCCAGGTCGTTCGCGACTTTGCCTTCCTCCAGAGGTAAAAGAGCGGCCTGCCCTTTTGGCCAACTTCCGCGGTTTTAGCCAGTGCGGTTCGAACCACCCTGGAACGCACCGACAGATTCTTCTCCCAGCCCTGCAAGATCATGCCGACCACCAGGAAACTATGTTCCTCATCCTCTGTTCGACGTGCTCCTTCCGCGGCGATGATTTCCACTGCCCCCCGCTCCGGTAGACAGCGACTCCCCCGTCCCCTAATCCAGTGCCGCTGGTGCCTGTGGGAACTGCACCCCGAGCTCCTTTAGCAGGCTCTCGTCTGCCTCCGTCCCCCTTCTCACCACCACTACCCGGACGGCCCGTGGTGTCAGTATGTACTGCTCGGTCCCAACCAGTCTCTGGACTAGCGTCGTCGGCCTCTCCTTCCTAGCTAGCCGGAGCCAGTCCGCCGGGGCGATTGCCCCGTCGATTTCCTCGACCTTGGCCGTGTGCACGGCCTCCGACCAGGTGCACACCTGGCGGTGACGCCTGATGTCCGTAAGCTCTTCGCGCAGCTCACTGTTTGCGGCTCGTAGGGCCCCCACAGCGGTCCGCCACAGTTCACCGCACTTATCCCTGGCTGGAGTCCTCTTCCAGCACTAGTCAGCTTCTCAGTGACGGACGTCATTTCCCTGTTACGCGGAATAGCGAGGAGAGCGAGTGCGCCGAATTGCCCTCGTAACTCCCGCAAGGAGGCCTCCATCACCACGAATTCGGACTCAATGTGCCCAGTGACTCCTTGCCCTCCCCGTTATGCGGTGGGATCTCTTCCTCCGGGATTCCCTGAGTGTCCATGCCCTCGGCCTCCACCCTTGAGGTCATCGTTAGTTTGGGCTTGGCTTTCCCGGTGGGCTTTCCCCGCAGCTTGGGCCGTCCAACGGTACGTCTGAGCCGCGCGCGCAACGGCCCAGTACGTCTCCTCGCATTCGTCGATGGGCGCTCCTCGGCGTTTGAGTCGCCCATGCTCCCCTCCAGCGGAACCCTTCGCCCAGCTAGTGCCACCAGAGCGAAAGAACAGAACCAAAAACGAGAAACAACACCAAAACGAGACACAAGATCAAAACGATAGATTGCAACAACGCTTCGTTTTCACCAACCAATTGATCTAGAAAACCTAGATCTAAAATAACTAGGAATTGTAAAGTGCCCTTGTAGTTCGGCATGCAAACATTTTGTTTGCAATTTCTTTCCTAGTAACACATTTGCCTTGTATGTTAGTGCCGGAGCGAGCGTTTGTGGTTGTAACATTGAAAAAATTATCTTTCATATCTGGCCTTTTGCAATATGGTATTTAAAGTGCGGGCGTCAACCCCTTTCATCATCTCGATCATATTTACCTATTCTTTATCATTGATGTTGACGTTACATCTGTAGGCAACGCGCCTAATGAACATTTTATTGACTTTTAAGATCAGTTTAGCGTCTTGGCACCAGCTTAAGTTCCAAACGGGAGACGCGTACAATATCACAGGCAAAACATACTGCTTGTATTATGTCATATATAGGTTAGCATTTTTGATAACGAAGGCGCGCATTATCCGGTTAATTTTAATGGAGGCAGCAGCGACGAGAGTTTCAGATACAGGCTGTTCGACCATTCAAGAAATTTGTCAAGAGTTCCCGGAAGATTTTTTTTTTTCTTCTTCCCTCCCGGAAGCACCTTTCAATATCTACAACGAGAAGATAGATTTTGACATCGTCTGCATAGATTTTGATTTAGCATAGGAGAGATAAGATGATGACTGACTGAGTTGACGAAAACGGTCCGCACGTAATAGTCCATAAATACGCCGCATTTGCTATCAGGGATTACCAAGTCGCCGGATTTAATGAGAACAACATCTTAACGACTCCTTACCGTATTATTAGCTTAACGATAAGATGCACAAGCAAGTCGAGGTGGTATTCCTCTAAAATGCTCAGAAGAGTGGAGCAGTTTTGCTAGCATTATATAGTTAGGGCTTTTGTCCATGAAGTGTTAATGTATACGAACTCGAACACTCAAATTTAACTTACATTTTGGGGTTTGTTTATGAAGCTCGTTAGCTACCTCTAACCAATGCACGAAATGCGTTTCTCAGATTTGCCTGAAGCCCTAGGAGATGGAGGCACAGCGCTCATACTTAGCTAATACATGACGTGTTGTACAATAGAAATAGGCATAATTGTAACATCAACACGCATAATATTTCTGAGCTGAGAGATTAAGGTACTCGTCATAGCATTCCACATGTTTAGTATAATATAAATGTAGTTCCTGCTAGGAAATACACTAACTAGTGCATAAAATTTCTCAAGAAGTGACAAACCTAAAACCCTTAACGGCGATATATGGCTCGACACTCGATATATGTTGCGTGAATGAGGAGTATGCGGAGACCCGCTGTTGTCGGTGGTTCGCGGGGGAACCATGCTGTTCCCTTTTCGAGTTCTGGTTCCAGATTTAATATAAGGTGACTGGCTGCTCACGCAGCTTGTATGTCGAAATGACAACTGAAAGATCATCTTTTTGCGATGGAAACTTTGAGTTATGCAATTTATAAACCAAACCCATTCAGCCTATTGCGTGAGGGCCACTTAAGTACACTACATATTTGAAACCCGCAAGATGGTTGCCCCTTATGATCGATGCCAACACATACTTTAGATGAGAACTCGGATAAAAATAATGTTATAAACATAAGATGCTTTACATTTTCAATAGGCATTTCGTTGAGAATGAGGACCTCATCGCGCAGCAAACGTTTTAATTTGAAAAACTGATTCTAAAGACAGACTAATAGGAAAAAATTTCATACGAGACGTTCGATATTGTTTGATTGTACCGGATTACCTTAATTGATTACCTGTTAATTGCGATGCATAACTGCACTGCGTAACTGGTTTATTTTAATAGTAATAATAATACATGTATGTATATCTTTGTGATGAGCAGAATTGAAAAAGTATCACTAACTTAATCGCACTGAATATTTTCTTGGCGCACGAGTTTACTTAGTGATGTCTACTGGAATCACGGCACGTAAATCTGCAGGTGGTGCAACTGTTGGATCATCTTTGACAGCAATTCAAAAAAGCCCGCCACTGTTCGGCCTTGATGTCTTGTCCTGTTCTGTCCATTCGGGAATACCGGCAACCCTGTGCTACTCGCGGCCCTGTAAAATCCAGCCTCACAGTGAAAATGGCCGACGGCTGTCTGCTGACGCCATTTACTTCCGAATCAACCTCAACCATCCGATATGTAATAGAAAAAGTGCACCTTTCCCCTTAGACACTTGAGCTTTGCCTACTGGGCGGTAAATCATAGTTAATTAAAGCATGAAATAGCTCGGTAATTCATGAACACTCATCGTGACGTCAGAGTATGTCTGGTGGCATCCGATCACGGTTGTTCTATACCGCGATCGTCGTTTTGATATTCGGCTACATCGCTGCTGCCGCTGCTGCTACGGCTACTGCTGTTGGTTGCTGCTGCTGGCCGTAGTGATGGTAGTGAATTGAGCTGAGCTTGTACTGCTGCTGCTGCTGTAGTAGTGGTGGTAGTATTGCGGCTTAACTTCGATTGGTCGGTGATCATCAGCAAGCTTTAGCAGTGGTTAGACGACGGTCAGTCTATCCAGCGTTGATTTGATTTGATTATAGCATTTACTTGATCATACGATTTCAGTGTCAACCCATTGTTGAATGCTCTGGGTCTCATTTCCTGTGGCCGGTGACGGACTGTTTAATGCGCCCAGGGGCTCCAGTACGAGTAGGAGCCCGTTGGGCGAGTGACGAACTAACTAACGAACGATCGAGTGTAGTAGTAGTAGGCAGGCAAGCAAGCAATCAATCAAGTAAGTAAGCTTTTCTAGAGAGCTACCGTTTCCATAGGCCGTTGTCGTCTGTCGGCTGCTTTTGCGAGTGAGTGCCCGGTGAAGCGGTCGGTGGTGACTCTGAGTGGTGTTAGTGGTGGTGGTGTGGCCGGTGCTATCGAGTGCTGCCGCTGGGTGGTGCGGGGGTTAGTCACCGCGCCAGGCGCATGCGGGGCCTGTCGACGGACGACGGTGAGACAGTCGGTTCTTGTAGAAGAGTGCGCGGTTGGGCGCGCACCCCCCACGGCCCAGCAGAGGGACGCCGGCGGGACACCCGGGGAGCAACATTGGGCGAATCGCGAGCAGGCACGCCCACGCGGGGGGAGCCCTCCACCAGCAGCAGCAGCAGCCGGGAGCAAAAGGTGCCACCAACAAGGACCAACAGCTCAAGGCCGCCAAGCACGACCACCCCAGGGCAGCCCCGACAACAACGAAGGGGGACAATAGTAGCAAGACTACTAGTACTACTACTACAACAACAACAACTCCTCATACAACAACTGACGACTCACACGCCGGCAACGAAAAGACACAGCTTCAGTCTGGTACTACGACGACGACAACGACGACCACAACAACAACAACAACGACGACTGCGAGCAACAACTGCAGGCAACAAACTCCACAAGAATCGCAGCATCGCAACTCGAAGGATCACACCAAAGATCACCACTATCTACTTCTAGGCAGCGACACGAAAAGTATCAGCAAAGCGAACAAGAAACAACACAAGGCTGCCAAGCGAAGCGAGTCGGCGAAGACGAACCCCAATAACGTTGCACACTGCGAGGATAACAACAACAGCAGCGGCAATACGAAAAATAGCAAAAACCATTCGAAGGATAAGGCCAAGGAGCAGCAACCGCAGCATAAAGACGATAAAGAAAGCAACAGTGTTGAACTCGATCGTAGGCAGAGCAGTGGTGGTGGTCAAGCTAAACACGAAATCCCTAATTGCGAGAGCAGCGACAAACAGCTGATTCGTGATCCCCTCGATAAACATCACCACCACAATCATAGTCATTCTGACGCAAAGAAAGAGACAATATCTGGTGAGGACAAGACTGCTGACGGGTTAATACTTTCACAGCACAAGCGTTCCCGTTTCGTGGGACGAGTCTCAAGCGTCGAACTGGCGGATAAAAAAGAAGAAATGCTTATGTGTACCAACATAAAAAATAAGTCGGGGGCCGGCGACGAGGAAATGGACACATTAGAAGATATACCCGTTGGTGAGGTAAAGTACTTCGTCGAAGGGGAGGCGATGAACCAGGATGAGACTGTTGTTGATGCCGCTGGTCAGGAAACTGGTGCCAGCGCACAGGATGAGCAGGATGATGAAGCTCGGGCGGAAGCTACATTCCGTTTCGAAGTTGATCAAATAAGCCGATTGAAGGACACACGACTTTCGCCACCTACTTTCGTGAGGAACTTGCCTTGGAAAATCATGGTGATGCCGCGTCACAATGCAAACTCAAATGAGCGTCCACCCTCAAAGAGTCTTGGATTCTTTCTACAGTGTAACGGCGATTCCGATTCATCATCGTGGAGTTGTTCGGCCCAAGCCGAGCTGCGCCTCATTGCGCAGAAGGAAGGCGTGGAAAATTCAGTACGCAAGATCACGCACGTCTTTTACAACAAGGAAAACGATTGGGGTTATTCGCACTTCATGACATGGAACGATGTTATGGACCCAGAGAAGGGATACTGCAAAGATGACACAATCATATGCGAGGTTTGGGTTATGGCCGAAGCGCCACATGGGGTCAGTTGGGACAGCAAGAAGCATACAGGTTTCGTGGGGTTGAAGAACCAAGGTGCAACATGCTACATGAACTCACTGCTACAAACTCTCTATTTTACGAATAAATTGAGGAAGGCAGTGTATCAGATGCCGACCGAAAGCGATGATTCGTCGAAGTCGGTTGCGTTGGCCCTGCAAAGGGTTTTCCATGAGCTGCAGTTCAGCGACAAACCAGTTGGAACCAAAAAGCTGACCAAAAGCTTCGGGTGGGAGACGCTCGACTCGTTTATGCAGCACGACGTTCAGGAGCTTTGCCGTGTCCTTCTTGACAACATGGAGTCAAAAATGAAGGCGACGTGCGTTGAAGGAACAATTCCCAAGTTGTTCGAGGGTAAAATGATTTCATACATCACCTGCAAACACGTCCACTATCAATCGAAGCGCATTGAACCCTTTTACGACATCCAATTAAATGTAAAGGGCAAAAAAGATATTGTCGACTCGTTCAAAGACTATATCGCCAAGGAAACCCTCGACGGTGAGAACAAGTACGATGCGGGCACACACGGATTACAAGCGGCCGAGAAAGGAATCATCTTTAAGTCGTTTCCACCCGTTCTACATCTCCATCTCCTCCGCTTCCAATACGATCCAGCCACTGATTCCAATATCAAGATCAATGACAGGTGAGTACATAGTTGACGCTCATTGAAGTTGACCCTGGTTAAAACGATAGATCTACTCTTGTGACTCGGAGCAGTCAAGTTTCTATTTACGACTACAGCTGCCAGCGCGCACTGTCTAGTTTAATTCTAAACCGACAAAGTAGCAATTACCGTATTTCAATCCCAGTAGGTGTAGTAGCGCCACTTTTTTGTAATTTCAATGCCCATTGTGCAGTCTCATATTATCTATCATGTCTAATTCTTCATCAGAACAAACTGTGCATTTTGCAAGGGTAGATTCGGACCAGTTCTAAATAGTCTTATTCGCAGTCGTAGCCCATATGAGCCATAAGGATGGCACCACTATCTGTTAGAATGGTTCGTGTTAACTACGTGTTCGATTACAGCAAGAGACAGGATAAAATTTTTAATGAATTGAGGTGCCTATTTACGTCTACTTGTTAGATACAATAGCATGAATAGTTTTCGTACCCACCGAAGGCTTAGGCGCGAGCCGTTCGCACCCCCCCCCAACGCGTATGTACATTACTTTCTAATACTTTCTTGTCTAAACGCTAAACAAAGTCTAATATTAAAACGGATTTTTAAAACCTAACTCTACACGCTGCCATTTTAATGGACCCCAGAATGTCTAAATACATTTTGCATGTGGATCGAAGAAAATGAATTTACGGCAATTGAAGGTATGAGGTATTCACGCATAGGGTTTGGAAAATATGCTAACACCACTGATGTTGTCTATCGGAAACTGTTGCGAAAAATAATCTCTGGTGCGATTAGCTCCTTACGGCCACGAAGTCTCTAAGCGCAGTGTGGTTTAACCCGGAACTTTGGAAGGCTCTAAAGGCTACGTTTACACAAACGATTTTATTCGATACAAATCCAATATTAATGGCATGTATTTTCATGGGTTTCTATCTCTACATTCTTATAATTAAAATGAACTTTTGCCATACAAAGGTCAAATTTGTAATAAACAAATCGCCCATCGCCTGGTATATTGATTTCTCTCACGTCAGCATTTAATGATACTTTATGCCCTCGTACTTGTGGATTTTGTACAGATCTCAATGCGCATTTGAATATTTCCTGATATGATCACTGGGAATTTAATCTTATCGCATCGGACGAGGTTGAGCACATTATTCAAGTAATCCTAGTAGTCATAGCTGCAGCATATGATATATACTGTAAAATTAATCTCTTCATTACTGTTTTATCCGTTACTGCTACAAACTGCTTTCCCCACATCAAGTGTCACGAAGATTCCGGATGTTTCAGAATATAAATATTAGGAACGTGTGTTACAAACAGGGTGAACAATAGAAAATAAATTATCTTGAGTCGATGATAACACACCAACGACACTTGACGATAATTCGATTCTTTCCAAAACTTGCAATGTTACTGTATTATGCACGGCTGCCCATAGTAATGGCCAAGAAATTCTGTTATTCTGAAGAACGGTGTTATTAAATAAATTTAAGTAGCCTGCACATTAACAATATCAGCACGGTTGAACCGTAGTCCCACTATAACCTATAGGTTAATTCATTGACTCATTAAAATTAAAGTTCTCAGATAAAGAAATATTGAATTCTAAGGAATAACATTTAGGTAAGGTTCATCGCCTAATAGGATTACGAATTCATAGTCGTAATTTAGTCAGTGTCACAACTTGACGAGCTACGTGTTCACCTGTTGCGCTGACTGGAATTGCTCGATCGTACAATTAACTAAATTTTACGTACACATGGGCACGTATAATTTATGTTACGGCTTTTGGAAAGATCTATTTATAGCAGGTTACATTGATCGACATGTATTAATCATGGGGTGATGAAAAATTGTAATGATGATTTCTCGTTGATGTATTATAGCTCATATTATTTTACTCCTGGTTGGGATAAAAATGCGTACATTTCCCTGAGGATGATGTCTTTGCAGTAAATGGCGCGACAAGATTCTCTCTCTCTCCCTCCCTCTCTCGGAGGGGCAGATTATTCCCCAACAACGGTTGTGTGTGTGTGTATCTATGAGTCCAACTTCCATTTTGAGTAGGATGACGATACTGCTCGTCTGAATGGGTATACCCGACCCCATTAGGTTAGGTGCGTGCTAATATTTAGTGAATTTACTTGAGACCTCATTTCGAATCGAATTGGAGATGTAAATATTGGTACCCATTTCCTGCTTTGAGCAAGGATACAGCGATGTAGTATCGTTGATTAGAACTTTCGAACGAGTATTACGAAAAAGCTTTCATTTATTGCTTGAATTGAAATAGTTATCAAAATGCTATAACTTCAGTATATATGAATTAGGCACACACATTCGAGTGCAGCAATATCGGCATGAATAATAGGCATGCTACCTATCCTATTGCATCCAATAAAATGAAAGTTTGCTTCATATATGTATAGTCTTTCTGTAACGTGGCGCCAATGATTTAACTAATTTTGTGTGTATGTTTGGGCTGATCAGAAAACTCAGTTTTTAAAAACGAACTTCGGGGAAGAGTAATTTAAATCAAGCGGTATTATTTATATATTGATAACTTGTGGTCATTTTGTGCAGTGTCATAAACATGGGTATTATTACACGCCATTATTAGTTCAGTTTGATTTCAGAGGTCTAGTGCTGTGGTATTGAAATTGAACTCGTTGAGTAGACAGCTAGTAAAAGATGCTAGTAGTCTTAAGAGTAACGATAAACCCTTTGTTTCACTTATTAAAACAAGGGCAGTCGGTTTTAATGGTTTACTAATATTAGTACCAACACAATTAATGCTGTTTTGACCATTTCAAAACTGTGATTACTGCCTCTAAATGGTTATTGCGCATTTTTTATAGTTATATTCTGTGTATCGTGTATATTACAGGTTCGAGTTTTCGGAAAAACTTGATTTGGACGAATTTCTAGAAGAAAAGGAAGATACGCCTGCTCATTACACACTCCACGCTGTTCTTGTCCACTCGGGTGATAACCATGGTGGTCATTATGTGGTATTCATCAATCCGAAAGGAGATGGAAAGTGGTGTAAGTTCGATGACGATGTTGTCTCCCGTTGCACCAAACAGGAGGCAATTGAGCACAACTTTGGAGCAGGCTCTGACGACGAGGTCGCCATTAGTCGCCACTGCACGAATGCCTACATGCTTGTGTACATTCGTGATTCGGCCCTCCCGGATGTCCTGCAAAAGGTAGCCAACCATTTATCCAGCTATTTATTATTATTATTATTATTATTTATTTACCATGTATTTTATATATATATATATATTTATATATGGGTGTAATTAAAGACCATATGATGAGCAAACTGCTTGATTTCCTCTTAGTGATTTTTATAGGACAATTCATATTGTTAGCAATATTTCTTATCTCATTTTTATCATAGACCACTGCCGTCGCTAGTGTTAATATTTCGTGAATTATCCTATAACACTAGTCTCTGGCAATCATCAAACTATCTTGGTCTGTATTGGTTGTATATGAAAGCTGAGGTTAAGTCATTCAAATTATCTAATACTAACTTAGGAATTTCGAGTTATTACAACATTTTGTATCGTATGCGTATGGCTATTTAGGTGGAAAAAGAAGACATCCCCGAGCAGCTAATGGAGCGTCTTCAAGAAGAAAAGCAAGTAGAAGCACAACGGCGCAAGGAACGTAACGAGGCACATCTATATATGCAGGTTGGTGAATTCGATTAGACAGTTCGAATATAAGCTTTCCGCTCTATTATTTATGTTTCGAAACGTAAACAGCATTCAGCGTCGGGCATATGCGAGTGCAATGTTTACAGGCATCATCTTGCGATGTAAAGCCAAAAACAGAAAGAAACAATTGCGACTCGGTGTACTCTGCTAGGTCAAGCCTGGAACGATGCGATCTTCACAATATCTGACCACCGGCACATCATTAACACGCAAGCCGACACTGTTAGTTGTAAATAGCCATGGTGGCTAGAGAATGGAAATGCCGCTGTTTTTCACTGAACTTAACAAGGACTGGACGATCGATCTGCGAAGCAAGCGGATTGCGCCTGATCCTCTATCTTTGATATGAGGTCCCATAATGTGTCTCAGTTTGTCACCAGAATGATCCGGATATGGCGAAGAGAAGCATATGTCGAGAGAGTTCAGGAGCACATGCGATAGGGTGGCATGTGCTCCCGTTTGAAGGTCTGCGAAGTTAAGCAGTGAATTGGAGTCGTCTGTCGGAAATGCGAGCATATCTGCCAACTGTGGTTTCCGCGAGGCGAAAACTGGGGAGCCAAAAAATCCCAATAATCGCTACGGGGACGGATGCTCGTTCTTTGGATTGCTCAGACGGGCCATCCGAGGGTCCGGGAAGAGGGCCCGAGTCCTATCGCAACCTCTGGAGGTAATCCAGTTGTGCAGGGACACGAAGTTGTCGGCCGTGGATAGGCCGTGAAGCGAGAGCGTGTGACAAAACCGGAACAGAATTTCAGTATGGCAGATGAAAGAAAACACAACGTGAAGTGGATCGCGAGATACCGAGGGTATCCCGACAGATACACTTAGTAGAAGCGTAATA
Source organism: Stratiolaelaps scimitus (assembly GCA_019614645.1). NCBI lineage: Eukaryota > Metazoa > Arthropoda > Arachnida > Mesostigmata > Laelapidae > Stratiolaelaps > Stratiolaelaps scimitus. The sequence continues at coordinate 495,043 of JABWDB010000067.1, read as the reverse complement.
GATCAGATACTTAGGAGTAGTTAAATTTATATAGGTAAGTCTACGGCCATAAGGGACGCATAAGAGTGAGTACCTTCAGGGTGCTCCTTCCTACTGGTAAAGACGAATCTTCCTATTAAATACATATGAAAAAGTATGTAATTACCATTGATCAGGGGGATAGAAATATTTATTCCTTTAAATACTTGATACAAATTGTAAAGCATGATTAGCAACTAGTGTACCGAGTTATAATATTATATATAATATTAACATATTATTGTATATTTACATTCTGTTTAACTAATGTGAACTTGAATATATATATATATATAACATGGAACCTTCTTTGCCCCACATCAATATGCGTATATGTGCTGTGCTTTCCACATAGCTATCTATGCGGTTATCTACTCTGAAAGTACCCGCTAAATGCAACAGCGTTTAGCAATACGCTAAATGGAAAACTCAGTAGGCCACTACGTTATTGAATATTTATCGACATTTCCTCGTAGTGTGGTTCGTATAACACACCACGCCTCAGCTGCTCAGCTGTTGCTGCTCAGCTGATGTAAACAACCTCGCAACAGGGGCATAACGCGAATATCTACTCCCTTTGGCGGGAATATTTGAAATGAATAATTACCATATTTGATGGTTGATTATTATCAAGCTTTTTATTTTATTCAGGAGGACTGTGACTCTGAGAGGATCGCGCCAGCCGCTCCCGTCGATAATGAAACGCGTGTTATATATATATATATATATATATATATATATATACTATTTGCATAGCAAGCTCATATGATGTCTGGTTACAACCATCCATCTAAGCTTAAGGAAATGCATTGATCAACATTAATGCTGTGGTTTTATGGACGTTTTTAGCGAGACCATATCGTACCATTGCAAATAAATTGCACAATGTATACTCGTTTATGCTATGTGGAAGGAACCTGGGGAGGTTACGACGAAATTTCAAGTATAAATATATCGTGATAGTTCAATCATTTATACATTTATTTAGGCAATTATTTACTATATTTAATACAATTAATTCGGTAAAATTCGACTAGTTGGCTCTTACTCAGTATAATTAGTATTGGATGTACACTTCTTCCTAAGGTTTATTACCCTGGAGGTGGTTCACTAATACTCCCTGTCCTGTATTTTTGCCATTATAAATTAAACTTAATTTGAGTCGTTGTGTTATTTATTTCATCATTATTATTATTATTATTGTGGTCCGTATATTTCTTTCGCTCGTCTCATGTTATCTGAAGGCCCGAGAAATTATTATCAATTTCGTTCCCATATCAATCTTCGGATATTTGTTCTTGGAGGGGACTTGAACCGACAACGTGATCTTTGTACGAAGAGCCCAAATAATGTACAAAAACGAGTGAGTTTTGGATTTTGGCAGCAACCCCCCATCGATTCTGTCTGTGACTTCTAATTATAAACATAACGTAACTCCTCAAGTCTGACATCTGAAATTTAATTCCGCAATGGGAGCATAATTAGTACGTTTTCTTGGCAAGATAAGACAGCACCGGAAGTTACAATGAGTTTTTGTGTATGAACGGAAGAGAGTAATGTGATTGTATATACATATATTGAATCATATCGTATTAACACATGGTCAGGAAAATCTACCAAGCTTTCCAAAACTGTGGAATAGAGTTAGTCACCTTGTAGATATATATATATATATATATATACCAGGTGACTAGCTCTGTTCCACACCTTTGGAAAACTTAAGATTTTCCTGACCACGTGTTAATACAATTTGATTGAATGATATTGATCGATTTGAGATGATTCTAATGATTGGCCCGGTTCGCTGTGATGTCTCTTAGGTGCAAGTGATTCTGGAAGAACATTTCTACCTTCACCAAGGAACAGACCTGATCGATCCCGATAAGTGCAACTACCGCAACTTCAAGGTGCGCAAGACTGCCACGCTAAGCGAGCTTATGGAGCTAATTGCCGCTCAGCTTGGCTTCCCAGTCACTGCCATTAGACCGTGGCACATGGCTCTCCGTACCAATCAGACGTTCCGACCGAATATAATCGATGAAGGAGATATGTCCCGACATGTGCAGGACCTCTCTGACCAAGCCGGATCATGGACGATCTTCGTGGAAACTGTCAACCCCGATGATAGCGACACCAATTTGCCGTTCTTCGACCGCGAGTCCGATGTACTTATCTTCTTCAAGCTCTACGACCCCTTCGAGAGGAAATTAAGCTACATCGGTCATCAGTATATCCCGATGCAGACGAAACTCCGTGGGCTGATTGCAGAACTAAACAAGCGGGCTGGGTTCCCGCAGAACACACCTTTATTGGTCTTCGAGGAAGTGAAGCCCACGCTACTTGAAGCCATCACGGAACTCGACGACCCGCTCGACAAATTGCTTGACGAGCTAATGGACGGGGATATAATCTGCTTCCAGAAGTATTTGCCTCAGAATGAGGCTGCTAAACTGGAGCTACCTAACGTTCGGGAGTACTTCAGGTATTTGCAGAATCGGGTCGAAGTGCTGTTCTGTGATAAGTGTGACCCTAATGATCCTGGCTTTGTGCTCGAATTGTCGCTCAAGATGAACTACGAGGAGATTGCGTCAGCAGTCGCTCGACACCTTGAAACCCACCCAAAGCTGCTGCAGTTCTTCAAGACGCAGTCATATCGTGATGGACCCGGCAACCCGCTACGCTTCAGCTTCGACGGCACGCTCAAGGATATGTTGGCATTCTTTAAGGGCAAACAGCAGCGAAAAATGCACTACCAACGCTTGACCATCCCCATCGACGAGCTCGAGTCGAAGCGACAGTTCAAGGTGCTATGGGTCGGTTACAAGCTCAAAGAAGAACGTGAGCTGACTCTTTATCCGAATAAAAACGGTTCCGTTGGAGATCTGTTACTCGAGGCGAGAACTGCCCTGCAGCCTTCGGACTTTGATAATGAGCATGGAACTGGAAAGTTGCGTTTATTAGAAATCGTTTCTTACAAGATTGTGGCCATCCAGTCTGAAGCGACGAGCCTAGAGTCTCTAAACGTCAGCAACAAAACCTACCGAGTCGAGGAGATTCCAAAGGAGCAAAGTGATGAGAACGGAACGGGGCCGGACAGCGATCATTCAATGCTCATTGCATGCTGCCACTACCAGAAGGAGATATTCACCACGTTTGGAACACCTTTCCTGCTCAAGATTCACCATGGCGAATCCTTCCAGGTGAGTGTGTGTGACTATATATATATATGTATATATATTGTATGGTACGTGCCATTACAAAGTCCGCACTTGTTGCTGTCAAGCTGTTGTTCTTCTCAGAACAAAAGGGGATGCAATGCAGTAAGTAGCCGGTTTTGAAGTGAATATAGAGATAAGTTGATGTAGGTTGAGGGCACTCAATTATATTTGACTTGGCTATTGACATTCTAAGCTAGGTACGAGGTATACGTGTGCATTTTTACCATCCACCTACGCACGTGTTATCATCTGATCACGTCGAGCATTTCGTAACCTTCGATGTGGTTTCATTTGGTTCCGGCAGGCGGTTCGGGACCGGATTCAGACTCGACTGGACGTCCCAGAGAAGGAATTTGAGAAATGGCGCCTTTCGATCGTGACGCTGGGCCGCGCCCAATACATTGAGAACGCGCGAGATACCGTCAACATCCCACAGCTTACCCAGAACGGACAACAAGGCACAATGAACTCTAAGCCATGGCTCGGTCTCGACCACATTAACAAAACGCCGAAGCGACCCAAGTTCAGCTACCAGGAGAAGGCCATCAAAATCCACAACTAGATTTCCTGGCAACCCGCATCGTCAAACAGGAGTGGGCACTCGTGTGGATGGGTGAAAATCTGTTGAAAATCAACCCTTTTCAGCAGACCCACTTTCTGATTCTGTGTGGGGCGCCTTACGGGGTCACTATTATTATTATTATCATTATTATTCAAGCGAGTGCCTCCTCGAATGAAATGCGGCGTCAATCGAATTATTCGCTGCCTCGGGATCTCGCAGAGATATTTCCATGGTATGGTATAGGGCCACCTTCTCTTGGTCGGGTTTTTACACACGCCCACCTTCGAAGATTGCCCGGTAGAAGATTTTCACCTTGGAAGATTTCACTTCACACAGGAGGAAGACTCCAGTGGTCGTGGACTCTGTCATAACAAAAAAAAATGCTTTCCTCAGGTTAATATTGACGCTGGTTTTCGGTTTGCAGCCTCCATACCCGAACGTGTCAGCTGCTCCAAGGGAGGGCACCCACCCCCTTATAACTACATAGTAAAGAGATTGTACTTCAAATATGAGTGACCTAACGAGCGTGCCATTACTGGTGCACCAGACTAAGATCTAGATAATGGTGATGAGCTGCCCAAAAAGCCATGAGTGAATGAGAGTTCTTGAAAAATAAGTAATAATGAAAATAATGGGCGACCAAGCTGGGGTTCCGGACGAGAGGCTGGCGAGTATGACATTGCTGAAAATTCGCCCCCAGAACGGGTCATTTACGCGACTACAGGGAGGAGGATATGACTAAAAGATGCTAACCGAGATGTTTGCATTGAGAGTCGGAACTGATGCCGTAGAGGCGACTTGTAGTACATATATAAAAGGCATAAACTTGATTTACTAATTGTATTTAACTGATTTTCGTCATGTTCAATAATTTTGAATATTTATTACTATTATTATTATTAATATTATTTGATCTATTGGGCGTTACAATGGTGGTAGTTGTGGTTGTCTTGAGGTCTTGCGCAACGAACGCGAAGTGTGCGATGCTACTGTGAGATAATATGGAGATTGTTAGTGTAAGGTTAGCTGCTTCATGCGGACTCTACTGGATACGAATTTTCTCCGCCACCGTTATGGCTGTTCCAATAGTTAATACCAACAATAATGTTACGAGGATTTATAGAGTGGAGTGGTAATAATACTGAACGAAAATTGAAATGTAATTATTATTATTTAAAATAATTGAAGACCGTGTTACGACAAAAATGGCTAACGAGTCTGTCTGGGTAGCGCCTGTAACACCAGCGGGTCCACACCAGGGTTGGTTGCTACACACACCGTAATATTCACACATTGCAATTGATTTGATTGGAAGCGGAGTAACTGTGTAGAGGTGTAATAAACGAAAAAATGTGGTCTAATAATAAAAGCTAGAAATATGATCATGATCACTAACAAAATGGAATTTGTTTCAAAAAACGGCACTGATTAGTAGTAAATAAACAATCACGACGGATTGTGAGAGTATATAAATAAGGGGAGGAGGGGGGGGGGGTCCTTATTACCACCACCACCACGACCACAACCCCATCTTTAAATGAGCAGTGGCACTACAGAGTGAAGGCTGAAAAGGACACGATGAAATAACGTCTACTTTACCATCATAATAATGTGTGCTGCTACTATTATGACGCATAATAATAATAATAATAATAATAATAAATAGTATGCTAATGATAATAATAAAAGAAACAGCCAATTTTCATAAAATCGATGCCAATAAGCGGCTTTAGGCTCTCGTTCACGAAGGGCAAAAGAGCTGGAGAGAGAGAGAGAGAGAAAGCGGGAAGAAAAATGATGAAAAAGATCGACAACAGGAACCAATTGTCTTAACGGTAACAGGCGTTACGGGGGTGTGTCGCGTCGGAACTAACAAGAAAATCATCGAGTCTGTTCTTTATCATAGGGCTGAAGAGACAGCGAGGTAACAAACCCGACGACGGCAATAACGATGACACCAGCATCAGTCTATCCTGAAATGTCGAACTGTGGAAGCTGAATTCAATTCAGTTCACTCGCTGAACTTTGGATAGAGAGTTACCAAGCTAACAAGGAGATCCACTTGATATCGATGGCTGACGAGTCCAATAGGCGACGCCAGGGTGATAACGGGATTAGTGTCGTAGATTCGTTGTTTTCGGGATTTCAAAATTTGTCTACGGTCATAAAATGTGATCCATATGTTAGGCAGGAGTTAATTAAAAAATGTTTAATATGCATATCCAATCCCGTGTACTCGTACAGTTGAGGCACACATAAATGTGGTATGTATTATATCTTTACTTTCTTGCTTGTGCTTGTCTGTGTGTCTATACTCAACGCTGTCAATGAACTCATCAGGAACATATTCAGGGCCCTTTTTGTATATGGGCTAAATGGGCTGTCGACTAAGAGACGGAACGGTTAATTTTTTGGCTAACAAAATCCACTATTCATGTGGTCGTGTTTCTCTCCATGCCTCTTTGGAAATACCAAATTCTAATCGGACATCCGTTTTCTTCAATAGAGGCCGAATTTAATACCAGCATATATATATGTGCCCCGCAAAGACACACCGATTTCATCTGAATCATATTTCAAATTCAACATTTTAAAAAATATGCACATCGAGAACAACAGGTATTTTCGACACCGCAACCCTTGCGAACTACTGGACACGTCAGCTATCCTCAAAAAAAAAGCAACCCGCCAAATCTGAGTCTTTGAGTTGGGGAAGTCTCTCCCTAGGCGTGTAAAAATGAGGTACACAGACGCAACATAGCGAAAACGCAACGTGACCATTTAGACAAGAATGGTGATGATGGAGGAACGAAAAATGATAACGACTGTGCGGAGAGAGGTCGTTCGTTTATTCGTTCGTTCGATTGAAGCGGTAAAGGAGAACGCTATAAGAAATGACAGCGCGATGAGAGCGAAAACCAGGGACAAAGAGAATAGATAAGAGAGTAGAAGAGAAGTTACTATTTATTTATCGCAGAAGATCTGGGAGAGAATAATAGTAATAATTACAATTATGATAATATTATATGATGCCAGCACAGACACAGAACCTGCGGACAACTGAAAGCTGAGTGGAACAACTTTTTCAAGTTCCACTGAGATATAAAGCATATTACCACAAATATTGATAATAATAATAATAATGATGATGATGGTGATGATGATGATGATAATAATAATAATAATTAAAGATACCAATAATGACGATACTTTTGACAGCAACAAATGTCTAAATAATAGATTAGTTAACTGCGATAATAATAATGAGAACGAGACCACAAACGACATGGCAAAAATCAGACATTACAACAATATGAACCTCAGCAAAGATAAAGTCCTTTTCTTATTCGTTTAGATAAGGGCTTATTCCTCGATGAAATATGACGAGATCATGCGAAATGTCGATTTTTTTCGGGTGATCATATACGTAAAGCTATTATATTGCCTTTTTGCCTGCTGGCTTATGGCAAAGTAATTAACAAAGAGCTATTGATGTTTGTGTTCTAAGATGTTATTGCTGCGGCTGATGATGGATGAAGATTAATCATAATGATATTGTTAATCGTGTCGACATAGAGAAAAATTATACAGATCGTCCGTCGACGACTGCTGTTGTCTATTTCCTTGTTTTTGATTTGTTGCGTTGTTGTTTGTTTATAACAACCTCATCGACTGTTCATTTCTGCTTGACATTTGTATGAACATTGTTTTGACAGGGCAAATTGTGACGAAGACCATGATGAATTTGAACTAATAGATTAATCGAGGATTCGCGGAAATTGAACCAAATTCAATATTAAACAGATAAGGGGAGAATAAGCTATACTATTGGCACTCAGTATAAACGACAAAAGTCAAATCAATAAAAATCATTAGCTGATGACGCTGTTTTGTCGCAATGATGACGATGATAATTGATATAATAACTTGCGGATGTGGAAGGAAGGTAAATAAATGACGAGAAATACGAAGAAGACGAGAACGGAAACCTTGAGAGAGGACTGTCCGCAACATACAGTGTGTAAATAGATGATTGATGCTATTGTCGAGAATGATTATAACGAAACAACAATAATAATTACTATTACTACTATTATGATAATGAATGTTGGACGATGTACGAAGGGGAAGCTGACAGAATCATTAATTATTAATAATAATGAGAATGAATAATGACAACAACAACAATAATAATAATAATAACGCTAATTATAATGATAAAAATGAAGAGGTCGACGTGAAAGGTGACAATTCTGATGTTCCATAAATCTTGTATTGGTAGCAAAACACACAGAAACTGCAACGGTAACAGCAAAAACAACAACAACAACAACAACAGCAACAAGAACAACAACAACAAGGAAAGATACCAACACCAACAACAACCGCAACACTGAGACGAATAAAGCTATCTCGTGAAGAAAATCTCATTTATGATTTCATTATTATTATTGATTTTATTTATTCAGTAGCAGGATTAGGGTCGAGGAAAACATATCTGTACAACTTTTGATAACACTCCTATTATAAAAGTGTGTGTGTGTGTGTCGTTCGATGAAAATATGGATTACATCATTTAGCGGTTTATTTAGACTTCCATTAACACGACTTCGAAATTCACAGCACTGCTGTTTACGAGGCCTCAAGTGGTACTAGCCATTTGGAAGAGTTTTTGTTCAGAAATAGTGATGTCTTCGGAAACCTGAAATCATTCAGAATTAGAAACAACTTGAATTCCTCGCCGAGAGAAGCACACTTAGCAACCCTCTCTACGAACACAACCTCCAGGTCGACTTTCCAATAGCGAATAATAATAATTGATATATAGTAACTGTGCAAATTGTCGACTACCTTCTCGAATTGCCTCATATCACTGTTTGAGTGCTTGTCCACGAAGGCGGCTTCCTCAGATGAGAGCTGCTCCCCCAACTTCCGTAGGGCCATCAGGATTTCCAATTTCTGACGCGTATGCACTTCTGCACTCAATCGGGAGATCTTCACATCTCGGTCCAACTCTGATAGTCTGTGAGTATAGTTGAAAGTTAGTCTTACTTTTAACTCGTACATTCGTGTGCAATAAGGTCCTAAATGCGGACGCATCACAGTTGACAATATACAAGACTGTTTCATGATTATTCATTCTTGAAATCCGTATCAAGTAGGCAAAAAGTAGTGGACATTATAGTGCATGTATATTATCTTACCGGAGTCGAAGTTGTTGCGGTTGCTTTTTAGCAAAGAGCCGAATAATTTCAGGAGTCTGAAATGCATTAGAAATGGCTGCCTGAATTGCCAGCTGAAGCCCATTCAGCGAATCTACAAGTGTCATGTCACCTGCAATCAACCACAAGACTTATTGCTTAACGCCGCTAGATTTAAAGACTCTGGCCCTTGCAAAAAATGTTAAAGACGCTACAGTGGTATGTTACGGATACATTAGCACCAAAATAGGCGCCTTAATATCATGACTATTTATCGTATTGTATTATAGTTATTTGTCTTCATAGTGAAACGACGGCTTACCGACTAAAAATAGCCCCAGTTCTTCTACTGGTCTTCTTAGATACGGAATTTTATATTTCGTCGATAATAGCTACTAATTGCACAGGTGTCTCTAAATTTAATTAAATTTTAACCCCTTTCACGTAACCCCGCTTATCGCCGAGACCCCAGGAGGAGAAGGAGGAAGCTTTCCCATTGCACTTCAGAAGGACTGATACACAGAAATAGCTGGTAGTCCGTTATAACAATCAAACACATGTCACTGTTAATGCAACCCATTATCACTCAATCATGGTTTATTGTCATTTGGAAAACGATTATTCTTTCCTAGATTAGCGACCACTAGTACCGAGTATAAACCTTAACTCACCAAGCGCATTTACGTTTAGGCAACAAAGCTCCTGAGCTTATTACAGCCTGAAAACACGAACCTGAATTCGATGTAAACAGTAACATGTTCGATCTTAAACCGTGAAGCTACAGTGTTTAAACATTTGTAAACTAAATGTTAAGGTTAACAAAATACCTTTGAGGATTTTATCGAGGCTCGCCTGAAACTCCTTCAGTTGATCAAGTGTGTCCTGCTTTGTCTCCTGATACTCCTCCTCGCTTAATTCTTGGCGTTCCTGCAAATATTATTCCATCCAATAGCAGCAGGTACACTTATTACAATGTATTTCGTGCCAAAGTGATAACAAAGAGTTCGATAGGAATCACGGGGTCAGTGTTGAGATCGAGCTAAAACCTGTTTTTCTAACTTCTCCAGTATGATCGAGGTCAAACGTTTTAACATATCTTTTGTCATTCCTGTCGCAGCCAGAGGTAGTAACCTTAGGTCGAAAATGAAGGCACAGCGATAGTCCATTTAGAGTGAATGTCATCTAAGAGGAATTGGCATGAAACTTACGTTGGCCGGACAAAACTCATATTATTCATTCGAGATCGATTGCTGGGCTTTGAAATGACCAAGTCAGATTCGGCACAGATATCTATACATAACGGCCTCATGAATAGCTCAAATATAGATTGGGAAACACCCTTAAGAGTAAAATTCCGCCATGATGTATACCAACATTATTGTGTGTGTGTGTTAAGTCTGGACGGTGTAACCTAGCATTGTAGCCACGGTGGTCTCATAGGCTTCTGGGTAAGCCTAGGATTGGAGGCAACGTTTTTCAATCATAGCGGTTGTGACTTTCATCAGAGCTGTTCCCCTCCCAGGATGATCTGGATCGGGAGCCATACGGCCACAGGCGACAAGGAGAACGAGGAAAGAAGGAGGAGGAGGAGCAGGCCCCAGAAGTCACAGAGACGGTTCTGGCAGCTGTGGCTCGTATCAAGCAGGGCAAGGCCCCTGGGATCGATAGGGCCCCTGGGATAGCAAGGCCCCTGGGATAGCCACAAAGGTGCTCAGAGAGGGCCGCCGTCCGGCGGCCTGGAACAGAGCAGGGGACGTCCTCCTCCCGAAGGGCAACGCCTCCTACCGACCTATTTGCCTCATCAACTCGCTCGCCAAGGCTTTCGAAAGGATTATTGAAAGTCGGCTCCGGATGTACGCGGAAAACAACGGCCTCCTCTCGCCAACTCAGTTCGACTTCAGAAAGGGTAAATCTGTTCACACACCGATTCAAACGGTGGTCCAAAGGGCAGAACAGTTGCACTGCGTGACCCTGAAGACGCGCCAGGTTTACGTGGCCGTCTTCTTGGACGTTAAAAATGCTTTCGATAGCCTACCCTGGAAGACTATCCTGACGACCCTGAGGGACAGAGGAGCCCCCGGGTACCTCGTAAGGGTTATCTCGGACTACCTGCACGAAAGAAACATCACCAGCTCGGGCCTCGAGATGGCCATGACAGCCGGAGTGCCACAAGAATCGATACTCGGCCCGCTGTTATGGAACATTTCCTATGACGGGGTCCTCAGGCTCGACGGCATGCCTAGCGAAGCTACGACCCTAGCATATGCCGACGACCTGGCTGTCACCGTGCAGGCGAGAACAGTCGGCCGCCAAAGTAGCAAAGCCATCGCCAGAATACTGTCAAATATCCACGGACCGATAGGGGACTACTAATGTCGGTGGCCGAGTCGAGCGCCCTGTTCGGAGCCCCATCGTGGCTCAACAAGACACAGGCGACGAAGCGAAACAGCTCCTACGGACGGCCTAACGCTCATGTGCACTCCGCATGACCCAGGCGTACAGGACGATCAGCACGGCCGCGTCTCTAGTGCTAGCTTGGACACCGCCCTGGGATCTGAAGGCTACAGAGAGAAGATGGATGTGGAGAGACGGAATATCGAAGGAGGAGGCGAAAGAAGAGACCATCGCGGCATGGCAATAGCAATGGGAGCACCTCTCGGCGGGAGCCCCCGGAACATACGTCCGGGACCTCATTCCAGACATCCGTGCATGGCTCGACCGACCCGGCGGAGAGGTCGACCACTTCGTGACGCAGGCGATCACAGGCCACGGGGATTTCCAACTCTACCTCGAGCGGATAGGCAGAGCGCCTAGTGCCTCTTGTCTGTATTGCGAGACCGACGCAGCGGACACAGTCGCACGCACGCTGCTTGTGTGCGAACGCTTTGAGGACGCGCGCACCGCTGTCATAGACACACTAGTAGAGAGGTGGGTGCGCGAAGGCGGCCCACTCGGAAGAGCCCCACCGGCCCTCCCGCGTACCGACATTAAAACTCGTGTAAAGTTTATGACGGAAACCACGTCGGGATGGGACATCGGCTCATCTGTAATCGGGACAGTTCTCCAAAAGAAGAGCGAGCTCGGTCGGCTTAGAGGTACACACCGTAGGAGAGACCCTGCGGGACCGCAGGACGACGTCGCCAACCAGAGGATGAACTTGAGATAGGACAAAGGTAGCCTAGGGTAGACGGATAGTTACACACCCATTCGTCTGCCTACCGATGACAACTAGCCGGTCCTTGCAAGTCTTGTGCCCGAAGTATTATAAAAACAGTTGCCGGCACCTGACCCAAGTTGTGGGTTCGAGGATTTTTAGCCGATGAAAATCCGGCACTAGCACAGCGAATACCTAAGATGTGAAGCTGTGATGTCTTTAATAATAATAACAAACACTATGTTCAAAGGTATAATATAATTGTTCCAAGTCTCACTTATGTGCATTTTCAATTATGGCACATAAGTTGCGTGCCCGTGTTATGCGCGTAATAGTCTCCAGGGGAATAAATCATTAACACATTTTTTCGTGGCTATAAATTTTGGGAGTATATATATATATATATATTTATTCAAACATTCAGTAGTTAGGAATTAGTTCTAGGGATTATGGGGGGGACAGAGGTCGACAATGTCCCGAGGAAGGCGATGGCATTGCCCCTCTGCACAGCGAGGGACAGGCGCTGCAGAAGGAAAGATCCTGCGCGCTTGTCCCCGGTTGCGCGGATCAACCTATGGTAGACCCCTTCGAGGAAGTTCGCAGTGGGAGGGCCGTGCCCGTCCAAGGTTTCAAAAGCAACGGGGGAAAAGAGGTGGCTTGCTTGGAGTGCGGCGTACTTCCTTAGCTTGGCCCGCTTCGCACGCGCTACCGCGTAACCGGGGGTGGTTGCACAGTGGTTGACATAAGAAGGTGCTAGTGTCAACCACCGTGCCGTCCCAAACAAGGTGCTGGCCTCGGTGGAAGGGGATAAGGGTGAGGCCGTCAGGGCGGCGCCCGTCAGAGGTGTTGAGGCCCTGTGGCTCCCTTGTGCAAGGGATACCGGCGGAGTGGAGGGCCCTCACGAGCGTGTCATTAACCATCGTGTGCCGCGGATGGCGACCGGCGCTGCGTTCGCACGAGAGTCCGTGGTGGCCATTCGTTGCGACGGGGTCCCCGCAGCGCTCGCAGCTGTGGGCCGCAACCACAGGGGCCCCGAGGCGAAGGCCCACACGGAAGCGGAGTATATTCCTTCTGGATCTAGTCGTAGTTTCGACAATATCAAATATTTTTGCAACCATCGTCGGTTGTTTCAACATAATTTTTTGAGGCAAGACTTTGTCTAGGGCGTCAAGACGCTGGAGGACATCTTTTTGAAGATTTTATCCCTTAACCTTTTAAAAAAAAAGTGGAGTGAAACCAATTTATTTGCCAAGCAGGCGATGCCCTCTTATTGCAGCTTCCTTCGCGGCAACAAGACATTTAGCCGCAGTGCTAAACAATACTAACAGACCCGGCCAAGTTCCACTTGAACGCCTCATTATAGACACACCGCTGCCCGGACAGTCGTGGTTTCACTCTCTTCAGAGCTGCCGCCACTCTCTCCTCAACCTGTTACGTCCAGGAATGGGTTCACATCTCTCAGAAATATTGTCACAGTAGTTCTGCCTGCCTCTTCGATGTCTACTTGAGTCCCGCGCCACTGCGGATGATGTCCGCAAAAGTCTCATTCCCCTTGCGTAGTGCCCCTTGCACGCTAATGAAAATATTTGCTCCTTTGGAACCGCCTAAACCCCTACTGAATTATGTCTCGAAAAGGTTTTGGGCGTGTTGCCATCGCTTTCATGTAGCTTTCTCTATTTACAAATAATGTACTCTCGGTCGCTGCCCGCGGCCCGTCGTGATATTTCAAGTACCTCCCTGCGCCCGCTGGCTTTCCACTCCACGGGGTCGCAAATTGTCGTTGTCCGGTGTCCTCTTTTTTTCTTAACTATGTAGTCCAAATACTACAATTTGGCGACGAGGAGTTAGCAACGAACCACACCTGCGATGGATACGCAAACCCTAGAAGCGTGTGCTCAGGATCAATCTTCTCAACGTGTGCTCAGGATCAGAATTTTATGATTTCGCGCGGAAGAACGCCGACTACGATCAGCCAGCAGAAAAAGAATCCGTGGTCTCATCGAAGACTCAAACTTCGATGCAAGGCTGAGCTACCACTATACTGTTGTATTACTATGAGGACTTATCGGGGCCACCTTTGCTTATTTTCTTCCTTACTCGTACCTGGCACGAATCTTCAGATAAAGAAAGATGATAAAGAACTCCAAAGATTCTCCGCTTCTGACAGGATCTGAGCTACCACTAATCTCATGCGTAGTCTATCTATATTCACCTATGCCCCCGAGGATGGATTAACTTTGATCACTGTTGGGAACGTTACCAAGACATTATTTTGCTGTCAGACGGCGTCAATATCAGTGAGGTGGACCGAGTCAGAAGCACCATCATATCACCAAAAAAGAACCTTCTGATATGGCTCTAGGCGAAACGTGAAATATCCTTAGTAATTTGTGTACTCCAGCAAAAACCCTACTTGTGCATTGTTACCACTACCTACAGACAAGGTGTGATGACGACAATTGATGTTCCTTTGACAACACACGGGAAAACGATGTAGTCCCCAGCTGTGGTGCTACGATACATCGGAAATGTTCTCTATGGTATACGAACAGGGGAACGCGTGTGGAAGTGCTATCCCCGAGAATCAGCTGAGAGGTCGGTCAATAATGCTTGATGGAAGCAAATATTTAACGGCAGGCCAGAACGAAGAGATTCGATGAATGACGAAGCACCCCCTGAGATACTGCCATCGATGGACTCCACAGCAGAACTATCTACACAAATGGATAGACCATCACCTTTCTCTGACCTCCATACGCCACCGGAGGAACAGCCAACTCTACGAAGGTGTACGAGCACCAAGAGAGTGTATCGCAGCGGTACAGTGAATGCTGTAAACGGAGAGGTCCTGTGGGCTCAAATATTTGTATTACATCGTTTCCGTAATCATAAGGAAATCGTGGACGTTAAATATTGGTTATGGGTCAGCCCGAGAAAAGAAAAAAACGGAAAGTCGTACGGGGGAGACTATCTCTAAACGAGTCGGATTAGTCAGTCGCTGCTGAGAAAACAACAAGGTTACTCTGTGTTGTCAATTAGGTAGACCACAGTTTTATCATTTATAAAGCTACTTGGGAGAAATCCTCTTCGCATGAGTGGACGCCGCCAGGGGGATGTATGAGACAATCCTTTGTATGCGGGCCAAACTATTACTAACACTACTGTGGATGGAAACAGCTCTACACTACCTCGTGTGTACCAGATACTACACTATTGTCTACTCTGAGCCGGTCATACCCATCAAGTGGTGACAGTCTCCTCTGCCATTGTGCATAGCATCTTCAGTCGACTTACTCGGGCACTAATCATTCTATCTTAGATTGAGATAAACGATGGATCACCGCAATATAATAAGGTGTTTTTTTTTTCTTTATTACAATGTGAGAAAAGATAATTAGGGCCCGAGGAAATCGACTAAAAATGCTGTCTGTGGAAGCTGTGCCAGTACGATGTCAGTTCAGAACAGCACGGGGACGGGGATGTTTTCACAGGTTCATTAAACAAACAGGATTGCTGAAGCTCCTATTTACAAAATGCTACTGAACGTGGTTTTAAGAGTTCACACAAAAACAACAAATGTCTAGTTTCAAGCACAACCAGTAACGATTCGCAGGAATTTCTTAGATAGATGTGCCCGTTCATTGCGCTCCGGATCCGTCAGCTGTATCGTATAAAAGACCCGTGGTCAAACATAAATTGCCGAAAATATCGCTAGGTTAACAGTAAGTTGACTGTCAAGTGAATTAAGTTCGTGAACACAAGTCGAAATACACAGCCTTATAGTAAAACCTGTTCAAGGTCGGCGAGCTGGTCAACGAGTCTGCCGAGTTGCTCCTCCAACTTGGCCTTCAGTTGCGAGGTTTCTGCTGTTCCGCGAGACATGTCGGCGCTGAAAATAATACAAGATCATGTTAAATTACGCCAACTCATAGCTACCTGTCTCATGTGATATGCCCGGTTGTTAGCCATTACTTGATGTAACATGATGAGCCTCTGACAGTGTGAAAGGTCTTTCATAACCGACTATATATCCACGTGTAGAGGTCGGAAAATTTTTGGCTGGAACCACAAATGCCAGATTTGTTCTCAGTGTTAAGGATTCGAGATATATATATATATATATATATATATATATATATATATATATAACAAAAAATTGAGTACACGTATGTTTGAGAAAAGGGAAAGAATGCGAAAATGATTGGATTGGAGGCACCTTGCAGTGCAGCAGTGCCACAGATATTTGAGGTTGGCTGTTAGATGTTATTCTTTGTTTGTATTCATTTGTACAAATATGGTCCCGACGGTTTCATCGACAATTGGAATCTGGGTGAGGTTCGGTAATGATATAGGTTAATCGTACAATGGCGACGAAAATATCCTTTCTCGTTCCTAAAGACATCTATTATCCTCAGACATTTACGTATGTCTATTAGTAGCCCAGGAGTCTAATTCAGCTAGTCCTGGCCATACTCTCCAACAACATAATGTTCGGCCTAGATAGGCGTCATTGTGTGCTCTGTCTTAGGTCAGATCTACGGCTCGCAAGCCGACGGCGAAATACTACGCCTTCAAGGGGCTGGGCTGTGATTTCTCGAGCTAAACTAACCAAAGCGAACGGGAAAAGCGAATCGACGCCTCCGCCGTAAATTTCTAGATGCCAGAAATCGGAACGCTGCCGCCAAATGAATAGGGCCGCAGCGGTAAGTTTTCCTAGACAAGCTGCTTTGTTTCTGTCAATTTTTGGGTTCCAAATCGAATATCCTACTAGTGCTTGCCCTGCCCGTGACAACCGACTCAAACTGATCCGCCATTGGCTGTTCCATCTGGGTGTACCAACACGATAAACATAATATTAATTGTTAATTGGCAGACTGCAGCTCGCTATTTGCCAATTTATATATATATATATCACACGGCTACGTCACATCTATTGCTACTTATAACCGGGTGCAAAGGAAAGGCAACCCAAACAAGGTGAGGCGAGATCTCGTATTTACGATGTGACCAAGCATATGGACAACGGGCGTACTTGAGAATAGCTGCAAGTCTACAAGTGCTTGAAATACCGGCTGTTCACCTGAACACACACGCGGTACGGAAGAGATAAGAGTTTGTGTTTTCGAAGATATCAGGCATTCGCGGAAGGACTCGTCGAATGTCGAGTACATTGTTCGAACCATAAGGTTTTAACTGATGTATTTCACGGTTGATGTTCATGCAGATGTGAACATAAGACTGGCATCAATTGAGTAGCCGGGGGGGGGGGACTGGGCTTGGGTTCCTTTATCGCCCGACCTATTAAGTTTAGATATATTCTCGACAATATATGTAGATGCAGGGTCTGATCTACGGAACTCACGTCGATTTTTGTGAGGATCTGGTAGCTCTAATGTATTCCACTGCGCCCTTCCTCACCCATAACAAATAAATAATATCTTCAACAGCAGGGTAATATCCCATCATTAGCTGTGAAGAAACTAAGTGGATTTGGGTTTCAGGGTAAGAGTTCATATGTAGATGTGAGTATGGAATTAAGACATCGGAATACTGCAGATAACAACCAAATAATACTAATAATAACGGTCAAATATTACAACAATTAGAGTAATATTCTTAGATTTTACTATTTTTTGTTTTATTAATTAGTTTTATTCAGTTCATTTATCTATCATATACCACATTACTTTGTCTGGTCTTGAACGCTTACTGGTTGTGATGTAGCCGAGCTTAATTAATTACTTCTCGAATTCTGGAAGAAAACTTGATTCTATCGAGAAAAGCGTACGTTACGCCAGCGCGGTGACTTTGACGACTAAGTATCTGGCTGTAGAAAGCCGGAGATCGCTGGTTCGAGAGACATATAAGAGAATTTAAGCATTGTAACAATTGCAGTTCCTTTAATAAAGCTTTACCTTTATAATTCTCTGACATCCTATGGTGGTTCTTCGGTATTCATAAAAATTCAATAAAATTCATATAAAAGAAAATAATAAAAGCTACTTTGGTATTTCGCAAGTATAAATGACATTCGGGTTGTACCGAATTGAAAATGCAAAGTCTTAACTTTACGTGGATAACGTATATCTCCGGCCATTCCAAACAATATTTGAGTAAATCTGAGGACGACTAGCGGAGATGCTTGGACGTGACGGAGTCTTCACTACAAGTGCAAGTTCTTGGTATTTCAACCGAAGTCGTCGTTTTCGCACAATCACATACTTTCTTGTGTGAGGTTTGTCATCTAACTAGTTCAAAATGTGTATCGTTTAACGATGAGACTATACTACGCTAGCCCATTGTGGCACTGAAAAAAACTCTTTTTTACTGAGCTCTGGAGTATGCAGCTTAGGAGTACCTTAAATATGGATATATATGGGAAAACAAGAAGGCTGACACATACCCTGACTATTTTAGAACGTCAGCCTTATTGCAAAACATTTGGAAAATGGCTGTGTCAAATAATTACGAAATACAACCTAAAAGTAAATTTTCCAGGCTGGCGCCCAGCCAACATTTGACATCCACTGTATAACTGCTTTCGGTATTCCTTCATAAGACGGACCCCTTTCAAATGCAAGCGTGCAACGGTGGGAATCGAACCCTTGCACCTACGTATCTGCTCCGATTGCAAGGCGCACACGAATGCACCACGCTACCAGACTCGATGAAACAGCATATTTGGCGCTAATTGCATACTTACCTCTTACCCTATTGAAAACGTACTTGAAAATATTCACAAAATTATTGGAACACCTCATTGAGCTGAGGATACTATTATACTGTAGATCTTTATCCAGAACAGTCAAGAAAATTTCTAAACAGTATAGCGGCGGTGCATGGTGCGGCTCAGAGATTTGCGAGAAGCATAAAGTTCAAACGAGATTCATTGTTCTACGGTTTGGAGAACCTATTAAGTTAGTTTAAGGTACTTAACTTTACAATTTTGCATGCGTCAATCAGACCCGCTCCGGGTGACGGTAGTGGAAGGTTGTTAAAGGTTAGGACACTAATGCGTTTAAAAGAGTCGAACATTCACACCAAACTAGTACATGGGGTAAAACCTAATTGAAAAACGAATTTAAGACTCTCAACCCTGCCTAACAGTTTAGGGTCTAGTGTTCCTCGAAGCATTGTCAATGATATATTTGTCATCAGGCTAAGATGCCATTTTCTATAATTTTTTCCGAGATTTTTGATAACTATTTTAACATGGTGTTTTACATAAGGGATACTTTTCTGGAGTGTTTCCGATGCATTCCGATGAGGTGAACAACTCTCTAGTAGGTGTTCCTATACCTAAAGTTGATATTTTTTGAGTTTTTTTCCAAAAAAGCTTAACATGGTATTCTATGTAAGGGGTGGTTTTCTTGCGCTTAATCAACATGTTTCGACGAGCTGAACAATTTTTCAATAGGTATTCCTATACCTAACCTAACCGTTTTCGAGAGGACGTTTTCGGGAGCCGAAAAATATAGAGGGAGTCATTATTTCAATATTTTTCATTGCATTATAATACTTTCTCTTTATTTAAAATGTTCGGTGTTTTTGAGGTTAAGGCTTATCGAAAGACCTATACTCAGGAATAGTTAATGTTGTGTCAAGTAAGTTAATGTTGTCTTTTTCTGAAGCTGAACAAATAAGCAATAGGTGTTCCTATACCCAAAATCGCCCGTTTTCGAGGTAATACAATTATGCGTTTAGATGCTAAAAAACACTATATTATCTGTCTGTCCGTAAGCTAATACGTCGGCCATATAACTATTGGAAAAGCCAATTTCTAAACATAACACCAAAATTTCAAAACTGTAAGTGCCAGAAGAGAGTCACGGTGTTGGCGAGGAGCCGACGCTCATCCAACTGATGTCTCAGAAAGCCCCGAATCTCAACCTTTTGTATATACCCCCCAAAAGTTAGCATATCACGAGCGAAACTAGAGTTGGCCGCCGCCCGCAAGGGCAAGGCCAACTTTAGTTTTTGTATATTTGAGAATAGTAGTATCCCAAACTATACAATCCGGCATTTCGTGTCCTGCAGCACTTTTTCAGTATTCACATTTCTTTTAGGCTCAAGTTACTCCTTCCTAAGTTAAGACTACGCAGGCCTCCTCACAGAGATAACAATACATAGCACTCGATGAGAAACCTGAGATGAAAATGACCAATAAGCGCTGTTGGGAAAACAGCTGGCAATTTTAACGTACTGTTTAAATAAGAGATAGAGCGCCGTCGAACTCTATGACGAAAGAGAGGAAACACTCTACACATGCGAGGGCACAGTTGGTAGGTGTCCGTGAGTATTGGCTTCGATCTCCAGTTGGCTCTCAGCACTAGCGCTCAAATAATTCGAATATTTAGTGTCACCATGCCGGGGGGTCACGTTTAATCAGGGAAGATTTTATTATACGCCCTCCTCTTAGAATCAATTTGAAATTGGGCCTCCACCGTGCCTTAGCCAGCTGATGCTCATGTTGAGAGATTTTAGCCCTTAAAATAGGGAAAACATTAGGCCAAAATATAACTATATATTTAACTAGATCACGAAGTGGGTTGTTTCGAATTATCCTATTTTCCGCAATGACTTGAAACGTATCACTATTATTGAAACGGCCAACCCCTTCCAGAAACCTAAGCATCATCTGTACTGTCGAATATCTTAGTTTAGCTCTATTTTATTGCACTTACGCTTGCGCAATCTGGTTTGTGATATACAGAAGACGCGTGTATTAAAACATACACTGAATACTACATGCATTTACAGGCGTTCATATCTGCTAATATAATTAGATAAAACTGAGTTCTAGGACATCCTAGTTTGCACTTTTTATTAAGGTTCTTATCCACGTGACCATGTAACTTCGGGATAACTGTACATACTGACAAGATGGCTTCCTCTATATTCCAATAGAATTGCTTACCTAAGCTCAACTCAGCTTTTGGGTATAATTCTGAACAGTGATTTAGCATACATTGAAATATTCACTAATTCATTTCTCATTGATTTGCTCCAATTTTAAAAAGGCTGCTTGCTATATATTACACTCCATGGACAAGCTCAACCACGTCTGCTGACTACACCGTCAAGTTGAAAACTACCGTTGACACAAACGGCGCCAATGTTTGCATCAAACGCAAAAGTATGCTCGAGGCGGCACCACCCAGTGCACCGGAATGTCAAAATACCACTTGACTTCCTCGACGCGATATATTTAATTACATTCGTGCGCATAACAAGGAGTAGACACACACAGAAGTATGTACTAGGGCTTATTGATAACTATCATATAAAGCCATGGCTAGTTTCGATCGAGGAGTGTGACGCAGATCACTGAAGGGTTCCGCCACATTAAAGTGAGGTTTTGAAACCCCCTTCTGTCGTGATTTCAGCAGCTCCCGAAGGGCGGCACCTCTGACATCTACGATCGAACCGTCATTACAGGTAAACGATAGTTGTCGTTGATAGACTAACTTGTACCTTCTTCGTCTGTACGTAAGAGGATTAAGAGGATTGCACAACCATTGTAAGCCAAATGACAACTGCTACTTTGTTGGTGTGCTTATCCGGAAATATATAGAGTTTTTGTAAGAGCCCGTTGATTGCATGCTTCCCGAGCGTTCTCTTGGGCTACCCTTTAAACTGCCTCCTGCACGCTCGCTAGTAGAACTCCCAATAGATAATGGGGCTGTACGTATCTCGCCACTTGATGCACTTGCACTGATCCCTTCAACTGTGTTGTGCGCTTGCCCGTCAAATGACCCTGAGAACCTCTTCATCTTTTTTGTTTCTTTGTCTTTAGCTGCGTGAGCCACAGCATTGACACGCGCTATCCGACTTTGATCAAGTTCCTGCTTCATGTATATGCTGTTCTTCAACATCTCTTGGACTGTTCGAAAGCGAGCCTCAGCTGGGTAAATATCCTTAACCGCTTTAATATCGTAATCGAGATCAAATACGCGTCCTTCGAGAGCGCGGTCATTTCTCACAAGTGCATATCGTCTATCGACAAGTCCTGGAAGACTTCTCCGCACGTGCTCTTGTAGGCGGTAGCACGCAAGTGTGGGTTCATTGGCGATTATATGTACATTATCGGCGAACTTGTTGCTCACAGAGCGAACCCGGTGATCTAGTTCTGTGTCCGCAGGGCGTCCTCCACCTGCCCCACTTCCGGCAGCGTTTCGTGTTAACGCTTGTTCCGCGATCCTGCAATAACACGCAAGAGCATTGTACTAATTGAACGTAATTACCGTATTGTGAGGTCGGTCGGCAACTTTACAAGAGCAGCTCTCAATTTCCGCAACAACTAGACAATAATTACAACAGTTGTTTGTCAATCAACCATGCTAAATTACAATAATTAATACAATGCTCTGCTGCATCAGGGTCACAGAACTGATTCGTGGTTTCACAAAGTCGGTTCGTACGTACACACGTATGTATGTAGGAACGCATATTTCTTAACGCTAACATTTATAAATCGAGTACTCAAGGATTACTTGGCAAAGTGAAATAGCTGCTGACTCAGATAGAAATTTAACATAATCGCAATTCCCTCGTCCGATTTAGGGTCGACCACTACAGTGCTATCACACGTCTCGGAAAATGTTTCAGCGTATCTCGTACGATGCTGTTGGAGCGATTATTCACGATCTTTTGATATTATGTTCATCGCCGTGAGAAACCTGCCACCTCAAATTATGGTAATCTGTATGTTGTCAAGCACTACCAATTTGTCTAACGACATGACAGAGTGACACCGAACTACGTGAACATGTTTACGTAATTCGACGTGTGGCCGCTACGAAGTCATAGGTGGTTGACAGCCGCTAATCGTTCTCGGAGTGGCCTCTGTATTTCGGAGGTTAGCTTCAGCCTTAACTTCAGCGTATACATCTGCGCCATGTACGTCAGTGTTTGTGTCAGGTGGAGACGATTGGTATCAAATAAAATCCGATTGGCGGCCGGATATGGTGACGCCTACATCGTCTTATTCTCTCTCTTGATGGATTTTTTGTATCGGTAACATAAGATGTGAAGGATGATGCTCGACTTGGGCAAAGCCGATTTTTTTTGAGTCCGATCCAATTATGAAGATGGCACTTACGTACATAACTGTTCTTGGCAGTTCTTCGCATTGTGGATGAATTTCGGGTTTCGCTTTTGTTTTTCGGTTTACTGCAGTGAACGCTTCATTCCACTTCTTCACTGATTGGAAACCTTAACTTAGGCAAGCATTGAAATCACCATTGCGGCTTGTTCTGTATTTCGCATTCATGTTATTCAATTCCTAACTTTATCTAGACCCGAGGCTCTCTTTGAGAGAGTAGTTGAATGATTCTGGCGACTTAATTGATTCTAAATTATTTGCCAATTTCCTCCTTATATTTGAGGACTCCTTCGTTCCTATATATAAAATAATTCGGTGCCACCTGTAGGCGACGTTCAGTGCCATGATAAAAACGGCCTGCCAATATTCCATAATAATGGGACGATTATATTCAATAGTCAGTCATTAAGCGGTTCAACCTGAGAACAACGTTGCAGAAATAGGCAGCGACTATGAACTGGGAAAACGATGAACATTTCGCCATAAAAAATATTATCAATGAAGTGGCTATCAGCCCGTAGCAAGTGCTGGTTAAATGGGAGCAAATGCGGCTGATGTTCATAATAGGACTCCCCATTTCAGGACCAAATAACTCTCGTCCTAACGTTTTCTATGTGCGTCGAACTGCGAACTCCAGCGTCTTCTTTCTGAACCTTGCACCTGAACAAGTCTTAATCTTAGACCTGACTGGCTCCGATAGCCCTTCCTACTGAAAATACTTTAACTCAATGAACATTTCGTCTCAAATTGTGGAGGCGTCCACTTCTTTCTGCCGAAGGCGGTCGCTTGGCAAAACGATATCGTACAGTCGGACTCTGCAAACTTCCCCAAATCATCGTCGATTTGGTGGAATTACCCATTAACCATTCTCTCCTTGTGACCAGTAGTACGGATACTTGTTATTAACCTAGAAGCCATCTATAAAAGCTTGGCCTATTCACGTTTTTTTTATGTACTTGTCTTGCTTGAACCAATTCCTGTTTCGGGTTTAAATGCTGGTGAATAATAATGTGCAATGGTGACTTAGTTAAAACGTATACTTCATTTACACACATTTGGCCAATACTGAACGGTGGACGAATACTTTTCTGGCCACTGTATAAACAAACCATATACCACGTTCGATTATTTTTTAACGTTCGTAGTTAGACCACACAGAAGAAGTATCCCTTATGATTTGCTAAACTCATTCCAGGTAATCAATATTTTGAACAGCCTATTGGAAAGGGAGGTGGCACGAATGGATGATTAAGCCACCATGAGATTGACATGAATGCAATTGATTACAACGTTCGGGTATTAGCTAGAGACTCCCCACTAGTCATTCTTAAAATGCAGTGAGAAACGTGCAAGGAGATGAATTATAGATTGTACCTCTTTAACTACTTTAGACTTATATAGCATATATATATATATATATATATATATATATATATATATATATATATATTGTCAAAATGCTCTTCTACTGGTTAACTATCCTTTTCCTACACTAGCTCAGTCACAATCAGTCAGAATTGTAACACAAGTCTGCACTGCCACTCCATAGGATTTAGATCTAGTGCTGTAGATAACGGACAGCCAAGGCTCCGTTATGATAGTACTCATAGTCATAATCATTATATCAAAGTGCGTATATATATATATAGATGTATGTACATATGATACTTCTTAGATAAGTGTAACACGATCATTACTCGCAATTGTGACAGTCAGCTGATAGGAACAACGAGAAACAGTTGTTTGTGCGCTCTTATCAAACACCGGGAGAGATCACACAGGTCTCCGAAGATAGTCTCTGTGTATCATTATAATGACCGCAACTACCGCTACTACTCACATTATCGAATGTTGTTGCTGACTTCTTGTTCAATCCGATCTTTCACAGCGAAATTTGTCACCTGAAAAACCGATTCAGTTTATTTCGTTAACATCCGATTGCTTATCAAAAGGAGAGCAAAGAGAGCGCCTCCCTAAACAGACGATCAACAAGAACGACACTGACAGTGCAGTGCTGTATTTACCAATTTCTGGTTTGTCGTTTACAGCCGATTTGACGTCACGGCGGACCATCGCAAGACCACCGAAGTCGCCACATTGTCTCCTTTTGTTAATTCAAGCCAGTTACTTTTATTATGATTGTCTAATATGTATCGATTTCAACTGTGTTTATATAATGGCAGGTAATATATGTAAGGGTAGAAAATGAGTTCTCACACCGTTTTCTGACGACTGGAAGTCCGACAGATGTCGATGTCGTCTGCTATTGTTTACGTTTCGTTGAACCCTTCATCGAAGCCTCGTTCGTCGCGCATTCACATCAGTCAGTCTGTTAGCCGTCGTACATTCAACTGCCTCCCTCCGCCGTCACCGCCGCCGCAGCAACAACAGAAGAAGCAGCAGTAGCTACCACAACTACTTCGGCTGCTCCGAATGCTCTCTGCTGCTTGCTTCTCCTGCGGCGTTGCCGCTGCTGCTGCTGTTGTTGTTGTTGTTGTTGTTGGGACCGAGTGAGTGCTGCGGCAGTGCTGTGGTGAAGGTAGCAGCGGCAGCCGTGGCTGTGCTCTTAGTGCTGTGATCGTTGTGCTGCTGCTGCTGCTGTTGTATGCTTGTTGCTGGCTAGCTGCTGGCTGGCTGGCTAGCTAGCTAGATCGAGGCAGGCAGGCAGCAAAGCAAGATCAATTGTTGGGGGCAGTTGCTGTAGCAGAGGTGGCGGCGTCTGCTGTATGGTGGCGCTGGGCTGTCCGCAGAGCGGAGCGGAAGCGGTGCAGTGATGGACAACCCCTGGACGATCTGGGCAGCCCGAAATGGCATACCCGTGCCCTCAGGTTGGTAGCAGGCCAAAGCTACGCATATACAGACTCAGCCGGTTGCGACCGAAAACCTTCCACCAGGCCATTGTTGGCCGAGGGGTTAGAACCCCGACCGACCGACTAGAGTCGTCAACTCGACCGCCCCGGGTATACGCCAAGGGTGTAGTAGTTGCAATACAAGAAGTTGCTTGATGCGACTTTTCACATTTTTCTCGATAGGCATCACCGTACACACTTGTCTACTCTATGCTAATTGGCAGTGCTTCATAGTGGACGTGAATTGGGATTAGTTATTGATTAATATTGTTACGAGTCGATTATAGTCATCATCATCATCATCATCGTCGTCGTCACAATCATCATCTCGTGGATGGGGGTTGTTGTAGTGTTCTCCGATCAGCTGTGCAGTGATCTACTATGTTGTGCTCTCTATCTCTATCCGTCTGTATATCCATCTATCTATTTATCTGTCTGTATGTCCGTCCGTCCGTCTGTTTGTCGATCCGTCGGTCGGTTGGTTGGTTGGTTGGTTTCACTGGTGTGTTTGTATTCATAGATCATTTTGGATGCGTGCACACCCGTCGTGGTCACTGTCACTTTGATCAAGCGAGGCATGTGTTGCTTACTTGCTTTAAATACGGTTGATTGTCTCGATCTAACGACTATGGATAAATATGTATGGGTGTGGATGTGTACATTTATGTGGCGCTGTCTGGGCTCTATCGTCCTTCTTCTCTGGGTATTGAATTCGGTGTTCTGCCTCTGGCGGAGGGTTGACAATGAACTCGGTAACACACCAACCCAAGGCAGAGACTAGAATCGACGGCTAGGGTGAACCTGTGACGTGCACATGTTGAAGGCATGATAGCAGAGTTGCAGTCAAGGGACAAGCGGCGTACGAAGTGTCTCCGCCTGCGATCCACGTGGGTCACGCGCCTTCAAAGGGCGGGCATAGTCGAAGCCGATTGATTAGATGGACAGTGGAGAGAACGGCTTCGACCACTGGCTTTTCTGTTTCATTGAAACGAATTCTCTGTACATATTCATTTTATTATTGTTAAATAGCCTCAGATGTTGCTCTCTTTCTCTCCCCCTCTCCAACTTGTACTGGGTGCTTAAGCTAACTGCCGTTTATATGATGTATAACGAAGTCCACAAAGCTGGACCACAAAATATAATATGTTTCACAAACTGCTAGTCCTTTTAAATTAAACGGAAGTACTAGTTGAGGTGTCATCGTTCATTGACGGTAATACCATTAGACAAAACGTGGGCTACGATCACGCTTTAAGCTATTTGGTAATGACTGAAATTGTCATCATTCAACCCCGTCAAATTCATTAAGCAATTGTCGGCAAAGTACTCGCCTCATTTAACGAGTACTGTTACAAAAGTGGTAAATGAAGTGGAGACCACTGCCCGTGCACCATGGCAATTGCATGTGCAACGGGAATCAATGGAATAAATAATTAAATTTTATAATTGATTGCTAAAATATTTTTGTGTGTTCTGTGTGATGGATTTCAATATGTATTCCATTAAGTGAGAAATAAGCTGGAAGCTAAGTGAAACAGCATCGATTGAACAATACGTTATTTGCAACGACAACAACAATAACTGGCGACCAACACGTTAAACTTTCGGATAAGATTGAGATATCCGTAAAATATCGGAGACACTTTCTTCTTACCCTTCATTTTTTATTGTTCATCGAGGAGGGGAACATAGATACATTTGAAGTAAATAATTTAAATTGGCTCATTCCGTTCACCAACGTGCATAGCATGGATCCCACTTCTCCGTTTTCCTAAATTCCTTATATTCCTTTTTCCGCTGTCAGAGTTTCAGTAGACTCACCCTACTGGGTTGAAATGATGTCACAGACAGCGCATAGTAGTCGTCGCAAAATATCAATCCGTGTGATTGTTTCGCTCCGCAAAACTCAAGTTTACATGGGTGGATGACATTTGAATTTCATTGACGCCATAAAACAAATTTTGAAGAAAAAGAAGAAAAAGCTGAAGGTCATATCGGACAGTGTTTCTAAGAATTGTGTTGAGCGTTGGGTCATGGCGACGCGCAAATCATATCTACCCGAAATGTGCTGTACTCTTTTTACTGACTGTAACAATGATCACACTATTTATCACGAACCGATCAATCGCAATAGTTCTATGCTTAGTGTTGGAAAACCGTTAGCCGAGCACCATAGACCAACATGTGACTCCTGGAGTTCGATCAGCTGCGCTAATATTCAATACAAATATTTAGGTGTTTTATTGTTATTTTCAATGTTGGAAGTGTTTATTTACTTATATAAGAACCTAGTCATCTCGAAGTTGACTAGGTTCTTAGATAAGTAGATAAACACTTCCAAGTCTTCGAACAGAAGACTTACTGTTTGTCCGTTTGGAGACCTTACTTAAAAAATACATTTCTTTTTTACTGTGTATGTATTTCTTGATAATTCTAAAGTGCTCCTTCAGTGGCACATGTTTTTATTGATGTAATGCTACCCCAAAGTCCACTGCAGTATCTGCTTAACATTGTATCTAGGGTTTAAAGTTAACTTTTTATTAAGGATCACAGCTGCAAATGTTCACTCTAAATCAATATACGAATTGAATATTGTGTAGTACTGTTACGTTTCGGATCCGGTAAAGTGAAATGCAGATCTATATTCCCGTGTCACATTACTACTCTCAGGTTTACGAACTCAAGACAGAGCCTTCTTTATGGTATGCTGTTTGCAGCACATCTTATAAAAAGTTCTGGTTGAATCCAGTCTATCTGTGAATGTTGCGCGTTATTAAAAAGCTTCTCCCGAGGTAGCACAGCGATTCAGTCCGAGTTAATCCGAGTTACCGCGTGTTATCGAGGTTATCTGAAAGTTGAAGACATGTAAGAACTACAATCATTTATTCAATTTAATACATGTTTGTGGATGTATCTTTCTTTTGCAGAGGATGATCCTCCTGACTGTGAAATTGAGTCGGATTCGATGTTGTTAAATCGAGAAGGTAAGGCACATATAAAACACCATAATATGCTATAAAGATGACATTTCTCATTAATCACGACGTTTTCGAGATTTCTTAATCTCTTACTGAAATTGAGTCCGGTACTTTGCCCATTATTTTCTAAAAATATTATTCCTCCCTGATTTTATATAAAATATATTAAATGATCATTTTAATTAGATTTTAATTTATTTTTTGATATTAATGATTCTTTATTTGTGGTATTTATGGTTCAGGAAACATTTCTTACCAATAGAGAAATAGGTTTATATATAGTAGAAAAATATAATCCATATATGCACCTTTCCATATTTGTCATAAAATTACAGATGCGGATCTATTTGGACTCTGTCCGGCATGGGACGAGTTCTACCTCGTCCGTTGCGATGAGTGCCATAAGGTACTCAAGCCAATGGCTCTTAAGCACCACATTGGTAAGTTCAGGGTTTTCAGTTTGGAGTACCTTCAGCGTACTGCTATAGTCAAGCCGGTGTCGAGATCTCACTGGTTGAACCATAAATAATTGGCTTGTCCTAAAATTTGGCATTTTAACATGGGTGTCTGTATTTGTCTTGTATTTGGTATTTCAGAATTGCGGCACTCTCGGTCATCACGGTCTCCGTCGACGACGTCGTCGGAGATGTCGATAGAGGCATCCAATTCAAAAAGTTTTTCTTTTAAATATCACAGTAGCAGCAGCAGTAGTACAGCCAGCAGTGTCAGTAGTGGTCGAAATAAATCTTCGTCCATTAAGGTATGTTTGCTTGTTCGTGACGTAACTACTACAGCGTCATTGCTATAATAATGTCTCTCAGTCATTATCGCCAATTATGTTTGTTACGGGCGATCGTAGGTATGCAAATATAGGAATCCCCAAAACAGCAAAATATACGTGCTCTTATCAAGTATTAAGTCCACCCCGTGGAATAACAACCACATAGGTGATCGATAACATGCTATTGGCTTTTTATTGTTAATGGAGTGTAACACTTGTTCGCATCAGTACCACACGAATTTCTTCTTCTTTGCGAAGAATGAGAGATGGTTTGTGTGCGACGGAAGCGGACCCTGAAAATTGTTGCGAGGCACAAACGAGGGAACTAGCTGAAGCAAATTTCGACTTTGTTTATCATTGTTAACAGGTGAAATTGACAAAGGCTGCCGCCAAGGAGTTGAATAGGGAACGGGAGGTTAGCTTGAGTCGTTCTCAGAATTCCCAAGACAACTCAGCGTATGGCTGCCAATCGTCGGCTGGCAAAGAGGACAGTGAACAGTCGTCAAGTAGCTCAAGTAGTTCGGCTAATGGCTCTCCTGCGGCCGATAGTGCCAAGACAACACATGAGATACCGGGCTCGGTTCTTAGTTTGCGCGGAAGGAGTCCGGCCATCACCGAAGAACGCCCACTCGCTACGCCTGGTAATGACGATACGTTGTCTTCATTGTTCATTCTCGAAATCGTTTTATTTTTGTTTGGTATCTGTTTTTGCGGAGCAATACGTAAATAGCACATATAATCCGCTCGTTATGCTAGCTGGAGATAGACACGATGTTTACAATGCTGCCCGTGACTTTGAGACTTGATTACCAACCTGTCACCTTTTTGTATTTTGTTTATTAGTTGTCGTCTTGACGAAAACTCTGCTTGTCAACGCAAATACGTCGACCTGTTCCTTGCTTACACTTGATCGGAGCACCTTGGCGGACTCGCTGAAACGGCCACTTGTGGCTGTTCCTGATAGCGCATTACCGTCAGGCAAGAAGAAATTTTTGCCTTGCAAGGACCGTGAATATGATCCAAACAAGCACTGTGGGGTCATTGCTTCCGATACCGGTATGTACTAATAATAGCTATGGTAATAGTATTACTCTCCCGCCATTGACTGATTTTCGATTCACACACTTTGAAGGTAGTTATCTTTGGAGAAAGCCCATATCATTGTTCAGTTGGAGATTCTACCTTATACTCTTCATATCATACCAAGATTATCAGCATTGCAGGGTCATTCCGGTTTGATTGTGTTGTTACCTTACCTCAGGCGTAAGGCTTAATATATTTCTAAGACGCTGTAAATGCATTTTTTAGGAAAACCATGCACCCGTTCGTTGACTTGTAAAACGCATTCCTTGAGTCTTCGGCGCGGAGTTCGCGGTAGGCTGAAGGGTTTCGACGATCTTCTAGCAGAGAACCGTGCCGCCAAAGAACAAAAGCCTCCTCTAAGCATAACACCTGGAGAATTCGCTCCACAGCTATCTCCTCGAGCAGCACAGCTCAGTCAGTTAGTTCTGCCTCCATCACCGTCCACGGTCACCGTTATGGATGGCCCGGGTCATAGTTCGCCAGTTGGCGAGGGACACATGTCATTGCATCATTCTCCCAACCCAACCTTAGCTCCTTCATTAATTCAACAGCAGCAACATCCAAGTCCAGCTTCGTCTCGGTCGGCGTCACCGTCCTCACAGGTGGTACTAGCTACGCCAGATGGCAAGTTGACGTTGCCCGTTATGCGCTTATCGGGATCACC
This sequence comes from Stratiolaelaps scimitus, assembly GCA_019614645.1. NCBI lineage: Eukaryota > Metazoa > Arthropoda > Arachnida > Mesostigmata > Laelapidae > Stratiolaelaps > Stratiolaelaps scimitus. Next base: position 463,431 of record JABWDB010000067.1, on the reverse strand, counting down.
ACCACCTCCGCCACCTCAGCTCGTGCGCCATGATCCCGGACCTCCTTTTGCACAGCAATTAGCACAGTCCGGTGTTGGAGGATTGGGGGTAGCGACAGCGGCTGTAGCTGTGAGTGGTGCAGGCCGAGCGGGTGGTGTTCTAGCGGGCATGGCCAGAAGTGGAGCAAGCGGGGCACGTAGTGGAGGGCTACTTTCGAGTCTGCGAAGTGCTGCCTTACCTGCTCGACCTCTAGCTGTGCCCGTCGAGAACCCTGCTCATAATCCCACGGCGGGCGCACAGCCCAAACCGGCTGCGATGTGCACGTTCGGCATGCGTGTGCTAAGTTCGTCGAACGTGGTCTTATTAGATCGACGGTGGGACGCAACCAGAGGGGCGCTGGCTGCTGCTCTGAGTCCACAGATATTACCTAGTGGAGAGACCTCGTTGTTGATCAACCGACAGGGCACGGGTAGCGGTGGTAGTGTTGGGGGTCCAACGGCAGCACCAGGCTCACGACGGAGGGTCAGAGCTGTCCCGCCCAGGCCCTCATCACCTAAACAACAGCTAGCTAGAAAGCTATTGTCCAGTGTACGTGTAGGTGTCTCGGGCCTCTCGAGCTTGAGCATGGTTTCTCCTCCGGGCCAGTTGCCTCCAGCTCAACTCACAGCTGGTCAGTGAGTAGACGCGATTCCTACTTTGGCTAAAAGGTTAGAATACTCACACAAATACACTCACATGTGTGTTACTTTCTTTAATACTTAGATTAAATTAAAATTCGTTACCTCCTCGGAGTCATCGGTATGCTATGATCGCATAGTCATTACATCCGTTAGACGAAATTTGCGAATTTGTATTGAACATATAGAGATAATCAGCGATGAATGTATTTGCAATATAAGTTATATGATCGTCAATGTCCCACTTGTTTACTCAAATGTCCGACCTGATACAAACATAGCCTGGTATCATTACACTGTGTTTTTGTTGTTTAAATGTTAACCTTTGCAGGTCTCAAGCGGATTTCTGGATAATGTAATAATCGCTGTATTTACCAAGTAACCCATCCACAATTTGTTTGGTAACCGACGGATGGTTCCGACGATAATCTTGTCAAGGGTAGTCTTGAAGACTGAGTCTGTAAAGATACTTACATTACTTTTGTGCTCGAAGTGTCTCGCCAAGCCAATTGCACCTGCTGAAGCAATGGTGATAAAAACAATTCATTCAGTCGCTCTGACTCACTGGCATGTGGTTCCCGACGATGGCCAATCGCAACACATCTCTGTCTTAGACAATTTCGCATTCTTGTCGAGTCCCACCTTCATGTCCACCTCTAAAATGCTGAAAAAACAAATTACATTGTAATGATAGCAACCGTCACCTTTCCGGCTACGTATTGTCTAAAATGTCCGGCTTGATTAGCAATAATAATATTATCATTATTTTAACACAACACAATTAGCAGTAGAGATATAAGGAACGAGATTCAGTAAAAACTTTGAAAACCCATTAGGAAGCGATCAACGTAAAATCAACCAAATGTTCATAGTTAAAGGGGTTCTACATGGAAGTTTGAGAATCCTTATGAAAACATATATATATATATATATTGAAAATAAGTGGGTCTAAGTTCCGTGAGAGCTCGCAGTGATTGCAATTGCAGCACCGGAGTATCACAGTATATATATATATATATATATATATATATATAGTTATTTTGTGGCCGTTGTTCCTGTTGTTGTTGTTGTCACGGAAACAATGATGATGATGATGACGATGGTGAATATTTTTGACGCCTAACCGATCTGACTTTGGAAAAATCAAGATGTGCGATCTTCGCTGGCTGTCACCAGGTTCGTGCCGATTATTCACCACCTGCGTTTAAAGGAAAGAAATATTGAATATTTCATATTGAAGCATTCATTCATTGTAGGGAAGCAAAACCGAAATCTCTTCGTATGTTCAAAATAACGACATCGAATTCGGACCCGGACGATCAGCATATTTGTGTCAGAGCCAACACTCCGTGGTGGTCAAATCTGATCTTGCTGAGTGGATGGGCCACTTCAGGGTTATTTTTATATCGAATGAAAGCTATTTTGGTTACACCTTACTGTGACTTAGGGTCACAATACGCTTGTTTTGATAAACGGATCCATCATATATTCAACTGTGCTCAATAAGACTCCCATTTTTCAGTTACTTGCTGACTTCAATGCAATGCGCAATTTTTTGTTTCATTGTCATCGTTGACCATCATCATTCGGGTTAAAGGCAACATCCGCTAATGCGACTTAAGCTCAGCAACAATAATTTGCTTTCCAATTATCCCCCGTTTAGTAACGCGCAACTGAAATTTTAAATTCAAATGCCATAGTGCTACTACTACTACTGCAACCAGCTAGCACACATTTCGTATCATAGAATATTTTAACTTAATTTTGTCCCATATACTGAGCCCAACAATGGTGGCAACAGCGCATTATGAAAATGATAATGAAAGATAATGGAGAGCACTGCCACGGCACTCAACAACGTGCAACGTCTACACAATACAAGAGATTTTTTTTCAAGAAAAAATTACCGAGTTTACAAAATGGCCCAACCACATCGTTTATCCGTGGACAACACAACATAAGCATACATTACATACATGCATCAAGAAATAGATAGATCATTTGTATGTAAATAAGGTTCAAGTGTTTAGATTCGTTTATGTTTTGTATGTGAACTGACTATACGCAGTGATGTCTACATTAGCATCACACTGTGTACTGTCATACAAATAGCATGCGCATTCCCAAAAGCTTTGACGACTCAAGGCGAACAGACAAGACTTAGACGGAAATGTGACGCCAGGCATTAATTTGACAATTAGACAAATATTAATGAATGTATTGGATGAATGGCCAAGGAAATCGATCATGTGTGAAATTTGCTTCCTTTGTCAACTTCCGACTAGGAACGTGCTTAAGTTTCGAAACTTGGTCATTTAGTAAATATCAGCATGGACGAGGTATTTCCTTCTGCGAATCGGGAGATTGGAATAGTTGTCAGGGTCACGGTGGTCCATGCAGCAAAAACTATTCGTAGAAAATTAGCAAGATCGTATAAACGAAAGTGTCGTTGAGGGAGGCACAGACCGTGGTTATTTGTGACTTTTAACTATAGCTGTCGAAACCAATATGTCGCTTCGATCGTGCTGGATGCCGAGAATGGACATAATTTAATTGGAAAATGGAGGTGCGATCGAATTCAATGAGATCTCTCGCTGTCTGAGCTCGACTTCTTACTCAATGGACGAAGCGGAATCAGACAGAAAGCGATTGACCGATCCGTCAAATACTGTCTGTTATCCAGCCACCGTTAGCGTGGCGCCTGTTCATCCTGAAACTCAGTGGACATGATACTTCCTCAAATGACGGCGGCGATAATGATGAATGTGTGAGTCAGTTCGTTGTAACATGGTTTATTTTTCGGCGATACTGTCTGTATACTTTTCCTATCCAGGGTGGTGGTACATCGGAGAAATAGACAAGTGCGAATGTTGGTGAACTGAAAAATTTTCTGCGACTGATCAAGTCCAAGGAGACCTTCATTCCTTGGTTGTAAATAAATCATCCTGATAATCGATCTTAGGTCAGATGATACCAATGATAATAACGATAACTAATCACAGTAACAATAATAATAATACTAATAATAGTGATGACTGCATTGTCAGTAGCGATAACAACAACAACAACAGTAGTAACAATGATGATAATGACAATTATATCAAGCTACCATTCAATACTAAACAAAAACTAAAGAATACGAATGACGATGTTAGAACAACAAGAACAACAACAACAATTTAAATGTGATAGCGTAATAAGGCGAAAGAAAAAGGAAAGCTATAACAACAAACAACAACAACATTATTTACATATAATAATAATAATTATTATTATTATTATTTATTTAGGAAATATAACTTTATGTTCATGAAACGAAAGTTAAAACTCGATGTAACATAATAAGTGTAAGAGGGAGGCATAAAAGATATAAAAAGGTAGAAATCAGTGATGAAATAAAGAGAGATATGAGCGACGAAATGTCTGGATCGATCGATCGATCGATGGATGGGTGGGTGGAAGTGTGTCTGTGTCAACACTGAAATAAGTTGAAAAATGAAGTCATCATAATTCTGATGACGATGGAGTGGAAACGGCAAAGACGACTTGTACAATAGTGAAATAATAATAACAGGAATATTGTAATTTTTATTTCAATATCAGACTCGAGCCGGAGAATGACGGCCTATTTGGTGAGAGAGGAACTTAACGAGAAAAGTAGACAAAACACAGCTGTGAACAGATATCGTTCGTGAATCGGCAAAAAACACAGAATGGAAAATTGTATCGATGGTAACTGTCTGTATCAAACCTCATTATTGGAGAGAGAGAGAGAGAGAGAGAGAAATAATGGTTGAGCAGAATCGGCAATACTACTGAATCAAATTTATGATAATACCTTCTGAGTTAGTATATGTCTATTGGTCGCCAGGGCGCATATATATATATATATATATATATATATATATGTGTGTGCGTGAGTGAGTGTATATGGATACGTCTTCATCATTGGGATGAAAAATTACAGTGAAGTGAAAAAAATTTAATCCGAGTGTTAGATACAATCGATTGAAGAGTAGAAGAGGTTTTAGAAAAAAAGGCAAAATTGTTAGCATTATTAACGCCTGCTAATGCTGAAGAATGCTGCACAATGTTCTGCACCGGCGGGACTTTGATGTTTCGGGATTCACGGTCGCGATCGCTGGGGCGTATGGGTAGGTGCATAGGTGAATGTAAGACGGAGACAACTTTGCGGCGCACACTTACTACTAAGACGATTATTATTATTATTATTATGATTTTCTGGTATATCTGTATGTGTTAAAATGATGTGTACAGACCATAGAATGAAAATGGTTCATAATAACAACAATAATAATGTTCTTTGGTCTCTCTGTGGCCACGGTGATAAAATTTAGAGAGAGAGAGAGAGAGAGAACAAATGAACATAAGTAGATAGAATTGGGAGGGATGTGGAGTGTTTCCCGATAGCTATGGGTTTCGCCGGTGTGAACACTTAGGTATTATAATAATAATTATAATAATAATAATAATAATAATAATAAATATTATTATCAAATGACTATAGATGTCGATGAAGGATAATGATGATGCTGATGACGATGATATAGTAGTAGTAGTAGTAGTAATAATAATTAACAGTCATAATTACGAAAATAATGACATCAACGATTCTTGAATATAGGCGGTTGTTTTCTCAAGTTTTATGTAAAATTAATAGAGGAGACGCCAAGTGGAAACTAAAGGTAGGGAACAAGAACTATACTAAACCGCTAGGATAAAGGAATGGTAATTTTTTGTGATTTTCATGGATGTTCCGAATGGCATTTTAGTGGGGATGGCGTGGGATGAATATATCCGGGGACAAAAACAAACACCACTGGAAGCGAATCCAAGAAGAAGAAGAAGAAGAAGAAGAAGAACGACGTTGTAAAGTCATTATGTACTATTTATATTCGTCATATTGACAAAATAATGGATTAAATACTTAGTACGGTGTGATTCATTGTCGAATTGCCAAGTGTGTGAAAGATGACACGAGAGTAAGGCAAACTTGAAATATTAGATATGGTGTATGAGAGGTGGTGTCGAAGCCCGATTGTCGTATCGTTACAAATGTAAAAACTATATAATGATGACAGTAACAAACAAACACAAAATGAATAAAGTGGTCGCAACCCATGAAAATAGAAACATAGCGAAACATATATATATATATATATATATATATATATATATATATATGAGAGAGAGAGCGAGAGAAATTCATAAAAATGCAACGGGCGGCCGTATTCACTTTTGGTGAAGATGATTGTGTCAATGAGTACATTTGGTAGTAATTTTGTTGTTGGATTTTCTTCCGGGTATTTTTACCGTATGCGGGAGTGGATATTATTACTATTAATACTACTACAATCTTTTTTTAGTGTTTCATCTTTCTGTAAAATAAATAGATAAAATGTATTATAGCTGGTGGACTGTGAAGACTAAATATTAATAGTAGTGTAAGGAGATACGAAATAATTGTGCTGTATATAAAAATGAAAATGTTGAAGGGTCGATAAAGATGATACTAGTTACAGTAACGAAAAAAATACTGATAACAATAATAAAATTTATTATAATTACAATTATTATTATTATGATAGTTTCAATCATTCGGAAAGAAGTAAAACTCAGACTCTTATTTACGAAATTATACGTTGGCGTTCTTAATTAGATAGCGCTATGTTTATGCTATTATCTTTTAGATAAGATCATTCTCTATGGAAAAAATCATCTCAAGATGGTGCTTAACATATAATCATCATAAGTAAAATATTATATAAACAGTTATAGTTGTATTAATATATATAATTCATTCTTTGGCCAGCGAATGGATACAAGACTGGACCACTAATAAATCTCTTGCTGTTGTAGGTACCATAACTGAAGCTTGTTTCCAAAGCCAAAAGACGATTTTGTTATATCAAATGAAAAACCCAAAATGAACTTTTGGGGACTCGTTCACGTCTAATCCAACCTTTTAACTGTGTCAAAGGACTAGACACTGGACGTAACACTGGAAAACTAGTAACAGCCCGTAATCCAAATGGAATGGTTTAGATCGGTGATTTGGTAAAATATACCGGTGTTCCGATGTAATCGCGTAATCCACGTGCGTCACTAGCTGCTCATCTACTGATGCGGAAGTTAACGTTTTTAGATTTTTATCATTGACGTAAGCAACGGCAGAAAGGTCATTGTGGCCTTTTTTTTTTTCTTTAATATGCCTTTGTTTTTGAGGTTAAAGGCGAAAATCTATCGTGGACACCGGCGTTCCACTGCTGAGGTATACGCCACGGTAGTGCAAGACTCCTTCTCACTATAAGTATTTGAGACTTGGGCCCGGGTTTGGAACTAATCTGTATTACTTCAAACCGGAGAGGCTTGCAGAGACGGCTAGTAAAACATAGAAGTTATTCACCTCGGCCCGGGTTCTCGTCGGGTTCCTCAACCTTCTAGAGGCGTTTATCCATACGAGGTCTTATCCGTACACATCCAGTATTCCTGCTATCACACGAATATCAAGTTCATCGTTCGTTAAAGTCCGATGTTTCAGGTAATTCGGCACCACCCACGTACAGTATTATGGGGCGTGCCTCTTCCGCATATTGGAGTTTTGTTTTTTGCGGTGACCTGCTAAATGCCTTCTTAATGATTAAGTGTACCGTCAATCACAGGTCGTGAGTCTTTGTAATCATATGTCGAGGCCTTTACTATTTTCGCTTTTGAGAACACTCTGTGAACAGCTTGTTCTCCGGCCAGATCTTCTTTCTAGTCTTCGTTGTGATCTTCCCCTAACTAGCTTGCCCCCATGATTGGACGTTCAGGTCGCCCATGAACTCTTTCCAGCATTGATTTTTTTGGTAAGTAGAGAGCTTGAGCTCGGTGGTGGTCATTTTTCATTTCACCAGGATATGAATTTTTTTTTTAAAAAAATTTTCTCTAGTGCCCCTATGGCTTTAAGGCAATCGGACAGTGCGTCGGTTATATTTTGGTTTCACCACTATCTTGGTGTGGCCTATTTAAATAGTTTTGGATGAATCACGGCTTTCTCGCAAGCCGCCTCCAGCAGAGACTTGAGTCTTGCAGTGTTTTCTGGGGCACTGTTCTCTATTGGGTACCTTTTAATATCTTTTTCGGTCGCCTCCGCCCATTGGTACTTAAGCCTTGAGAGTCTGCGTGAGAGACTCATCAGTTCTCAACACAGTAATCATCCGAAAGGTTTGCTTCCCTCTCCGCCCTCAATGTGTGTCGCAAAATTTGTTCCACAGATGGTCCACGAAGGAATGTTTTTGACTTCTATCCAGATGAAGCCCCTTAAAATATCCCTCACTAGTGCAATCCTGTATGCATGTCTCAATGTTATCGCCTTTAATACATTATTGTCAGTACCTACGTGGTTGGTTGGTGCTTCGCCGTGTGTGTAGAAGCTGGCACATTTCTGGACCACAATGCACTTCGTGTTTGTGGGGCGTTAACTTCCTTACCTTCCCTATGCCTTGGCAGTTTTCTATCCCTTCTACCTGTCTTGCCTGCAAACTTGATCCCGTGTTTCCTCGCAGCGTACTCGACTTGTACCCCATGCCATTGTCATTTCCCTTCGTTTGTTATATGGCATAAGTCCTCAGGGGCACCTTCACGACACTGTTGGCTGTCTCCCTGGCAAGGCCACGGTACTGGGTTGTCGTATCTTCGTGTGTTATAGCGGCTACCCTATCTTGCCCCATGGCTAGGAGGATCCCTAGAGGGGTTTTCTTAGGGATACTGGCCCCTAGGTGGGCTGTGCTTTGTATACCCTTGTTTCGGCCGAAGTGCTGCCATGAGGTCATCCTCGAGATCATCCTCATCATGTTCCTTCGTTGTTATTTGTCATCGGATGGTATTTTCCAAGGCCACCATGCTGGTTTCCACACTCGCTTGGTCTATGCCTGAGCCTTTTGCTTTCAGGTGCCTATTCATCCTGTGGGTGTATTCTCTGTTGGTTCTTCTTGGCGCATATCCCGGGTTTTCGGGCGATCGAGTCCCATGTCCTTACTTTCTCGCATACCTGGATCGTTTGGTGGTTTCTGTAACACTTCTTCCTTTCTCTTTTTTTTCCCATTTACTCATTTCTAATTTCAGTTTGGTGGTATATCGAGTTATAAAAAGGAAACCGCAAAACGTCTTAGAACCAGCGATCTTGAAATTTGCAAAGCGGAAGCACGTGCTTTCTGAGCTTCTGCAATAGACATTCGTGTGTATGGCTTGCATATCAGTCACCATATATCGGCACTCCAATGCAATTCCTCATCTCAATAAGAAGTTTCTGACTCATGAGTTTTACCTAATGTACATGTCCCCAAAGTTTAAAGCACTATAGGAAATAATATCAAGTGACAGTCCTATATCGGATTCAATTTTGCCATCATGTGTTACCTTTAGTTGTCAGGGTAGTAGTCAGTAACATCTAAGCTGGTAGAGGCATCGTTTATGATTCTGTGGACAAATGATGTGATCTTTCTCAGCAAACCAATTAGTATTGCTGCTGTCGAGGGCAATTGTTCAGGACGACCGTACCTAACCAGAATACCCAGCAGAAGAGGGATTATAGCCCAATGGCAATTGTTTCATCTGCGATATGCGATCGCATGTCTCCAAAGCTGGAGTACGTTTGTATTGGCGTCATCGACGTTTGCTGGCTAACAGCAGCCACAGAAGCAGCAGAAAGAGCAAGCATTGAACATATGCTATCTCATATATATATATATATATATTGTGTCCGCATGAGCGCATAGCTTTTAGCTCTGTTTTTGTCGCTCGATTCAGTGTTCCAATATATGTAAATATCGACTCTGCCTGGGATCTATTCACTGCTTAACTGCTCTGTGGGAATAATCGCGTGGACAGTCGTGTGACAAGTCTTCTTTGAGCACCGTCGGGCTGATAGCATTGTTTGTTACATAACCTATTATGGGTGTTATGTATAACCGATAAACCATCTTCTGGCTTAGCAATTGTCGGGGAAGTGATGAATCTGTAATAGCTCATGGTTTAAAGAGAGTTAGCTGTAAAGAAAGGCTGCGAATTAATTAGAAGCAATGACGCTACCAGTTCTGGTCAAGTTGTGGCGAGTTCATCATATCGCGCACGTCGCATCAAAGGATTGAGAGGAGAAGGAGGAACACGAGTGGTGGTGGAGTCAATCGAGGTGTGATAAAATCAATCAAATCTGTGTCGGTGTGAAAGTGTTGGGAGTTTCCTTTTGTTTTCCATGAACTGTTTTGCTACTTGGGAACCAAGTAGCTCTTTGAGTAAGGTAAGTGTGCTGATACTACATCTGGTTAGAGATAAGATATAATGCTGATCTTTGGGGCTCGTATTTATTCAATCGTTAATATTGAACAAAGCGCATGCATTGAAAAGGTTAAAGAATACCACGTCAAGAGCCTTAGTGTATAAAAATGTGGTTGTCGGCATGTTTGCCACTATCTTATTATTTTTAGTTAATTAAATCAAACTAAGTAAATGAACTGATTTTTGCCGAGTGGTCTTGGTACCCTTCTTGGATTAAACATGTGTGTTTAACTGACATTCAGATAATGTTCGGAACTTCCCATAATAAAAATAATAATAATAGTAATAATAATAATAATAATAATAATAATATGATAGCTTGTAAGTCTCACGCATTCACATCGATCTCTAATAAATTTAAGCTTCACCAGCCATCTTGGGTCCCGGTATGTCTCCATTGACCGGACTAACTTAGATAATATGTCCCGATATCCTGTATGATGGAAATAGTCCGTTTTTTTTAAAGAAGAGTAATACTACGTATATAAATGTCCTGTAAACGTGCTACCAATCTCATTGGTGTCATTCGGTGCAAACATTTTTCATGGACAAGCAGAGATATTAAATCGTCCAACGGGCACCACGATAAGGCACCCTCTGGGGATCCAAAATTGACTCGGACGAACCTAAGTCACTATTGTTACACATATGTGAAATGTTGAAATAAAGCATAGTTTTAAATGACGGTTTCACGACAAATGGTAGCTAAATTGAATTAAACATTGTAAGCAAACATTTGGTTTATCAACACGTTCTTCGAACAATTGCTTTCGCATTTTGATTACAAGTCGAAAGGCGGCAGTATGGCATAGTACAGTTCCTTTTTTTGCGTAAATACAAAGAACTGATAGGAAGTAGATCACAAGTCACTTGCTAGCGACAAGTGAAATTATCGAGGTTAAGTTGGAATTGTCTGCTGGCCGCCTAATCTACTCGCTAGGTATATCCTTCACTGACTTCGGCCTGTCTTCAGACCTCAAAGAAACGACTCGAACGAAAATGAACAAAAATAGCCAGAGACGATTAGTAGAAGCTTCGTAAAACAGCGTATCTTTTCGAAATATAAGGTGTTTTTGGTGAACAAATTATATTCAAAATTTTCGCTTCTAGCCGTGTGATATTTAATCTTAGATATTTGAAATAGTTCTTGACTTCGGTGAAGCCTTGGTTAGCCTTAAAGCCGACTATGACCAAAGGTCCTCCAACAGCACCACGTGCTTTTTAGATTTTCGAGTCCTTTCGAATATAGGATTCATAACAGCGGCGACTGTTTGGTCGAGTCTCCGCCGATATCGCCGATCGTTTTCTATTGACGGGACCTCTGTTTGGACCTTCAAACAAGTTAAATGCCTAGGTATTCTCAAAACATACTCATTCAATGAGAATGCGGGTCCTAATCGCTAATAACCAAATTTAGTATTATGATCTTTGTATATAGAAATACGCGTACTAAACTTGGATCGGTATAGCTAAAATGTAATTTGTGAATTGTTGGCGTAGGCAGCTCGGTGGATCTTTCGCAATAAGAGATGAATGACACTTTGCATAATGGGAATATTTATATTTGTCACTAGTCAAATTTGCATGGGTCTTAATGTGCGTGGCGCAATAGTAGACGTTTGTGTAGGAACTCCTAACATATCCATTAAAACAAGGTATTTACATTTTGAATTATCGCGTTATTTTCGATCAATCAGTCGGCTTAATACATAGACAGTGAGAGATGCTGTCTGTTGTCATTTGTACGTACACTTTTGAACGCTTCCGAGCATAGGCCAATGAAACATGTTAAATGAACATGTATGCTAAATTGCAGTTAGCTCCAAGTAGTCTTTCATACTAGCTCTGCTATCATATTGAATCCGTGTGGCAGTGGCAAGCTTATACTCTTGTTCCTATGCGGCTGTGGATGTCTATTTCTCAGTCTGTCTACATAGTGTAGTATAGAATGCATGTTATCCATCGTGTAGATCGATTGAGTGATGATTTCTACCACGACTGCGCATCCGTCTCATCTGGCCACTGATCGAATGTGGTTGGCAAATCTTGCCGGTCATTGCTCAATGTCGCAACAGCCGTTCCTCATTATGGAGCGAACAGACGAACAGAGACAGAAGCAGAACTAAGAGGAATAGCAGACACGTATCGGATCTCCGAGTAAGTCTGACGCTGGTGACCCTAGTCGCGAGCAGGTAAAGGACCATATACCTCTTCTTTGGAAGGATGACAATGAGTTTCCGGCCAGGCGATCATCATTTTATTTGAAGTTATTGTTTGGTAACTATTTCGTGGTGCGGTTTGGTTTGGGCCCCTTTAGTGTCCTGCGTAGAACATAAGTTGTTGTAAAACAAGGATGCGTTGTGCGTACAGATTGAACAGCTCTTGCTATTCATGTAACAATATCACAGACTTTTCAACAACAGTAAGGATAACTTTACCAATAAGTTCCACAATCGACTCCACATGTTGGCTAAGGTACGTACCTACGTCATCGGTGTCTGTTAAAGGCTTCCATCACAGAAAACACATTACCCAATCAGGGTGAATATTGGTTGAATAAAATCATCATGCAATCCACTCAAATTGTTTTATTTTTATTGAAACTATAATCATTTACGACAAGAATAAGCAAGAACAACAACAGATGTTATGAACTTACAATAACCATCATCAAATTGAGCGTTCCTCAACACACTTGCGCCTTGAATCCTATATAGGATATGCGAATTTTTCGTACAATGAGTTTCTCAAACCATTAAAATGTGGTTTAAATATCGCGATTAGATGATTAATTAATCGTGTTGTCGAACACGTTTATGGTTGTAATATAATATTTATGAAATTATCTTAATGACGAGTAAAATTTAATTAATGAGTTTCCAAAATGTATTAAATAATTCCAAAAATATTCCCAAAATGTTTCTTTAGAATTGTGTATCCAATCCAATGAAAATGTGTTAACATTTTAGTATTCAGCAAAAGTGGCAAAAAATCACATATATTATAAATTCCATTGCAAAGGCTGCTGATTTTATCCAGTTGTATCTACAATAAGCACCTATGATCACTAAATAATGATCCTGGTCTTCTTGATACGTTTATTTACACCAAGCCACGAGACACTCATCATATCTTCTAGTATTACAAGGCTTTGTACTTCTCGTATGGCGGAGATCTGATACTTCTGGTCAACAGTGATGGTCATCCAAAAAAAGCACTTGTCATTGATTTATTCAAACATACAGTAGTCTGGTCAACATGTTTCGCCGACCTCTTATTTTAAGTTTAGTAACCTTGACCATGCTGATTACATGCTATGAATGAATCCCGAAGGTATTTGCCTACCCCCCCAAATTTAACCCAAATACATGCAAATAAAAACGAACAACTAATTGAGGGATAATGATAGAGTGCTCTTTGTATCAATAGCCATTAGGGGTACTATTATGTAATTAAACCGAGAAGAAAAATTAATTTGTTGTGCTCAGTTGAGTGACACATGAAATAATTAATTTAGCACATACGACTTCAAACATACAATAATTAGCAAATAGTGTGGAGGGGGGGCAGTTAATGACCGCAGTCGGCAATTTCTTAAAGAATTTCGTTGTCTTAAATGGCTTAATAAGTGCTGAATATATAGCCAAGGCAACAATCTCAACTTTACCTTGTAGTTCACCTGAATTATGCATCTATGGCTCGCGAGGACAGTCGACCAAAATTCATAAATAATACTAAAAAAAGTGCTAAACTCACTCAACTAGGCCAACTCAAGCCAAACCATGCATATATTTACTACATGACGTGCGTTCGAAACACCCGAAATAGTTAAATAGTTCAGATAGAGTTAAGAAAGTAGATTGGAACATATCGTACAATTTGAACAATATCTGGTAACTTCTATTCAAATTCATAGGTTTTAGCTAACAATTAAGTTTGATTCAGAGTAGAGTTTGAACTATAGCTCATGCTCACGGGTAAAGAACAAAAAAGAGATACTTTTTTGAAAAATACGCAGACAGAGAGCAACTTTGCACCACATATTCTAGTTTCCATTTCCGCTCCAATAGTTGCAGGAATCATTGTAATTCACCATTCTATGTGGTAGTTAATAAAAGTGCGCGCACATCGTTACAAAATAGCAAGACTAAAGGGCCGAAAAAGCTTTTCAAAGACAAGGGACGGCATCGGACAAGAATGTAGAAACGTGTGGAAATCTATTTGTATTTGCAGCATAATAATAATAATAATATAATAATAAGTATCCTAGATTTTCGCATATTGAATGCAAAGTAACAAAGTAAATATCTAGCTATTAATAAATATACGAGAATAAATTTTAAGTTTGGTTTGACATACGTGAAGTTAAAACTTAAACTTCTTGACCAACAAATATGGGGATCTCTCATTTATTACATATGACAAAATATACTCCAAAATATACTCCAAAATCATGCCATAATATTTCTACTGAAATGGGATCCTATTATGGTAATGTGGATAAAACATTACATTAACCATTAAACATAAAACATAATGAAAGGTGATGCAAAGTTGATTTGATTGACGGGAACTGCAAAAGTCAACGAGAATCTTTTACCCCGGGAAACTTCTCCTTTTGCCTGTGGTGGCGTTGAGTCGCACTCTGGAATAAGACAGGATAAATGCCGTACCGCCTCGTCGGCTTTGCAGGCCATGTTATCGGAACGTTAATACTAACTATAATTATGTACAGAGTCATTATTTTAGAAAACGAATCATCCTACATTGTATAATAACGCGTTCTAATTTATGTCCCTGAGTGACCTCTTCATGACCCTGTTTTATAATCGCCTGTCGATTTGGCAATTCTACCGTTATAAGCCAATATAATTGATGGCTACATTTGACGTTATCTCGTTTTGCACAATAGAATATACATGTTCAGCCACGTTTGCTATCGTTATATAGCGTAAGACAGCATTGGGCGTCATAACAAACGTGGCTTAATCTCGTGTCATAATGTGTGGCTACGAGTCGTTACTGGGCATGAGAGACCTGTTTCAAGAAATATGCCACCAGCCGCTGCTAGGCTTGCCAGCCAGCAAATTTTGTGCCAAGTCGTTGCAGGAGTCTTTTCTCAAAACGCTACCACTCAAAGTCTTGTTATAGCCACCAACAGCATCCCTAACACTACCCTCATACGGTCTACCGCGTTTCCAAACTCCCGCAAATCCAGACCGGTTAGATGGTCTGGATAGGGACTGACTGGACGTCTCTATCTGGTCTTTCTACCATTTGAAATGTTACGCTCACCCACTGCCTGCCTAACTTGCTGCTCTACAATGGTCATTCCCCGTGATCCGATATCACAAGGCTTAAGCTAGGAAGCTCACGGCCCCCCTGACAGCTCCAAATCCTCTAATCTATTCTAGCGGAATAGCGTGCGGTCCTGCTAATACAATCGATAATAATAGTTTGCCCACCCACTGAACGATTACCGGCACCAGGCGGGCGTGCAGGCATCCAGCATGCGTCTGCCACTGGACTCCACTCGCACTGATTGGAGAACGGACATTAAAGCCATGGAAGAGATTTGAAGTGGCCAAGATGACGTTTTCTGTTCTTGCCTTCTACTTCCTTGATTAGTGTACCGAGGTAGTGTTTTGCGAAACGGGAATACCTCTGTTTTATTGATCTTTTAGTTCGGTGGAGTATAAAAGTGTGATTAGTCCTTTACTAAAATCAGAGGCTATAATTTTCGTGGTGATCAGTATCGTGTAAGTGTTTGTACAGTGTGTGTGTATATAATATGTGAGCGCGCCCCGCTCGGTTCTCCCTTTGATTTGTATACCTATTCATGAGGATATAGTGCCGCAGAGTTCGTGTTCATGTCGACGCGTTGCTGCAGACAAGAAAATGGAAAATTTGTGGCATATTGCTGCTAACTCCTTCAAAAGCGATAATACTACAGCATCAAGTGTTTCGGTACGCGGAAGTATTTTTTTGATGGATAATTCGCCAGAGGTGTGACGGCTTTGTAATTGATTATTGGTGTGCTAATAAATTAACACAAGGGTATGGATGATTATAATATCTGTAATATTGGATAAACTCTATGAAGGCATCTTAAATGATATACGTGTATCCGAATGACAAACAGCCCTAGGTCTATGTCTGCATAAAAAAGGTCTCAATTGATTATTACCGTCCTTCATATGCACTACTAAACGTTGTATTTACACATATGAGTATTATTATTTATCTGTATTCATTAAGAATCAATTATCCTACGTTATTATTGACGTTGCCTATTACTTGAATATTGATCCGATATAAGACTTGGCAATTATAGTAACTAATCAGCACTGGAAGGAAAAACATGGATAATATTATATAGTTACATTGTAACTTTAGCTGTGGGAAGGTGTCGGACTAGACGATACCTTAACGACTTAGATGTAACGACTTTAATGGGGATGTAAATTTTAGAAGACACTTTATGGTAATAATAATAATAACAATAATAATAACAATAATAATAATAATAATAATTATATGTTGTATTGCCACCATTGATAACTTCCTCATAAACGCTTTATGTTTCTACTGTGATCATTGTTTCTTATCATTACCTTCATTTTCATTTTTTAGTCAGACGACAAACAGACAAGAAAACCAGGCGTTAGGAAATGAATCGTATTATAGAATAATTGTAATCAATATATTTTCGCCTTGGAGGCAATATCATCGCATTCCTAAGGGGGCTGATGACGGCCTCAGTCTGACACTATTTATACCTAACTATTTCATCACTAATTAATGTGTATATGTTGAAGCGCACAATAAGCTACCGGTTCACAAATCTAGGAAATTTTATATAATACGAAATAACAAATCTAGGAAATTTTTATATTATACAAATCGGGTGTAGTAAAGCCACTTGTTTGCGTAGGATGCAGCAATCACCCTTCTTTTTAGTTACTTTAACTAATCAAATAGGCAACTATTATAGATGGTTAATATGAACTCTTTAAACTGAAGACAATAATAGGCCTCGAAAGAGGCGAAAGCGAACGAAACATACTCGATCATACACGAGTGAGTCATTTATTCAAATAACATCACTGTCTGAAAAAACTTAATATATCACATTGTTTTTATTTGTTTTTATTTGAGAGACATTGTCTCTTTGTTATTCTGTCCTTTTGTGGAACGCGAAAGATGTGGGCAATATTGTCAGGATAGGCTCACTTCGGGGCAAGCCGTCGAAATTGATAGTTTTCATGCACGGATGTTTATCGTAGATAAAATGGAGACAGTCAATTAATGATAGGGCATGGAATTGCTCTGTGACTTAAGCAGGGTCCTCTGATTCTAAACTTCGATGAATCTGGCCTACTGACTACAGTTCCTTTACCTGTACCTTGCTGAGCGCCCAGCAGTAGACGATTTCAACACTTGTCCAAAACAACAAGTACTCTGTCAAAATGCCTTCGCCCACAAATTCTTTAGGGAAAAGTGCATGGTGCGTCAGCTGAGACCAGGACAGTAGGGATGGTAGGTAGTGACGTAGGCCTGGGCAATTAGGAAAACAAATCGATTGTAACCAACAACAGAAGTGACCTGTTCTTCAACTGTAAATATCTATTTACTAACAGTGCGCTTACAACATCAGCCTTACAAATCAGAAAAACGCTTGAAAGAGGTGTATAGAGCTTCAATCTTTTGAACCGAAACCTTAGTTTTGGTGTGATTGCGCTCACAAACAATTTAACCACAACATCCCAACAAATAAGAGTGAGCTGAGCTTACTAAGATTTTAAGCAACTGATAACTGTCACTTCCATGGACCGAGCTGCCCATTTATTACTTTATTGTATAGTTAATTTCTTTTTTATAATATTCGGCTTTTATTTGTATCATTCCAACATTGTAAATTTAAATACATTTACCATTACTGCCCCGGAACCCCAATTCACTTAGTTTCATATATTCGTACGGTATAGATTTATATATGGAAACAGGCATAAGTGATAATCAGATCTACCTAGTAAGTTGCCGATCAACGTATGCAAGGGGTATCCTCAGTCAAACTTTTTCGAATCGTTTAGGATGGACCTCCACAGATAGATGGTAATTTGCGCTCCAATGTACAATCACAATTATACAGTAACTTCTTCTTGAGTTTACCACTTAATTCCTTCGCATTTTCGTCACATGGACATTATTATTCCGCATGATTTTATCAACATCTCTTGAATTATTTTATCTGACGTATACGCATCATTTTACTCTTTAGACAGCGTGACCCTTTGATGATTATATAATCTATTGCCATTGTTATGTCTGATTCTCCTTCAAAAATGGGTTTCGGAAACACACAGGTTGGCTGTTGTTTTAAGTGCAGCAAACAGAGTTGACAAGACGTGCACATATCAGCCTCGTTGGCTCACTCTGGTCGAACCTACAGCTGTCACTTTAATATGGATTTTCCCAAAGGTCATTATTACTCATGGCTCGAAATGTGGTTCTCAACTCGCTGCTTGTAGCACATGCAACGCAACTGTCGGCGAGCCTTGCTTTAATACCCGCTGATCTGCTCGGGAGTCAGCGTTCGATGTCGCGATGCTGCCGAGATCATAAACGCCGAATGCTTCGGGTGCATTGAAAGTGAAACTTCTGCTCAATGAAAGCGATGTTCAGCTGAAAAGATAAAATATGAACAAAGAAAAATGAAAATCGACTTTAAGTAAATATATTCTCCCAATTAATCGTGTGTTAGGCTTTTCAGTTAGAAGAAGAAGAAGAGGAAAGGACATTGTTAAATTTATGTGCAGTTTATACAGCGCAAGTGTTTATATATGCAACGTACTTTGTGGTGTTATTTACTACGACGGCTAATAGTAATAATAATAATATGCGAAGAAAGGGAGATGATCTAATTAAATAGACGCCAATTATACGTTTATTATAATTGACGTAATACAATACATACCAACCAGTATTATGACGATCCTATGTGTCATATGTGCTGCCAGAGCACAGCTGCTCCCCCATTACTGCTACTGTTTATACTACTGGTGTCTGTGATAGCCTGTGAACTGAGTGAATGGCATAGTAATATTGAATAACGGACTGGGCAAGAGATTCAATAATTTTTACGACGGAATATGATTCGCTCGAGAGTTTATCACGTAAGTAGAATAATTTAGAGGTTATATATATATATATATATATATATATCTGCTCTGCCACAAATAGGCCCAACCTGATGTTTAATTTATTTAATTTTATGATGACTAGAAACATGTTTGTTAAATGTACTTTATATACTTCCAATATGCGATATTTAGACCAAACAAAATGCTAATGAGATGTCATTTCAATACAAGAACTACGTAGGCTCATATGTAGTTCATTTCTTTTGCAAAGCCAAAACATCAGATCTTATATAAGTCAGTTTTTTAGTTTCTACATTGAGCTATGAGCGACGCCATATAACATTATCGTTATGTATAAATTTTGTCACTTCTAGCTGGCTTGAGACTGGGCCTTCTCGATTGAACTTCAAAGTCGTAATACTAAGGTCTACAAAATATTTTGCCACAATGAAATATAAGACACATAGGTTTTCCTTGCTTATTGACAATAATGAGGAGATGGGCTGCTTCAGTAAGGCATACTGCCGTAATTGTTGTACATTGTAAAAGAATATGTACACATTATAAAGTTATATACGTGCGACGTGAGGCCTATATCATCTGTGATTTATAAATTCGGATATAACCTCGTCTGTGTTACGCCCATAATAGAGCCGACATGAGCACACAACGAAATACAAGAATTACACAAGTTTTGATTTTGTATTGTTAACCATTAATGTAACATCTGCTCTCATTGGTGGCAATGGTGGCAATTTGTGAGCGATATTTTCTAGACGGTGGCTTCACAGTTCTCGACCTGTCGAGAAATTTAAGAAAATAGTTGTACGGTCTCGGTTTCGTGGGTAACGCTTCATCGTTGCTTTTCAACATATCCTAACAAAATACTTTCTCAATTTGCTCAAAAACTACACGTGAGACGAAACATATATTTGCATCATCGTGTACTCATTTAAATCGGTTTGTCTGAAGTTACAGCATTTCTCATATTTGAGGTCGACAAAACGTGGTCGGGCAGTATAAAATGAAAGTAAAATTAAAACAGTATGAAGGCATATAGATGACAAATGCCGATTAAACAGCGGGACTAAGTGGGATTGCCATTGGAAACCGACATGGATGCATAACTGAAGAAATTTTTTTTTTCCTGTAAAAAGGGGGAGGCCGCACATTCGAGCTCTGTGAATTTATAATATATTTTTTTGAAAAAAAGGTATACTTAAACTGAGTTGTGCACCTTAAAGGTTTTGCAAAGCACGAGTTCTCCTCAGTCTCGTCTCCCTTAAGATGACTCCAGCTGGGGATTTTCAGCCACTTGACCGTAGTACTATAGGAGAGGACCTCCTCAAGGCGGCATATATAAGTGCACTTCAATACCTGCTACCGGTTTCGAATTACTGTATGTCGATATTTCATTCACCGTTTATTGTCTTTATCTAATTCCATGCAGGATTGCTGTTATGTAGGTCATCCAGCAAGCGTCGCAGGTGCACGCGAAATAAGTTGAATAAAATGTTTACAGGATGCTTTGTGTAGATCGGCGCATGTAGGCGCACAAAAGAGTCTACTCGCAAGTGATGAGGGTACTGCGAAAATACTAAGAACTTTCGGCACAATGCGGTTCACGGTGATGTACTGTTCCTCTGTTGAGAACAGCTGTCGACAATGGCAATATTCGCTTCTCTTTCAGACATGGTCTTGCACCTCCTCTCGGAATCTGAAGACGTATATCCCCAGCGGGATGCTGGAATACGCTAATTAGACTAGCTACATTTTTGACCAGGGTGGGGGGGGTCTCCGCCTTATACCGTAGCTATACCGCACCTGGGCCCTAACTGAGACTCAGTAAGTTTGTAAATTAGTTTGAGTTCTTAGTAAAAGCTCGCCGTGTCGTCATGTTCGACCAGCATAAATAGTACCCGTACTAACATATAAAAAAACAATTCCGTTGACAGTAACGTGGAATGTCTGAGGTGACCACATCCAACGCCACTTGGTATAAAATACCGTAAATGTGTTTAAAGATGTGAACGCAACTAGATAAAATGGGTACCTCGGCAATAACAATGTAAAAAGTATCCGTTGATGGAACATCGGTACTCATCGAAATGGCACCCTCATATGACCAACTTTAGTGGGCTGATCATTATTTTCTATTTACTATTACTGGGAATTAAACCGAGGCTTTCAGTTGCTGAGTTTCATTTCACTTAACGCAAAGAATGGTTCGAAACCACTAACCGTTGACCTAGGATATTTTGATGACCACCATAAAACAAATCATGTATCAAGGTCCATGTTTGTGGGCGCGGTGGAGTAATAATTTCTGTGAGTTTGTGAGACACTGACCCATGTGACCCAAATCGGGTCCTACAGTTGGAGGAGGGAGAGAGAGAGACAATAACGATCCCCTATGGTATTTGTTTCTATGACAAAATTGAAGCAACACCGAAAACAATGCCAAGGCAGGACGATATAATTTATGAATAAGGATATGATTAGATACGTTGACGTCTAATCATGTCGCCCCAGAACTGCAACTATACAAACACTAATGTGTTTGTATATCTGCAGTTCCGTCAACGAATCTGAATTTCAAGTTGAAACCGGAAACATAGGAGTTAATTTTTGTCTGGAAAATTCATATTGATAACAGTATAGACAATAGTCATGGGTGGCGCCGTTGTGTAACTGATGACAATTACGCTTTCACATTTCTCGGTTACCTCTCAAAAGCAGTCCTAGTAAAAACTGAATATAGACGTTACGGTTTTAGGGCAATTTAATTATACTAAAATCGTCCCAGGGTCACCTTGGAAGACATCTGTCGTCAGCACTTAATCAGCTCTCAATAGTAGTAGAGGTCTATCGTTCTCAATCATTTGTTAGTGTTATCAACAATTTTACCCACTTCTCGGATGTTTGCTTCGTTTCGTGGTTCACGATTTTCATTCTTGCAGGTTCGACACCCAGCTCGGACATACTGTTGGTTCCAAGGGTGTTATTTCCGATCGTAAGTTGCTGCAGCAGATAAAGAAGGCGGTGTCGATAGTAATTATCTTCGCACTTAGCACACACTCGGGTGACTCGAGGTGTCAGAACCCGTTGTTGTATCTTGGTGGGTGTCGGGATCAATCGTTGTCCATTGATTGATCCGACCGATACAATGGATTGTTGACTCTCAGCGATGTTTGAACGCACCTTAATGTGAATAGCCTATAAGAGAAACTGCTGATAGATGAAACGATTATGTATGTATATATATATATATATATGTACATACATAATCATTTCATCAATTTTTTTTCACCTGAATAAAACACAAAATTCCAAATTACAAAAAATACTGGGTGTTTGGAAATTTTTGCAGCTCTACAGAAAACTAATCACAGTTCTCTATTTCTGGGGAAACATCTCATGATATTTTTTGCTATTTCTTTTTGTAAATGTATACTTAGATAGAACGTATATTTTCAATCAAAAAATGCAAAGAAAAATCAGCAATAAGTCCCTTAGAGAACTTTGGGTAAAACAATTAATCGCTGGTAAAATTTTCACGCAAAATTTGTCGCCTCCTAAGAAAATGTTTTGTAAATTTCGGGTTTTCCTTTAAAACACACTATCTGAATGTCTATTTACGAAAAAAAAGAAAACATAGCTAATCCTTCATAGGGCTACTTACATTTCTGGACACCCCGTAAAAGCCGTGATTGCTTAGTGCAGCCTACGTTGCACAAATAAATAGATTTTACTATGAGGGTCATTTGAAAATAGTGAATATACAGATACAAACCTGCCCAAACGCTGATAACTGGGATTTGTAAACTATTTATGTAGATGGTTCACTTGGAAGCGACTTAGACCAGACGATCTGGTATTATTCAGGAGGCAAAGTATGCTTGTTGTTGCGAAATCTGGTTGCCATACCGTTTGACGCACTATTAGGTTCTAGAGTTATTATTTGGAAATCGATATTATATTTAACCGATAGGAAGTATAAAACAGGGCTTCGTGTTGAGATAGGCAATTAGAGGTCTCTTACAGCAGCCTAGATAAAGCTTGATGTTTGGCTAAATCTGTCTGACTTTGGGTCCCGACGAGGGAAGTTCGATTAGTAACAACTTCTAACTGGTCCTAATGCTTTACCAAAGTCATAGTGCTATGTTCCGCCGGCCGACGATCCAGTAGCTTGAAGAAGGCTCCGAGGATTCTAATCGGAGAGAGGGAAAAGCGGTCAGATGCGGCAGAGTGAGTTATTGTTCTTCTGTATAGTGATCATATGATTTCCCTTGGTCGTTACCACTCCAACGCGACCGCTACATTATCTGGAGCGAGTGAGCCTTCAACGATTCGTAGCTTACTGTGCCAAGTGCCGTCTCATAGGACAGAAGCAAATATTGACGTTGGCCTGAGTGGCGCGCGCGCGCGCGGAGTGGCACGGATTGTCGGGTCGAAGCGGGCTGCTTTCCTCGCGACAACGGATGGGAATGATGGATCGGCCCACGGGCTAACAACAGGATCTCAACAAGACGGCATCGTCGCTACATCGATAGGCCTTCGAGGTCTCCAACGTAGAGACGTGTGCCCGTGCTTCTTCTATCTACATCCTCATCATAGGAGTCACTATCCGGAGCTCAAAACAGCTCACCTTGCTCAGGATAATCTCCCTCATGAATAGCTACAGGAATATCAATGGATCTATCTACCGACGCACACTGTATATGTAATATGTCCGTTTAGTGTACACCCACGACAAGGGAACTGCATTGTACTTGCTGTAGTCGTAGTGGTGAGCAACGTATGCCGACGTATGTTCTACAGGGCCCTTACCGCTGGAGAAGAAGAAGAGGAAGCTAAAGTTCCATTAAAGCAAACGGAAACTATGAGAATAACAGGAAATCATAAATCATCAACGAAGGATCATAATGGAATACTTTAGTAATGTTATTGGACTGTCAAGCTGACTCAAAGCAGCGCACGTTGATCGACTGAGAGCCGTTCGTCGTGGTGTCACGGTTGCGTGAAACGTAGAGATTCATCGGACTCAGAGCGAGTCTGATGTCAATTCTGTATGTAAGAAGTTTACTCAGCAGCGCTAGAGAGGTTTCACCGTTCTGTTTCGTGTCCTACGTCAAGGTATTGTCTCAAAGCTACACTCCCGCACACAAGATCAAGAAGTTGCGATAAGTGCGACCTTCCTGCAGTGCCAATGTTAACTCTTGGCGTAAATTTCGTCTATTTACGAGAAAACGAGAGCTAATGTGGACCTTGCGGCCGAGTTTCCCATGTGTTCGTGTGTACCTCGTGTGAATGCAGAGCAGATAGAGATACAAAAATCTGAAGATGTCAACATAATAATTGAAAATTACTGTTGCCCAGACCAAAATACGAAAGTTGAAGTTATAAATAGACAATGCACGTGTGAGAGGATCCAATGACATAAATAATTAGCCAGATTAACGAGAAACCGTTGATGGAAGCAACCTAAAATATCTACATCCATGTGGATCTTCCGTATTGGGGTAAGCACAAGAGAGAGACGAGATAGAGCAATATGTAACTGTATATTATATATAGAAAAAAGGTTTGCCTCTCAATTATTATTGAACATCACCACCTCCTTGAACAACACCAACTCCTAGCAATCGACAATCACACGATCCACCATGCACGAATACAATATACAGAATGCAGTATATTTTAAATGTTTACCAGGTTATGTTATTTCATATGTAATAATTATAGAAACAATTGAAATGTTGTGGGTATGTACGTTCTTCTGTGAATCGGACAATGCGAAATTTAAAATGTACAATAACACTATTAAAATACAAGACAAGTAGTATTCGTAAACAATGATCTTTTTAAAACGTATTGTATTATATATGGTGTGTTTCCCCTAAAAAATAGTATTTATGTTCATTTTTTCAATTTTTATATACATTATCATATTTCGGAATACTCTTAGTGCCCTTTATAGCTCAGGCCAGCTAATGGTTCGAGCTTGGAGAAGACGTATTATTACGTAATAATAATTTTTAAATGCATCTTTTATGTAAAGGAGTTTAAAGTGAAATTGGGGTCCAAATAGTTGCTAGCGAAAAACACTTCATTTATGTCTGTCTATTATATCTACAGTTCTCGATCAAGCCAATTATCTGCAATACATGTATATTGTCGTGAATCAGATATTCTATCTGTTAGATTTCAGTTTCTAATTTCGAAGTTATTCACACGTGACAATAATTTGCTCAATGTATACATCCAACACCCACTGACAGCCGCAGTGAAACACAGTGCAGCGAACCGCTGCACCTAGCAGACACACACACACCACATTCAACTAAGTGTCCACTTGTGTAAAAGGACTGTTCCTTTAAATACGTTCACACGTGACACGTCTTTCGCAAACTACGGACAAGACCACGTATGTGATAATTGCTATTTTTGGAATTAAACTGATTTCGAAATGGTGACCGAAAATAAGATGATAATGTCTGGTGACGTCCGTCGTTTTAATGAACATAAAATTGCCACTCACATTTGGCCAGTCTTTTCGATGTACAATTCACTTATCAGTTTCATTACCAAAACACCTGAATTTAACAGTACTCAACCTCTATACATCCAAATTTAGTCGTCCATAACTTTGTGAAATGAGTAATGTCAAGTACCGCTCCATATGTTTACCACATTGTCGTATGAATGAAATAAAAATGGTTTTGCTAGTTAGGGTTTAAGTTTCCCGATGTCGAAGATAAAAATTTTATCTTTTTCATTGAGAACTTCAGCATTGTAAAAACTGCAGCTCCAGCAATAAATCTCAATTTGAATGAATGAATAAAGGCGCATAGTTGAGCGTCAAAATGACACAAATTTGTGTTCCAAGAAGTAGGCTGGTCAGGCCGAGTAGCGTCCGTCCGGACTACTCGGATTGACCAAGCGTCCTTACTGAACCGCAATACCCGTCCTTTATACCAGGGTAATGAATGCCTTCTGCGCGTATCTGAGTCTGCTAAACGGAGATACACTGTACGAAGGGATGGATTCCATTTCGCATTCGGGGGCCCCGGTTCCGCCCGGGCTATTATGAATTTCCCCCGCACGCCAGATGCGGGCGGATAATTCGTGCAAACTACTTAGACGACCAGATGCGGAAGATAAGGTCCATATTAAAAAAGTTCCGACATCCGGTGTGATACATACGTCTGGTTTAATCAAGGCATTCATTAGATACCTTAAGTCGACGATGAGGCAAAATATTAGGCGCCGTAACGAGCAGATCAAACCGTGATCGAAATTGCGAGTTATGGACTACCTTTAATCGCCGACTGTTTATGCCGACTGTCTCTCTGAGAACAAACAAAACAACAACAATTGATCGATCTATGGCCCCCAACTTTCGTTTTCACTTTTACAGCGACATTCGAGTCGATTTTCGGCCTGAGGTGATGCCATCGATTGAATTGCAGCTTCGGCTCGAATCGAGCGAGATGTGGACGTGGCCAAATGTGGAAGTCTGGCATAACTTACTTCTAGGCCACAAAAGCTAATATTAATAGGAGGACTATCATTTGATATTTTTTTTTTACCATGTATATGATGATGATGATGGTGACCACTCTTAGCAACTTAACGACCAGAGATGAGAGGTGTGTATGCGGTTGATGAAGGAGATGAAGGTGGTTGATTACCATTACTATGGCTTTATTTTTACAACAATAATCTAGGACCAGCAGTAGTATTTATTATTAGAGCTGTAGTACGATCATAGCTCTAGTTGTCGTAGTGAAACTATAATAACATTAAAAGGAACGCGATTAGAAATTGAGCTTAAATATGATCATCGGCGGTTATCGCTACTTAATTTCTATCACCATCATTGATCATTTATTTTAAACAATTAACTAAAAATCTCACGAAATTCTGAACACCAACATCTAACTCTATGCTATGTTCCCCTGCTCTTTTGAAGCTGATTCAATTGAGCAGGATATTGAGACCACGAAACTACCGCAGATGTCGGACATATATATATATATATACATATATATATATAATACTAAGGATTGCTTAATGGGTAAACTGAATAACAGTAAATAGACTGTTATTCAGATTACCCATTAAGTAAATGCTTGCACAATTGGAGTTAATGTCCGAAATATGCAAGACAGACACCTGTCTGATGTTGCAACGAAGTTCTGGGGTGTAACCGACATCGCATATTCGTTAGCAATTTCTGTGATGTTACTGGACGCCAACTAAACTTACAAATAATCGAAATCTAAAAGCATGAGTGGACTAAAAGTATTCTTCAAGAACACGTTTAGTGCTCATTTTAGTCCAGGAATACTTTTAGTTCTAATTTTAGCGGCCATTTATTGAAAGACGACCCCTGGTATACTCAATCCAGCTAGTAGTATTCATATTCGAGCCTGCCCTAATCGAGGTTTAAATTTGTACACAGTAAGCAGAAAGGACCTAGGAGTTAGGAGGGAGAAAGAGCGACAGTGAGGAAAAGGTATGTTCCTAGTTAGGAAAACAATTTGTTTATAGCTGAATTGGAAATTGTATGAGTTCTAAATGTACCTATATATATATATATATATATATATATATATGAACCGTTTGTTCGCATTAGATTAAGCTAATGTGTGTGAGACTTTCAATAGGACAGATCATTCAGAAAGTTTCTGGGTTAAAAAGTTCACAAACATAGCTGTCTTTCGGATTGATAGGTTATTTTCAATGCCGGCGAATGTAAGCTCATCGATAACATTAAATCTCATTGAATGTGGGAGAACATTCACGTCCATTTTATTACATTGAAATCTAAATGACACCCCATTTGAGAAAGCATGCCTGCAATTCTGTAGTCCAGCTTTATCCTCCTTTAGACTAGAAGACGTAGCATATGTCATGGGCGGTTACACATACGTTGTATAGTAAACAACAAGGCACATATTTTTTGAACTCTTCAACGCACAAAACCGCAGTATCCTGTATAAGAGCATCGACATATCTTTTATTTTTTCTACTCAAGCGTTACTACAAAGAAATTATTTCGTAGCTCTAATGTTACTATTTATTAGTTAATTATAAAAGTGAGCGACAATGTTATCCGCTGAACGCGAAGTTTGTAGCTCTTACTGGTCTCAAAACTTTGTTATTTAGAATTTTAAAGCTCAACTCAAAACATTGCGTGCTATCGTTATGCTGCATTTCAAATAGCATTGGTGCGGCCGGGTTAGGGCGTGCGACCTTTTAGCGACAGCCCGTCGGAAGCGAAGTCTCTACAGAGCGCCATATGCTGCGGAATAAATAACTAAATGAGAATATCAATGACTGTGAATCCAGCATATCGATGCTGGTTATCTCTGAGAGCCTGAAGAAGAGTTTCTCCAATATGAACTTCCCGCAAACTATAAAGTGACCACGTGAGTTGCGAATCGCTAAAATGAGGATAGTTCACACAATCCACAGATTCTGGTAGAGTTTTACATCCCCATACATCGATAGTCACTCATTTAAATTGAGGTTTATCGATGGAACTGCGGTTGTGCAATGCTTAAATTCTCGTAACAATAATAGTAAGAGAAATGTTTAAGACATCGTCTACTTGCACAAAATATTTAGAGTAACTATTTTTTAACTTCGTACAGTTTTTTGGCAGAGTTGAGTTGCCTGACTTCTGGCGGGGGCGAGGCTCACACTAATGGTAGAGCACAGGCGAGAGCATCCCGGTTAGACTCCCATATATGCAGTGGTCCGATGGGTCGTTTTTCTAAAAACTGCCTGTGATTGTGCATACAATGGCCAATGGAATACCTCCATCAACCATCTTAAAAGCCGGCAGCTCAGTATGAACTTGACATAGCTTGCATAACGAACATATGTCGTATCTGTAGAAAATATCAGTCCCTGTGGTTCCTCTAAATAATTGCTCGGGGTACATCGTTCTGAGTAACCTCTATCCCACTAGTTATTATTTGTAACCATTTTCCGAATAGAGATACCATAACTTAGCAACGGCATCAGCTTTATATTGTACATCAGAAGAAGGCTGTCAACGACGTCCCAACGAGGCTCTCCACCGCGAGCCCAGGCCGTCTGAGGTGCTGTTATCGCTCGAGCTGAACATGCCATTTTTGGATTGGTTGGATTGGTGAACAGACGTATGAATGCGAACCAGTAGGGACGCCATGTCATTCGCGTATGTAATTGTTATACGGAAATTACTAGACGTTGTCTTAAGTAAGATGATGTGTTTATGTCTTTCAATGGCCCCACCAGACGAAATCATTACTTCTTGATCGGTTCGAATTATATTCAGCTAAATGATATTAAAATGTCGCGAATATATCAGTGGTGGGCATATATTTCGACTTATTCAGTGACTCATGTTTCTATTGGATGTATTTTTTGAGGCCAAAACTTGATGTCCGAGTCCTTCTAAGCTGATCAACGTTCGCACCTGATCGGTCGTTTAGGAAAACCGAATAACTTACAGAGCCTAAGCGATTATGGAAATGTGGCAGACACAACGGTCGGTAGCGATCAATATCGGTAGCATTTTTCGAATGGAACAGATTTTCGTTCGTGACCGCCAACCTTGGGTTGATCACTTGTGCTCACCGCTCACCACTTTACCGAGCTTAAACGGGCAAAGCGGTCTTTCTATGGCATTGTCCTAATGAAAGCCGTATGCAAATATTTTTATTTTGTATCTTAGGCATGGAAAGGAGTTGAAATTCGTCGATCAAATTACCTTGATATCTGATATTTATTGTTTTCTATTACATGTACGACTTGGCGATGAAAAAAAAATTGTATAAAAAAATAATAACCATAATATGCTGAGACACGTAGTGCAAAGCATCAAGCGTGCTGATGTGAAACCTTTTTCTAACAGTCACAAACTTACCAATGTTAGAGTTTGGCCACCCACAGATTGCTGGGATACCCCCTATGCTGAGGTCTCAACGAGGAAGTGACATTTAACCTGATTCATGTGGGTTCCCTTACAACTGCTCAATTTCGACCTATAATGATGCTCGAGACCTTACAGTCTGAATTACCAAGGAGTTCCGTAGGCGTGAATAAATTGGAAAAGCCCCAACATAAGTTATTTTGACAGACAATTGGTACGCCGGTAATAAGAATCAACATAAGAATCCGCTGAGGAAGTCGAATTCGAAAATCGGCCATCCACTGACCAATCGTCTACTTAGCTCGCGTAAAGTGCGATGAATACAGCGAGGATGAAGATATAGCGAGAATCATAATTTAAAATTCAGAATGACTAGTGTTAACACCTATGTGAAACCGCTCGCGGAATTCCCTTACTGTATTCTGATTGTTAGCGCTGTGTTATGGCTGTTAAACGAATATGAGCTAGAGTAAATGATATAACCTTTTTTAGCAAGCAAATGATTAGATCACTAAAAATATCTCTCTTGGGATTTTTCCAATAACCGGGTCGTTGGAATTCTACGATCATTTCAAAATAGTGCACACGATTCTTTAAAAATAACTCTCCTTCTTTCTAGCGTATACCTGTTGCTGTCCGAACTAAGCAAATATATTCAATTCAAGAACAACTTAATTAAATACGAAGGAGCATTGTGGACAGTACAAGCATATTTGCTCTGTTATATGTCCATACCGTCACGCTCTACATAACCTTGTATAGTGCACATCCTAAGTTAGTGTGACATTATATGCATGTATACAGTTTATTGTCTCGTGGTAAGCGAGGGAGTCCCTACGCATAAACAGAGATTATTTACACGGTTATTTTTATGTCGCCTCACTCGTCTTAGCAATGGGGCCACAACGACACCCTCTGTCACTAGCAACAAGGAGGTTAGTGACATCAGTACCCAGTCCGAGTATTTTTTCAACTATGTTTCAACGAGAGATCTGCCGTTCTGTAAAGATAATTAAGGTTAATGTTTCTTATTAATGCCATAATATTGAGGTATCCGGTCAAGACAGCACTTTTTCCAAAACTTTACAAAAGTCGGAAATCCAATCTATGGCCAGTTGAATACTACTGACCTCACTATCAGTACAAGTCGGTACCTACAGCTTCAAGTCATGTGCAAAAAGTAGTTGTGTTACGGCCTGGTGGAAGAATTTGTTTTATATTAAGAACAAAGAGGCAAAATTCCAATGATTCAAGGCAGGACCTTGCGGAACCCTCGACGAGGGTGAGGGGTGAGGGTTTGCTGAGCACAAGTTTATATTTACACAAAAGAGCAGTGAGTCCTAGTCGGCTCATTCAGGTTTTGCTGTCTATGCCAAGGCGGTCTACTTTGCGAATTAGCACACAATGATTGACTTGATCTCCAATTCGAAATATGTACAATGGAATTTGATCCTATCGGTTTAGACGAAAGTCCCCAGTCATGCAAGTCACCTATACAAGTTACGGAGACATGCTTAAACCCTCTTCCGGTGGAACCATGTTGGGGCTTGTCAGTCAAGTCGTTAGCCAAAACTGTGTGGTTCGATGTGGTCTATTATGATTTTTTCAAGAATAATAGGGCTATACTGTGCAATTGGCCTAAAAGTATTAACACTTCAGCCTTTATCCAATTCTTAAAAACGGGTGTGACAATACAATTGCAGTGTGAACTAGCACTATATTTAAACATTGGAGCCATTTTCTTAATCAACTTCGGTAGAAAACCCATGAAATAACCTGTCGTTGTTTCGTGTAACTCCTTGAAGGAAAGAAAAAAAACGATACAACGGGTGAGCCAAATTGTCTCATTTTATGTCTTTTGTGGGAATACGAGCATAAGTCAACGAGGGCTCTTCAACTTTGGTTCACTATATACCACACTAAAGAGTGGAAAACACCTATTAACTTTTGATGCACCCTGTAAATGTTTGTCAGGCCAAGTCATAACGAATATTATATAAAACGGATATATCGTCGCTTTTATGTTACAGCCTATGGATGCTATGAAGTCAGAAAGGGCAGCTGGTTCTAGTTCTCTTGCACCGTATTTTTTTTACTACACCATCTGTGAGATCACTGTACTGTAATCATTCCGTTTTCTGAGTTTACGATTGAGTCGTACTGACATAACAATTTACAAACTTATTGGCCACTACCTACTTGTATAAGCTTCCCCGAATCCTCAGCAGCTAGGTCAGTAGCAGAATTAATGACCGCCTTCATAGAATGCGAACAGATGTGTGCGAAAAGAGGCAGCCCTGATGGAAAATATGACGAGAGGTGAAATAGTAGTTCAAAACCGAACGAAAGCGTGGAGGCGCGGGTCTGGAACGAGGGACCTAATGTTGTTAAGTATGCGACTTAAAATCTTCCCAAGCCCACTGAACTTATGTGAAGACAGTTCCGGCGGGCTGAGGAAGAGCGGCAGAGAGCTGAAGTTTAAGAGGTGCACGGAGACAAAGCACAACGCATCTTATAGTTTGCTTTTTTAAAAAGTTGTCACTACTTATCTGTCGGGTTCATTTGACATATGGTCTTGGTAAATCAATAATTATAAATGTGATGCGTTCCACATGAGCCGGCATGAGTTGCCTCGCAGGAAGTAACTCCAATATTAGGGGGGACGACCTTCATGAGAAGATCTCATTTCCTCAGTCTTTTGAATTTTTCACCTCGAGTGTTACATTAGGCACATAAGCTTTAATGCTGCTGATTCATTTCTCATATCAACTGCTTTAATTATTACTACCTAAGTAAATTTTACGGGCTTTCTCGCACCCAACATTTTACGTTCACGGAATTGCGTTAAGCATGGCTCCATAAGACGACTAATTATTATTACCCGTAAATACTTTAGCCGCCCATTCAGCTATCCGTACACATTTTCAAATCGCCCGCCGTTTCTCTAAAGTCCAGCAGAAAGCCCGTGGTGGGCCGGTATTCATATTATTAATGACGAAAAAGGTTACGCGAATAGTAAGTAATGATTTATTAAATGCAGAAGACGCAGTGACTGTGATCAAATTCATCGGTGTTGCGCAGGATATCTCGCAAATATTTACCCAGTTCTATAGAACCTTCATATGAAGCACCGATGCGGCACTCTTCTGAAGGTCACGACCGATACGAATCGACAGCTGATATGCGCATTCTCCAAAGTTCGTGAAATAATTTATCTGATGCCTGATTTTGGTATACCTTGCAGGGATTGTCATTAACTCATAAAACCAATGGGCAACAGTTGTCCCGAGTGAACGTGTATTTCAATAATAAACAATGTCACAATCCCACCCTCCAAAATCGACATAACCATCCTAAAAGGGTCACCTAAAAGGCGGTTACTCCATCTGCCAATCCCTCATCGTGCTCGAAATGGAAATTACGTTGTCTCTTCGTACAAATGGCAACAACCACCTCTGCATCAAGAACTGATTTACACGCTGCTCCCCAGCAGCCTCCGAAAGTCATTGAAAATTAGATAGACCCCCCTGCCAATGTTTCGAACGGGACTGAAATAGAACTTATCGAATAGCTCTGTGTATTTCCTATTCTCGGTTCGTTGAGCTCAGCAAAATCGCGTGGGTGGCCAGGCTTATCGTTCAATCCATAGGTCGATATGACATTAAGTGGTCTAGGGTGTCAGTCACAGCGCAGTCCGCATCCAGAGTTTTACTACAGGTAAAGGAATTAATTAGCGCCATACCTTCGGGCCGTTTGGCGCCCGGGTTGGGACTCGCGCTGGCTTTTTGGAGCAGGCACCAGCTGCGACCGGCTAACAATGATCGTTGCCTATGTACCAATGTCTATAAGACTACGAAGAAATGCATCGAATAAGTTCATTTTCAACCATGGTGATACAGGCTTACAAGAATTTAAGAGTAGACGTTCACAGCAGATGTGACCGGTTTACAATAACTTCTGTCTATGTTCCAACGTCTATTAAATAAAAAAAAGTATCGAGAGGCCACAATTGTACAGTCTACTCTCGTATTGAAAGTGAAAGTCGAGTCAGCATTTGCCCTTTTGCTCTGTTTTGTTTCGATTCTCGCTGAGCTGACCATTCACCCACTTATGCTACACCTCCTATGTCTTTTCACAAACCGACCGTGGCAACTCAAGAGCATAAGGTTCAAAGGGGCACAACGAGGAGTTGTGGCCAAGGTCTATTTGATTAGAGAACGTCTAGGTTTCCACTATCCGCTGTGGAAAATGTACTCGAGTCCAAGCTCTATGGGTAATGTACGTTTCCAAAGCACCAAACTCAAAAGAGGGGCATATGTCCAAAGTCGGGGACGGCGGACATTTGATTTTGCCGCAGAGCCGCGCTGACGTCGTCAACTGCGGACGTCAAAAATATCTGGTTTGCAAAGAATACGGGTTATATTACCTGCCATGTTGCCATATCATCTGTCAGGGCGAGGGTGGTTCGAAGGTTTGAATGGAGTCTACTTGATAAGGTGCGCACGGCATTCGAAGTGGCCGTCTTCGGCAATTGCTACTCGTCTTGACCAAACAACTTGGTACGTGGAGTAACCTCCGGTTGTTTGCCAGGTGGGAATCCTCAATACCACATGGACAAAGTTCAACAAGTCAAATCAGACAGAGTCAAGCTCCAGATCCCACAGCGTGCTGTCTTCGATTTGCAATACTCTTACTAGGAATTGTCGATCCCGTAGATCGAAAGTCGGATGAAAAACTTCCAGAGTTCCCTACTTTTTATTTATTTAATATTGTTTCGGTTGTTTTTTTGATATATTACATAAGGAATCGATCTTGGCATGTTGACTTAGTTTCTGTTGAACCCTAATTAAATCTATAGATTAATGGTTTGGTGCAGCCTTCCCGTTTCGG
Organism: Stratiolaelaps scimitus; assembly: GCA_019614645.1. Taxonomy (NCBI): domain Eukaryota; kingdom Metazoa; phylum Arthropoda; class Arachnida; order Mesostigmata; family Laelapidae; genus Stratiolaelaps; species Stratiolaelaps scimitus. Next base: position 428,472 of record JABWDB010000067.1, on the reverse strand, counting down.
TGAGAGATGAATGGTTTCATAATATTTCGTCTTCATAAAAGGTAAAATAGGGTGATAGTGAGTTTTCGGACTAAGAGCCTTTAATGGCTATAATCCTAAAAGCTATTGCGGCCGGCTTTTAGAAACCCAATCTTGGGAGTCCTTATTGGGGGTGATCTATATATTCGTTTGTCGAGATGTTGAACAAAGACTATATTTTTTTACTTTTATATAATTATTTCTAATATTCATACAGCTAAAAACACATCTTCACTGTTAATCCCACTATTTTTATAAAAGTTAAACTCCAGCATGGAAACAAAATTGGTACTCGGTACAGCTACCTTAAGTATAAATTCCGTTTTGGGAAGACAAGGTTACCAAGGATGGAAAAAGGGGATGGGGGAAGACGGGGGTTACCGTCGAAGCAGCATCTGTCAATCTACTTTTCCCTATAATGAAGTTTACATTCACTCTCACTCCCTGTATGTTAGATACAGCACATAGTGTAATGTACGAGATAACGCAGGTAATCTAAATGAAATGCAAAATCACAGGGTTGGAGCCCACATGATCATCAACAATATAATTTATTATTACCCCGTTACGCAATACACTTAACAGGGTACTTAAAAACGTGTGATATGTCCAAGTGTGTATTTTATTACAAGACTTTAGGCATAAGATTCATATTTAGGACTATTAAAATCCACAGTTCATGATCAAATTTTATAGTATCCTTAATTTATTTGATTCTGACACATTTTTTTTGCATGGTATTCTATTTCAAGCATGCTTTTTCGCCTAATTCATATATACAGGGTTCGGTCGGCTCGTAGTCGGTTCGTATCGGCCTCTTACATTAACTCTATTCTTGCCTTCGTAGTTCATTGCTGGGTTGGATAGGAAGGAAGGTCTATCTATATCTGCCGTATTATTCTCAGAGATTCCGTATTCAGAGGGTGCAATTTTCGGTGAGAATGAAGTTATCGTTATTGAGGGTGACAATTTGTGAGGCTTCTCGATCGTAATGGCATCGAAGTAAGTGAAGGAGATTACCTGATGTTACATGTGGTCTTTGTAAGCGGAACTTGCTCTTACTGTAAAGTGCGAGATCGTCCTCATGTAGGATAAGCTTTACCGGAGAGTGTCATTGCATGATGATCATGGGTAGACCACTAATCAGCGATGAGAAAAGCAATTAACTCAAATTGTTTCCCTGGGCGAATCCTGTAGTTTGCTCGACCTCGCTTCTTTCGGACATACCATTGCTGTTATTTGTTGCAGATTATGAGCTCTATTTTCTGCAAGATTACTTAGTACAATGACCCGTAAGGCGGAGTCTAACGACGTTTTGAAATCAACAATGACTCGTATAAAGCCTACCGGAGACGCCTATCTGCTGGTATAAAAAATATACCAACAGGTTGGGGCTTGACTTGTACAAACTTAGGACCCGCCTAGGGTGAGCAGGATAAAGTCTGCCAGGTTGCCCGTTTGTTAAATGAGAGATCAGCCTATGCTAAGTGGTGAATTGCCTGCCTCAAGTTGTTTAGGCCCCATCTGGTCATAGCCGCACATTCAGTTAGACTGGGATGTGCCATTCGACACGTTTGCACGTGTAGTATCTTACCGTTACTTACCACAGTAGTCACTTGGTGAAGCTTCGATGTGCAAAGAGACTGTCTGTTTATTTACAGTCCTTTTTATACCTATTGAGTATAGCGCCACCTTCCATCCGTCAGCGCCACTCAGTGGCAACTCTTTCCTTTAGGCCGATCACAGCGACCTCAATGTTTTCGTTGATACGTTACTCTCCTTACTACCTTCTCCCTTCCACCATTTAACCTGTCCAGGAGCATGAGTATAATCACCAAAACCTCCATTTCGCTTTTTAGTTCTACTCGACCTTCCTGGTCCCGCTTCATCATCATCATCATTCACGTCCCTTTTATCCACTGCTACTACTTCTGACCTTTTCCCCCAACTTCTGAATGATGTGCTTAACCTGGTCACTGTCGCTTACTGATTGAAAACTTTCATCTCCTTTCCCGTATAATTTCGCTCTGTGGCTCGAATATATATTTTTTTTGCTATTTCTTTCACATTTCCTCCTCCGTTGTGAATGGGTCTTTCGCTCTTCGGGGGATGGGTTTGAACTACCTTTTTCTTATGCCGTACGGGCCCTGCCTTCAGTATGTAGATAATTACTTTCTTTTGTTTTATTACCTGGGTGGGTAATCAATATATTGCTCTTTTTATATTTTGTGGCTTTTTGACTCGCACCTACCCTTCTTATAGGAAGTATTCTGTCTCTGGCCGTTCGACGCCCATCTGTGTTCTCCTTCTGTTGTACTTGCCGGTGCTCAATTTTTCGTCGGGTCTTCTTTCCGGTGGTTTCCTGTGGAACTTTATTGTACATGACTCGTAACTTGGTGCGCATTCGTCTGCCACGTATTTTCTCCGCTGAGGATACGCTCGTTGTTACCTCCGGTGTCGCATTATATAATCCCACCATTTCAGCTATAACATTTCGTGAGTTGACCAGTGGTTGTTGAGCGGTGGCCGTAAATTCTCCTAAAGTTCGATAGACCGTTCCGCCAGTCAGTTAGCTTGTGGGTGATATACAGGGGGGCGCTTATGCTGGGGAACTGTGTTCATTATCCGTGGTAATTTCGTCTGGTACGTACCCTTCAATAGAACAGTTTATGTAGCATCTCTACCACCTGAGCAGCTCCTTGTACCAACTCAACATGTGCCCACCTGGAGTAGTAGTCTATCATCGCAACCCGGTGTCACGCGTGTGCTTACCCGTCTGACCCACGAATGTCGATCGCTAAACTGCGCCGAGGTGCTTTCGCCTTTTCTCAACTGGAGCGGTGCCGTTGTTTGCACGACCGTCTTGTCTAGTGATGCACACACACACACACTAAAGTTCTGTATTGCTTCCTCGATGAATTTGTCGCAAGCGGGCCACCAGAATAGTTGTCTTAGGCGTTGTTTAACCCTTGTCACGCCTAGGCGAGCTACGTCATGGGCTAACCTACGAATTCAGTCTTATTCGCTCCGATAACACATTTCTCATTCAGTGTCATAACTGACCAAGTTGTAATAAATGCTCTTCCCCGCAGATTATCCTTTTTATGTAATCCCCCGGATCTTTTGAATTCCTCAAACTACCTCAGCCCAAGAGTCAGCCCAAAAACTTAAAAAAAAAAGTTCAAACTACCTCCGAACCTAACTGAGCATGCAATAAATTATTTTTTTCTGACCTCATCTATTTCTGAGTCCCTCGAGTATTCCTCTCCGGTAGTATTCACTGCTGCGACAGTTTCTGCTTCTCGCACATTATTTGATACTCCGCACCGACTGACGAAATGTCCCATAAGGCCACGCCTGAAGTACTGGCATCATTCCCATGGAAATGAGAGCCACCTCCGGACCGAACTTGCCATAATGCCACTGTGATGCCATGCCGCGCAGTGCCGCTACGTGGTCTAGCATATACTTGCCCTGCCGCTGTATACCCCTGAGGAAACTCGAAGAAACCCTTTCACATTGAGAATCGCTTCATTAGTCTTACGTGCATACAGCCGTACTTGGGCCCCTGTTCATCGGTGTTAGCGTCCTCTTCGGCGGCGATCTTCTCGGGCACACGCAGTTGCACCTGCCCCTCTATGCCGACTTAATGTTGCAGCACAGCACATTTTACCGTGTCGCCCTGTCCGCCATCGAGCGGCAAAAGATTCGTCTCAAACGGCATAATCCACTCCTCCCATGACGACGCTAGCTCACCACTGTCGGCACGAAGGGCGGCGAAGGTGGGGTGGCCGAGCCCATTTTTATTTGTGCACTCCCGTTTTCCGTACGTAATATCTTACCACGGCGCCCTACTTACTCACAACTAAACGACCACAGTGATGACTCGGTGAAGTTTCGATGCCGACTATAATTCATTTTTGGAACATATCAGGATCACAACAGTGGTGCCTAGAGATTTCAGAAGAAGACAAATTTACAGCAGTTAGTACAAGAGAAGTGTGTCTTGTCCAAACTGGATACGTGAAAAGATGTCTCCTGTGTACCCCATAAATACACCATGTAAGTTCCATATGTCATGCGATGACGGCGGTTCTCTAAATACATCGATCCCAAAATACCGTAAAAGAAATTTGACGCAAGTCGAAGCGAGGGCCAAAAGACCGAAACAAAAAGAATCTTTACCCCCGTGGCTTGAGGGTCTCGCCACTCTTGTCCGGCATAAATCATTGGCTAACAACGGAGTCGAAATGTTTATCAATCGGAGCAAGTGTAATCTAGACAACGCAGCTTGTGTGCTCTGGTCTATTAATAATGAATTGTGTTTCGCAAAGATTTTTATTTTAACATTCAGCTTAGATTTCTAGATCTCCTATTGGTTTACTATACATGTGACATACATGGTATTTGAGTTATGACATAGAGAAGCCGCGGGGTGTTTTAGCTGGGTCTAAGTTACTGCTCGAGAAAACGGCACATAGATGAACACCTAATCCTAACTGCATTGCATTCTTTTGTTTTTTTGATAATTCCAGTGCGAGTTGGTGCATAATGTTTCTCGTCATTTACAATGTGAATTTATTACAAACACGGACGAGTGCCACGAGAATAAAAGCTATATCCAGTATTCAACGTTTGTCTATTGTGCGTTTGGATCAGGAGAGGTGGTACCAGCCCTCCTTCTATTGGTAAGCTCTTCACCTAATGATCAAATCGTGTATTCTTAGCGGGTCGTAAGTAGTAATCATGCAAACGAATATCAATCAATCTAACTGTTTTTTGTCCCTAGCGTATATCGTAAGCGTATATTCAAAAAATCTTTCCTATATATATTTTAAAACACGCATGGCCTTGGAAAACATGGAGAACATAATCACGGAAGGAAATATTACACAAATATTAATTCACTAGTACATTCTAAACATTTAATTCAGTCTTAATCGTTTTTTTTTTCACTTGTAAGCTATGATTTATTGAGTCGCCATTATTTACTTGAGTTTCAAGGTACAACTTAACCCCAAAAACGCATCGATATGTCGATTGTCCCATTACGCCAAACTAAATGAGTATATCAAGCGGCGCAAACGAGTAGTAGACATCTTTTATAGAACGGAGAGAACGGGTTCTGTATTTATGTTTCAGACCCTGCAATTAATTAGCCATGCAGTATAACTCATATTTGAAACAAGATATTTTAAGTGAATCACTATTTTCTATCGATGTTCTTGTAGTAATGGCCAAGTTCCGAACGATGTTAACTTTCCTGTCGCAAATCATGTTTTTAAAAATAGGCTAAATTGCTGAACTTGGTTTCTATCACAAATGAAAATTCGTTTCTACATCGTGCTCGTGAACCCACAGCCCTAACTAGAATAGTTTGGAAAAAGTGTCCCAATTAGTCAAACTCTTCCTGCGCCAATAGTCGGGCGTTTCCTGGTTTCGCCTCCACCCCGGCATCCTCTCCTCGAGTTCGGCGGAACGAATTCGGGTCATTACAACATAGTTAAGTTAACTAGCAATTAGAGATAAAGATTATGGAAGTTTTCTGTTCTTGACTATCACTTCAAACAAAGCATAACCTCTAACAAATGCAACACCTCTAATGACACTGATTTACTTTCAATCACGTCCAGAAGGGACTAGTTAACTAACAAATATTATAATTATAGGCAAGTTACTAACTTACTTGTCATATTAACGTCCACATGAATGCGTTAGTATTCAACTAGATATAATCGAGAATAGTAGACCTCATTTGCAATTGTTTCTCCAGATACTATGGATCACTGTCCTGTTTATCGGCCTCGGTGTTACAGCCGACGATTTGTAAGTAGACCAACCCTTTGCTCTTTGATGCTTTTATTTGTGTGTATGTGTGTTTGGAATGCCATTTATTGCCGCTGTACATTAACAATACAGAATAAAATAGATAACTTCTCAGCATTTTAACTCTCTGTAGTTGCAGCTTAGTGGATATTTTGAGATTTAAAAAGTGAACTGTGGCTGAAAAGGCTGCGGTTAATCCTTCCATCAAACAAACAAAATATTCGTAAAAAATGTTACTATATAAATAAATGTTACTATACACCCTCGATAAGATATTTGCATATTCTGAGAATACTATGGTGAATAAAGGATAATTCCTGAGGGTAAATAAGAGATGGAAGCGACATATCCAAACAATCCTGATCCGTCTAATCAAAAAGAACAAGAAAAGTACCAAGAACATTATTGCACAATAACTGGTGTAGTTATCTGGTAACAGACTATTACTGTTAACAAATGTCATTTGTGTGCCCCTAATCAGCCTACAAAGGGCCGAGGCTATAGGTGATTTAATTGTAATTTCCGTTACATTTGGTCCCTCGAGAGAAATTTTGATTTGTGTTTACGTTTATGTATTAAAACATTTCAGCCTAACACCAGCCTTGATTGTGATATCAAACACGCTTCGGCTCTCACAAAATATAGCCGTAAGTATGAATATCGATGCTGAGCTTGTATGTTATAAATACTACTCATAACCTATTATGTTATGTATGTATATTGTAACTTCAATGGGCATATACATGAATGAACTGACTGATCCTTATATAATATTGAATGATAATAATAAGTAGATATTGTAATAATAATGTTAATAATGAATATTGTTGGATAACGAAATACGAAATACACCATGAACGTGGCCCGGCGACCTTATATATAGCTATAGCTTTATATTTGTAATTAATTATAAAAATTCCAGATCATATATTTAACTAGTTGAAGTCGTATTGTTGCTTATTTATCATTTCACCTAACGAAGCAAACAACAATTAGTAGAGTAGATACAATGAGTCCATCAACGCACGTGTTCTTATCATTTCGCTTTAACTCTGTGTCATATCTAAAAGATTGTACCCTTGTGGCAATGCTTATGTAAACGTCAGTGTACTCTTACATGGCCAGAACCGAGATTGTTTTCCTCAACATGGAAGTGCACCGCATTTACCTCTGGCTAGATAACTGTAGGTGACGCTTCGGGTGATTACGATTGTTATCAAGGTGATTATTGTTATAAAAAAAAAGAAAAAAAACCATATATATATATATATGTATATATATATATATGAAATTTCAATGCGACGGAAGTGCTGAAACTAGAGCCAGTTTTACCATTAAATATCCTGCTAATCCGACGGTAATATCACTGACTAAACTTTATAACATTCAAGAAATGATGTGAAATTACAAATGGGCTAACGCAATAACTGTCAGATATGACAACAGGTGTAACGAGCTGGGATCAAGAGCAGATGGCAGATATTTTCGAATTAAATATGAACGAGTTGGGATTAAGCCTTTACCAGTTACCACTCGCACAGGAATTGTCTTAGTGTTCCCATCATTTTTCAATGATGGGACTACCAAGACAATTCCTGCCTGGATTAAATAAAATTATCTATGTTTTTTTTTCCTCTGGACTGGTCAGGGAGTGACCTTCCTGGCATTTGGAAATGGAGCTCCAGATATCATCTCATCTTTAGCTGGCGTGGAGTCAGCCAGGCCGGAACTAGTTATAGGAGAACTCTTCGGAGCTGGTTGGTACAGTTAACGAATAACATGCGTAAAGTTCATCCCATTTTATCGGTGGACACCGAAGACAATTCAAAAATCGCTTAGCGATTTCGAAAAGATCTAAGATTACAAGGATAATCCGAGACTTTCTATCATTCCTTTGAAAAGATAGGCGCTACACAACTAAATCCAATACGACATAAAAATAATCCGACTTCGAAATTTGTTTCACCAGGTATCTTCGTAACATGTGCGGTAGCTGGAAGTATCTGTCTGACCCAAAACTTCAAGATCACCGAAAGGCCCTTCTTGAGAGACGCCATATTCTACATTGGAGCCACCTATTGGGCATTCTGCATGTTCTACAAGGGCCAAATAACCCTGTTTCACTCGATCGGTAAGTGGGCATATTAATTTTACAAACTTGACAAGACCATTTCTATGATAAATAGAATATGTCATTGAATTGTAGTGCAACCAGAAAATAGAGACAATGCGACCGCGGAATCATGGCTACTGTTCACATGGAAACTTCCATCTAGATGTGCACATGTGACAGCCCCAGGTTACTTTACAGCAAAGGCCTTCGACGTTTTTGTCACATTACCATATCATCCCAGAGCAAACTCTGGTGGATGTCGGAAGTTATTCTCATGTGCAAATGGATAATCGGATCTGGACATAGAGACGAAAAACAATTTACTAAGGTACTAATCATCTAATAGCAGGTTGCTTAGAAAGTTTCCCTCAAGACAACAAGCGCACGTCATTAGTTTCATCCCGTACAGGTCATGATTAGAGGTATTGGGGCGCAGGTATCCTCAACCTATTCTCAAACCTTTAGTGGGCATGAGTGTTCGTTCTCAATTGAAGAACGTTGCCAAATAAGTATGCTTGGTGAGCCACCTTTGCTAAGCAGAACGGGCGTTGTGAGTTGAACCAATTATTGAGTTACACCTTACTGTTCTGTTGGTTGGTTTACTTCGACACAAGTTGCTGCTGCTGCTTCTGAAACTAGGCTACAGCACCATCAGAAACTCTTTATTTAATACAACAGGTCATATGTCTCCCATTAAGACTCCCGCTCATATCTTACTTGCCACATCTCTGATTTCATAAAAAATATTTTTCAGAAGGTGAACTCGTAAATTACAAAAGAAATATCTCACAACGAACTTGGTACTTGTTATACTTGAATAAAGAACTATACATTTCACAGTTTGTCCCCTTTCAAAGTTTCATTTTGTCTCAATCTAGGTTTTTCTCGGTTATCTTAAAGATGATGGGTCGTACAGAAATGCGTTAAATTAAAGATGCATATGCTTCTACTGAACAGAACATTTTCTTAGAACTTAATATTTGGGCTTGCGGTCGAGAATTGATGGCACTACATTTGCCGTGATTATTTGTCTGAATATGAATAGTCTTTTTGCTGCTGGGGCATCAAGTAGAAGGTCTATAGGGTTCTTCATAATACCAACGTAATACCACCGTAAGTGCACTTCATGAACTTCAGCGCACATGTCATTACTACAAAGTTCGATACACTCCTATTTGGATTCAATTAATAATTTAATAACGGAATGAAATTGTACAACGCTTCAGTTCTCCTATATAATTCAGTAAAAATGAGCTTACAACAGAGACCATCCAAGGTCCGTAATAGCAGTTAGAAATCTACAACACAACATCGGCTTCTATAAACAGTTCCAATCAAAGAATTTGTGTTTCAAGAAATCTACACGATTCCAATACCGGCTGATAGGTCCGACAAGGATATACAAAGTTCGTGTTACACTAATGATAATCGAGAAAATACCTAACGTATTGAGAACTATGCCTTTGCGAAATAGAAACTTGATGACCGTTCATAGAAAAATGGAGCCACTATTTACTATAGAATAATTAAAATTTACTTTGATATTCGAATAGAATGCGGATATTTTCACCATTTTTCTACAACGAGTGCTTGGAGTGAATGGACCGAATATACAAGGAATTGATATACTGATATTTGTCAATTGCAGGCTGTTCGCAAAGTCACGTAGCCCTATGGCGTGTTGAAAATTCACGCAGCCCAAGTAATGACATACAAAATGCTAAAAAAGGGTTTTGCAGTGAGATTGCTAACGTAATTCCTTGAACGGTCTAAACCCTCCAAGCTTAGACTTTACGATTAATAAACTGGTTTATTATCCATTCGTACTCAGTCGTCAGCCCATCATTACAGGCAATGGTCTAATCGCTCAGCCATCGCGAATGTGATCGTCTTCGCATATATATATATATATATATATATATATATAATAAGAGTTACTGGTAACACGAGACACGTAGGTGCACGAGCTCGATCCCTACAGTTGCACATTTGCATTTAGAAAAAGGTCCGTCTTGTGTAGCAATGGAAAACGTTGAATGCTGGCTGAGAGCCAGTCCGAAGACATTTGTGTAAATTACTATGTGAATCTAGTTGTACGATACACTACTTATAAATCAATCAATCAAATTATGCACTATAATAATAATTAAATGTTTTTATCAGGTTTCATCGCTCTCTATCTCGTCTATATCATTGTTGTCGTTGCATCGTCCACAATATATAAACGCCACAAAAAGCAGATGGAGTGCTTGAAGGGTAAAGATGAGTCGACTTCAACTAGCGACGGTCAACCTGCAGCGGCCGCCAATGGCATTGCTTCAACTGATGCAGATCTTGTAAAGCCTGCCAAGAGCAAGTCAAGTGAGCATCACAAGCCGAGCTATGCATGCACCACTACGAAGCTGGTTCATTTATTGGTCTCAACTATGTCTGAATCAAACAGGAATTGAACTGAATACAAATCAATACATATACATTATAATGTGTCCAAGTTTTCATTCGAGAGCTAAGCCTCGAGTCGCCATATAATCCGTTGGCTTAGTATTTTACTTTGCTTAAATAACGGACAAAAAAATCAAAGTGTATCAATGCGATCTTGAAATGTGAGTGGTTTGACATATGTGATAAACAAAACAGTTTGGTACAATGATGACAGGGTTAGATAATGATTCCTAAAATTGATAACACGCCACCGCGTCAATTCAATAACTCTGTAGATACCATGTGATAGATAATTTAAAATATTTCGGACTATGGGAGTTAGGTACAATGGTTTTTGATTATAAACTATATAATATAAATTTTGCATCAAATCGATTTCAGATCAACTAAACGGTGGATTCGTGGATGACGAGAAACCACCAATAGACGATCCTGAACTTGTCGGAATTGTTCTGAGGCGTATGTAGTTTTCTCATTAAAATGTTAATCTTATACTTCTTATTATTGTAATCATAATTCTAGTTACGCTACTTTTTCACTATCCAGTAATAACAAAAGATACCTTTGTTTGTTGGCGTCGTTAAGCCCACATTTATGTGCTTTCCGTTTAAAGTGTCCTGAGTCAATTTTTCGTTTTTAGCTATACACATTTTTGGAGTCATTTCGGTGCGTCCTGCAATCTGCCTACGTATTATATCTCGGAGAAGTTCGTAGATGCTTAGGTTGCAAATATATATATATATATATATATGTATCGAGTTGGAAATGGGCCGATGCCCTGGACCCGGAATTCTGGCCAGGGTGTCACAAAGAAGGTCGTCACATGGCTTTTCAATTCCTCGTCTGTGTTGAACTTTATATTACCTATATAGAGTTTTGTGGAGCTCTGAATAAGTAGTACTCAGAAGGTGCTATGTCTGGAGAGTACAGAGGACAGTCCGACGCCTTTTCTATTCACGAGCGTGAACCTATTCTATCGAAGTGTTGCCGAAACTCGCTCCAGTTGTCGACAGTAGACTTCTGTGTTTATCGTTTGGCCACTACGCCGAAAATTATTATTATTAAGGTATTATTAGAGGTACAGCATGATGTCCATAACCATCTGATTATTACGCAAACATTTTTAATTAAAAACATAATCTATAATGTACATATATATATTTTTTTCAAACAAATAGTTCCATTTTAGCGGCCGTCTTATAGTATTGGCAGGTTACAGATGCACAGAGAGAGTTCGAAAAATGTATCAAAAAGAATGCACGTAAGACGCTTTGCACGAAAACACTTCATGCATACATTATACATGTGTCTATAATCAACATCAACAAATCCGTCCTTGAAAACGTTAGCGTGAGCAGATCTATTGATAGTCATCGAAATGGAGCCGGATTTTTATCTCCAGCTCATTGAGACTCAGAGACGTTTTTCAATCGTTTAAATTGTTCATATCACGTTCATTATCCATTATAGAAGATGTGACATCCTTTCTAAGGAGGGCGATTTGGTTCGATTAACTAGCTTTGCCATGTTCACCTTGAGGTGCAATGCGATTTCTACTCCGGAGTAGATTAGAGTGGGTGCCATACGTATTCTGATCTGCATCTGAAAGTCGTTATTTTCTTGTTTGTTAGGTAATTGAGCTGCGAGGAATAGTACTCTGGGCACAGAGCTAAACTTAGAGCACCTCATGGGATGGCAGAATGCGTCATTAGTTTCTCCAAAGTTCGAGAGTGTGTCTGTCTCTCGAACTGTATCATGATACTTCCTCCGTCTAAAGCAACGAACACATATAGGCAATCAACTAGCTCGACGCTGGGCCAGCACTCATCCTTCGGATATATATATAAGTACATAACAAACGTCTCTTTCGAATTCATGCTGACATCCAGATGTTTTTGGGCTGATTCTCGGCGAACATTTAACGTCCACGGTGCTGCTTTTAGCATTATTTCGTAAGACGGACCCCTAAATGAAAATTTGCATCAGTGGGGATCGAACTCTTGCACCCACGTGTCCTCCGTTTGCAAGGCGTACACGAATGTACTACTCCACCCGGAGACTCATGTTGAGATTCAACAAATGATTTCAATAACTCGAGGTTTTCGGTCATTCCCACGAAAGTAGAGGACGTCTGCTGATGAGCGTGTTTTTAGTATAATGTTATAAGCACAAGTAGAAACAAAATTGGTGACATTAATGTACAAGATTGAATGCATACAAAAATTGACATACTTATGTATAAATCTGTAAAATTAAGGTACATGTACCATCGGTTTGTTTACTGTATGCTCTGTGAAACAGAGACACGCATTATCCACAATGAATATAATGCTGAATAGTTCAATATATTATTTTGCAATATATGACTTATATATTTCCCTAACCGTATGTACAGCGAAGCAAATCGGTAAATCTAGGGGGGACTTTAGGTATATCTCTGCAAACCCATTTAGACCTATTTCGACTCGAAGGTTTGCAAAAGTACCTTGGAAAATCTGCTCATTCACGTTTGTGAAATTTTATTGTCAAAAAAATAGTGACAAGCAAAGCCATCTCGGCATTGATACAAGGCAGAGCTCGAATCAAAGCTTTTTCCTAAGAGTAGCATGTATGTGTATCTGTGGGCGTTCTTTTATCAGGATCGAGTTTTCGTGGCAGCTATATTCAGCGGCGTAAGCGAACGTTATCCGGTAGTCGCTCACGGTCGAACTCGCGGGTATCTCATCGGTCACGACCAACCTCGCCAAACCACTCACGGGCAAATTCAATTTGTTCTGGTTCGCACTCCAGAGGAAACAGTCTCGGCCGTGAAGAGAGACTCAGCCGAAATCGTATAAATCATAACAATAGCCATGAGGCCCATCATCAACCGCAGCAGCAGCAGCAGCCGCAGCAAGAACAGCAACAACAACAACAACATAATCGATTTCACCACAACGATTACACCTTTCAAAATCCTGCCTACACGTTAACATCGCCCTCTGGTTTGTTGTTACCTGAGCAACACTTTTCATATTCGAACTTCAAGACCAATATCTGGAAATGTATAGGATCTTTATACATGTTCTATAATTCATATTCATGTAGTCATAGAGACATCTGTCCAATTCGATTGATTTTAGAAATGGGGGGTCGGGTAAGCTTACAAATTTTCCTATATTGTTCGGTATTCAAGGGTAATAATAATCGAATAATATTGCAAATATAACATTTATATTCGATTCAATGTAAATAACACTAACATGATATTTGCATTCATCGCAGCGGACGGTCAGCACCAATTAAACTTTTCGTACAATGGCCACTCAGCCAGCCTGTCAACGGAGAAAGATTTGATTGGCTCTGGAAAGACCGATCGAGGAGGAGGAGGAGGAGGAGGAGGAGGAGGTGGGGGCAACAGAGGACTAATTATTAACCCCGGTTCACTCTCGAAGATGTTATCGCCAGATTCCGCCCTTCATGTCTCTGCAAGCGATCAGAGTTACCAAGGAGACGAAGTAGAAAAGGAATCCGTTGAATCCGAACCCGAGGTGAGTTTACTTTGGTAGCTAGTTCGAGACAAGATTGCCATGTATTCAACTGTCGAAAGCGTATGATAGAAATGCATATATGATAATTTATATTTATCAATACAATAACCCTGTACCACCTCGTTTGATTAATAGCACCTTTATTAATCAAAAGGGGTGGTACAGGGATTATTAAAGAGATTAGATAAATTGGTAGAAGCGTAGGGAATTATTACAATTGTGCCAATGGTAAACGGCCACTTCCTAGGTCTCGTATAAGATGTAAGACTCTCCAAGAAAACAAATTATTTAGCTTTTCGGTGCACGCTACCGAACAATGTGCACTGTGCATCGACTGCGAAGAGGGTTTGGACGAAGTTCGATGAAATGTTTGACAGGGCTATTTGGTCTTAGTCGCTCAAACAAGCGGATTTAATATGGTGATTAGAGGGGAATATATGGCCTGATATGGCCGCCATGATGGTGAGAGATAGAGAAGGATGGGACAACATCCGAAGATACACCGAGGCGGTGCTCAGGGACAAGCAACAAAGAAGAGCGGCAGAGCGGAAGGGGGTGACGATCTCTAAGGGTGTCAAAGGATGGGGGTAGGGACAGGAATCTTTTCAGGGCCTCTGTGAGGGTATGCCGGATTGGGGCAGTTTTCCAGGGGGCTCCCTCCCACTTGTGAGACGTAGGAAAAGCGGGGTAGGTATTCCGTCTTTCCTCGTAAATAAAAAAAAAGAGAAAGCCACAGTAGTTCCGTCGGCACATGACAACGCAGACTGACTCTTCGGATAAACTTCGATTGCACTCTCTCAAGCGCTAGGATATGTTTTTTGAGGTAGGGCATCCATACTGGAGAGCAGTAAAGACATTTTGGAATGGCAATGCTTTTATAGGGTGCAAAATAGAAATCGATGTTTTTTTATATTAAAACGTCTAAAAATGGTGTTACATTTTAATGAGGCAGACCGAACAACCTCTGTCACATACAGATCAACAACTAGGGCCGAACAGACTATAACACCCAGATCCCGCATGGAGCTTTCACATTTGACTACAGCACCATTAATTGTGTATACATTTGTATAAGTAGAGGTACACAAGACTACACATTTCGGAATGGATATCAGCATGTCGTTCTTACAACACCACTATTCAACAGTAGTAATGGCTGATTGAAGGAGGCGCCTGTCATCAGCACATCGCGCTGGTGCATACAATTTCAAATCGTCAGCATAGAGCCTTCAATCATCAGCATATAATTTATACATACGTTTGAAATTATTTATTTACAGACAGTGTAGAATTTGACGAACATGGAACAATATACAGAATGTAGTTATTGGTCTTTGGTGGTAGCATACGGTAAATGTATCCTATGAAATCCATTTAGACAGCGGGCTATTGTTCACTCCGGAATCACAGGGTGGGGCTGCTGGAGTTTGAAGAACTGTGCTTCTACTATACAGTTCTAACGGGCTCTATGAGTCCACAGAGACTGCCTTTGGAAGAAGTTTTGTTGAGGAATAGATTGAGGGATTCCAATATGGTGTACACGTTTCATTATTTATCTCGAAATTGAAATATTTTTGTAATATAATGACATAGCATAATGTAATGACGGAATCATAGTTCAGAAAGCTGAGACTTATTAATTCATTATCCTGCGGCCACTACTCGGTACAACTGGCGACTTACAACAACAACCGGGAGTAATTTTGGGCCAGATTTGGATCGAAAATATTTGTCTTTAAGAAAAAAGGAATTGTAAATAGATTGAAACTTCACTAATAATTCATTTTCAAAGCGATCGAATTAGATTTTTACTTCAATAAACATTAATTTAATAAGTTCAATCAAATTCGAATACGCCATATTTCAAAAAAGTCAATTCCTCAGCGGAGTGGGTGATTCACCAAGAAAACAACTTATTTATAAATTCTGGACTAATCTATGTTGTAACGACTTCTGAAATCATTTCCATACCGGGACTACACAGCGTTTTGTACATCTCAAGATAAGCAATTTCATGAGATCCCATTATTAGAGGTAGGTTAGTGCTGTTTTCGGAGTCGTTAGATCGATGTGTTATAAGAACCTAGACTGGAGTCTCCATCGCCTGGACTTATTTTGGAAGGTGAGGATAATATATTGGAGAACAATAAAAAAAAGAGAGGAAAGAGGGGATTGGAAAAGTTAAAGATAAAAATCTATTCTATTTATAGTAAGAAAGAAATATTGCACGTCTGGCTAACCGAGTGGACTCCTTGCGAAAGACATGCACTAAAGTAAAGCATTATAACAACTAGGTTATCTAGAGGCTGAACACCGGACAAAGGGTATCTCAACCATCTAAGACGGCTAAGTCTCTGGCCATCAGAAGCCAGAGGCCGCAGCCCCGAGCCTAGCATTTGTACTTGGGACTACTCCCCAATGAGCAGAAGTTAGTGTTTTATTAATTTCGACGGAAAATATTTGCAATTTTAGGTTAGAAGCCATCCAGTTAACATATAAGTCGTCAATTCGGGACCGATTTTTTCTATAAAAAATCTCTCAATTTACTCCATTGCGGGATTTCAAAAAATGAAGTTGATAAGGTAAAAATGTTCTTACGGTTCTCGCGGTAGTCCTAGTCGCATAGCAGTCATTGTCAACTGTGTTGCTTTGCACCGCCGTTCTCTGAACCCGGAAATTTTTGGCCGTTATCCATAAGACCGCCCTCAGCTGAACAAAGTTGCATCTGGATGATGAGAGTCTTCCAGAGAAGATGCTGGCGGGGCTTGTATTCGATCAAGGGGAGGATCATCACACTCGTGTTGTCAATGCAGGTTGGGGGTGTCAATGAAATTGTAGGGATCGATATAGCGATAAAGGATTGTTTTATTCGGTTCGTGTGTTTTTATCCAACTAATTCGAATGCCCTGTATATGGTCTCCGTTAGACTTTTTCTCATTTACATTGTGACTGTATCATTTGGCCCTTTCAGATCATTATTTTACCATATGTTTTAAGTTTCTTTTAATATAGCTACTAGCCTTCCCTATTCCGCGTTTTCTCTATAAGTAATTTCTTAGCACTTAATGAAATGTTTTTTGAAGAAGAAGTCAATCTTAACGTATTTCTTGGATCGACCTACGATCTATTGAGCTGAACGTTTATTGACTTAATATTAGCGTCCCAATCCTTACTATAATTTTTACAAGAACTTATGCGTCGTAAAACTGCAATTTCTTCAATAAACGTCACTGAATGAACGAATCCAGAAACTGTTAATGTCCTCATGGCCATTAACCCCCGCCACCTCTTTTCATATTATTTAGTCGTGCTCTTTGAGCAGTGAGATCAAACCGGTTGAATAAAATATCAACAATACCTTTCCTTTCACTTCACAAAAAAAAAAGATAACGAGGGCGTATGTGCCAATTTGGGCGCAGTCAACTGAACTGTTCTTCAGTTAGTTGATAGAGTCTCAATTCGGTGTCAATAGAGCAAACTCTTTTAAAACCCTTTGTTGACAAATAGGTTAGGGGACGCGAGGTGGTGCAGGTCCTTAAGGCGGATAAGAGAACATATCTGATGATGGGGAGTAACTAGAGCTTTCCTTCTAACTAGAGCTTCAACCTTCTTTTCCTGAGTATTTGTTATCTCGAAGGGTGGATCAGGCCACACTGTCCATTCACGAGATCATATCAAATGGTGCATGTTCTCTCGCCTTTATACAGTTTATTGTACTCCCATTTTGAATACAGCAAAAGGCGATGTTAGCATATACACATAGATCCTCCTTGGGGCCTCATTATTCTAGATATTTTATTAAAAATATATAGAGGAAGGTATTCTTAAATGTAGTGCACGTTCAGCGGGTACAATTGTCGCCCACTTTTATAATTGACTAGTAAACTATTACTGTACTATTATTATAGATGCTTATCATATTATAATATATAAAACTCAACGGGACCCAATCTTCAACGCCCTTCGCACAAAACTATCCTATGTAAAGTATCACACTGGTACGTCAGCCAATCTTAATTCGTACTGACGATGCACTATACCTGACGTGTGCCAATCGATATTACAACACTCTATAGAGTATTAGAATATCAAATGTTGCAGACCAAATCCAGACACACCATAGACCGCTTAGAACAATCTAGACAGCACAAGAACAAGATGTAAAATGATTTTTTAAAAATTAAAAAAATATCGTTTATCACATTCGTTTATTGTTTGAGTTCTTATTTTTGGCCGGTTTGAATTCAAATTTGGCGGGTATTGAGTCACAACAATTAGCAAGCCGGCGGCGCGATAGCCGCTAGCCGTCGGCTTTCGTTGGGCGTTCGAAATGGCAACCGTCGGAGTAGGTCCCTCAGACTTCCATTTTCACAAGATAAGTGTCAGGTTTTCTTGTGACGGATCAAATCACGGATCGAGATACTTGAAAACGCTTTTGAGCAAACTAGAGCTTGGTCATTGACAACTTTGTCAGCTGAAATTGGCATGCCTCGTGACACATGTCGTCGAATTATTAAAAATAATCTGAGGATGCAGAATCAAAATGGGTCCCTCCTTAACTCGCCCCTGACCAACTGAAAATGCGTGAGGAGTGCTCGCCAGACAATTTGAATATATATAGGCAGCAAAAAAGTCGCTTAGAGCATACCGTTGCAGTGGAAGAGACATGGGTCAGCCTGTATAGGAGACCGGAATAAGATCAAGTGAAGCAGGGTCTACGAGCAGGTGAACAGATAATGGCGGTAGCAGTACCAAATAGATTCGAGCCTAAAGTGATGGTAGCACTTGACATGGATTTCAACGGCGTTTACTACTACGAGATTTTGTGCTCAAAAGAAAAAATGGACTCAACTCGATATCTCCAGTTCTTGAAGGGACTCACGAATAATTGGCATAGCAATATGAAGCACCGAGTGTGGCTGCTCGATGATAATGCTAGGGCATATCGTAGCAATGAAATTACGTCCTGGCTTAAGGCCAACAAGATTGAGCGATGGCATCACCCCCCCTGTTCTCCCTATTTAAGCCCGTGTGACTATGGTTGCTTCGATCGATTAAAAAGGGCTATAGGTGGCAAAAGGTATGCATACATCGATTTACTCCGAGAGACCTTAAATAACGATGTTATGAATGGTAATAGAAATGGTGCATACCTAGCCGTTAGAAGGCTGCCAGAACTTTGGAACCAGTGTATAAATAAAAGAGGTTCATACCTCTAGCACATACTGAAAAATCTTTAATTTAACTTACTTAGTTTAGTCGATATTGAAGTTTATGTGTCTCATTATTTTTCTGTCAACCTAATACGTCAAAAATTTCAACATGTGTATGGAAGAACAACATTTTCTGACTATTATTTTCAGACGATGCTGGATATTTTACTGAAGCGAAAAGTTATGAAATTATTATCCGACGTTAGAGCCGACTTGTACTAAATTGTTTTCTAATTTTTATGTGTTTATCTAATAGATCGTTGACCTTCCACCACTTGAGGAATTTCTTACTCAAATCTCGCCTATCGACAAGGAGGATTGGCACGAACTTAGTTGGTTCTGGAGGATCTTCCAGATTATCAAGGTATGATTTTCGCTTGACGGCACCATGAATGATCATGAATGTTTCAATCGATATTTATTCTACTTTATTGAATAGTGGGCAAATATGAAAAATTACAGGTAGGCAGCTAGACTGGGTATAACTACTCATAACTAACCAACGAATCAAAATAAAAAATAAGTATCGTGCCTGTATGTTTGCATTTTGAAGTAAATTTCCTTTTAGGTCAAGAAAGTATTTAAATATTTTGGATGAATAAAGTGTTGTGTTTGAAGCAAACATATATAATCAGTGATCTGAGATATAGAATAAGAATCATGGTGTAGACAGTACATGTTCTTCATTAAGACTTTCTACACATTTGCAGGCTCCAGTATACGTGATTTTAGCACTTACGGTCCCTGTCGTAGATGAGAAGAATCATAAAAACAACTGGTGCAGGATCCTCAACGTATTGCACTGCGTGACTGCCCCAATTGCGGTGATGTTTACTCTTAAATGTGCGTATCCACTTTAAACTACGGCTTTCGTATAATAGATATGTCATCATACCAAGTCGTAGCGAAGTACCACATATTGCGAACCTGTTTTGAAGTAACATACATTACTTGAAATCAATCAAAAATCACTATAGTGGTGTTATGGAAACCACCTTCTATAATCTGGCTTAGAATTCAATGGTATATATATATATATATATATATATATATATGTTATAATATAATTGAAAATTCTGCACTGGTCTACTTCAGCTCTGACATTCTATGCGGGAAGTGTACCGGTGGTTGCAATAGTTTGTAGCGTGGGCGTTGCCCTTGCGCTGGCGGTATGGTTCACCTCCTGTTATGACAAACCCCCCACGTACCATGTGGCATTCGGGTTCGCGGGTTTCATCGTGTCTGTATTCTGGATCTACATGCTGGCCAATGAGGTGGTTTCCCTTTTAAAGGTAATGAAATCCAACTTTATACATATAATAACTATTTTAACGAGAAGCAAACCCTAACCTTGATGGTGTGACATTTTTGCCCTTCGTGAAATGTTTTCGTCGCTTTCATCAGACAGCTTTTATCTTTTATGAATGAAAATATGTATTATATTAACACTTTTGAGCAAAAGTTAACTCGTTTCGTCAAAGTGGATCCGGTGGACCGTCACAATAGCACCATATACAGTACACTTAATTTAATACACGAGGCTTCTTGTAAACACGGATCTGTAATCGAGCCTCTAACGAGGTTTCAAATTCTGCCGCAATGTCTAGAGAGTATCACCACAAGCTAGCCATACATACTGTACTATATACGAGTTTGTCTAATTTTAAGCTGGAAATACTTCACTTTTATAGTACATCTCCTACGTCTTGCGATCATTTTAACATATTAATGCGTACAAAAAATCACAAGTGTACGAAAGCATTTCTATTGTACAGTTTCATCTGTCTGTTGGATTGTTACCGCTTTAACACTTTTGTAGGATAATATAATAATAGCGTGAAATTCCTCCTAGGATAGTTCTCTTTTCCCCAATCTTATTATATAAAATTGTAAATATTCTATTACAAGCCAGCTCCCGCCGACGTCCCTGTTAACCCAAGCGCCACCATGACTCGTAATAGATCGCTGTCAAGGGTGGTGTAGTTACAGTAGCGACGAACACATTCCTAGCCGTCAAACGACGGGACGTTATTTTCTTTGGGTTTTCCTTCTGTCGGCCCATGCTGCCGCTCGACGGCAATCCTCGGTTGACGACGGTTCTCTTCTTACTTGTCATATGGGGAAACATCTGCCCAAATTGGTCAATATAGATCTGCAAATATAAGGCCTATAACTCTGGGAATGCTACAGGGATCCATTTTGGACCTTTACCTCCGGCATTACATACCATTACATTAAATCCCATTCTACAACTATTAAATCGTTATTGGCTCCAGGTTCAAGTTAATTACATATGCGGATGATACAACTGTCCTATTTAGGATTGACAAAAACAACCCGAAGTAAAGCATACAGACATTGAAAAAACACATATTTTATCTGGCTTTTCGGTTTATACGAATAACAAAGAGATTATGTCATCAGAATCGTGCAGGTCATCTGACCATCATTTTTGGAGGTTACATTAAGTAAAAGGCTCATATCTACACAATGTCCAGAAAATGAGACTCACTTTTATCCACTTCAGTGCGATTCAAATAGCTTACGATTCTGTTTACCACGTTCCAGGCTTTTTTCCAACCGGTTATTATAATACGCAGTTTCGGTCTGGGGGCGGAGTTACAATATTCTAAAACAAACGCAAGTTGTATAAAATTATGCTGCTATTACTTAGAGTCATTGATCGATTGCCTAGACATTCCTCAATATTTTTCATCGTTGAACAACATTAGGATATTCTAAATATCAAACGTATCCCCCAAGGTCATGTTTATGTAATGATGTTCAAGCCACAAAGAGGCCTTCTGAAGTTAGACTTTGTTATTGCCCAACCTCTGCCAGCTATAAACTATAACCTTCGACGTGGAAAGATGACGAAAAATGGAAAAAAAACTGAAAAAGAAAAAAGAAACTGCTGAACACCTATCTAACTATTTTTTTGCTATATTATTAATGACACGATGACAAGATCAATCCTAATGACAAGATCAATCCTCGTCGAAGCGAACTGTAGACGAATCAGCTTTCTTCTCTTCAAGCGTTAGGTCAATGGCGCGATCTCGGCCACTTGATTGTTCTTGTTTGAATTTCTTATTGAATTTCACTTGCGCGTTCGTTGTCCTGTCATACCATTTGATGGAGTCACGGTGTGATAGCCCTCTCCTTTTCTCACTTTCCACTCTTTCCTCCATCGCAAACACCCCGCTCCCCCGGTTTGCTTCCGAAGTGCCGCAAGCTGCTGATCACGCTATAGCGTTGTTTCGCCGTTTGTCGCCTAGGGACTGTGCCATATCCGTCAAGCTCCCTCCCTTTGAACCTGATTCCACGCCGCTTTTATCCGATGATGAGTACCATCAACCCAGGTCTCAGCATAGTTTCGGCACCAGCGGTTTGAACCTCCGAGTTCCCGGCATCATTCTCTCCCCATTACTTGCAACCCGCTACTGGTCCACGGTATCTTAAACAACAACATGGCTAGCTACCGGCCACATGGCCAATAGCTAGTCATGTTCCCATATTGCGTTCGCCGATCGAAGAGTTCATGTGTGGTCTCAGCCAAATGAGCACGTTCGGCGAGACGTGGGCAAGTCAGTCTTCCCATTGGCGACAGCATTCGTTGCTGTCGCGTTGCTAACCGCCTGCGGCAGGGCTTTATACATCCATCGTTGGCAGCCGGCAGCGATATTATTTATTATGCTATAAATATTCCGTTACAATACCTACCACCGTCCCATATCAATTGATATGTACGTTCTAAATGAATAATAGTACATCGCAAAGGAAAACATCGTAAAAAATAGAAACTAATGTGAAAAATGTAGTTTATCTATCGCACTGAGTATCGTCATAATTATCTTGCTATTTTCAGGCCGTGGGTATTGTACTCGGATTATCGGACGCCTTCTTAGGAATGACTGTTCTTGCTTGGGGCAATTCGGTTGGAGACTTCATTTCGAATCTCTCGGTGGCTCGTCAAGGCTTTCCACGAATGGCCATTTCTGCCTGTTTTGGAGGACCCCTTCTAAGTAGGTGCACATATTGATGTAATGAGACATTTAATAAGTCGTTTTCGCCCCACAACTGGTCGATGGAAATCATTATCATCATTTTGTTTATTTCACCGCCAAATGGTATGAATTAGTTATAGAAACTAGAGTTATAACAGAGTAAAAACAGAAGATCTATATGACGACCCTACTGGTCAGAGTAAGGGTGGGGATTGTGATCCAGGTCAATGCTATGCAGGTGCTGAGAGGGTACATGGGGCACGCATCCCCACAGAAATCATGGTCGATGGAAATCATTTTACATTTTATGGTGGTTGTACTATACTACATTATGTTCGTGGCTCGTCATTTGTCGCGGATTTTACTCGGAGACTCGAGAAGTATTTACAACGATTTGCTCACTTATTAAGCAAACAAAAATACTTTATATATCACTCTTTTGAACAATTTCTTTGCTGATTTCGCGTAACAAAGCTTGAACACCATTCTAAAGAAGGAGGCGGACTAATTCGAATCAATACAATTATATGGTTTAGTGTTCGTAACTAAGTTTATCATTTAGTCATTTCGGTTATGTTTGGGGAAAGGGGGGTACTTATATATATATATATATATATATATATATAATGTAACAAACATATTATCTGACCCATTCTGTTTAGATCTGCTGCTGGGCTTTGGTTTGCCTTATACATGGATACTGCTCTCAGATAAAGAGGCCGATTCTGTAGTGAGTACCCTGTAACGATTTTTTGAGCTTTTGACTATATGTGTGTACGTAAGTATCGTTAGGCACCTTTATAAATTTGCATTAACCACTAAAGCCTTCATGTATAATTAATATTATATAAAGTTACCCCCGCCATCACTCGAGTGTTTCGTATTATTATATAACTTCTTTATTAAACTTTGAAACTTGAAAGTGAGCTGTTTCGTGTAAGCAAGCTTGAAACGAGTCCTGAAACTGCTAATTATAATGATAATAAATATTATCATATAGTGGTAACTGCTAATATATCATAGACAGGTAAGAACAGGCCGCCAGCAGTGATTAACTACTAGTTGGTCATTAACTACTACTCGTATGCATAGTGTTTTGGTTCTATG
Source organism: Stratiolaelaps scimitus (assembly GCA_019614645.1). Taxonomy (NCBI): domain Eukaryota; kingdom Metazoa; phylum Arthropoda; class Arachnida; order Mesostigmata; family Laelapidae; genus Stratiolaelaps; species Stratiolaelaps scimitus. The sequence goes on along the minus strand of JABWDB010000067.1, from coordinate 404,216 downwards.
AAGATTTGCTCCATGCAAGTGTTATTGACATTCTCGTTCTTGTAATTATATAAACCTTGAATGTAGCATATTATATAAAATTCCATAAGGCAACAGCTAGAAATGATGCAATCTACCCAGCCTAATACAAATCATATTGAGCATTCATATCCGTGTAGTAAGCACTGCAACATTAACAGATACCATATACGTCAAGAGGAACCCAGTAGCTTTTTCAGCATGCTAGTAAATTGTATTAACGAGATGAAAACATGGTAGACATATCTCCTTCGAGCATGTCATCCACTGCCAACGTGGTGGTGGGCATGCCACTTACCAAAAGAGGAGGACGGATATCAGGGATGAGTTAAGGGCTCTGATCTGGGCAACGTTTCCAAAATTTCACAAATTGACAGCTTGCAATTCTCCGCGTGGTTCATTCTTGCGCACTCATCATGGGGATCCTGGCCTGCTGTGATCTATAATATTTCTGCCGTTGAATAGAATATTTGAAAGCTTATTTCTCTCAGCAGAAATAATTTGAAGGCGGCCTTAACGTAGGTGATCCCGGGCCTTTACCACCTTTATCGATTCAAGATTATAACATATAGGAAAAGCGCCTTTTACAGGATAATTAGCGGGGGCAGCCGTCCCAAAGTGGATAAGTACACTTTCCCACAAGTGATCTCTACAGTTGTATTGTGAATTTATCGGTTTCCGAGGTTTTCACTTAGGTTCAAGCCGGTCGTCTCATCTTCCTGTTAACTAGCGAACGTCTTCAGATATGTTGTCTGATAAATATCTGATGTTCTTGGTTTTTATGACATTTCTAATTGTTTGAGTCTATTTGTGCTTCGCGTAGATTCCGTTTGCCTTCAGGCACCATAGAAACCAGCTGCCGGAATCGAAATTTTACAAATTTCGTTATTCATGAATGAGTAGTCCGCATTTTTGCTATGCAGCTTCCTTCTAAAATGTCTCCTTGAAAATTTCTAATAGGATGATCCGGCGAATGTGTGTTGCTTAAAATATTGATTTGTGGCTCGTGTTTGATTAGATGTGTCCGTTTCTGTTATCCGTGGGCAAATGAGAGTTAACGTGTCAAGCTCTTTAGCAGCACTGGCGCCCACCGAGGCTATGGGTCGATTGAGCCTACCGCAGTTACGCGCAGGCTTAGGTATTCGTTCACAACGTTCCTTGTTCTCTCCTCCAACCAATGGTATTGGACGTCTCAATTCACTCTTGCTACTGTTGCTTAGCTGATGATATTTTCCTTGGAGGTCTAGGGCTAATACAATTCTACAGAATACAGAAGTCTCGTTTTCACATTGTTAGTTTTATCCGTGGTTGGATCATAGTATGTGAGCGATTGCTACGTGTTGCGTTTTTCTGATAATGACAACAATAATGATGGTGATAAGCAGTATCTTTCAAGAGGTGGGGGGTAATGTACTTTACATGAATGAGTACCACTGGATGTAAATCCACGCGTTGCTGGCCAAATGATGTGGGGATTATGTGTTAGTTGGCTGTGGATGGAAACAACTTTCCCCTAAAATCCCCAAGTTTTTGAGTAAACCTCGCTCGTAACTCGCCTTTATATATGCCCGTGGATAGAACTACGATGGTATTACTTCAGCCACTGGGTGCAAGACGTCCCCCTCTGACAGAGAGATTATACCAGAGTCCTCGGTCGTACCACACATACATCAGACACCCCTCATGTTTGGCAAGTCCTGACCTCCGACATCGGACGCAGAACTCAGCCGGACTCAGCCATCCAGACTGTGGCCAGGGCAGTATGATGGTTATCATCCTCATAGGATGATAGGGAATGTGATTCTGAAAGACCATGGTATGATAGAACTACAACTTCCTTACCTACCGTGAACAGATTTTGATAAAAGTGTGGTCACTTAGTTAGTGAATGCTTACAACATCAAAAAGAGCCGAAGCAAATAGTATTCGAGGTTCCGATCGACCGGGTTATTCTCACAGGATAAAAAAGTGGATATTTGACAATCATTAATTAAGATGCCGCAATCTGCGAAGTGTCTGGGGCCAGTGTTTAGCGGGAGGACTGAGTGGGTCGGTTACGATAGTATAGCGTCGTTGTCCTGGTTGAAAAATTTAGGGTGGTATTGACCCTGTGCAGGGATCTCTTAGTCTCGGATCAAAATTGATCATAGTAATCTGGAGCAAAAATCTAGCTCACCCATACCTTAAATGGAAGTACTACAAAATGACGCGCTCCTGTTCAATGTTCCCGCTCGTGAAGTGTTTGTCTATTATATAAAACATTTCTTTCTTTAAACTGATGGACATCGTGCCATACCCCATCCCTTCGAAACCTTCCTGCTTTTACTCTTCCTGACGAGATGTTACCATGAAACTAGTACAACTAATTCCCTACTGGGAATTCGTTGTACTATTATAGTTTCAAGAACGTTTGGAGAACGAATTTGCTTGAAGAGCGAGTTTAGCATAGTTTGGAATACTTCACCGGTTCCCATTCGTTCATTTGGGAAATGTCAAAGCACATTCCAAAAAAAATTATTATATGTACATTTTTCTAAAGATAACTAGTAGTCACACCAAGGAATACGTCCTCCTCACTCTATTTTAGGTATACTGTTTCAAAAGGACGCACTCGAACCGAAGCAACATATATTCATGGATATAAGTAAATTTATTTCTTTCTATTTGATTGACCGACATTCCTAGTGCGAGAAAATGTTTGCAGAGTAAATTAACAGCGATGTAACCTCGAAATATGAGTTACTTTGTGCCGACGGTTGCTTCAGATTATGTCGGCATCGTTTATATGTACAAATTTAATAAACGTCCTGAACAAAACCGCCCGACTCTGACAATTTTGGAATAGGCGAGCGATAGACAACAGCTTGCTCAAATGACTCATTATCGACTTCTATTTGTTCGTTGCGGGAGTCCCGCACTTGACATCATCCTGTTACAGTTATCCTTGTTGTTCTGTTGCAAATATCTCATCATGGGTCTTCCATTCCTTTGTTTCAGGATTTCCTTTGTTACATTGCTCCAGTTAGCTCATTAGCCTGTTTCAGCTATTCGAATGCGTGGCTCTAGAAATCCCTTGACCTTGCTGCAGCACACATTTACCCTGATTCATTGAATTCCGCCGCTTTTTTCCAGTCATCCTGTTAACCTGCAGCAATTATGAAATAAACATCATCAATGCACATACTATAGATACAAGCTTAACTTAGACACAAACTAAAATTAACATACTAACTAGCTCTCTATAGCGCTGTTGTGATGTGACCTTTACTGAATCGGACGTCCTGTCAATCTTGATCCTTTATAGATATATTTTTTTTTTTTTTTTCGTGCTGACAGCTGTTCTTTTATCTGGCAGGCCTCAGCTCTTAACCTCTATTATAGGTATTAAAAAAAGTATCATTCATATACTTTCAAGATATTAAGTTGTATTAGTTATCCTTTATAATTATTAGAGTCTTCTTAAAGTATTATTATTTTATAATACTCTCTATATTTCCTGATAGACAATGGGTAACAGTACGTGACTAATTTCTTTCCGTAACAATATGACCGATTGGCCCCGGTCCCCAGCTAATCAGAACAATTAGAAACAATTCCTAATTATTGTATGTCTGAATAAATTTTCGAGATCAGTCGGATGTGACCGATGACAGGTCACTCGCCAGCAGTTCTTTACTGTGATAGTTTCGGAGTCGAATCTAATAATCTGTGTCCCGACGTAAGCGCTCCTTCTCCGCCATTTTAAGAATTTCCATTGCGATAATAATAATAATAATAATAATAATAATAATAATAATTTGCATTTTCGTTCGTTTCCACAGCTGGACTACAATATCAAGATCGGTCTTATGTATGCAACGCTCTGCCAATCGCTAATCTCCACAATGGTAATAATGCTAATATTAGGATTTCATTCACGACGGGAATTCGGCGTGTATCTGATAGTCTTGTATTGCATCTTCTTCATCGCCGCTGTCGTCCTCGAGATTCTCAAGTTCTAAAACAATTCGTAGCAGAGCAGAAAAGCTCAGATACGACAAAGGTCAGAGTTGTCAGAAAAAGTTAATGAGGACTTTGACGCACATTGTGTGGGTCCTGTTGTATATGGTGTGGTGTGGTGTCAAAGGCACATCCCAAGATCAGTTTCAGCCAAATTTAGCGAATGAAAGAAACATTCTTGAAAGCACATTTGTATCGTGTATTTAATATTTGATTTGGTAACTACTACTGTTAGTTTAATTCTTTCCCGTACATTGGTTTCAATCATACAGATTTACTCGTGATCTGACCCGAATTCACTAGAAGTCAGGGTTGTGACACAATAAACTTCTGAATGTAATTGTCATTCTGAATTGGTTTCACAGACAAGAAGATATTTATCATCAGCTCAGTAATTCATAATCCCCACGTGCATCGCATGCATACAAAGTCGACACGAATGTGTAGTTATATGCCTCACCTTAGGTACTAGTCACAGACGCTCCCATAAGGAAAATGACGAACAAATGGAGTGTCTACAGTGTAGCAGGTCTCGTCCTTACGTATATAAATTTCGACACGTACTTGTTACTGACAACATATTATACAATATAGCCTAGCCAGGACGGTGTATTTGCGAAAGTTACTGGAACAAACAGGGCTCAGTCAGCCATTTGTTCAACCTTAGATGAGTTTTTATGATGGATAGGAATTTGGAGGAACATTTATACCTGATCTATCATACAAGACAAATTGAAGTTCCAAGCAAACTATTTTATTCAGTCTATAAGTGTGACACACGGTTAAGCAGACTATATCACGTAATGCGACATTCCTCTTATAATCAAGAATATTTTGTAAAACTGCAAGCTTGTGTACAACTGCTACACAGACCTCCGCTGTGTGATTACAGGATAGCACTGATCTATTTATCCAGCTTTTATTAAGTAAGATTTATACTCATTGTAGTCACAGAACTCTATTATATACTACGACGATAAAAGCACTAAAAATGAATGTAATAGTCATTAATATTGAACTACTCTCACGAATATTAAGGACAGAGCTACTTAGGTGCATGCTTACGATTAATTACTACTGCAGGGCGTTCAATAAGAAAACGAATTCGAGAGGAGAGCTTCAACTAGACAGCTAACCAATTCCGTTTTACGTTGAGCAAGTGAGCCTTTATCTATATATGATCGGGTTGTCATTAACCTCTTCTACTTAAGTGTGTATGCAGAATAACCATTGTACACGATGTTCAAGAGCAGAGAGAACAGATGCCATCTTTTTATCGTATTTATCCTCTTAGGGCTGATAAGAAGAAGAGTTAAATCAATTAAACCCTTGATTCACCGCCGATATCACCACCATCTACACTACGACTAGATAGATGTATCACACACATGAAGTGGTGAACGAATCAACACTTTCAGTAAAAGTGGAGAGTCATTACCACCAGTTTTCACAAGGAGTTGGTTCTTGGTATCATTAATTACTCATCCATGGAGGAATCATTTTGATTTGATCGCTTCATATTTACCGTTGCAAGCATACGTAGACTATGAAAGTGTTTGTACAATTACTCTGTATTATAAATATGATAAAAAAATAAAGTCCGAAGCTAATCCATGTTCATAATGAGCATAACTGACATTTGCTCTCCATGGGCGCCCCATTTCAAGTGCATATTATTATAATATTATTCGCCTAGCTTTGAAGGAAACACAAATATTGATGATGATAACAGCTTTCCCAGAACACTTCCAATTGTATACTATACATACTATTATTTGTTTTTGGTCAAAACTTTAGCTCACAATTTTAGTCGTTCAGTCACAGTAAACTTGTGTGTCAATGTGGGATGTAATCACATGTATGTAAAATGCAAACAAGTTCTGCATCCTACTCAAAGTGTGTTCTACGAACAAGTCTGTTTACCATAACAGCTGAAAATTTTAATTTTTGCATGACAAAGAGAACGTGTTTTGGGGATCATTTAAAATCTAGTTGTTGAGTTGTTCTAAATTACCAGCAATAATTGTTGTTTAGCAGACAGCGAGACTTGCGTTTCGGCCACCGGCTGCCGTAGCCTTTTAGCCGATGAGCTTTAAATTTTTTTTTTAATTTTTAAAAAAATAAAAAAAATTTATTTTTTTTTCTTTGATTTTAGCAATATAAACAAACACCTTTTGCATATTAGATTAGATGAACATTTTGGAAAATCTGTTACGCCTTGTTCGACCGATATTCTTTGTCGGTCGAACAGTTCAGAAACATATTACTCAGTATGTCTTTTTGCTGAAAGAATTAGCTTGCCTCGAGAGGGGCATGTTTAGTGGTGATTCAACTCGAAGCTTTCTGTACTCAAGCAGACAGAGAGATAGATAAACATCGATACACGAACGAGGGCGCGGACGAGCGAACGACTTGGACTGAAATATAGTGCATAATGTTTGCTGTGTCAACCATTTTTCTCCTCGATCCCTTTGCGACTCTGCTGATTGCTTATTAATATCAGTTCAATAGATTGGTTATCTTCCTGGAAACGGCTAAGAGTTTACTAATGGCTAAATATAACTATAGTCGGATTCCTATACGTAAATTGGATCAACGATCGTAGTATTGGTTGAGACCAATAGATTAAGGTGTCATCTCAACCAATCAGAAGAAATGGAGCACCTCGTCAGCGGGTGCCCGATAACGGTTCTTATTATGAAGCGAAACAATTAAATAGCTAGAACTGCGCAAGACACGAATGAACAATGGGTTTGCTGATGTGCTGCTAATGATGACAATGCCAAGAGGCCTGCGGTCGTTTCGTTTCGTCTGTTCTCTTCATCATAGTAGACATTTATTTCGCAGCGGGGCGACGATAGTGTGAGATGGATGTTCGTCCAGGTCCCCGCCAGCCAGCTTGGTGCTGGGACAGCATGCCATGCTTGTCGCGTGGTGTTAGAGCCGCAAGGCAGACAAAAATTGTTTCTACTATTCTTCATAGCTGATCCGGAAACACAAGACCCTATTGGCTGGCTAGTTACATCGTCGCATTGGCAAGCAGCTTCCTGACCTTGGCTTGACGTGGCCCGCACCGTCTAAGCCATCCGTTGATGCCCGGTGTCCAAAGCAAAACCCGGCTCTTTTCAACTGGTCCCTTACCGCGGGCCCTCGCCGGCGCCCCTCCCATCAGCGATGCCATACGGTATAAGCCCCTCGGACAAGCGAAGCCTCTGGTCACTGGAACGCCGACACGCGGACTCCGGACCCGCAGTGGACCTACTTCACTTGCGGACCTCGAAGGATAGTGAGAACATCCAGGAGCGCACCTAGGCGTACCATTTAGAGTGAGAGAGAGAGAGACAGAGAAAGAGAGACGCTTAGCGCGTGTAGGCGTTGCGAGATGGCGTCGTTAACTGTGCCGGTGCCGCAGTCTCAGCCTGACTACTCGTACCTCGGATTGGTCCTATGCACAGGCGATCCTCGTACGCGAGACTGGCCAATGATGGGGTCACCAGTTATCGTTGTATCGATTCTTGCATCGTATCTCTATTTCTGCACTTCACTGGGGCCGCGTTTGATGAAAAACCGCGAAGCGTTCAATATTCGGCCCATCGTGTTCGCCTACAACATGGTCATGGTCGGAGTAAGTTTGTTCTTCTGTGTGCTCACCTTGAAGTTAACCTACATTGGCCAGGAGATCGGACCGTACAACGTCGTGTGCGAGGCGACATCGACGACTGAACCAGTGCTCCTCTACTGGGGCTGGTGGTATATGCTGACTAAAATTGGTGAACTTCTAGATACAGTGTTCTTCGTGTTTCTTAAGAAGAACAATCATATCTCTTTCCTTCATCTGCTGCACCATTCGCTGGCATTAAGTACCGTTTGGATGGACATCAATAACGGCATCACTGGACAAGTCGCAATGTTTCCTATTCTTAACACGGCGGTGCATGTTGTTATGTATGGCTATTACGGTCTCGCAGCTCTACCGCCTTCATCAAGACCGAACCTTTGGTGGAAGAAGTACGTGACACAGTTCCAAATTGCGCAGTTCTTCGCTCTCATGGTGCACGGCTTGATGCCATTCATTTTCGACTGCGGATTCCCTAAGACCATGGCATCACTGATGGTGCTTGAGGCTGGCCTCTTCACCTGTCTCTTCTCTGACTTCTACTACAAGAACTACATTAAGGGTCAGGATGAGAGGTATCGAATTGTGTCCAGCACGAAGAGCCAATAAAGAAGATTTCACACCTTCTCTTCAGTGGAGTCAAGAGAATTTGAATTTCCCGCAGCATTATCGAGTTGGCCAGTTGGGTCTGTTTCGATCCAAGAGGCCCATTCTGCCATACGATATTCTTCTTCTCCTCCTCCGCCACCACCACCACAAACAACAACAACAATAAATGATAAATAACAAACCAATGCAAACAATCCCCTACCCTCCTAGCCACAATTCAAATGAAGTTATGTCCCCTGTAGATGCATGAACGACTATCGACTGTCATCAGAGCCCGCTACGATGACTCTCTTGGATTTTGGCATTTTAGGAGATGGGTGTTTGTTTATCCGAGCTCGACCTCCTCCTCACCTAGCAGTGAGGCGCCCTTGCGTCTTGAACTCAAAACGAAACTCTTCAAGCGCGCCGTCAGGCGAACGGGGCGCTGCGCGCGCCGAAGGCTAAAGGAGCCGGTAGCCATCGGGCGTTCTGCTGGCCAGAACGCGCTCTGTTGTACATAGTGCTTCCTTATTTTAATAATTATTAAGTTTAATATTAAATTGACTTGCTGTGTTTTTGGCATCATGTTGATTGCCAACGAATAAAACACGTAAATGGTATATTTAAGTGTGTATTCACTGATTAGATATTTAATAGAACAAGGCAAGGTAATGAGGGCTTATTTAGACTTTTTTTTTATTTCAGGGTACAAAGCAAATACACTTCCGGGGAAAGATTGTCTAAGGTCTCGAAGAGAATTCTTAAGTGTCGGAGAGAATTGGTTACGGGGTACTGTTAAAACGAATATATGTTATTCAATATCCGACTTATAATCCTTTGCGTTTCTTTACTAGGCTGTTTTCAAACGTGAATTATTAATTCATTTTTTTTCCTTTAATCCTAATTTATATGCCAGTAAATAGAGACCTATATATGGTCCCCTATATATGTATATATATATATATATATACATATATATATGTATAGGGTACAAAGACACGCAAGGGCACTAGAAGGAAAAGTCAAAGATCGTTATCATTTTTAGGCATATAGGTTAGCTTATTACCTTAGACTAAGACGGGATTTTACAAAGGTTTTTAGGAATCAACTGTACCACACACAATGGCTCACTGGTGTGCGGTCAAAATCCAATATAAATATGAATATACATCCTATATATTATATATTGTATACATATAAGCAGAAAGACAAGCAGGATATCTTGACTTTGCTAGAGCGTGTCATCCAATACGTATTCTTCTTATGTATTGTTATCTCTGGATTCTATATATATATATAGATATATATATCGATATATATATATATATATATATGAATGTATGTGTGTATGTGTCTGCTTGTGATGAATACGCCGACATATGTAGAAGAGCTGACGCTGGGTGGTGTTGCCGCCGTACTCAGGTCTAAACTCTTGAGTAGACTTTATTTACTTCGGTTGTTGTTTAATATATACTTGTGCTGGCGGTATTGGCACTGGGGAGTGCTGTTGGTAATCCTGTCTTTGTGAAGTAAATATTGACTATTGCTGCTGCTGCAGCTGCTGATATGAATATATAGTGTTATTGGCCGATAGTGTTCTCTCGGCCATGGGCGGTGCGCTTCTTCCGGTTCGGGTCGGTGACTTCTAAATGACGTTCGGTGGCCGTCGTTGTCTTGTCTTTTTGCTTTAGTGTTTGTTGCTCGTATCTGGCGTAGTGTTGCTGTGTTGTCCTGGTGGCGTTCGCTGCTGTGATGATGTGGGCCAGGGCCGTCAGGGCCAGCACCGTTGATCTCTCTATGTCTCTCCTTCTCAACGTCTGTCTGCCCTGACGCGTTACCAACACCACTGCCGCCACCACTGCCGCCGTTGATCCGTGTTGACTATTGCTGTTATTGCTGTCGGTACCCGCTGTCTTGTGGTTGCCTTTGTGACGAACGGTGACGCTGGAACGCCAACTCCTCATCTCTTCATGATGATGGGAACAACTACTTCGCAGATGTTGGCTGCTACTGCTATTTCTTGACGCCCGTTATCCTACGTCACTAGCTCAGGCGCCAGCCACTAGCTACTATAGCGACGTCACCAGCTCCACAGCTACAGCGGCATCGCTGCCGCCAGTAGTAGTCGCCGTCGTCGTTGTAATAGCTGTTGCCACTCTGACTACTGCCGCTGTCGCCGTTACGGTGACGTGTCGTTGTACGCCACTTCCTGGAGCAACGTGCGTCTTAGCAGACCCACACCGACGGACAGATAGATACCGTCGGGAATAACAGCAGCAGCAGCAGCAGCGTCGTCGTCGTCAGGTGTAAGAGAACAACGGTGAGAAGATGAAGACGAGCGAAGCCACTTGGCTTTGCCACTGCGGTCGACCCGACGCCGACGACGACGACGACAACAAGAACAACAACGACCAGCGAGTGGTAAGCATCATGGCACAGCTATCGCTGCTGATACGACTCTTCCAGTCCCCTCCCGTAACCATAGTACCATAGTACTACCACCACAACAACAACAGCAGCAACAGCAACAACAACAACGGCCACGACATAACATGGCAACAACAAACCGAAACCTTCTTTCTTTCATTCTTTCTTTCTTCTTTCGGCGAATAAATGTGGCCACAGTAACAGCAGCAGCAGCAGCAACAGCTGGAGCTGGAGCAATGATTTTTCTCCTTCGCATCTTATACCCACCACTCGTTGCAGTGCCCCCCCTCCGTCCGGTCCTCCTCGGGGGCCCCTCCCCCTCCCATATACGAGGCACACTATATACAGCAGCAGTTGGTCTGTCTGTCGGTCGGTCGGTCGGTCGGTCCGTCGATTGGTCAGCTGCAGTAGAGATATGTGTGTTGTGGTGCGGTGGTGCTGGATTGTCGACCACCTGTCCGTGCTTGTATGTGAGTGCGTGTATTCATATATATATATATATATATATATATATATTTCGTTCTATATGTGCAAGCCTGCATCCGTTAGTCCGCTTGGCTGTGTGTGTATATATATGTGTGTGTTAACGTTGTCGTCTGTGACGTTCCGCAAGCTGCTGCTGCTGCCGCTGGCATGGCGGGAGCGATTGTATAACAGCCGGATACAGGGGACGTATATCGTAACACTGACCATTGCGAATAAAAGTAAAAGGTCGCCACGCCACGCCGCGCTCTTGGTCAATGTTACACGATGCTCGTTCCGTTGCTCCGTCGAACTTCTTCACACACAGACACACTATATACAGACATACCAGCGCGCTGTAGCCACAGGAAGCCAATTACATCAAGAAAGGAAGATGCCACTCAACATATATAGATATATAACAATACTTTCACAACTGTGACCCCCACCACCGTCTGCCATTGACAGATGAATTCGATGGAATTCTTTTCACTATTGTTGATTAAAAAGTTTGCTTTATTATTTTTATAAATCATGGACTGCATTGACTTAAACCGTAATGATGGCATACGTCTGATTTCAACACCATACGACAAGGAAGACATATAATAATAATACAAACAGGCAACCGTAGTAGAGTTTTTGCACGAGGGAACATCGCTCTGGACTTAACGGATCAAAAAGAGTGGATCAGTCAGTTGATGTTCAATTCTATTTTAATCTAGAAGGGAAACGTTTGCGTCACTGAGAATCAAACAATTCATTATAGCATCAAATGATTATTATTATTTCTCCAGGTAGCGGTCAATTATCACGCAGCCAACAGTCGTCGGTGCGTCGTCCCCCATTCAAGTTCTCATCGGCTATTCATGATATCTGTGGTCTTTGACAAAGGTAAAGTATAAGGAACTGTCCCCTGGATGGTCTATTGGTGAGCGTCTTAGACTACTAGACCGGAGGGACACGTGTGTGTTGGGTTCAAATCCTGTCAGACGCGGAGAATCTTTGGAGTTCTTTATCATCTTTCTTTATCTGAGGATTCTTGTCAGGTACGAGTAAGGCAGAGAATAAGCAAAGGTGGCCCCGACAGGTCCTCATAGTAACACCTAAAGGTTAAGAGCTGAGGCCTGTCAGATAGGGGAACAGCTGAGGGTCAGCTCAAAAAAAAAAAGTATAGGGAACTGAGCCAAGTATGTGGCTGCATAATCCGCTGGAAAGTGTGACCACCTAAGAAACGAATAGTATTTACATAATCGGCGAAATCCTGCTGATGACGCTGAGCGATAAAATTATTTTGGACATTTTCATACCACCGTCAACTATGTAGTCCTTTTTTTCTGCTCATTAATCAACCCATTTATATAACTCGGTCCGAGTGCATCACATCAATATTTAGAGATCATTTAATCGAGATCTCGTCTGGTTTGTTTACGTGGCATCTTCTTCGTTTTGAGTTTTCTATTTTCCTAAAATAGGAGGATGCAGTACAGGGGGGCCAGGTCGGATCAATAACGACTAGGATAGATCGGCAACCGAATTGTTTCAAGAAATCTATCGATTGTTTTTGTTTGTTAATGAAATAGCACATCAAGAAAGGATGCTCACTTCTTGCAATACCTGCTCCTCAGCAATTTTCTTCAAACTCCTTAGCAATATTACATAGCGGCAACAGCATCGTAGGTCAAACGATCGCGGTTATCTAATGATGAACAACTTGTCTCAATTTATCTTACGTTCGCGTTTGTTACAGCTAACCCTTATTTTCATTATAACTTTCAGTTATAGTAAGTTGCTCACATGACGGAACTCTGAGATTTCGTTGGCTAAGGTGAGTAAGAACAAGACGATTAGGATTACGTGTGTGTTTGCACTTCTATACGGAAGCAACTTTTATAGCGTCGACATTGAAAATTTCGTCGAAATAATCCACTTTTATTCTAAAGGACTCTAAGGGAGATCCGAGAATATATATATATATATATATATATATTTGAACTCGAGGCCGTTTGCGTTAAGGCAACATTTATGTTAATACCATTATCTAAAAAATGCGAAATATGAAATTTTAAAACTAGCCTTCAACTCATCTCCTTATCTAAATGAGATAAAAAGCTGAATGTGGATGGTTCCTATAATATAATATCCAAAGGCTTTGTTCCGATGCATGCTATTTATTTTTGAATGCTTAGAATTAGTTGAGTACATTATAAGTGGCTAGTCTAAAACGGGTCTTAGAAAATACCATTGTGTAATGAATTCCCTTTAATCCACAGTTATTACCAAATTGACAATGATATCTACGTGTGGTACATTATCGAACGCTAAAATAATTCTATAACATTTTCTATTGCAGCTTAGTTTGCACACTGCACCAACATTACTGTGCCGTCAGTAATATATATATATATATATAATTGAAATTTAGTAGATGTATGCCACTTATCAGTGTATTATCAGTAAACCAAATACCAATGTTAACCTATATGTTGTCTACAATGCGATGGAGTGATCCCAAATGTGTCAGCCTTCTATTCCATTTGGGACTGCACTGGACCAGACGAAGACTGCTCGTGAAGCAACGGTTACGCAACTACACCAGCCGATTTGGTGCAATCGTCCACACGTTGCTGCTGCAGCAGCAGCAGCAGTAGTAGCAGCAGCATTGAACGCACAGATCACAAAGGTAATCGTGGCGACGAAAAGCTATCGACTCCATCTTTGGCTTTTGGCGCTTCAAATTCAGTGGTCACTTTGTAAAACAAGGTGGCTACGGTTTAGCACTGCAAAATACACCTCCTCTTCCTCTCGCATTGGTATAATGATAGATTGGATGGATGAGCTCGATCAAATGAGCGGGGGCACATTTATCATTTCAAAATTCAAATACTCATGTAATTGATAAGTGACTGGAATTGCCAAATATCATCCATAGGATATTAGTATCCATAATTTTACTTGTTCTATTTAGTTTTGTTGGAATTCGGCTGGAATCATGATGTGATGATAATGGCTTAGAAAATTTCTCCTCGATCACCTGCAAGGGTTAAGTACTTAAAGGGCGAAATCTCCTACCACAAATGGACAAACAGTTATACGAATTTTGCTTCATTTAACTTTGATTTTATTATACCTTGCTTCTGCTCTCGATTCGTTGTTGTTCAAGCTGGTCATATGAGTTGTCTTATGATAGACAGAGTAGAGAACATATTAGCGTCGGCCAACGATCGAAAGCGACAAATTCTTTCCGCTCACCGGCGCTCCCTTTTGTTCCTGGTCATAGAAGATATTTAGCCTTTATCCTCCTCCCCCACTACTTCACTACGTTCTACTACTATTACCATCACCACCTTTATTCTTATTATATATATATATATATTACCATTAGTACGACCATCATCACCAACGTGGCGACTGCCAGCAGTCGTAGTTCGTGGCGGTGATTCTACGGCAAACAACCGTTGGTAACAGATGGCCACCACTACGCTATAGCGCTATAGCTCAAACCATTAGTTGTCGTCGCAGTCGTCTGCCGTCATCTCCCCATGGTCATTTCCGGCCTGGGCCTTAAAGCTCCGATCCGTGTGTCTGCTACTGCTGCTCACTTACTAAACCAAAGGCACTTCTTTATGTCTGAACACACACACACACACATATATATATATATATATATATATGGTTGATGTGTGTGTATGTAGCGCCTTCGTTGACATTTGATGATCCAATTCAGAGCCTTTTTCAGTTAGCTGTATTTTTTTTACCGCAACGGGGTACGTTAGGGCAAAGTGGCTGGAGATAAAGCGGCGTTGAGAAAAAAACCTTTCCATCTTGAAGTAATCGTCTGTAATCCACTGCTCGCGTCTATTGTTAGAATTATATGTCGAGGACTCTGGTTTTGCAATTTCCGATACCCCTACGGACGTCATATACCTGCCTCAATTATGATCTTTGGCTCATTATTAGAAGTTTAATAACTTTGGATCATTAAGAAATACAAATAAAGATATACCTAAAATCAAGAAAATCGAGTTGACATATATTTAATGTGTCGAAAAGTCATATATAAATCCTTTGTGTCTAAATAAACCAATTTTTGAATAAAAATTGTTTTCCTAAAATAAGGAATTTTCAGACCCATTGCCAACGAGCATTATATTTGTACAAGATGTTGACTGTGCAAAAGAAATTTTCCAGCTGACCCTCGGCTATCTTCGTTTCCCCTATGGCAGGAAGTCCCCAGTACCACTATGTAGCAGCATTGCTTCAAGGAGAGGGGGCCCACGCGTTTGCCAATTTTAATGTTGGCCAAGATTATTCATTGCACTTTTTTTTTCTTTGGTCCAATTCTTGGCTCATAGCAAATCGCGACTTCTGGAAACCAAACCAGCCTGGCTGTACCAATATGGCCATCGTGAAGGATAAGTACATAGAAACCTTAAGTATCACCCACTTGCATAATACTTAAGTTGTTTAGCAATGGGAAATACGTTTGGGGCCATTCTTTAGAGCCAAAGCTCATTCAATAAAGGAACTCTGTGTTTCTTTCTTTCTTTACAAATAGCTCAACTTAAATTGAAATAATATAATCACACTGAAGTTCATCTGTTTTGAGATTGGAGTTTCGGAAGTACCAACTCGGGGTGAATGTTCCTTCCTGTAGCCTGTATGTTAAAGAAGGAGCAGCATTCTTCTGCAATCTGATTGGTGCAGCATTGACAGCAGATAATGGTATTAGTGGAGATACTGACCTGTGTTTTGCAATCAAATACCGAAAGAACAAATTTTAGGAACACATTTTCGGAATTTTTACAATAAACTAATTTGAATAGATGTCTTCATTTGGTTGATATAAACGACCAGAGAGGGTATTACTACAGTTTTTGGACAATGAACAGTTCGTGTTTTGTGGGGGGGAGGGGGGGCAAGATTGCACAGCCACATGGATTGAGTTTGCATATGTTCTGCAAAATTATTCGATTGTTATGAGTTCATATGCACGATGAAGTTCCATGACAAGAACATGTACGATTCGCGATGGCTAAGGATCTTGAAGATTTCCAGTATATTGTTAGGAAGGCCGTACCTATTTCATGCTAGTCAAAACAGTTCGTGTTTTGTGATCGTCGTAATGACTGATCCAATTCTGCATTATCTACATATAACTCAATTTCGAAATCGAAAACAGCACTCCTAACTTATTTTACTTGAGGTGGCTATATTGTAATCTATAGTTAAATTACGTGCGGACTACTCAGACGATATTTTTTTTTGTATTTAACTTGATTAATTTTTGGGGAAGTGCAAATAATATATACATGCAAGAAGATTTGACGAATATTGTACAAGAAATGGATATTGTATTCATATTGTTGGAAGTGCGTCATCGTCAGCTGGAGTGAGATTAATTATCTGTATTACACTTTGCAAATTCGACAAAACAAATATATTAACTCGATCTGGCCCCAATCGTTTTTTTTATTCGAGTTGCAGAGAAATAGCTTCTACCTATATTCTATGTGGCGAAGTCACCAATGCACGGCCGAAAAACGGGCATAATCGGGCTCATTAATCAAATGTACTTCTATCTTCAAATACTATTATCTCGCAAATTGCATCACTAGCAAATTAGATCAAACATTTAAGGAAAAGTAAACGCAGCATGGTCGAAGTTCCCAGCGAATAGTAGAATAAGACATACGCTTACAGCTTTTGAGAAAAGTAATTTTTCTGATGGATTTATCCTAGGTTAGAATTATTGTTGAAACGAAGGGAATTCATTTCAGAGGCTCAATTGTAGTCGTCCTGTCAAGGACACGAGTGCACAAGTAAAGTCGCTTATTTCAGTACAAATATTATATCCTGATACTCTTCTGTTTGGTCCAAATATCGCATGGTATTAAAAATCCAGTTAAATTCTTATTTGCAGCTAGAATCGGTCAAAAAGTCAACGAGGCTAGAAACCGTAGCCAAGCACAATTTATCGGCATTCAGAATAGTATATACATCATCAAAGGTATTTATATAAGGCGCATGGTTTAGTTTAACTATGAGGTATTGTAGTAATATCAATATGTTTCGAGTATCTCTCCTAAGCTAAATAATGGTTCAAAAGACCTAACTGTGGCCCAGTGCTAGACAGAGTCGATATAAAACAACACCAAAAACGCGGGATGGAGGTATAATATAACTTTGACGTTTTCTTCATAATGAAGTTAGCGAAAACATGTCTTTATGTAATATCTTGTTGCAAGCACATCTATGGACATTCAACTATGAACTATTTATGATCCACGACTAGGGTAGCTTTCTAAATCTTCGAACAAGGTTCTACGAAATCTATGACAGTATCTCTCTTGGTTTTAATTGTGTCAACCACCACACGTTGCTGATGAAAAAGCTTGAGGGTGCCCAATACACAGTTAATTGAATATCGATATACCCACTTGCCAAAGCACCGTCCCGGGATTCGAATGGGTAATTCCCTCAGTGATCCTCTCTATGCCCATTTTGTGCTTCGCAAGGCTCTCGCCTTTGCCACTACTCCTTCGGGTCCCTATTCTAGATCTCGTGGTGATATTGTCCGATGACGTCTACTATGTACATACTCCAGGCAAACGACATTATGAATGGACAAGTAAATTGATAATGAGGGCAATGCCGACAGGCCATGATCCTCAACCTCAGCTATGTATCCCCAAATGGGGGTGCTGTAAATGGGATGATGATCTCAGAACCTAAGTGTGAAGCTGTGGCCTTGAATAGACCCGTCACATTATTTTTTGTTTTGTTATTTTTTTATTTTTTTTGTCATTTTCTATATTTTTTTTCAGTATACATGTAACGATGACGTAGTAGCTTCCGGCAACATATTTTATGACCGCGTTGTTTTAGTGACTTCAAATCTCGACCTTACACGTCACATAACGAGATTGTTCCAAACTCTACATTCTTGTGTTTTATAATCAAACACCCGAGATTTTAAGTGAATTGTTGCATGTGACTCTCGTTGCTTCGAATTGCCTATATTATAGGCTCGCCTAGGCCTGCATGCGGGGGGTAAAGATAAGCTTGGTCTAGTCGGCAAGCAGGAGTTTCAATGCTTCATAGTTAACGGAATTTTATGTGAAGTATATGACACGTTGATTCCAACGTCCTGCATTGTACTGCCCAACCGTGGATAAAGGACCATTTTGTACTGCATTTAAATGATCAACCTAGTTTAGAGAGAAGGATCGATATTTAAAGTTAAATACATGGTAAGAAGACAAAGAACTGGCTGTGACTTTTGTCATTTTCATTTCTAATCGAATATAAAGAAGGGGTTGGAAATTTGATTTTTCTTTATTTTTGAGGGAGTTTAGTGTTTGTCGAGAGCTCTCCAAGAGTGTTTATATACTATGTTTCGTTGCCGAGTTATAACCATATGACGATTTTTGAGAGCGAGGATCCCAAGGTGGACGACTATGCCAACTTCATCAATTGGCTCCAAATAAACATAGCGACCCCAGACCATTGGCAAATATGGTCCTACTAGTAAAGAACGAGCTGCTCTTTGCGACAAGTCTATAGCTATTAAATAGTATTGCTATTTCACTTTCGAAAATACTCACACCCATCGAGTGATTGGCGATGACTGTTATACACGAAATCTCCTCCTCTGTTCGCCAAATATCCCCATAGCAACTTACATTTATTTGAATAAAATAATATTTAGCCCACTGATACCGTCATGGCTTTGTACTTGTTATTCGACTCTCATGTAGTATGAGCTCAGGTGGCAAACGGATAGTTATAGATAGCCTCTTGTGATAATGTGATTGTGATAAAGTGAACAAATGGTCCAACATTTGGCAGCCAAGAGAGGTTCACAAGCAAATTCCACTCGAGGCTTCGTATTACATAGGCCCTAGGAGATTTTTTGAATTATTTAGTAGTATTCAATATTAATGTGCTTATTTTACTTATATTGTGAATTATTTATGCGCTCAACGCACGCCGCATTAATTACGCTTACGGTTCTACCGCTCTTTAGGTCAACCTTCTTGTCAACGTATTTGACAAGAAGGCAACGAAAGACAGTTCCACAGCATCTACAGCCCGCACGGCATTTGTCATATAAGAATCGAAGTCTAATGACGGGTACATAAAAACGTCCAGATCCCCAGACGTGTTTACTCTACTGGAGGTGGGGGGGGGTCTATGTTTAGGGTGTAAACAAAGTCGTGTTGGCGAAGAAGACGATAAAAGTGCGCACAAGAGACGGATATCAACAGGTCGTTGCGTTCGCATCACTCTGCTACGGTGTCAGTCGGTGACTCTAATAAGCCCCTCCCTACAAGACTGTCAGAGGAGCCACACAGTTTCAGATCATCTGCACAGAGTTTGTGAACCAGGCTTTTTGGTATAACCTTTTGAAGATCCAATTTAAATGAGCGAAACAATAGAAGTCCCACACAAGACATTTGGGGTACTCCTGACTGGCAATCTTCAAGTGAACCTAGTTTCTCATTTACTTTAACCTTGAAACAGCGGCCCGTTAGATAATTAGACACGCACACGTCTTATTGTCAACCCCTGCTCTCAGGGATGAGAACTGTATCAGACACTTTGAAAAAATCGAAGTGTGTACAGTTAAAGTTAATCTTTCAGTTTTGATATTGAGTTCAGTCTTGAGAGATATTAACCAATCGGGCCTTCTTCCCTTGAAGAACCCGTATTAATCATGGTATAGCATGGTTTCATAGGTGGTTGCATAGGCCCTTTTGAGCCAGATAATTGAAGATATGATCTATCACAATCATCTCGAAAATTGTGCATAGAATTTTTTTTTTTGGGTTACAGGTGTATCTACTTCACCTTTAGAGTTCTATTTGTGTACTGGTGTGCACAAATATTCGGGGATCATTTTTCTGGGACTGAAATCAGCGATCACAAATCGTTTTTCCTCCTTCTTTAGCTCGTCTCACTGTAAACACAATTCGAATCAGGTGCTTTGCCAATCTTGTGGAGGTATTTCTGGAAGCCTCCATGTCCAGTGAGCACTTTGACCGAGTGATACGTAGTATCTCCTGCTGTTAGTCACGCTCTTTCGTCTATTAGCCTTGGCCATGGTCCCATTCATGTCGGGCCTATTGCTGCCTTCATCTCTACTGTCTTGTATGCTCCAGTGACCCTTACCGACATCACCGTTTGCGCTTTCAGGAGCTTATTCGTTTAAGTTGGGGCGCTGTCGGGCCCTACGTGTCAGCCGTATACATTGCGGTAGATTCAGCCGCCGTGGCCAGGACGTCCGTTTCCGTTGCTTCCCGTTCTCTGGGCAATATTTTTGCAAGGCTGTTTGCAACTTTTACGCCCTTCGCCATCATCTCTTCCACGTGAGGGCTCCCGTTGAGGGGTTTGTCCACGGCGACGCCGAGGTAAAGGTAAAGGTTTATTGGTTTATTGAAGGAGCTGCAATTTTACAATGCTTAAGCTCTCGGTATCGCGCTGTTTCCTTAAATTCAATCATCTCATCCAATTTCAACCTGATTTCCTGTGCCTTTTGTTGCCAACGAACCGGGGGGAGCTTCAGACCGTGCCTCTCCATCAATACTTCGCATGCCCTTTTCTGTGGCGTTGCTTTGTCGCGCGCGTTGACTAGGACTATTAGTAATATAGAAATAGAGAAGCCAAACAATGTGACATCTGCACTACAATATATATATATATATAGTACAGACGTTATTATTTACTTATTAGATGAGATAAAACAGAAACAACTCATGCATGGCAGGGGAAGGTACGCATCATCCCACAGCGAAATATGACTTAAGTCTATAGCCAGGATGCATGTGAGGTCATAGTAGGAAGAAATAGCTATCGTTTCAGTTGTAAGAGTACTTTTTCCTATCTCGATGTCTATTTTGTCTAACGGTCAAATGAACCAATTATCGAGTAACTCAATAGTTGGGTTAAGTTAGAACTCGCTGTATATGTTTTACGCAGCTAAGAGCGAATTAGGTATCAATAACCGTTTGACAAATTGTAGGAGTGGAACAATGCAGCAAGGCAATTTCAATTTGTGCTCCCAATTTGTTGCCTGCGCGGTGCCGAC
The DNA here is from genome assembly GCA_019614645.1 of Stratiolaelaps scimitus. Lineage (NCBI taxonomy): Eukaryota > Metazoa > Arthropoda > Arachnida > Mesostigmata > Laelapidae > Stratiolaelaps > Stratiolaelaps scimitus. Next base: position 383,016 of record JABWDB010000067.1, on the reverse strand, counting down.
AGGCTGACTCTGGCGAAGAGTCAGAAGAAGTCCACCAATACCGGCGCAAATCGTCAGTAGCAACAATATTGCTTAACAAAAATGCACTTCCAACCGGAGCATGAACCTATCCATTAATAGCAGCTCAAATTGTATGACCTGATGGGTAACGGCCCATTGCAAAATTTATTAATCAGTTCTGTGGAATAACGCGGGAAATTTGGTGATTATGGCTGGCTTAATGACATAAGAATATCTTCGGGCAGAACTGGAATTCATTATGAGAGCGCAGGGAGTATTGTACCTCTTCAGTCAAGTTACTAAGTCGGAAACACAGACGGCTCGTGCCACTTTGCCGCTACAAAGACAAACGAGAGTGTTGGGGCCGCAGGCATCCCTAGTATACTTAGGGAAACTCTCATTATCTGCTCTTGTATCCCTTCTAGGACACAAGATCAACTTGTCTCTTCAGTCCGGTGTGTTTCCTGGTAGATTGGGAAAACAAAAAGTATTCCTTCCTACAAGAACACCTCGTGTGTGTTGGGTTCAAATCCTGTCATACGCGGAGAATCTTTGGAGTTCTTTATCATCTTTCTTTATCTGAAGATTCTTATCAGGTACGAGTAAGGCAGAGAATAAGCAAAGGTGGCCCCGACAGGTCCTCATAGTAATACCTAAAGGTTAAGAGTTGAGGCCTGGGTCAGATAGGGGAACAGCTGAGGGTCAGCTCGAAAAACAGTTTCCTACAAGAACACAGGTTGTTGGACGCTTCCACCAAACTACTGACCGATGACGCAGCATTACGATTCGAGAAATATGTTTGAAATAGTTGTGTTGACCTAACTTGAAGTGAATCTTAATTAGACGAGTTTGTTTTTACCTCAGTGAGTTTGGTTTGCGGTGGTCGCTTGTGATTAGTTCCGCTCTTAGCTTTCTGACAGAAGGCAGGAAGTCAAACTTGGTAATATTGAGTCGTCTTAGCAGGTGATCAACAGTGAATGACACTGCAAGGTTCTGTCCTTGGACCACCTATGTTTATTATCCTGAGTTCAATCTGTTTAAGATGTCACCGGCAACTGCGTTTGTGACTGAATTGTACGTATCGCTTTCATTTCCGCTCCCGAACAAGATTTACAGGACGCGCGCTGCAGTCCTCTATTTCAAGATGGTTAAGGAACGACATTACACCTGCTCGGTGCCACGACATCTTTACGACGGCTTCCTGCCTTAACATGATATAGCTTCATAACGAATACGTCTATCAACCACTCAGATGGACTAATTCGGACATCCCATGTATGTAACCAGAGCCCTGGGGAAAGCCTATTGTACTACTGCTTAATGAGGAACTCTCTAACGACAAAGGCTGCTAGAGTTCCAAACGCTGGTCAACCGGCTAATCAATTGCTTAATGGCGGCACACTAACTGTCAACTTTATATGCGTACGCGAAGGATGCCGCTTGGGATGTTATTGTGGATAACAATGCTAACCTGATTCTATTATAGGTGGAAAGAGCGGCTTGCCAACCTGGATCTGCTGGAGGAGGCCTCTTGGAGAACTCAGTACTACGGCCTGACAGGCAAATTCAAAATTACGCTTTCCGTTCCTGCGACCTTAGAGCCTTGGGCAGAGTCATCGATCGCCAGAGAATATCTCCAACACATTCAGCCATAGAAAAGGTGCGAAAACTCTTAACTTGCACCCAATTGATTATCAACGCTGATCAACTGACTAAATGTCATTATTCTCTTTTTAATTCCTCATTGTTTATTCTCCAGAGATAACCCTGTCGCTACTCAACATCCTTAGCCTACGCATATTTTCACTCGACACCAAATGAAGTGCCAAATGACATTGACACTTCATTAAGTGTGGAGCGTGGACCGACTAATAAAAGTAGACTATCGGAAATGCTTTAGGTGGTTGTGAGTTTTAGATGCTAATTTTTACTCCAATCAGAAATAATGAACAGCAGTTCGTCGTATCAATATTTTGATAGCAGCTGGCCGTTCAGATCCTTTGAGCTCTTACACATAATTTGCAGCCCGACGATATAGAATAAACGTGTGACACATTAATACAGATTCAGTTTACAGGAGTGGATCGTTGCTATATCCTGATCGATTTGTCGTTTTCTTGAGTGAACATGCCCACTGAAGTGGATGGTCTTTCCTTCAGTTTATTTTCACATAATTTTCCTCCAGCCCTCATCATATTTTTTCCATCTACTAGGGTGGAAGGCCACTCGTAGATAACCGGATTTGAGGGCTAGGCTGATGTTCACTGGTGAATTTGTGGCTCCGTCCAGAGCCGTTGCGGGTCCGCTCATCTATCTGGTTCATCTCTTCAAAAGATATTCTTTAAATATCAACCATTCATTCGCAGCCAAGAGACAATATATTATAGTTTTATTTTTTTCACACCATGAACCCACCTTGAAATTTATCTAATCACACTCGAACATGTCAAGAACACTTCGGGTATCATCATCCTCCCCAAACAAACAAAAAATAACATAACGCATGCGCATAACGCGGCCACCACCACCACCAACAGGGGATGAACACTCAACTATTGGAGACTCTCGGTAAAGATTGCCATTACATAGGACATATTAATAGCCTCGCATGATGCTTACAGAGTTTATTCGCTGCGTAAAAAGCTTGAGGCTATCCCTTCCACTTATGTCATGCAACACATAGCTCTACACTTTAGTTGCTCTGAGCAATGATGTTAGATTGAAGAGGAACACATTCGATCAGGGACAAGAAGAACACTAGCTAAGGTGGGACTAATCCGATCTAACAATAAATACTGTATCTTTAACTCTTAAATCGGTGCTATTTGACACTCCGTTTTTCCTAAAATGTTTTACGTAATAACACAATGACCATCCGATTCCAATATTATAGAAACATGTATGAGGCTTAAAATGAGTCAAAAAGGGGGCGATAGTTTTGATATTAAAGGAACTTAATTGTTATTCGCTACTTGAACATTGAAGTCAATCTAGGAAAAGCAAGATACAAGTATTTGGGTTACGATACTAACTAAGTATCAGTACGTGTTGCTATATCTACATTCATCATTCACTGTCTTGTGGTATATCTGAATCTGAACTTAGACCCTCAATGCATTCTATCGGAGACCGCATAATTTGAGATCCCCGATTAGTCAATTATCCCATGTCGCCATATGATTTTGGTGCTAATTATTAGACACAGCAGCCATGTACAAAAAGCTGGCCTACAAAGTTGGTCATTTATTAGGTTCATCCAAAAATAATGAGTCACATAAATTTCAATATCGGCTAAACAAAGTAAGTTAAAACAAAGATTTTTAGTATGAGCTATAGGTATGCACCTCTTTTATTTATACACTGATCCCAAAGTTCTGGCAGCCTTATAACGGCTAGGCATGCACCATTTCTATACCATTTATAACTTCGTTATTCAAGCCCTCTTGAGTAAATCGATGTTTGCATACCTTTTGCCACCTATTGCCCTCTTTAATCGATGGAACCAACCATAGTCACACCGGCTTAAATCGGGAGAATAGGGGGGGATGATGCCATTGCTCAATCTTGTTGGCTTTAAGTCAGGACGTAATTTCATTGCTACGATATACCCTAGCATTGTCATCGAGCAGCCACACTCGGTGCTTCCTATTGCCATGCCAATTATTCATGAGTCCCTTCAAGAACTCGAGATATCGAGCCGAGTCCATTTTTTCTTTTGAGCCCAAAATCTCGAAGTTGCAAATTCTGTTGCAATCCCTGTCAAGTGCTACCATTACTTTAGGCTCGAATCTATTTGGTACTGCTACCGCCATTACCTGTTCACCTGGTCGCAGTCACTGTTTCACTTGATCTTTTTCCGGTCCCCTATAAAGGATGACCCATGTCTCGCCCACTGCATCGATATGCTCTAAGCAACTTTTTTGCTGCCTATATATCTTCAAATTGTCTCGCGAACACTCCTCACGCATTTTCAGTTGGCCAGGACCGAGTTAACGAGGGACCCATTTGCACATTTTTTCTCTCATACTCAGATTATTTTTCATAACTCGACGACATGTTTCACGAGGCACGCTAATTTCAGCCGATAAAGTCGTCAATGACCAAGGTCTAGTTTGTTCAAAAGCTTTTTCGATTATCTCGATCCGTTCGTCGAATCTAAATTCGGGAAGGGGCAAGCGCCCTCGATGTTCATTGATGTCCAAGTCGCCTTGCCTAAACTGCTCACACCGACCGTACACCTGTGCTCGACTCAGGGCATTATGGCCGTCCACACTAACCAACCTTCGATGGATTTCAGTTCTCTTGAAACATATTATTTTTGGGTCAAACCTAATATTAGGCTGTCCCCTTCAAATGTTCGCGCCTTTCGAATGGCGCACAATCCGAACTACGCGATACAATGCGTTGAGTTTTGGAGTGGGCACGCGGCAGGAACGTGGCTTCCTTTCGAACACTAAGTGGTTTCGATACGATCAGAAAGATGGACACTGCAGCAGAAAGTTCAAATTCTCCCAAAAATCAACGGGAAAACATCAAGTCTTTGTTTCTCCAAAAACACCCTTTAGCTGAAATCCATCGACAATTAGTGAACGCGTACGGCAGGTCTGCCTTATACCTGTGAACGGTGCAAAGTTGGTGCAAGCGATTTAACAGTGGAGATAAGGACACCGATGATCACCGAGGCGGGGACCACAAATCAGGTGCAACGAGGGACGAACGGATTGACAGAATCAAGGCAGCTTTTGAGCAAACTAGAGCTTGGTCCATGAGGTCTTTGTCGGCTGAAACTGGGATTCCTCGGGTGACATGTCATAAAATTGTCACCAATGTACTGAAGATGAAGAAAATCAATGCAAAATGGGTTCCCCATATACTGAGTGCTGAGCAGATGAAAATGCGTGTGGAGTGTTCGACATCTAATTTGAAAACTTATACGCCTCTAACTCATACCAAAATATCTTTATTCTAACTCATTTAGTTCAAAAGTTATCGGCATTTAAAGAGGCGAAAGTTTGAAGAGGACAGCCTAATAGTTACCGTTCGTATGCCCTGACATACACACTACACTTTGCAAGGATAGAGAGCTCGGAAAAGGAAGTTTCTCTTGTGTAACCTGAAGTGTGATATCAAAGAACAACTGTCTTCGCTGGTGTTGATAACACCAGCGATAAAAGACACCCCTCATGATTTGTATCGATAATCAAAACACCGGTTGTTAAATACATTGCCCGTCGCTTTATTATCAATGTTTCCATCGTAAAATTCTATTTGTTGGAATCTAATAATGAATACATTAAGACAACCGCCTTGTGCCCTCCAACCCACTCATCGCTCATGCACACGTTATCATTATCATCATACGATACTCTATTTACGCATCACCTTTTTGATATTGTACATAGGCCCTCACCACCCAACGCCCTCAGCCTCAATCTCGGACTCGACTTGCTTGTTGCTCATTCAACTCTTAAATGTATAAACGTATCTATCCTACCTATAAACACAGTGAATATATATAAATATATATATATTGCGTATGTCAATACCTCACATTATTGACCAAGCAAAGCGTCGTCGGTGCTACAGTCGTACGTTTCTAATGATCTTTAATTCGAAACAGCTCCGGAGTCCAGCTGTTGTCTCCTTGCTCGCGGCGCCCCTTGGCAACCGGAACAGATAAACGCTTCCTACTACGAGTTACATACAATAATACACCGAGTGTGAATTGGGTCAATTTCGAGGCATAGGATCATCCGAACATGCAACATTTCTTTTTATCTCTCTACTACCTTTTTCCCTGTTAACCTATTTTATCATGCGTATTCTTGTTGCCTCATTTATTATGAGACAGATTCTAAAAACCCAATATGATACTGAAAAAAATCGAAACTTATAATCGCTAATTCGATGTATCTTATGTTCGCAGTAACAGTATTTGATTGACGTCGGATGATCTCGTTTCAAAGTTCCATCAGGGCACACAGCCGCGTTGTCCTCCACTACCTCCATCTCCTCTCGCGCCCGTAATATTCCTAGATACGATCAGTCCTTAGTCCTGTGGTGTTCAACTAAATGTTCTATATTCACTCGTCATAGCGATTATTCCTCCTCCCCGCCCCCCCCATCCAGACCACCGTTACATTGTGTACACTGCTGCCTGACTTGATTTTGATGCACTTTATAATTTATACTACTATGTAGGAGTTTCGAGAACACACAACACAGCTTCCTGTCATTGGAGACTCGACTAAGCATCGAGATCCGAGACCATGAGGCTCTCATTCCTCGCAAGACCAAATTCGCTGAATGATGGCGGGTCTTCATCACTGTCAGACGCAGGCTGACACGGTATCTTCCTTCGCGGATAGCTTGTGTGAATCTCGAAGTTGTCCGGTGCGTCCGAATGACACAATACATAATAGTAGAGATACTAGAAACACAAACAAAGATGGATGATTATAAATTCGTTTAAATGTAACAGAAATAAGGTCATTTCATTATTTTCAGTCCGTAGTCTAATGTGCCAATAAAATGTACAGAAAATAATCGCCATAATTAACAAATATTATATTATTTATTAATTATTACTTATATATTATTATTACTTATTATAAATAAGTATTTGTCAGTCCATTTTAAGTTAAACTTAGCGATGATAACTCGAGTTATGGCTTCCGAACGAGCATACGTCTTTGTTGTGAGCATATATCATTTTGCGGACTATGAATGAAATGTGCCAACGATTTCGAATAACGCCTCAAACGACGGGAACTTTTTTGAGTGCGGTCTTGACTCGACGAAAATGCACTATGACGAAAAGGACAAGACCGGCAAGTATCACCAACAAACCTTTTGGACCATTATTTCGAACACGTTAGATAAATTGAGACACAAGTACAAACGTCGATTTTCCAAAATACAACCCCAAATAATGTGAGAGTTATCGAGAGCAGCGTAACGCGTTATTAGGTAGTAATAAAATTAATTAATAATAAGAATGATTTCGGTGGTATAGATGTGTATATGGCCATAAACCATACATATGTGTTGAAACATGATCGCAATTGATAAACATTTCACCGTAAAATACTTTTCAAATGTTTACGTGGTCCATTTGTCTATTTACTGGGTTTTATAAACCCCTGGCTGTAAAAAGCCGGAGGGCGCATGTTCGAGTCCCGCGACCTGATGATATATTAGAGAACTTAAGCATTATAAAAATTGCAGTTCATTTATAATAAATCAATAAATCTTCACATTTACCTAGTTGTAATCACTTCCTGTTAATTATCTACCAACAACTTGATGTCATACCTTCATGGAATGTGTCTGAAGGAATCGGCGATCAATTCTCTTTCCCGAAGGCAGTCTAAGCGCTAACTGAATAGCACCCTCGTCGTCTTTTGCAGGCTCAACAGGAACCTTCCGTGCCAGCTCGAGCTTCTCACGTTCGCGCAACTCTGCGGCACGAGCCTCTTCGGCTGCTTGCCGGGCCGCCGCCTCATCTGCGTCCTAATATTCGGACCTTAGAGCATTAGCAACAATTCTTACACGGATCTTACCTAAACGTGATGTACACTCGATCGATATACTCAGTTATGCTACAACAAAGGAAATCATCCGCAGAGAGCGCTCGAGGATAGATTTAATGACTTGGGGGAATTGGAAATTATGTGGATTGCCTTCAAGGAATAGTTACAAACCGATAGACATTCATTCAGGCAAACGCACCCGTTTACGTTGTTCCTCTTCGCGTTTCCTGCGCGCTTTCTCTTGGTCAGCCCTAAGTGACTGGAGGTAAGCCTCGTCTTGTTGTTGTCTCAAGGTCTGGTTTACACTCCTTTCATTCCTGCGCAAAAATACAACAAATTTGTAAACAAAATAAAACCATACAGAAAATGATTTCCCCAACATCAAAAGGTCTCGCTAAATCTTAAATGTGAGTAATGAATAAGAACTTAACAGGTCCTCCCGAGTTCAATAATACAAACTGATCGACGTCAAACTATACCAATATTACGAGGTTCATTATATGCAACAGTTTTAAGTAGCTGCTCTACCGTGGAACGATGGGTTCAAATACAGAATCGTCGATATCAACATCCTGAACTTCTGTCGACCCGCCACTACTAGAAGTTATCGATTTTGTCGTTGCCATTTGTCTATTCTCAATTTTGGCACTGCGTTCTTCTCAAACAACAGTTCGACTATTACGACATCTATTCATATAGTACAGACCTGGCAATTTAATCAGCTCATATCAAGAAAATGTGTTATAACATGATGTGCTTGCTGTACAATGCATTTTTCTAGACACAAGTAACGTTAGTGGAGGTTGAACACGCGCAAGAGTATGTTTTGCAATCGGAAAATGGAATGTCACGTTGAACTTGTGTTTTATTAAAAACCCTTTGTAGATTTTCTGTAAACGGCTAAGGATCCTTACCAAGCACTTCTCATTATTGTTTATTCTATGTCGGATATTGATTATGATTGTGCGTATATTCGAAAGCTAGATGGGACAGGGGGTCTGGCTAAGGGCCGTCATGGTCATCCCCGAGGAGGCGATGACATTGCCTCCCTGCACAGCTGGAGAGGCGCTTCAGAAAGAAAGATCCTGCGCCCTTGTCCCCGGTAGCGCGGATCGGTCTGTAGCAAACTCCTTCGATTAGAAGTGAGGGGCCGTGGCCGCCTAGGGCTTCGAAAGTAAACAGAGGTGAGTTACCTGGAGGGCGGCGCACCTCTTTAAGTTTTAAGATCCTTAAACCCGTATTCCCAACCGTATCACAACCATTTTTTTGTTACGAAGGAACTAATTAATTGGTGTCGACCGGGACTCAAATCGTCCTGGGAAATCTAGTCAATAAGTCTTCGGGGTTGGCCAGTGATGATGGAAGATATAAAAATTATACAGATAACTCCTAAATGACTAAAAATCTGTTCTCCATAGATAAATTTTCTAAACTTAGAGTTCACCTTCTGGCGATCAACCACTGAATGAATACAATGAACACCTTCGTTCCATCCATGCATTGGTGGATTCAAAAGCACGAGCTCCCGCGTTAGATTCCTCCAGTTCAATGATGATTTGTTTAAAATAATCATCTGTTATCGTAGTTAAATTTAAATCAGACTATATTTCAGTGATAAAAGAGCAAATCCTACAGACTTAAAAACAAACAGGTAATTTATTTATGTACAATGCATACTTACCCACTCACTCGCGTGTTCTGTTATATAATAATATTAATAGCCTTATAATACACATAACATCACACATATTTCAAATTGATTGATTGACCTATACGAACCTTTCAATCTGAGCCGCTCTCAGTGAAGCCTCGTTATCAGCTTTCACGGTCGTCAAAATGCTGAGAAGTTGGCCTGCGCTCTCGATCTGACCCTGAATCCGGGCTACTAAAGTCATACGCGACTCCCGCAGAACCACAACGCATACGAAAGGATATGTGCGTTCCTTTATTGTTCTAGATACTGCACCGGTACAATAGGAAATAAACAGATGAAAGCCAAAAAAGACATCGAAAAGTTGTAACTGAAAAACTTAGTTTATCCTTTTGGTTATGCCAACATTCTCCTTTTACAAGTGATCTAATAGCATGCAGCAGTGACATTATTTAGGAAGTGATAACACTTATTAATATAAAGTGAATATTGATACAGATCACTCGTACAAAAAGGTACAATTACTTCAAGCTGAAATCAAATGTAGAGAGTCATGTCGAGTGAGCTATTACTAATTGTGTTTGTTGTAGCACTGACCTTTGTGTCCTTCGGGTAATTGTACGGAACAACCCCAGACAAGCATATTCTCCCCTAACCAGTTGACCACTTCCGGGGTGCAGAATACTGTCCTGCAGAAATTATCGGTATCCTCGTGCGAGGGGTTATGCAAATAGACAAGCAAGAAACGTAATTCAGCTTTTGCCCTGGACAACGCCTGTAAAAATTTGGATAGAGAAAAGACAATTAGCTTTGACGCATTAATATTGGCCAGTGATCACATACACTTATGAACCAAGAACTGTTGAACATAGTCAACAGTTCCAAAAGGCGGGCGGGAAGGTCACGGTGTTGACATGCATTTGCATGCACTCCCATGTTTTCCACCTTCGGATACTCCGATGTACAAACAAAAGAATGCAAGCAAATAACACTAGAGGTAAATTGTTCGACATTCGTATAAATAATCGACGTAGCGAACCAACTATCCGCCCATTTGTGGTAGGTCACACCGAGCGCAAAACCAACAATTGGGGGCCACATGATGAGGAGCGTCACGTCGCATCCGCGCGGGAAAGCAGACAGTGCCAAATCCCCTCTCATAAAACATATATAAAAATACCTATAAGCTCGCGGAATTACTCTGAATTATTCGTGCACACCTATATCATAATCCATCAAACCTTTGGTCGATCAAGGAGAATTTGTATTGCATTGCATGACTCGACCTCAACCAGGATATTTTTTTCAGAATTACATAAACGCACTCACATACACTAAAATAAATATTGACAAATCCGGAGGTATCCTGAAGCCTTTGGAGTACTATGGATAGTAGCCCTGTATCTATACGTATAAGCCCTACGTATAAGCCCTGTATCTATATGTATAAATGTGTATATGCATATGTAGTTTCAAAAGGTTAATTATATCAAACATATGTGAACGAAAATGGCTTACCTGGTTATAGCTGGTTTCGAGGAATGTTGGAACGACGGGTCCATATCTGTCAGTAAATTCTTTAATAAATTGTCGGACGTTACCCTCAGCATTCGTAATGGCCAAACGCGAGTCATTTCGAAAAAGAGATACAGCAAACCTCATGATATTGTAGAGTGTTCGGAAAAAGAACGACATTGGCCATTGCATCACGTGCCACCTTAAATATAATCAACAACAAAGACAACAAACACGATTGAACTTGATTGAACCGTTGAGTTGATCTCTGCTTCAGAAAAATGCTGATATTTGAGAAAAGACAATTACGTCAATGGTTTGCTAGACAAGCAAAGTATGATAAGTTGGTTGTGCGTTAGTATGATACATACTTATATTACGCATTTACTGAGTGCGGGTCCTAATTCAAAACGTATATTCTCAAAAACAAGCGCGAATTATAGCAAAACTTTGTAATGTGCAAAACTTTGAGTAAATTATCATCTCCTGAAATCGCAAATGCATATTCATATACGATCCTCAGTGGAAGCTTCCAGGGTCTAAAAGGGAATATTAAGCTCTGATATTTCGCAATTATCTTCCATCAAGCCTGTTTCAAGCACAACTATAAACGTTATTTTACAGTAAATTAGCCTCTATAATTACGTCGACCCCATTGGTGGCGTGATGCATTTGTGTCCACATTTACAATCGGAGGAAGGAGGTCACGTCTAGGTGCACACACACACCCACGCATAGACGTTCTATCCCTGCCATTGGACATTTTAAGGAGTCCATCTTATGAAGCAATGCCTAAAGCAGTTGTAACGTGAATGTGTTTAAATGTTTAAGGCGAGCACCAGCCCGGAAAATCTACTATTTTTGCCCTTATAATTGCCGTTTACATCTTTGATTGATGTCAGTTTTATTATTTCGGTATTAATTTCAAATACTGTTACATTCGTGATACTGTTGTAATGAGATAGTTTGAAATAAAATGTTATTAATTTAACGTAATATTGAGCTCTGAAGAACTTCAACCATGCTTTACTAATAAGTTCTGAGTTTCAAACATTCACGATTGTTGAGATTCATATGGGGCAGAATTTGACGCCATTTTGATATCACATGGACTGTGGATACTTTTACTGATGAAATTTTAATGGGCGGAGCTATCCGACTCAGCCAAGTATGTTTTACATTAACCCGAGAATTTCTGAAACTAAGCAAAATATCCAATTCGTTTCTCTGTCACAATTCACCAGAGCTTAACCATGGTGGCTAAATCTTTGCCTCCGATCCCAGAGAGCGTGGGTTCAAATCCCGCAGTGGGCGGCTTGATCCTTCTTAGAAAAATCCGTGAGCAAATTCTTATTTCTTCAAGGAACACGTAAAGATTGGACTATAGTCTCTTCGTCGGCCTATTCTGGAATTACGCACGCCACGTATTACGAAGTTATAACGAAAACCTTAAAAGTGGTCGAAGAGTTAGATCCCCACGAACTGACTTCGACGTACATTGGCTGGACCGAATAGAGTTGGTCCTAAAGAGGTGACTACACTTTCGATGGACGTTAATGGCATTTGGTATTTTGCGTTAATGCCTAGTAACGATATCTCGGAGTTCTTGAAAAGACTCATAGACAAATAGCACGGGGATCGAACCCACACAGTGTGGCCTCGCGATGACAATGCAAAATCTTACTCTAACGCAGCAACAACAAACTGGATGAAGGCCAATAATATCCATCGATCGATTCAACCTGCATATCATCCAGATTTAAGCCCTTGTGATTACACTCCGCGACAAAGGGATAGGGATTGTTCTAACTTTTTTCCTCAATCGTAAATAGCACTGCAATTTCGCTTACAGCAATTCAAATATATCACATTCCAAAAACATTCTACGAATATTTGGCTATCTAACTCAGATGTAGACATTTGATATCGGAAATTGTCGTTTTGAGGGTGCGACAAAAGGATAGGACAGTTAGTGCTTGCCGAGTGGGACGACAGTTGAAACCCAAATGAGTTCTAATATAATTCTCATACAAATTTTCTGGATCCTTTGTCAGCGAAAATTACGATGGGCCGCCAACTTAGTGGAGATGAGAGAAAATTATTTTCAACCTCAGTGACGAAAACAAGATAAAATCGAAAATCGCGCTTGATTATTCAAAGAAGTAGGAACGTGATTTTGAATTTTCTAAGATCCTCAACAGTACGGAATCAAGAGGCCGTCAGGGTGACCAGAAGCAGTAACTGCGTGTGAACAATGCTCCCTCCTCCGAAGAGCCTCTAAGAACTTTTTGATTTGTTGCGAAATTGCAGTCGAGGCTGGAGTCGACACGAACGTTCGAAATGTGCAAAGATATCTTCAGGCATCAGAACATAACCAGAAAAATAAAAAAAGGTTATTGTTCGTAGAAAACTCAAGCGAGAATCCCCTTTAACATTGAAACACAAAGATGCAAGATTGGGCTTCGCTCGTGAGCACATTTCGTGGACACAGAAATGGCAACGTGTGCTGTTTCCGATGAAAGGAGATTCAATTTTGATGGCCCTGATGGACATTATTATTACTTCCATGACATTAGAAAGGAAGAGAAACTCCTGAGTCGAGGACAAGCTGGAGGTGGCGGTGTGATGATTTGGGCCGGTATTGGCTAGAACGCGAAGACCGAGCTGGTCTTCGAAACGGACGAATGAATAGTCGTGCCTACGCCGCGATGTTGGTGGATCAACTTAGGAATCACGCCGAGAAAATCTGTGCTGAAAGATTCATCTTCCAGCAGGATAACGCCGCAGTTCATACGACGAAGGTCGTCCAGGAGTTCTCCGGAACTCAAGACATACATTTGCTGAGCTGGCCCGCACGCTCTCCAGACTTGAATATTATCGAAAATCTGTGAAGCGTGTTATAGAGGCGGCCCGACAAAATACAAAATTTCTAGAAAATAGGTAGGAGAACGATGTTAGAACTTAGTTGGGTTCGACAAACACTAAGTGGGCTATCCTTTTGTCGCACCCTCAAAACGACAATTTCCGATATCAAATGTCTACATCTGAGTTAGATAGACAAATACTCGTGAAATCTTCACGGTTGGGAAAAAAAAGTCAGAAAAATGGGGGTGTCCTATCCTTTTGTCGCGGAGTGTATGGTTGTTCCCATGCATCAAAAAGGGCAGTTGGTGGTGTATATATGCAATCAGTTTTCTCCACGAAGCTATCAATAGCGAAAGTAGGTATGGTAACCCAAGTGGGAAGAATATGCTGCCGCTCTGAAGTTCCCAGAGCGCTGGCTCCTCTGATATATGATTAAAACAATCATAGTTCTACTGTTTTGTTCAACAGTTAATAAAGTTAGTCGATGTACAAAATAACCACGAACGACCTACATTAACAACAAATATTCAGCTAATGTTCAACTAAACCATGAATTAGGGTTGCTCTTATTCGCTGCTTTGCACAAAAGTATAACCATGGGCCAATATGAAAAAAATTAGGTTTGTTCAGTTGCCATATTGTGACTGTTATAAAACAGTTATATGGCAGTGTTACACTCAAAATTAGAGAAGATTTTGGAGAATACAAGAAGGCTTTTTTTTCCGAAGCCAGAGATTGTTGTTTACTGTCGTGTTTTGTATTTTTCGCCCATATAGCCCTGAAATATATATATATATAATATATATTAATTAACAATTTGGTCATAGTCAAGGTGAAATTTACCCGAAGCCAATCCATCCTCGTGGACGCCAATGCGAGAGTGTGTAGTCTGCGCCCCGAAAGTTTTGGTCGACGGTGTGATCGACTTCTTCTGTCCTTTGACGATCTCTTGCTGGTGGCGAGGGTAGATGAAGCGCGGTAGATACAGCAGCCTCGAGATCCCACGAATGGGCACAGAGAATATCTCTGCATCGCGAGAGGTCTTCGAAACCTGTTATTTCCTGTGGTGCAGATTCCAAAGCATTCACGATAAAGCATATTTTGAATAAATTTAAATCGTTGTTATCCATTACCTACGCAATCTCTCGTGTAAATGACAATTGAGTGAGACATCCCGCCCAAGAGCCGAGGGCTCGCGGGGTGCGATGAGGGATCACCTTGGCTTTGAAAGAACATTCGACGATTTAGAAAAAATAAAGCATATTAGACACAATATATTTACTTGAAGGAAAAGTGTAGTTTGCGATAAGACCTAGGTTAGAATTTCATATATATTTTTACGAGAAAATATTGACATACGCGTGTTGCCTCCGCGGGCAGATACTTGATGAGGGACAAACGTAATTTGCACAACTAAATAAATATCCTAGTTTCATAAAAAAAAATGCTGTAACTTTCTAAATCGAACTGTGCATGAGTGTTTGTAACAATATTCACATTTGGCAGACTCGATGGAAGCTCAACGGTTTCTACCTCAAACAGAATTCATCAATTTATCCGTGGAACTCATTTTGTCATCGCAGCCCAGTGACTATGGTAAAGCAGGGTCACACTATTTTCGGAATTTCAACTCCGTAGTAGATCTGCATGTCAGTCAGATGATTGTTAATCATCTACGTCTATAGGATAATAGGTTACAATAAAGCAACACCACAATCGAATAAAACAAACTATTTTCCTTTTTTGTTGATCTAAATCAAATATATTTTGCATTAGATTTTATTCAGAAGTTCGAAGCAACCACTGTCTGATAGTGCGCTTTGCGGAGTTCTCCTGAGATAGACCCCGTACTAGCTTTCAGTTTTACTATTTTTAGGGTGCACAATTGCAACTCCACTGGTAAGGAAACGCACAACAAGTCATTTAAATTAATCGTATTTAATATTGGAGTAGTTCCGTTTCAGATGTGCGGAAATCTTATCAGTAACATCAATGGCGGGGAGAGGTTGGGGGCGGGGGGCGGGCGAATCTCTATTTCCGTCCGCGCTTGACTTGATAAAGTGAAGAGTAATGAATAGTTATCACTGGCCTAACAACGAATACTTCGAAGTGGAAGACGCAACCGTTTGTATATTATAGTCAAGTCAACACCAACGGGAAGCCTTTGCACCAGATTTTGGCTTGGATTTCACTCAGGAAAGTAAATAAACATATAATTATGTATGCAATAAAGGTTTAGTTTTCTTTTCTATGTACCCAGTAATGGTCATAGCATATAGAGTTGCGCGCGAGTAGGAGAATTCGGTATAATATTAAGTAGATATATTTAATCAAATTTTGGAGCAGATATTTACGTAAAACCAGTAAAAACCACTTAAAGCAGTCAGCTGATCAGACGTACAACTCAGCATAAAATATGACGCATTATTCTATATATTCTAGCCAGTCACATGAATAAAGTGACACCTCATTTTCGAGCTCCGGGAACTTCTTATCATATGTACACACAGGAATAGGTGCATAATTAGTTAACTCACCTGAAATTGGACTAGTTTTTCATTCTGCGACTCCGAGAGCTCCTCACTGGACGCCGCCATTTTGAATACGACGACAGTCAATAGGCGCTAGCGCGCGGCTTCAATTTGGACCAATCCCTGACAACGAAATGTTGGCCTCGTCTTAACGGATAAAAGCAGAATCTACTGAGTCGAATAAAATACATTCACCTTCTTTTACCCTTTAGTTACATGGAATTAGTTGCCTTATTAGAAATGTTCAGAACTCAAAATCCTTTCTCTAGCGGGCTGGTAACCGCTGTTTCGGATTCGCGGGTGGATTAACCCCACTCAGTCACGAAGCGACTGACCGAAGCAACAGCAGATCTAGCGAGAACGCGCGGGTGGTCGCTAATGAGACGTTCCTGTCAGTAAAAAGCAGATAGGAACGACATATCAAATAAATCCTATATAATTCCACTTCCATCTGATCTTCATTGATTAGTATCACAATACACTGAAAGACATTGCACCGATTTAGATTAAAAATGACTAATATATTTTTTTTTGAGTAATTTTGTGTGTAAGTGTTTATACTGGGGTGATTTTCGTCTTAGTATATAGTTGAATTGAAGGTTAGAATATTTATTGAATGTTTACAGGTCGAGTACGTACAATCTGTTCTGCTTTAAGCCACTCACTAAGCATATTCAAATGAGCATTACTAAGATGGGTGCAATATAGTGGCGAATTAGACAAATAACGTGTTCAAGTATATCAAGCGTACTGGATAAATTGGGTCAACAGATCACTAATATTTAGAGAGATTGCCCCTTCCATTAACAAAAAATCAAAGGAGTCTTACAAGTATATGTATATATATATATAATCTGTACATTAAGTGTTTTTAATCATCAAAAGCGACATGGAACATTTTAATGCACACTCATCGATATAGGGTCAGATAGAAATGTCGATGTAAGAAAAGAGTATTGAAGTTGCTTCAGGCGGTGAATCTTTTTAAGAGCGAGTCTCGTTACAACCAGGTGCACAATATTACTTCACTGATGCACTAATTCACCAGACACAGACTGGCCGGTACGGCAGCTGAAACAGCAGGCTTGGGAAGCTATGAATATACGATATCTATCTATCTATCTCTCTATCTATGATTCAGTCCGTTGTACTTGCTGCAGCCTTTCCCACCATTCAGTTATCTCCAAGGGGTTGAACAACATAATTTACTTGTTTGCTGCGCCGCAGGCCAACTATTCGATATCCTTATTCACTAGATACTCAGTGCAAACGAGTGGATTAGCCAATGCTGGTGGTGGCGCTTGACTCCACGATTTTATTTTCGGTGTTCATCAAGCTTAATAAATATTTATCGATGTTACCGTATGTGAAACTGCAAAAGTGACTATTTTTATGCGTAGCATGCTAGTCATTTACACTAGTTACACTAATGATGAACTTAGAAAACGGAAATATCTAAGCCCACCTGTTGGTTGTGTTAGCTACATTTAACCAGTCGTGGCAACAAACGAAATTTCCGCGAGGCTATAACACACACACACCCTTCTCCTATTTGGTGATAATTTAAGTGACTTGTGGTTGAGACGGAAAGAGTTCCATATTCTAAAGGACTTGCTTCTCATTTGTACGCCATCTCTGTCTCATTCGATTGGATGTCAGCACGCTTCTACGAGCACTAGGCGGAACCTCTGCTACTAATTGAAGAACAGCTAGGATTTATTGCACTAGTTCACTCGAGGTTAGTCAATGTGCTGTATGTCATCAAACCGTCATTTTTTCACGACCGTCGTAACCTCTTGTGAATGACCAACAATGTCAGTGACGATACAATTCGAATCAATGGCTATTGGCTTATCTGAATTGAACATGAAAGAGTCTGGTTGATTGATTTTTTTTTTGTTTGTTAGTGCTCTACTCTCAGCGTCGTAAAGGCAGACTCTTTGTAAAATGTTGCTTTATTTATTTAGCCACAAATTGAGTGACGTATGTACGATTTAGCGCTGCTCGAAACAATTGGGTGGACTCTCGAACCAGCGAACCCAGCTGTTGTCTCACAGCTGGAGATGCTCTTACCGGAGGCACTGTCACTCTTGTCAGAGGCAGCACCTTTTCACAAGCGGCGCTCAGCTGATCGTGAGGCGCGAGGGTCGCGGATGACAGAATGGGTAGCGTAACATTGTAGCATTTAGATTGTGACTGGTGATATATGGTTACTTCAAAGACAGTCGTTATTTCTAATACGATGCTGATTAATTCGATTAGAAATATTGATATTAGCTCTTGGAGGGGGGACGGGGTGCTTAATGCGCATGTGTCACTCAACCGTGGTGATAAGTGTGGCCCTTATTCGAGCTACTCCCAAGGATAGGCATTACTTCGATAATAACTCTGAAATAAAGTGGCAGAAATTTGAGCCGGTCGTACGCATACGAACAGTTGAGTGAGTTTCTGCTATAGACATATAAAGTCTTTTTTTGTTGGCGACCGGCCCTTGGCCCTTCTCCTATTAGGCACGTCTCGGCATCTATGCGTATTGTCGTATAATAACGAGAAATGATGATAGGAAAAATTTACACCTCTCGGAGGCTCCACGTTGCGACTTCTATCTGCAATAACCGGTCTATTTATCCAAGCTGCTGTGTGCCCAGATAATGCCGATGTCACCATTACTCTAACCTCTTAGTTACTTCCTGAGACAGCTACATTTGAAAACGTTGTTAATGAACTGTAATTTAAGATTGCCGGAAGAGGGCAGATCTAAATTCTAAATAGAGTAATCTGTGTAGCCTGAAAACCTGCATGAAGTGTTCCAGTGCATCGGTCCATTATGTTCGAGTACAATGAGTTGTACCTAGTCTATTTTTGGTGTTATTTCTGTTTGGGCTGAGGCGTCAACTTATTATAAAGTGATATATAATAGCAAGTCGAAATATACCGATATCAATATACAATTGATATACAGTGATATCACTGTCTATCCACCTAGATATATAGTGTTATCTCTGCTTAGACATTAGCAACTGTAAAGACTTTACTAATATTCGTTAAGGGAAAAAAATCAAGTGTCCACCTGTATCTAGCTTGATCCTGGTAAACTAGAATCTACCAATCTAATTAATGAAGTTTTGCTCTAATTACTCTTTCGAAATTTGTCTAATCATGCTCAAACATGTCGAGAACACCTCGAGCATCATCCTCCTTCTCCCATCATAGACCAATAAACGATGTATGCGCATGCGCCGCCGTCAACTACGGGACTAATATGCATCTAGTAGCGATTCTCATTGACGTATTTATTGGTCATTACATAAACATTAGTAGGCTTAGAAGGTCTCGATTGCGGCTCTGTCTAGGACAGCTTCCATTACGACCGCGCGACACAAGACCCTATAATTTTGCGAACTTGAGAAAATACAGTAAGTAGGTTGGATTCCGGGAGAGTTCCCTTGAAAGTGTGTCAATATGTAATTTCAGCATTGGAATAACACAGAAACGAAATAGATAATAATAAAAATGTAACAAGGTGTCTTGTTATAAATGAAATATAAGAAGAACCAATTAACTAACGACGCTCTCTGGAGAACCTAATCGGTTTTTTCCACCAACCAAGCGTTTGTACTTGATTTTCCTTCTCAATTTTGATGTTAAGTGAGGTATTGTGTGGTAAAATAAACATTTTTGAGGAGGTTCCTTGGGAATAATATCTTCTGCTACGTCCAATGAAGAATATTGTAAGCGTCGTTCACAAAAGTCGTTTAGACTGTTGTTCCGTTACTAAAGTCAATTGAATATCATTGTTCACTGAATGTACATCTTTGATGGTGTTACTTATAAGAACGATTTAACATTTCAAACATGTCACAACCTCCAAATGTCATTATAATGTCCTTGGGATGAGTTTTTGGTTAATCGGCATGGAACTCGAGATAAGGACCGCAAAACTCCTCTGATCTTCCAGTGCGATTCTTTGAGTCAAGGTAGCTCCATTTTGTATGTCTGTGCCCTTTTGTAACATCAAAAACCCTTCTCCCATAATTATTTTTCCAATATAGTCCTGCCATTTCAACAGCCACAGACAGAACAATTTACGCTGTCGTTAATTGTTATCCCTGTATGCTCTAATCAGTACGAGGTAAATTTCCCCGGCAACATCACGACGGCATATGTCGTTGTCATGCCCAAATGGATCTTTATTTTCCACGGGACCAGCGTGTGCCGGTCTTTCAGGCTTCATGGAACTGCCGGCTTGCACATCATTGGTTCCTGGTGTGCTGGGACGTGGGCCGATTTCATGGCCCCATAGAGCGCATCGTTTACTGTAGAATGCATTTTCATATGAGTGAAATGTGTTCGCATGTTTGTGTGTAGGACTTGCGTTCCGTATCGTAGAATATTCGTTCGATTCGCAAGCGAGCTCTCCCAACAGCACAGGTGGTGAAACAATGAGGGGCCCTCTTACAAGTGTGGAGGCCGCCGTTAGGCTAGGCTGTTCTATCTGACTGAACACAACAAAATGAGAGTCGCAATCCGTGTTTTTTTCCGGAAACGTTCTGTAGTAATTTCTGTACACGAAGTACATCGTACGACTTTGGCGCCGGAAGTTGAGGTAGAGCCCCGCTGGATTCTTCACAAGACTTACGTGTCTGATATAGCCAGCAACTGCTACGTGGGTCTGCGGACTCGAAATTCGTCGCTGCTGGGTTACTGGGATGGGGTATAGGCGTTGTCACTGAACTAGGTATTCAGAGTTGCCCATGGAGAATGGAACAACACCTCTTTATTGGTGGCACGTAAGTGATTTTCGAACTTCAACATAACATTCCCAATAGAAAGAGATCCTGGTGGGCGTCTAGATCTTATAGGCATGTGCAGAGAGAGTATAAAATGATTAAAACTGTTGGAAAACAGCATCTGCTGGTGTCAATAGGTCCTTCACAAAATTAATAAAGAGCTCGACGAATTCATTGGCAGCGTTCCGTCTGAAAGATGCCGCGTTGTATGTGATCGTCTTCAATGCTTCCCGTTTTCCGGCCAATTTCTTCTATATCCCTACCATATGGCGTAGTGTAGAACACACAAAATAATGTTGTATGCAAACAGATGAAATTATATATGTGCTAATATTTTGGTAAAGAGAAAAACGCTCGGTGCAACGTAGATTTCCGGTTTAATTCTCAATCAATGTTATTAGAAACCTAATGTAATATCGTCAATATATCTGTACTAGATGGACGTGTCGTTCTATGTCATGTAGGCATCACAATATGTGTCTCTATTTTGCATCGCTTTTCATAGACTGACCAGATTGTGACATATTCACATGTTGTTGTTATTGTTGTTTTACATTGTAATATAATTAGGTAACATAAAGTTTTATTACGTAAGCTCTGAACTTAAGTTTCCTCTGATCTATAAAAACTGATGTCCCTGTATATCATTGTGTGAAGTACTAAAAATGAACATTGGTTTCAGATGACTTCGTCGAGCATCCAAGCTGCCCCTTGTGTGGCACGTCTTTTCCAGATTACCGCATTTTCTGTTTACGCCTACACGATATATTACTCGACTCTTTACGTAAATGTGCCGCCTTCCACAAAAAACTACGCCATTGCCGGGAAGGCAAAATTTCTCACACAATGGAACCTCGTAAGTAAATAAAGGAAATGAAGACGCAAACACAATAAAATATATATGTACATAATAATGTACACACCGCGTCAAAAGGATAGCCCGCGCCCATGTTTCAGATTTTCTTCGAATTTTCTTAAAGATCCTCAACAGTACGAGACCAAGATGCCGTCAGGACGACCAGAAGCAATAAGTGCGCGTGAACAATGCTCCCCCCTCCAAAGAGAAAATCTTGTTCACAGACTACTCAACCGAAAACGTCCTTTAACATTGAAACACATGATGGACATTGCAGTGGCAACGTTTGCTGTTTGCCGATGAGAAGAGATTCAATCTCGACGGTCCAGATGGAGATTCTTATTACTTCCATGACATTACTAAAGAAGAGAAACTCCTAAGTCGACGACAAGCTGGAGGTGGTGGTGTGATGATTTGGGCCGATATTGGCTAGAACGCGAAGACCGAGCTGGTCTTCGTAAGCGGGCGACTGAATAGTTGTGCCTACGTTTCTATGTTGGGGGGATCAACTTAGGAATCACGCCGAGAAAATCGGTGCTGAAAGATTCATCTTCCAGCCGGATAACGCCGCAGGTCATACGGCGAAGGTCGTCAAGGAGTTCTTCGAAACTCAAGACATACAGTTACTGAGCTGGCCCGTGCGCTCTCCAGCCGCTTTGGTAGCCGAATGGCATGTGCTTGATCAAAACCTCTAAATTTGTAAGAAATATTGGAAGAGAACGATGTTAGAGTTCACTTGTGTTCAATAAACACTAGTGGGCTATCCTTTTGTCGCACCCTCAAAACGACAATTTCCGATATCAAATGTATACATCTAGGTTAGATAGCAAAATATTCGTGGGGTGTTCTTGAAATGTGAAATCTTTGAATGACTCAAAGAGAAACCGATGTACTACTTACGGTTGAGAAAAACGTTGAGAAACATATGTATATATTACCCTAGCTGCCCCCACTAACTTGCCTACCAATGATGCTGCAGTCCAAAGAAGCATAGTTATCTTCTTTTTCGAGAAGAATCAAGGGACGATCAACTTTTGACCACAACTGCATCACTAAAATTTTATGGGTTTCTTATCTGTATTAATTTACTACTAGGATTTAGGAAGAATAGTGCTATCAGTTAACCAATTTTTTGGAATTTGTTGTTTTTTATTATAAACCATTATTGTATTTCTAACCTATGCGTGTTTGTTTGCAGTGCCTATGCGGAGTATATTTTGGTTTGTGTGTTCTGCTAAACGTGCTCCCATCGCGACAGCTCTATCGACTGCGAGACTTTCTTCTGTGCTCGATATCACTGCCATCATGTATTTTCGTGAGCACCGTCTTTTGGGGTCTTTACGCAATCGATCGGGAACTTATCTTTCCTGTACGAATCGAACGTTTCTATCCCAATTGGGTCAACCACTGCTCGGTGAGTTGAAATTTAGACCATAACGAACTTCAAAAGTTTTCAACTTTCGCCTCCTTATCGATATTATTATATCTTTAAACAGAAATGTGTACTTTGTTGGGACGCTAGGTATCATTGTTTAATTCTCAAAATACCATATGGAAAATCATTGCCTTGGATTTGATTCAAAAACGTCGTTTATTGATATACCTTTTCGGGTTTAAGCATCTGTCACTTTGGACCATGTCGCACATTAACGGAATATTCCTCGCGTCCAGTCTCGTCTTCATGGCTTCAAGATTGAGTGTCAACGAATAACCTGTCAACTGCGTTATATGTCAGACTATCGATAAACTATTTGACCACATCAATGTGACTTTAACAATGTATAGCTTCTTTTCCGGGTCAATTGGAATGAGAAACATGAGTTACTGCAGTGACTTGGCCGGACCTTTAGTTAGGCACCAGCCGGCTAGAGAGTGACATATTCACTCTAAGATGTGAATTAACACACTGGCACTGTCTCCTCATAAGGCTAAGTCGTTCAATGCCCCAATGGGAAAGGAGCCGTTGAAGACACACTCGTGTATCAAATACGTCAGTGACTTCCGCGTGATGATACAGTGGTTGGCGCAACAATGATCTTTACTTGATTTCTTTGTTATTTTGCAGCATTCTCTGATTGTAGTGACTGCCCTCGTTGAATCGTTGCTTTATCCTCACTATCAGCCGTCAAGAGGAGCCGCATTTGGAGGACTCCTCATCTGGTTCACCACCTATCTATTGTGGTTAGTAGCTACACTACCAGTGAACTTATACTTGGTTTTTCTTCATACTGTATTTCATATATACCGATATGCGACTAGTCTAAAATAAGGGTCATTTTGCTAAACATGATGATATTCGATACACTAAGGAAATATTCGTTGCCACCGGTTCAGTTAATTTTTAGGCCGTTTTTTTTATATCAAGGTCTGAAAGCGTCACTTCCTAAAGTGCATTCGCAAGTGACGACAAAAGTGAAACATTGTTTATTTAGATTCAAATATAAAGCAATGCTATGAAGCATGAAACGCAGTCTATTAGACGGTTATCTTCAACATCTACTCATTTCCAAGACGTATTTTCAAGACCTTCTTTTAAAGCTCTTCTCATTGATATTATCCTAAATTGAACCTTGCAGGGTACTCTACCTGGGATTGGTACATGAAGTTTGGGTGTACCCAGTTATGCAAGTGCTTTCACCAGTAGGATTGACAGCATTTTTCATCGGCTGTTTCGTCATGGTATTTGGACTTCACCTTGTCGCAAATACCATCATACGTTTGCGCTCTGATCGCTCTGAAGCCAACACCGAAATGACACAGAAGAAGAAATAGACTGAATTTGACCATGTTGACCATTACGTGTGCTCACAAAATTAGAGAGAGAGAGAGAGAGAGCATGAGTTAAGTCGAAGAGTTATCATCAGAACAGTTATGACCATCAAGAGGAGATAGAACATTCTCCAGCGAAATGGGTTGATTTTGAGCAACGATGCTATCTTCCCCTTGCGAGAACAAAAAAAAACGCTCATATGAGTTCTATGCTCGTATTAGAGTTTTCCATCTAAGCCAGGTAATCTGTGTGGAATGAATGTCTTTACTTCTAAACAGGGTATGCGGAGTCGATTGGCGCATAGCAAATCTTGCCACCAATTATGAAAACGAATAGTCTGAGAGCAACACTGAAAATTTCTATAGAAAATACATGACTTGTGCTTCATCTGGATCGAACGGCGACGGTAGACGGATGCCGAAATTCCCTCTATGTGAATGACTTTAGTGGAGCACGTTGCTTAAACTCTACAAGACTATTTGTACCTCACTTAGCGGTCTCGTATTTTTTTAAATAAAAAGTGCGATAGGTGATCCAAAACACACACATATATATATATATATATATATATATATATATATATATATATATATATATTGCAAGGAAACTGTATGTACTTAAGTCTTAGGGTACCTATTCTATTCGCGTTAGTGAAAGTCCTCGTCGTTGGGGTTTCTGCCATTATCTTTAGCTACAAATCGATCGACTGGTCATCATTTTAGCTTCCTTTCCTGTAATCCACTAAACATATTTCCTGGTCGAGTTTTTCAATAATTGATTATTCATATAGCATTTCGATGATATTGAGAGAAACTAAATTCATTGTAAAGGAAGTCTTGTCATAGGAGGCCTTTAAGGTGTTAAAGGCCTCCGTTCGTGTGAGGTTCTCGGAGTAGCAGAGATGTATTTTCAACGGGCCTAGGGGCCAGGAATCCCTTCATAACGTCGACATATAAGAAAAAAACCTATTTGGAGTGAGGACTATACATGGTCATTGTATCGACTATGTTGATCGATTGTCTTTCACACATAATAGCCAAAACCTCACCTTGAGGGGAGTGTCCTGACCGAGGATCAACAACTTCATTTCTAATTATTATGCAAGCGTCTTTAAACTTACTTAAAAAATTAACTATAAAATTGGTGTGGAATAGGAAAATTTAGAGAAATAGTCGTTTTTCTCGTCATAACGTTCAAGGAAATACCGAAGCTACGAACAATGATGTCAAATGGGTATTCTATGTGTTGCACAGTTCTTGTGTGCAGATTAAAACCTATTCATTGAAGACATAGCATTGAACAAGATAGAATGTTAAGTAGTCAATTGTATTTTATCAAATTCTTTGGGACAATCAAACTTGTTCGCCTACAAATTTGCGCCCAAGTTTGATAGGAATATTATGATAGTTATGACTTCTGGATAAAAAAGTGTTTGTTAATTTGCCCACCTGTGAGGTTTTACTAGATCTTTATAAGCTTTTTTTAACTGTGAGGATAGCTTAGAGAGTAATAATAAACATAGATCATATGAACTGTAGAGTCACGCTTCAGCAATGCATGGGGCGTGTAATGTTGTTATTTATTTTAACCTTTGAGCACTTTTTGAGTGGAAAGTAAGTGAATCACTTGAAAACGGGTGAAAATAGAGTATTAATACACACACAGGCACAGTGATATTTGTCAGTGGCAGTGCTACGATGATGATGGTGATAATGATGATACTGTTTAACTTCTTGAAATGGGGGCCGGAGTGGGGACTTTAGCAGATTATTATTAGTTAGTCTCTTTCATTTTTTGAGTAGGTGAGAGTAGACTTGAATTACTAAACCGTTCAACAACACGATCAACCTTGATACTCACCTGGTTATCGTGCGTAGACACACACTAACCGACGAATGAAGCAACAATCGACAACAGATCTAAGGAACATTTATAGTTTACATTTATGTCAGTAACACGAGATATATGAAATTATTTTTAAAGCACACGGCAGACGTGAATGGTTGATACGGCATGTGGCGCTTGATATTGAATTATATTATTATTACAAGCTGAAAGGGGAAGTTTACAGGTATGTTATGACGTGTTAAAATAGTAACGGACACTGTTCACCACAGGCCCCCTCTATGTCAGCGGTTTGCATGATGACGCTATACTTAGAATTTGATTCGCAAATGCTATAATTACTGAAGTAAATGCCATATATGGCGCTCACTTGGCTGCTCGATATTAACTATTATTAAAGACCGCTGCTAGTAACGTGTGCCGATGACGGTTTTAAGGGTTCGCTTAGATCGCACAATCGATCTATTGTAACGGAGGAAACACCTCAGTGTTTGAATGAGTGTATACTAAAGTTCAAAGCCTGTAAAAGCGCTTTGAACTTTAGTCACTGTATAGTGACTATGATCAGTATTCGATGTGAATGACAAATAGGTTCGCTCATCCGCTTTATTATTATAGTATTTATCACACCTCTATCTTTAAAATGAATATATGTCCTTGAACTATGAGAGATCGGTACGAAGTACATTCAGTGTCAAACTCAGTCATGACAAGATATAATAGAATCGCGATAAAATTATCGTAACACCAATTTCAGCTATATACATAGTGAATATAACTGTGAATTGATCAATATCTTGTAAACTGATTATGCATTAGCGGTTAAATGCAGTTTTCAGTGAGGTCACAAATATTTATTCGATTCGGTATTATCTTCTTGAGATCATTGTGAGACAACTTCGGTAGTATTTGACTGAGGCCAGCTGCTACTCTGGATCGGTGTGATTTTTACAAATGGAGAGTCTTACAGTGAATTAGAGGTAAATTGCTATATTCAGATAGATAATATGTGCATATATGGGTATGTATAGAGCGTCCATTGTAACGGAGTGTCCATAGGTAAAAAAGAAAGTCGGCATTGAAAAAAAAAGAAATATTCTTGTCGACGAGATTCAAGGTCGACCTTTCTGTCGAACTTTTTTTATTACAGATATATGAAAATAACGTAACGTGTATTGATGTCGTCATTGTCTCATTGATTGTGTATGTGTAAAAATATATAGAGCAGATAATCGTACGAAAAATGACTGTCATTATGCCAAGTAGAAGCAATTTATACTCAAACCTGAAAAAGCCTTTTTTCTGCCGTGGGTGGTTTCTCCTTTTTCAAAACTATTCTCATATCATTCAGATGTACTCGTGAGGCCTAGGGTCAAACAAAAATCACACACGTAATAATAATTATAATACTAATCATCACAAAATGGTAACTTAGTGACTTCCTCTTGTTAACCCAATGGTCCACGAATGAATTACTCATGTGAGATGTACCACTATGAAACTATTGATGTGCTGTATTGTGCGATATTATATATAGACATGATGTTTGTATTAGAAACAAATGCGCTCTTTATTAAATAAATGGTATGTTTTAACCAAGCGATCGCTGGTTACATTTTTTCCAAGCCTGGTTACCACTCGTATAAAACAAGTTGTGCATTATACTAGGGGTTGGCGGCAAATATGTTTTGGGCTGTTATTTCATGTATATATAATCAGATTTCACTCAACCCTATTTCCGCTTTCCTCATAATAAAAAAAAACCTATAGAATAAAATAGGTGACTTGACAATTTCGAATATTGTTCTTCATGCATGACGAAATTCTGAAACGGCAAAGCTAAACTTAATATATATTATTCAGATTCAAAAGCCTCAATGATCCTGTACATTTTGCGATTTGCGCCACATCAATAGCTTCAAGCAGATGAAAGGAACTGGAATTAATTATGTACTATGCCCCCTGCGATTTGGCGCTTATGCTGTCTTGGGTGTAGGTCGTTCGACACCGGGCTTCCTTGCTACTGTATTTGCCGCAGTAGTGTGAGACTTGTACTTCTTAAAAGCTTTGGACTTCGAACACTTGGGCCGTGGTTAAGAATTTATTGAATCATTACTTCAAATTGGGCTATGGCTTTGTTGTTGTTGTTCGTTCTGGGTGACATTCATCACGTAGTAGTTGAATATTAGTAGAATATTAGTTTTGATAAGGTTTTGAAAGTCTTTACGAGTTCTCTACGAAAGTCCGCTTGACTGAGTGTGCTGTTCTCTCTGGCAAGTGACAATTATGGATACGAACGTTTCTTCGAACTAATATAGCTACTATCATAATATGTGAATAAAGTTTTCTTCTGTTTTTTCTTGAAATGGTAATAAGCGAGAATGACCAAGACTTTGCAATCAAACATGCTATAAGGCATAATTGCCTCCTAATTTGGCCATTAAACTCACAGATCTCTTAGCGATAAGATAGGCACTACAGCTCAGATTCGAGGACGCTCGTCAATGAGAATTCGCATGAGCGTGGGATAGGACGAAATTATACGTCAGGGTTCTCACCGCGTTCCCCAGAGAGATTATTACCTTAGACTCTAAAATGAGATACGCTTGCATCTACTGTGTTTATATTGGTGCCGATGATCTCCTAACTATTAGAATATATTTCCCTCTATTCTGTTTTGTCGACCACGCCCAAGTAGTGAAGGAGAGACAAACGCGTGTCGATGTGCTGTTCTATGCAAACGATCTTGTAATTCTCTGAATGATTGTATAATAGATACCATCTATAACAGTTATTTGTTACCTTACAGAGAATTGTTGCCTGCAATTATTTGTTGATCAATGTCTCAAGGAAGTAAGGATCACGCTAGTCTATTCTTAACCGTCTGGTCTACCTTGTATTTAACTGTTCTTCTCTCACGGGGATCTGTTGATAAGGTTCAACCATTTCGAGCCCAGAACGTCTGCAGAATACCCTATAGGAAAACAAGAAGGTCGACAAAGCCCTAGCGCCCAACTGACCGAACCCAGGAAGAGGTATTGTTGCCAGCGGAGCCACGATACGGTTTATATGGAAGACTTCCATGAAATAAAATTATAAATATTATACTCAGAAATACGTGTTCTTAGCATCTATAAAATGATTGATTTGCTTTCGGGATATTGGAAGTAGCGGTTAGCTTTCCTTAACACCACAGAATGACGTCCCCTTTTTGATCTAATGGTGAGTGACCATCTTGGACTGCTAGATCGGAAGGACATGTGGTTTGGGATAATTTTTTTGCGTGACACAAAGAATCTGTGGAGTTCGTTAGCACGGTGGCTTGGACGGCTAAGTCTCTGGCTGTCGAAAGCCAGAGACCGCAGGTTCGAGCCCCGCTGCGTGACATATAAGAGAGCTTAAGCATTGAAAAATTGCAGCTCCTTTAATAAACCAATAAAACCTTAACCTTTAACCTTAACCATTTTGATCTGTGGATTCTTGTCATTCTTAAAACCCTACTGCGGAGGCCTGCCACATAGGAAAACAGCTATGAATCAGCTAAAAAAAATTACAGAATAACATCTGGGCAAGTTCAATAGGGTAACGAGTTAATTTAAATAAAAGGGTGTGATGACAATTGGTACAGTGGAGAGGAACAATTCCTGACAGGTAGGCGGTAGCAACGTAGACAAATTGAATCAGATTAACCGCGGAAAAGTGATGTGATAGCGAGTAAAATGAGATAATTACGACGGACCAACAAGAATAGCTGAAAAAATTATCCCAGCGTCCGGTTGTTGGTCCGTGCTTAGACCCTCAGGCAGCCTAGAGGATAACTCCGCTGCGAGTGATTGTTCCTTTTGCTGGACATAACAGCAATCCCGCCCAAGCAGCCAAGGGAAATTCATAACGTTTTTTGCGTAGCCACACCTGAGATATTACTTGCCACATTTTTCTGAAACCACAACCATACGAGGCAGCAATGAGGAGAAAAGTAGCATGCTTTCTTCAGTGAAATCGTGGAGATACAACATAAATCATATACAACAATACCAGCTGAAGAAAAAAATTACTGCACAAGTACAAAGTAAAAGGAAACACGAAAACCACTTCATGGGAAATTTTCATCAACAATGAAGGAATTGCTGCTAAGATTGGTAGTATTAGCCCCTTTTATCTGCCTCCCTTGGAAAATTTGAAACCAAAAAGCCTGATCGTGTATATCCCACTTTTGGGGGTGGGACCTGGAACAGTACACACGATCAATATCGCAGTAGCATTATCCGCTGCGTTGAATACAGCTCTCAAAATAGGCTGGCACACAAGTATTAGCATAGTAGATATTTTGTTCTGAATCGCGAAAACTCGTAAAATAAATAGCTTCCACTAATCATATATCTAATAATGGACGACCAATCAGCTACTTACCACCGTCTACATATTCGATTGGGGACGAATATTAACAATATACTTCGCGATAATTATTTTTGTTGCAAGTAATTCTGCTTTCGAACAAGCAAATTGAGTCAAACTCAGATTGATGGTGCCGTTTGCAATATTACAGAGACCTGCTTCCACCGTGAGCATTATGAATGTAATTAAAAATCAATATGTATGCAATATGTATACGCAAGATTTTTCCGGATATAATAAACTTGACCATCCAATATTCTAAAGTGAATGGTTGCGAATGATCTAAATTGATAGAGTAGGATTTTTCTTTATTGACGACATTCGAGAGGATTTGTTCTGCTCTATATATACTGACTTGTATTGTCCCTTCCCCTAGACATCTGGTATCGCATTTCATCATCATTAAGCATCACCATTATTATATTTTTTTACAATGCTTGAGTCATGTGGGATATTTCTCTCTCTCTCCCTCTCCCTCTCGCCCACTGTCCAACCAGAGCTCTTTCCACGAGTTTACTTGGCGGACACTATCCGACGGTGTCGCCGTCCGCTCACAGACATATTGTTATTATTTCCTTCCTCAATATGGCCATTCTAAATATTTGGAAGAATCAGATATTTTAAACTTAGTACGAATGCAGCACACGTGTATGTACGTGTTCGTCTGCGTTAGTGTGAGCACAAGTAAATCCGCTGTCAATCACGTAAAGGTCATTATACAACTAGAAACAAATCATGGGTCGACTACCCACTAAAATGTTAATACACAGAACAGATCAACTTATCTCTCGGATGTTACCTTTTTGGCCCCGCATTTTCTTGGGAAGGTTCCCTTTACTGCAGACAATTCTGGCGATATTTGTCCAACTTGGAAAATATTCGACTACCACAATAGGACTGCACATATCCAACATGTGGAATATATATATGATTGACAAGCATCAAAGTCGTAATTATTTTCTCTAATCTTTTAATAATATGTAAATAATTATTAATTTTGTTACGCTAATTATAATGATGACAATAATAACAATAATAATAATTATTAGCATTATCTAGATATTAACAATAAACAAATGCATGCTCATTTACATAATTCCAGTTCGCTAATTATAGTCTGCTCCCGTTTCGGGCGTTCCTTCCGATCGGGTACGTAAAATGAATTATCTGCTGTTTTTATTCTTACTCGACGCCTTTATCAACTCGTTATTTATATAGTCATTGTTATAATAATAATAATTACTATTATTTTAATTATCATCATTTGTAATCACCGTCGTGATGACGGGATTCGGCCACAATAACGCACTGTAAACTCGCCCCTCCAGAATCGTAGTAAACGAGTCGTACTGCCAATTCAGGCTTGTGACCTTCACTTGTTAGCCTCTCAAGAGACAACCATATTCTTTTTTTGCAAGGGCTGCAACCTCTCAGCACCAATACACCTCCACTAAAGGCCCTGCCCATGGCGTGCGAACCACGCCAATATATATATATATATATATATACGACGATACAATCCATCTTTTGGTATATTTCTAGGCTATGTTTCCATTCTTATCTATCAAATACCGATGATAATAATAATAATAATCATTGAAGCCCCCATTTTGTTCCGTCGAAATGTCCTAGTCCATTCGCTACTACGAGTTTTTATCCATGGATAAATTATTTCAACAATTGCAAGTCTGGGAGGGGGCAAAGTGATAATGTTGATTAGCTGGTGTCCCTGTGCGCTGTGATCCAGTGCAGGTCATCAACTGGCTACTGTAGAGAATTCTGTTATATTCTTCCGCGTTTCTGCGTCATCTCCTAGAGACTTCTGCCTTAGTTAACGATTTGTACCTTAAACCATTTCCCCGGCCTTTCGACTAAGTGTTTCTGTCGTTGCACAATATTATTATGATGTCACGTACGTGATCATATGTTCATTCACATCTGTGTTGTATCTCAACACTCATAGAAAGGCTTTTGTGTCATCCAACACGTTGCACTTGTGCTTCTTCTTCTTCTACTTTTTTTTTTGTTTATCATTTGAAGACGTAACTCTGGCGACGAAGATTGTTGGAGAGAACGTACAATTCATACAAACCAGGCTGATGACCCGACGTTAGAAACCATCCGGTAGATAAGACTTCGAAACCGGATAGGACTTTTAAAAGGACCAGAATTGAGTCTTGCATGGCTCCCCGAACCGGTGGCCCAATCAATCAAGACTATGCTGCTGCTGCTGTTTGTTGGCATAGTCACTTGCGCGGTGTCAGCCAACCGACCCGGTTTAGCAGTCCGTTTCAGCATTGTCCCACTCCGAATCTCCTTCATCCGACTCGCTCTCCGAATCCGAGTATTCAAGCGCGACCCGCCGCGCGAGGATAGACGCCACATCGCGTGGTTGCACATTTTTTTCTGACTCTTTCGCCTTGTTATTCTCTACTCGGCGAAGCTTGATGCCTTCCCGAATTGCAGCTAGAAGATCGCTTCGAGCATCCGTCACAGGCGATGCTTTCTCCTCAGGTTGCACTGGTTTCAATCGGACCGCGTTCAAACTCTGAGTGAGATTGGCGATGTTCAAAATTGGAGGCGGTGGCGGTGGTAACGCGCCATTCATTGCCCCGTTCATCGCCGGTGGAACAGGGGCACCTTTGACCCCCGGAGAACCTTCAACGTCAGCTGCCGATGCTGATGCTGTACCATTGGCCAATGCTGATGGCGGTGACAGACCAGTAATGCCTGGTAAAGGTGGTGGTGGTGGCGGCATCGGTGGAGGTGTTGGCGGCGGCGGCGGTGGCAGATCATCAGCTTCAGGCGGCGGCGGCGGTGGAAGGGATGGTCGTCGGGTGGGTGTTAACGGTATAGCACTTCCACCTGTAGGTGCAGGTGGAGCCGGCGGGGCGATATTCGGCCGTGGCGGTGAATATCCACCAGATCCAGCAAGGGCAGAAGGAGGCGGTGGCGGCGGAACCCCATTTGCCGTAGAAATCGGCTGTTGTTGCTGGAGTTGCTGCTGCTGCTGCTGCTGCTGCTGTACAGCCGTTGGCTGATGGAGTGGGGATGATGTCAGTGGCGGGGGTGGGGGCGGAGGCGCCGGTTGGACTGGACCCATATGATGCTGCTGCTGCTGTTGCAGATGCACTTGCGTCTGCAGCTGCTGTGGCGGCTGCTGCTGCTGAGGTGGAGGTGGAAGCGACTGATTCGTTTGAGACGCGGGAACTGTTCCTCCGTGAGAGAGCAATGGAGAGTTGTGATGCTGCTGCTGCTGATGAAGCTGTTGTTGTTGTTGTACAGGCGGCGGAGGTGAGGGAAAATACTGATGATGAGTTGGAGGCGGGGCCGTTTGAATCTGAGCAGTAGCACTACTACTAGAAGTTGTAGTGAGGCCCGGTGGCGGCAGCGGCGTTGTTGGATTTCCACCGCCTGAAGGATTGATTACCGGTGTACCTGTTCACGAAAAACAGAAAACGTTATCAAAAGTGGATGATAATATTTGTAAGGAGTACCTATTGAGCATTAAATGATTCATGGATCGTACACCATAGATGTGTAATATACGCGCTATATAAAGCATCAGCGAATAGTAGTACAAATAGTAGGTGCGACTATATTTAATTTGTCTGAAATTTCAGTTTAACTAACCTTTATCGGCAGTAATCATATATCAAATATTCATAAAATACTTTTTATTTTAAATGCCAAAGTAGAAATTGCCATAGCTGTATCATGCAAGGGTTGCACATTTGTTAAAAAACTTGAGCACAGTTAAGTCACAATTATTAGGTTGACCCAAAAAAAATAACACTCCTATCACCTTGCGCCGTGTCCTTATTATCGGGGGTTGGTTAGTGTGCACGGCCATAATACCCTGAGTCGACCACAGGTGGGCCCTTGGCGTGCGCAGTTTAGACAAGGTGGCTGGGACATTATGAACATCGCAAGCGTCCACCCCTTCCTCTCGATTCGACGAACGAATCGAGATAATCGAAAAAGCTTTTGAGGAAAGTAGAGCTTGGTCATTGACGACTTTGTCGGTTGAAACAGTGGCTACAACCAAGTGAACAGGCAATGGTGATAGAAGTACCAAATAGATTCGACCCTATAGTGATGGTAGCACTTGAGATGGATTTCAACGGAATTGTCTACTACGAGATTTTGGGCTCAAAAGAAAAAATGGACTCGGCTCGATGTCTCGAGTTCTTGAAGGGACTCATGAATAATTGGCATGGCAATAGAAAGCACCGAGTGTGGCTACTCAATAACAATGCTAAGGTACATCGTAGCGATGAAATTACGTCCTGGCTTAAGGCCAACATATTCTCCCAATTTTTGCCCGTGTGACTATGGTTGCTTCCATCAATCCAAGAGGGCTATAGATGGCAAAAGGTAAGCAAACATCGATTTGCTCAGGGAGTCCTTAAATAACGAAGTTATAAATTGGAATAGAAATAATGCATACCTAGCCGTCAGAAGACTGCCAGAACTCTGGGACCAGAGTATAAATAAAAGAGGTGCACATCTCTGACTCATACTAAAAAAAGCTTTGTTTTAACGCACTTAGTTTAGCCGATACTGAAATTTATGTGTGTCTTTTTTTGGGTCAGCCTATTATTTAAAGTAGGATTGGTCATTGATGTTCTACACAGATTTACGAAGCATGGCCGCTCGCCTTCCGTGGGGTAAGGTACCTTTGTGCGACATTACGCTTTTTGTTGGCCTAGGGATATACTTTAGAGTACAATGCTTAATCTCAACCCAAACACTATGGATTAACTTTGTCTTATTTAAGAATATTGGAGCTCCATTGTCCATATTAGAAGCGCATCGACGTTTTAAGAGTGCACAACTTAAATATTCAAAGAAGGAGCTTTCATAGCCGATGTCAGAGTACTCGGCTCAAAAAAATTAAGTGCAGACAGTATAATGATGTATTAGGTTTTAGATTTTACTATGGCTTAAATACTATGCCTGACCCTTTATCAATATAAAGGTACATGCATTTAAAGACTATAGAGAATTGTAAGTGTACAATTTAGATTTTCTGTCAGCCCGATGGCGGACCAGGGACAACGCATGATGGTCCGACGGCCAGCTCCGGTCAATGTCATCATCATGAACAATACCCAGAATAAGCAACGCTCACAAAACTGCATGTTGAACTGATGGAAAATTCCACTTGTCCAACATTCGATGAGACACAAACGGGAGAGGATCTTTAGATTGTGATGGCTAGCAGAATCGTATATAAGAACCAAATGTTACTGAATTAAACACTCTGTCTTCACCCTGAAAAGAACTCGCGTGTTCACTGAGCAACCCAACGGTCCACTGGTCTACACCCCGCTGAACTGGTACATTCAATCTACGAATCTGGACCTCCTTCATAGTTACAAAGACTAATAAATTTAAAGATACATTGACTTCAGTTGACTTAAACAAACGCATCACTGAAACCGCAACCTTTGTGAAGAATTAGTGGAAACACTGATTTCGAAAACTGACTTTAAAAACGACGTATGAAAGAAATTGTTCTACTGAGAGAACGACAAAGACATGGCGTGTTCTCCTAGTATGAATATTGAAAATCGTGCTACATATATATATATATATATATATATATATATATATATATAATATATATATATATATAATATATATATATATATATATATATATATATATAGATATATACATATAGTAGTACACTATATCCTCAATATAAATCACACAACCATGTTTTTTTTCTAAAACATGGTAAACAATGGAACCAGTAGAGTAGTTCAGAAATTCCAAAATATGATTTTTCTCGAATGGAAAAAGTTGATCCTACGAACGTGTTACCCAAACAATAAGTGGATCTGATAAGTTTAATGCCGAGCAGTCACAGCAGAACCTGGGTTTTAAATTGGACTACAAAAGTGAGCGCAAAGCTCAATGTTTTTTTATTTTAGTACCAGTTCTAGTCTGTAGTCGTTGAAAGCACATGCTGCAACCACTTGCAAGAGAACATCCTTATTTCCATCTAAGAAACTTGCATAGGTATATTACTTTGTGAGTACCTGTCTGATGGTCCTTTCAATCAGGCTAATATCACACGAAATACAACTGGGTTCTCTTTGCAGTTGTAAATCGGTTCATTGAACTGATCAGAAGTGAAGAATAATAGGCACTTTACAAAATAGATGCGTGAAAAACATTGGTGCCATTTACAAATGGCTGGTGTGTCCTGTAGCTCGCAGCTCTAGGAGGAGAAATTCAACAGTGTTTACTCAGCGAAATATCTAACATACATGATCTGAAAGTAAACCGCGAATACAATTAAAGCATACATGTACTCCTGAATATGTCCAATAGATCTCGACGTGCTTTTATAAAAGTAATAATGGACTGCCTGATTCTTACCGTAGATTTCAACCGGAGGGGGCAAGTTTGTGGGGAAATGTGGAGCTTCGTGAGCAAGATGATGATGATGATGGCCCATGTGACCTCCAATACCCATTCCTGCACTGCCCAAGGTGCCACCGGAGCCCGGCACTCCTTGGTGAAGCTGAATTTCGTTTTGTGCAGCCTTAGCCCGCATCTTTTCCTGTGTACTGGATGGTTGCCGGACCTGCTGTAAGAGGTTTGTAGGACCATAGTTAAAAAAATGTAGACCTGGGAGACTTACTCGCATTTTTCAGAGTTTGATCAACTTCATCTAAATTATATTTTACACAAGTGCCCATCTAAAATACGCAACATAGTAAAAACAGGATACTTAATTCTACCCTAAAACACACCATAAACTCATGTATTCTATATCGAGCGTCCTTTTACGCCAAAGTGCCCGTCAGTATTAACCATCCAAACGAACATCCCTTGACGTTATTCAGATACACAGGTAGTTCAATCCTGAATATGTTCAGTTTCGTACCGATCTCCTTGCACTTCGAATGTCAGCCACACGGCGCGAAATAAACATCGTACCTTCTTGGAATCCTTCTTGCGACCGTCTCGATCCTGAGATGTGTTTAATTTTCTCCCAACACGATCCTGCTTGATTTTCTGCGTGTCACGCAGCATCTCCTGCCGCCAAAGCTCGAAGAAGTACGTAGGATCCGTGTAAAACTTAAGGCCATCTTTACCGTCGTCGCGGTAGCAGTTTAGATTGCCAAGAGGTGGTGGGGGATCACATGATGCGTACATTTCCTTCATCGCAGCAGGCATCGACTCCCGAGATACCACCTGCGAAGTAAAATACATTTTGGACGTAAGATATTGTTGTTGTTATTATTATTACGTGCTAAGTTTGAGACAACTTCGCCTTCAACAAAATAGAACCTTTGGAGTGGAGTGCAAGGAGGTGTGTGCCGGATTGACGAGAATGGGAAGCTGGGTAACCAATTATTTCGAAATATTTGAGTTCGAAATATCAGCTTCCCGGCTAAAATTACTTTTCACCAGCTTTAATTGTATTACGCTTCTTCACCGTTATATATTTTAAGTTCCCACCGTGCAACAGTAATTAGATGATGTGGATGATCAATTAGTAGATATGGTATTGGCATTGATTTTTATGGGAAGTTGGTGGTGATAAACCCCTGCAAGCAAAACATGAGCAGAAATATTTGAATAAAGAGTTGTGCGTATTGGTTCGTTTTCCTCAAGACGTACACTCACACAAGGTCAAGTGATCTTTCCCCTCAAATCGACGGTAGGTAAGCTACAACTCAGATACCTGTACCGATGAAGGTTGGTAGAAACAGAACACTAAAGAAGAAACAAAATGTCAACTATCGACGAACATTTTTGAGAATTTTAAACATTATGGCCAAAATGATTAAGGGCTATCTTGATTCGTGTCACTTCCGACCACGACGATCGGTACTGGTCGGACGCTGCTCTTTGCCATTTTCATTACATTCATTCAGTGAATCATTATTTCCTCTAATTGACATTTATTAGTAAACAACCCTCTCTGTTGATAGACCCTTCCGTTCATTTCCACCGTCTAACCGCCCGTCAGTCCGTCCATAGGCGGCGGACTGCTGATGGTGGCCACAGAGCAGAGCGCGTGAATCGTTTTAAACGCGCCAGCGGCCCTCTCTCTCCCTCAGTCTGTTTTTTTCGACTCAACAAATTGATGAGAAGTGAACACTACACGACAATCAAAGGTATCGGATGAAAGTCACAATGATGCCAGCAACCAAATAGCCAATGGCTGTTTTCGATCTGGTTAGG
The DNA here is from genome assembly GCA_019614645.1 of Stratiolaelaps scimitus. Classification (NCBI taxonomy): domain Eukaryota; kingdom Metazoa; phylum Arthropoda; class Arachnida; order Mesostigmata; family Laelapidae; genus Stratiolaelaps; species Stratiolaelaps scimitus. The sequence goes on along the minus strand of JABWDB010000067.1, from coordinate 344,055 downwards.
ACTGCGCCAAACGGAAAACACCAATGGAATCGGGGGAGACGATGATCAAATGGGAACATTTTAACATATTCAGACAAAATGGAGAAACCGAAAAATGAATGCCAATACCACATCTACTATTTCGGGCAGAGCGGCGAAACAATCTAAATGCTATATTCGGAGACGATTTAAAGTCTTTAAAATCCAGTTCGGACTCGTCTAAGGATGGCAGTCATGTACTCCCTTTACTAAGTCTTGACCTATAATGCTGCAAATAATTCTAAGAAATGATTTATACAGTCGACATATGAGGTATACATTTCGTTCATCGTGCAGCAGCTTAAAACGAGTCTGTATCAAGCAACCGGCTAGAAACTAGCTTGCAGCGGTACTGTTATCGTCTCCGCTCCAATATTTCAAGTATTTAAAAACAATAGAGCGCAGGGAAGCAGCCTACAGAGTACATCCGATGACTCACTTGTGTTCTAAAGTTCAACCACCTCTACTGATTAGCTAAGAACTTCCAACTAATGCCATCGATTACTAGATTTGTGGATAGAGGCAGGCGAGACTCTCTACGTGAGCAACATTATCTAGCCATATTGTTTGCTTGTTGAGAATTAGATGTTTGCCCGTCATCGGCTACCAATCTCAACTGGCTAAAGTGCCAAAACCTACATGCTCCATTACCTCGCGGCTAACCGCATTATATGGGCGCGCTGTAACTCCACTGAGATGAAACATCCTGCTCTTGTTTGCCTACCTGACTAACATTAAACAAAGAATACAAATTGTTTATTGACATGAACATGTTTGACGCGCAGTGAACTCTGTTCTTTATATTTGTACAAGAATATTACAACATCCATTCATAGAAATTAGTTGCTCTAATTCATTTCACTTACATTCAATATAATCTCAAATGAATCGTATACTGCCTCACTCGAGATTTAACTTTCATTAACCAGCGAGGAAAAACAGACATTCGAAGGTCGAGTTGCCGTTGGCGAGCGCCAGTTCGAGATAATAGTTTCACATATAGTGTGAGTCCAGGTGATTATGGCTTTCGTTAACTACGGCGCTATGCTGGAGAGAGTGCGAATAACAAAATATGTCCAACAACGTCATTTGGGTAATCAAATAACATAGAAGGAACAATATCAGAGTACGCCAGTGTCTGCAATAAAATTACATGTTCAATTCAATTCAAATTCAATTCAAAAATACGTTTATTAACAGAGGGGAGGTACACATTTGGCTTACAAAAATTTGTTAGTGCATTGTATATGCATTCGTGTGGCTCGAAAAGACAACATATTGTTGATTGTTTCGGTTCTGGCGATTTTAACTGATAACACGGTTTGTCCACTCCGCAGATTATTTTGTTTGACATTAAAATATTTATAATACGTGTTTGAGAATAGTAGCCTTTTGTAGTATCTGCCTTTTTGTGTAAGTCCGTAATAGGAGGTAAGCTAAGAGTCGAGCCATCGATGCCACATCTAAGCGAGACGCGTGTTAAGAACTTTGGTTGAACACTGAATTTAAGATATGCTCGCCAAACTTCACAGCAGTATGTAAATTTGGGTTTAACTAAGCTCTTATAGAGCTACACATAAAATTCCGGCTTTTTCACAATAAAACAGCGGAAAAGTGTGATACAGACTAACGTTGCGGACTGAATGACTTGTGTACGTAGATAGTTGAAAAGAAATATTTGAAAATGTTAGCCTATTCGATTCCCCAAGGATGCGAAGCTTGGTGCTTGCTTTTCGTAACTTGTTCAATATCTAGGATTTTTATCTGTTTTCTCCAGAGCCTCTAGTTTATTTAAATAGGTTCTTAGACTCATGTTTCTCGATCTGATTAAATTCCTTCGTTTAGGTACGAATTTTTCAATTAATAAGTGGAGTTCGTAGGCAAATGTATTGAACATACTATCAACAGAGTCACAGCGCGAAAAAAGCGTTATCCACGAAATAAGGGATAACCTAGTCTCTATGCCTTCAATCTCCTCTCCAAAGCCACCTTCATCGTTTACCGTAAAACCTGTATCAAAAAGTACAGTAAAGGTTATCGCATTATGATCGGAGGGTGTCGGGGCGGCCACAGTAAAGAGTTTATCGATAATAAATGGATCGGTCGTAAGTAGAAGATCTAGATGTGTCCTTGGGTAAAAACGGCTTGAGAATTAGGATCGCGTTTAAGTGGATGGGTCACCTCCGTTATCAATTGGTATATTTTCAACACAAGATTTTGTAAAAATGACCTCCTTAGAGTTTAAGAGGACTATATTGCATTAGGCATTGTCAGGAAGGTTAAAGTCGCCTAGGATAACAATTGGTTTGGTTGCGTCATATAGTTTGGTCATGGTCTGACAGACTGGCTCAATGCGCTGTTTAAGCTCTACGGCATTTCCGGCGTTAGTGGCGTAGATGCATGCGAAACGGATGAAGTCAAGGTTATAGTACAAATTGGCTGCCACCATTTCTACATCACACAATTTATGAAGGCTATAGTATATATATTAAGTTGACCCAAAAATGAGACACAGATACATTTCAATGTTGGCTAAATTAAGTGAGTTAAAACAAAGATTTTTTAGTATGAGCTAGAGGTATGTCCCTCTTTTATTTATACACTGGTCCCTGAGTTCTGACGGCTAGGTAAGCACCATTTCTTTTACCATTTATAACTTCGTTATTTAAGGCCTCTCTGAGTAAATCGATGTTTGCATACCTTTTGCTACATATTGCCCTCTTTAATCGATGGAAGCAACCATAGTCACACGGACTTAAATCGGAGGTTGGGGGTGAAGGGGGATGCCATCGCTCAATCTTGTGCTTCCTATTGCCATGCCAATTATTCATAAGTCCCTTCAAGAACTCGAGATATCGAGCCGAGTCCATTGTTTCTTTTGGGCCCAAACTCTGGTAGTAGCAAATTCCGTTGAAATCCATGGCAAGTGCTACCATTACTTTAGGCTCGAATCTATTTGGTACTGCTACCGCCATTGCCCGTTCACCTGGTCGTAGCCACTGTTTCACTTGATCTTTTTCCGGTCCCCTATACAGGCTGACCCATGTCTCGTTCACTGCAACGGTATGTTCTAAGCGACTCTTTTGCTGCCTATATATCTTCAAATTGTCTGGCGAACACTCCTCACGCATTTTCAGTTGGCCAGCACCGAGCTAATGCGGGACCTATTTTGCACTTTTTTTCTGTGTCCTTAGATTATTTTTAATAATTCGACAACATGTTTCACGAGGCACGCCAATTTCAGCCGACAAAGTCGGCAATATCCAAGTCCTAGTTTGCTCAAAAGCTTTTTCGATTATCTCGATCCGTTCGTCGAATCCAGATTCGTTGAGGGGTGGGCACCCTTGATTTCGCGCCGCCTGCTTGGTAATTGTTGTGTCTCATTACCCGCCAATTTTGAATTCGAACCGACCAAGAATAAGAAATCGGCGCAAGGCGATCTGAGTCTCATTATTTTCGGGTCAACCGAATATAATTATTGTATGAAAATGCAAAATAATGTACAGTCGATCTGAGATGTATGAAATTGCGCCCATTTCACGCAGAGTATATTTTACCAGATGTAAACTTCCATTCGAGAACTTGAGTAAATACGTCGGGACAGCATCATCTCGCCGAAGTCACCCGTGTACAATGTTGACTACTTCATGATTCCGCTGGACTCGCTATAGGTTGCCATCTTTTCGATTACATTTCTTCTAGCAATACGTCAGTCAGATAAGTGCCAATACATGTCTGATAATGGGAGAAGAGCTGGAGGCCAGCCGCAAATAAAAGCTTGTCGTTCCTGAAGATGCATACACCACCAATCTCGATCATCTTCGACCCATGTTGGCCATGTTTGCCACCCGTAGCTGGATCAAATGTTCTCGATGCCATCGAACCGGCAGAGTATTGAAATAACTGGTTCTCAAAAATTTAGCGGTTCGGAGCTGGTCTGAACTCACAACCTTCTAGTTGAACAGGACAGTTCAACGTATACGTTATCCGATGTTTTCCCAGCAGTTCTTGCTCATGGTTTTTACGCATCAACAGATTCTTGATGTCGCTGTATGTTCTGGCGAAGAAACGGGCATTTTTATAGACGATATGAGCCTGGTTGTGTCGCCAAGAAGCGCCATAGCGTGAGATTTGTTTCTGTCATAGACATCGCTGGGATAAATTCGAGAGGAATAGCAAGAGCGCTCGCTCATGTAAGCAGCGCTATATATGCTTTCACAGTGCCTTCTACTGATTGAATGAAACGCCCCCGTAGAAATCGAGACCAGCGTATGCTAACGGTGTGAATAATGTGACTCTCTTTTTGTACTTCGTCGGCTGGCCTGCTATGAGCTTGACGAAAGACGACCCAACGATGGAGGAGTACCTTGATAACCCGTCTAAAAATCAGCGACGAATCGAAGACGGTATCATAACCGACATGACCATTTGCACTGTGGCATTCCAAAATGAGAAGATGCTCGAACGGACACTCGCCCGGTAATGTTATCGTCTTAGTCTCTTCATAATGCGGCCTTCTCGTCTGCCTTGTCTATATGCCCAGTAAGTTGTGTTCGTCGATGAACAGAGAGAAGGCGGCGAGTTTGTACATGTTATTCGATCGCTCCCTGGTTTCGGCAGAGGCGCATTCATCGAGGAAGGATGTTTCTCGAGCATACCGTAAGACCAGATATACGGGGCACCAAATGTCATTTATTAATCAGAAGTATCGAAAATGTTTGCTGGCTGGTGTATGACCGATTGCGGGTCCTTAAGCAACTTCCAAGTTCTCTGCCGTGGCACCCAGCTGTCGTTTTTACATTGAGCGAGATGTTTTCGTTAATGCCTGCCCTTATCACAGCGTACGTTATTATTGGTTGAGGAAGACTAAACTGTAATTGTAGTAGAAACTGGATGGATCTTGGCGATTGCTGTGGCAAACGACGAGGCAATGACAAAGAAATTTACTACATCACTGCCGTCCCGCAGCAAAATATCCGTTGAGGGCGGCATAAGTTCATTTTACACTTCACAACCTTTTTTTCGCAAATTTTGGAAAGGCAGGGTCGTCCTTATCATGTAGCGAACCCTGAGCACAAACGAGTACCTGGCAAACTCAGTAGTTTTGAGCCCGCGATACGGTGCGGTCATATCACTCAGCTGGTAGGGTGGGCGCGAGGAGCGGTAGTACTGTCTCGTAGTTGTAATAGGTTAAGCAGCACAGTGTAGGAACACGGCAGTGCGGAGAATCCTAAGCAAGGTACCATTTTGTGGAGGATTAAATGCTTGCCCGTAACTGGCTACAGTTCTAAAACCTACACTCTCAATTACCTAGAGGCTAAATACATTAAAAGACACGCTGAATTCTTTGCTGAGACTTGCTCACCCAAGATTATCAGAGTTATTGCATCCTCTCCCTAAATTGCAGCCGATGGTCATCGAAGGATTATCATACAAATCGTCAACAAGGACTGGACCCGGGGTTCTCATCCAACACCGCAAATACCCCTGTTATAAACAACTCCCTCGGGGCTGCTCATCTAACTCCAAAAAACCTGAATCTAAAACCCACTGCAGCGACCTCTCACTCATCATAAAGCAGCTCCAATGAGCAACCTAGATCATTGAGTCAACTACCCAATATATTACAAACACTCATTTAACGTTCATCCCAAATAAATACTTAAAATTTATAATCCAGTTCAGAATCTAGATATTTCTTCATCGACTGGCATTCTTTGCCTATACAGGTTAATTAGCCAGGAAGGTCAGAGTATTACAGAGTTATGTTTAGCATGAATGTTCTTTAACGTGCAGTCACTCATTAAACCTGGGGCATCGCCGCACTTCAAGCACATTTTGCGCTCAAAAAAATGATATCTTGTTAGTGGCAGAGTCTTGAGTTACCTCCGCGATATCATATTAGGCATGACACTTAGTTGCTAGTGCCATATGTAATCAGAGCTTCTTTGCTATTTTAGCCTAAAATAAAATATTTGGTGGAAATAAGCACTTGGAGTTCGACGATCCAACTCAATACAACATTTTTGAAATCAAGTTCGAATCGATTCCCTGTAATTTCGGGAGGAATAAAAGAAAACATTTGATTCTTATCTAAGCCTTCGATCTAACACTGATGGCGGTATTCAGCACTAAAACAAACAGTGCCGAACAAAATTTGAACTCGATGCGAAAATTAGCCGTCGTAAATATGGAGAAGGTCCGCGACAAGAACTGTGCAGTGGTGACTACTGATCCCAAATCTAAATTAGGCAAACATGAATTGCAAAGACAAGTCGTCGCCAAGCGAAATGCATTTCCTGGGGTTCTGTCCCCTAAGCAGTATGCAAGAACTTGCGACTGAAGATCTCTCCCTGCCCTAAATTGATTTAGTGCTGTGCACGAACGACACATGAGGTGTAGATGATTCCAAGGTATCTCCGGGTCCTATGAAGTCTGACCACCTGGCTATACAGCTCGGTGTAACGTTAGAAGTAAAGCTAGTCAAAAAAGTATAGCTCGCTAGCGTTGTATCGCTTGGCTTCATGATATAGGTACATAGATAACTCGAAATCGTTTTTAATAAATCACATGGTGTTTTCTTTTAGAAAAATTGTCGAGTCGTCTGGTGTTATTGTACAATATTGCTATACTTGGCAGCCGAGCGTGCCAGGTTACTTCAGTACAGGTTTGCCTCTCTCTTCTATGAACACACACCATGTTAGCGAATTAAAGCATGTGTGTAGCTAGTATATCTGTGTTGGGCGCGCGTTGTAAGAACATACCTGCTGGTCATATTGGATGGTGGATTTGAAGGCCTTGCGTTGCGTGATATCCTGAAGGGACACTTCCTCTACTGTAGAATCTAATTTTGTTACTCGAACCGCCAAACGTTCGACCCGTTGCTGGAATAAAAATGAGAAATTATTATCTACAAAATCGTCGCAAATGTCCCTTCACGCATCGCTGAGTTTTTACTGAGGCGATGCGTCACAGATAACTATTCTAAAAAAATAACTAGCAATAATTAGGTAAGAAGCGAGACAAATAGATTTCCTATTTGACAAATTATCTAACTGATTTATAAATTTTCTGGGCAAACAAGGAGCCCTAAAGCGATTCACCCGTTAACAATGCATAGCGAAAAACAGCCATTATCCTGGTGAACAAGGGCATTAATCATACCCCGAGAAAACGAAGGACATTGCCACACACCGACAATCCCTATCGAAAATACTCTCCGACACATTTTGAGCCCTATTTGCCTCGAAGAGTCGCTCGTGACTTCAACAGGAACAGGAAGTGAGTTGACTCCGTCGCTTGAAGGATGAGCTGACACGAAGCATAACAGAGCTTTAGGAGACGCTCGGCTAAAGGTCCTGATGGAAGTCGTACCGACCGCATGGACAGAACCGTTACAACCGTTAAAGACGCGTTTCATCCTCAGTTGTAAAGGGCTGCCAACTGATACCTCGTAAAGCTTGCTAGGACTTGATTGGAAGTCTTACTTGGCAATGCAACCTTGGTTGCAACGCGTGAACATAGAAGTGTTTGTGGCCCGTCTGTTCATAAACGACAACTACTTGATCGTGTCGGGATGGAAATTCATGAGTGATTCAAAAAATATATCAAGCATTTCTAGAGAATACCATGTGTTGATTGTGTCGATCAGTTGCATTCGTGAATCGCTTTTTGAACACAGCATCACCCAATTTTCGTTCTGCAGAAGGACGACATGACAAAAGCCAAACAGACTCCGGTCCAAGGAGAAACTAGAGATTAAGTACATTAACAGGGCGGTGGAAGATCCTTTCACTTGCAACGCAAGGAGGTGTCGCACGACCAACAAGTGAATTATATTCGGAAAGACCCGCACTTAGGCTGTATAATTGCAACGCTCGATGATGAAATGGTATCACGGGTTACGAACTACGCAACGAACTTCTGCACAGGATGAAATGGGTAGTATACCACTATCTTTGGCAGAAGTCGCAATCATTGTGTGTCACGTCGAAGGGAACTGCTGGACATGCAGTCCACCTCAAAGCGGTGTCCACACTGTTAGCGAAGATATCGAAATCTTGGGGAGACTGACGAACTGAAGACACCGAGACCTGGAATTCAGGGGATCGCAGGCTTAGGCGAAGAGCCACGATGTTGGCAAATAGCGTAAGCGGCTGACTCCAAGCAATTGCAGGGGCTCCACTAAATTATTGATGATCGAGCATCGACTGTATCGGGAAGCCTGGGCAGTTGTAAACCAACTACGGTTACCTGCACTGTGAAATAGAGAGAGAGAGGGAGAGAAAGCGTGACATAAAAGCTCGATACGCCGCTAGTAGTAGACGCATAGTAGAGATTAAGCATCTACTTTCTCTCTCTCTCTCTCTCTCTCTCTCTATATATATATATATATATTATATATATATATATGCATACAAAGTTCCCCTGCCGCAGGAGTCCAAAACGTTTAGAGCTCGCGAGACATTTATTAATCGCTTTTATTCATAATTTGCAATGCGTCAAGCGTCAAGATCAAACAAGATGTACGACCGTTTTTTTCGAAACTATGCATTCATTGATCTATTATGTAACCCGGCTCTTTTCGGATAACACAAGGTCTAGACAATGTACCACTACGTTTTTCAATCATTTCCGGAGATTTTTACATTTAGGCTAAATTAAAGCCACATACTTAAAACAGGTTATCCCTTCATCCGATGTTAATCTGTAATGCTCGTGGCAAAAATATTATCAACAAGAGAGTGCTGACTTTACATGTTATTATATTATCAGAATATATAAAGCTCTCCCTTTTTCTTGACCCAACTAATATCAGTAAATATGGGTCTTGTTTTCATCAAAGAGATCGAGCAAATCGTCGTCGTCTGTCTCTCGTGGGCACCCTTGCACTTAAACCATTTTCGACAGGCTTCCTGATACTGAGGACTCTCGTTCCACTTCACACTTAGTCAGCGCGGTCTCATGTGAATCCTTCCTAGCAGGAAAATAATGAAGCACGCAATGTTGAATATGCACGTCTATTCGATCGCCTAGGCAAAATTGCTATTGATTCACCTAGTCTAATAAATGACGAGATCGATTAAATGTGGTATGAAGAAATTGGTTGAATAAATAAATAAAAAATATAAATCTATTAATTATAAATAAAAAGTATAAATAGTCAGTATGACTATGAAATGCAAATATGAAATACCAACTTAATGCTGGGTGGTAGTTCTGATGAACGATCTTCTTTACTAATGTAACAACGACGACAAGTGGTATCTAAGGTGAGTTCCGTTTTCGATTGCACTCTACCTGTAATTGGCTTGTCCTATGAACGAGTCCACTGGCCTCATGGAAGAGTGCGCCGAACAGATCGTCCGCGTGCTTCGAGAGACTTGACAGTTGACGAATTACGTTTGCAAGTGATCCATTCGTGACACACTCAAGGTCGTTGACAACTTTTGCCAGAGGCTGACCGCGCTCATCAGTAGGGATGGCGCCTCGGCAGACATGTACTGGTGAAATAATGCGTTGCTCCAGAGGCATTTTGGCGGCGTTTAAACCGAGGCGAATATGGGACAACCGGGTAATCCAGCTGCAACAGCTGACGTACAGTTTCAACCTACGAATGCGAACAGATAAGGTTCGACGAGAGAGCCAAATCCAGTGATTGAACAAACGAACGTCCAGTCAAGAAGAGCAGTTCCTGTAAATCAGAACATAAGAGATTAACCAAAAACTCTGCTGTGACCTACATTTGCTTAAGTCCCTTCTACAACTACAAAACAGTCTGAAGAATTAATAACCAGTTAATAAGCGTCACTTGACTTACAAAATATTTAGAAGAATAATAACGATTTTCAATAGGCCAAACAAACCTTGAAAACAGCCTCAGTAAAATATGTATTAGGAGTTCATGAAGGTGTATAGTATCCCTCCGATTCGAACATAGCGACAGTGCTTATTTCTGTAACTCTTTAACAAGATCAACCAGTGTAAATGGCTTCCACGTGTATTTCATTTGAAACGACGTTCTATATTCTGATTTAGTATGACCACAAAAAAACGTTCATTCGATAACACGTGCTAAGCAACTCTACACTCCGCCGCATTGATCAACGCCATTTCATTGGAAACAATTCCATTATTTATAAGAGCCTAGCTCTACTGAAATTACTATCCGCCTCCTCGTGGAAGCAAGATATCCGTATGTCTTCAACTCTTAGCAAATGTTTCGTCGAAAACTAATCTATTTGTGACCTTTAAATGATTCTCGACTCACAATATATATAAATATATGTATATATATATAGACAAAAATAGAATGTAATACAAAAACGACTACGGCAAACGCCATCCGTTGCAGGGATTCGAGTCAGTTATTTGCTTTTTATACTCCGACGAGTACGAAATAAATTATTACATAATATATATATCACACTATTACAATGAAGTGCAACGCAATTTGGACTATATGTTTGACGCGCCCTGAAGCCTCTAGAATCAGCATTGGCACTAATTCCGCCGGTTCACCCGGCTGATCCATGAAACATTATTATGAAGTATTTGTTAATAGAATAATATCAAAAACCATCAATACAGACACTGGCAATTGAACAGAAAATCATATTCCTAACATTGAGCAATAGCTGTGAAGAGCAGCAGCTCATTTAAAACGGCATATTATCAACATCTCCGTAGTTCCCTTTCAATTGATTGAAACGAATGAATAATTAGGACTCTGACTCATTTCCGAGTTTCTGGAAGCCCACAAACAGGGACCCACGAATTAGATGGCCCAATGCAAGCCGATTATGATTGTTGTTTTTTGTGATAAAAGAATGCATTTTAATTAGGATTTTCAGAATGTTATGGTGGGGTGTCCAGTAGCTTCCAGGAGTGTACAGCCTAAGTTTATTTTATTATGAAAACAAAATCTGAGCGTAAAGACAGCTATAAATATAGGGTGGGTAGATACGCCGCCCCTTCTTTCTCTAAAACACATATTTCAAGCCCACTACAGTATCACACGGAAGGTGTGCACGTGACTTTCTGAGCGATATGAAATACATTTTAATCAAAAGAGCGGGGGGGGTAACATTATTTGTCGGACGCGACGCATTTGGGTCTCTTAGTCGTCCAGCAATGACCACCCAGATTGGACCCATCCTGTCCAAGGATTCGACGGACTATTTCAGCTTGACGAGTATTCGTTGTTTCACAGATCGGAGGGCGGAGTTTCCAAAGACCGAGCCGACACCCGTCACCAAACCTCGTCAATGAGACCGAGAGCCCCAAGTGACTGCCAATATGCTCCCACGGTGCAAGGGCACACGAGTCAACAGTCAATTTAGACCAAATGGTGGCGTCTGTCGAGCAAGCGGGAGTCATTCGATTCTTTTCATTTGCACAACGAAACTTCAGTAAGGAACCAGACGTATTTTGGGGCCAGCCATCTGATGGAAAGATCAACACGATCATCGGTATGGTGTCACAAATTGCTATCAATAACAATTAAAATTTGCTAATGTTAATGAGTTGACTAATTCCAAACTTAATGATATAATGATGATGTTAACAACAGAAAGTCATTTAGATCTGCTAGACAGTACCATATTAAGCACAGGGACTAAGCATAATAATGACACGTATTTGTTCCGCGGTTCGAGCGTCATCGACTTTAAGATGACACTTCTAGGATGAACACCTATTCGTAAAACCAGGTACTTTAGATCGACTAATTTAGTCATAACTATAGAGACATAGCAATTCATCTATTGAATCATATATCTTTGATTGAGAACGTCGCTAAATGACAGATACATAATGTCTCCTTATGGACCCTGATCTCAGGCGACTGGCGTCCTAATCTCCAAAAAAATTGTAAAGTAAATTTTCCGGACTGACTCTTTACAGCCTTAAACATTTAACTCAGTCCACGACGCAACTGCTTTGTATTGCTCCATAAGGCGGACAACCTCATTTTCAAAAAATCAACAGAATATAGTATAACTAACCTCGACTTCCCTGCAACTGTCAACGTCTGCGTGCATGATATCATCATTCGGTCCGTGCATTGTTACGCCACCAACTCAATGAAAGGCAACTGGACTGTGAACAACTAAACTCCTTGGTCAACTACTTGAGAACCTTTGGAATATGCCAAACTGCGTAATAATCACAGCTGACTTTAATCTTGCATTAAATTGGCTGGAGCAGAAGCGACTCAAAGACGGAACCACTTTTATAAACGTTAGTCCGGTGACTCTCATTTATCAGGACGTCGACAACACGTTCATCAACATTTCGTTGAGCACGTGCAGAATCTTATTGTTTTGGACCAAATCGCGGGAATAACATCTACCATTTTAGACGCGCGGTGGTTTGGGCTGCTAAGTGGTCTCTGGCTGTCGAGAACCAGAGGCGGCGGGTTCGAGCCCTGCTGCGTGATGACATATAACAGAGCTTAAGCATTGTGAAATTGCAGCTCCTTTAATAAACCAACAAAGCAACAACTATTTGCAACCCACCCAGCCCGTCTAGATGCTTGCTGCCTGATTAAACTAGCTAAAACCCGGTTAAGGGATATTTAAGAAGTCCATATTGTCCTTCAAAAAAGCCAGGTTATGTAAAAACAAAAGAAAATCAAGGGGAGGAACGAAATCGATTCCAATCGATAATTGGAGAATATTTGAATAAGGCCAACGCCTTTACCGATTCTTTCTCCTCTGCCTTTGTCTCTAACGACTGCTCAGACAGACTCAGACGATAGTCCGATCGACTATACCTCTTTAAATCTGTCCAAAATTGGATCTTTGACAAAATTAAGGAAGAGCTTACGCTGGACCTTAAAATCATGTCAAGAGCTTATGAAAGGTCGGAAATGTCTGAGTTCTTTAATTTTTTTTTCACTAGTAACTTCCATTCATAAGTCATATCGAGATCTGACATCGACAACTATCGTTGGTGGCGCAGATGGGTAAATTGAATCAGATTCGTATTAAAAAGGATCATATTTAACATTTTTGACTACCACTATATATTGGGACCTCTTGACAAACAATAGCGGCAGCATACTTTTACAAGAGACAGATCTACTAGCACAAAACTTGCAACCATGAGCCACGATTGGGCCATACCCTCAAGACAAAAAGAACAAACATCAACTGTGTACATTTTTATTTCTCCCAGGTTTAACATAGTTAACCATAAATAATTTGTAAGTCATGCATTTAAGTTAGGCAGTTAAGTACGATTAATTGGATTTGTAGTTATCTAGTTTCTAGTTATAGAAAATGCATTGCATCGGGTTGTGTTTAAACCACGCAAGTCGTATTTTTATCGTAGATCTTAAGGAAGCCTTCCAGCAGCCATCCCTCATATACTGATAATCTCAAATCCCACGGACCGGGAGACACACTGGAAGGTTGTGTTAGGTTTCAGGAGATTACGTATCCTGTAGCAAGGTGGTGCTCGTTCAATGAGATGATTATATCGGTCCCTGAGTGCGCTGTACTCTGTGCGGATCGAAACACAAAAAGAGTTCACTTTCAGCAACGACCTCATCCCAATAAAATACTTTATTACTCGAGGTCAAGGCGTTACGATAATCGTCGAATTTTACTTCGAGCCAGTCGTTTGTGCCTTTATGTTGCCATGTGATGTTAACAGTAAACTGAGATATATATTCAACTCTATAAGAGCCTCGTATATATATATATATACGAGGCTCTTATAGAGTTGAATATATATCTCAGTTTACTCTAACATCACATGGCAACATAAAGGCACAAACGACTGGCTCGAAGTAAAATTCGACGATTATCGTAACGCCTTGACCTCGAGTAATAAAGTATTTTATTGGGATGAGGTCGTTGCTGAAAGTGAACTCTTTTTGTGTTTCTATATATATATATATATATATATATATATATATATGTATAACCTATACTCCTGTTATATCTTTGTTCGCATTCGTAATATTTTAAATTGTACATTATATCATTTATCACATCCGAATATATTAACTTATTATCAAGTAAAGCCAATAGAGCAACAAAAACTAAGCAAAAACCAACAAGAAAAAACGAAAAAAATTATAACAGCCCTACCAAAACAGTTAATTATAATCGTTCGAACGCGACCAGATGAAAATTGTTATGTGCCTGCCCGGACAGATCCTTTGTATATTATGGCTTTTACTGATGCAGCACGTAATAGAGTGACTGACTATGAAGTCGAAATGTCAACACAACACCGGAAAGAAACCCGGAGCGATCATAGATTGCTTTAATGTATGTAAACCTAAACATGGCAATTTCAGGCACTCCGGCAAGCGAGCTACTAACGAACGATAGATTGATACCCGATATATATGTAAATATATATAAGGCGTATAAATGACATCACATACGAGCAACAATTTCTAAACTGCTACGGCAACAAGTTCAGGAATAAATAAATGGAATTTAATGGCTAACGTTCGGATTGCAAACGAGCCGTAGTTTCTCCATGCTGACTGAGCACGTAAATGAAGGATTACCTTTCTTATAAAGTTGTTCTTTAAATTTCCAGAGTATTGTAAATGTCCATAATCCTGCATTATCATTAATGGGAAATGTGTGGACAAATTCAATTATGATATATCATTATCCTATATCAAGCTTACACCAGCCTACCCCAGGTGAAATGATTCCAGTATACTATTAATAGTTCTATGACGAGTTTACATAACGTACTTGTTTAGGATAGCTGTTCGTATCGCACTTCAGGCGAGCATCAAACGCTCGACTACAATAATACGTCCAGTGAGTAAGGATTTTCAATAAACCAGTGACTGCTCATGTAGCCCGCATACAACCCTAGTGAGGGGATAAGAGTCTATAAAGGTTTTTAAAAACAATGATTGAATTTAGCCACTAAATCGACTAGTGACGGTATATTGAGTGTTTCATAAGTTCGGAATGTTCACGACTAGCTCCTAAATATCCTATGACGTGCCCTTGAGAAACAAGACTACCCTTGAGAAATATCAGCTATCCATAAAAATTGTTATTGTTGAGTTCGCGTTGCTTCATTATCAATTAAAAAAAAACATTTAATTACACATATCTAAAAAAATTGTTATTTCATAACGTAAGTTGGTATACTCGTTCTTGAAGTCGTTTTCAAAAGCCTGCCTTTTAAGTCTAATAAAAAAAATCCACTAATAATCAAACCAATCGCCAGCTATTCTAGTCAACTTGCTAAATGATATTCTCATATGTTTATTCATCCTCTTACCACGGGACACATCTCAACCAAACACGCTAACTATCGTCCACCCATCTAGGTTTTCGAGTTTAGTGTACGGCAGAGATCCAGTAGATCCTTTAAGCTGGGCTGTCAAGGCCTGACGTCAGACACGGCTACTGCCACTCTTACATCTATAAGAATAATAATACTAATAATAATCTCTATGTAACTACTACTGCTACAGCCACTATCCATCCATACGGACAGAATGTCGGGCCTACTGCTGTTACTGCCCATACTCTCACCTATCGCAACAAGACAGAGACTGACAGACATTTATAATCTTCACACTATCGTCATCAGTAGCTCTCGCTGTCATCGTTATCGTCAATATACGGTCATTATTATCAGCATGATCATACTGACCGTTCGTTCGTTGTGCACCAGTTGTTGTTCTTGAAATGAGGCTATTCGGACGCAATAGCGAAACCACACCACTCAATACAGTAAACATTAGGGTGGTCTATATGAAATGTATAATATATACTTATCATCTAGCTCCAGTCCATTCCCCATGGCAATAACGATTATCATAATAATAATGGAATATGTGACTGGCAAAGCAAAGTGTTACCAATACACTACAAATACCACTGATGTAATTTTATCCATAAAAGACTGAGAGCCGTACAATGAAGAGGCGCGATCGAGAGAGAGAGAGAAAGGTCAATATGAAAGTGATCCCATCCCTGCGAGACGACGAACAAGAATTTTCGAACAAGACAGAGATGATTTCATCAGAAATTTACGTTTAATCTCATATATGACAGTATGGAAAGGTAGATGGTGGAGTTCGAATATTTATACTAGTAGGTTGCATACCGTAATAGATAACATCAGTTAGACGTTGTCAGTTGCAGAATGCTTGTGAATTTCTATTCCATTGGTGCATTTAATATACACTGTCAGCTCTGTCTTCCACTGTCCGATTTTCTACAAGCAACTATAATGACAATTCAGCCGTCGTTGCGGGCCTGGCGTGTTCGTCGACCCAAAGGCGATGTTCACTGACAGATCTTTGGCGACTACCGAAGAAGAACTGATTTCGTCGCACAAGAAACAGAGACTACAATTGCCACGTTTTTATCTACCGTAACAGCAAGCGACGTTGGACGATCGTTTATCAAAGAAAATAAAACAGGTGGACAAAAATATATACGCGAAACATTCACGTCATAGCGGCTCGTATACACAATGTTGACAGCATACTATTGCAGCAACCCGACAGAATTCCAGCCAGGACTGCAACTGTATAATATGACACTTCAAATGAAAGCCAAAAGGTGATTACAAGAGATATGGCTCATCCAAAATTCGTGGATTTCATTCCATTCTTTCATTTGCGAAGTGAAGGGACACGATCTGCACCCGTGAAACCATCAAATCGAATAGAAGGAACGAGATTCACAGACGTGGATACGATTGCCTGTACCTGTGGGTAAAACAGATTCAATCAGCGTCGATCCACTGCCATTAAATGCGTGTGTATATAACATAATATCTACTTAGGTGAGACTTACTCACGCCGTACGTCTGTCGTCCAATCCGTTCAACGGCCACTGTTAGAACATCCTTGAGGTTTGGGCCGGTCTGTCCCGGGCTGCCGTTTCCGTCAGCACTGCCCCAGCAGCGGTAGCTCTAACTGCTGCTACTGTGTCGCACTCCGTTCGAAGGAGTCGTCATTTTCGACGCCGACAGATTCGGGGGCTTCACCGTGCAGCCAAACGCAGACGCACTGATGGCGACATAACGTGACTAGTGTGTCCACGCACTTATGATCACACACAGACACCGATCAGAAGAGGATCACACCAGACGTCGTTGACGAGAGAAGATCAGTACGGGCACAAACAATACTCTTCGCCACACATTCTGGCGTTCCGAGCGCAGCCCAGCAGCAGCAGCTAGATGCCCGCAAAGAACCGATACAGAACGGCGCTAATCAGGCTTCTATGATGATGGATCGTGGCGGGCTGTTTCAAACGCGCTCTGTTGAGGACACTGTCAATGAGAATTCTACTCCTCGGGAGGACACGGTCTTAAATGGGCGCCAAGGTCAGTACCAGAGTGACTCTCGCGGCAAACAACGAATACAACGGAGTACATTTACAAACGTGTAATGTTGTTCCTCTGTTTTAAGCTGAGATTAAACGCATCCTGACTACAACTTCTTATATGGGGGTCGAGTCATGACTCAACTGAGTGATTAAGTAAATAAGTATAAAGAAGTATATATATATATATATATATATATATCTTCTAGACTGCTGTTTAAATGCCAGAATGCGATCGTTTTTGTGCTGGATAGTGTGTGGCTTCAGCCTATGACATCATAAATAGATAATCCTTGTTGGTTCTTCTTGTGCTCACTGATGTTACTGTTAGTTACAGTTATCCGGGTCTTCTTGTGAAGGGCTTTTTTTATGAGGGGCCTCCAGAATGGGGATAATGCACATGCGTCACTCAGCCGTACTGACAGATTTACTAACACCCTAAACTCCCCCGCCACCAAGGTTCGCAAATTGCTAGGCATTATTGCTATAAACTGTGTTTGGGCCAAAACAGTGCAAGGCTCCCATAGAATGTTGGGTAATATTATGGATGCAGCGACACATCTAGTCTAAAGGGCAGGGTTTTTCAGTGCGAGCCCTTCGTGGTCCTGTGCCGCGGCATGGGCGTGACATTGCCGGTCAATCCGGCAATCCTTTAAGCATTTCATTAAGAGGCATCCTGTTGAGACCGCTACGACACGTGATTTAATAGTAGTAGTGTATTTATTTAGATTCTATTCTAGATGATCGCAGACACCTGTCCAGTTCGCCTTCTCCTGTCTCTCTCTCTCTCTCTCCCTCTCGCGTGCCAAGAGCGTGGGCTACCACTGACGCACAACCATTCCAATGATAAGAATAATAAGATCTCGCAGAAACATATTATAAGTAGTATATGCATTTCGACATTTGTGCGATGAATACGGGTAAAGTTATTATATTGGCGTTGCGCTGGTTTCCTTTTTAAGTGTGCGTTTGTCAGCGGACAGGGCAAATTAATTATTTGACCATTTATACAGCTCGCCATGTTGGCCAAGTTCGACACACATGCCCTTTGTGTGCCCAAGGCATCGACAAAAAATACTTAATTAACCAATACATTGCAAATGTTGACCGTTATTGATTTGTTCCAGGGCACATTTAGAAAAGTTTCATAAATGTGCTTTATGATGCTACATCGAAGTGTCCATCAGTGGGAGTGAGTGTTGGGTTTGCTCCGGAATATATCCAGTAATAATATCACTCTTTTTCGTCTGGGTCTGATATTAGATATTCGGTGTCTTCTACCCATTTCTCCTTGCATGGCCTATACGATGTCTTAAAGAAGTGCCTGACTTCGCTGAAGTCGGCAATGCTTGTTTGAGATATATTATTTTTTGTACACATGTTTATTAATTAACACCGTTCGTTCGGTAAATAAAACATGTATAAAAATACGGACATCAATAATATAATACAGCATATACATCCTGCGTAATAAATATACACTAAGGTACGCGTATGAAGGAACACACACAAGACACATGGCAATTTACTGTCTGATAATGCTTTTCAAGTTGAGCTTGTGAAAAATGTCTCCAAATGGATGGATCTCATACGAAGCAATCGGGGCGACTTGTTATCTCGAACAGGTTCAGCGCGGTCCGTGGGGAAGTTTCCGCGACGTACGAATTCTGATGAATTCTGGCGACCATGACCTTTCGTACTTTGTCGGTAATGTGCTCCGTAAAAGATCGATCGTCAGCAGGCAAAACGACGCCCAGGTACTTGAAGTTGTTACATATCAGATTGGGGTTGAGCTAGCTGAAGTAATACAAAATTAGTTCCGAACCAAGGCCGAAGTCGAAGAAGTCCAGGGTTTTCGTGGGTGAGAGTCCATTGTACCGGACGAACGAAAAAGGGGGCCGCGCCAATGTGTAATTAGTTAGACGTTGCGAGTCGACTTCCGCGGCGAAATTTGATAGCCTCCGTCTTGCCTAGGTTGGTCATTAGGTCCGCCTCCGTATACCGCAAGCCTACTCTCACCAAAAGTCAGATCACCGGCATAGAGCAAGCTTTTCAGGTGGTCAGAGGGGACCTTGTATTCGAAACGGCAGATCGTTGAGGAGTAGCGAGAACAAACGAGGGCTTAGGTTGTCGCCCTGTGGCACACCACACCAGTTGTCTGGCCAGAATGGGGCAGCTGAGTGACTTCGTCATCAATACGGACTTCGTTTTCCTGCCGTACAGCTCTGATTAGCTGTAGCATGTATATTGAGACTCGATACTCTGAAAGCTTTGCAACTACTCTAACACGCGGTGCTGTGTCGAAAACGGACTAGAAATCCACAAAAACGGCATGTCGAGCCCCCTCGGTCTAATTAGTGCGCGCCGCACCCCTTGAAGCAGCAAGTCATACTCCGTGCGCGTGGAGCGCCCCGCGCGAAACCTGTCTTGCTCTGCTGGTACACAGTTGCACGTTTCCAGGAACCTGTCGAGTCGACGCGTGACGAGGAGAGCCGACAACAGTTTATAACAGCACCTCTTGTTCGTCACCGCGTTTTAAGAGGATGGCAATAAACCTTTACCTTTACTCTTGTTCGTTTGGGTGACCCTGAGAAAAGTGTCCTTGCATTTCGCTGGAAGACGCCCTTGATGAACGCACGTATTGAAGAGCATTGTATAATACGGAACATGCTAACCCCTTGTTTTAAATGCTCATTGCGAATAAGATCGAAGCCTGTTGCTTTGTTTTTGACTTTCGTCTCTCCGTACCGCGATGAACCTCGAACACGGGAAGATCGTCCCCGAGCGTATAGCGCATCAAGGAGGTCTACTCGTGCCACACACTATCCTGTACTCCTACAGTCTGGGGGATAGAGTTTGTAGCCGCGTACACATACTTGAAGTGTTCAATCAGCATTGTGGAACTAAAGGGGCATGAAGGCAGCCTCGCACGCCGTACCCATCTGTACGGTTACCCGAGTGCAGGGTACTCTCAGCGAGCATGTTTAAGGGTACGTCTGTGCCACTTCGCCGTTGATGCCAGTGTTCAGGACTATGACCTTTGCTGGGGGTCATACTCCTGCAGTTACTGACGTTTTTATGGCTTCAGTTAACACATATGCATATGAATCGATATCAGGCTCACACGAATAATATTAATAATAAACAAACATTTTCGATGAAGTAGTTTAGCAGCTGTGAGGTGTTATTTTGGATCGCCCCGCCATCGACTGAATGATGCGGTCGTTTGTCACCGAGGGCGCCACCGTCTCTGAGTCCCACTGATGTTCTTCATGACGCTCATAGGGGAGAGCGGTGGCGGCTTAGGGCTCGTTGTTGATGTCCCAGCGGCGGGGAGCGGTGGTGGCGGCGGCGGCCGGCGGCTTCACTTCTAGGAATCGAAGCCGAGCGCAGCGGAGAAGTGCGGTGGGTCTGGAACCCCCGGCAAGTGGAGTAGTTTTAGTGCTGAGTGCTGAGCATGCAGCAGCAGCAGCACGTTGTCTGCCGGCCCGTGCGATCGTTTAGCGGTGAATCCGAAACCGGAAGTGAAATTCGGATTAGCGCGGATGAGAGAAATGCGGCGCGCGAATGGATAATACAGTAAAATACAGCACAGTGCAAATGAAGAGACTGCATAAGTAGACAACGAGACAGTGTACCCGCTGTCATGATGGCCCGTGAAGGCGACGAACAGCTGTCGGATGGAACTATTTAATAATAATAACAACACTAATATGAATGGCCAGATCATGACACCTACGTTGATGGAGTTCTAGTAAGCGTAAGTGGTTGACAACATACGTACACTTGTTGCGCTCAATACATCGATCAACTGATTAGCGTTAGGGGCCTGTATGATAATGGATTGTCAGAGAGGAAGTTGAGTGTCAAATGACCTCATCACAACTTCTGGTTGCGCGCCAAAATCGGTGTTTGATAAATGCATAGAGTTCGGTTGCAAAGCTCGACACGCATGTCTAGCTGGCAACATTATGATTGTAATTATGATGAAGATAAATTTGACAATAGTATCGCCCCGTTGTCGATTCCCCCTGCATATACGCGTCTAGTTGCGGTTGAGGAGCTGCAAATTGCAAGCGAATTGGCACGAGGCATACGAACGTTTCTGAGGACCCATTTGAAGCCACAGGACAAAGTCGCGGTGGGGGTCGGTTGTTCGGCCGTGATGTCTTTCTTGTCAAAGATGCACCCAAATCGTAGATTCTCTCCCTTCTCCCAATCGACTCTCAACCTCCCCGAAGCGCTTCCTTGTTTTCTACCCCACCCTGTCGCAATCCACATTTAGTCACCATTAACGACCCCATCCCCCTGAGCATCCGTGCCCTGCTCGTGACGGTTGCTACATTCTCCCGCTTAGACCTAGCAGCAGTCTCATCGAAATTCGCTGACAGCCGCCAGCCCGTTTGTGCTGCGACTCTTACAAGTTCGTGGAATCGCCTTTCCATTAAGCTGATAAGCTAAGTGCTGTCCAGTTCGAGAGAGATTCGTAGCTCGGATCCGGGAAGGAAAGTCGAAAGCCATCACAGAGGCAAGGTACGTGGATTGGATGGGGGATTGTGTATGCGTGAATGTTTGCTCATCTGATAGATGGGAACCTTTGGTGAAGGAATAAAAACGACATAAAAAATCATCCACAAGATATTTCTGTTTATGAATGGGTAGAGTTTCCTCCCTCAGCAATCAATGATAACAAAAGCTTGTATTTGCAATTACCTGCAGTGCAGTGCTGCTTCTGTGTAATCGCGTAAAATAGTATCCAATGTCAGTCTGGTCGTTTGCTAGCTCATTATCTAGGCGGGTGGCAATGTAAAATTTACATGAGTCTACGTACGCAAAGGTGGTAGCTGCACTTGAGCTACTTTACTTTTCTTATATATATATATATATATATATATGTGTGTGTGTGTATATAATTTCGATATTGTTGTCATATTGACTTGGTCCACGCGTGGGGTGAATGCCCTCTCTGCGTCTCTCCCTCCCCTTGCCACAGATCCAGCTGCCTACCTACCTACCTACCTGCCTGCCTTCCTGCGTGCGCTGGCTGCGAGGTCGTTTAGATATTTATGTATGATGACTACTTGTACTACTACTGCTATGGGTATGCCGGCTGTGACGGTGCTGGCCGGATCGAACAGTTGGGCGAATCAGCGATTGGGCAAGTGGTGACCCACAAAGTGCAGCGTTTCAGTGTAACGGCCTGTGAATACAGTGTGCGCTTCCTACCTCATTGGCTGGATGGCGAGGGACAACCAGCGACCCGCTATTTGGCAACCATGGTGTTTATATGGCGATCGGAGTTGTGACACGAATGGAAATCGGTGCTTTGTGTAGCATTGCTGGATAATTAGCTACTTTAATGACATTTCTCTTTAAGTAAACGAAATGCTCACCCTGTGATAAACTCACAGTTTGTCGGGCAGTTATTCACAGTTAGCACCGGCGCATTTACTTTTGTATCTCAGGAGCAATGGAAGTGAATCCAGTTATTTCCGTTAAGCACGGTCGTTCCGATAGTGTTGCTGAGGAATTCTACATGCAAGGAAAATACCATTTAAGTAGAGTTATCCTGCATGTTAGATGATAGGTCAGATCTACAAGCCATAAGGAGATTGTGGATGAGTTAAAGAGGCACTTTGCGACCATTGAGTCGAGGACACTGTTCTCTCCACAACTGTTCAGAATGACATCGGGCCGGAATTGGCCTCTATCTGGGGTGCCCAGGATCTTCCTTCACATTTTCTCCAGTCAGCGTAATTGGAGCAGGAAGAGCTCTTGGGGCAACTAAGGTAAACTGGAGTATGCAAGCAGCTGGAGTTTCTAGCAGAGATTAATGAAACTGTCAGTCCCTCTATTGCTTGCTCCTCCCTTGGCTTTCGTGGTAAACCTGTCGTTGAAGACTGGAGTGTTCACCCTATCAAGCTGAAGGAGGAGAGATTATTCCACTTCTAAAAACAAAGAAAATCACAAACCCCATCAAACCACCGGTCAGTCATTCTCGTGGGCTACTTGTCCAAAGTGCATATCGCAAGGGTCTACTTTGGGGTCCTATATGTTCACCTCCTATAAGAAGATCCTATTGCGTAAAATGATGATACGTCTCTACAGCGTTTCTACGTCTCTACAGTAGACCTCTACAGATGTTTGTCCGGTGCAGATCGGTGGGATTGGGTTACCGCAGTTTTCTGGGAAGAGATAGACTCTCAGCAGATGATGGTTTTAGCAGGTTGAGGCGTTTTGTCATCCACGTCAACACCCCCCCCGCCCTGCACCGAGAGCAGCCCACTTTAATGGAGATTCGAATGTCCCTGGTGGTGTCCGCGCGTTTGAAGAAAATCTCGTCCTCCCTAAAATAGGTTATTGCAGTCTGTCACATGTTTGGGTACAAATATTAACGAGACAATGAAGGGGAATTATCATATGACAATACTCCCGCCTAAATGCCATGTTGCCATCTCCTCCATACGACGCCTGCTTTTAATTGACACGACGCTACTTATGTCACTTTTCAGTGATGCATTATCCATTTGGAGAGGCAGTTATAAAGGGGTAGTTCACAGAGCGGTGATCATTCAAAGCGATACCGTCGGAGCTGTCCTCAGCTGACGTAGAAGAGAGTCGGTCACGCAAGTTCTTGATAAATATGACCTCATTTCCATTACACACATTGTACTGCTAGCATAAAGGCAGCTAAAGGGATTATTCCATATGACAGGTTTTTCCCAATAACTGTTGTCACTGAACTTAAGACGCGATATATGATATGATTCACCGCTCTAATTGATCGGTTTGAGATGCCTTTCACTATTAAAGAGTCCAACCGGCACGATCTTGCCAATCGCCTTCCGAAAGTCTGGAGCTCGCTTCCTTGTGAGGCTCGGCCATTCACGTAAGCAAAGGAGCTTGGCGCCGAAGCGAAGAAGCAGTTTAGGTGTGGGACGGAAAACTTCCTCTTAACTATAGTTGTCTAATATATTCGTTTGCTAATCATGTACAACTTGCAATAATAGTATGGTTGCTATTATCTTTGTGTTATAGGGTATTGTAAAAAAATTTGATAAAAAATGATGACGACCATTTGTCTATAATGTATGATACGAGGAACTACTCTAACCGTGGATCAATTGTATTCGATTACAAATCTAACCCTGTATGTACAGGACAAGTAGCGACGTGGAGTTGAAAATGGACCTCGCTAAACTATACAAACTGTCTTGATCATGATGATTAGTCTCAGTAGCATAGCCACAAGCTGAGAATACACACTACATGCAATCGATATTGCAAACTGCAACAACAGCACAAGACGAAGATGTGGGTGAACTAAATAACCACGGCAAACACATAGCTAAAAGAAGAACTGCATAATAACTTTCAGTAAACAGACTTCATAAACTGGACGAAATACCGGCGATCACCCCGACGTTTAACTGACTTGTGGAAGGTCAATGTTAATATATTATAGGTTTAATACCTATGTTAAAGGTTTTCGGGCGGACTCAAAGCCAGCATTTGACGTCCACGGCAAAACAACTGCTTTCGGCATTGCTTCATAAGACTGACTTCGTTAAATGCAAATGCGCCATGATGGGGATCGAACCCATGCACACACACGTGTCTCCTCCGGTTGCGAGCTGCACACGAATTCAATGCGATGTGATAGTGCCTCAGAATTTTTTTTTATTTTTGCAAAGACCGAGGCAGAGTGCAGCCAAGGAGAATAAAGTGGCGTTTTTCCAATCAAAAATGTGTTGTAAAAGAAAAGAAATCAACTATAAATAACGTCATTTAAAATCCTCCTACAAGAAGTAGAATTATTGTCCCACACATACTCACGTCAACCAACTTTGAACTTATATATAAATTTTTTATTATGTATTTTCCCCACATGCCTATTTCGCCATATTGTTTTCTCGTCAAGCAAACTTTAACAAAAAAAATTATTAAGACCGTCAGGGCTGTTTGAGAAATCATCGGTATATACACATTCACACTAAACCTGCTCAGAATACAAGATTTCTGTAACTGTGAATTGAGGACTTAAACCCGAACAAATATAGGCCCTTTTTATTTATTGATTCTACCACTGAATAGCATTATTATTATTATTAATATTATTATTATATGCATGCAATGAATATTTTGTACGCGTATACGTGTATAAATAATGAACACTGTATTAAATGACGTTGATTTTCTGCCGGCAGTGTTGCAGTTCTACAGTTAATGTTTAATTAAATGAATGAAAATTAAAAAAGAATACAGGTTATACTTATACTTGTCCCAGAGCGAGGATACTTATCAGTTTATACTTTATACGTTTCAGTTTGTTTTACGTTGAAGTGATGCTCCCGGAGCTTCCAGTTTTACCCATGATTGATCTCGAGATTGGCGGCGATCCCTGCTGAAAATAATTTCTTGCTACTATTATTATTTATACCCATTCTCATATTGAATAGAAGTAAATATGGCTATGTGAATACCTTTGAATGATTGCTAGTGTAAGAACAAATTGTGTGTGCTTATTCTTTTATGTCAAAATGTCTCTCGGCAATGAATAATACTTAGATAGCATATTTTAAGCCCTCCATTGTTCGGCTACTTGTGGTTACGAGGTTAAGTGGTTCGACTGAAACTTAATGCTAGCTTTCGAAAATTTGTACGATAGTTCAGGTGGCCGCTTTCGTTGTATATATATATATATATATATATATATATATGTATGTATGTGTGTTTGTTCTAATGAACCAATTATGATTTCCCATGGCGAATTTTTTAGAAGATTATTACCATTCAAGTGAACCAATTAGTCGAATTGGTGATGCTTAGCGATAATTGATTTTTTTGTCAGAATTGATATTTCTCTTCATAATTTCTTAAAGTCTCTAGCGATAACTAGATCGTCTAAGGTGGGGCTTTTTTTTCACAAATGCTGGTGAGAACTTTTAGTTTAGTTATGTTTGCTTGTTTCCTTCACCTCCACTTTTTCATTTGGACGGAAGTCTAACTCTCTATAGTACAGTGGTGTGAATAAACATAACCCACCCCCTATATTTCAACAATCGTTACAAAGAATACACATTTGAGGCATTTCTTCTGTGTCAGATTAATGTACGTGTCAAATAACATATTTACCACAAAGAACAGCGCATACAACATCGCATGCAGCCTGCTACAACAAAATGTGTCATATTTCGGTGGTGAAAAATGATAGACACACCCTCAGTTATCGAGTGTTTTCGCTGAATTAATCCAGTTTGTGTTGAGCATTCAAGCAGTACTATAGTCACGGGACGCGCTTCGAGCCTTACTGATGCAGAGAAAGCAGTTATTACCGCTTTACACAGAGCAGGAAAGACCCAGACTGCAATTGCCAGAGAAATTGGCAAAAATCGTCACATAGTGCAAAATTATTGACGCAGTCCATCGACGTATGGTACTAATAAGTCTAAAGGACGTCCACGAAAGAACAGGCAGCGAACTGTCATGCATATCTGTCGATTGGCCTCGAATTCGACCATAAGTTGTGAAGCAATCAGGCAAGGGTTAACCCTTCAGGTTCATAGATCAACAGTTTTAAATACAATTAAGCGTTATCCGCATATCATACGGGCGCAAATGAGAACAACACCTCGTCTTCAACAACGCCATATGATTGCCCAACTAAACTTCACCCGCAACATTATGGACGTAACTGGGCATTGATGAGTATTGGGGCAACGTTTTTTTAAAAAGTGTCCTGAGTGTGTAAATCTATCTAAAAGGTACTATGTTGTTTCAAATCGTCTCCAGTGACGAGAAGAAGTTAAATTTGGATGGGCTAGATGGATTTAACGGTTACTGGCATGATGTACGTAGAGAGTCGCGGTACTTCTCGAAGCACATGTTCGGCGGAGAGTGCTTTATGGGTTGGGGAGCTTTGCAAACTTGGATTCACTTTCATCTCATCTCAAATGAATAGCGAGGACTATCAGCAGATGTTGACCAACAACCTACTACCATTTAGTAGCAGATTTCACCTACTTCCAATTGTTTTCTAACAAGATAACGCTTCAATTCACGTCAGCGCTAGTACACATGCGCGGTTAAGACGGCATGACATTGGTACCCTAGAGTGGCCAGCATGTTCTTCTTAGCTCAACCCGATGGAGAACCTCTAGGGCATTCTTATCCGAAGAGTATACGCGTCGAATCGACAGTATACATCCGTGGAAACACTAAAAAAGGCGTTGTTGGAGGCCTGGGGAGGTGTCAGCAACCGGATCCTGCTAAATTTCGTTGATAGTATGCCAAACCGAGTCTTTGACGTTATAATTAGCAAGGGTGAGTCCACACGGTACTGATTAGCACAAGAAAACAAGAACTAATTCAGCGAAAACACTCGATAACTGAGGGTGTGCTATCACCACCGAAATATGACACATTTTGTTGTAGCAGGCTGCATGCGATGTTGCATGTACTGTTCTTTGTGGTAAATATGTTATTTGACACGTACATTAATCTGACACATAAGAAATGTCTCAAATGTGTATTCTTTGTAACGATTGTTGAAATATAGGGGGTGGGTTATGTTTATTCACACCACTGTATATATATATATATATATATATAACACACATAGAATATATATATATATATAACACACTTTGGACTTTTGAACTATATTTTGATATCTTTGCTCAGATTGACCAAGCTTAGGGTGTAAGATCCACTCCTCACACATGTTTCTGCCTCCTTCCGTTTCCTGTACAGACGGGAACTGTCTGTGTGCGTTCATAATGATCTAGTATCGTCAAAGCCAAGCCACACTTCTTCTAACTAAAACCAGGATAACCTTTCCCCAGAAAGAAACATTTGGGCTAGCCGTGTCTGTCATAATTTTGGGGCCGCTTGTCATCCCTCTTAGAAGGGGCTCCACCTCCTATCAGACTGTTTTGTGCCGCCAATTTGACTAGGACGACACAGACAACTCCCATTCACCGACCTAAACCCCATCCAGATATTTGTTCTTTCGAGCAGAGGAAACCAGAGGATTAGTACAGTACAAACGCTATTAGAGTTAGCTGTCGAACAGACAGCGAGGACAGAAGCACCAGTAACGGGACCACAAAACGCATTTTCTGCATCATGCGGTCACATTTCTGGTTAATGTCTACAATATCGTCATTTTTCCATTTGTAGAGACTTTCAATGTAATTATCACTACCCGTCGGTGTCGTTCGGCTGGACTGGTGACCTGAAGGAATACTAAATTGCTTGGCAATCTGATTTCTATTGCTAAGGCTTATTATAATTCATTTTCCTAATAACATGTAAGGGGCAAGTTTTACCAAGTTTACTAGTTTGATTAATATACGTATTGACTTGTATCAATAAGCATTGTTTTAACGATCTGCCAGTGCCGAGGTCCCGATTCGAGTCATTGGAGCATTTAGACCAAAAAGTGAGAATAATTAATCACCGTTCTCTTGGACTTGTTCAAGCCGTTGGTGATGCTGAGTTTATCGAACGGCAGATTAATTTCAACCATATTCCAGGAAACCACTCTTATAGCGGATCAAACCGGCAACCACAATCGTGCTGCTGGTTATGGGCTAAAGGGCAGCCACACTCAAAAGAGATTATTGTGTCCGTCACTTGTATGATGGTGACCATGACTCTTTTTTTTTTTTTTTTCAAGCTGATTCTCAGCTGCTCCCCTATCTGACAGGCCTCAGCTCTTAACCTTTAGGTATTACTATGAGGACCTGTCGGGGCCACCTTTGCTTATTCTCTGCCTTACTCGTATCTGACAAGAATTCTCAGATAAAGAAAGATGATAAAGAACTCCGCCTGGTGTCTTACTCAGCGCAGTGGCTTGGACGGCTAAGTTTCTGGCTATCGGAAGCCAGAGGCCGCAGGTTCGAGCCCTGCCGTGTGACATATAAGAGAGCTTAAGCATTGTAAAATTGCAGCTCCTTCAATAAACCAATAAACCTTTACCTTTACCTTCCGGCCATTTCTCCAAAATTGTTTGGATTCAGCTCTTAAATGGTAACGAACCCAACGTATTAATTGGAGGTATTTACCGTCAAATTTCTGGTGCTCTGGCTGAATTCGTAATTGCGGACTTCAATTTCAACATTTGTGATTCTCGCTTCCACCGAGACGACTACTCTGACCTATCGATATCATATTGTTTCCACAATATAATAAATTAGATTATCCGCACTGGTCCCTCCGGTTCTATCTCCTGTCTTGATCATATCTGGATTAACTTGGCTCTCCGATGAGTATATTACCTCAGCTGAGCTGCAATGGTCGCTGTGAAGTGGTAAGGAAAGATTGAAGATCCCTCACGGCCGTTGCATGCAAGCTCACGGGAAGTATCATTTGCAAAGCTCTCTTCAATAACGCTAATAAGTTAGCCCTAATCTCGAATGCCCAATTCGCCTATCGGCCAGGCAGGAGCACAACTTTGCAACTACTGGATTCGCAATTCGACTGGGCATGTAATGTAAATAAGTAGAGCCATTTTGATATTGTGTATCTTGACTACGATCAGGAGAGGTCCCAATGGCAGAAGGCCTTAAAACCCTTTCTGGAATGAACTCTAGATCTTGACCTAAAACTTTCTATTAAAAAAATGCGCTATTTTATATTTTGGACGTATAAATCCAAGGCACGTATACATGATTTTCACTACGGGGATTTCCACTGCGCTGCGCAAACACCATAAGAGACTTAGGGGTGGTTACGTTAACTTCTTTAAAATACACTGAGCGTATCACTGATATCGTGCTCCGTGCAACACGGCTTGTTAACTGAGTTCTGCGCTCTTTTGTACTCAACAAGCCAGCGCTATTTGTTAAACTATTCACGATATATGTACAATAAATCCTAACGTATGCTGCGCGACTGTGGTACCCTGGGTTAAAGCGTAACAAAGACCGGTCGCAAAAAGTGCAGTTCACGTTCTTCAGAAAAGTAGCTATTAGATGCCAATGTGACAGATCAGATGTGAAGATTACATCAATATCCACGCACGTTGATAACCTAGATAAGCTAACATACTCATATGTAAATAGACATCTTCCCACCCTAACGAACACTATGTCTTCCCGTGGAGAATTTCCCGGGCCTTGTGGACAGGACCTATCTCGTAATATATAAGTTAGATAGTGGACAACTCTCTACCGAACACCCAGCAAACACCTACATACATGGAAAATTCAGTGCTCACTTTTCCAAAATACTTTAGCCACCGAGCTTCCTATAATTGGCCTAAGATCCTCAATAATCTCGATTGGTCTTTCTCCTCGGATCTCCTAGTGCACACGCCACTGTCAACACGTTTCATAAGTTAGTGATCTCTACAATTAACAAATACACTAGGTCTATTCCCCCGACATAGGCATTCCTATGCCAATCAGCCTTGGGCTTCCCTTGAGTTTCTGACGCTACTCGCTAAAAGGGACAGTAGTCATGAGGGCTGGGCAAATCGCACAATAACTTTAGGTGCGCTCCGCCTATATCCGTGTCAGAAAAGAGGTTGTCTATACCGAGCGTCAATTGAAACGCGTTATTGCGGACGGCTGATATCTGATGATGATATATCCAGAGGGAAATGGTCATGATCTGTCAATAACAAAGTGCTCGGGAGCAACCGACCCACCTCTTCCTCCATCTCCTCTTTGAAGATCAACGGCTCAGTAAACTCTGATACCTCTGCTGTCTCTGAAGTTCTCAGTGAGTTCTTCTCATCTTGCATCGAAATTGATCCGCATTGCGAGTCTTTGTATATCATCCCCTCTATCTTCCCTCCTACACCACCATCTCGTTTCTCCTTCACATATTGCAATCCCGACAGGGTTGAATATATCCTCTAGAATTGCGAGCCGTCTGCTCCTGTTCCCGACCAGATTCCGGCTCCGGTTTTGCACAATTGTGGTAGACAACTTCCCATCCTCGTAGCGACATTGATCAATTCCTGCCTTGAACAGGGCAAATTCCCTGACTCTCTCGAACATTACCTCATCACTCCAATCTTCCAAGGAGGCGATAAACAGGTGTGTGGCAACTGGAGACCAAAATATATATCCCTCCCCTCGGGTAAAACTGTCGAGGGAGTTCTGCCCGATCAGTTGAGTTAATTTCTTGCCGAACACAATATCCTCATCCAAAATGAGTTCGGCTCCCGCAAGCATTGTAATACCATCTTTCCGATAGTGCGACTCTCTGAATCTCTTCGCATAGCGAAGGACTCCGGTCAGCACTCGCTGGTAGTTTTAAGTGACTTGCGTAAGGCTTTTGACTCCGTCAGCCTGATCATTCTTTTCAAGAAACTCTGCGCTTATAATCCCTCCGAAGATGCCACGAACCTTGTACAGTCTGTCATGTCGCATCGTAGTCAGCGCGTCGTCATATCAATCGTGCTCTCTTCCAGTAAACAAATTAGTTTTGGTGTCCCCCACAGGAGCAACGCATTCCTCTAGTCTCAGACCAAAATGCTGGCATTAATCGGGTTCGTAAGTTTCTGGAGCCTAGCTGCTACCTATTCCTGTGTCATACCTTTTTTACCTCTAGAATTTCGTTTGGCCTTGAAGATTTCGGTCTCACATACACCAATCACATCACGCAGATTCTCGTTTTCTAAAAATGCTCTCTGGGAGTAAATTATCGCAATTCTCCTCTCGAACGCTCCACACCTATTTTAATTTCCAATAACATTTTACCTTTTCCTATTTCCATTACTTTTACCTACTGCTGTCTTATCTTCAGAATTATCCATGGGTTTACCCAGAACGTTGGGGTCCAACTGGTCTCCCCGAATAACACTCGGGGCAGTGCCACTAATCTATAATTTCTTGCGCCTTGTGAAAAAAACGCAGGTCGAAATACTCTTGCAGCTCGTGGTTCTTTCCTTTGGTATTCACTGGGAGAATCCCTGTTAAAATCCATTCGCTAAACACATCCGTGCCTCAATTCAAATTCGTATTGAAAAACATCTCCTTGAAGAGCTAATCAAGGACGCATAACCCAGGGCACTGCACTATGTTTTTTTTTACCTATTTCCCCTACACATGCAAACGTGGTCTTGTTGTTACAGCTGTATTGAGTGTACACAATTGTTAGCCTTTTATTACCGATAATAAACAATAATGATAATGAATATGACACCGTTGAGTTTCATGCTACCTAAAAAGAGCTGAGATTCACCTCTAGATTTAAAATTGTAGTGATCACGAAATACGCATCGATGCGGTCTTATACTTGAAGATTTGTCAAAGTAGTTATTAATATAACATAAAAAATATCACTAGACGAATAACAGGTTTTTGTACAGTAAGAATAGGCTATTTTCATACTAGTGAGACCTAAATATTCGTACAGAGAATGGATGAGCGAGAAAAGATCACAGTGACAGGCTCCTATGATCGATGGTACTCGGAAGAAAGTGCTTCCTAGGGGTCCACGGGAAGCGGCACAAAGCTTAACGAATGGTATAATAGAACAGACAAGAAGGAAGTTAATCCTATTGAGAAAATGGCTGACAGATGTAGAACCAATAAAGCAACCTGCTTTTCCGATACAGACTCACATGACATCGAAGGACGCTTCTATTTTTGGGATATATTATTTATTATGCTCTTGACGATATGGAAATATTCGCTAGTTGATTACACCGTTAGGCCGATGTTTGGTAATGATGTGTACGGACGAGACAGAGAGGGTCGGGGATGGGGGGGTGGTAGAGGGCCTCTTACTAGAACTATCGCTACTACTGACTACCACACATTGGGCGCTGACCCCCTTCAACGGACAAAGAGCAGACACTGAATCAGTACATTGAGACCGAATGGTTAGTAATGGCTAATGGTCTTAGCCAACAACCAATTAGTGTAATGTTTCGTTCTTTCAGTTTTGTCTATCCATTTTGTTCACTTGTGCATAATAATAATAATAATACTGATGATGAGGCGAGATTGTGCGGAGGTTAGTACCGCTGTCTCAAAATCTGGCAGAAATCGGCAGCACAAGGCAAAATCAATAAGGCTAATTAATGCGATATCGATAGTTGGCCACTGTTCGACCGCTGTGCCGGTATTGATAACATAGCATATCATGGACGGTTGTTGTTTCACACAAATTGTGCTACCATATATTGCCTAGTGAAAAAATGGTCACGGATTGATGATTATCAATTCCAGTAACATTGACAGAATATACTTTATGAATATTATATTTTATGCATTCTGTATGTTAAATTTTTATAATAGGCTTACAAGATTTTTCATGAATTTTGAGCGGTTCAAGTTGTTAAATAATAGGTAGTCCCCAGCAAACTGTCGCCTCTTTAAATGCCAATAACTTTTGAACTAAATGAGTTAGAACAAAGATCTTTTGGTATGAGTTAGAGGTACTCTCCAGCTTTATTGACACACCGATTCCAGCGCTCTGGGAGTTTTGAAATAGCCAAATATTTACCATTTGCGTTTCCATATATAATTTCGTTATCTATTGCTTTTGTGAGTAACTCGACGGTTGCATATGGAACCCCACCTATTGCCCTTTTTAATGCATGGAAACAACCATAATCACATGGGCTTAAATCAGGAGAATATGGGGGTTGATGCCATCGCTCAATATTGTTCCCCTCCATCCAGGCCTTAATTTCAGCAGTGCGGTGAGGTCTTGCATTGTCGTCGAGTAACCACACTCGGTGCTGTCGATCCCCACGCCATTTGTTCATCAATGTCTTCAAAAAGTCGAGATATCGGGGAGCATTGAGTTTTTCGTTTGCCGCTAATATTTCGTAATAGCAAACACCCTTGATATCCAGAGCGAGTATAATCAACACCTTTCGTCCGAATCTATCTGGCACTGCCACAGACGCCGCCACTTCACCTTGTCGGAGCCACTGTTTTGCTTGGTCCTTCTCAGGGGGTCTATGCAGGCTAACCCATGTCTCGTCTATCGACACGGTGTGCTCTAAGCGACTGGTTTGTTGCGTATAAGTATTCAAATTAGATGTCGAACACTCCACACGCATTTTCATTTGGTCAGCACTCAGTTTATGGGGAACCCATTTTTCATTGATTTTCTTCTTCTTCAGTATATTGGTGATAATTCTATAACACGTCGTCCGAAGAATCAAAGTTTCAGCCGACAAAGACCTCATGGACCAAGCTCTAGTTTGCTCAAAAGCTGCCTTGATTATGTCAATCCGTTCGTCCCTTGTCGCACCTGATTGCTGGTCCCCACCTCGATGGTCATCGGTGTCCATATCCCCACTGTTAAATCGCTCGCACCAACGTTGCACCGTTCGCAGGCATAAGGCAGACCTGCCGTACGCGTTCACTAATTGTCGATGGATTTCAGCTGGAGGGTGTTTTTGGAGAAACAAAAACTTGATGATTTCCCGTTGATTTTTGGGGGAATTTGAACTTTTTGCTGCAGCGTCCATCTTTCTGATCGTATCGAAACCACTCAGTGTTCGAAAGGAAGCCACGTTCCTACCGCGTGCCCACTCCAAAAATGAACGCATTGTGTGGCGTAGTTCGGGCTGTGCGCCATCCGAAAGGCGCGACAATTTGCTGGGGACTACCTAATATAACATCCATATAGTTGACACGGTTTCCATGTTTTCGTAGACCGAGGAGAAGTCGCCTATATTACTAAATATATGTTTAAACGATCCTCACTTCAGCTTTTCTGTCAATATTCGTTTTTTGTTATATTATATATATATATATATATATATTGATGATTTTTTACTGATTTACTGTATCAATTATTTTGACCTCTATTTGTTTCAATGTAAGTAACCACACCGATTTATCCTGTTTTCTAAGATGTATGTCACACGTTCGAGCCGATCAAACTGCCGAAATCACGCGAGACATGAATGGACTGTTTATCAAAATACAAATGTGCCTATTATTTCAACGAGAAAATCTGCGATGAAAAATGACGAGTGGCATAATAATAATAAGAATAATGGTAACGGCGATGGATAACTTCAAACCAAAGCCATTTTTTTATGGTTGTCCATTTGCATCGGTGAGCCTTTCTTACCAGTTACCGTTTTGATGACGTTTGCGAGTTTCCGCGAAGTGAAATGTCTGTATGCCAGGCCGTCGTTGCTTATGTTCGACGTTCAGTGGGCGCCGTTCACATCGTTCGGCGTCTTTCGCTTGGATGGGTCTGTTGGCACCGCTGGATACAGCGGTTGCTGCTGCGGCTGCTGCACCAAGGGGTCAGGGCCTTCCTCTTGGTCGAGACTTCGGGGAAATCGTGCTGAAGGCAGCTGTGGGAGAGACGGAATGATGTGTGTGTGTGTGTATGCACATTTAAAATCATCTGACTTATATGAATGTTTAACTGAAAGGGGGTACTTGCCATTCAGCGTCGACCACGTGGTTATACAAGCAAGGAATTATTGTGCTTTTTAAACGAATACAATCTGCGAGCATGTGATATGATCAACAATCAATTGCTGGGACAATTGAAATATGTTGAGACAAAGACAGTGACAGTCTACGCATTTCTGTTATATATATATATATATATATATATATGCTGGCTTGTACAAACATTCTATTTACCAGTATGGGTACACATGAGCCTGCTTCACTAAATATGGAATAAAGGCATAAGAAAACGTCATGAAGTCGTTCTAAATCCACAGCTGATTCAGATGCCGTTGCAACACTACATATTTAGTCAGTCATCGAGACGATGTGATTTCAAATGTGTTCCACTTTATCAGAGCCTTCAAGACACCTAAACTTCCCTCAATGTTGTTTATCCCGCCATTTGTTTAAAACTCCTTAAGATGGCTTTATTGATCTAGTTGGTCACCCGTTCCTCAATCCCACAAACATGACGGTACTGGTAATCAGTGCTAACTGGAGTCCTCAACTCGGTGATGTTTCAAAGTCCATGGATATTTGAACCTAACATAATTAGCCAATCAGCGCGCATAACGCGACGACCTTCCAGTCGTATTCCACTACCCAAAGCTGCCCTTTTTCGAACCAATAGTGTGAGACAAGTGCTCAGAGTCAACCAATAAACAAACTATTAGGGCGATTAATATAGCTGTTGCATTTGTTAGTTCGTTTAATATAGGCCCAGTATGGGAGGAAGATGAGGGTCGCCGGTTTGACCGCCAAATGAGCTATATACTAATGTTCACCTAGTGAAGGAAAATGAGTTGACTTGGATAGTTTTTAATGTTTTTCTTCATTTAGGCGGAGATGCTTAAAAAGCAAACCAATGATTCAATTGGGTGTAAATGAATTAAAAAAAATTCGTTTCCTTCACTATGTTCTACAGTTCGCAAGGTATTTTTGGAACATTATAAGCGAAATAAATGATTCAACTATTCGCCCTGTGTTTTATTAGAATCCGAATTCTTAGTAATTCGTTTGTCATTTTATTCGTGAGCTGAATCCATTTGTTACAAGGACACCCTCGTGTTTTCTATATTTTACATAAACGATGTTGTTAAACTATCATCAACCCGGTGAAGCATCTCGACATTGTCATTTTGTATCACAATTTTTCACCGTTGGCTGCTGAGGAAGCCCAGTCCGTCTCTCATTGGATACTTCTCGATATTCACTTATTCGTACGGGAGCATTTCTACGAGAGACGTTTTTTTCCTATCTTGTGTGTCTTTGTCAGATCTACCCTTTTAGCTCAGGTTGCCCATATTCTCCATTCTATATTTATGTCCAAATTGTTTTGAGACATTTCCGACTGTACTGCGCTCCAAACATAAGAAGAACGAAAAAGACCATATAGAAGATTATCGTAGAAAATGTGAAAGCTTTGACGGTCTGTTGTATATTTGAGTCCGCTTTTGAACTAAAAAGAACAGTTTTTACTTCGCTTGGACTTCGGTTGAACCCTCCGTTACGATATGACAGCAAAACCATGCAGTTCCTCTATTCTCCCATTACAAACACTCCTCTACGAATCTCTAACGTCGATATGCAACCATTTGAAACCTCACGAAACACTCAACTCAGTGCAGATACATAGGAAGGTTATTATACACAACACAGTTTAATTACGATTAAATTGTATAACTCGAACAAGTTATAACACGGTTTAGCTGGGTAACATTGGTAGAGTGTAATTGAACTGAACCACGGTTCCGTTATGCACTCTTACAGTAATGATTGGCTCAATATTTCATGATGTTATATAGAACATCTACGTACAGATGTCTCCGGGGAAGACACTTCAGAAAGAGCAAATAGTCTATAGAAGTCCACCATTCAATGATCGAAATGTGGAGAGAAAACCCACCTTTCAAAAAACGCACTCACCGATTATCAATATAGAATTAGCAACAGTTGTATCAACTTGTAAATCAATATATCGTTGTATAATATGTATATATATATATATATACATATTATACAACGATATATATATATATATATATATACATATACGTCCATTACGGACTTTGGGGAAAAACCAACAAGATAATTGAAAAGAACCAATCGCTAATAAATTCGACTTAAATTAACTAAGGAGCACACGCCAGGATAAGACTCTATCAGGCTAGTCAATAACCAGCTCAGGAGAAACGCCATACCTAGATAGTAGGGCGCAGACAAACAAACAGAAATCGAGCTTTAGTATTATAACATACAAGATACTATTGAATAAATGTTTATTACTAGGGATAGCAGTGTGTAACGAGGCTCTTCGAGTTAGGCTGAAACAAATATTTTCTTTCCTATGACATTCAGAGCCGTTCAAGCGAGAGGAGCACAGTGGTTTTCTCGGGACGGATCCAATTCAAGTGTAGATAAATAATTGACATTCTTGAAGGTGAATACCGTTCATTCGCTTTCGCGGAGAGGACAAGCAGAACTCGAAGGCGGGTGGGGTGGTTTCGGGTAGAGCAGGCCATAGTCGGAAAGAAGTAGAGAGAGAGAGAGAGAGAGAGAGAGAGAGAGAGAGAGAGCGAATATCGTTCAATTGAAAATCGGGAAGACCTCAGCGAAACTGCGCTGAATTCGTGGGACTTCACGCCCGCGGAAGTGTCGCTCAAGTCCCGCAACTATGGGCGATGGTTGAGGCGCACGAGATGCATGAGGGAACGCGCCATGACGTTATAGCAAGGCAAGATCACTCCGTTTCTGTGAGTTTGAGGATCCAATCAAATCATGTGGATGCGGATCGTCGACCAAGCTCCAATTTGGTTTATGGGATAACCCGGTTAGCGGGATGACTCGATCGATTTAATTGCATTTCTGAAATACCGAAGTGATGGAAAATGGACAGATCCTGGACTATGACTCGAGACAACTTGATGAAAATTGAAATATGAAAATTGCCACCGCTACATAGGACGAGGTGGGATTTAGAAAGCGGGTGACGCTCGATGTTCGGCGGTATTTAGAAAATAATTAAATGATTTTTAAATCAACGGCCAGGCCCTATATGGACAGATTTGACAACGAGCGTTTACATTTGGCCAAGCTTGTTGCCTTCGTAACAACAAGAATGTATGTTTCTTAAGTCAGCATCAGAATAGTTTTAGTGATGATGTTTTGCACCTAAGATTACTTTAAGTTACGATGACCTCCACTTTTTTCTTGCATGATATTCCGCGTAATTCTGATTTTTTTCCTTTTTCCTGAACTCGGGAAGTGCGCCTCATAATTTACAATAATTATTTTCAATTTAAAACGTATTTTATTGACATATTGATAAAGTACGTAGATTAAACAGCCCTATAGGTACCCATCAATACCTATGCTCTGGTTCGAAGGTTCATGGATGGTGCACTTTAACGTTGTCACGGATAGTCAGCTTTGGAGACAAGTTCGTAAAATGTTTGGCTTGGGGAATAATCATAAAAGATATAGTCATGATATACTCTATGAAATAGAAAATTGCAGTGAATCTCAAAGTACTGCGAAGATAAAATGTGACGATTATTTGCGGACGTTACCGTACATAGACCACAGAATCGAGACAAAATTGCGATTCTGGAAATTCGAAACTCAATTTTAGGCTTTGGTTAGACCTGATACACCTTGGTTCCGGTAAAGGTTTCAACGAAACATCGTGATTAAAACGGCGCCAGCGTGGCGCCACTTGTAAACAGATAGCGGAACTTTCAAAAAGAAACCAAATTTTTGGGAGGAAGGGAGGGTCGTCAGGATTCACGAGCAGTGATGGGATGATTGGCGTAGACCGGTTATGACTTCCAATTTGGCCGTATGATGATTGGCTCACGTAGAAGCTTCAACGAGGTCCCAGTACCCTTATTTGGCATATCAACTTCGGTTTGAATGACAGGAAACGGCACACTATCATTGCTCTCGAAGAGGGAAATTAACCCGTGAGATTCTCAATCCTGGTTATGGGAACAACATGAGCGCCATTGCGGTATACGAAGTACATTTAACACGTCATGTTTCTCAATTTTTCAGGAACGGAATATATGCAACGATTGGGGTTATACGCAGCAATCAACCATGAAACGCTATGCATTTAGACGGTGAGTCAATCAGCATTATTATTCTGATTTATTGAGCTACACAAATGGCACGCTAGTATTTGCTATATTTAGTTTGATTCTTTCTCTTTACTATTTGTCTTCTAAGGACATAATGTATTCGAGCATTTGGTGGGCAAACAATTTTGGCTAATGAACATCCTAAGATCCACCTGTCAACCTACAACGCGAACCTGTCACCCTGATGATCGAGATCACTGATCATGACCCACTACGCCGGATGTGCAGCCGGGAACCCAAAATGGATTCCCGTACTGGACGCAAAGAGACGGTCTTTAGAGAAAGCATTCTCCAACACACAAATGTGTCTTGAGACGGTGTTGCGTTTGGATCATTTTCGTAAGCTCCAGCAGTAAAGCCTCTGTGACGTACACCAAAGTTCCTTAGCTATCATCTCGTCCTCAAAACATGCAAAATTCGCCTCAATAGTGGTCTTAAGCCACACGACATCAATTTGTCTGAAATCGCTAGAATGTTACTGTATCTGGATTTTTGAGAGGACATAAAGTATCAAACCGCCAACAAGGACGAAAACATCAAAAGGCCTAAAAAAGCCAAAACTCTTGGCAAATTTTAGGTCTTTGCGAGTAACCCGTCGGGCAGTAGATGCGGAGTTCGCCTCCGAAGAAGTCCGCCGCTAATTTTCAAATCGAGATCATCCCAAAAAGGATTGACCACCAGAATGCAAATTCTTGGGCTTTTCGATCAGGTCGAGGACTGACAGATGATACGCCCCCCGTTGTAGTACTGTATGCGCAATCAAGACAAATTAATTTGACATATATAACTATAGCGTAACAGCCCATTTGCAGGCCACCAGTGAACTTCAGGAAACAGTGAATTGTTCTATTTTCTTGTCTATTTTGTCGGCTTCCGAGTTAGAAACTTCAATTGATTCTTGTTGAAATTATATGATTCCTTCTGCAGGTAATTGAATAGTCGACAGCCGAACATCGTTCACATTTTGACACATTTACGTTTTTACATGATAAATTTATTAAGTACGCATTATTTAGCCTATATTTAACTGTTGGCATATAACGCGATAGCTCAGGGGAGATGTAGCACGCTTCGCGATGATTCTCCAATATTTTGATGCCGATGTCAGCGCCACATTAGAGTCTTGATATTCGTTTTTCTGATATTGAAAGCTTTGCTGAGATAATTCCAAATTCGGATATTCCTGCGCTATGAAATATGTTTAAAACATCCTCGCTTATTGGTCCCTTATCTCGGGAATATACTTGGACTACGTGAAATTAAGCTGGGTTCGTACCTTTAACTTCAGCATGATGCGACTTGCTGGACCTACGATATGTATAATAGTTGAATTACTCATCTCACCTTGTGTATCCCCACCTGGTAATCATTTTCTGATGTCTCGGATTCGATTTTTTGCGGTAATACAACTTTATCTAAAATATAGCATTACTTCTGACTAACATACATTGCGATTAATACAGCACACTTCTGACTAACGTACATTGCGATTCAATAAGACCAAATAGCAATACAATACAATACAAGGTTTGGTTTATTAACGGAACTGCAGTCTTATCACAACGCTTAAGTTCTCGTAAAAATAATAGCGAAAAAGTGTCGTCTCATGGATTATTTCAAATGCTACCGATTTCTGGAAACGGCATTATTTACATCAATGTTTTGATTATCATAAAAGTAACAGTATACAAGGGGCAACGCCCACACAAATTATATTCAGTCTATGCATTAATCGCAATTATAAATAAACAGACTTTCTCTGTTTCGTTTCATTATAGTATACTCCAAAGGACACCTCTAAATTATTTACAAACAATCTTCCTGACCTCCCGCGCAAACACCTTTGATGATGTAAGGGTTCTAATTTCGCGAGGTAGTGAGCCCCAGACTGCAGGCAAGCGGTGCGCAAGAGCATGGCGGCTGAGTTCTCTTATGACAAATGGTGTTTCGAAGGTTGTTGGCCGACGGTTAGACCTTTTGACGACAGCGGTGATTGGAAGTGCAATATCACGGGGAATTTTTCCTCTCATCATCTTAAAGGCAAGAAGTGCGACATGAACCACGTAAATCTTACCTATAGGCAGCAGGTCAAATTTCTCAAAAACATCCGCAACCGAGTCTCGCCGACGTCTACCAAAAATTGCTCTTAGAGCGTCATTCTGAACAATCTCGGTTCTGCGAATGATCGTCTTATAGCCACCACCCCAGATAGAGATCCCATAGCACATGATAGGCAACAGGAGCATTCTGTAAACTAAAAGTAACCCCTCCACTGGAATACCACGATCTCTGAGGCGACGGATCGAGGAAATAACGGCATAACACTTGGGAAGGAGAGCCTCAAGATGGGCTTGCCACTTCAGTGTCTCATTAATGGTCAGGCCCAGACATCTGACCGTAGACGACATCGGAACCGGCTCCCCGCAAAGCCACACCGTATCTATCACTGGAGTCCTTTGTGGTGGGCGCAACAGAATGAAACCCGTTTTGTTGGTATTCACAACAAGTCCGAACCGCTCAAAGGTCTTCACCACTCCCTCAACCTTCGCCGCCGCAGCCTGAATATCTGAGTTCAGTTCTGACGGACGTATCCGGAATAGGAGTGAGGTGTCATCAGCGTAAGCAACAGTCTTACAATAATTGCCAGACGAGATTTTGAGCAGAATGAAATTGATCAAAATAACAAACATATACGGTCCCAGCACAGACCCCTGGGGGGTTCCAATGTTAACCACTTGCCATGATGACCAAATGTCGCCAACCACAACCGCCTGTTTCCTATCTGAGAGATATGAGTGAAACCATCTGACAACTTCGGGTGAGCAGCCAAGGCACTCTAGCATTTGAAGGAAAAAGGATCGATCGATAGCAGAGACCTTCCGCACATGTTGAAATGAATGCACATTGTCAAGGTTTTCCTTCACATGCCCTGTCTGTCTAATAAACTTAGCCAACTGTATATACCCTACATTGGCTAATTATCAATTTGAATAGCGAGAACGGATCATGTTAGCGGTCTGTGCAGCCTAAAGTTGCCGCCTAAAGATTCGCTACTGCTGCCGGTGGCTTTCGCTGAGTCGTGATGAGGTTAGGTCATCGGATGGGTAAGGTCTGACTCTGTGTCGATCCTATTAGTCAGCCATACTGCTGAAATGCCTCTCAAGCTGCTTCCGCCAATAAGCTATTATCAACGCCAGTTAGGCACGTTATTAAATTGAGTATTCGGTAACCGTCGTCGGGGCTTTGAGCGGAATAACTGGCTGATCCAAGATTTCGTGGGGTGGCGGCCGTCTTGCCTAAAAGCTACGAATTCCTTTGTCGCCTTGCTGTCTGGCCTATTGGATACTTCACTCGCAGCCGAAGAGCTGACGACCTGCGTCGACTAGGGTTCCGAAACAATTTGAAACTGCGGCTATTATCGGAGAGGTCGCCGACCAGTGGCTTGAGTAGACGGATAAGGGGGCGACGCAT
The DNA here is from genome assembly GCA_019614645.1 of Stratiolaelaps scimitus. Classification (NCBI taxonomy): domain Eukaryota; kingdom Metazoa; phylum Arthropoda; class Arachnida; order Mesostigmata; family Laelapidae; genus Stratiolaelaps; species Stratiolaelaps scimitus. The sequence continues at coordinate 300,696 of JABWDB010000067.1, read as the reverse complement.
GAGTCTGAAAACGAGGGGCTGAGGTGAATGAGGATCTTTGAAGTTGCCGAATCTGCTCAGAGCTCAATTGTGATGACCATTGTTCACATTCGCATTCGCAGAGAGAGAGAGAGATGCCATGTTCAACTTGCTCGTTGTGACTTATTCTCTGTGGCACGATCTGGAAGCTAGACGGGAGAACGCTAGAGACAGGTAGGATAATACCTTAAAAAGATGACACCGTATTCGACAAAAAGAACACCCTCATCGTATACAGTCAAGCAATGGAACATATAAATGAAATGCTGTTATTAAATTGTCAAACGTGGCTTTTTTCTTGAAGATATCTAGCTTACCCAGTGCATATACATATATCATCATTATCGTCATGGTATATCACACCGTATTCGCTGCAAGCTGCGCCCAAGCAATTGTATTGCCGCTAAACACTAAGAATATGAGTTCTACGTCAAACATATGTATATAATCATTACACATATATACGCTTATGGTGGTGATGAGGTATTATAGAAATGGTAAATTGCAATAATAATACATTAGCACGGTAGATTTCTTATCGTTGTTGCTATCATTTTCTTCGTTGTCTGAATACGAATTTGAAACTAGAGAAACCACACGCGGGACCAAAGCCACTGACGAATCAGTGATGAAATATGTACTTACTAATTAACCTAAAAATCCACTTGAACATCAACCACTATTTCTATCTAATAGTGTATGCACACATATAAATTAGCATTTTGTATATATATATATATATATATATTAGACTGACCCAAAAAAGAGACACATATAAATTTCAAATATCGGCTAAACTAAGTGAGTTAAAACAAATATTTTTTAGTAGGAGTTAGAGGTGTGCACCTCTTTAATTTATACGCTTGTCCCAGAGTTCTGGCAGCCTTCAGACGGCTAGGTGTGCGCCATTTCTATTCCCATTTATAACTTCGTTATTTAATACCTCTCGGAGCAACTCGATGTTTGCGTACCTTTGGCCACCTATAGCCCTCTTTAATCGCTGGAAGCAACCATAGTCACATGGCCTTAAATCGGAGGGGGGCTCAATCTTGTTGGCGTTAAGCCAGGACGTAATTTCATTGCTACGATGTGCCCCAGCATTGTCATCGAGCAGCCACACTCGGTGTTTCCTATTGCCATGCGGATTATTCATGAGAGAACTCGAGATATCGAGCACAGTCCATTTTTTCCTTTTGGGCTCAAAATCTCGTAGTAGCAAATTGCGTTGAAATCCATAGCAAGTGCTAGCATTAGTTTAGGCTCGAATCTATTTGGTACTGTTACCGCCATTGCCTGTTCACCTGGTCGTAGCTATAGTTTCACTTGATCCATTTTGACCCATCCTCAGATTATTTTTATAATTGCTGTCCCCATTCGCCTTACCTAAACTACGCACAACACCGGTACGCCTATGCTCGACTTAGGGCATTATGGCCGTGCACACTAACCAAATTTCGATGGATTTCAGCTGGACATTTCTTCTTTTGAAACATAAACCTGACACTTTCCTTCTCAGAATGCAAGTCTGAACGACCTGCTCCGCCGGTTGCCATTTCGGACGCCTAACGAAAGCCGAATGCTAGCCAATTGTTGTGTCTCACTACCCGCCGAATTTGAATTCAAAACGGCCAATAATAAGAATACGGCGAAAGACGATAGGAGTCTCAATTTTTGGGTCAGCCTAATATATATATATATATATATATACATAGACGGTAAGGGTAAAAGTAAGAGCAATACTTGATTTGCCGCTCATATAGAAATCTATTCATATACGGCACACAATGAGTAAATGAATTAATTAATTAATGCCATGTGAACGCTAAAGGGAAGTTTTGCATACGACCACAGTAGACAAAATATGGTGTCGTTTTATATCTACTATGCGATTGTTGTACAGTTCTACATTTAGATAGGTCATGATCACATACAGACACGGACTCCTTTAATACGAATGTGCAAAGTGTGAGTGTGTGTGTCCCTTGGGGCATATACAAATCGAAACTCGCACAAAATTAGAGTGACTCATAAGGTGGGCCACTACTGTTCAGCCGCTGTTCGGTGCTCAGGTTGATTCATTTGTTGGTTAATTGGGTTGGTTTTCTTTCTGTTTTTCATTCTTGCTTTGTGGCGATAGCACTTGGTGCTTGTCGTAACATCGAGTTGTGTCGCCCCGCCGCGAACGGGGCCTATCACAGCCAACCCGCTGTGATAGGCAAGACACATGGGATCTTCAGCTTTGCTTGACGCATCCTCAAATGATGAAGGGATTAGATCCGAGAAGCTTCTTGTAGTAGCCAAACGGCGCCACACTAAGAAACGATTATGGATTATTTACCAGATATTCGTTGCTTTAGTGTTTTTTTTTACTACGATTAAGTTTAGTTAACTATTCCTATTATTCAAAGGAATATGTCTCTCATGGAGCTCGAACCTGAGGCATCCCTGCTTCTCGCAACCAGAGACTTTTGGTTTTATTTTAAAAATATGCAAGACTATAATTGTTCATCTTAAATAAAATTTTAATAAAACTTAAATAAAATTTTAATAAAACTTAAATAAAATTTTAATAAAACTTAAATAAAATTTTAATAAAACTTAAATAAAATGTTGCTTTGTTTCTTCCTTTCGAATCGAGACGGGTCGAAACAATGGAGTGTTCTATTCACTAATACTGTTTGCATTCACCGCCCTGATGTACACGCGCTAAATTTTAGGATGCAAAAATCATCACTTGGGACATTTTATGCCATTATTGTTTTTCTTCTCTACTTTTAATTGAGGAGTTCGTCTAATTCGTTCGTTGAATTGCCTGATCTTTTTTTTCCAGCTGACCTATCTGACAAACTTGAGCTCTTAACCTTTGCTGATCTGAATTGCTTGCTGAATTGCTAACCTGTATTGCTTGATCTATCGAGAGCTAATCATAATAAGCTTCATGCTAAAAACAACGAGAATCTAAAAAAATCCACATACGACTTTGAGAATAGTACCAATATGGTATCCCCGTATTTTGCCTACGATGCTTGTAGAACCGGTTTGTTCATTAAGTTTGACGACGATGATAATTATTAATATTACGACTTAGACCTTCGCAAACGTACTTCAACGGCATGTTCACTACATACACGCAGAAAAAAGGGTCTACCTTATTCAAAGATGTCAACCTGTTTCAAAAACGGTGAAAGACTACAGGAGATAAAAACATTTAGTTCGATGCACCATCCATTTTGAAAAATGGGTTTTCAAGACTTTAGAAGAGAAAAAGCGAAAAATACTGCCGATGACAAAGCAGTTCACACAGCAGTTTTCATCTTGTCATCCGTTATTTCTTTTTAAAACTATCTGGCAGCACCGAAGGTGGCATCGCAACAACGACTGAACCATTTATTGGGCAAAGCAGTTTTAGTTCGAGTCGCTTCTTGTGAGCTTGTTGTATTAAAGCTGCTTTTCGATGGGGCCCATTGCGATCTGTAACACAGACCGAGTCCTACTATGGGGAGGCTGTCATCTGGACATGCGTGGCCGTGTCGAATGAGACAAAGTGATCCTCTGCTGAGTCACAGTTTTACTCCAGCTGCTGCTATGATTACTGCATAGCAGTGTGGATAGGGATGGATAGATACCTTGAGTTGGTTATACCTAGCGGCTCGCAGGGGTGGACTGGAGTATCCTCTGACGTTTACTGTACTTTGTTGAAGTAATCATGAAGTACAGACGTGAATGTCGCCATGACAACAATATATCACTCAATTGGGAACACAATGCTATAAACTCCATTTCCCCAGGACCTGTACATAGGGCTACTGAAAGATAGCACAGTTTATATTTAGTATATGAAGAAATACTTTCCATCGGATACTAAAGGAGGTGCTAACTCGCATCTCTGTGACCACGAACTAGATATCAGTCTACTGAAAAACACGATAATTTACTTGTCTCTGCAAAAAATGTAGGCTATATGTATATATATATATATATAAGACAACCGAGAAAGTCAGAGTTAAGTAATAAAGGAATAATAGAAACAAGAGTAATAGACGTGTGTGGATTTCATGAATGATGACAGAAAAATGGTTGCTGTACATCATTATTTGAGGAAAGTTCATTCTTTATCAACAGATAAACGTGCATATCCTGCTATGTATAACCTTGGATTTCTGTCCATTGTCCGTTGTTTTGTGACGTAAATGTATGTTATGGGAGCGACTTCACAACGAAGTTCTCATCCAAACGTGCACAAATGATTCCTCTTAGTAAGCCTCTTCTTTTTGTGCTAGGAAATTGCATCCGAGGGTCGGCTATCCTTAAACCTTGAAAACATGTATGGCTTACTTTGTTGCACAATCGTTGCTCCGACGATCTGCCAGCTTGGCGTAAGGTTGAGATACATTTTGTGGCTAATTTTGCAAACTATACTTTCCAAAATTAGCGACAAATGCAAATTAGGTATGTAGATTAAAATCGCACAAATGTGGTAAACATAGTAACTCTGTATTTACTCGCCCATAAATGGCCTATTTCAATTAGTTATTGTGGGTTGACAGTCACAGCATTTTACTACAAATTTTCAACAAATCGACAAACACGATATCAACCAAGGGCAAAAAATATGCGTCCTTGCTTAAAAACTCGGTACCTTTAGTCAGAAACATGTTTTAACCACTAAAAAATAATAATTAAGATTGCATATGTGGCAGAGCAGCAGAAATCTCTTTTAACTTGCTTGGCAACCACATTCAAGATGTTTTTAATTCATTAGATTGGATGAGACGACTCAACTATCGTGTGAAAGAGGATTCCCGTGATTTAAAACTAAATGGCTGTCAATGGCGAACAATTGGTTCCAAAATTTAACATCATCTAGGTATCTTAATCTCCTGAAACAGATAACGCCAAATAATTGGTGCATTGCTAATCAGCGTTAATAATAACGCCGAGAAAACAAGTTATGTTCGTGTACAATTACTATCAAAAATTTCTAACATTGGAGCTGCTAATCCAAACTACATAGAATATGTGCAAACGTGGTTTTGAACTCGCAGAAATTTTCAGTGAAGTTGTTGCTTACCATTAATAATATTTTACGAATATGGCATTTGGCATTTGTGTAACATTCGACATAGCTACTGTGCACATCGCCAACCATCAGGAATTTATTTTATGATTAGAATGGAGCCAAATTAATCAACATTGAATCAGCCATCTGTGCTCAGCATAACTCGGCTTCGAGAAAATACATGACATTTTCAGCACAGACATATGGTGTATCCATATGCACCTACCTGCTGATTCAATACAGAAATATGTGTTTCCCTGAGATCGCAAAGTGTGTACTCGGGTTGGCCCCGCCGTCAGTCAGTACTGATGAGACCAGACGGCATCTGGTATCGAAATGGTACAAAACTACCAAACATCGCCAATCTCGTCTGCAGGTATGAGGCACGTCCGTTGGCTGTTTCTAAGCATTTAAAATTGAGTCATGCAAAGTCTCTTCGAAAGGACGAGGTATCTCTCATCCGAAACAGTATCTCTTATTCCACTTTATCAACAAAATATGCATTATACATTATATTATGTGCAGCTGACCAGTAGAACATGTCGTCCGCAGAGATGGACCACTAACGGTCTATCTGGATGTTGTTGAAGGCACAGGCCGCTCGAGCTTTATCCACTCGGTGAAGAGCTTAGCCAGGCCAACGAGGGAGGGAGGGAGCGGGGGTTCAGAAGAGAAAGGACTGCTGGAACAGCGAATGCAGCGAACAGAAGCGAAGCAAATCTGATCTATTCAAAGGGGAGAGACAACGAAGTATCGTAGAATGGGAGACCGAAACATGGTTTGTCATTTTTATTCTAAGAATTCGGCTCTTGAACACTATGCGAGAAACGCAACCAAACCAAAACAGGGTCCACTGATAGTTGTGGCTTAATCTTGGGTATAATAATAATAATATAATAATATGTATATCGAATATATAAAAGTATATGCTTGTTGCACAAATGGAAATGGAGTTGGAAAAAATGCATTCATTGGATTAAACTATGTTTAAATGCTCGAATGTTCTTTATTTACCAACTTAAACCAACCTAAATAAAATCAAATCTAAATACACAAGGTAATACCCCTATAGTTGAAACATATAAAATTGTCGCGTAAGTTCGTTCGGTGGTCGCTGTAACTGTGCCGTGTGCGTTTGTTTTGTTTATGATGAATGGGAGATACTTACAACTAAACAAAACATAACTTAAACCAGATAACGCCCGGCCTATACATATCTTTGATTCTTTGTAAAAAAAGTGATCCATTTTTCAGGAATGGCTATTTCTATACGGGATATACAGTGGTGTGCATAAACTTTAGCCACCCCTATATTTGAACAAATCGTAATAAAGAATACACATTTGAGGCATTTATTCTGTAACAGATTAATGTAAGTATCAAATAACATACATATCAGAAAGAATAGCGCACATGACTGCGCAAACAGCTTGCTACAATGAAATGTGTTATTTTTCGGGTGTGTTAAATAAACGCACCCTCAGTGATCGAGTTTTCGCTGAGTTGGTTCTCGCTTTCTTGTGCTAGTTAGTACCATGTGGCACGCACTCGCTAATTATCACGTTAAAGATTCAGTTTGGCATACAGTCAACGATATTTAGCAGAATCTGGGCGTCCTCTTCCCGGCCCATACAACGCCTCCTTTAGTGCTTCCACAAATATATGCTGCTGATTCGACGCATATATTCGTCGGGCAAGGGTGCCTAAGAAGCTTTCCATCGGGTTGAGATCCGGAGAACACGCTGGTCACTCTAGAGTTTTAACTTTGTGCCGGCCTAACCACTCACGTGTACTCGCTCTGATATGAATTGTTGGAAAATAATTGGCAGTCGATGAAATTTGGCATAAACGGTAGTAGATTGTCGGTCAACATCGGCTGATAGTCCTCGCTAATCACTCGAGATGAGATGAAAGCGAATCCAAGTTTGCAAAGCTCCCCAACTCGTAAAGCACACTCCGCCGAAATCGCGCTTCGAGAAGTACCGCGACTCTTTACGTACGTCATGCCAATAACCGTTAAATCCATCTAGCCCATCCAAATTTAATTTCTTCTCGTCAGTGAAGACGATCTCAAACCACATAGTACCTTTTAGATCGATGTGCACACTCAGGATACCATTTAAAATACGTTGCCCCAATGTTCATCAATTTTGAGTCTCTGCCCATATGGTTGCGAGAGAAGTTTAGTTGGGTGATCATGTGGCGTTGTTGAAGACGAGGTCTTGTTTTCATTTGCGCCCTTATGATATGCGGATAACGCTTAATTGTCCTTAAAACTGCTAATCTATGAGCTTGAAGGTTTAACTCTTGCCTAATTGCTTATTCAATGTATGGTCGAATTCGAGGCCAATCGACAAATGTACATGGAAGTTCGCAGGCTGACCTTTCCTGGACGTCCTTTGGACTCATCAGTACCATAGACCGAAGGGGTCAATAATTTCGCACTACGCAATGACTTTTCCCAATTTCTCTGGCAATTGTAGCCAGGGTCTTTCCTGCTCGGTGTAAAGCAGTAATAACTGCTTTCTACGACTCAATCGGTCTCGAAGCGTGTCCCAGGACTACAGCGTGAATGCTCAAAACAAACTGGATAAACTCAGCGAAAACAGCCGATAACTGGGGGTGACTTACCATTTTGCGAACCCGAAAAATTAGACATTTCATTGTAGCAGGCGCAGTATTGTAGCAGCTGTTTGCGCCGTCATGTGCGCTGTTCTTTCTGATATGTATGCTATTTGATACGTACATTAATCTGCTACAGAATAAATGCCTCAAATGTGTATTCTTTGTAACGATTTGTTGAAATGTAGGGGTGTCTTAAGTTTATTCACACCACTGTAGTCCTACATTTGTCCTGTGGGATTATTACAACTTCGGGTCTGTTAAGAATTATTTAGGTAAAAAAACCTTCGAATATTTCGATGATACAAAAATCCTCGCCTCCACCGATTACTCAACGAAAAAGCAGAAACCTTTAGTGAGAAAGAGATCCAATATAACCACTCATTGGGCTGAGCTAATGGAACAAAACGTTATGTATATTATTTCCCTTGTGGGCAGAGATACTTCAATGGCAACTTCGCCAACGCTCAGTAGATACACTAGATTGTTAAGTGACAGCGACATCGACGATTCTGTGATGGTTGATTCTCATTTATGCGGCTCAACAGAATGTTGTCGTCGTTAGTAAAACGTTTTAAGTTGCATTTATTAAATATGTTGGTAGATTGAATCAATGATTTGTTTGTTAGCAACAGCACTTGAAGTCAGAGCGATGAATGAGGTTTGTTTTTCAGTTTGGCTGTTTCGAGTAGAGCCTCTATGTATAAACATTGCCAGCATGGGGTCATTTTTGTTTCACTAGATCGTAGAATACTTTCTACAACATTGTTATGTCGTAGAATACTCAAGCGCCACCATTTCCGTAGTATTTGTTTTTATTGTTAATGAGTTGGAAAATGTCCTTGTTCAACTACCAACAGAAGAACAATGTTGAGGAGAGTAGTGTAATATGTGACAACACTCATGTTCCTTTACCCGGAAGAAAACGGTTCGTATTGGAAATCACATTCGCAGCAGCGTACTCACTAAGAACGGGCCAAGTTGGTAACACCAGAAATGCTTATCCATGGGAGAGTAATCATTTCGTTTGAGAATGCCAGCGAGCTAACATAGTCACGTGAAAGATATGACGGGTGTTCCGAGATAGAAACCACTGTGATTGTATTAACAGGTAGAGGAGCTGGCGCTTCAATTCGTACGCATCTCTTTAGAATGATCGAAATATTGACACATCCAGTGGCCATTTCGTCGACTTGTGAATTGGGTTAATCGTCCCGAGAAGCCATTGCATATCATAAAACAAGACGATGTTTTTTTAACAGTTTCACCAAAGAAATTTAGCAGGTATATTATCGCAGAAATATAACATGCTAATACACGTTAAATACACACACACACATAGACATTACATGTTCGCTTTATCGATCGGCATTTGTCGATTTGGTACTTTCTCCTTATGCCCTGACGAATTTCACGATAAAAATAAATTACACATTTATATCCGTTCTGTAATATAGTATTAGGCAGAGAAAATAATTTCTGCAAATAGAAACCGCTTGCGGTTTGTGTAACTATTTTAGGAAAATGTTTGGCAGTAATGCGAAGCAAGCTTCTGAGGGAACAACAGGTAAAACACACGAACAGACAATTGGCTAACTACTTGCTTTCGCTTCCAAGGAATTCTCGAATATGTGACCGACTACATTTTGCGGAGCGTATGATCACAACTAGAGGTGGCAAAGATATATTACTCACTTCTGAACTATTTGGAAAATACTACTGAAATCGCAATAACTTCTGTTACAGTCATTATTCAAGAATATAGGCGATCCATGTCAGCATTTCTTTGTATTTGCAATTTCAGCAGATCGTATTGCTTTAAATATAACAATTTATTTTTGTGTAATAACTAGTGGGCATATATACATGTGTAGATCAGTTTGTCATAAACAGATATCTCATAACTCTATTAATTTAATTAAGCCTCCTATGGCATATGCATGAAGGGGTTACAATGTTGAATACACAATTCAGATAACACAATTTAAGGTTTTATCATTACACAAATGCATTCAGATGCAGGGGTATGTGAAAGTGAACTAGTTCATACCGGTTACCGTTCGAGTTCATTGTGTTTCTTTAAGCGAGAGTACACCACTAGAATCGTTCAGCAATAACAGACAAAAATATACAAATATAGATATTCCAAGCTGACCAAACAAACTCATCTGAGAACCTAAAAAAACAATTGGACTAAATCATCAACTGGGAAAACGGCCAACAGTTGCTATCTCTAAGAAACTGTCTCCTTGGCTGATCGATACCAAAAAAACTTCCACCAGTTTTCATGGGAAATATTTACAATTCTTTGAATCGCGCAATTGTTGCGTCATGATGAACAACCGGTATTAATTATCAATGATAATTGCGTGTAACCTTTCCCGCTAATCATCGCGTAACTAAAATATCGAACGTTGTTGTAACAACCGAAGCGCATATCGTAGGTAGTACAAATACACGCTGGTCATACGTGTAATACGTGTCTTTAGTAAATAGACAATTATTCGAATCCTATCTGACAAGCAGGTGAACATCACTTGTAAAGTTAACTATATACCGAGCTCTAGTTCAAGATGGCCAATATCAGATGAACGTTTGTATTTTTCTGAGTTTTCAAAATAGCCTGGCTGATTATCTGATTATATGTACGGAGTCGTTGTCTTTATTTTAATGCATAGAAATTTTTGTTATCCAAAGATGACAAATGAAACTATTCTTCATAACAATCTACTATTTTATGCCAGCTCGTCGTTTCTCACGTGTCGTTTGATTGACGGTTAATCGCGTCCTATTGGCTGTTTCCATTGCTATACTGATGTTCTCATGTATCGCTGTAGTAGTTTTAATGGTCGCTGTAGTTGTTGTTATTGTTGTTGCTGTTGCTGTAGTATCAGCAGCAGTAGGGTAGTTGTAGAAGCAGGGACAGCTGACGTTGCTGCTGCTGCTGCTGGCGCTGCTGGATGCGTGGAGGCTAACATTACTATTATGTTATATGAACAATGCTATAGAGATGTGTGTGTGTGTGTACACGCTTCCATCGAGGCCATTGAGCCACCGTCCATCAGTTCGTCGTCAGTCCACATCAGGGAGCGTTAGTCTGTGGCTATTTCACACCCTTCCCACTTCTTTGTTGATTTCCCCTTTCCTCGGCTCGGCTCTGCTCTGCTCTGCCGCGTGGACAGTCACATCGCAGTTTGCACGTCTGCCGCGCGATGTCGCTGCGCGCCACCAAGCGGCATCAACAGTGAATTATGAACCATAATAGTTGGCTTGGATTGAGAAGGAAACGCTGTTCCACGAATTCGTCGCGGCCAATGGTGGCATTGCTGCCGCTGTTGCTGCTGCTGCCGCCGCCGCCGTTGTTCTTGGAAGTGTTGCCTGCCTGTCTGTTGTATTTCTATCTGGTTCGTCGTTGTGAAGGAGTTCGACGGTTACTAGTTCTACTACTGGGCGCTGGAAGAGCTCAGCCAGCCAGCACGCCGACCAGCAACGACATCAACCTTAGAGCAGCCGCTGCTGGGAGAGACAAAATGAACGCATGAGAGAAAATCGAGGTAAAGGGTGGCGGGGACAGCGTTTTGCTTTACTACCGACCAACGATTATTATATTGCGATGTAATTCGCACAACAACCGTTCGTTTAAACGCGTCGACAACTCACGGCGTTCGTGTCAACTTACCCCCGACGATTGAGAACATTAGGTTTGATTGTTGGTTAGGCTAGATCAACTAGGTAAGGGGCGGGGGGGGGGAGACCAGGTTCATTCAGTTTCATTGATTGTACGAACCAGGACAGACAACGTCATCAACCGCACAAAGATACTTCGGCTTCTTTAGAGCGGGTGGCGCTGGCGGTTCTTGCTAAGAGCAGACCTCTGAAGGGAGATGGCTCGTAGTTTATGAATAGATTCGTTCGAAGGCTCTCAATCGCAGAAACTGACAGATAACAGGGATGATGGTGATGATTCAATTGAATTCGCTAAAGTCCGAATGTCAACTAAGATGTGTATCTTTAAGTTGAGCTAATTTGTCTTTTTTCCGAACTCTGGAATCTATTAAGACGTTTTATGTGGTAATTAAATTTCTCCCATGGATTGTAAGGGGCAGAAAGGACTCGAACTTAATGTTGCCGTTAACGACGATGCAAATTTTCAAGCTTCTTATATCATGTTCCAGTAACCCACAATCCAAAGTGTTCTGATAAATGATCAGGCAAAACAGTATGAGTGTATCTATTTACAGCACTTCTCGATGTTGGACCTTTACTAGCTACCAGTAACTGTATTATTATTATGAAGCACGAATGATCGCTCCGCCGTCTGATAACATTTTCCTGGATCAAAATTTGATTCATCGGAAACTCTCTTTGAGTCACAACGTTTCCTATAATAACTGTACTATCCCTTTAAAGATAATACTTTATACATATAATAGTCGCTTGCGATATTCTTCGTAATAGCTCGGAATTAATAGCTCTAGGAACTGCCCCTGACTCGATAAAAGTACTCATAGGCGTTCAATAGACAAAAAAAGAGAGCTCCCAATGCCGTCCAATTACGCAGCAGAGACGTGTATTTTGCTATTTATTATTGGTGCACCGTATTGCGTAAGCTGCTTTCGAACAAACCATTTAGCCGAGCATAAATTGTGAGTTGCATTGCGAAGAGCGCGCGCTATGTACAAGCCTTTCTGATATCTGCTATATCTCATGCTGAAAACGAAATACGCGGCTGTGCTATTTTCTAGCCAAGGTAGCCATAGTGTAGTCATAGTAAATAACGAAGGAGAATACACGACGAACTACAAAAATGAGAAAATATTAACTTATATATTTGCTAATCAGACGTTTTCGCTGTAACCAGAACCGAATAAAAATGACAACCATAGTAATTGTCTGCAAAACAGCTGTTCTGCAAATCCTTATTTTAATTATTATTATTATTATCGTTGCATATGTGCTAAAAATATTCAGTAGAATATTGTAGTGCCATTACGATCGAGTCATCTCAAATATACAATTCGAATAGTCCTTTATTTACATATTATAGGGATGCTTTAGTTAAGGATTATTCGGTATAATTTGCGCAATGGTAGCTGTCGTAGAATACAGTAAAAAAATTAAATATTGATACGTTCAGCAAGTCACATAGGGTACATATACATGCATACGCAGTAATGTAAAGATGATTAATTCATAAATCAAACATATATTGGGAACAACGAGACTCAGAAAGAGTTACATATAATCCCGCTCGTTAAATTATAATGCACCAAATTAATATATTGCAAATCCTGTTTACCGATTGCGCAAAGTTCTTAATATGGCTCGATACAGTCGAGGGGTTAGTTATTGAAACGCCGAGGTCGCGAAATGTGTCGTAGAAATTTTTGTTATAATATTTCTTTCTTCAGTATTTACACACACACACACACACGTGGCGCTTTCAGTAAGTAGCTGTTTTGCCACACTTAAATCGGATTTTTTTTTGATCAATGTTGATGACTTTGCTGTGGAGAGAATGAGTGAAAATATTATGCAATTACATTTGTATTGGCGCGAAAACGATAAAAATTATTATGTGTACTATCATTTTGGTTGTCACACACCGTATGTTTAATAACAGGGACACCTAATATATAATAATTAAATCATTACTATTATTATATATAATAATAGACACGGACAATGATTATCTTCGAGCACTTCCTGCTGAATATACAAACAAACGGATAAATGCCCGCCTGATCGCAATGAGATTCTCCGAAACAACTCATCATTGTCTCTCTCGTTCTCTGCTGTAGATCAGACTGATCTGACAGATCGGATTGAACAGCGACTCGCTAACACTTGGCTAGGACAAGTTGGTCGCCACTGGATGACATAAACTTGAAGGTCAAAGGGACTAGCGCTTCTCCGTATTGCATCCACAATAGTTCCAATGAGCTAAGATAGTGAATCACCTAATTCTGCTGTAGTGATTCTCATATTTGCACAAGCGTACACACACATATATATATATATATATATATATATATATATATATATATATATATATATGTGATCATTTGCTGGCTTACTATTTAGTTCAGATTATTTCTGATTTGATGAAACGTTAGCGATAGGTGACAAAACAAGCCACTGTTTGTTTATGTGTGTGTGCAATTTCCTTCCAATATTAATAATAGTAACAATAAAGAGGCGTACTCGGTGGTATACATTAGCCGAATCTCTGGCTTTAGATGTTATAACTTTGGGCCAATACCTGGAGCATACTAGTTCAAAATATCCTCAGAATATTGCATCATCATACATATCATTAGGTAATGATAGTTACATACTTGCATAATAAATTATTGTATGTTGAGAATGGAAGTACTCTTCATCGAAATTACATTAGTCGTTTGATATCTGGGCTGATATGACGGACCAGATCATGGATAAGATCATTGTCCTCGTTGGAGAATTTAGTTTAACAATAAGCTCCGTTACGGGTTAGTTTAAGTCCCAAAATGTTTTTGTCATCCAATGAACTTGCGCAGCTTCCCCAGATCAGCCCAGAACACACCCCAACGAAATGGATCGATTATCAGATTGTCCAATCGTCAATACAGAACGAAGTGCAGTTACAACCGAATCCCTGAATTGAAAACGAATCTTTGATTAACGGGATCTGTGTATAACATAAATGTAACAAACCGCCTTCCGATAGAATACCAAGATCCTTTTTAAGGATGGCATATATATAGCTCAATGTGCGTACAAAATGTTCGCTCACAGAAAATTTGCTTTGTTATATGAAGTCATAGAAATTACACCCCAAATGAGACTATTAAAACATCGATGTCGCTCTTAAAGACGTGATTTCCAACTCACACAAACTGATGACTACAATTCATATATTTCGCAAGCTCTATTTGACAACTAGTTGACTTCAGTAAGTCTAGTCTTCAATCACAAATCCCTCTGGTGTTATAGTCAATTGAATCTATGATGATCTGCGCCGAAATCAACGATTAACTAATTATTAGCCTTTCGTTTAAGGCAGTGCAGGGCAATGTTTATCGTTCCAGCGACTGTTGATTTGAACGTGCTGCACTAACAATCCCAGATCTATTGGAGATAATAAATGAAAGACATGCTACGGGCGGACCCCGAGCTTTCCTGGAACTGTGACGACCACTAGACCTTGCAAACAGCTCTGAACTTGAACTGAGGACACCTGCACCTGTGCGATTCGTCATGCACAATAGAACTGATAAGCAATTAGCAGAACCCGATGGGCCCAGTTCCTACAGAAAGCTCTCAGCGACAAATGAGCCGATTGAGTGAGTGCTGCCTATCCAATAATTCCTATTTGCGTTCTTTCGTTTCAACGATTATCGATGTCAACGGATATAAGCAATCAGATAATGCGGCAATAAGTGCACTTTGTCCTATATGTGTGCGAATTTCCACGGCATCATACCATTTGTGGGTATATATATATATACATAGATGAATTAGTCGAATAATGTGCTAGAAAAAGCGCTGAACAGAGTGGTAGTCAGAATCGAATCTTTATACGAATGGTTAGGCTCGTTGAAATGTTTCTGAAAGGCTGCTATCATCTTAGGTATTTTTTGCTCAGCTTCCTATTAGACCACCCCAGGGATGTTCATTGTAGTGTATGTTCTGATGCGGCTTACTTTATTTAAGGTTAAAGTTGTAGAAGATTACTATTAGCATTGGGCCGAGGGGATTAAAGTCTAAAGTCTTCGTTGCCCTTGTCAGAACGACAGTCGAGCACTCACTAATCTGAGCAACATGCAGATCTCCGTTTGAATTGCAAACGTCTACGCGGTCTAAACTAATGAAGCTAAAGAAGAAGATGGTAGAGAAAGAAACTCGAGGCTCAGTTGCGTTGTTGCACAAATGCCACACCTGGGACACAACCATTGCTCGCAGCAGCAGCATCACCACCACTATGAATCGCAGCATGGATGCCACTTGATGAGAGCGCGCCCATCGACTGCTATGATGAGGGAGTAGTTAGAACGCCACAAAACTGACACCCTCCCGCCTTTGTTAGGTATCACCACCAGATGAGTGAGGCAGCGTCATCCATTAGGCTGGCTTGTGCACGTGTCTCCTCCGATTGCAAGACTCACACGAATGTACCACGGTACGGATTTATCTGGACGTTCTGTAGCAGACCTACGGTAGGGAAGGGTTAGCCATATCTAAGCCAGACTGCGATTCCTGAGACGCACTTTTGCTAAACTAAAAAATATCAAATCTTTGGTTGTTCAGCAGGAAAAGTATGCCAACAAAACGAAAAATAAATTAGCATCCTCTTTCGCTGAGATAGCACAATAGCGTCTATCCATCGTCTACATTAATTTGAACGGTCGCCATATATAACCCATATACAAATAAAACCATAAATGCATCTACCCATCAGAGCAACCAATTCGAGGCTCGTTGAATCAGCGGGTCAGATCATCTCTTGTAGACGCAAATAGCATATTCCCTGAGGGTTCAATATTGAGCCTTTTTGAAGTTAGCATATCCGCAAAAGCCAACTGTTAGATACGAGCTGCAATATTCCAAAAATCGTTGTTCTTTTTTTCATCTGTTAAATTCGGTCTACGCTACGCCTAAATGCGTTAAAAACGGAATTGCATAAAAACATGTTTAAGTCTAACAATTGAGCTTACATGTACGCAGTGACGTCCAATAAAAAGAATTCTTGTTCGTATTGTCTGTTGAGCGAGAGGGGCTCGTTCGGTGTTGCAAGTCTAACATGAAATATGGGGTTCATTAAAATCTGTCCCGCTGATGCAACTGAACCATGATGTTGCCGGTGTCATCACTACTGTCGAATCGATCCAGAGTAGAGGGCGAATGGGCAATGGCAGACGAAGTGGCGTCAGGAGAAGCCGCAGAGCCGACGATGGTGATTCTCTTGAACTTGGACTGAGACGGATGCAACTAAGGAAAATGACATTGCCATCTTGGAATTCTCGGAAACTCTCCTGCGTCAAACTACGTCCTCTATGACGGATGCATGATAACAGCTTTGTGCACTAGGTCATACAAGGACTCGTCCTCTTAACAAATCGATATAGCCATAAACATTAAATGCAACAAGTCACAGCTTAGACAATGCAAATGTAATTAGCAATATATGTATTGTCTTAAAGCGAGCAAGTGGATATTAGATATTGGATTGAAGATTTTATCCCTCAACCTCTTCAAAAAAAAAGAAATATTAGATCATATTAGATCAGTCAGTTATGCGTCTGGGGTGGTTGCGTAGGAGATCCCCATACTATAATAGTTATATGATATATTAGAAAGGCTCAAGTCGACTCCAATATTAGCTCATGAAATGCGTGTACTGATGAGTGGCTTTATTCAACGTCATTCAATGGTAGGTGCGCACCTTAGCGGGTTCCTCTTGCTATGCCATGATCGTTTGCAATACTTCGTCATTGCTTTTCCAAGTGGGTGTCTCCGGATGACCAAACTAATCTTGGTTTTCAAGTTGATTTGCGATCTTTGCTTCGAATGCGTCACATAAAATATGCCACAGAAAATAGAAAAATACTCAAAAGTAACACCTATATTATTATATTTATACCTGTGTGATTGGACAATTTATCGCTGAGCAAGTTCTCCCAGCCAGTACGTAATCCCAAGAGTGCGAGAGAGAGAGAGAGAGAATTTTGGTCTCTAAGAGAATTCTTCGTGAAATCCATGTGAGGGCAGTTCTGCAAGAATGGTACCTTTTTTTTTTATCATTTATAAAGCGAAGAGAGGGAAATGCGTTTCGCGTGAGTGGGCACCGCCAGGAGGATGTATGAGACAATCCTCACTCAGGTCTCCTAGAAGAGACGAATATGCCTTTAGCGAGTATGGTATGAATGGCACAAAACGATGAGAATGATAATAATAAACGTCTACTGCTATTATATATTATTTACGATGACCCGTATCTACATAGCCACCTGGGTAGACGACGATCTTCTTCCACTTTGTTACTTAGTCATGAAGTGTGACGATGTGTCACACGTGAAAGCGACGTGTATGGGCGAAATTATAATATTTATATTTATTTACGGAAGTGGTTTTGCGAACCACTGGCTATCATCATCGCAATGAGATAGCTCCCCCTAGCGGAGGTGGCAATCCTAGGAAAGAAACAAGAGATTACTTGTTGCATAGTGTGCTATAATTTAAATGATACTAGAGGTATTATAATACCACGATATAGACTAGTTATGATTTTTGAATAGTGCACAGTGCGTCGATAGCTGGATAAGCTCGGATATTTTTTGATTTTGTGTTATGTCACGTTTAGTGATTTTGTGTTGAAATGTTTTCGCACGAACATTTTTGTTGATGGACAATCAATCGGAATTGATGTGTTTTCTCCTTCTGTGGATGCCCACCGCCTCTCTCTCTCTCTCATCTCTATTTAAGGCCCGAATAGTAAATAAGTAATTAGCTCGTGTGAATGCGGTTTCAGTGATTCAGAGAGGTTATTACAAGTGGGCTCATTAATACGACTGGCTGTCGAGTTTGCTCTGTGCTTACTAAGATTTTACTAACATACCAAGCCAGTTTGCGGTCATATGTGTGGTCGATGCATCGATTACTGCTAGTTGTTGTTCTCTTGTTAGTATATATATATATATATATATAGAACACAAGCCGTTGTGTGTCTTCACTCTCACCTTACGTACACCCGCATTACGTTTTGACCATGTAAACATAGGGTCAATATATATGTAATGTCGTTAATTTACATAATCATCTCTACAGTTAGATATGTAAGCTGTCTAGCTAGCTACTCTGCATACAGGTATTGGATGCATTGATCTTCTGTTCTGCTGTTTGTAATATCGAAGCGATTCCACGATATGGACATGATTCTGAAAATTCGTATATCCGCCCGCAAATGAGAATAGTGATGCTGATGATGATGACGTTGAAATAGCTGACCTCATAAGGATACTATGATGTTAATTTTATCACGTATATTTAATGATAACAACACTGTGGTTCTCCGTGTTGCGATACTTATATAGCTATTTTGAAGGCTTTTGCTATAAGAACTTCGAATAGCTGACTTATGAGCCATCATCACAGTCTTCTGTTGAAACATACATGACGAAGATACTTGATTAATTCAACTTAACTCAGTGCACTATAAGGATTTGTTTGTTCATGCGTACATAGGACAATACGTTCTATAAGCTCGCGTGCTAGGGGATGTCGCCTCTGTACCTGGCTATATGGGTAGACTTAGCTTCGAGAAAATCTAGACACTTACTAACTAGGAAAGCTCCGTTAAGATAGAAATGATTTTCTGCATCAAGGACCTTCTCACGTTAGTCGCGATTGCGTCGACAGCGACAGTTACCGAGAATTCTGCCGATGGGGAACTCGTTTCGATGGACGTCATTCTTCAGCGTCAACAATGCCAAGGCCAAGGATTTGCCTCCGTTGTAGCAACTAGCTACAGCAATAGCACCTTCCTCAGAAACGAGGTGAAATACAACACGTTGTTTCGATGTCGCCACCAAGTCATAGGATTGAACTGTTGAATCCAACGTTTGCTGGGAAGAAAAGGGCCTTCGCGGATTTTTAGGAACTGTTCTTCGCCTGTCAATTGGTGGCTGTTGTCGCATAGACACGACTCTGCGAACGTCGTGTTTAGGATTGGCGTCCCTGTTCTCTGAGTCACGTGAGCTGAACGAATTGTTGGAAAGGCAACGCGTATTTCTTCAGACTGCTTGCCGGCTCAGAGCCGGATTTCGACGAACGGTTAAGTCAGTTCTTAGCAATCTTCAGCGATCGCTCCATATATAACATATCCGCTGCTAGATGACAATGGCGATGATGATGATGTTGCTGAAAATGTCAATTCCGTGAGGATAATCTGACGCTCATTTTGTCACGTACATTTTTATAAAAGTGACACTGTGATTTTGCGTTTTCCAACACTTAGGTTCAGTTTCATTTTTTTGCAGTCCAAGTTAAAGCAACTCCTGGAAAATTGGGAGTGTTTGCCTGATGCGCGCGCACGTGGAAGCTTCGAGATTCGCCTTGCCTCAAATAAACATTGTGTGGATGCAATACTGTAGATGTCCTGAGTTGCTGACACTGTATCATGCGCTATTGCTATGTCTATACTGTTCTATAATCTTATTACTATCACTCTTCACAGTAACCCAAACTTGACCTTAGACATAAAAACGGCTTATTACGCTAAATTGTATCAAGAGAAATAATCAGCGAATTCGTTGTTGGACTCTGTAATAGAATGAATTTTGGACTCATACAACCACATTTTCTTTTAAATGGGCCGCTAACTCTTATGGTAATTGCGGACTTATTTGGTATACTATCTTTGATACGGACTAATGTGTTAGATTACACCAAACCGAGTTCAAAATGCGATGAAAACTTCTCATATTTGGAGCTATTACATGATGTTGTATATTTTTAAAAGCCGTCCTTCACTACTCAATCCTCCCTTCCGCGCATATGTAAACCTCGGAATTTATAACAGCAGAAATGCGTTTTGCGATAACCAATTCGTTAACAATTGACAACCACTCTGCTTGATGAAGTCTCACGTGAACTCTAATGTTTATCGGCTGTGAAACATGGTCGGGTATATCGCAGGAATATTTGTTGACGCACTCTCTCTGAGGACGGATCAGACTTCGTCTGAAAAATATCTACTGTATTGGGCATCATCTGCCTTTGGTTGCCTTCCAGATAGAAGCTGTTGTTTCTGGGACCACGTAACGGTGGCTTTTACGAGTGCGCTGTGCAATATGTCACCACTGCTGGGTCATATAGCTGTTCATTTTTGACAGAAAATAGATCACAAGGACAGCGACTCGTGGCATATGAATTGTAGGACAGTGTACAGCAATGTTTCGATATCAAATCAGACTTCCTCTCGTCCTCAAGGGATAACTGTGAGCAGCTACGAACTACACCAATAACGGTCATGAACAGAGTATGTGCTTAAAACACCTGCGAATCTCAATGAACGAGCTGAGCGAGTCTGCTCATTAGAGCAGACAAGGAAAGTGCCAGTGAAGTCGCTCCTAGCATCCAGGGGATCTTAGTCCGGACATGTTAAGTATAATATCTGTTACCAACATGTAGGTAGGTGCAATATCTTGTACATACATGTAGATTTATGATGGGCGGATGTCACATTCCCTTTGGAGCCAAAAATTATGAGTCACGAGACAGACGATCACAAAAGTAGCTCACGATGGACACTGGTGATATTGAACTATGCTAGTTCTTCTCTGCGTATGATTTTGCGATTCGAACGGTTTGACCGAGCGGAGTGAGCGCCAGATAGCCGTACGGCGTGCTGAAGGTTGACGTTCAATATTTAGTGTGAGATAGAAGCTTATCATTGTGATACACACGCGCTGGAAACTACCAACGAAAACGAAGAAAACGGGTAGAAACAAGATGACAAAATGGAACAATAAATCGACAACAAACAACGAGAGAATTGAATGAAGCTGATCGAAGATGAAGAAATAAATAAATGGTGACGTTACGAGGAAAATGAACCACCTCGGGATAGTGCAATTGGAATGAAGAACATTATTTCACAGGGTGAAACATGTCCAGTGATAGAGCGATGTCATTTTCTATCAGAATCAGACTTCAAAATGTTTTCGATAGAAATTATGGAGGTCCAATAGCAGCACCAACGCGCGAAACCGGTGCCGCTTCATCTGGCTTGAAACCCATTCGTCATCCGCTGCACATCGTTAAAGCCCCCATTGTGCGATATGGCCTGAGAAGTGACAGTGGAATTCCAAATTATGGCATAAAATTAAAACGATTGCTATTAAGATCAGTCCGTCATTCGTACAATAAATGATTAATAATAAAGAAAAAAAGAAGAAATATATTTGCAAAAATATAGATTCATAAGCAAGTCACAAAAACCAGAACAAGAGTCAACCTATACCCGACAATAAATCACATTGTGTAGATTAACGGATTCGGGTAGAAAGTGAGATCCATAGCAGTGGCTTTTTTCCAATAGAGATCTCAACATAGGGACACCTAATGATTTCTTCTGGAGAGATCAATAGAAGCGGCTCCAGAGTTCGTATATCACAATGATAAGAATAAATTTGAATAAAAACAATTAATAGCATAATAATTTGTCAATGTAGAGCTTATATCGTTACTTAGTCAGTATAATAGACTATTCGAGTTGGTCTTCTTTTTTCTCGCGAAGGGATGGCTCTTGGCTGGGGAGACTTGCAGCTTTCTGGCAAGGCCTCTATTTCCGACCAATTTTTTATCGACCATAACGATCAAATGTTATAAGTTAATTCGTTAGATATAGGGAGCCTATATTTATACCTATACATTGCTTCGTAAGACGCAATGCATAGGTAGATATATATATATATATATATATAAAGCTGTACCGTGGACGTTAAATATTGGCTGAGAGTCAGCCCGAAAACCTAGGTATATATCTACCCATCTCTGCGTTGTTAACATCGAAGCAACGAGAAACACAACTGCACCTGTATTTAATAAATACCAGGTTTTATGATATGTCAGACATTTCGTGCAAGCAGAAATGGTTAGAAAATTATATTGTACTTATTGGTATATTCCTTCAAAAATATCCGTCAAGAAATAGCTTCGTTAGTTAGGATAACGTCCACTCACGAATGACACGAATCTCGTTTCATAGTGAGAAGCGTCGTGGCGTCAGGATACCAAACCGTCAGTAAGCTATACCACACGTTTAGAATTGGTCAAATTTGCTTCATCCAACCCTCAGATATGTTTATATTCGTCCTCATCGCATCATCATTAGTATCCAATCGGCATAACGTCATTTTTTAAAATCCCTGTTCAAAGAAGTGTTTTTAAGCCACTTTATGCGTCAAAGTAAATAAAATATACCGAGAAAGCTCTTTTCGAAATAGACCTGACAAGGTTAAGCCAATAGCTTAGGTAACTCACAGACGTTATTCATAATAGAGTCATATACCTATTTTACAACAAATATACTTTCTTGCAAAGCGTTTTGTATCGATTGTAAAGATGGCGTTGCCATCTTGCGCCTCATAACAAAATAAAATATATATATGCTTTCTCCGTAGCAGACCGCACTAACGACCACAAATTATGACACAACATTAATTCGCGTTCACTGGACATTAATTGTAAGTTCGTATTACCATACCGGCGATGTCATTCAACTAATTACCTCCTGTATGTCTGACTAATAGCACTTTCAGCAAAACATTACTCTACCGCAATTTAGTGAGAATTCGTTTTATCTCTCAGATAGTACAGAAGGATCCGTCGGTAATAATATTCATTCTAGATGCATTGGTCTCTTAGAGTCGCCACAACGATTTCTGTTGCTTGTTTTGCGTCCGCCGGAAGCGTATGAAGCTTCTTAAGATTGTGCAGTAAATGCCCTCTCGAGGCATCACTAGTATTACCCGGTTATTATTCTTATTATTATTATTATTATTATTATTCATCGAATATATTTTTCTTCTAAAAGCAGGATAGAATTCGTACCGAATAGTCGACCGTAAAGTTATATTAACAGCAGCCATGTGACCTTTATCATTTGTCTGCCACACTCCGTGTATACAAACAGCATCATTATGTATTCACACCCATACTATTTTCATGCGAATATGGCTTTTACGGTGAATCAATAAAGAAGAAGACAAAAAAAACACGATTCAACAGAACATTTGTTAATGTCAAAGTTTGGCGATTCCGCTACCGCTGTCGCCGCCGCCGACTAACGATTCGCCCCCTTTTTAGATTAACACAAACCGTCTCTATGATTTCATAGCTCAGTAATTCGGTAAGGGCACATATGTTTGTCCTGGACTATTTGTAGGCAGAGTTTATCTGGAGGACAAAGTATCGGGAAAATTAGAGCAAAAGTACTGTTTGAATGACCTGAGCTATCTAAGAGTCTGAATTGCGAATTGAGGTCGTTAGCCCCCCCCCCCCTCCCTGTCGATAGTTAACCTATTGCAGGGTATTTTCGCAAGTGTGAAGCTCAGCAGGAAAACGTATTTGGCCCATAATCTCCCTTGGTATAAGTGCTTTACACAGTACGTCCGAATGAAGGCTGCATTGTGTGTGTTTGAAACAAACAACATTATCGAAAATTCTTCCCGAAGCCTTTGACGTGTATGCAAGGGGGTACAAACCATCACCCTCTCAAACTTTAGGCCGACCTTTCTATGAAAGTCGCTTTCGAGAAGCTCCTTCTAGAATGCAGCGCAAGTTTGACTTCAAGAGGTCGAGTTCGTCAATTATTCCTAAAGGAGGCTATTCCGTGAAACTTGAATGCGGTATAATATGACGCCAGAGGTCAGTGGTGTCGGGTTGGAACGGCTAGAAATCCGGCTCTATAGGAATTGCTAAAGACAGACGATCTTCCTTCCATCTCAATGGCCGAAGCACATTATATATGCGCCAGCCAGATGTATTACTCTCCGACTCGTACTATTATAAAAAATTCTGCATGTTATTTAAATGCTACATGACGTTGGCTGCATCGATACAAAAAAGGGAATATTCTAAGGCGGACAGATAAGGAGTGAACGAAAGTGTATCCCGAATCTTGCGGCTGGATGCTGCGGACCAAGAGAGAGAATTCAAAGAAGCAAGCTATCATGCGCACCATGCGTCGCCGAAATGAACGCTGTGAAAAGCGGCAGCTATCCTCGAACAAAGTAGATTCGTCTACTTTGTCATCTACTAGTAGAATATACAAAGTGAGAATTAGAATAGAATTAGATCGCTCACTCCTGTTTCCACTTGACTGGATCGATCGTTGGATCGATCGAACGTAATAAAGCCACCGCTTGCTTCACTTCTTCAATCAATAGTTTCAGTTCACACACGCACACAAACACACACATACACACAAGCATATACTATGCACGTTACGAGTGCAGAAGGTGGAGAAGGCCCAACGGAGCGAAGAAAGGGGAAGTTTTCTCAATCAATTTTAACTTATCAGAGCAGTGGTCGCTCCCGGTAGTGTCTGTCCTCTGTCGACTCTGCCAGTTCGCTCAGGCATAGTAAATGTGTTTCTTTCTCTGAATACTCGAATATAGGACAGGCGAACGAACTGTAAAATCGTCACTACACGAGACTTTCAGCCAGGTTTACACAGGAAGTGCTGGCCAACGCTCACAGTGATCGCAGAACCGAAAAGCCGAGATCCGAGAGACTGAGTGGAAGCGAAAATGAGAGAGACAGAGAGAGGGAGTTGATTGTCGTGATTGCCGGTAGTTGATTCACTGTTGATTCGCGTTGGAGCGTTATTTTTGTTATTATCGCAAATATTGCTGATACATTGCTGTCTTCTATTCTGTTCCATTGTAAAAGCGTAAATGATTCCATGATTATCACCATTTCATCATTATCTTAGCGGTGTGGTGGGAATTTGTTTTATAACGACAAGCATTTCATTTTCACTTAATCTAACTGACATGTGAATTATTTTTTACTCTGTTTGCACGTATGTTTATTGTAGCTGTGCGGGTCGATCTTATATTCTATAATCGAATACTTCGTTCACTGTCAGCTATCTGAAGCGAGTGGGTCCACGAAGACTTTCTCCAGATCTTCAACCAATTTGTCACCATTACGGCCGTCGCTAATTTCTAGCATCTAAACATTGTTTGTGCTCGGTATCGTTGAAAGTGCATGAGAGAGAACATCATTGGAAGGATAAACTAGAATCATTTCGTTTGTCGAAAGCAAATCGAGGGCGATTTCAGCGTGGCGAGATGAATGAGAGGAAATGTGAGAACAAACGCCTGTGTTCCTTTGGAAGCTTCCATCTGCGTCATGACCCCTGTGTTCATTTGGAGGTTTCAGTCGACGATTCATAAACTCAGCTTACAATCCATTACATTTCAAATCGACCAAACAAGTTATGCAACTTGTGAAAAACTAGATTTCTTATAAAAAAAAGGGACATCATGAGTCGGCGAACTCTTCTCGTGACACAAACAGTCTAAACACGGAGCTAAATCGATGCTGAACTGTGTCAAGGCCACAGTCGCTACCACAGTTTGCTTACTTACTTTTCATTCATAGGTTTTCAACAAATTTATGTCATGATCAGCTGCGACGATTAAAATCAACAACCCGACCCACTGTACTGTTTTCTCAAAAAGGGCAAATTGGTGGTAAAAACATGTGAGCGTTTTCTAATAAATGTTTTATGCATGCCGCTATTAATCCAACATCACTTGGTGGTGAGGTTGGTTTGCCTATTATAGTAATTGCCACGTGTCCAAATATAATATAACTACCACATCGTCTTCTGTATCTTATAGTATCTTACGATTAAAATCATTCACGGTTACTTTATGATAGACCTTACAAGAGGAGTTTGCACTGGTATTGATTGTGTGTTGACTGAGTGGATATTACGTTAAAAGATTCCTCACTAGAACAATCAATCAAAAGGCATTGCGAATCTTTGGCCATGTTGAAAACCTCTCCAAGACGGTTGAAACTCTCGATATCTGGATAATCGTCTAATCATCTTCACTAATCGTCTTTAAGAGAGCATTTCCTCTAATTGTGATTGCGATATGCCAATGATTATTATGACAATATTTACATGACTGTATGCGATGGGCATCGTCTGTACTTGGTGTAACTGGGCGTATGGACATGATTGATGTGGCAGTTTTATATTTTGGTGTATTCTCTGTTCGAGATATCGTGACATGTCCTGTGTTGGTATCTGCTGTTGTTTTGGGTGCCCTTTGTAATTGTCTTGCCTTATTATATAATAATATTCTCAGTATGGCATTTCTATCGTCTTCCAGATATTTTAGTGATATTTACCGATGATCTTCAAAGCTCGATTTTGTTCAATCCGCATTAACCAAAGGAGCAGTGTTATCTGATCGGGAATGATTGTCGGTATTTCGTTTAGTTTATGAAATCTGTTTAGTTTCGGCGCGTAATCATCAAAAAAACCTGATCTTCGGTGTTACACTATACTTTTAAGTAATTGTGACGTCTTGTGATACACATGGATTTCAACTTAAAGATACTGTAAAAACGCTGGAAGAACTGTCAAATGGTGCATCGGTTGCCATTTTTAGTAGTATGTGGGCAGTAAAGTTATGTTCAACGATGTTCTATACGATAAGTCTGGGTTTCCATGGGTTGTTTAAAATATTCAAGACACCTTCATGTCGATTAAATTACAGCTCAAAGGTTAGACTGTATTCTGGGTCATAGACAAATGTAGAGTAGATTGACGAATATAGATATCCTTGAACGTAACCTTTATAACCGTCGTATGCAGTTCTTAGTCCTCTGCTTATGTGTTTGCCGTGGCTATTTATCGGATTGGCAACAACAATTAATTTTGTTTTTACTTACTTTGAATTGTTATATCTTTTGAAAGAATGAGCGGATCGTAATCTATATAATATAGTGTCGCTACCTTCTATGACTTTCACCCATCGATCAGGTAGCATGTGGGCCCTCAATGGAAAAAATATCAGCCTTTTTCCCAGTAAACATTTATCGGTTCTTATTCGCATGGCATTACGAGAAATATCTGGAGGAAAGTTCACATCTCCCTGAGACCCCCGGGTGGGGTTCAAACCTGCGGCATGTCCCAGGTTAATAGATAGAAGTTTATCCAAGGTTAGAACTCTTCATTCTCATATTTCATGGACAATTGGCCCGATAGAGGTAAATATAATGCTGCGTACAATATAATCTAACTCCATTGTATGGCACGTAGTATTTATTTATGAAAATACAACCACTTCATGCTCAATGACCGCCTTTCCACAGCGCGTCATTTTAGTTGTTATTATTATTATTATTCGTTCGATTTCACACCTTCACTATTCTTTCCAGAAACCCGCGTCGTATGCATCGGATTAGGCATAGTATCTTGTTATGCTTAATTGTCATGTTTCGTTTCCCGTAGATTTAAAGGACCTTAGTCCAGTTTAGATTGATTCCGAGATATTTTGCACTCTCTCTTTTCTTTCTCTCGCTGTGTGCGTGTCCCGTCACAGTAGTGCGTCGTCGTGTTCTTAGCTGGAGACCCATCGGAAGCAGCAGTTTCGCCGGATTCAAACCATCCGCAGAATGACAGAGTTGTGAACAGCAATATTTCGTTGTATGGTTTTAGGGGGAGGGTGCTCATGTCTCTCTTAAAGAGAAGTTACTACTCAGAGGGAATTTGGGTTGAGGGAGGACCGTAGTTCGTGGAATGATGAGTCTTGGCATCTTTGAAGGAGTTTTCGCACGAAAAGTGTCTACAAGACGACACCAGCGCTGGCCCCTTCTCGTTCTAGGCGGAATAAGCGTCGATTGAATGGTTTCATTATTTATTTCCCTTATAATGCATTATTTCTACCCGTAGAGTCGAACGAGATTCGGTGTGCCTGGAAAGTGAAGATATAGAGAATCTTGTTTCCAATAATGATGACTAATACAACGTAATCGAGTCGATCTACCCCTGGGTACTTGACGCGTATATTAAGCTAATAATAAATTCGGTAACTTTTACATCGTGGGAAAAGTCTCGTGCGGGGGACCCTTAAGGGAGATACAAAGAGACGTCTGCTCTGCAAATGGCTAACCACCATCGAATTCATGATGCCCTCGATCATCTCTCAAATCTCTCAGGTGGACAAGCACAGGCTCCACCAAAATCTCAATGGCAGCGTGATCGTTTTTCATAGAGTTCCTTGCTGTTTCTGGATACTCAGCACAGCAATAGTCTAGATCTGAAATCTTTCCTAAATATGCTTTCTTTGTGCGTCCGCTTGGACTCGAGTTTCTCTACAGCTTATCCTATATGAAGCAGTTTATAACATCGCCATCTCATAGGGCTACACAATTTGGC
The DNA here is from genome assembly GCA_019614645.1 of Stratiolaelaps scimitus. Lineage (NCBI taxonomy): Eukaryota > Metazoa > Arthropoda > Arachnida > Mesostigmata > Laelapidae > Stratiolaelaps > Stratiolaelaps scimitus. The sequence goes on along the minus strand of JABWDB010000067.1, from coordinate 272,047 downwards.
CACGAAACAATGAATGAACGAGTCGAGTATATTCTTACATCGCCACATGAAGCCATCGTGAGAATTCATCCTACCCCCCGACACCCCCTCGTCTGAATGCTCAGTATCGTTTCCCAATCGGTTACGGTTCACGACCCCCAGAGGTTGCTCACGAATCTTCTCCTAGCGTCGACCCTAACTTAGTTTTGTCTATCAATTCTATTGTACGCGTCTTACGGCCTTAGCAATAACTGCATCGTCTCTTTTCACCGTTCATATGATTCATTGGTGGTACGTGGTAAAATTTTAGAGACTAGATTTGATTTTATTTCTGGTGGACTCAGAAAATTGCCATCCCAAAGATGTCTCTTCAGAATTCATTGAGCCAATTCTTCACGTACAACATCTATAAAGCATAAATTTATAAATAAAATCGAAACGTACGTTTCTTTTAATTACGAAATTTGAAAATCATTTGACGAAATCATTTTAATTTAATATTTAAAATTGAGATAGTGCGGCAAGTGCTGATCAAAAATGCCGTTCTTTGTTGCTTAACAAGTTAAGCAACAATGGTATCAGAATCGAACCGAAGATAGTGAAATTGCCTTTAATGTACCCTAACATATATTCTGTGCCATATATTCTGCCATTCTCTGCCATATATTCTACTTTTGATGTAAATATTCGGGCCGTGCCATAATTAAAGCTTATTTGCTTCCGTAGCGAAACTGAAAAAAATCGAAGCTTCTCAGAGCATAAGTTCAATACGAATATACAAAACATACTATATGTAGATATTTCACCTTCTTATGAGACAAACCCAAATTTCTTCCCAATTATTGTTGTTTTTAAGTTGTTTTAGACATAAGCAAGCCCCATCCCCACGGACGGTTAAGGTGTGTTCAGTTGAGCGGGTGCCCCTCGCATAACACCAGTACCCCGAGAAAAAGCAAAAGTTACGCCAGTGGCACCGGGACTCGTAGCGGCACTGTTCCGGGAAGCACGAATCGGGCAGCCGGCCGACCGACCGGCCGGCCGGCCGGTTCACAGGCCGCCGGTAGGGCCGGTAGTCTTAGGTAGAACGGCGAGCCAGACCTTAAACTCGTCAGTAGTGGATTCGCCAGCGATGAATCGCTGAGCGGCGAGCGAGTAGCTGGCGTCGTGACTGCCGTCAGAGAGACAAGCAACGTAGCTGCGACCTAGATCCGAGGCGGCCCTGATGATGGCTAGACCCGATCGAGGAGGCCACTGTGTATATCGAACATTTCATACTTGCTGTGAGATGGACTTCACCTGCTCGTAGGGCCCGCTCCACCTATCTAGGTCATCTCCAACTATGGTTCCATGGCTGGTCGATAGAAACGGGCTCGCCTACAAAAAGTTCAAACCCATTGTAACACGTTGTAATTAAATGTCATACCCGAGTAGAAGCTGCTTATAAATTTAGCTTAGCTGACAGTTTGACATTTCCCAAATACTCTTATTCAGTCCAGCAAATTGATGTAAACTTTTAATAAGTATATTCGCCAGAGGGCGTCTATTCCCTGGGTAGGCCCGTTGAAGATTTCGCTTTCGTTCTCTTGAGATCTGGGAAACTGCATTTCACCACACCAAACAGTGCATCTCTCAAATATCGCCAGACAGAAGCTCACAACGCTAGCTTGAGCTCGTTTGACGATTTTAATAGAACTAGGGCAATATTTCGCGACATGGCCATTTATATTATTATATTTACTGTATATATTTCAACTTCATATATTTTTTGCGCAATAGAGCTTTGATAAAGTTTTAATATATATATATATATATATATATATATATATATATATATATATATATATATATATTCCAGAATGAGTTAAATTAAGTAAAATATGGTAAGTTGAATCGGTCATCAGATTCACTCGATGTTCCTTGCTTCGAGTTCTGACTGTAATGAAACGGAGTGTTTCGAGGTGACCCCCTCGAAGTAAGGACCGTAACACCCCCACCAACGGATGACAAATACTATATGCGCACACGTGTTTTAACCTGATGTAAGCATAGTCGTTGTTGATTCCATGTTTGATCGAACTTGAATTTTAGTTGAAGCTATTATAAAGATGAAGTGACTGTATAGTGCGTATCGTCACTGTACCAGTGGTGGCAGTGTCAGCCTTCGATGTTTCGTGTGACATCGCCTCGTCCTCCTCCTCCTCGTCGTCGTCAACCAAGCGCTCGTTGAACAGGAGTAAAAGCGGCCGTAGCAGCAGTGGCGGCATCGGTAACTCTGTCTTGACGTGAGAACGGACGTCACAGAACTTCCCCGAAGACGCGCCACTGACCATCGTTTCGCGGAAGCCTATAGCAGCAGCAGCCACAGCAAGCGACCCAGCGAACGGACGAAACAACGAACGAACGAAGCAACGGACGACCGCGTCTGTAGTCCCCGCTCGTTGTTAGCCCAATGGAGAGTCGATCTGTCTGTGTATAAGAGATGGTGATGGTGACTTTAGCGTTGTCGTTGTCGTTGTATTATAGTAGCAACAGCAGCCGGCCTGAGCCGAACCACGCCAGCCAGTCAGTGAGTGAGTTAGTTGGTCGATCGATCGATCGATCGATCGGACGGACGGATGGAGAGTCGGTGGATATCTGCTGGTGTTTAAAAAAAAACGAAAAAGACGAACAGCCAGAAATACGTGCACGTCCACTTCTAGCAAAATAGGGAATTGCCGGATCTCTTCGTTCTAGGAGAAGAGCGAAGACGACGACGACGACGTCTACAGGACCACGATGTGTGTGTGTGTATAACCTATGTGTGTGTGCACCGGCGCTCCATCTTAGAACTGCTGCTGCTGCTTGCTTAGACATGGCTGGGCTGTCACCCTCTTGCATCATCTTCGACTTTATAAGTCAAATAGTATCGTACATTACTAGTCGAGATTAGTAGACACCAATGTATAGTAATAATAATGATCTTTAATATAAGCCTTGAATGTACTATGCTACTAACGTGGGTTTAATAACTTTGGCTGCTGCTGCTGCTATCTGTTACGCCTTAATCAATGTAGTCGCAACATGAAATACGGTTATATCTCTGTAGCAACAGTACATACCGTTATACTGTCAGTAGTAAATTATTTTATAAGCATTAAGGACATAAATAATAAACAGTCGATAATAAACTTTGTTGAAGCATTCAGAATCTGTAGTTTATATGGATCATTCACATAGGTCCCTACTCACGATATGGTAGTACTTGTATTTATTATTATTATTAATAATAATCTTAATAATAAGCAGCACGCATTTAAAGCATTCACTAATAGTGGCAAGTGGATATCTGAAGGCCAGGGCTCAACAGTCGAACCTTTACTATCCCAGAGGAAATGACGGCTTCCGTTTATCGACAGTCATAACAATAGCTATCAGCAGTCAATCCCGTTATTAGATTCGATTTTGCTGCGTTTCTTTTTCTGCTTTGTTCTGCAGACACTTCGATGCTATGGGACACCTAAAAAGGCTACACTAATAACAGCAGTAATAGAAGTAGTCGATAAATGCACATGGGACACTATACGATGACCTAGAGACAATTATGTTCGATAAGTGAGCTCTAAGCATAGAAACCAGGGTTTTTTTGTTTGGTGGTCACTGCGACTCGCTTCTCTTACTGGTCGCTTACCATTTTTAGCTAAGAATTACTGTCGCCGTAAATTTTAATCCAATATAGTATTTAACCTACTTTACTTCACATTCGTAAACCAAAGTATGTACGAATCAAATAAGGTCGTCCAAGCACCACATTATCTAAAAGAACAATAATTCTTGCATTTAAAGTGTATCATTTTGGAAGAATCATGTTCAATAAGTTCATACACTGCACAGTACACAATTAGGTAGGTTAAACAACACTTCATCCCATGTTGACAATTATTTTGCCCTTATAGTGAAAATACCATATAGTAGCGTATACTTCCAGTATCCACAGAAAAGATGGCGTTCGTCAAAGTCGTTCCCAATATGGCCACATGAATAATAATGAAATGAAACCTAGCTTTCCTTGATTACATTCGGTCACGGATGCTCATCGTCTATACAGCACCTTCCTGTCCGACTAATTTCTGCTTCGCCAGAAGGTCTTCTTGGCTACCGGGAACGAGATACTCTTCCTAATACAACCAACCACTTCCTTAGTTGCCGGTTTCGATGTCCTGGTCTCCGACTGATCCTCTGTGTGAGCTCTCTCCGAAACTATCCTATGATTTAAAAAACCGGCCGCCTTGTGGAAGTTCGCAGAAGTTGAGCCATGTAGCGATCTACAGCTTCAACGCAAACGCTGCTGCGGCTTCTGCTGCCCCATCCTTTCAAATGCAAGCAGAGCGGCGATATTTGATCGAGCTCGTGGCTGAGTATGTTCTTAGGCTCATTGCTGGTTGTGACGTGCTTAGTGTGCCTTTCTCCCAAGAGCCCCACCTACTGTTTCTTGTTATAAGGCCTTCCTTTGTCTGCTTCCGTTTCGGTTTTTAGTTAGTGGCTGAAGTCATATTTGGTGTCTCTAGAACAACTGCTCTGAGATCAACCTCAAACTTTCTATAGAATTGCTATTGCGAGAACAGTCGAGCGTCGCAGCACCCGTTTGCAAAGGCGAACTGCAAATCAACTCAATGCGAAGCTCGTTGCGAAACGGCCTAGCCACTACTACCCGCACTATTCAGCAAAGGCTGAGTACCGCAGGAAGCGGCAGATGAAGGTGCGTATTTCTTCAGTATGTGGGTGTTTTTGAACATCAGTGATGTGCAAAGCCTACCTTCTGCCGGGCACTGCCTACATTTCAGGTTTCAATGAAGGCCTATACGATTGCGGGATCTGTTTATGTGGGCTATTAGCAACTTAAGCAACTCATCTGGCGACACTCCGATGATAACTGTACATCGAAGCAATAAGGTCAATATGTGCGAGGCAACGTAATACGCACCTAACTTCGTTTACGCAGGTGTCTCTGGTCACCATTCTCTGATAATTTTCGAGGTAATGCTGCGCAATTTCCTCACTCGATTGATACTTTTTACTTTATAACTTAGCCTAACCATGCATTGTGCCCATAATCAGAGTTCTCCAAAAAACTTCAAAGCTATTCCGATTATTTTCAGGATTATGAATGTGTTTTATAAGTACAAATATGTAAGTGCAGGCAAAAATAAGGCGTATTTCCTCGATCGATACTATTGAATGTCATTGGGGTGACATATCGAACCTAATGACGAGGTGTCATTATAGCCTTTAAGCTCGTCTTCGATTGAGATAAAAATCACGAATTTACTGGACTGAAAAAGGACTATACCAGAACAGATTTACCTCTGTGAAGTACATGAGAGTTGGTTGTCGATGAAATTTACATTATTTTATGTTATTAGATTACTAAATATAATATTGCACTTTATTTGCCATTTCCTAAGAACATTTTGTATAACGGAAAAAACGCACACGACCTCGTGTACTTTCCTTTTTTTTAGCAAAAGACATAAAAATATTTATATACTCTAGCAGTCTAGACAATTCATGTTACGCTGATATCTAACTTGGATACGCATTTCATTATCATAGAGCAAAACAAACTGAAATATACTTTTTCTACCGAAATGATACTGCTGCCCCAGCTAATTCTATTGAATTTCCTTCATACAAATTATCAAGCCGCAGTTGGTATAAGCAGTCGGCTGTCAGTTTTAGCAGAATCAAGTAGCCCTGTTCAGTTCCGTTGAAATGGCGTCAAAGGCCTCGACAATATCCATCCCATCCACCCGCCAACCAACCAGCCAGCGCAGCCAGTGACACAGACGGCAATTCGTCCGTTCGTGGACTCAGTCACTGGCTATTTACAACAGTCGATCTGCGGGAAATCGGCGAGACTGCCATATAGATAGATACTACTCATATACAGATTTGCATCGAATCACAGAGAGATCCACGAACACGCGTACATACTAACGCTCGAGCCCATTACACACACACACCCACAAACAGACAAAGCTGGCAGGAAGGCGGCGGCGGGCAGAGCACACACACACACAGCCACAAACAGGCAGACAGACAGGCAAAAACATAGACCCACTACCACCAGCAGCAATAGAGTCAAGCTGAAGCAGCACGAGTTGTATGTGGTGATGGGGATGGTGGTGGCGGCGGCGGCGGCTTCGTCCTTTCTCGGAGGAGCTGCTCACGTGGTACCCTTTCCGCAGGGTTGTGTCGTCACAGACGACGGCGCCCTCTGCCAGCTCGAAATGCGCTCCTGTTTGGCGAACTGCGAGCGATCAGTTGCAGCTGACTGACGACGGCGAACGCTAGTTGAAGGACAACAACATTGTGCTGCTGTTGCTTTTGCGCGAACAAAAGACCAAGGCGAACTCGCTGGTGTCGGCCAGTCTGTCCTGTCTGTGTCCGCCTTGTCTCGTTAGGATTACTGTGAATTGTTTGTTGTGTGTGTTTTTGCGCTCTATGGAATACGACTGTGATTGTGTCATTGGTAGGTTTCGCCTTCATGGATAAGCAGATTACGCTTAATATATATTTATATCTATATATATATATATATATGTTAGTGGCGTTTAGTCGCTTGCATAGGTGGATAAGTGATAGTCAGCGAGAAACGGCTTATGGCGGCTGGTTACATTATGAATGGTGCCTATTCCTAATCGTTTGATCCGCAATTGTTGGTTGTTCAAGGAAGAACTACTGATGACAACACACACAAACAAGGACAAATATCGCCAAATTATCTCCTTCCAATGATCTCCTGAAGTATTATTATTATTATTATTGCCAGTGTAGCATCTCCCTCAGTCTACGGCACCCTCAATCTAATACAGTTAGCGGCGAATCAACGAGGTTCAGAATCTACGCTCTCCAATGCCAAAGGTTATCCAAATCGTTACATTATTCTGTACACAACTCAGTGTGTGACCTGTAAATATACGACTTCCACAATATCCAACTGCGCTAGAACTAATCTTAAACTGAGATGACGCCATTTTTGGCAAAATTACTATGACTGCTGCTGCAGATAACAGATGGCACACTATATTCTCAGAAGCGAATCAAGAGGGCCAACAAGTACCACTGGCATTCGCGGTGTTGGACGTATCCTTGCGGGAATGCTGCAATCGTACAGAGACTTTTTTGAACAGCTAACTTTCTAGGAAACATGTTGGCTGTCATTTCATTATGTCACGTTGATTATGTCAATGAGTTCTTAATTTCTCAGTTTTGTCGACGTGTTAAACTCTTTCATCCGCAAGCCGTATCATATTTAAGCCTATTGTTAAATGGCGTGCTACTGTGCTTATTGCGAATGCGCCCAAATCAAGAAGGCTACGTCGTGTTTCGGCTAACCAGTGCGTGTTGAATTAACGATTGACAGATCGTGGCATCAGTGTCGTGCACACCTGCCTTCCTACCTAGATATATATATATATATATATATACACTTCGCACCCTAGTCGCATCAAATGCCGCAATAATGTTCTTCCCCGTTGTGATCTTTTCTTCTCTGTGGCATCTGCGATTAGAGGTAGCCAACAGCGGCATCGGCCATCCTCGTGTCATCGTTTCAAACTTCTCTGTCCCGTTCCCCATGATGATTCTGCTAATGCCGTAAAAGCAGTAGCGGGAATCTGACGCGTGTTTCCATGAAAAAATGAAAGAGTACTACTTTCCTTCTTCTTTTTCTTCTTCTTCTTCCTCTACTACTCTCTGCATCTCAGCATCAGCGCGTTCTGTTTGTTCGCCCTTTTTCGACTTTTTCGCTGTCTTCGTCGTGTTCTCTTCTGGTCGGTCCTCCTCCTCCTTTTCTTTTTCATCATCTGTCGATCGAGACAGAGAACGAAAGAGAGAAGCTGTTGAAGGCATCCGCAGCCTCACGCACTTCGGGGGATGGAAGCTATACGCATGCACCGACAGCGTAGCACAAGCGGCAGCAGTATCCAGTGGCTCTCTGCTTGTTGTTCTGATTCAGATTGCCGAGTCGTAGCTCCGCCTCATGGGTCCGTTTCGTGGCTAGCTGCTGAGCATGGCCACTGCTTACAAAGTCCTTCGTGTTATAGACGGTAGACTTAGCTTTATCTTGTAGCGGTTAACGATTCCCGCAATGAATCGGTCCCGTCTGCTGCTGAAACCTTGCCGCTAGTTTTGCCTCGCGCTCTCCTTCTCTGTGTGTTGATCTGTTAATCGTCGTTCAGAGAACAGGTTGGATTCCGAGTACGCGGCCGATGAGAAAAATAATAGCGACGACGTTGGCGGCATAGTAACGTAACGAACTGTTGAAATCTGTTGAAAGGCTGTTTGATGGTTCAGAATGAGAGTTATATAGTCATTGGATACCTTTTTTTGCATTGACTTTTTATAGTCCTTTATTTTGTGGAGCCATTTCACAACCTGATGTCGCTCGGCGTCTCTCAGATTCCCAATCTCATTTAGGCCAAGGTAAGAACATGCTCAAAGTAGCCACCAGTCGGCCAAAGCCTGAGCAGAATTATTATTACTATTATCACTGTATATCAGCCTAAAAGAGACTATATAGTAATAGTCGTTTCTGCATATATGGGAATAGCGGTCATGCGGAAGGCAGCGGTGTTCATTCAGTTTCTAGAATTCCAATTATGACGACTTGACTTTACTTCCGTTTGTGGATTCGGTTGAATCACCAACGACGCGTCGGAGCGCACACATCATAATGGAGTAGAATGGAAGAATTTAATTATCATGTTATATGGTATCATCCATCATGGTACATCGTTGTACAGAACCCATATTATTATTTGGTTGCAATGTAAACGCCACCAGCAACATTTCGTGCGTACAAGAATTGCGGCGAATCGACATTGACGTCGTTTCTCGGAGGACCTTAACTATCCGGGCCGACCGAGTGCTATTATAGAAACGCGTTCGAAGTGAACTTCTCTCAGCGAGAAGCGAAGAGAGTGCTGTCTCCGACACAGCATACCATATAGCGTAGTATCTGTGAGAGGGTTGTGGCTCTACGAGAGAAGGATGTGTGTAATTCTTTCTGTGAGTCCTAGCATCGTCGTAGAGGGTAGCTTTTCTCCGAAACCACTGTTGCTATTGAGTCTGGCTATCATTCGGCATTCCTCTCGACGGCAGTAGCGGGTTCGGATGTTCGCAGTGTGGCGCGATGACCTTTGCCGCTGAAAATGAATAAGCCTCTTCATAGTATTTTGTTTGTCTATGTTTCACCTAAAATCAAACTCACTCGATTGGCTGATTCCTTTTATATGGTGTTTTTCATTTTTAGTTTTGTTTAATACAAAACGCTGTAGTTCCGACGTACGAATAATAATAATAATAATAACAACAACGAAATGTTGTATCTTTGTCATTCTAATATAGCTAATCAACGTTAAGCTTTACAATTGTCTATAATAGAAGACATATTTTTGCGATTGCTCATAGGATAGAATCTCCAACGACTGTCATAATCACAAGGGACGGATCTTAAAACACGAGAAAGTATTTTGAATATTGGATGTCCTTTCGTAGCTCGTGTCCATCATTAAGATAATCCTAACCTGGATATTTAGTATATCCTCTTTTACTAAATCATGTAATTGAAATAATACGTATATACTACCACAGTGAAATTGTAGCTCCTTTAATAAACCAATAAAGCTTTACCTTTACATTCCATCTTAAAACTAAGAGAAAACCAGTTCTCGACAAAATTGAAACAGTTCAAGGGATTTTAGCATATTGACACTTCGTATTTTTCGCGGCGACACTTTTTTTTTATAATACATGTAGTATTATATGGTATCACAGACAAGTAAATATGTCGAATTATGTTTGCTTTATTATTTGTTTATTAGTGGCATCGACGACGGTAACCTATGGGTTACTATTTATTCACTTCTAAGATCAAGCTACGGTTGGCTTCGGTATGTCTCCTTGGTTGAGCTGCTGTATAACTCATATTGGCCGCAATAATTCCGAATACCGTCGAAGAGAACCGCCTACCTAGCCTTTCTTACGCATCACATCTATCTCGACGCTTTCCCGGAAGAAGCCACAATCGTTGTAGCTGTACAACAGCGGACGCGCAATGGCGCGCTATATAAAAATGACCTATTCATAATCACCGAACCTTGTTTGACGGAAACCTTCGATCTGTTCGTTATTCCAGCCGATTGTAATAATTAAGGGTTCTACTCGTCTCTTGACGTACAGCTCATACTACGATATTCACGAAGGATTGTGATATTATTATCATTGCTTATTATTATTATTATTATTATTATTATTATTATTAATTATTATTATTATTATTATTATTATTATTAATTATTATTATAATAACTAACAATTAATTATGTTTTTTTTAATCAATTTTGCAGTGGCCTTTGCCTGTCTGTGGTGATCAGCGTGCCGTTCATCTTCCGGCCTCAAGATGTCCTTATCACTTCTCAGCTCATACCCGTCACCCTCGTTGCATCGGAGTTCGCACGGCCTATCTCTCGGCGGTTCACTGCCGTTTGCCGGGCCGCTTGTACCATTCAACCTGCCGTACAATAAGCCGGCCCACAAGGTGGCCCAGCAGCTCGTTAAGGGACGATGCAGAGACGGTGGTGTCCTGGCCAGCGCGCAGCTCCACCATCACCACCACCATCACCACCATCATCAGTCTGCAGCGAGCGGAGCGGTCGCAAGTGCAGGCTGCGCCAATTCGACGTCTTCGCAAGCAAAAGGTGGCCAGTCGTCAAGTGTCGCAAGTTTTCTAGTTCCTCAGGCAACTCCATCGTCTGCCCTAACTGCTCTCAGCACACGTGAGGAACGCTTGGAACGTCCGTACGACGAGCGGCCACGCAAGAGGCATCTGGCCATGTCGCTCGTATTCCCTGCGCCTCAGTACTGTTTGCAGGAAAGCTATGATCTGCATAAAGTTGGCGACACATTACGATTGCTGCGACTCTCGGGATACTATTACGAAAACCTCAGTTGGCAGGATGCTGACGTTTTGCTAAAAAGTTCACGTGTCGGTAGCTTTCTCGTGCGCAATTCGCGGGACAATCGTTTCCTCTTTGCGCTGACCGTGCAGACGGAACGTGGGCCGACGTCGGTACGAGTCCACTATCAGCATGGGGCGTTTCGACTTGACTGCGAACATCAGGTAGCCATTCGAATGCCAACATTCCCATGTGTTGTACAGCTCGTCGAGTACTATATCAGCCTGTCGGAGTCAGAGAAGGGCAAGTGTTGCGTATGGCTAGACGCGTCTGGCCGTCGCGATCTGCCGATCAAGATCTCGCAGCCGCGTTACAATCGCGTGAACTCGTTGCAGCATCTCTGCCGCGTTGCGCTCAACCGCTCACCTGCTGCGGTTACGGCCATCGCCGCTACCTCGTCAAAGGAAGTGAAACAGCTGCCGCAGTCACTCAAAGACTACCTCAAGCAGTACCCGCACAAGCACTGATTGATCGTCATTATTATCATCATCATTATGGGCCAGATGAACAGCACCAACAGCCTCATACAATGGCTGCGTATGAGGGCAAAAAGGCCAGAAAAGAAGAGAAGAAAAAGACAACTAGCCATCCATCCATCCAATTGCCCAAATCTCATCGCATAGGTAGTTTAGGATTTTCCAAGAAGGGGCGGAGGGTGGCCTAGTACCTGAGCACGGGACATATGAGCACCTGAGTGGTCTCCAAAGTGGAAAGCGCGCTCGCACAAAAACAATAATAGTAATAATAGTAATGACTGTGTATTATCGATTTAATTTCGTCGGAAAATCAAGTGATCGTTGATCGTAAGTGAGTTGATCAGGAGTTGCCTGCTGCTAGTTTGTGCGGGGGACCGAAACGGTTCGTGGACAACTTTCCATCATCGTTCCCTTTTACCACAATGGGCCTACGACTCAGACACGAGAATATGACAAACAAGATATATATATATATATATATATATATATATATATATATATATATATGTATACGATCTCTTTAACTACTCCTACTGTCGACCTCTGCCCAGTGGGTCTGATATCTTCTATCTATATTTATATGTGCGCGTGTCTTGTATGAACATGCATGGCGAATAGACGCTCGTCGTCAACTTGTGCAGGTGGAGGCACAACTAAATAAATTAAAAACAATGATTGAAGGGTAGCGTTATATGAGCTGAATGACAGTTCTGAGATCAAGACGTTGGTCCTCACCCTTGCGCCCCCTACCTCCAGCTTGATTACTCCAATTGTAAACAACAACCGTAGTGGTCGTCATATTTATTTTTTTACCACGTAGTAAGTACATCTGTATCTATATATATATACATATATATATATATATATATATATTTATGCGTAGCGAATGAAGAGTAACTATCTCGGAAAAACAACAAGCAAGCAGCATCAGCCGTATCGACAATGATTGGCCATTCAAGTAGAAATTTTAATTAAAAATGACTGACTCTAGCTAGTGCAGTTACACTAGAGACATTGAAAAGATATAATATTATACAAGAAAGTGTAACAGTCCACAACTACAAGTCATATGGCAGATGCAACTTCAGAATAATAATACCCAATAAAATCCAACGGAGATACCTATGTACATACCATGTGCACACACATAAAACATCTAAAAGTGTCATTAAACGAATAGACAAGAAAGCCAGTGATGGTCTATAATATTAATAATAATATTAAGATGAAGAACTATAGCAACAACAACAACAACCACTATATTGAATGGAGAGACACTAGTAATTTATATTTGCGGCAGTCGAATGTTCCCAAACAAATGAGAACGGTCAGCTTCGCAAGGTTCCAAATTACCACTGGGGCCTATAGTGTGACTAGTCCCTGAATCGCGCAGAAAGAAATAAATTATCATTGCAGTGGAAAGAAACTTGTAAATTGAGTTTGTCGAAAAATTTTACTGTAGAAGGAGATCACCGCCGTCGAACTTGGAATGACGAGTCGGTTCGTTTGCGCAGAATTATTGTATGGGCATGATATTATGGGATGCAAGATTTATGGTATGGTATAATCGCCCATTTATGATCATATAACAATGAAAATAAAATGTTGTGATGCAGAGATCCTATGCGATAACCTATCAGTATCCAAAAATTGTAAAGGTGTCGGAGAACAGAGTACAAATTATGTATGTATGTCTAAAATGTATACTTTGTCATATATATGGCCAGAAATTACGACGTAGAGCATATATATGAAAGAAGACCTTACTATTATAACTTAATAATAATATGAATAATAATAATAATAATAATATAAATGAGAAACAAGTGGTCTGATTAAACTTCAGTGTGATTCTTTAGATAGTTTTGCTTTGTACGTTGCCATGTTGCTGTAGTAGTATAACATAACATTTGCGGTTTATTTCCGGAACTGCAATTTTACAATGCTTAAGTTCTCGATTAAAAAAATAGGGTAAAAGTAAGAGTGTATTATCACTACAGTAGATTACTGTAGATTAATAATATTCGTCTATTCAAGAAAACGATTAGTTTTGTCTGTAGAAACACTGTCCATTCCTCAAAAGTCCAAGCGGACCTGTCCCTACAATCTCAGTCATGAGTTCTTTTCATCGCGAGAGTTCGTTTTTTAACCATAACTTGAATATTGCGTAAGTTTAATAAGTTTACCTGTACTACCTAATCAAATGGGTCTGAGCTAAACTATTTTCAGAGTTAGGTAGATATGGTGAGGATGCACTGTGGTAAGTGAGCTGAAATAAATGCTTGAAATAAATAACAACTAACTAACAAGTCAGATAACAAGGGCGAAACGTTGTCTTTTATGTTCAAATTTGCATCTGTCGCTAAAATAGTCGCTTTGTGTTATCGTACGGTGGTCAGTACTATAATAACTATGTGGCGATCTACTTGCGTTGTACTTTCTAAGTGCTGCCAACTCTCAGTTCTTGTATTCTCGCAATTGGCTTAATGTCTGTGGCATGGCGGGGACAAATTTGAAATATGTTTTAGATCGATGTGAAATTATATTTACGTTGATCTAACGAGGAAATCTCACGTCAGATGATCTGTGATGAGTTGACTTACTGACCACGACTTGACTTAGAATAGTAAATTCTTAGATCACAATTGTACTTCTGCGTTTGATAAGTAATGTATATCAACTTTGAACTGGTGCAATTTCCACTGGAAGAGTTTTGTGTACATCCTGTTGCCCGGCACCAGTGGAAGTTCACAGCATTTGGAGCATGGAGACCAAAAACGTGCATACCCATGACGTTGTAGTCTTCTTCACTATTTCTTCACTATTGTGTCACATCAACTCAACGAAGATGGCATTGGCACCCGTCGCATCATTGGCTTTCTCAACAAACAAGGAAGGGTTTTCTATGCAAAACTGGTGCGCGAGATAAAACTGAATATTCTTCAATAATCCGCAAGGCAAAAAAGGGTGGTCCTCACCTCATTACCTCATTTCCATAAGGTAATACTATGCATTTGATCTAATCAGAAAGGCGAAACTCGAAACTTATGAACTACTCGAAGCTGGGTGAAACGAACAACACCAATCGTTTAGACACAAGACACAATTCAGCCAATTAGGCCGGGAAATTGACAGGACACAGCCGTGGAGGGGCAATTGACGGCGGAAAGTGTAATGCAGTATTGGAACATTGCCCATGTTGCTTAGGCGATCCGCCGTATTGTAACCGATTTCGACTTCCTAGAGATTGTGATCCTGGAGTACTTTCTGGTAATGATGCTCTCAGTAGAGTGATCGGGTGGGAACCTAATATGTACCAGTCACTTCTGTGTTTTTCCGGTATAGCTTGAATTACCACAAAAACGGTCATCTGCATTTTGGATAAGAACCATTCTCCTATCAGTTCGATTTCTATTTACTTGAGATATGGGCGATCTAGGGATGCCCAGTCCTTTACATCGATTATGGTTTGTTCAGAGTCAGTGTCGACACACTTATGAAGTAGTCGGCCACTAATCGAAATGTTCTTCAAGATTCTCGCTCTAGGAAGGTTGTGTATAGAGCCGACAGAGGCGAGACATTGTGCTGTTTATTGGTTCGGTTGTATTGTACGCCATACGTCGGCATACGAAACATCGATGTCGTTTATATGGACAGTGCCATTACCCATGGTGTACGTTGCATCTTCTTCAGGGTTTGGTGGCTTACGTCTAGCGGAACATTGGCTCTCGATGCCTTGTGAGCTCCATTTATGATAAGACCTCTGTGATGCGAGGTGTTGTTTGATCAGCTGATGAATATGCTTGTTGTATTAAGTCGTTCGGTGCTATTTTATTCATCGAAAGAGTTTTGGTAACTCTTGAACAAAAATAACCACAACTATGATTTATAGTATGTATCAGATGTACTCCCCTTTATTATTTGTGTACCGAGTCAGCGCTTTGGGATCGTTTAAATCAGCTTAAATCTGAAGAATATGCAGGTTGAATTCATCGATGAATATTTTTGGCCTCTATTCACTTCGTTATTGCAGCCAGACGGCGAGGTTTAGCGTTGTCGTCGACAAACCACACTATGTTTTTTTCATTCCCGTGCTATTTGTCCATGAGTACTTTCAAGAACTCGAGATATCGGCTTGCATTGACATTGTCATGTTTACGAGAAACTCAAAATAACAAATACCGTCAACGTTCATAGCAAGAATAATCATAACTTAGAAACCAGGTCTATTCTACACTTTACTGGGGATGGCCTTTCGTCCATTCGAAGACATTTTTTGAATGGTTCCTCTCAGTTGGCCGGTACAAACACAGCCAAGACTCGTCGATCGTGTGCGTTGGCCGAGGTTTTGGTTGCTTATAGTCTAGTAGTGTGCATTTAGAATATGCCGCACGTACCTCTATCTGCGCCGGAGTCGATCCCGGGGACCCATTTCGCATTTTTCTTGGTAATTTTTTACGTTTTCTTTATAACTTCGCAATATGAGGCGCGCGGACTTCCAGGACAAGTCGACAGGAGCTTATAGTCCAACGTCTAGTGTCCTCAAAGGCTGCGGTAATTATCGTAACTCGTCGCTTGTGCGATGTCTTGTAGTGATGTCACCTTCTCTGTGGTCTCCAACAGTCCAGTCACCCGTCCTGAAGCCATTACACCAGTAGTAAACGTAGTTTTGTCGGGCGCGGGCTTTATGTCTAGCATATTTACCAATTTGCGATGAATTTCTTTCGGGCTTGTTCCTTCAAAATAAGACAATTTTAATCAGAGAACACTGATTTTCAGGGATAAACGATGTTTCAGCTTCATGATCCATGAATATCCATGTCTGCTCTTTAGAATCCAACCAGCGCTGAGCCACATTTAGGCGAACGACCCAAGTATAAACAGATCATATTGCACCTGTTTATGACCTTTCGTTCGAAGATTACAGAAGATTTTCAATTCACAAAATAGCTCTGAACGACCTAATATTTGTCGACCTTTTTTACGGGCTCGTGAAGCTTCTTGAGTCTCAAATCGAACTTCTCACCTTCGCCTTGTATCTCCTCGGAGTTGTTTTTGGGTATCTTCGACAATTCGTGGTGTCTGTCTATCAACACGGTGTAATCACTGATGTCGTCATACTTCGTTTGAACGTAATGGTGAGGTTGTAGTAGTAACAGCTTCTAGGTGGAGCATAACTCTATTGCGGATTTTAATATCTCATCTGGTTGAAAGTCCGCAAAATTCTTGGGACAAATGTGCGCTTCAAATCTTGCATATGGTCTCGCCCTTAATTTAGACACCACGATTCGTACCTTTATGATTTTTTATAGAGGGTATGGGGTTGTGAATTATGCAGATCCGCTTTCCCGACCGAGTTAGTCGTCTGGTATTGTAAGACTCCCACCCATTATTACTCTTACCTCCAGAGACTTTGGCTATGTTTCATAGGTATTTGCGAATGGCGGGCCTCCAGACCGGTTCCGCTGACAGCCTTTCTATCAGACCTACATTGCAAAGAACTACGATGGATGATGGACGGGCACTTCGTTGCTCGTCTTCGCTTATATAGACACAAAAGGTACAGATGTTTACCTGTGTTTTCCCAATTGCGCGCTCTCACCATATGCGTCTGAAATATGCCGTGACCATTGAATACTTGGATGGCATGGTACCACAGCTTCCCAATTATACTTTGGTATCCCCTTTTGGCGCCCGGGATCAAGAAATGATAAGGTCCAGGTCCGCGTTCCCGTTTGCTCGTCAGCTAGAAGATCCTACGGTAGTGTCCAGAGCACTGGACGCGCAGTTTCATCAAGGATTTTCGAGAACATCTTAAGAGAAGATGACTATTTGGGTGTTGCAACTCTCAACGGGAAAACACAATGGTCTGCAGTTGTCAATTTTGCCGAAGCTGTCTAGAGAGAGAATGAGCACAAAGAGTGAGTTCGGAAACAGGAGCAGAGCAGACCGAGGAGGGCAGCACGGCTGCACTAGCCTATGCGGATCGTTGGTCCGCCAAAAACAAATTCTACGATAATACAATTATTTATTGGCTATGAAGCTTAATTTTAATAAATATGCCTTTATAAATAAATATCCTATATAAAGTGATGCAGAAATGCAGGAATATTTTCCCCACACCCCTTAAGGAATATCTAATATTAATATCTAACATACCGTCGGGTATCTTTAGTGTTTACAGTCACGCACAGGCTGTCGGGCTAGCGGTATTGTGGATAGTAAAAAGAATTGCCAAGATGATCACCAATATTGATCCTGCCATTTCTTAGACAATCCAGGCGTCAGTACAGTCCTCGCCATCCTTGAACTCGCATGGCCCCGAACAGTACTTTCATATGCCATTCCGCCCCAGGTGAGACATGTCTGAAGCGGTAGAAATGTCTGCCATCGATTGTCAGCTGAAGGTCAACAAAGAGAAGAAAAAAGACAAAGCAGGTCACATTGTCGATCACGACCCCAAATGGAAACACAATGCCGCCGAAGGAGCACTGCGTTCCCCTTCATGACACCTTACTGGCCACTCAGTGCCGTAATGTAGAACAAAAGCGGGCAAAAACTAACGGACTGGACAGAAGTTACATCAAAGGTGATGAAACCCTCTCGTCCTCGAAAGGCTCAGATGTTATCAGCGTCCAACTAGAATTGTTAAAGAATAGGATCAGTTAGGGACTCCCCATAACTCCCACTGAAGGTGTTCTGTTGCTGTTTTGCACCTGCCGAAGTGTATCTAGCATACCGGTCATTCAAAGTTGTTATGTATGCTGGTAGTCCTGTGCTAGTACTGTGCTGGTTCTGTTTGAGGTGCTAAAAGCTAGGACTTATCACGGAGTCTAGTAAAAATGAATTTGCGTGCAGTAACTCTGGAGAATTAGGTCACATGACCGCCAACTGTGTAAATACACCTAGATACGGACATTGCAAAGGGCCTCACGCATCCTCCTCGTCCCTTTAACCACTCCGTGGAAACGAAATAGAAAAACGTAAGACTCGTCGTCTTCCACAGCAAGTAACATCGGTACACCCGATGCCATCAAGTGTAAAAGTCGTCGAATCTAGTTATTTTCTACTGGCTCACCCTGCGTTAGGCGAACTAACGGATACGCTGGCCGCACCTACCACCGCTTCAATCAAATCTTATCCTGCCGCAGTGAAAATTGTTGTTTTTGTTGGCACCGAAGCTGGAGTGGAAATTAAGTTGAATCTGCGTAGTTATTTCTCACTTGATCCGGAAAGCACTCATCAAAGCATGCATAGACACAATCCTACAACGAGAACGAACATTACCGCACTAGATCCACTCCTATAGGGAAGATGTATATATCCTCTCAGCAGAGGATGGTTTTAGTAGGCAGAGGCGTTTTGTCATCTATGTCAACCCTCTTGCACTGGATCTGCCCACTTTTACGGAGATTGGAAGGTGTCTCTGGTGGTGTCCGTGCGTTTAAAGAAAATTTCCTCCTCTCGAAACAAAGATGCACAGCTAAAACTTCTGAAAGCACATGCCCAAAGGGATGTCTCAAAGGCTTCGTAAACGCAATCGGGCTGTTAATGTCCGCGATGCCCGGGATCAGTAAGGAGTTGATTAACGCTCAGTCTAACTAGTCATATATAGACTTAACATCGTATTATAAATTCAAGTTTAATAACTTCAAAGATTGTAAAATAGTACGAAATCAGGACAACTTGAGAATTTGGAGGAGTTCCATGAGGAGAATGACGCTGATTGTGATTTGATGTTGTGGTCATCCGTGAAACATGGTTGGAAGGTGTTAATCATGCTGAGTGCGGTATTCTTGGTGTCAGCTTTGTCGCCTTGGGTCGAGAATCGGCTAAGCATTTCGGCGGTGCTATTACCTTTGCGCGTGCAAGCTTCACTATTCCTTCATTGAATATTATGAGAAACGTGGATGGAAACGTACAAGCGTCTGTAACCGAATAAGAAAAAGAAGGCACAGGTTTCGAGGAAAATGTCATTGGTTTCAACTTGTGTCACCTCTCGTATCGCGACACTCTGCTCAATGTCTTAGACGATATTATCCTGAAGAATGGCACTTCTCGTTTGTGTTTGGCGATTCGAATGTTAACATGTTGGCCTACCCAACTTGCGAGGACTAAGTTCCGCTCTTCCCTTCAAAAATTTGTATCATATGATCGACAAAATTGGGGTCTGTTCAATAACAATATACAATGCTAATTCAGCATGCGTAGTCGCAAAAGGCAGTGTGGCTCGAGGGATGAAGTTCCAAAACTTTATATAACTAAAATATTATATAATCTTTTATCGACATAAAGAGTATATCAAGCATTCTTGTGCTGCTGTTTGGACCTTTGTTCGTAGCAAGCGTCATGATTTAACCCTATCACACATCACTTTCGTCTTTTCCCAATATGAGTAATAAGCACATAATCGAGAACGGATTTACGCCCAAAATGAGAACTATTATACAATACGCCAAAGTACGGAGAGGGTTTATTCACGTGCTCTAAGAGGGCACCCTACAGAAAGATCACTCATCAAAGATTATTATTATAATCATATTTACTTCATACTTTCGTGTAAATGTATACAATAAATATAAACGCATACATATGTACATATATATAAATATAATAAAGTGTAACTGATTAAAGTAAAAGAACGTAATCACTGAAAAATGTGGCCACCAAAATTTTTCATCAGCACTCATTGTGTTTTTAAAGTACAGTGCAAACACACCTCTATTGTCAGCCAAAGAAAGCAAAGGTAAGAAAATATGCAACAAGAGGTTATATATACACACACACAGACCGCGTCAAAAGTATAGTGATACCCATGTTTCTCAACTTTTTTCTCAACCGTAAGTAACACTACAGTTTCGCGTTCAGTCATTCAAATATACCACATTTCAAGAACATTTCGCGAATATCTGGTTATCTAACTCAGATGTAGACATTTGATATCGGAAATTGTCGTTTTGAGGGTGCGTCAAAAGGATAGCCCACTTAGTGTTTGTCGAGTAGGACAACAGTTGAAACGCAACTGAGTTCTAAGATCGTTCTCTAACAAATTTTCTGGACCCTTTGTCAGCGAAAACTACGATGGACCGAGGCCGCGAATTTAGTGAAGATGAGAAAAGATTATTTTCAACTTCAATGAAGAAAATAAGTTCAAATCGGAAATTGCACGAATTTTGCAATGAAGCAGGGAGGTGATTTCAAATTTTCTTAAAGAGCCTGAACAGTACGGAACCAAGAAGGCACCAGGATGACCCGAGGCAGTAAGTGCGCGTGAAAAACACTCCCTCCTCCGAATAGCCTCTAACAGATTTTTGACTTGTCGCGAAATTGCATTCGAGGCTGGAGTCGACACGAACGTTCGAAACGTGCAAAGATTTCTTCATTCAACAGAACAGAAAATCTCCTTTAATATTGAGACACAGATCCAAGATTGAGATTTGCTCGTGAGCAAATTTCATTTACAGAAGAGTGGCAACGTGTTGCTGTTTTCCGATGAAAAGAGATTCAATCTCGATGATCCCGATGGACGTTCTTATTACTTCCATGACATTAGGAAAGAAAAGAAACTCCTAAGTCGACGACAAGCTGGAGGTGGTGATGTGATGATTTGGGCCGGTATTGGTTACAACGGGAAGACTGATTTGGTCTTCGTAAACGGGCGAATGAACACTGAATGCGAATGAAATTGTGCCTACGTCTCTATGTTGGGGGGGGATCAACTTAGATATCACGCCGAGAAGATCCGTGCTCAAAGATTCATCTTCCAGTAGAATAACGCCGCAGTTCATACGGCGAAGGTCGTCAAGGAGTTCTTCGAAACTCAAGATACACAGCTGGCCCGCACGCTCTCCAGACTTGAATATTATAGAAAGCATGTGAATCGTCTTATGTAGAGCTATTTTTAAAGGTGGCAAGCAGTAGTATCAAACGCTACACGAGCTAAAAAAAACTTTGGCAGCCGATTAGCATGTTCTTGATTAAAATGTCATACGTAAATTTTATGAATCTATGCCCAGTCGATTGATTTATTCTGGAGAACGACGGAGGCCCGGCAAAATACTAAATTTGCAAAAAAATTATAAGGTAAATGGTAAATGTTTGGTAGTTGTTTGTTCAAATATACCACATTTCAAATGTTCTTGAAATGTGGTATATTTCAATGACTGAACGCGAAATTGTAGTGTTACTTACGGTTGAGAAAAAAGTTGAGAAACATGGGTATCACTATACTTTTGACGCGGTCTGTGTGTGTGTATATATAACCTCTTGTCGCATATTTTCTTACCTTTAAGGGAACGATGTTAGAACTCAGTTGTGTTCAACAAACACAAAGTGGGCTATCCTCTTGACGCGCCCTGAAAAAGACAATTTACGATATTAAATGTCTACATCTGAGCTAAATTGCCAAATATTCGTGGAACGTTTTTGAAATGTGACATGTCTGAATGACTGAAAGCGAAACTGCAGTGCTACTTACGAATGAGAAAACAAATCAGAAACATGGAGGTGGGCTATCCTTTTGACGCGGTGCATATATATAATATATGGTATTAAGGTATTACTAGGGTAACAATAAGTCACCTCAATAAAGGCGCGAGCCTCCGGAAAAATAGATTTATACGTTCTATGCTCGCGATGCTTTTACCACGGCGTAAATTGTTCTCGGATAAAAGACATGTTCAAAGATGTTCAAACTAAAGAAATCTTGTACAGTTCTTTAACAACGAAGCAACGAAACTTCGTATTATATTCGGCGAATGTACTGAACGAGCAACCTGAACGATATGAGAGAGTTTTAGTCCGGAGTAACACTGAGGACACAACCCAGATCCTGAAACGATTGCATCCTTGGAATGGGGGATGTTGCCTAAACAGATGAGTATGATCCGGGAGAGCTCAACGGACTATTTACTTTAGTTCTGAACTGTCTCTTACCCGGATAACAAAGTTTTCAATTGATAGTATTTTGATCGACTCCAAACTCTGACAGCATCGAAAATAAGCGGAGGTGCGAGACCTTATCAACCTTATCTTAGAGAAATTAAAGTATGGCCCAACCGACGAGAAATTAGACCTGCGATATCAGCCATATATATATATATATATAGTACATGTATACCATAATCACATTTACTTCAGTAACTGATGTAGGAGTTTTTCAAAGCAATAAGGAAGTTACTCGGTTCCTTGTAGTTGAATGATGATATTCCTATAAGATGTATGTTAATGTAATTGAGGATACTACTGTACCCAAATGAAAATTATACTAATATAATATTTTCAGCAAAGCGAAGAATGCTGATGAGGGGACTTAAATCAAGGATTACGAACCTTTTAATTATTTGTCTATGGTGGTTCAGCAAAGCTCTGAATTGTGGGGCTCGACCTTCATATGCACGCTGTATTCAGGTGATATTATTGAAAGCGATCTTCTCAGTATCACTAATATACTTATGCCTCTATATACGGGATTACAGATCCTCGGAATCATTCAAATAGTTCACCTGGAGTTGACCATCTGACAATTGTTCCCGCAAACCTAAAAATAGTTCCCGATTGAGTGAGCAGCCAGGTCGCTACTGTGCGAACTCTATGATGCGTTCCCAGTGGCTACGCGATCAGGTAGTAGCTTGATCTGGCAGGTCACAAAGTCCAGCCCTCGGGGTCACGACTCACCTACACCTGGCAACGTATTCTCGTCGGACATACCTGGCTCACTAGGCAATTTCAGGCCCACCTGATCTCTGCGTGTACGGCAACGGATTGGTGTGCCCCATGAAATGTCAACGACGGTCTAATCAATGAATCAATGCGCTCGCTTCCGAGTAATGCCGCCGCCGCGCCGCCGCCGCCTTATTTGCGACCGCTATTCCAGCCACGCCAGGCACGTTTGGTATTATGACTAAACTGGATGTCAGTAAAGCCCGATCGAGAAGCTATCGATCGAATGAATGCACGTGCGTCCATTCGCAGTGGACATTGAGGGGCGTAGCAGCCAATATGTATAGTCGAGACGAGAAGTTTGCGATAGACACAGCATGCCGTTGAATATTGAATACCCCTGGAGATTGTTTTGCACGGCGTGTCATAGAGACTCGTGACATTATGAACGAGGAACCAGAGATGCCTGAAGCACACGTGAGCTCAGGGCAAACTGCACTTCAATGATTCCACTGAACGGTGTTCGTTGCTCTCGCATCAAAATCTGCACGCTATAGAAGCATGAAACAAACAACATTCATGATATGATGTGCGCGAAGCAACATATTTAATATGTGTTAATTAGTTACTAACTATCGCAAATGTGCCGATTGGTCTTGTATACAAGATACTGCTCTATATCGAGCTGTGAAGTGAGAAAACAAAATGAGTAGCGGAAAGCATCGCTATGTTTCCGCATAATGAGTATTTCGTTGTTGTTTATGTATACACCGCGACAAAAGGATAGTCCACCCCATCTTTCTGATTTGTTTTCTCTTTTTGTAAGTAGCACTACAGTTTCGCTTTCAGTAATTCAAATATATCACATTTCAAGAACATTCCGCGAATATTTGCCTATCTAACCTAGATGTAGACATTTGATATCGGGAATTGTAGTTTTGAGGGTGCGTCAAAATGATAGCCCACTTAGTGTTTGTCGAGTGGGACGACAGTTGAAACGCAACTGAGTTCAAAGATAACAAATTTTCTGGACCCTTTGTAAGCGAAAACTACGATGGGCCAAGGCCGCCAACTTAGTGAAGATGAGAAAAAAATTTTTTACTACTTACTGTTCACATAAAAAAATCGGAAACATGGAGATGGGTTATCATTTTGTCGCGGTGTGTATCTTGTAGTCGAACAAGGCAGCCCTTGTGATTATAGATAGCAGTTGAACCCTTTGGTGTCTTGGCTCATTCGTGTGCACCTTGAAATCGGAGGACGGGGCCCCGTAGCGACACACATCCCCACCGTCGAACATTATCAGCATTTAAGGGTCCGTCTTACAAAGCAATGCAAAAAGCAATTCCGTGGACGTTGTATATATTGGCTGAAAGTCAGCCTGAAAACATTATTAGATAGCAGCGTGGGGAGTCACGTCTTATGAAGCAATGCCGAAAGAAGTACCGAGGAAAATTTTCTAGATAGAAGGAATGGCTTCCTTTTTGCTGTGGCGGCGACCCTATAACTAATATTTTCATGATAATATCGTCACGAAGCTGTATTATACGTGTTTTGCTGAGAAACCTTACAGAGTCATATGACCCAATTGTTTATATCATATACGCTTGATGCAGCAGATAATTCTATTTGGCCAAATGATCTTGTTTGATTCCCTCCTTTAGCAAAACGAAATATAAAACTACGTCCAGCAAAAGCATTTAATTCTAGTGGCTCTAGCATCCTTATATGTCAATCACTCAGGTGCAACAACAGATTCGAAAATCTGCAACTTCGAATCCTCACTCGCTGAACCCGTGGTCAGTTAGAGCTCCCTCCTACACCGCTAATGTTAGGCGATCCAACATACAATAACTGTTGATGTTATTAAACTTCAAATAATAATAAATACTAGCTGGCTAAATACTTTTCTTATATCGGCATGACCGGCTTATCAGCGCTGAAAGGTTACCTTTTGATGGAAACAACGGGTGGTGACTTCGTTTGTTTTCTCGGCATCTATGAGTCAGACAGTTACGTCTTTTGGGTGGCTGTTATCAAACACTACTACTACTACTGCCTTAATAGTTTTGATGCAACTCAGATAAAAAGTGGAAGATGTAGTTTACGAAAAGTCTGCTCCATCGTATGAAACTGTGCGCTATTGTATTCAGTAAATTTGAAGCAGTGAACCACGTCCATGGGAGCTCCAAAAACGGCAACGAATGAAGAAAATGTGCGAAAAGTGAATGAGATAGCACTCCAGGATCATCGAGTTGAGGCTCATGAGATAGCGGAGGCATTGAAGATGGTAATCAAGGGTTCAGTTATTTCTATTATATGCCGCGGTCTCGGTATAAAAAAGTTGGCAGAGCAAGTAGGTACCGTACAGCTTGACTGCGGACCAAAAACTGAACAAAGTGGTGCTTTCTGAACGCTCTGTCGAACCGTTGATGAAAGCTGGGTTCAACACTACACACCCCAAAAACAAACAGCCACTCATGAGTGCACTGCACGGGTTGAAACGCCGCCGACAAGGGACAGGAGTGAAAATTCGCCTCAAGGGCTATTTGCGCTGTTTTGGGATACAAATTAAATTATTCTAATCGACTACCCAGTGACTTGGAGAAAATCACAGGAGAATGTTATGGCGAACTTTTGGATCGTCAACCAACGCCATCGCCAGGAATCTGCCAAGCATACAGGAGGTGCTGGTGCTGTTTCACCATCGGGATTTGCACCTGCTCACAATTCATATCTTACGAGGGCAAAACTGGTCGAGATGGACGTCGAAATTGTCGAACATCCACCATCCTATTCTCCAGATTTAGCCCCGAGCGACCACCACTGCTGCTTCAATAATCACAATTCGTACCCTTAGGGCCAGCGCTACGATACAAATGATAGCGGTAATGCCGTCGTTGATAAGTTTTTTGGTCTATGCAGGCAATGTTTTATTCGAACGGGGAAAAACGCACTTAAGGGGGCACTAAACTGCATCCATGCTGCATGTGGTGCTCAGGCTTCATAGACAATGATGCAGCGACACTATAGAAACCCCACGGAAAGTTCAAGTTAATCAGCAAATATAGGTGATTCTACCAAGGGGAGATACGCCTGGAATAGTCCCATAGGTGAGGTAATTGGTGGCAGCCGTTTTGATTCAAAATCAGTGTCAACTTATATGTAGTATTGTGGCAAATCGACTTGCGAAAAGAAGTCACTAGTTTTTTAAACCCGTAGCTGTCTGGATCATCAAATCAATCGTTGTGACTAACATCGTCACGGATTTGGCGTGCACGCATAGCCAGCCATTAAAACAACTGAATACTGTAATAGTTTTAAGTTTCATTGCTAGAAACATGGTCACCAAATCCGTCACGAGTCACCCGATAGATATGATCCAAGAAAATGCAAGGTTTCAACTAAACAAGAATTTGCTTGAATATTGATATTCAGCTGAACGACAATCACACAAAGGAAGGCACAGCAACAGTATCACTCGTTGGTTTAGTACTGTCAACGATACAACCGATCTAAAAAGAGCAAATTAATAGTGTTTTTTATGCAGGAAAATTCGATGTTAGTGGCAGTTTGGCATATTTCTGTCCTAACTGACAGCAAATCTGCTATGCACCTATCATTTCTACAGAGCACACTTAAGCATAAAAATGTTCATTCCTGAAAAACGCCGTCAGTGCCGCCGTTGAGAAGTATTTTCGGTCTATGCAAGCAGCGTTTAGTTCGAACGGGATGAAAGCACTTAAGGATCGCTAAAGTAGGTGCGTTGAGTTTAAGGGTGAATAAATGCTTCAACATTTCTCCCCAAATAATTGTTTTGCTCTCTATTCAGAGCAGGCGTCATTCGGCTTCGTCAAAAAATTTGTGAAAAGTTGTCTACGAAGTCCTTGGCGACGACAAAATATGAGAACGGCCCCATATCCATCAACTACGCACTCGAAGAAGTCTCGAACTCACCAGAATACTCCCCTTTTGGTTGCAGTTTTCTTCAACGCCACAGACTACATTTTCTCAATATCCGTCTATTCAACCGGATCCTCGTCCATATATCCTCCTCGCACACACACACACACACACACACACCAATACGACGACATCCGCCTGAGCAAAGACAGCCTCCTGACCGTCTGGCCTTGATCCACGGATCGTCGAAATATCAGAGTGGACGGGTGTTCAAGCTTAAATAACGGAGAAATGTTGTGAAAATGAACCTACCCTAATGCCTAGAGTGCGCATTGTATTGTTGTATTATCATTATATACTATTTATGACTCGTAATACACACTGACTTTTTAGAACAACTAGATCCTCAATATACAATTAGGAGATACTATTTCAATAGTATTTAATATTATTGAAATAAAATAAAACGTTAATAATAAATATTATTAATATTAATTTTATTATTCTTGTTGTAAATATTACTGTTAGATTTAGTGTAATGTGAGCAAAAATTCTTAACTCTGTGTTTCCCAACACGAAATAGCGATGCTGAGTCCTTCTTAGACAAGATAATTTCTGCTAATTAATTGTATTTCGGGACCATATCCTAATTGTGTATTGAGGATCTAGTTGTCCTAAAAAGTCAGTGTTTATTACGAGTCATAAACATAATGATACGCGTTGCTTGATTTTTCCAGTTTTTCTGTGTGCGCATTTTTTCCAGTTTTAACGGAGCTGGAGCATTGAATCTAGGAGCTTTTGACGATATTTTGCTTTTGATAATAGACATTCGGAAATTATTGAATGGTTTAGTGAGATCAACTGAGTAGATGGACATGTACCTTGTAAGTGCTCTTTTTGCAATGAAAAAATCCATTCACTCGTTCACGAGGGAATGGTGCCAGTCGGTAATATTTAAGTCGCAAGGCAGAGTCATGTTGAGAAGTCCCACGTGAATTGTCAATATGTATCGCTTTCCTCGACGGAACCAGGATTATAAGCCGGCTATGGTCCGAGAGCGGAATGATGGCTGGAACAGCCAACCACAAAGCCTCCGTGGCCTCTTTCCACCAAGATGGACCGCCGGCCACAATGGCCTTCGCCCGCATCATTTCAGAGACCTGCTCTCCCTGGCCCTTAGAGCCATCGCCACCGCCCTCTCCGAGGCTCTGGTCGACTGTATGCGGGTAGGCACGGTACTACCGGCGTTACGGCCCACACTCTTTGGTGCCTGCCTCATCGGTCTCAAGAAGAAGGATGGCTCGGCGCAATCGATAGCCTGTTCCAGCACGATACGACGGATCGTGGACTAGCGATCGTAGCAAACGGTCGTGACCTCTCTCTCTCTCTCTCGTTGTGCCCTCCGGTCGGTCCTGTCCTCAGAATGCGGGGGCAATTGGAGGGCAGGACCGAGCAGGGCGTCGCTTTTTAGGCAATCAATGCTCGAAATGACATTCACAACATCTTCCGAAACTGTCTTTACTGAGATAAAAGAATTATATGGAACCTAGTTATTTAATAGTAGCTCTTCTTGGGAACGATGACCGGGAGGAAGCTCAGTGAAAATTTGTGAGACGCCAGTGCAGTCATACTACCATCGAATCCCACACGAGAATATCGGTATCGTTGGTCACTATGCGAACCAACAATAGTGGTCGCCAATTTGCTGATAGTCAGCTGGTCTATCTCAACTATCCACTGAGCAAACGTGCCGTTACCTCGGGTGACGCCCAAGTGCTAAAAACAATAGAATTCAACAGTGAGACGTGTTGCGGGCGTAGTATACCTAATATCACTTCACTTCAAACTGCTGAGGTGTATCATACAAGGGCGTGAGGAATACTCGATGCGAAAATCAAGTCGATACGCTTGAGTAGAAATTACGACCATCGAGTCACCACGCGCACTCTATGGATTTACGTGCTTATGCATATATTTAGCTGCATATAATTATACTGATGATGATGATGGATTTACACTACGCTTGCGTGGGCCTTGTCTCTTGAACATCGCACCAGTGTCTCCGAAAGTCAAGTGTGTTCGTTTGTGTACTGAGGGACATTTGTAGATTGAAGGCGCAGGCTGGCCGTGACGAGAAGGACCTATTGTCCTTTCGGTCCGATGCACGATAAGGGCGATTTACATAGTTCCAAGAAGAAGCGTGGTCTTGAATCCAAGGAAAAGTTTAAGATTGTCCACAGCTTAATTCTTTCCACGGCGTGTTTGGAGAGTAATATTCTCTTATGCAACGGTGTACACAAAGATGTGTATTCTAGTTATAACGTAGCTTGCATCGACGATGCGGTACGCGGCACTTTTAGAGTTACGCAAACTTAGGGTATAATCGAATATGACAGGTTTACCTATTATTAGGTTGCTTGTATAATTTTTATATTGCATCGTATCCATGTTGTTATATACCGACCGCTGAACTTTGAATACTTGAAGTGAAGGGTTTCATCAAGCGACTTCGTTGGATTGATTCCGAAGCCAAAGTTAAAACGGAGCTTTCCATGCTTAGCAACTCCTTTCACGATGCGAGGTTACATTAATTGTTTTACACTGTTTTACCCTAAATAGTGATTACTTGACGTTTTTTAAATGTCAATGTAGTGAATCAGATAACAATTTGGTGTTGACAATCTACCACCGATTCGAAACTTGATTGGGTTGATCCAGTATTGTACTAACTCAAATAGAAGTACATCACGTCTGCTGGGAATTTAAATTCGGGCAAATTTAATTTGCCACCATCACAATAGATTTCAATTAATTGCAGCACAATTGTGCCAATTAATAATCCAATTGTTGAAATGCTCTTTATACGTTCTCGATTTTTTTTATTCTATTTCGTCAATGGATTTAAAGCATCGACCAGGAGAAGGTAACTTGAGTTTGGGAAACAAAAATTCGCATAGAGTCATATTTCTAAGGAATATACTGCACGTGGTCGGCAACGTTCACTCAGATTTTCGTCAACAGTTTAGTGCACGAGGTGAGTATCAGTCCCATATGCTAAAGTCCGCTGTTGCCCGTTATTACTCAGCTAATTATCACGAACCGAAATATTTTGAAACAATTGTGACTCCGACATCACTGCCGTGAAATACACATTTGCTTCCCATGTTATTAACTTCGAAGGCTTTGAGGGTTGATCAGAACGAAATAAGCCTGTTTTATCTTGATCTTAGCAATGGTTATTTGTTCGATATATTGCAATCGATTTCGAAAAAAAACACAGCCCTAAATAAATCGGTTGACACACCGACATAGCCAACACGCCCGTCTTACAAATACATGCATTATTCGCATGCACTTCGTACGCATACTCATGTGCATATTTTATGAGAACTTGTGAAATGAACTAATTCTCGGCACCTCGTTGATACTTGGATTCTCTTGACAATGCCAAGTCGAAAATGAAACACAAAAGTTGCCTATATTTAAGGGCAATCTAACGGGACGTTAGTTAGATTGGCCTTAAAGATAGGCATTAACTTATTTAGAAGGTGGCATATTGCAGAGTGTGAGAGGTACAGTGTATAAGTGCCACACACCGAAGCCTGTCATTGAAAGTTAGCCAAGAGTCAGCCTACGGAAACGAACGAGTGCGTACAGGATCTTCGTTACATCAGTTTACTAGATTAAAGGCCGTCTACACAGGGCAGAAACCGGATAAGTAACAAAAAAACGTTTGTCATTACCCAGCTAATAGAGGACTGTTCCATCTAAATGGTTGGCTCATCTGGACAGCGTTTTTTTGCCTCAAAAATATGTTAAGTATAGGCCTCCGTTTAAGTGGCTCGCGGCCATTGCGTACAATGATGTCATCGGCGTGCCTCTTGACAAAAGAAATAACAACAGCAACAACAACAACAACAGCGTCACCAGCAGTAGCTAGGGTGGTAATCAGTCAGTCGGTCAGTAAATAATAACTGACAATATCGTCGTCTGCGTACCGGATAAGCTAGTACGTGATTACGAAAGAAAATGCATCGGTGATACTACGCTGGGAAAGTACAGACTCGACGGAAATGGTTGATTCGTATCGCAGACCTTCCATTAGGTAGAATTGTGTAAATGATATCCTGGAAAATGACAGGGCATGGATCGTAGCTGTGGATGGTTTCTCTATAAAACGAATACATCGTCACTGGAAGGAACAGGCGACGCCGCCTCTGTCGTTTTCGGTGGCTGCCATTCAAGCCGCAGTGAAAATATTTCCCACGAAGCACCACTAAGGTCAGATGGAAATAACAACGCCGCGAAAAATGCGTTTTTCTAGAAAATGTTTTTGCTAGCTTGGACTAGATTATTACAATGCCATTGAACTGTATAGCGGTACCCTATGTCGTGGCCTTTTGCGAAGTAGTATTCCGAACGCGAATGAGACGACCCTGGAAGCGGTCAACCATTTTCGAGCCACCCTACGCTTCTCTGCAAATCGTCGACGTTTCGAAACGTGCGGTATCTGCCGCTTCGACAGAAGCCACGATAGCGCCACAAGAACCGCCTCATCTATTTCCAGAGTATTTGCGGTTGGCAACACAATTCGATGTAAAATAATGCGTTGTAAACAGGAAAACGTCCCAAATATTTGGAAAACAGATTGTTTGAATAGTGAACGTAAACGTTGATGGGTAGAGGAAGATATAGCCAGCGGAGAAAAGTTATAGCTCGTTGAAGATTTCGATAGAAAAGATAACATATATATGTAGTAGTTGTATTCTGCAAGCGATGAGATGTTGCGGAGGGTCTGACAAAGGACGCCTGATAGAGGATCCTTCTCTCGTTTTTATGTAATACGTTGTGGCCTCAATACAGTAGTAGATACAACAAGTTCCATAGGGATGGTACATAGGACCCCTGTGCCTGTGTACGTCGAGGAAAGCTATAACCTTTTTTGGTGTTCGAGTGTCGAGAACGTCAAACGAAAATAGCTCTTGGGGCGGAAACGATTCAGTTGTTCACTTTTTAAATGGGCACAGATTTACTCTATTGCGGAGTTCCCATAGCGGGCTTCTCTGGAGAACTCGGTACAGTGACCCCATGTTGATTAGATTGATATAACAGTTTCACGCAAAAGTGTATTATTTGTTCTCCCACTATCAAGGTATTACCCAAGCGTCACTATTGAAGAGTATAGCGGAGCATCACGCTCTCCATTAGATATGACACCAGATTTTTCGAAAGTTGCAGAGAAACAATAACGTAGTTGCTCTCCAGGCCATTGTCGCAAAAGGCAATTTATAGATGTAGATTATACTTAACAGCCACTCCGATCTCATACCTGGATATTTCCAGTGATTTAAACCTATAGTTCATAAATACTTCCCGCTGTTAACAAAGCTTCAGAGTTTCAGTTACAGCGCAGCCGAGTGTTTACCCTTCCTTAGACTCAGATCTCTATAATGGTAATAATAGCAATCTAAAGGAGACGTACATCAACTAATCGGTAAAACATGATACCGATGAAGTTAAACTTTATCTACTCATTCATAAGTTCTATATGAATCAATTTTAACAGATAAACGATGCTTTCTTAGCAACCTTTCGTCTCGTAACGCATGAAGAACGACCCCATAATAAGTCAGTACCCATAAATATATAATATGCACTTGAGGTACAAATATTTCTCGACTTTTTGTGGATATGGTTTTAAAAAATTCTGAATGAACAGCGGTCGCTGGAGTCAGACCTTGAAAATACAGGGAGTTTAACAATTTCGAAATGTTGCCATGGAATATGGGATACCGAAATGAATGGAACTTATTTCGGGAAAGAGGACTTTCTCAATTATTAAGCT
The DNA here is from genome assembly GCA_019614645.1 of Stratiolaelaps scimitus. NCBI lineage: Eukaryota > Metazoa > Arthropoda > Arachnida > Mesostigmata > Laelapidae > Stratiolaelaps > Stratiolaelaps scimitus. Next base: position 239,186 of record JABWDB010000067.1, on the reverse strand, counting down.
CTGCCGACTCATACTGAGACTTCTGATTCATATAGAAGTTTTCTGGTTCGGCAAATCCAAAAGTCATATTAGTTTTTAATGTCCTGCGGCAACAGAGTTAGTAAAAAACAACTAAGCGGACGAGATAAACAAATGTGGCAGCCATTTTTCACTTAGAACTTTCACACGCAGATCAAAAATAATATATGCAAACTGAATAATTCACAGGGTGGGGCTCCCAGTGGAAAGTTTGCCACACTTTTTCATTATTTAACAAAAATGAGGGCGGTTCCTATAGATCATCGTACTCAATATATCGCAGTCTGTGGTGTACTATTTGGCTAATTTGTGGCAAGTGAATTTCAATGAAACTTCACGGACATGACAGATGCCATGTACCCAACCTATACCTTATTTAGGCCGAATATCGCAACTATTAAGATAACATTAACTATTTATATTGTTTAGAACGTAGTTTTATATTTATTTAACCCCTTCGCCCGCATAGCTAGCGTATATGGCAGGTATTGCATCTGCAAAGTTTTATCGGTTGATCATGCCCACCAAAAGTCAGACCGCACAACACGGCATTATGTCCTATGGAAGCTGAACCCAACCTATTGTCGGCAATGATAAAACAAAGTTTTTAGATCTCATATATGTTAATCATATGCTCTCATTGGGCATATTATCAGTGATAATACAAAGGTCGCTAAAATCGACTTATCACAAGTTAGTCAAATGTCAACCGCCAAATGGAACATTTTGAAGCAGAATCCAGACTGTGGTGAACTGTAAGGAAATTTAATTTTTTTTTATCTCAATTTGAGTTGACTTTGGGTACGTAATAGGTATAACGTCAGCGAAGTCTCATTTATTGTGAATAATCACTAGTTAATCAAACATCGCCCGCCATAAAACAATAATCAGTATCAAGTGATCCCAAGTATGCGTTTCCGTGGACATACCTGCATATATGTATATTTTGCATCAATACGAAAGGAAATTAGTATAGTTTAATGTAATGTAATATCAGTTAAGAGTTAAAAAATTGATAAAAACGCCGCTGAGACCAAGCAATGATAGTTTTTATTCATTAGTGTGTCTATCTAGAATTTCGTGGAATTTTAATGTCGTCATAATAATGTATTATTTTCTCAAATAAGGCGGCATAGTTTAGCTACGCTGTCGTTGCTTAATTATCATGAACACATGCGACGTAGTGGTTGGTGTAAGCATGTCGGTAATTCGTAGCTGATGATTTTTAAGTAAAGAAATCCAGACCATAATCTACCGCCGGGTGCTGCTGATTAATCAGAACCCTGGCGCGGTGTTCGTAGAACGCTAAAATAATAGCCAGTTCGGGAAATTCGATATATAACTATCCCACCCAACCAGCTGGGTACTCGAGGGATAATAATAATAATAATAAGTAGACAATGCTGAAACAACAATGCCGAAACAAAGGCTGATTTTGCCACAAGAATAATAACATAAATATTATTTATAGGTGCCCAATGTCTTTCTCGATCACAATTGGATTGTGCTACCAATATTGGACATGACTTCTAATAGTACAGCCACGCAATGGTTCCTAGTGTACGGAGCCTTGCAATACCGTGGTATAGTTTATTACTTGACGCCGAAACACTTTGCAATATGTGATTATATGGGAACCAGTGCTTAGTCATAGTGATGCTGTAGTGACCTGCAAAGAATACGTCAATTTCTTTTAGTGTCAATTTCTGCCGATTAATTAAATATAACAGTAGTCCTAACAGGGAGAGTACGCCAAGTCAAAACCTGTGATACAAGTACGTATCGCACAGTGGCGTACGTGTTGAGATGCATTGCTCGCTGTCGGAAGCAGATAGTCATAGAACAGTAATTCACATGCGATCGATGTATCAGGTGCAATCAGTGTATTCGTGCCATGATTGCGGGAGGTCATTTCCGATTGCAACATTTATATGACGTTTTGGGCTAAATGGACGGAAGAAATCATTTTCGCCACCATTTTCATTATGTTTTAATCTGCATTTTCATATGCTTCAGTCTTGATCTGGAGTCCGTTCATAACCTTAACTCTCATGAGGTTTTGTTGGGACTCCGTGAATGAATGTCATTATATGGGACAACCCGTCTCCATCGAGCGTCGAAGAAGATACGAGCATGAGAGGAGAACGCAGAAAGTAATGTTAGCCAAGAAGAAGATGAAATGGGTCTCCCATCATTCAAGAAGCGGCTTTTAGGAGAGGCTTGTCCAGATTGTGGAGTGGCCTATGTGAAAAGCGTTTACGGGTCAACGATCGGTACAAGGCCTTCAACGTCGAGGAACTTGAGCCTGTCTCTGTGACGCGCGCTCTCTGTAGAGAGCATTTCTGAGTATATATATATATATATATATATGAAAATCCTGCAAGATCGAGCGAATGTATAAGCGATAGTGTTGCCAAAGTACTGGAAGCAGTAATTATCAGTTCTGAGCTTCGTAGGAGAGCACTTGCAGTACCTGAGGTCGGCTCATGAGCAAGCGGGTAAAGAGCGCTTTAGGTGGAAGATCTCTGTTTGCCGAAGGATGCGTTCCAGGGCAATTTTGTCTCCGTGTCTATAGTTGGTCCGATGGGCGGAAGGAAGAAGCGGCAACCTTCCTTCGATAGTATTTTATACGATTAAACTACCCACACAAACAATCAAACGGTCAGGTTAGTGCGGTAGTTCCCACGAACGAAAGCTGATATTCTAGTCACACGATTGCTCGCACGTACTCTTTTCGTGGATTCAGGGTTTGCTGCAGAATAGCTGCTTGGCACAACACGTCATGTGCAACTTAGCTTCAATACCTAATTCCTATACACATTGGTTCCGAAAATTGAAAGGGTTGTCCCTTTCAATTTAGGAGAACAATGTCTATTAGGGCCAATGTGTTGCAACCCTATCTGTTGTCAGTGATGTCACGTACACAGTTATATCGCTGCCAATTTTGCGTTCACGTATCTCATAGTGGGCAGGGTCCCACGTACATATTAAACATCAGTGATGCCAGCTTGGCTTAATGGCTTTTTACAATTCACTATTTTATTTCTTTTCAATTTGAATTTAATTATGTTGGTTATTATTTATGTGTCTTTAAGTCTCTCAGGTTTAAAACGTGCTGAAGAAAAATGTTAAATTCACATCCCAAGAAGGGAATATTTTGAGTTAGATCCATCATTAAAATAGCATAAATTCCTAAATTACAAATAACTTAATTGTAATTGTTTCATTTCGTGAATCGAATTTTAGCTTCAGCATACTCAAAACGATGCTGTAAAGGCCAGAGGCGAGATAGGCCATTCTAATCATTGATATCCTGCCCTCATTCTATTGGCAACCAGGCAAATCTTCTAATTGAAGAACGGGGAGTTAAATAATCTGGTTGCATTGCAACAATCATATGCTAGTTAGATAGAGCATTAAGCGATTCCAAAGAATTCAAAGACACGTATTGTAGAAAGCAGGTTGAAGGCAAATGGACTGATATGTAAGGGCCTTTCTGTTTTTAGACACATTTACTACCACTTATCAAATGCTTCAAAACACGGGTGAACGTTAATTACAAAATTACGGGAATCAATATGATGGCGGTATAAGAACGAGAAAAAAAAGTGTTTTTCATCAAAAACATTTTTTTTATTTTTTCCAGCTGACCCTCAGCTGACCGTCCCCTATCTGACAGGCCTCAGCTCTTATTTTTTTAGGTATTACTATGAGGACCTGTCGGGGACACCTTTGCTTAATCTCTCTCATCAAAAACATTTAGAAGTATACCAAATGGGCGAAATGCTTATCTCGAGAACTACTCAACTACACTAATCAATTTATCCTGGCGCTATCCCTAGGGACATCTTCTATACATAAAAGATAATCGAGCAAATCTGAGTATTCAGGATGGCAACATCTCGTTGTAAATCATTTTGCCAGAAAAGTCGGCGCATCGGGCCCTTGACTTGAAATGCTAATAAAAATAAAAATCTTCTTATTTACTTTACGTGGCAAACAAGTCACGGGATTTCAGTGCAAAGGGTTTCAATGTTGCAATTTTTTAGTTGTTTTCGGATGCCATTTAGTGAACTTAGAATCCACTAAATGATAAGAGACAGCTGCTACACTTCGCACCGTTGTGACATCTTAGCTCTTAGTATTATACATTTTAACTGATTGGCTGACTCACAGCCAACATTTAACGTCCATGGTACTGCTTTCGGCATTGCTTCATGAGACGGGCTACCCCTTTTAAATGCAAATGTGCAACGGTGGGGATCGAACCCGTGCACCTACGTGTCTCCTCCGATTGCAAGACGCGCACGAATGCACCACCAGGCCACCGGGCTAGACTTAGATTTTAGGTCTCAGTATTATGCAGCTGAGAGTCAGCTAAGCACGTCATATCCGTAGGTCATGTCCTAGCTGGGCCTATACACATCTCACCGCCGTACATGAAGGAATGCGATACCGGGAAGGGTGGTGGTGCTGTTGAACATCGTCAACAGTTCCACAAGGGGGGGACGGTCACGGTGTTAACATGAATTAGCATCCCCCCAGTCTTAGTATTATATTATTTGTAGCTTAAACTAAACAAACTGCTTTTCGAGCTGACCCTCAGCTGTCCCCCTATTTGACAGGCCTCAGCTCTTAACCTTTAGCTATTACTATGAGGACCTGTCGGGGCCACCTTTGCTTATTCTCTGCCTTACTCGTACCTGACAAGAATCTTCAGATAAAGAAAGATGATAAAGAACTCCAAAGATTTTCCGCGTATGACAGGATTTGAACCCAACACACATTGGATACGGTGACGGTGGGACAAGAGGTACGGTAAGGGGACTCGTAGGTGAACCCGCTGACAGATGCTTGGACCACCCAATATGTTTAAGTCTATGCCTTAAGCAGGGTCTCCCACATCGGCACTTCTTTATTTATATAGATGCATAGTGTGGTAATGGTTTCGTAGTCCTCGTGGCCTAATGGATAAGGCGTCTGACTTCGAATCAGAAGATTGCAGGTTCGAGTCCTGTCGGGGACGATTGTAAATTTTTACTTATCAATCTGGAGCCTTTACTCTTTTTTTAAATTAAAATTTCCCCTCCTCTAGCGCCCGAGTAGAACGTTCACTGTGTTTAATTGTCATTTGTTTTGAAAACAGATAATGAACTCGTCAAATTATAGCATTTATTCAACATACAATAATTAGGAAGTATTAACAGATAATTTTTTTTTTCGCTAAGCACTAGTAGGCCCCCGCCTCTATGCAGACCGATTCGAATTTGAATTAGAACGCACGACCACAGAAGACCCAAGTGTCGAGCTTGGGACAGAAGAGACTACAGTCGCCTGCATTTCAGATTGGTTAAACCCGACGGTGAAAACAACGACGCTGAAAGTGGACAGTGCACCTCAGAGTCTTTTTTTTCTTAGCAGTGCACCTCAGAGTCTTGACCGCCAACTAACCTATATGAATAGAGTCCTGTATGTGAGACTTGCATACGAACAACTTCGAGGCCTCACGAGAGCTCCTTAAAGTCGAAAGGTCGTTGATGGAGTGCCTTTGTCCGTGCTCAGGTTCGCTGCTACCTGCTAGCCCTACCTGCAACTCATATACCTGATGTCGAATGACGCCATAGACATGCATCGCCAGTGATAGACATCCAACATATATGTGCTCCCGCAAAACCTCCAGGGATATGTAAACAAAACCCAAAGACTTTTCGAAAGGAAACGAATCGTTTGTCTTATAAAGTGTCCTTGTATAGCCTACGAAAGTCTCAACAATAATATATGACAGTTGTGTGCGTACGCTACAATGCACACACGTCATGTATATGGGGTTCTCGGGCTACTACAGGTGTGGCCTAAACGATCTTTCGGGTGCATCTGGTAAATCATTGGGTTTTCTTCAGTAAGTTCCTTCGTTTAACAGGAAATAGGTATTTCCTATAGGGTCTAAGTGGAGATCATGATAGGGAAAAAGATTTTACTCATTTTTTTCTGGAAGCTGCAATATAATTGTCAGTCATGTCAAACAATGGTTTTAGCCATATTTTCATATTACATAACCACTCTACGAAAAAGACATCCTGTAAAGTGGATATATAGATATTTAAACAAAAATTCTTATCAATCATATGTAGATATTTTTTGTGGATATTTGTTTTGTAGAATCTTACCCAATGTTTACATATTGTACAAAAATGAGTACCCTTTATATATAAAATATACGTTGCAATAATTACTTTACCTATAATTTTTTCGAGAACTTAAGTATGTATATAGCAGTTCTGTCAATAAACATTTGTTTGAAATTGAAAATTGAAAAAAAATTTAATGCAAAGATCCATATGCAAGCTCGATATATAAGTCGATACGTGAGACAAGAAATACCACGAATTGCGACTATTGTATAACGTAGTTTTCAAATGTATACTCACTTGTCAGCGCGGTGGCCTAGACTACTAAGTCTTTAGCTGTAAAAAGTTGGAGCTCGTAATTTTGAGACCCGCGTTACGACATAATAAGAGAACTTGAGCATTTCAAAAATTGCAGTCCCTTTAATAAACAAATAATCCTTTACCGTGTAGGTTCGCTATTATTATACCTCGTCTTATATATTTTCCAACGTTCTACATGGGCATCAAATTAGCAGAAACACTTAGACAGAATGAGGATATTTGATATTTCATAAACGATCATTTTTGCGGATGTGCTCGTTCATGTGATTAGTACAAGTTAACGAACGTAACAGTCACACAGCCAGCGGCAAATTTCCTGTAGCGTTAGGTAAATATCTTGGGTTGAACGTTAGAACATTTCCCAGTACATTTGAATACACAGTCGAGACATTGAATACACAGACGTTAGTCATGCATCAGAGAAAGATATACACAGGTTTTCAAGGTTTGCCCTCCACTAGCATTATTCGGAATTCCAGACGAGTACAAATACTCCACTAAACCATAATTTATAAAATCCTTAAAGAACTGTCCTAGAAGAACTTAAATGAGCAATATTTGACGTCGCAGACTTCACTGATTGGGACCCAGCTTAAACGACATTCGAAGAAGGTTCAGACTCCTTGGAATAAATCCCTCTAAATATCTGTGACTGAATTAAAATCGGCTTATAGACCTCGACGTCGAGGAGGATGGAAGCTCGTCAATCTGTTCCGAGAAGGCTTTTTTTCTTCAACAAGGGCATATGGCGTTCTGAGTACCGAACTCTACCACGGTTCGATTAAAAATCGTAATTTTATTCGATCTGCGTGCTCAAGATACCTATGATTCGATACTTCATTAAAGGTGTTTTTCGAAGTCAATAAGGATAGCCTTTTGCATTATTGCTATACATTATTTCAATGTCGAATACGTTTTCTTTATGGAAAGTTGTTGAACACACAAAATCAAGATATTTGCATTCTAAATTGTCTCGAGAGAAGAAAAAACGCCAAATAATATACAATGGGTTTTTGGAAGAAAGGTTTGTTATTGAAAATTTTATCAATCGAATTATTTTCAAAGAACACAACAGTGATTTTGAGGAAAATGCGTTCGAAGTAGATATTCTACTTAGTGTCTTAAAGTAGACTGAGATCGTAAACACCGTTAACGGAACCCCCTCTAAAAGACCGACGTCATAAGTTAGCTTCCCGTATGACGTATAACCGCGCAGCCTCTATTGGAGCAGTTGCCCTTCGGGATCCTAATTTAAATTATTGTTTTTTCACTTCTCGTTGGCTTAATAAGCATGGCAGTAGACCACCGTTTCGTCGCCGACTTGTATTGGGACAAAATAACGGTTTTGTGGGTTTGATGTGGCTAGCACCATCCGAAAAGGATTTGTTTGGAAGGTCTTTTTTTATGCTTTCCTTTCTTTGAGGTGAGTCTCAGCTGTTATTCCCCTATGTTGTTTAACACAGAACCTTTCGGTATTACTGCGAGAGCATGTCGAGGCCATCTGTGCTTTATTTATCAACCATACAGGACCTGGCAAAAATCCATAGATACGAAAAGACGATAAAGGAATCCAAATATTTTCCGCATCTGGCAGGATTTAAATCCAAGCTATATGTTGCTCCTGTCTAGCAATCCAAGGAGCTCATCAGCCCAGTTAATACTCAAGTTTCAGTTTGGTGTCAGGAAAACGCGGCAGCAATTTTGCAAGGAGCTTGATTATCACCAGAAAAAAATTAGAACTCCAGCCCCTCCAGTATGAACTCCCACATGATAATCTACGATCTAACACACTTCCACTTGATCTTCTGCCAAAAGATCAAGTGGCAGAAGACCAAGTGGATTTAACTGAACCCATGTTAAGACGTCCATAGAGTGGGCCATCTGTGGCGTTTGATCGATGGCTATTTAAATACAGAAATCTAGTAACAAACTGTTGCAGCCGATGGGGGCGGGTGTTGGTGAGAAATTTGTTTTGAATTGACAATTCGAATCACGACGATCAGCATTTCAAATCTATGTATTTAATCAGAATGAGGATTTTATGTTGATGGGTGCCATACCGTTGAAAGGTGTTACTGTCCAAAGTTAGTATGAAAGTAATGCTGATCTATTGTGACTACCATAAAGGGAGCTTAATGGCTGATGTGTGCAGTGAGAAAATGTGCATAATTTTGTTGTATAAGACAACATTTTAATTTTCAATAAGCTTCACTTATAATCGTAAATAACACATTTATTATTTGTTTTATTTTCACTCTGTTAGAGTAATTACAACGGTGTGTACAACATACAAGTCAGTTTCCGATGTGTAAGGTTTCAAGTAAAAATACTAGAAGCATTTTTTTTTAACATAGATATAAATGTATATTTAATTCGACGACTAGATTAGGCATTTATATTTAAGAGATGACTAATTGACCTAATTGCTTCGCATATATAACAAATTTCGCAAATAACACATTTAGCGGTATGATCCCTCTTATATATGCTTGAAAAGTAAGCGGAAAAGGTGGTAATCCGTCGGGGCAAGGTCCAGTGAATACGGATGATACTGATGAATCTCCCATTCGAGCTCTTAGAGAGCCGTTTTAAAGGTATTTGCTTTCCTTGATAGGCCATTATGAGAACTCGTTGCTCGCTCGATCCCGGGCAAGGTGCGCCAATTATCAACTGATATATTTTTGTTCATTTTGTATGAACTTCAAGCGCCAAACCTTTGACTGAACCTCTTTGCTGAAGAATCATGGGATTATCCAGCCTAATAATTGTGCGGCAAATTTTGGTCTCCTGGAACATGCATCTTCCGTGAGTGTCCATGATGTGCGCTTAACTTTTAAACAGAAAAAGCAACAGTTTTGTTGCGTAAACACAGCGCATTCGAATAGTTGGTCGATCGATCAGCCAGGCAGTGATCTCGCAAACTGTAATAGAGAGAGGAGGAAACATAATTATTCAGCTGACTCTCAGTTTTTGCCCTCTGTGTGTGTGTGTGATTATCCAAAGCATCTGGCATAAGGATTTGATCCCAAGCCATATGTTCCTCCTGTCCAAGACGTTTCCCACAAGACCATCTAATGGACAGAGCAAGCTGTTAAAAAGCGGCAGGTCGTTAGCATCCTCTCGAATGCTTTAGGCTTCTCTCTCCAGTACGTTTAGAAATGCAAAAATGATATCCAACATCGATATAACGTTCCTAAATACTCCTAATGTTTGTACATTTTTCCAAGTTGATATCGCGTTCTAAGCTGATATTTATTCTGAGACATGGAGATCCAGGAGGGCCAGCAAAACATGGTAGAAACGATCATTAAGATGCAATATTTTATTTTTTACAATTTACAATATATCCTTTCCTCTCTCGATAGGCTGTATGGCGGAGGAGTTCTCTCGATTTAATGGGTAACCCGGTGCGTACGTGTGTTCGTGTCAATATTGAATATATCACACGTAACGCATACGTAGTAAGTAAACGAGGACGATTTCTCCAGATGATAAATAAAGATTAATAAATATAATTTAATATATTATATATACATATATAATTTTTTCGTGGCATGAATAGTCTACTTTATTTTGTGTTTCGCCGTCATCATCGGAACTATCAATGGAGCTGGCGGCGTATATCCGTATATAGAACTTCAACGGAGTTTGCTTCAGTCGACGTAAGGACAGAGCCAACCTGTCCGTAAGCTGCTATTTATAAACAGTGGTCGATATGATTACGGGCGGATCCTCCGTACCCCCGAGGTCGTACTCAATCATACAAGTGGCAAGGCAAGCCGAGCCAGAAGGGGCTGCCACCAGCTCGAGAATGAACCACACATACAGACACAATATCTGAAAAGCATGAAATCGATACCGAACTAGGATTCTTTGAAATACCAATAAAATAACAATTAAGGCTGAAAAAAGGCTACTTAATAGAAAAGTCTGCCAAGTCATAAGGTTCGCTACGACCAATTAACGCAATACCAGTTTGTTCCCCCCCCCCCATATATATATATATATATATATATATAGTATTATTATTTAAATAAGGTGCAAAAAAATATACTACAATATATGTAGTGCTATATTTTACGATGCAGTAGGGTGTTGTCTTGCCAAAGTATGTTGATAATGCTATTTTTTTGCTACAGGATGGAGGAGTGAGGCAGTACGCCATAACTATTAGTATTTCAGCGGGTACAATTGTCGCCCACTTTAAAATTTTCTCCATTTTTCAATCTGTTGGCCTGTAGATTAATAGGCCGATGAGGCTTAATACCAGACCTGACTCATAAAAATTTCTTATTTTCGGGGTGTCGTTAGAGACGAAGTTTTTTCAGTCAGCAGCTGCGAACCTCCACCGAAATGAACGTGCGATTGTCAGCTAGCTCGTCATTATATGATAAGCGTGCATTATGGACTATTGAACACATTCTGATCATCGTTATCAGGGTGTCCTTTATTGCACATGAATAACTATTAACCTATTATACTTACTTTTCATCTTTAAAATAACTACAAACCTACTGTTGCTCTTCTTCTGTGCTTCCATTTACCTTGATAGATTAGTATTCCAATAGAGGACCATGTCTACGTCAAATCGACTCAGCAATGCGTCTATTTTTGTTATTGGAATTTCACTTTCGTTGGCAGCCTGGGAAGATACATAAACTAGGGAAATGTATACCTATCTGAAGTTTTTATATGACACATAGCGTGCGTTCATAATATATGTTTCGTCATGGGCTTGAAGCAACGACACATGGCACTAAATGTTCATATGGGAGTGCTTTAGCCTTTTATATAACCTCAAAATCGCGTCCCAACTCATACTGTTTTGTGTAGTATTTCTTGTTCCACAATGAATCAACTTATCTCAATGAATCATAGTGTCAGAAGTGGCAGATATACGAAAGGTTTGCTTAGTTTACCCTCCATGCTTTCAATGGATATTTTTGTACCAAAAAATAGACTACGCACGAAATCAATTTTTATCTGAATTCTTACATATCCTATGTAACGACTAAATAATATTGTTGTTGTCAATCTATTATATATATTATTATCGCAAGACCGTGGGCATTGAAAACAAAGCGAACCCAATGGTGACATACTAAATAACTGAAACTACTCATATATCGAACCAAAGCTTGTATTGCTTGTCTATGCCGTACGTTCTAAATATCCAAGTATAAAATGTCCGATATCGAATTATACTATTATCGAAAAGCACTGAATCACTTTCTTGGATGATCACCATTTTCTTCTAAGTCCACCTGCTTTGGCCGAACCATTTTCGTGGACTCCCTTATGATTCTCCTCCATCAAGGCTTCTCTTCTTTTTATAAGGAGGCTCTCGCTCCCTCACTTTTGCTGCCTGCTCACCGAATTGAGCTTTAATTCGGAGAGGTTAACTCCACTCTCATCTGTAATACAAATGTTGCCTCGGAACATCTGGTTGAGACGGCGACAAATGTAGCGGAAGTTCGAAAGCAGAGACGTTTCAACGTTGCATTGACAAAGTGAGGCATTGACTTTCAATACCACTCTGGTTGTGACACTTGAAAAAATCTAGACCGCACGGTCTTTGGATCGTTTCAAAAAAGCCTGATAATGTTGCCGGTGAGCAGGATATTGTCGCAGAGATCAAGAATGTTGCAGAGTAAAATAATGTTTAGGCCAGCGTATGCTAACTACAATTGAACATTTGGGCATAAAACATGTAAAATATCACACATATATATGGGGCTTCCTACGATGAGCATATCTTCTTCGAATGACTTTATCAGGGCTAGATGTAATTGCCCATGCAACATTTGGAAAGTTCAATATAGAACAGTTCGGATTAACTCAGTCGTTGGGGAAGGCATAATCAAGGCTGCTTTCTGATTGGATATTTGTCAATATGCGTCAATTTCGAAGAAATGACGTCTCCATTGCAGGATTTGAATCTGTCTGACTCGGTAGAGAGTGACTCCCATATCGATGAAGTTAGTGTAGTATTGACTGCCACCCTTCGTTGAACACTAACAAAGTCTGTTCGTGCGTGCAGGCTGGCAAAGCGTTTACATATAACCCAACTACAATTGTACCTATACAACACAAAACGTCTCACCTTATTAAGAAACTGGAGGCGCAAGCATAAGCTTTTATTTGCAACAAGATATGTTATTTGGCTGAAGCCGCCGCTACCGCTCGTATTAACTATTGCTTTTAGGTCACGTTTTATCGTATTTTCTGCGATTGAAACCTGTGTGCGCCCAAATGGGCTCGTCTTCGTTTTGACCATGATATTGCTTCGAACTCTGTCCAGACTCAACCCGTAAAAAAGTTCCGACTCAACTGCAAAATGTATCGACTAACCGCGCAAGGCCCCCATTCTCTCCCTCCTTTCAACACAGACTCTAATCAGCGGTAGTTAGTAGGGACGCCCAACGCTTTTATAGCTGGCTCAAGTTTGTTACCCTTTTTTGCAACTTTCTGCAAATTTGCATTGCGTTGCATGTATTGCATATGATACGCAATCGAACTTCCTCCCAAATGCACCACTTCCGGTGTCACTACCTCATTTAGGTGGTGCAAAAACGCGCGCCAAATGTGCGCCACCTGTTGCGTTCCGCGGTGCACGAGGTCGGTGCATTGGCTGAGTCGGCGAAGGCGGCGGCGCTGCTGCTACTTCTCGGCCCAAAATAGCCGGGCCCGGATATAGCTCGCTGGGCCGCTGCAATGAGTTGCCGCTTCCACGAATAGTTCCAGCCGGTATGGCAGGCCACCTAGGCTGGGGTCACTTCAACAGCGGTAAGGGCAAGGCTGGGGACACAGAAGAGGGGAATCGACAAGGCACCTCGCAAAGGCAGCGAAGTTGGCAGCGCCTCGACAGTGGGGGGAGGGAGAGCGAGGCTGGTGAGGGCCACACACTCTTCCCCTCCAAAGGGCGTTGGTGGGTAACTCGTTGTATGTGTACGATTCGCGGAAGACTAAATATGGGGACCTCAAGAGAGCAGAGGGCTGTGCCCAGGCCAGACCAAAGCAGCGATGGTGGCGCCATCGGGCGGTGAAGTCGTCCTTCCCGGAAGGGCGTGAATAGCTAGATGGCGCGAAATGGCAGTGAACAAATCGGGTCCGGATCCATCAGAGAGCGTCGCTCCCGTTAGTTCTACAGTAATAGCACTACCGAGTAAAATCCACCAACGTCGAAAATACATACAAACAGCTTACCTATGCCTAAAATACTGCGAGCATTGAAATGTTGATACGATTAATGGGTTATCGTACGGTTGACTAAACCAGCATTCTGGACATACCCAATTCCCGCGCGTAGCTTGCTCCTGAGTTGGCTTTGCAAGCTTTGCACGACTTAGAAAAAATCGTAGTATCTTGGACTACTTGGGGCTTATGATCGTCGCTTGCATACTTTATTGTAGTATTAATAAGCACGTATTTATAAACACATAGGTGTCTTTCAAATGAATGTTGTCGTTTGTAAGGAGCTCGCTGAAGGCTCGATCTGCTGTGTCTCGATACCTCGTCTTGAAAGCTTTGTAGATTATCGTAGATTTAAATTAAACCACCTTTATTGACATTTGCAGCTGAAGTCATATCGTAAGTTCGGGTGTCCGCTCTCACGCGTACTAATTCGGACGTCTTTTATCCTTGCAAAGTGATAGATGAATTTACCTTGCTTATAATACGCTCCTAATCTATCTATCTCGCTCAGTGATTGGATCCCTCGGGTTGCCGGGTGTGCTCTTTTTTGCCGCGAGCGTGATAGTCGTTTAGCTATCACGTTTAGCTATACGAGGGCTTGACAGCGTACGCATTCACAGCCAGACATACGGACCGACATAGGAGATGATTATGATGATGACTCGGTTGAGTTGTCGGCGTGGCATTATATCGTCGATAGGGGGAATGTTCCAAATCGGGCGTTCTAAGAGCTGGCCAGAGTACTAGGATCGATGACGTCATACGAGGTGCCACCTCCAAAACCAACCAACGAAGCGACCTAGGCAGCAGTCGCAGTAGTAGCAGACAACTATTTCTGGGCGTGGACGGAACATGGGCGGACTTGTGGGCGGTTGGACAGAGAGACGGACGGAACACGCACTCCGCTTCGTCTTGGTCTTCTCGGAACGATTTTATACGGCGAAAAGATAAGGCGCGCGCGAGCGGTACGACAAATGAAAAGGGAAAAAAAATACGAAATATAATAGAACGTTATGCACGAACATGTTTTATTTAACGATGGAGAACCACTGGTTATTATGTCCCTAGCAGCACCAAAAAAAAAAACAAATCTCTTAACCGGAACACATGTTACTATTTCGTTCGTAAATGATGATACATGTTTATTATTCAGATAATTTTTTTAACGACACTACCCCGTGAACGTCGATTAATAATTAAGGAGGTTATCGCAATCACCAGAAATTATATCGTTTATACATAGATGTTTTCGTCAGAAAGTTCTAATAATGCTCATTTTCGTACCCGTTGTGATTCGATTATGCATGTTTAGCCTTTGCTGAGATCTTTACTTTGTTTTTTTATGTAAGGCTTATATTCGGGTGATATAAAGAAGCACAGCTATTACAGCTGTTGTTAAATAAATCGCGACACAGATGTATCTGATTGCAGGATAAACCCATATATTATATATACATACACAGTCGCCGTCAAAGTGACTGCACCTGGTATCTGTCATTGAATAAACCCAAAAAAAAAAAAAATTAATACAGTGAGTAAATATTTATAATGCACACTTCGGACATCCTGCGAATCAAATAAATTTATCGATAAATATCCCAAAGCTCGTAATCCGAATCCGCCAAATGTATTACTCTTTAGAAATATACACATAACTAGACTCTGAGTTTATATTTTATGGGGCCTCTATTCATTCAAATGTCCTCGATCAGTCGTCTAAACATCGACTTTACAAGTTTTAGAATTGGGGCCTCTGTTTCATTTCAGACTCTTCTGCGCGCGTTCTGTGTATCGTTGTTGGAGAGCAATTTGTATGCAGCGGTCAATTCTTTCCCAGAGATGCTTGATAGGATTAATGTGTGGGTTTTGAAAAGGCCACTGTAGTACAAGGACGCGATTTCTACAAAACAAAAACTATTTAGTTATAGCTGAACAATGTTTCCGATCTTGTCTTGTGTAAAGATTCAACTACGGGGCGCCCCCATACGTCTCACAACTGGAATTAATTCTGAGCGCAGAATGCCTTCTTGATAAACCTTTGAATTCAACCTTCCGTCGATGAAGTGAAGAGAAGACTTGGAATTGTTTTAAGAACATTTCCAGATCATCACCGACCTTTTCCAACCCTTAAGGCTGGGCATGAAACACTCATGTACCTTCCACCTTCAATATGCATCTTCGTCGCTTCGCACCGTGCATCTCGGAGCCGTCGAATTAGGTAATGCTCTAGCAGAACGTAAGGGGTTGTCCTTATACTCTTGAGCAAATTTGAGTCGAACAGCCTGATTTACCTTACTTACGAAAGGTTTCCTATGCACAGCATGGCCACATCATGAAGCAAACCACATGAAGGCCACATCATGAGACTAGCAAAGTGGGCATTAACTACTAATGGGGAATTGACGGCCACGTGGAGAGTTGACTAATTCCGTTTGCATTTCGAGGCTGGGATAACGAAAGTATTATAATGCAACAATAATTCTGATAATATTGATATATCTACTCAAAAGATTTTCTTACGTTAAATGTACATCTTGCGTTTGCTATGAGTCCAAGTAGATAAAGGCTAAAAACAAGCATGACCATAATAACCATGATAGAACCACTTTCGTGCTTGCCATAAATTTTATCATCTGTAGCATCAAAATCAAGTATTATTTCCTTTGGTACTGTATTTTGCAAGACAAAATATCGTTATTTATTCTCAGGTTACTCACAATCTACTTTCTGTGGTTCCGGGAAAATCTCCGTGATTTCTTTGAACAATAAACCTTGTTCACGAAAAGTTGCCACACGGAAACGAATTTACAGTGGAATCTGAGAGGTCTTAGTCATGATGTTGGTTCGATAATGTGTCACCAATAACTAAAGAGCCCGCTGGCAGTCACTTACAATTTCGCTGCACTCTATCAGAAACTATAGTTCTACACGCAGATTACCACAATAGTGGTGAAAATTACTGTGTGCCTTTTAGTTGCTCAAGTAACGTACTCATATAGTCAGTACATAGTCACTAATTACCACACGGCTGCATCTACTGCCATACGGTCTGCCTAACAGACGAAACGGTCTGTTCACTCTCGAAACGCAGGTGGATCTAAATACGTCAAAATTGACAGCTGATCATACGCTAGAGGTATCAGACTGCGAAAGAAAGTTGATCACCGAGAGGCAATGCCGAATCCACCCAAGCACTCGCAAAATCACGGACAAATACCTGGCGAAGAGCGACAACACATAGAAATTCAGAGACTCAGGTCTTAGGCTGGGTTAGGCTTACCCGTGATACTTGCAAGACGTCAAGCTAAATATTCCCAAAGGTTAGGAAACTGGTCCCTTGTAATTACATTAAGCTGCTGATGATAGCGAGCGATGCTGAGTGACGCGGTATTTGGTAGCTTCCAAAGGCAAAAAAGGACAAATCGTGCATTGCGAAGGCGGGACCAAGTCAAGGCAATCTTCGGTTACCATGGATCTTCCCGAGACAGTGAACATAGAGAAAATATAAAAAATGCAATAAAATATCAAAGTATCGTAATGAGGTAACGGAGAAAATGAATAATAACAATAATACAGTAAGTTAACCGAAATACATCAATGGGAGAAAGCAACGCTATAAGAGGAGGTAACGTCAGATATTGGAAAAAGATATGGTACAGACAAGGGAATTTGCTAGGTTCTTTGGTTATGCTGCATCGAGACTGAAGCTGAAAGACGATCCCTCTGTTCCCTCTGATGGCTCAAAAGCTCTGAGTGACCCTGAGAAGTGTGATCCATTGTGGGGGACCACTTGTAGAGAACGTGCATGGAGGCCCCATAGGCGACGACGTCAGAGAGTGCGATCCTTCGCCAATAATGAATTTCCTCCGTAAATTGGGTTGACCTATCGGAAGCGACTGTCCACAACACAGTTATGGAGGTGGAATTCGAGAAGGCTGCGTTTGGTCTGGCTGCTACTCTAATATCTTTCACCGATAACTCCATGGACAAGTCCCAAAAGCGTACGGAGGGGTACAGTGGGAAAAAAAGTAGTAAGCGCAGTGACTCATCCAAGAAGTGACCGGTCTCACTGACGGCAGCTCATGGAACTTATGGTGTGCGACGCGATCATCTGGAATACAGAAAGACAGTTGTTTATCTCGCTCAGATAGTATACAAATAGCAATAAAGGACCTAGTTATATGGACTGAAGAGATCGGAGTCGTACTTTTTTTGATAGGAGGAAATTTTCTTCAAACGCACGGACACCACCAGAGACATTCCAATCTCCATGAAAGTGGGCCGATCCAGTGCAGGGGAGTCATAGTATCAACTCACAAATGTACAGTGCTTCGTGTCGGCTCCAGAAGTGCCAACTCCTTAAAACGAAAGGCTTTAGAAAAGATCGAGGTTGCTAAATACACCTATGTGACCTACAGTTTCACTCAGCTTCACCAACCTTCAGTGACCAAGTTTACTTCGCTGTACAAAGATGCTTACAGCTTTTGGTGTTGTTGGATTTTAAGAACTTTTAGTCTAAACTCTCTATTCGCCTGTATAAAGTTTCCATAGAACCCCGGCTGTACCACTGCTCCTATATGCGTCGCTTATCAGGAATACCCTTTTTTAAGGGAGGGTGTTGGCATGCTAATTCATGTTAACACCCTGACCCCCCCCCTCTTAGCGTATTCCTTCACTTAGGGCGGTGAGAGTCTATATCAGGAATACCCTAAGGGTTGGGGACGTGGATTTAATTGAAAAAATGAAACGTCGTTTACTACACAGAGTGGAATACATCTGTAATCTGGATCGTTATAGCATTACATTTATTACCCATGGCCGAAAATAGGCTTAAAGTGCTTTCAGCTATCGTACACAAACAACCGAAAATGGCTTATGTTGTGTCCTAGAGCCATTGCCCGCTCAAAATCGATCACATATTCATGTGGTGGGTTTCTCGTGCAGTGAATTAACATTGTGTTAGCAATGTAAACCGTCATAAAGTGATACAATAATGGAACATTTTGACGTCCTTAGTCTGTACAATTGCAAATCTATACATTCGTTGTTAATCAACCAATATAGATGATCATAATGACAACAAAAAAAATGATAACGCCTATGAGTGTCCACAGACGTAAAATATAGGCCGATACGCACCGCCATCCACTGGTTTTTGTTTTTTCCAGCTGACCCTCAGCTGTTCCCCTATGCGACAGGCCTCAGCTCTTAACCTTTTTAGGTATTGCCATCCACTGGTTGATTCGAGCAAAGTGGCAGTATCTTCAAAAAACCGCCTACAGTAATTCCTGCGTTGTTTACAAAACAAAAACAGGCCTTGCTTCACACTGCTGTTGAAATCTGTTCGCGATCTAGACGCGAATTTCGACCAATTAATTAAAAAGAAAATTCCAATGTCCTTGTAACAACAACCCATAAGGAAATAATAGATGTAGAACGATGTTTCATCAAATTCGGGGCTGTCGAAGACCTCATCCATCGGTGGCCTAAGCCACTCAAATTTGTTGAAGTTGTTAAACCGGGAGTGGCCTGTCAGCGAGAAGTGTGTGGGAATGCTGTGCGAAGTTTAAGGAGAGAAGAGAAGCTGTGCAAAAGTGCAACTGGAGGTGACCGAAGTGAGTCTGAAAAACGACAACAAGCAGGAGACTCATTGAAATTGTGTTTCCAGTGTTCGAGACAGCTTTTTTGTTATGATCAGAACGCTATTATTCTAAGAAGGAAGCAACCGTGAGAGGCACGGTCACTATTGATCAGACATGGGTCAAACTGCACATGTAGACCGATTGAAACAAGTCGGGCTACATGTGCAAGTTGATTAGATGAGGACGTTTCGGTAGAAATTTCGAAGAAGTGTGTGGCTTCTGCAAAAACAAGCGGACACATGTGTGACTTCTCTACGAAGACACTCGTCCCGACAACGTTGCTGTTGTCGAGGATTTTTTGGTAGAGAAGGGAATCAGGTTGTCGAATCGACCCGCAGTAGTCTTCTGATACAAGACTCCCACTAGACTTCTAGGGCAACCAACCACCAAAATTGGAACGAGTTCGAGTAAGTCCTCGTAGGTTCGAGTAAGAAACGAGTAGTACGACCTCTCGGAGGTCATATGAAGGGTGCGCAAGAGCTGTCGTCCGGCTGGCAACGCTTGATAAATCTCCGGTCCGCAGTATACGGACCGTATATACGGTTGTAGTATTATAATTTATCACGTTACACCCATTTTGCGTTTCATCAGTAAATGGTAGTTGTAGTGTTACATTGATCACTTGCCTCCCCATTGTAATAGTCGTTGCCGCGGGGGTCGGGGTTGAATAGTTTTACTCACAGGCTAAAATTGCGCATTGCTGTTGTCATTTTCATCCAATCAGATTAGAGCCACACACAGTTTGCCGTCAACGTGGGCTTCAAATAAGATGACCAGTGAAATGACAGATATCACTTCCACACGTTCGCGTTGAGAGACCACTTCACACCCATGTGCTTCACGCATTACGGTCAAAACCCCACAAACAAAAAAAAGATATCAATATACCTTATATCTATAATTTTTACTACTGTTATTGTATAGTAACCACCAGTCCCCAATGTTATTGTATGTACGTATAGCGGACGCTCTGCCTCAAAGTTCCAAATTCAAGTCAGTTAATTAAAAATAAATCGTAGTAAACAATCAGAGGCAGACCTTGTATCCTATCAGAACCCGAGACCTCGAACTTTTTTTAGGTCAGTTATCTGGTCATTTCATGGTAAGTGCCAGAAATTACCTGTAGGCCCAGCATACGCTTGATACCTACAAAAGGATTGCAAGGGGGTGGTGAGTATACGCTGTGCATTTAAAAGGGGTCCGTCCTATGAACCACTGACGAAAGCAGTTATACCGTGGACGTTAAATGTTGACTGAGTAGCCAGCCCGGAAAATTTACTGATCGAAAACCTCTGCTAAAAAGCAGAGGTTTTCGAAGGTAAGCGATTTACATTTCCATCTCTCCGAATCAAAGCTCTGCAACATCACTTTCCTTTCCTTTATAGTTCAAAATAATCCTAGTCGTACAAAACTGCGCATTCGCTCCGTTATGAAAATAGGCTATCGGTAAAATTCTTAGCGTTTTTTAAGGAAGGTAGAATGTTTCAAGCGTTACTATTAATACAGCACATACATATAGTTGCACCTTGCCGTCGATAGGAGACAATTTATGAATCTATTACCACTGTAATCTTTAGTGAACGTGCAATACGTTTGAATAATGACAGATTTGGAATCGATGTAACTGTGCGTTTATTTAAAGTTGCTGATATTGAGCGGGTAAATAACCAATTTTTGTTAGCGATTAATGCTTCAGCTAAGGATGTAAACGATCTCTTCAATAAAGCTTATTGAAGAGTAGTATTGAGATTGGTGAAAGTCAAGTATAATATTAGACCTTCGGGAGATATTGAGAAAATATATCAGAAACAGTTATGAAAACTCGACAGTTACTACTGCTAGCTTTACCTTTACCTTTATTGCAAAACGGAAATTTGTGTGTTTTTCGAAAACTGCGAAGGTTTCTTAAGTATAGAACAACATATGCCGATTTTAAAACAAGCATTCTAGTGCTATCAAGATAATAAAAGATTATGTTCCATATTACGTCCAGTTAAATAAAAATCCTGTGCAGGTTTCGATATCGGAGAAACGCCTAATCTCTATTTTCAGGGACCACAAGAGACCCTGTTGAGAGCCCGGGTTACATATTATTATAAAAGTGGTAATTCTGTGAACTCCACGTGATTGCAAATGGGAAAGAAGGCTTAGGCTGTTTAGACTTCTCAGCAGCTTCTATATTCTATGCCTGGTCGAATATCGGCCCACGTAGACAAAGAAGCCATAAAGCGCATTGGCTTACAGAGAATCTTTGCTATTTATGGCTAGGCAGGCCTGAACTCCAACAACGAATGAGTCATCGGGTCTCAGGGTTCCATTTTGTTAGATTTATCCTAACTAAGGAATCTATAACACTCAAATGTCGCCGTTCGTCGTTCCGTGTCATAGTTCTGGTAAACGATTTTTAAATGGCTTTTGCTTGCTCTACAGTCCTCGGTGGCCCGACAGGTCCTCATAGTAATACCTAAAGGTTAAGAGCTGAGGCCTGTCAGATAGGGGAACAGCTGAGGGTCAGCTCGGAAACAAAAAAAAAGGCTTTTAAAGATTTCCATTGATATCTCGGGAGGTTTTTAAATTCTACGTAAAGGTCGGTCGTAGAGTTAGGCAACCCTATGGGAGACTAATCAGTGTTTAAAGGTTTCAATAGTAACCGTCTGTTCTTTTTTCTGTGTATATCTCAGGTACTACTAAAAACTGGCAAACATTCCTCCAGATTTTACCTACACTTCTAGACTTTAGCCAACCTGTATGGCTCTCTGGGGCAACTCTTTATAGGTATTCATTATATTAAAAGAACACGGCAGAAACTCAATAAGAATGCATGGAGATATATACACAACTGTTCTTTCCTAGTATAGTTGAAATTAGGTTTCTTTTGCTGGAGCACTAGAAAGGATGATTAATGAGATTGGTAAACCGCTCTTAGTCTTAGAGAATGCTACTTGGAGAATATTTACAGAAACAGAACCGGACCAACCTTAAATTTTAAACACGAAGTGGACTTTAATGCAAAAAAGTAACTTGTGCAATATGAGTTGATTTACTATTACTTATTTTTCGTTATCCTAATTAGCTGAAAATTTGTGTACATGTATTGCTCATGGGCGTATGTCGGATGCTTATGTGAGTGTGAGAATTTCCACTCTTAACCAAATAAATGAAGGGTGAAAGTATTCAATGTATCAGTGAGAGTAATCGAGTAAAGTAAGAGAGTCATTTAGCGCTATTACCTTCACTCTTCCTCACACTCCTGTTTTTATGAATAGTTTGACTCCGAAAAGTTCACTATTCTTATCAAATGATAGTTTTTAAAGAACTTCTAATCGATCATATAGATATATATATATATATATATATATATATATATATATGCCTAAAGAGGGATATTATGAAAATGTTAACTCTTCATTTGTCGAAACCTACCCTAACCCAACTTGAGGTCATCGAGACTCTATCTACGGTCTTGCTATTTTGTATATATTATTTAGAATCTAAATCGGCAATCCTCAGTGATGTTTCCGATAAACCTCAAAATTTAGTTTCTCCTAAACATAATCACCTAAGGTTATACGCAAAAGTTGAAGAATATGAGGTAATAAGCTAATACAGAGAGTTATTGATAGACTTTCTAAATGGTATACTGGAAATGAGATGTTCATACCTGTCTGTTACCTGAAGACTTTGACCGTGCAACGTTTAAACTAAATGTTGAAATACAAAATCGAACCACAATCCGAACTCATCCTACCTTACTGTGCTCTTCAATATAGCATTATATATTGCTATGCTTTGCTACAAATATTACTTACAAACCCTATATTGTATGCCAGTTACTACTTAGAAAAAGACATGGATATGACAAAACATTACGGCATTCGTTTCTTCTGAGTACAGACAGCGTCAACAAAAATACCACCAACGGAGCTTTAGGGGAAAGAATATAGAAACACAATAGACTCATTCAGGCGTTGTTTTATGGTGACGATGCGACGAAGCCCTGAGCATTTGGGCAGAGGAATGAAACCCTTGTTAGAGGTTGAGGATTTCCTCCGTTGGAACGACCCGGTTGTCCTGAGGTTCTCCTGGTGCCATAAAGCCATTAAAGAGAAAAGCATTCTGGGAAGTTGGTGCCATTCACACCGATAGTCGGCCAAGACGAAGCAAGACATTGCCAAGTTCTACGCGGTTTCCCTCAGATGGAAACGAAGCGAATAGGTTTGTGTCGTTTGTCTTGATGTCCTTTCATAAGATAACATGTAATGGATAAATATACATATGCAACGTGAACGACAACCGAAATGAGGTTGATCTCATACATGACACAGCTATATATATATATATATATATATATTTACACATTTGCATCTTCCTGGGTGGAGACTTGCACGAATGAATATATGAATGTTCATTTATGTCCAATGAACTACAAGAATACAAATAATAATAATACTAATAATAGCAGCTACTATTGTTTGCACCAATAATGGCTATTCCGTTTGATATATGGTTCCTGAAAATAGAACGTATCTTGAATAGACGCCAAGAAACTCGTAGTTGCACTGGTTACCCAAACTTGGATGGAAGGGCCACATGCTTATCGTTAGAATTGTATATCCAAAGTTCGGGTATAAAGTGTGTGCTGTGTTGTAAAGCAATTTGCCATGAGGATAGAAAGGTTGGATACTCTCATTTTGTGTCACACAACCCCCTATCTGCACTCAGACCGAGAGCAGCTCATTCTTATATATAGCTACACCGTAGCTGTTGTATAATATGAAGACAACAAGAAGACAACTAGAATTGTGAACTGTGCACATACAGGGTTGACTGTCCACCATCGTATGTGCACTGTTATATATATATATATATATATATATATTCGCTGCAGAAAACGATAGCAACCACACCAGGATGTAGCCAGGAGCAGTGTATAACGAATATCCAAGCTCCGGCAGATTTACAACTATGACCATTATCTATGCTTATTATTATTATTATTGCAGGGGAGCTTTATTGCAGACACCTGGGTGACTATGGTGATAGCAATTCTATGGCATAGACAAGCTTCGTCGTCGGACGGATGCAGGTAGAACTGTGTGATATCGTATTGGGTGATGCACTAATATTTGTATGTTGGTGACGTTGTTATAATTGTTTTTGTACATTGCACAATGTACAGTATCCAACACAAGTTAACCGGATGAGAATTGTAATTTATAAAAGGCTGCCGCAAAAGGAAAATACTAACGACAAACCCAAGTTGTTTATTGTTGGTTGTGGATGAAATAAGTGAATGGTACGGCTCATATAAGTGACGACTCCTTATTATTTACAATATATCATTTCACTCCTTTTGATATCTATGAGGTATCGGCGTGTGATACGAAATGAAAACAAGAGCCAAAACTTTATTTTCTATATCGAATTAAATCTAACCAAAGTTGTCTCATCTCACTGGTCTAAAGTCACACTGACCGATTTCTCTCGTTAACTCATCGGACGTTTTTCCTATTCCATCAACTCGTCGATAAGTTATCCTAGGGTCTCGCGACTTAAATTGACCTCGTAAACATACAATAGAAAATCAACTTCTACCTGGCTGACTGCTCACCCCCAAAGACGGATCAGTTTTAACCAGTAGTCTACTCATTGAACAGCATGTAATCCGCTTGACTACACTTTGTGTGTGAGTATGTATATGCGCATGTGCTAGTTGTACACGGACACACACATACACTCTCTCTCTCTCCTCTGAAGTCTCCCTTCGGAGTCACTCATTTTCCGTTCAGCTTTCGACTCCTTTGTCTATATATTGGCTGTATGCTAGTCTACCTACCTCGTAGGTATGGGGGGGGTGATCTATCTGTCTTTCCGAGTCTATACCAATCTCCCTTCGCTTTGCTCTATCCTCTGTGCCATTTCATTGTATCTCCTCATCGACACAAAATGCGAGCCACTTACACATCAACTCCACTGTGCCGAGTATGTCGCATCCACATCTCTGCATCTGCGCGAAGTTCCACGAACCGGGTTGAAGCATCGACTCATCTTCAACATCTGGACCAACACGGGGCATGGCCTCGCTAGTGGAGAGTTCCCGATGAAGACAGTGAACTAAGACAGCGCTAGCTTTGTATCTGTTTGCCCGTTCGTACATCAATAAGCTCAAACGCAGCGTGAGGACTACCATCCTGGTCGAACAAACACCGAACAACATTCGAACTAACAGGATCGATGAGTAAGTAGTTGAGTTCAATTGAGTTACTCACTGAGGTGGAGTGAAGCAGACGAAGGTGCAGCACGAGAAGATCAGTTGATCGGCTGATCGCTCTGTATCGGTCCATCCTAGGAGTACCCTTCGGTTTTATCCCGTTTAGCTCACCTCGAAAATGTCCTGTATCCTCTATCTGCCTTCAGATCTATCGATCCTTCGTTCGTTCCCGCTTTTTCTCTATTTAGACATCGACTTACACTTTTGGTAGTGGCTCAAAAGAAGCGCTCTCTATCCCTCGCGCTCCAACAAAATTCATGTCCCTGTACAAAAGCTAGTGAGAACATTAGAGCTCCCTTTGGAGAAAGCGGACAATATGAAGCGAAGTCGAGGGAGGGTGGTCGAAGTACGCCGGGCGTTCTCTTCCGCGGCATCCCAACCCGATAATAAGATAAATTCAAGCTGTCATGCTGGGATCACGCACTGCTCTCGGAGGAAAGAATCGCAGAATTCATACACAGTGAACGACTATGCAAGGGATTTGACGCCACCAGATTCGCACATCGTTTAAGGGGGATGACGAAGTATATAAGAACAAAAAAAGCGCGGATTGGAGAGCAAAAAACTTTTGAACATTTTTGAGCCGCTTTGTTGAAAAAGCGAAGAGGTCTCACTGCTTCGGGATCACAACATCGTCCCCTCTTAGAGTTTTGGGTCGTTTTTATGCACAGATAGCGAGCTCACAAATTGTCGAAAACACCGTAGATATATATATATATATATATATATACAGCAGGTTTAAGTTTAGTTTAGCCGGCATTTGCTGTTGATGCGACGGCTTAAAGCAGGTTGCTCAATCGCAGACAAATTTTTGGCATTTCAAACTGCAATTGTGTGAGTGCACCCTTACGCGCAGTAGGTATTCCAGGTAAGTCAGGACTAGTGCGAATTGGAACTTTTATCTTTGAGCTCGGTGAGCTAATGAATGGCTCTGATGAAAGCGTGTTCCATCAGCCACAAAGGCTTAACATGACCAAAATGCGATGACATTATACATCCGATCCGCAAACAAGCTGGCTACAGGTGAACTGGGGCTGACAGCCAAATTGAAGTGGAATAAAATTTTCTCTGATCTGAGACTATTGAGTAGTTTTCTGACGCTCGGTGAATTTACTGGGAGTGAGTGCTATCTGGGTCTAAGAAGCGATGACTGCGAATGTAATAATTATTATATAATCGCGATCATTGTTCCAAGTTGAAAACTTGAAAAGAAATGACATAACGATTATTGGTATGGTCGTTCGTTCACGATTAGAGACTGTACCAACGGGAAAAGGATCATATTGAATCAGGTGATTTATCTACATAATAGCTGATCTACCTATCGCAGTTCAATCGCTGTAGAGTTGAAATGCAAAAAGAAAACTTAAAACTCGTTTTGCAATAGAATTTTGGAAGAACTGCTTCAAATTGGAAATGTTCTTATTGAAGTAATGCCTGGGGTGGTTGGGAAGCGGGGGGTTAATTGGTTTGTAAGACCTACACTAATTGCTATTGGCTGAGGGACACGTGTATTATACATTATTACGCTTTCCCGAAATCCCCCAGAAATAAGTCAGAACTGTTCGAGTTGGAACACGTTAGTTGTCATAGTAGTTGTCGTCATTATTACAACCTCACATCGATGGGAACAACCCATCCATGGAATAGTTACCCTAAGGACTGAGTCAAGTATCTAGTAGGTGGTTCTGTTTTAATTGTCGCAGTGGCAAAAACAAAAACAGAGACAGCATGAGAGTGTTATCAAAAATAATTACCTTCAACAATTGTGGGTTGCTCATAACTAACCAATTAACTATCATATTAGCTTACTTAAAATTAGCTATACAGGTGTATGGGAAGGCATACGTCTATTATTTATATTGTCCCAACTGCGAACGTAGAAAAAAGGCGTGCAGTAGCGAAATTTTAGTAAATTGCATCCCACCAGTTGCCGCACATCGAGTACACTTGACCTGGCTCTTGACATTGCTCTCTTTCTACTATGAATGCTCACTTACTAGATTAACTCTCTTATCCTTATCGATATCATGAGCAGGATCTTGAACCTGGCTCAAAATTCAACATACACGTTGTGTGAACTAACTAAAGCTAATAATATTCGAATAGTTATTCTTTTTGACCCGAAGCTAGCCATAGCCGATGGGGCTAGCTTCTCCCATCTGAATATACAACAGGCCGATTATATTGCTTCTTATCGGCCGATTGCCCTTATACAGGGCCATCCACTTCGTTTATTTTTGTGCACCTTATCCGTTGTACCTTGTTTGTGCCTGCCGTGGTGTTCTGAGTAATGATAAATGGAGTACACAGCACATCTGCTCTCTTACCTCAAATCACCTCCACTTCTCTATCGCCATCGTTCCTCATTGGTTGGTTTCTTCATTTATCCATCCATTCAGGTTTGGCTCATACGAAAGAGGCGCGCATGTCTTCTTCAGCATTGACAAAGTTAGCCCGTGTCTATCTTTGTCATTCACGGTTGCCATCGACAAAGATACAAGCCGTCGCATAAAGAACAATAATAGTGATAGCTTTCGGTGTGGAGAAACTACAGGAGTTGTGGCCGGCAGATAGCATAAGAATCTTACCTTAACGTAGCAACCGCTGTTCCGGAAAATGGCAGGCGACGTTGGCTCGCCCATAGACCTGTGACGGCTGCATAGACCAGGGCAGTACGAACGTTCAAAGTAGCTGAGACTTCATCGAGGTAGTCTACGAACGAGTCGTCTTCTTTTACCCATAGGTCGCCTCTATATGTGTGTATGTATGTAAGTGGTGTATGCTCGACTCTGGTCGCCCCGCCCAAAATCGCCACCGAACAGACGAGTGAGCGAACGCAGTGAGTTGCCAACGACGCCCTCCAGGCATTCGCCTTCTACTATCAGTGGCACAAGCTTGAGTTGAGCTCTTCTGTCTGGTTCTCGTGCCTCCCCCATCTCCTCTAGAGGGTGGTTTACGCGGTGCTTTGCGACCGCCTCTGCCTGCTGCTGCTCCTGATGATGATGATGATGTTACTGCAACAGCCTAAAATTCGAGGTATTTCACCCGCAACGCTTCTCAGTTCTCGGTTTTGCTCCGAACAAAAGTACAGGTCTTGGAAATTCGAATTTAGCGACGTTCTCTCCCCCCCCCCCCCCCGGACGCCCTACAAGAGAAGCGTCATCACACACAGTACTATTCTCTATTGGCGCCATCGTCACCGCCGCCACCGCCAGCGTCGTTTGCCATAGTTGCTGCAACTTCGCCATCTGCATAGTGGCAGAGATTGTGGTAGTGGCGTCGTTTGAAAGGGAAGATCAGGGAACATCACTTTTGTTGGTGATACTTGGCCCCCATCCATTTATCCCGGGAAGAGTATCAGCAGCATCAGCAGCATCCGCAGAAGTTATGAACTACTATCCTGAGCGGAGCACCCCATAAACCTTGAAGTGCTAACAAAGGTGGAGTAGTCTGATCCTCATCCAACGGTTTTAGTTGAAAACAATCACGACGGATATCATTATGCGACAAGTGGCCTGGCTGCCTTTCGAGGGGGTATCTGACGATGAGGTGTTGGCGTCATTGCTGCTGACGGTCTCTATCCTGCCACCATCCAATTTGCTGAAGACAGACGAACACCAGGCTGTGACCATGTTCTATATAACGGGGGAGACCACCAAGTCTGGAAATATCGCCCAAACGAAAAGAAGTCACCCAGAGTTTAACGATTATCTGTGCAAACCAGCGACGCCAGCAATACAACGTGGAACAAACATACAGAGGGCACTCACTCTAATGACCCCTCAAATGGTGGCCATTGTTCGCATGTCATAACCTACATATTCAGACATATTCGGACTGGACCAGTTCTATTATGGGTTGCTTTTTAGAATGGTTCATCCCTCATAAGCGTTAATGAAATGAAGCATCCTATTCATTCTGTTTTTTTTTCATCTGATGCTCCAGCTCATGTCTAGACATCTAGGACAATAATCAAGGCTGTAGCCATGATATAGCCTGCAGGTTCGTGTCCTTATCAAGAATATCGATTGCAAAAGGTGGATTAAACCGACATCAACCACACTCCATTGGGTGACATATTTCTCGCCCTGTCTCGCCTTCGTCTTTATCAACCATTCGAAACTAAATCAACACGTTTAGAACTTTAAAAGGTGGCCTCTAGTAATACATAAGTTGGGTAAGACAGGAATACCTATATGTACATTTGATTTTACGATACGAAAATTAGACATTATCGCTTATAAGCGACGGCGCCATACGGTAATTAGCTTCATAATAGTGTGGGCATGCTTGATTACAATATTTACATATGCATGCCTCGTTGGGGTTGTGATAGCTCTCTGTCTGAAAATAAATGTGATAAAAGCCGCGAACTGCTTATCCGACTATCATATGGCCACTTGTTCTAGACATATACTTCCAATCTGAGCTGTTCATTGTTTCTCTTAACTCTCTTTACGGGTTCTCGATTGGATAACACAAAGATGCTATCTCTTCGACGTGGGCTCTGAACGACTTCGCACTTGGAGTCAGCGCAATGCTCAAGCTTATGAACTAGCTGCCCTATTTAATCGAAGTGATAGAACCATGGCCGTCCTCCTGGTGAAAACTTCATTGCCTCCGTTTTTTATTTGTTGATCTTTAGCCCGGGAACGGAACCATATGACTTTCGAGATGTCAGCGCTTGTTGTAAATGGTGTCGGCTGCTGCTATATATAACTAGGTCATATAAGATGACTGATCTTCGGGGAGGTCGGTCATCGGAAGCGCGAGCACTGTCTTACATAATTTATCGCCCTGTGCAAACCGGCTTGTTTGCACCATGGGTCAATTTCGCATTAAGTTTGTTTGATCTCTAGCCGTAGTTGCTAAGCTATATTCTGAATACAACGCTCGATCCAATTGTAAGAACTACCGTTGTCTACAGAAAGTCAACTCTCACGTTTGAAAAGGTATGATTGTCACAAGATCTCAACGACTGCGATTGAGACAACGAACACGATTTGGCGTGCCTATATAGAAGGGATATCGTCATTTTCTGCCTCGAGTCATAGCAGATAATGAAATGATTGATTCATTAAAATTGATCAAATGTATCCTCTATAAGACGGTAAAGGCATATTGGTTTATTAAAGCAGCTGCAATTTTACAATGCTTAAGCTCTCTTATATGTCACACAGCGGGGCTCGAACCTGCACCCTCTGGCTTCTGATAGCCAGAAAATAAAAGCCTTGATTAAGGAAGGCTTCCGAAGAAACAGCATAAACTGTTGGTCCTCGCCCCAAGAAGTCCATGTTGAGTATTGGTTGAATTAAAAGAGAGCGATTTGGAACTACTCATGTTCTGCGAATAACTGGATAATCTAAAGATGAGTCTCAACCAGAAGCGGCCAGAATTGATAAACGGACGATGGGTCGCCTCCCGTTGGCGAGTGTCGTTTCGCAAATTATCCAAACGCTTCGATATCAGACCCTATTTTTTGTAAAACGATGAGAGGTTTGTCGAAGGATGCCCGATACGCCAGCAGCAGCGAGCACACCAGGAAAGGGGAATGTATCGATTACCCAGTGCGAACCCCTGATTATCCATTTGCGCTTGCCGGGCTTAAAATTATGGGACGGTTCTCATGGGCTCACCTATTAATCCGGTTTCTTCTACGTGCCAGTGGCCGTGGATCATGCCACGCGATACGTTGCTGTATCTCTTGTTTGCGGCTTACGGTGTAATTGTGCAGGCATTCGAGGCTTTCCGGGCTGCGTTCGGTAATCATGGTCAATTAGTCGTACTTCTGCTCGGCGGTGATCCAGTGGAGACGGGTACTCGGGATTTTCTCACGATGACATTCAATGGCTACGAGTGAAGGTCCATGAGGAGCTGGGGAGAGAGGAGCAGTGACTCAAGCATCGTTGGCAAAGTCAGCCAGCAGCGGTAAAAGTGCGGAGAGCTTGGCCTATCCCAGGGCTGTTCGCAAAGCTACAACCTCTGTAACAGCATTCATGGACGTTGCGTCCACAGGTGGAACTCGAGACATTCCGTACTCGAAAAAATGGCACAGTTGTGAATCATTTCAAGCAGCGGTGTCTCCATGGGTTTCGCTCACACTTAACAAGTAGTTGTATGTCCGAGTAGATGTGGTCCCAAAGAAATTTTTCTAATGTCAGACGGGCAATGAACCATTGAGCCACAGGGCCTGTAGTTATCGATTGTTATAATTGTTGTATATGACATTCTGGAGTGGTGTTACAGCTTAGAGTCTGAATGCATAAGAGCGAGAAATACCAGTTTCAGTGGTTCAACAATGGTAAACCCTATTTTCTTTTATAATATTTTATATGCAAACTGTCAAAGGTATCGCTGTATTTGAGTACGAACGCACTAAGTTTACGGAGGATGGACAGTTCGGACAGTTCTTGGCGAAGACACATAGTGCCGCCAGTCGCAGCGGTAGTGATATGAGCCGCGTTACCCTGATAGACTGTATCGAAAGCCTTTTGAAAAAGGTTTCTGAAAAATTGAAATAAATACAATGAACTTCTACCTGCTTGTTTAGACGAAGTCCCGAGTCATGTATCATCTACGCAACTCGTGTCGGTTTCGCCAAGCGAGTCATCAGCCAACAGATGGACTTTGATAAACTTAGTTATAATTTTATTCAAGAGTGATACAGCCTGTTCCGGTTTCAAATCCCTGTGCGATTGGCCTGTAATTATCGACTTCAGCCTTTACCCAATTTTTAGAAACAGGTGCGACAATAGTCCACAAAATGCCGGTGGTACAGTATCCCTGTCAAGCGATCTCTGGAAGACCAAAGGTTGGCAGGCTGATATGATGCGTAATGCGTTGTGCAATATTGGCGATATTGCCAAAGGGGCCCCCGTGCCAAGATCGACCCGGGGGTGGCCGAGAGGCTATTTTTCACAGTTGAGTTTGGGATTGGTGGATACGATGAACATGGAACTAACATCAATGGACCCTTGTTAGGGAACAATGGACCCTTGTTAGGGGACAGTAGTTGATGAGATTGCGCGGAATTACTTCGAGATAGTATGTGGGTAACGTCTGTCTTTCACTCAGGTCGGTCACTTGGTGGCCATGTATCCTAGCAGGACAACAATATAATAATATCTAAGAATATGTAGACGGCCCTAATATGAATCCGTCATTGGCGCTTTCTTGAAGGAACGTTATCCAAAGCATGGTTCTAAATGTGATCGTTTCTAGGATGGCCACCGTTCGGGCCAGGACACGGAAGTATTCTTCTGTTCGATCAAGGGGCTGGTGTTCTGATTTACTTCCTGAAAAGGACTAATGCGAAACGAATAATGATTCACCTGAACGGCTAATCATTTCTCTGTTACGCTCTGGGCACAGAGAATGTCTAACGTGCAGGGTGTCCTCGATTCGCTATGTTGAGACCCTAATCGTGTCAAATAGACAGGTTTGTCTGTTGTCTTTTAGTTAAGGCAAATTATTTAGCTGTCACATAGTAAAATACGCTATAATATAATCTAATACGCGAATCTAAGAATATAATATAATGCTCTGTAACTCTATAATATAGTAGAATACACTGTGAGGTCAAGGTTTATTGGCATATTGATCTATTAAAGGAACTGTAATATAGTATAGTGGAATAATAGAGTGGAACACGCCATAACATAGCAGAATCATTGCTAAATACCGTGTCTCAACTACCTGAAAATTCAAGCTGCCCTTGGTGGGCCGATGGACTCAAAACTGCGCCACAAATTATCATGTAAATATTTTAATTCTGTCAGGGAAGACGGAACGACTGAAACAGCAATCCGGAGGATGCACTACTACTTATCTGGGGAGTGCCTTATAATAAAGAATAATCTAAGTTAGAAATCGCCCTTGTCAACGATGGAAATCTTGGGAAAGAATACTTGGGAGAGAATATATGATGCCATTGTGGCACCTTTCACTAAGAGAGCTGATGGCTCTCATGCAGGAGTTAACTTGTGGAGTTTTTGCCACACTGGTTCCAAGGTCTTCTCTGCACATTATGGATACAGGAAATCCTTGTCAAAAAGGCAATGCCTATGAGGAGGGACCTAAGGCATCCAAGGGGTTTGATAAAACCCAAGCAGCTCTAAAGCCACTATAGAGCCCCGAAAGTTATTCTAGCGCTCCGTGAACGAGCAAGTGACCGAAGTGCATGTCGAAGACCTTTCCATACTCGCAGACACTCAATGTAGATTCCCAGCTGAACATTTTCTGAAACATATCTCGGAGTTTATTCATCTTGGATCAGATTGTGGAGGCACGGTTGTGAGGATCTTTCTGGCCACGGCTGAGGCATTTGTTTCAGTGCTTCATCATACAGTCCTAAAGATCCACGTCTCATCTATGGATAGATAAGAACACTTGTAGTTGGTTTTCTTTAAAACTAGAGGGACTGTACCTAAAGGAGGTCACGGTGAAATGCGAAGACCTCAAACATCCATTCTCGGTTCTCTCTGTTTATCTTGTAGATAAACGTAGTGTTTGTGCTATAAATCAAGTCTCTCCCAAGATTCAGAGCACTTATTTTGTAGACGATACATCCGTACTATTTAAGGTTTCGACGTAGTCAACCCAGCACGATATTTTGAATAAAAATGAATTTTTAGAGATTGCTTCCCCATCTTTTGAGTCACTGCATCTGCGATTGAATGAAACAAAGTAAAACTTGTTATATGGGAATCGGCATCGTTCTCCAAGGTGACATCAAGTGGTCGAAATTAGTGGAGCAGAGAACATTCAAAGGGCGTATGACATCACTCTCTCTTCCTCTTTCTCTTGTTCGACGTACGTGTATTTATCTCTGTTACTGCAATGCAGTCGTAGAGCTTCTTTTATGCTACTATGATATTATATATATTCTATATACATTGGCACTTGGGAGGCCAAGAGTTCAAGTAATTCAAAACAATTTTCTGACGGACGCCCCCTCTGAGCTCAGAATTCTTCCTGAAGATGTAGATATCCAAGGCTAGCACTGATGTCTCCAAATCGTCATTAATTGGTTTTAAGCAAGAGAAAAAGTATTTCTTACGAACACATCCTTGGTTGTTATAGGAAAGATTTCCCCCCGAGTGGCCTTGTTATTGTTTGTCAATGAGCTACGGTTTCAAACCGAAATCAAATCCATAGATTGAAATTTGTGCGCAAGGCGATAAATTGCTGGTTCAAGTTTTTTACACATTTAAATTAGCTGATAATCGTACACTCTGCCGCACGTCTCTAATGTAATGGCCCTACGAACGTTGGGCAATACAATGTGCAAAAAGTGAATATACGATCTACGAAAGACACTACACTGTAATACTATAGGCAGTACTGAAGAAAATATACAGGTTATGTAGAACAATGCAAGGCACAATATTTTAGGGTGAGCGTCCGCCAGTCTGTGGAACTGCACCTTCTGAGCGGGGTCAGTAGAATCAACTAACGAACACTGTTGTGTCGGTTACGGACATTTCAGAGAATCGACATCAGACATCGAGATTTCTACGAAGCTTCCCTCGTCCCACCCCAGCAAAGGACAAAGATGGCGATAGTTTCACCCCTCACATTATGGATTTATGGAGGGTGACCGTGTTTGGGTTTGGTGAGGCGAGGAGAAGTAGCTTACGGGTGACTTTTTTTTTATCCGAAATGTCGATCTCGAAATACTCGGATCTGTTTTAGCTTTCATCAATACTAAAGTAGTACGATTGGTTCACATCTTCACGGCCGCCTAAACAGAATGGGCGTTTTGAAATTGGGAAGAGGTCACAATTACACGAATGATAATTACTAAGCGGCTCTGTATACCACTGCTCTACTCAGTACAACTGATAGTCGGACATGCGCTCAGATGAACGTGTTGGTGAGAAATAGATTTGTTGAGGATGGGGACGGTACTAGCGCGAAACCGACAATATTTTTTGTAGTTCAATGTAACTAAGTGTCCGTATCCAAATCCAGTTAAGCAAGCGATTGTGACGTAAGGGACACAAATAGATTAAGCCAATATCACTCACCTTTGAAATGTTTTTTGTTTTCAGCAAAAGTCACTTCAATCCCTGTCTGATTTGAGAGAAACGACTGCCTTTACAACCAAGAGCACTATCGCACTAAGCAACGTTGTTGGAATAACTCATGTTCTCTATGATGTGATGTCCCAGTTTGCAGCTAAGCTGAGAGTTGATCATCGGCTCTCTATCTGTTAACTAAATCTTACTATGGCTACCAATGGCTGCAGGTTTGGTACACAGTAGTTTTCTGCGGACTGAATACTTTGCCGAACGCAGGACATATTTTAAAGCATTTCCAGAAGTGCTCTGAGCCTCTTTATTTAACGACCAACTAGAGTGGGTTCATTGGTGGCATTGCAAACAGACACCCACCCAATCAAGTGTGAGTGTGCAGGCTATTAGATTGTAAGGTAGTTTCTATTCTTAGTTTGATTCACAGACGATAAGAATTCATCTATTGGTATTTCCTAATTATAGCTATATTACCGCCCAATCTAATATGTATATTTTTCATTAGTTTAAACGGGTTTAAACTGTAGTGATCCAAATTAAATCCTGATATCATCAATTAAACCATCAACTGCTGTTCTCTTATTATTTCAACAGTTCGCTTTATTGAACAGGATAACCGTGAGCATGCTACGAAAGACTTCATATATAACATAAGCATTCTTAGCTACTATTTAACTAACGAGTTTTTCTTTTAATTTGATCAGTGTTAATTAAAGATAATATCCTTAAAAACGGTTATTTTCTTTAAGACGGGCGACACACTTTATCGTATACAGTAAACATATGCTTGCGGAATGTCCTCAAAGCCTTGTATCCTTGAGATCCTCATCTTTAGCTAATATCAGTTTCCTCGAAATGACGCGGCCCCTGTGTATGATTGAATCACATTTCGCTATTATAAATCTCGAATCTCTATTCAGTATTCCTCCATAAGTAGATTTTGTTGAAAAACGCAATAGCCTACAACGCTCCATTGCGAATAAATGCAGCTCTTTGTCAGCACTCATTTAATGTGACAGAGAATAAGACCGCTTTGTTTAGATTTCGTGACGCAAAGCACATTTTCCAAATCCATTTTGCGAGCATAATTTTCGACTTGTGATGAAATTCGAATGATGCATAAGTGATATCATCAGAACGTTTGCACCGCAGCTGCAGAATGACGATAGATGAGGTGTCCATAGCTTTTTTTTTAATGTGCCGCGATCGTTCACGGCACATTTTGGAGTGGAGATCTCAATGTCGCTATGCCTTTGGGCTACGTCTTGAACTGTATAGATTTAGGTCATCTTCATAAAATCTAATCTTAAGTAGCTTGGGTGTACGAGAAACGTGTCATTAACGTGGTCAAATGCCTTAGAGAAATCGAGATCTATTTTGTTATTTAGAGAGATGGCAAAATAGTTTGGTACCCGATGATTCTTCAAACCTTCAGGGCGTGCAGAGGAACAAAGACAACAATGCCGACGTAAACGGCCACCTTTCTTACTATTGAGCCACTTTCCCTTGCGACGTTTCGTGGAGAGGATCTATAGGCACCATTTGTGCATCTAAAGACATGCTGATTTGTAGGCACGTGCAATCTGGGCAGCCGCCGTCCGAACACCATGGCCATTATAATGTATGTCATCCGCATCGATATCACTTGAGTTGATGAACAGGTTGATGAAGTTATGGTTTAGATATCGAAGCACTTATTTTAACATTATATTGCATCTCTCCATCATTTGATCCGGTGATCGACTTCGGTTCGAGCATCAATGGCGGCAGAAATGGGGCAAAAATGTAACCGTCCACCTCCTTTGTTCTCTTATCATAGCTGAGCCTCGGCTTACTTTCTATATTGCTATCTAGCGTGGATTTAATTGTCGGCCACCTGTCTTCACAAAATGACATGAATTCTTCAGGTGGAGAACACAGTGACCAGTTTATCATCGCTGAATGCTGCTCAGCAATAGCAGGCATCTCAACTGGGCCAGCACACAGGAAGACCGTGAATTACACACCAAGTGCAATGTCCATGTGAGCCTTCTTGTTCGCAATGCACCGCACCAAGGTTTTACCAACAGTGGCGCTAACCACTACGTGCCACGAGAGGTCGACCGCCTTCTTCGTGTTGTAGACATTCTTAGCATATTGGAGTGACCAAATACAAGTGTTATTCTCTTTGCCATATTTGGATGTATACATCCCCAATTTATAGAGCTCTTCGAAGATTTGAGAAAAAAATTCTTCATAAACAAGATATGTCTTGGATGACTCACTTTTAACTTGCATACAGAACTTATGAATAAGTCCTTGAACCTACAGCTATATTTAATGCAGTTCATACGTTCGATGTGATCCAATGTGCACTTCTCTGTCAATGTCGCTAACACAGCTATTGCACACGAAACCGCTGGCTTCATCCGAGGGCCAAGAGCCAGATCTTTGTTGTAAACACCGTAACAACATTAACAGAACACCATTGATAATCGAGAAGGAGAGCGGTGCATCAGGGACAGCCTGGGTTGTTTAGGGTGGGAGGCCGAGCCCTTTACATTTATGAGTTTACATTTATGAAGAATTTTTATCGAGTCACAGAAAAACCCTGCTGTTACGTTATTCCTAAGATGGCAATAGTAGATGTTTGGTCTATGGTTGCAACAAACGCAAGAAGCTCACCAGCAATTTTTTTATATAATTATTTGAAAAGGTGTAGCCTGGGTGGTCACGAACGTTGCATTAACACAACACCCAGAGATGCTGCGCCAAAACCTCTCAAAATACTTCTCATTCTGGTCAAAAAGACTTCGTTTTATTCTATCATATTCCGTGATACACTTGAATATGAAAATAATGATTTGGAGTCAATAAAAGAACCGTCATAAAGTTAAACCTTTGACTTCAGAGAACTTCATACATATTTAAATATGAGAATCTGATCAAATAAATCGATTCTACTCAAACGAAATTGCTGTCTGTGTATTAATTATCTATTCTAGCCAGATAAAAATTTATATCCTTTTTGACAGTCGTAGAAGATTCACTGACAAACATCATTCATCTCTGGCAGATATGAGAACTTACACGACACGTTTTCGTCTCTGTTTTATATGAACAAGTTCGCCACAGCTGTTACTCCGCCTTGTTTCGCATGAGTCGATCACTTCATCCGCCTGAGCTTTCTCCTATAAGTATGTGCGTATGACACTACTAGTTCATTCTTCGTTGCCCTCAGCCCAGTTCACCATTTTCTATTGGCCATCATACTGCTATATTACTACGAAGTTACCACTGGCCGATGTTGCCCCTTTGGCGGCCCTTTCCAGCCCCAAATGTCTGTCCCACCCCTAGACTTATGTCAGTTCCATTCACTATCATATGAGCTATCATCAACTAAATCAGGGGTGGCCCTGTTTTTGGCGTTCGTTTCCATCTTCTCTACTGTTCCTTCTCACTGCCTTACCGCTACATCTCGGCGTCCTAAATAGCTAAACATGAAGAGTTAACCTTTCTGCTGCCCGTTCTCCCTGTGATAACTTAGGGCATGGCGCAGTTCTTGTAAATGGCAATCCTCATGTAACCACCTCGTTGTTCGCCCGCCATTATATAGTTTGTCGAGCCGAATATATATATATATATATATATGCCTATGGGTGTGGGCGTGTGACGCAGGGGGGGAATATTCAGGTCTTCTTCGTAGAGAAAAGAAGACTCAACTCGTGGGGGGCTCGCTGGCCAATGGCTGCCTCTGCCGATAAGCTAAGCCGCTTCAGAGCTACGTGGTCTCTACCATGAATCATATTTCACGGAACCCATTCCTCCCCACTCGTCTCATCGTGTGTCCCATGTGAGCTAGGGCCTTGTGCCTACCACCCCTCCTTCCGTTCTCGATTCCCAGTTCCCTTACTCCTCTGCATCGCTGGTCCCAATTGCGATTCCAGTAACCAAGAACAATGCTCAATTCGCTCCCTCCACCATCTGACTGCTGACGACTCTGAACTCCACGAACTGCCATCTCACTAAATGCATACACCGCTTCCCTATCCTTAACCCCAGTCCATCCCCCTACTTACAATATACCTCTAAACCTAGTGTTAAGTTCACTGCCTGTGGAAACGATGCCCCATTCGCCAGTCTCATTCGTAGATGAGCTGATGACAACGACTACTTGCACCCCTCTGGACGCCATTGTGTTTGGTGGCTCGGTCTAGCTTCCCTCCATTGTCTGGTGATGAAATGGGATCTAACAAGCCGGAGTGACGAATTTTCAGCTGCCAGTTGGCTGCGCAAGCATCTGCTACATGGTTTTGGCACGAAGCTTCTGGTAAGCTGCTGCTTTAGCGGAAAGGATTATGGGTAAAAAGGCCTATATATCCAAGCATCCACATCTGCCCAAAGAATAAAGGAACAGCCCACGTTTTCATTGGATTAGATATTATCGTTCCCACACGCCAGCATAAACAACGTTCTGTGACTAGGTTTCTCTCAGGCAGACCGACTGAGAGCTGTCACCGATACACTACTCCAGCTCCCGGAACATATGTATGGACATTGAACACTTCAGCGAACAATTAGGTGACTGTTCCGCTAAAGTCTCCACGGAGCGCGTCAAGCAATGACCGTGGTGATCTGCAGGTTGTTTTCTGCAGGTCGTCCAGTTTCTCGCAAGGAAACTTGCTTGCCAATAACTGGAGGTCACCCGTCTATCATACACTACGAGACTCCAAGCTGTGTAATGCGATCCCAAGAGATACACCGGTTGTCAACTGCATGGTCCAAGGAGGATTTACGGTGGTGAATGAGCCATGCTGAAAGAGAACTTCACCGTTCAAGAAGTAAAACAGGCCATACTGCGACTCTTTCGGGATAAATCGCCTGGGCCGGACACATTTGTAGTCACACTGTCAGCAGACTAGTAGCATGAGCTGCTCTTTTTGACATGGGCAACGAGCATTGCGTTCAAGATGTCCACGTTAACGGCTTGCACCATCCCCCTCTCCGATATTAAACAAACACTGCCACTAGAGGGAGGGTAGGTTCTATACAGAGTGTTCATAGATTTCCGGGATGCATTCGACTCGTTACCGCGAAATTTCGTTCTGCGCAACATCGCCATGATCGGCCCACCATTTTTTTAAGGAAAGTGTTGCCATACTAATGCACGACATCAGGGTGACCCCCCGCCCGCTTCTGGAACTATTGACGATGCTCAAGAGAACCGCCCTTCCCGGTATCGCTTACCGCACTCATTCAGTAGGACGGTGCGATCTGTACAAGCCCAGCCACATGATGTGGTTAGCTGATTCTCAGCTTCTTACTGGACCTCCCCTCTAGGACCTGATCGGCCCATCTGAGCCTCTCCTTCGAGTCGTTCCATTATATATACTGAAATCCAATAAGATTATAAGCGACGTTCGAACAGGTTACCACCCTACTATTGAGCAGATAATCAGCTTCGCTCGGGGCAACAATTTAAGTCCACAGAGATGCGCTCATTTTTTTCAGATTTGCCAAGCCGAACAGAGAAGAGCCATTAAGACCACCTTGTAGCAGGTCTCCTCTGCAGCAGGCGCTAGTCACCCCGGCAGCGTATCCTGGACACGTTAGCATCTAGGTCAACATACGACGGACTGCAAAGGTAAAGTCCACTCTCACGGAGGAAGGCTAGCACGGAATAATTAACCAAGGCTAAATGGGCCAGAGGTGAAATTCATGAACAGATTCACCTAGGTAGGTATGATACTCACTTCATCAGCAAACGCCTTCGGTACACACATCTAAGAAAGATTATGAAAACAAAAGCCAAACTGGATCGAGTAAAAACTTCCTCCTTTGAATATGGGGGTGCTAGGGTGCCTAAATAGATATACCAGTTTCGTGTACCTGCTCGTTAATGCGCTGCTGTCCACAGACGCATATATCTTGTTCTTAGGCAATATGAAGAAAATAAGGCAACGATATATCTACTTCTGACAGGAAACATCAATCATCGCTATCGGTAGGCAAACCTTCCTCCCATGTTTGTATTCCTTGATCATCACATGTTAAACATGGTATTCAACCTATTTGGAGATGGTGAAGACTCTCATGGGTCGGAAGGCAGTTGCTTTTCCGGCTCCGCACTGCATGCGTGTTCGTAAATACTGTGAGGGCTAGGTGGCGCGTGGCAAAACTACATAGGTCTTACAGATTAAGTGATGTTATTCACTGCATTAGTATGGTGAGCGGTGGTAATAATAATAAATTTTCCGGGCTGATCCACAGCCAACATTTAACATGGTGAGCGGTGTTGTTCAGTACAATACTACTGCCCAAAGAAAATGTCATCGATTACTTCTCCGTCTTCCTGTCTTAAGCAGATAAGGTTGAATGTTACCGTGCTAGATTTGGAATCGAATCAGATATGTACCAATTGGTGCTTACTGATAGATGACTCAAGTTATCGCGTTTTTGTTACTAAATAAGCATGTATATATATATATATATATATATATATATATATAATCTGCACAGAACACTGGGATTTTGGACCTTCTCTTAAGGAAAAATTTCAATGTATAAACATAATTGCTTAAAATATACGTATAAATACTACATTCGATTATGTTGAGCGAGCTTCACGTGCAGTCGAATGCTGGCATGTGAGCCGGTTGCGTGCCACCCACCAATGAGTCCATCGTATCCAGCGAACACCATTCTCGATTCCATCTAACGTTTGGCTCCACAGGTGGTGGGCTTCGTGGCCTTTCACGCTAACTCGTGACCTTTAGTATTCATATGTGAAGGGATAGTCACGGCGCACGGACCCAACACTACCTACGTTTATTGTATTGTCGCATCATCTGACCTTTCTGAGCGTTTGTTCTACGAAACTACTGGCCAGAATCCGTTGCCCGAGTCCTTCGGCCGTGAACAATGCACTTGATGTTACATAGATAGACAGATGATGTCTGCTGCAATCGATGTATAGCTGTGCCAAAGCCCAACCCTTCCTATTGTATACATGCTCGTTCTCCAAATGGTGTATAATTATATATATTGTGTTCCACGATGACCCTGTCCGTGGTCCAAACATGCTTCAGCCCCTGCCGATAACGGCAAAGCAGGGTTCGTTTTGACAGCCCAAAGCCGAAGGGGGAGAGACAGCCTGACGGGGCCTCCACCTTCGAGCCTCGTGTCTCCATCGTGTCGTGTCACACACTAACGTGCTTCGTTTAGCGCATGCGTATACCGTGCTATGTCGTGCTGTAGCTCTCCACCCCCGCACGTTCGGCGAACGGTGTGACGTCAATAGTGGCATTTTCGCCATAGACACCGCTGGAGCGACGTCGACCACAGACGTCATGAACTCCGCGAAAGCAAAATTGTTTAGAGTGTCCCTTTGGTGTCCCTGTGTTTGGTGGCTAAAAGAGGTTCGCGGAAGCAATCACGGTACGGAGACCAGCCTCTCTTCCCTGTAGAAAGCGGATGTCTCTAGCCTCCCCATATACTATGGAGAAGTGCTGGTTAAGTTCCTGCAAAAGCATTTTTGTTAACTGAATTGTTGCACATCGTGCCACCCGACGCGTCTTGGTACACAATGATCTTCAACTTCTCCCAAGCAATAGGAGAGCTGTGTCGCAAGCCACATCGATGACGAAGACCTCGATCACGCACGGTCCGTGAAGTTCCGTGTCTTATACATACTAAAGACAGTCACGAATATTTTATAAACACTTAATACTGACAATTAGCACCAATAACAAATGAGCATGAATTCTTCCTCGTTTGAAAACAATCCAAGACCATTGTTTAATTTCTTGAACTGTAAGATCACAAAGGTACCCCGCTTGGCTCAGCTCTCGTCTGATCTGAATGAGTCTAGCAGTACTAGGTGGTTCAAATACTGGTATGCACTATAAAATTTGAAGCTGAAGGAGAGAGGTCAAAATATGACGGTATTTTTCGAAATGTTGATCTAATATATATCAAAACGAAATTTCAGTAAAGAAAATGAAGAGTTTCATGTCAGTTGATATTTTTAAATAAGCTCTTTTGAAGTCGTCAGCAAAAAATATATATGCAGACCTTTATGTCAGTTGAAATTAGTTTAAAAAAGACTATCTTGACGTCATTTGCAATCAAATATGAAATTTGGATCCGACCACTGAATGAGCACATCACTAATAAGAGTACTTTTAACTTTCTGAAATTTTGCACAAAGGCCAGATAGGAGAATAAGTTGACGATATACTGATGTCGTTTCGTATATTGTCGGATATCATACCA
Source organism: Stratiolaelaps scimitus (assembly GCA_019614645.1). Taxonomy (NCBI): domain Eukaryota; kingdom Metazoa; phylum Arthropoda; class Arachnida; order Mesostigmata; family Laelapidae; genus Stratiolaelaps; species Stratiolaelaps scimitus. The sequence continues at coordinate 195,322 of JABWDB010000067.1, read as the reverse complement.
GCATTGGCTCTAGTAACCATAGCTTGTCTATATCTGAATTCTTGTCCAGGTTGACATAGTAAATCCTCGAAATTGTCATGTCGAGAGATTGCCAATTCAAGACAGGGCATAAGAAAAATAAATTCGTATAGCAGCGTCGCCTTGCGGTAATTAAGACAAGCAATATATGTGGAACAGAAGGACATATTACTGAAGACTCACACGTGTCATTGCATTTTGAACTTTGAACAGAGCCCGTGTTTAATATATGAATAGCCTTGGCCGACAGGTCCCAAGGCCATTATGACAACTCCTACAGCAGACGAACGTGAAGCGAAAGAGCGATCCCCCAGCAGAGTTTTCATATCGAACCGGTTATAACACTATGATGTTAAAATAACGAAGTAATATCCAACTCTGGCTTTTTATATATTGTAGTGTCAATAAAGATAGTAGACGCAAAATAAAATACCCGATCGGTCCTCATAGTAATACCTAAAGGTTAAGAGCTGAGGCCTGTCAGATAGGGGAATAGCTGAGGGTCAGCTCGAAAAAAAAAAAAGTAGTCGCAAAATGGTTATACTTATGATAATCTACTGTATTTTTTTTTGTTTTCGAGCTGACCCTCAGCTGTTCCCCTGTATTAATTATTATTATTACTATTATTATCCTATATTTGGTATCGATCGAATTCATTTGGCCATTCCCTTGTGATGAATGTTCATGAAGGTTCCTTTTCTCCCGATAGATATAGCCACTTTAAATACTTATCTTTCTATACTTTTTATTTTTGGCTGCACTTTCTAAAACTAATGAGACCAAATTATATGATAAGGCTACTAATTATTGCTGATTTAAGTGGATCTTGCAATGCAAACAAGTTAGCTAGACACAGAGACGCCTTTCGTTGGCTCCTTTACGAAGTTTATTAATTATTTAAACAAAATGTAACTATACAATAAGCGGGGACAGAGTGTCTTATTTTGCTTTTAATATTAAGCATTATTTGAGGTAATTATTATTTTAACATGTATGTTAAACACTTCATTTCGTTGCATGAAATAGTATTTACGTGATATATTTTATTCTTTAACGATTACAAACAAAAATTAGATAAAATTTTATTATTATTATGATTCCCATTTCAATTGTTTTCAACCCAAAGGTTTGCCGGTCATGGATTAGTTAACAGTCCCTGCTTTTTAATAATGTCGTTCTTTTATAAAACATTTTCTGATCTGCTAAAGGATGATCCAGGCGATCCAGCTCAATTTCTGAGGTAAAAGGTAAAAAGGTAAAGCTTTATTGGTTTATTAAAGGCGCTGCAATTTCGCAATGCTTTAGCTCTCTTACATGTCACGCGACTGGGCTCGAACCCGCGGGGGAGACGTTTTCGTAGCTGTGTGTCCTGTTCGATACAAAAAATGTTGCTGCATACCGTGTCTTTGAAGCGAATTTTTGATTATTTTGATAAACTGAATTTGTGTCAGCAAAGATGTTTGTTTATTCATATGTTTTACAAAATAAAGTTGACGTTGTTACACACCTTGGGTTGACGGTCCGTTACCAAAAAAAAAACAGTTTTCGGGTAGCGCCATTCCATTATAATTTACCTCTGATATATTCAACCTTAAGAATGAGTCGAGTATCTCATTCTTTCATAGGGTTACCTCATAAAAATGTTATATATTGATATCAACATCATATATATATACTGGATGGGTCAATATGTTTCCTGGATCGGCATGTTCGGCTCACCAACGGTGGAAGGTTTATGTTTTGGTGGAAAGGGCTCTACTTCAAACGGCAGAGTCGTTTTTGTTCACGACGTCTACGAGTGTAAGCGACATAACGGACGGTAGCGCCGATTTCGGGCTGTTATTAGACGTCGAGCCCGGTGGCCTGCTGGTGCATTCGTGTGCACCTTGCAATCGGAGGAGATACGTAGGTGCACGGGTTTGATCCCCACCGTTGCACATTTGCATTTAGGGGTCCGTCTTGTTATACGAAGCAATCCTAAAAGCAGTTGTGTCGTGGATGTTAAATGTTGGCTGAGAGTCGGCCCGAAAACCTGGACTGTTATTAGACAAGTCGGATAAAAACGAAGTTAAATGCCGTTAACGAAGAATCTGCCCAACCGTATGAAACTCTGCGCTATTGAATCAGTGAATTTAAAAGGGGTCGAACTAGTGTCCAAGACGAAGCACGCCCGGGAGCTCCAAAAACGGCAACGAATGAACAAAATATGTGAAAAGTGAATGAGATAATGCTTCAGAATAATCGGGTTAAGGCTCATATTGATGAGGAATTAAAGGATTAGCAACGGTTTATCTATTTCCACCCTAAGCAGCGGTCCCGTCATGAGAAAGTTGAACAGTAAGTGGGTGCCGTACAGCTTGACTGAGAAGCATAACTAAACGCAGTGATGCTTTTTAAGCGCTGTCTCGGGCAGACACAGAGAAATCTGCGGGATATTTGGCGTCGATTCGTAATCGCTGATGAAAAGTGGGTTCACCACTACACACCTGAAGCTAACCAACCCCTCGTTAGTGGACTGCTCGCTATGAAGGGCCGCCGATCAGGTTCAGGACTGGTGCACTGTGTTTTAAGATACAAATGTAATTATTCTAATCGCCTATCTTGAGACTTGTAAAACAAATCACAGGAGAATACTATGCCGAACTTTTGGATCGCAATAGCTAGGAATCAGTCTGGCATTCAGAAGCAAGTGCTTTGTTTGCTGTTTCACCAGCGTTTGCACCTGCTCACAAGTCATGGGCTAAACTGGTCGAGATGGACGTCGAAATTGTCGAATACCCACCATCCTATTCTCCAGATTTAGCCCCGAGCGACCACCACTGCTCCTTCAAAAATCACAATTCGTACCCTTAGGGCGCTACGATACAAATGATAGCGTTGATAAGTTTTTTGGTCTGTGCAAGCAATGTTTTATTCGAACGGGGAAAGACGCACTTAAGATCTTTCTGGTTAAGCAAACTGCATCCATGCTGAATGTGGTCCTCAGGCTTCATAGACAATGATGCAGCGACATCATAGAAACCCTACGGAAAGTTCAAGTTAATCAGCAAATATAGGTGATTCTACCAAGGGGAGATACGCCTGGAATAGTCCCATAGGTGAGGTAATTGGTGGCAGCAGTTTTGAATTTTCGAAATCAGTGTCAACTTATATGTAGTATTGCAGCGAATTGACTTGCGAAAAGAAGTCACTATTTTTCTAAACCCGGAGCTGTCTGGATCATCAAATCAATCGTTCTAACATTGTCACAGATTTGGTGTGCACGCATAGGCAGCCATTAAAACAACTGAATACTGTAATAGTTTTAAGTTTCATTGCCAGCAACATGGTCACCAACTCCGCCACGAGTCACCCGATAGATATGATCCAAAAAAAGGCAAAGTTTCAACTAAACAAGAAGTTTGTTGGATATTGATATTCAGCTGAACGACAATCACAGAAGACGCAGCAACAGTAGCAGTCGCTGGTTTATTATGGTCAACGCTACGACCGATCTAAAAAGAGCAGATTAATAGTGTTTTTTATGCAGGAAAATTCGATGTTAGTGATAGTTCGCCATATTTCTGTCCTAACTGACAGCAACATCTGCTATGCACCTATCATTTCTACAGAGCACACTTAAGCATAAAAATATTCATTTCTGAAGAACGCAAAAATCTAGCTCACTTAGCGGAATAGCATGCTTTCTCTTTCGAGGAAATAGCGCGATTTTTTTTTTCTAAAATACTGTACTGAACTTATATTGACATATTTCCGAAGTCAGTTAATTTAGCTGGAGTGCATGTATTTACCTCTAAATCTGGTCTCTAGGATGGATTGATATAAATGTCCTACTATGATAGTAACGGAATAACAATTTGTCACCCGCATCGAAGTACCCAATTAAAATACACAATTTTTGACTCTAACATATAAAAAACGAGTTAAATATTGAGTCGGAAGTCGAATTCTAAAACTCCATTTACGTTTCTCGTCAAACTGCTTAGTCAATTCTAATTTTCAAATGCAGTTTAATCATCACTTGGAGATTCGGATGCCTATCCACAACTCGAAGTTTGCTGTTGCGCAAACCAGATTGCACTGGCCAGTGCATCTGTACGGTTAGAAGCTACAAACACTTTTTTTTTTCCTTTATGTGTTTCCCCACATTTCAAAGACACAGTATTAGATTGAATCGCGTCTCACCAGCTCATATCGTTCACTTAGTTTCAGTCTCACCCTGCAATGGACAGAATTGCATACAACGTAGCCTGAACTTCGCCTTCGAGCGCTTTGAGGGGCACCCGCTGTGAGACGGCTGGGGGGTGTGTGTGTGTGCGTGTGTTTTCAAAGGGGATGTCGCTCATTTAAGCGAGAGAAATAGAAAGCTAGCGCTCATAATAATGGGCACAAGAGATTCCTAGAAGAGCAGCATGATTACTAAAACGTTCGTCACAATAACAGCACAAGCCTTGGACAAAAAAAAAACACTCAAAAGCACTTACTAATTATTTTCGTTCTTTCTCAAATATTTTGTATACTTCAGCATCCACTGCATTAGTGAATAAAGCTCGCTGAGCTACCTCCATACTCTCATAATAACCATATGGAAAAATATAGAATGCTGTATGATCTGCTTAGGAGCGTCTTGTACGGCAAGCTATGCGACTTTTAGAGTGGAAATGATGAAAAATGTTACCAGATTCACAAATCTGTAAAATACCGCAAATAAATTACGTAAAGGGTTCGTATAGTCATTTCGTATAGTATTTACAAAATAAAAACAAGAAAACACCGTCGTTCCTCAGCATTTATTTAATTAGAACTTATCTATTACTTACGGTTCCACTTGATAACAAGCAGCTAGTCCTTTGCTGCCGTCGATAGTTATACCATCATTTTACTAAAGAACCTTGGTGGCAATATCATATTGTGCAACTGCTCCGACACTGTCTTGTATAACGTTTGTCAATCACTGGTTTCTCCTCATTACCTTCACTTAATAGGCGTTTTTCAGTCGCCTACTAAATATCGATTCTCACCTTCACCTTTGAGAATACATACTTCGTCTGTGGGATTCAGTATGTATCATGAGTACGGTGATACGAACCGTAGAACATATGATGTGCTTAGTATCCTTGTTGTGCCGTACCACGTTGTAGAGTTGTCCACGATACACGACCATTCCGTGACAATTTTCTTTAGGGAAAAACGTAGTCTCACAGAACTGCGTTTCTTCCTTTGTCCTTCCTTCCTTCTTCTTCTTCTTCTTCTGGGGAGATCGAAATCGGGTTGATCAACAAAGGTACAATTTTTTATTGTGAATCACTGTATTGTTTATGATAATATTAACGGTATTAGATATCACATTATTATGCAACGCGCGATGAGTGAGTATAATATCGGTCACGCGCAATGGGTCAAAGTTTATCACACGTGAGGGTGTACAGTAGATTTTTGGCAGCTCTACCGCTCTACCGACGGTATGGACACGATTAAGATCGAGATGACTATTTTGAGTGAAATTCGCAGCTGTTGCAAGGCGCTAACTATCGAGGACTATTAAGTCGATTGTTGCCTTAAGATTGATCTCGGTCCCTGTATCTGAGCCAACGTGTACTGTGGGTGGGTATCAATGGGATTCTCGATAAGCTTAACTTCACAGGGTCGTTACCTCCGCACGGTGGCCTTATTCATCTGCGGTTATTTCTATTTATTGGTAGATATTATGCTTCTGGTTGTACTTTCATATCAACGCTTACTACTGCTTCTTGTAGGATTTTGTTTTGGACCAACACCAGATTGACAATTATTTTTTCTAGGCGACTCTAGTACGGTTCTGTAGACGTTTCTCTGTACCGTAACTCATCATTAATAATAATAATAATAATACATATCATAATTGGCTGTCAAGCGAGACTTCTAAATAGATTCTTGGACTACATTCGACATTTTCAAAAATGTCCGACTTAGTTTGAAGAGTCTCCGATTTGATTTGAAAGGTCGTAGTCTTAAAGTGGAAATTTTATGTATCTGCCTATATAGACCGGGCCACTCTATGACAGCTAACCGTATTATAAATGAGCCAATTAGCACAAAATCATTCCATTGGATCATTGTTGTATTCGATTTAACGTTTCCGCATGGACATGTTTTTCTCAATGTTTTTTCTTCTTTTTGCACGCTCAGCACTACACAGGCATAGTACACGCTACCCAATGCTAGCTTGATACTTCTTCCAATTAAAACTCTAATACAGGGTCATGACTGCAGGCGTTTCGTTGGCCTGTTGTGCTAGCGCTGTTGTAATTATCTCATTCGCTAATCGGAATGATCCAATTAACCATGTGTCCAGTCGCAGTTATTAGCTATGCTTTTTGTCTCGCTGCAATTATCTCTTTGCAGTTATTAAATATTCCCTATTTCGCTTAGTGTCACTGACCTCTGCCACCTTACCCCGTTTTTCCCGTTGTAATTAACCCGTTGTTAGTCTATTGCCAGTATCTGTTATCTTCAAACTCATTTCTGTTTATAATTCAAAACTAAAAGCAATTATATTAATTCATTCAAATTGTGCTTTTTTGACGGAACTGTAGCTTTGTTTATACCGCGTGAGTTCTCGTTCTATGTGTACAGAGCTCGAAAAACTATGCGAGGCATTGCGCCTAAGGTGCATCTATCCGGAATCCCGTTTTTGAGACTCTGGGAGGATTTGCGCTTGAGCTGAAAATTCGAACTTCGTATCGTCATCTTTTAGTGATACGATGAATTCTTGCATCGACTGGTAGTATTTCAATGTTTAATGGTATCTACAATCGAACAACACCGCTCAGTTGTCTGATTTGTCTGAAAATGTGAGCGTTCGGACAACGCATTAGGCTTCGTTTTTCTTGTAGATTGCGCCGATACTCTATCATGCTTTTGATGCTTTCTACTACTGTGTTTGACCATCCATATTTATTTAAATTTAAATGAACGAATAGCTGATCAGACCCGTCAATCTGATCCTATAGAATCAATTGCGACATGGTTTCCAATGCTTACCCCGAACATTTAAGCTATGGTAGAATGGTAAATGTTTATTGGTTTATTAAAGGAGGTGCAATTTTACAATGCTTAATTATTGTTACATACTTATTGTTACTTATTGTTACATATATTTCATGTCCATGTTACACATCATGTTCGCTTATCTGTATATATGTGATATGCTGTTCAGCATATGCTGCATTATTTATTCTTGGTTACCTGATGGTATTGGCATCATATTATGATATTATATACACACAATATATCAGTGATAACATTGTCCATGATTTGAATCGGCTAGCAACATCTGAAGGAATTGTTTTTAACAATCTATATAGTACCCATAAGCCTGAAGCAGTCCAGATTTTTAGCCAACTTTGAGTACCTTCTCGAATCATTCACTTCATTCTCTGAATAAACTTTTAATATATTATGCCTACATATTGTCGGTAGTAACAACAGAATCAAAGTCCCGAGTATCAAATACAGCCCTATCAGATGTAATTCGTTACCCAATAACCATTTGGAGAGATTTGACTTTATATATTGGAAATGATAGATTATTATCTTGGAGATAATTCGCTCCATTAACTTGCTTGTCTATCTCTCAACATACGTCGTCAATCACTCACAATCCTGTTTGCTGTTTCCTGCTCTGGATACGGAACATTTCGTCTACTTGCTGCTCCAATATGGAATATTTCAACTGAATTAAATTCACTGGTTTAAAGAATCGAGCTTTTTCATCACTGTTTCCTGCCAGTTCGCACTCAGTGCATGAGTAAATAAGCTTATGTTGAGCTTTTACCCTTTACATAAACATATACATATGTTTATAGTCATATATCGGTAACACTACTTATATTCTATTCTGCAATAATTACTACGGATTGTGATATTATCACCATCTTACAGGAAGCTTGAACTATAAAAGTGATTTTTCAAAAATTTGATTCCTAAATTTTTGTCTAAGGGTTGAAATCTATATTATATATATATATATATATATATATATATATATAAATATATAATATATATCACCACCATCTTTATCAAGTTCTAGAGGTCCTCAGAAAAACACTCCTGATGATGATGATGATGATGTTTATTAAAATGGGCCCGTGTCCCGTTCAGTTCAACCTATGATATCAGTTCAGATATCATGCGCACTGGCGCTTACTATAGAATCTCTCTCAGAAAAAAAAATAGTTATTTCGGACATGTAGTTGCGTTGGAGGGTTCCTCGTTCAATACAAACTTCCCAAATTCTCAACTCTGTCTGGGAATGGCTCTTTCTTCTACTACTCGTACGACTAGTACAGTCTATGTAGAGCCGTTGGATTTGCCTACCCGTGAGATCTGTCGGCCGTCTGCGTTTGTGTCAGCTTCTTCGAAGGGCGCTTCTGCGAATATCGACCGGTTGGCTTCGTTGACCAGAGCGGCCAGTATAGTAGTGGAGCTAAACGGAGTGGGCCACTCGCCATAGTTGTAGGCCGAGGCGGACTCTCCTCCTTTTGGGAGCGAGACAGTGAACTACTGACTCGTCTCAATCGCTCACTTCTGAAGGCGAAGAGGAGGCCGACGATGGCGAGATGAGAGAGAGCGAGCGGGCCTGAAATCATCAGGCATCGAACGAGAGGGAGAAGATAGCGGCCACTAGCTACAACAATATCTGCTATAATAAGTATGTAAGTACGAAAGAGGAACAGACTCCGATGGGTGAATGAACATCAGATGGTTCACAGCTAGTTGGTGAATCTGGCGGCAGACTGGGCGTACGTCGGCTCCTACGGACAGCCTGTGTTAGGGGTAATGTTGTGTCGAGAAGAAATATTCGCCTAAAGAGGTATTCGCAGCATTATCGATACGAACTCAAGCAGCTAGAGACTGAATGGCCGACTCGGGCATAACGCCGTTCACCATATGGAGTTCATCGTAACCGTGCAAGGATCCCTAGATGCCAATGATACGATCTCGCTTCGGCCAATGTCCAGTGCTATATCGTCCTGCGAGAATTTGGGAATCAATGGGTGAACAAGCAGTGGGGCTAGATCTGAAGAAAGTGAGCTTCGAGTCTGTAAAATCACCTTGATCGACTGTCAGGAGTGATCAGAATGAACGATCCTTGTGGGTCGACGAACCGGGTCACATTTTTCATTAGATCAGTCGGGCAATTTAATTTGTACAAGCACTACTATTGTCCGCAGGTAATAATTACTGCGGACAACAACGTAAACAAAACCCTTAATCTAACGATGTGGTGATTTTCCAGATGAATTGAGCTCAGGATATTATTATGCCTCGCCGCACTTACTCACGTTTGACAAGCATGAATATCGCTTCAGTGCCCACACTGTAATCTATCTACAATGGTGCCCATTGCGTCACGAGCAAGGTCATTCAAAATATTGGCGGCAATTTCAACCCTTAGACAAAAATTTAGGAATCAAATTTTTGAAAAATCACTTTTATAGTTCAAGCTCCCTGTAAGATGGTGATAATATCACAATTCGTAGTAATTATTGCAGAATAGAATATAAGTAGTGTTGCTGACAGCGCATTTGCAAATGTCAATCGACAGAAAAGCATATATAAATAGTTGTGTATATTTGGTTAAAAAATAGCCATATATAGGCAATGGTCTAAGTTGCTATAATTGCAATCATGTGTGTCGGATTCGTTTGCTATTTTATGCTACCGCTCAAAAATAAAAGAAGGATAACAACAAGGATTAGACTTAATCGAAGTTTTCAGCTTTTTTGTCTAACAGGACATCCTTGAGTCGAATCTTTTTGCTCCTCTTGTTTGAGCAATTTTGTGTATCGGCATTTGTCTGTCTGCAGGAGAGGCTTTCATTCAGATGTTTGTGTTTTTTAAATAGAATAGTAGTGTTAGATACCAACACATTAGTATTCAATTGTTTATCAGAATATTTCATTGCTGACAGCTTGGTTAAGCCTATATTGAGGGTACCTTGGCTCACAAGTACCAAGTGTGGTCTATGCAGGTACGATAGGGAACGTTGAAAAACAACTTCAGTGAATCTGCCTATATTTAGTTTTGGAGAAGATACGTAGATGAGTTTCTCGCAATCTCCCTAACGAGAAAAATAAATAAGATTATCAAGGGTGTTCAATGATATTTAATTCGCTTTAGAAATCAAATAACAATCTGCAGCCCTTTGCCTGATATGAAAGTTATATTACGAGATTGCTGATGAGTCATGACCAACATTTGTTTACTGCAAATCAACAAACAGCTGGCTGTACTTTTATTCAAAATCGTCCCGTACAATATGACACGAGACATTATCACCGAGCTTCCCTCGTATAGAGCTTTTCACCTCGATGCCAATAAACGTTTTCTAAAAAAGATCTTCGCAGAATAATAGCAGGCGTCATGGATTGCTGTTGTCCACATGGTATTGTAGTTAGGTATATTAAACAAACTATAATCATAATAATACAAACAAATAAAGGAAGAAAAACAAAGTGATCTAAAAAATACCAAATTACGCCTGCAGCAAAATTTCAAGCTGGTTTAGTTTCAGCAAAGTAGTCTTCCTTACTGAGTACTTTCACTACGTCTTCATCTACCTGTTTGTTCTGAAATGCTGAAATCTGAAATGTTCTGAAATAAAGAAGGTTACCTTCTAAACAGCCAAACTTTGTTTAGCCTTCCATAGGGTTGCATAACTTTGCGAAGACCCTGTATTAGTATCCATTCTCCGAAGTAGTACACAATATTGGCACTACGCCAAAGGTTGGCTCGAAGGCGTGGGAAGTCCCACCGCATGCCTTCCCTGGGAAATCTGTAGGCCATGAAGTCAGAGCGGGGTTCTCCCGGCAGTTGCGAAGATTAAATAAGGATAGCTAATATGAAGATAGAAACAGACATAACATCTGTTGGAAATAAATAATTTCGGAAATGGGTTGCAGAACGAGATCAAAGGAATCACATAATTAACACCAATAATCAAATTTCCGCATCGGTTTTCGGCGGCCCTTCGCGGCGTTTTTACATACAGACATTTTGTAGTCCTATTAAGTGCTCTGTGTTTGATAAAGGAAAGCCAATGGTAAACATATTTTGATTACAGGTCCACCTGGTTTTGCAATATAGACCATCAATAATATATTTTCTAATTTATTGTGTGTGTGTATGTGAGGAACAGCGCATCTGCTCCTAACAGTAGGCCATTGTACAGGTTCAGTTCAAAAATTACCTACCACAGTAATGGACTGAAGCCGCGTGTTGACAAAGAACAAAATCTTTATATGTGGGTATGCTCGCTTCCCGATAACGAAATTACTTGGATTGAGCGCAACAGATAACTCCCTTATGTATCCTAAAGTACATAGGTGAAGCAAAAAATAGTTAAGCTCACATCACTAACGATGTCAACCTTTAAACTGAAAATTTTCTAAAGGAATTTGAAGCGGCCTTCTTTATTTCTGCGTCTCTGCTGCACCCATTATTTGCTTTTTCCTTACATTGTTATAGGAAAGTGCGGACTTGGTGCGTGTCACTATATTCGGGCTCGACTTTAACACAATAACGAAGAAACTGAGTTCATGTGCTGTAACCGACTGACTGCTTCTGTCACGTGTAGAAGGCAAAGAGTCGGTTACATGAAGAAAGCCAGTCGAGAATTAATCCACGAGTGTTTGCATAAAGCATACGTTGTGTTGTACAGTGAAAATTACCGTAAGATAGATGTTTTTTTAAGATAGATGTTCCAGGTTTTCGGCTCCGGCCGTTACAAATTTCACTCACATTTGGATTAAATGGTTAGTGGATCAGACAGCTCGATTAGACCATGTGGTACTTCACACACTCTGTGGTTGTATATCCAAACAAGTGACAACTAACTCTCTAACACACACATATGGTCGCCTATTCAGCATTGACAGTGGAAACGCGTTTGTTTGGAATAGACCTGTAGAACAAAGCTTTTGTGAAATATTAGAAATGAGGGCTTGTAGCAGCATTCTGTTGACTGGGTTGTAGTTGTTAAAAAAATGGCAATGTGGTCTTAATGTTGTTGGCCAAAAACAGTTTTATAAATGTATTTAATTTAAATATTACCATAAAATGTCCTAGATGTTACCATGTATGTCATTAAGGAATTCAGTCTGAATTCTTCCCACAGCTAAATACTGTTATGCTCCTAACACGGACAGGAATGGGCTTTGCCAAAGTATAATAATATTGTTAACCACATCATATAGAAGCTTGACTTAAATATTTTCATAGTGTGGAGATGGCTCCATCTTCCAGCCATCGATGGTGTACGCTCCCCCAGAGTAGCGCAGCTTTTGTCCATTTGAGACACTACCAAGAAACAAATCGAGCGAAAATCGCCTTTGTCAGATAAGTCCCTATCGATTCAATCGAATAACAGCCCATTGGACGTCACACCACAGCTGCAATTCTGCATCGTATAATATTATATAATAATAATATTGTTATCAAGGCTATAAGGACTGATTGAGAGCAAGCAGCTCTACCTGCGGTTGGCGTCGCCAATTCTTTTGGTCATTGACATCAGAACGCCATCACAGATCATCTCGTCGTCTGCATTGTCATTTCCTCATCCATAGCGCAGGGCGTAAGTAAGCTCGGAATGTGTATGGGGTGGGAAGTCACGTGACTTCTTTGAAGGTGGTCTCATGTGCTGTTGGATCTAGAACTTGTTTCACTATAATGGCATAGGGCGGATTCTTTTGTGCCTTGCAGTTGTCGACGTAGCGATGGGTGCCACACAGATCCCTGCGTTCTAGGGGTACAGATCGAAGCGGGCAGCGTACAACTGTCGTCGCCTGAGTGAAATTGTTCCCTAGATCTGATTTGCACTCAGCCAGGCTGACAGTGAACACAGCGACTTGCTTCTTTGGAACCAACATTCGATCTTGCAAATTGGCTGGCACAAAGCTGTCTCCAGCTGCCTTCGTAGTCGAACGGTGGATCTACGAAACATGGGGTGAGGGAACTAGTTCAGGCATTGGTCAAAGACTCTGAAGAAGAGGGTTGCACAGCGTTGAGCCAGAGGAGGACCTGCTGTAGTCGAATGAGAGAGAGAGAGAGAGATAGGGAGATGCAGATGCATGTGCTGATGTTCCATTGTATTGTATCATTGAGCTCGGTAGCTTCCTTCGAGGAATCTGGACACTACCGGCTGTGGGGATGTTGGCTGATGGTCTCAGCGACGCCGCACCATGCAGCGAGCAGCCAGTTGTTGTATGACGGCCAGCGCTAAGCAATTGAGATGGCAGGCTGCTGGTGGTGGTGGCGGTGGTGATGGTAGCCAGGATGGTAGCCGGGGGATTTTGGGCATGAGGCTAGTAGAGGCTGAGCTGAAGGAGACAGCGAGGGTCGGATATGAGGGAGGGGTGAAGACGACGCTTTTGTTTACTGAGAATTTGATCATCATACTGGCACAATGGCCATCTCCGGCCGGTGCTGTACTGTGCTCAGTCGTCGGCGACCACAACAGGCTGGCCCGCTTCAGTCGCTTTCCCCTGCATGGACTTCACGGAAGCCGTTTTGGGTTGGGATACTCGTTACTCCCTTCGGCCAATGTTGCCACTTCGACCACGCTGGTGCTGAGCGCAAGCTACCAGCGCTTGCGGGTTGTGCAACGAGAGAGAGAGAGTGAACACTGTCGCGGCGGCATATTCGTTTGCCGACGCGGGAAAACAGAAGGGCCTACTCTTTCAACCATCCGACGTCGTCATCCGATGGAGGAGGCGGAATATGCAATGGATGCGTGTGTGTGTGTGTCGATTGTCGTTACAGGACGACGTCAGTTTGTTGACGTGATGGTGATAGCCATGGGGGTGTACCAAAAAAGGGAACGGTAAATGCAAAGCTCTCAACCCACTCGAACTGAATCATATAATCTGCCCGTCTGCAGGAACAGCGATTGTTCTCATTGCATCGTCCCCTATGTGATCATGCGTCAGCTAATCAGTCCTGGTGACCGAGTCAAATTGACGTTGATGACAACCTTCTAATTGTGACACCGCGCCGATCGGGGGTGGTGCATGCTAATGGAGATTAGCAATTATGTTACCCGGACGGGTATGCAGATTCTCTGCACTTACCGAGTATTCCAAGAACTCCTAGGAACATTGGCGGTACTATAACAGCACGGGATACACCTTTCATATAGGAAAACCGATATCAGAGAAATGAGTATTTGTTGCACGCAGGTTTTTCGAACGAAAACTTACGAGTTATATGTATACTTGGGGTTAGATCAACAATACTGGAATAAAATCATGACACTGCGCGTAAAATCTCAACCCAACTCCCGTCTAGTGAAAACACTAAAATATATATAATAATATATCATAATCATATATAAAGATTTTTATAATAGTTAAAGAAGCTATCCAGTTTAGTTGCTAGGATTATTATTATTAGGAACAGGTTCGATTAAACGCTTCCAACTGTTTAACCAAGATGAGAAAAGTATTAGGCTGTCCGGATCAAACTGTCCGCTCGATAAATTCCAATAAGTTTTGAACTAAATTAGTTCAAAAGGCGACTGGTTTGTTGCGTATAAGTCTTCAAATTAGATGTCGAACACTCCACACGCATTTTCATCTGCTCAGCACTCAGTATATGGGGAACCCATTTTGCATTGATTTTCTTCATCTTCAGTATATTGTTGACAATTTCATGACATGTCACCCGAGGAATCACAGTTTCAGCCGACAAAGACCTCATGGACCAAGCTCTAGTTAGCTCACAAGCTGCCTTGATTCTGTCAATCCGTTCGTTCCTCGTTGCACCTTATTTGTGGTCCCCGCCTCATGGTCATCAGTGTCCAAATTTCCACTGTTAAATCGCTTGCACCAACTTCGCACCGTTCGCAGGCATAAGGCAGACCTGCTGTACGCGTTCACTAATTTTCGATGGATTTCAGCTGGAGGGTGTTTTGGAGAAACAAAAACTTGATGTTTTCCCGTTGATTTTTGGGGGAATTTGATTTTTTTGCTGCAGTGTCCATCTTTCTGATCGTATCAAAAGCACTCAGTGTTCGAAAGGAAGCCACATTCCTGCCGCGTGCCCACTCCAAAAATGAACGCATTGTATCGCGTAGTTCGGATTGTGCGCCATTCGAATGGCGGGACAGTTTGATCCGGACAGCCTAATAAAATACCCTCGGTGGGTCAAGACCTGCCTTTCCGCTGCAGCTGGATGCAACAGATGACTATGCTAGTTTGTATCGTGTAACTGTAGGGTGGCACATTTGTCCATCTCACGTCGTCGAGGGCGATTCGGAGTACGTCATGGCCCGGCAGTCAAATTAGGTCCTGTACCCACTTCGCTTATAAACTTTTCTCCATTGCACCGTAAACTTTTCTTTTTTGTTTTCTAGCACTGGCTTCATCATGTGACCGGCCTTCGTGGTGAGAATCCATAAAGCTAACGTTTCCTTTTGGGCTGTTCCACCGAAAAAGTGATATACTCACATGTGCAGTCATTTAGAAGGAATTTTCTTCCAAGTCCAAAAGGCGAGGTGTATGAGGACGCTCATTACAGTCGCAAAATCCAGCATAACTCCCATCGTCAATAAATCACCACTTTACTGGCCCATCATTATTACTTACACAATGGACACAGATTTCTCGGAGTGAATAGTTATTTATATCGTATTTTTTTAAATCTCTACAGCACTGTTACACTTTTAACAGGAGAATATTTCTCTATCTTAATCATCGAAGTAGTTTCCATAGCTTGCCAGGGACTTGTTGCATCATCTCCCAGCTCCGTTGTGCCAAATTTATAGAATTCTTGATTTTTCGAGGCGAAAAACCAAATTATGTCATTTTCGACATCAGTTAAAGAATTTCATTTTTTTAACCAAAAACCGTGCTCGTGGTCGATCTGAACAAGTGGTAGTGAAAAGGAGCAAGATCAGGGAAATACGGAGGGTACTCAAGGAGTTCCCAGTCTAAGTTATAAATATTTTTTAAGCTTTCGAACTTACATGAGAAAATGATGAAGCCCCCCCCCCCTTTCCTCTAGATGAGTTATGGACGTGCTTTAATCCATTATTAATTTTTTAACCCTAATCAAGTTGCGCAGAGTACAGAGTGGTGGTGACATCCTCTCCTTGTTTCAGAAGCTCAAAGTGCTTTGGTCATCGAATATCCAGCCAACGACATAGCATGGAAACATAGTATGATACCCTATGGGGCTCACCTATCGAGCTTTTTTGTCATGCCAAGCCTATGTGTCGCTAAATGAACCGTTTCAACGCTAGCATCAAGTTCTTCTGCGAGTTATCGAGTTTGTGCTGAGCATTCACGCTGTACTGTAGTCATAGGACACGTTTCGAGCCTTACTCATGCAAAGAAAGCAGTTCTTACTGCTTTACACAGAACAGGAAAGATCCGGGTTGCAATTGCCAGAGAAATTGGCACCAGTCGTCGCGTAATGCAAAATGATTTGCCCAGTCCGTCGACGTATGGCACTAATTAGACCAAGGGTTCCACGAAAGGTCAACCACGTAACTGCCATGCACATTTGTCGAATGGCCTCGAATTCGACCACAAATTGTGAAGCAAGAAGGCAAGAGTTAATGATGGATTTAACGGTTACTGGCATGATGAACATAAAGAGTCGCGGTACTTCTCGAGGCGCAATTTCGTTGGCGGGACCGTTATGGTTTGGGGAGCTTGGCAAGCTCGCGCTCACTTTCATCTCATCTCGAATGAATAGCGAGGATGATGTATAATCCGCAGACGTTGACCGGCAGCCTACTATCGTTCAAGCACGGATTTCATCGACCGCCAATTTTTTTCCAACAAGATCACCCTTAAGTTCACGTCAGCGCGTGCACAAGTGTGTTGTTAGGACGGAACAAAGTTGAAACCCTAGAGTGGCTAGAACTTTCTTCGGATCTCAACCCGATCGAGAATCTCTGGGGTGTTCATATCCGATAAGTATATGCGTCGAATTGACAACATACATCAGTGAAAACACTAAAAGAGGCATTGCTGGGTTCCTGGGAAGGGATGAGCCACCCGATACTGCTAAATCTCGTTGATAGTATGCCAAAGCGGATCTTTAAGGTTAAAATTAGCAAGGACGGGGCCACGTGGACTGATTAGAAGAAGAAAGCGATAATCAACTCAGCGCGAACACTCGATAATGAAGGGTGCCTTACCCTTTTGAACACTCGACAAATGACACACATCATTGTAGCAGGCTGCGTGCGCCGTCATATGCGCTATTCTTTGCAGTATGTATGTTATTTGATAAGTACACTAATCAGATACAGAATTCCTCAAGTGTGTGCTCTATGTAACGATTTGTTGAAATATAAGGGGTGCTTTAAGTTTATGAACACAACTGTATGACAAATGTGCAATGTTTCCACTATTCATGTCGATGCAATTTTTGAGTCCAAAAAAGGGTTATTGAAAGCAGTTGGCTGCTCTAAGCGACTCAGTATGGTCAGCATTGTGCCCCAAACTCTCCTTCAACTAATCCTGCCTTGTGCCGCACTGCGGGCGTGTCGTCGAGAAGAGATAAAAACACCCGCACAACTTTCCGGGCAATCTAATAATTTCCGTTACTGTACCTACATGCAGTTAAGAACAGAGAGGGTTGGAATTATCGTTGAATACAGTGCCCCTTAATCCCGGGCGTAGTTTAATCACTTCGATGGTATGTCAGTTTATTATTGAGTAATCAAACTAGCTTCTTAGCAACTACTTCGTATTAACAAAACCCTTTGACATCGGTGGCAACTCTCATTATTAGCTTTGGGCCAAGACGGTCTTTCAAGTGCTCTAGACTTCCCGTTCCTGATTATCCAGGTAGTCCGACGTCTGTCACCTCATCCTTTAGAATGCAATGCCCTGGACGATTCCTTTGTGGATTGCATAATCTCACAAAAGTTGTGCAGAATTCGCTAACACGTGTTTTCATCGGACGTGAGAGTGAAATTATGCAGGGGTGCACTTCATCGAATTTCTTTATGCTCAGTGTTTTTAACATGATTTGATGCCTTTCCACCGATCGTAGGACCTAATATCGGGCTTTCTCCTTGGTGCCCTTTGGTGTCAAACTTGAACCACTTAAACCGTGGGCATTAAAGCTACATGCTGGGTTCATTTAAGCTTCATGTGCCTAGCATTTTCGCTAATTATCAACCAATTCCAGCATCAACCTTGGAAAAAGGAAAAGTTAATTTGAATTCACCTTTATTGAATTAAAGAGAGTTGTTATCTACAATAACAATCGTCGGAAATAGTTTCAAATTCACAGAAGCATGCATAGTTTATACCATACATGAAGTATGGTATATATAATAGTTGTGGCAAATATAGTAACTCTTTAAGTTGTCCGGACACATATACGGGTACCACAATATGGGTTATGTGTTAATCAAAATCCGAATTGGTCGGAATCTCAACTCCGAGATCTCTCATAGAGTTTACAATCGGTATAAGCTTTTCTTCTCTCTCTCGCTGTGTGTTATTAAGTTGATGCATAAGTTTTCCGGGTTCGTTTGAACCCGCTGCCCTTTCCACGAAGGCCTCTCTCCACTTATTTTGAACCTGACCGGTTTCGAAGCTTTTTTACCGCTCTACACGCCTGCGGAGTTCGATTTTCGCTTTTCAACTGGACTGCATTTCAACTCGAAATCAGGCTCGAAAGATGGAGATTCCAGGCAAGTGCATTTCCGACACCTGCTTTTCTTTGGCTTTTGTTATGGTTTAACTGCCTCCGCTACAGCAAGGACGACCTCTACATAGCTGAGTTGCATCGTGTAAACGAGGCTATTCGGATGAAGAGACCCGATAGTCGAGGCCAAGACATCCTCCTCCACGACAACGCAGGGCCTCACACTGCGAGAAACATCAAAGCTGCATTTGAAGCGTTCGGATGGGAAGTTATTGCGCACCCACCATATTCGCCAGACCTTGCTCCAACAGATTACCACCTGTTTCGTTCACTGGCTAATTTTTTGAGTGGCCGCCGGGGGGTTGGTCACCTTTTTCAAAAAAAAACAATTTTTTTTTAAAATGGAATCCATCAGCTCATCGAAAGGTGGGAGAAGGTCGTGGACAACAACGGGGAGTACATAATAAAATTGGTTTAAATCTTTATTTAGAGTGCGTCATTTTTTCAGTGTTCATGAAACCCCGGGAACTTATGCATCAACCTAATAGTTATAATAAGTTTATGCGCACAAAACTTATTGTGTTACAAGAACAGGGGCGGGCGTATTATAATAGGTAAACAACAGTATCTTTCTTATTCACACATTTACGGCATGCTGTAGACGAGAGCGGTCGTTTTCGATTAAGGTCCATAAAGTTGACGATCATCTTCGCTCCAAATGGGTATATCTAACAGTGCGGCTACCAAGATTTAATCAAAATATGTGCGAGGTAAAAATGCTAAGGTTCACTCTATCGAGGTCTTTGGAAGAGTCCAAATACATACAACCAAAAAGCATTTTTTTCTTAAATACATGGCCCAATATTGTATCATTGCAGAAAAGCAGAATTTTCTTTGAACTATTCAACCAGCTATGTGAGAGAGTAGAAACCGTTTCATTTGGAGAGACTCAATTTTCCCGACATTGACTGTGAATAAGAAATAGGCGAAGAAAGTTCTTTTTGTCAATGCCAATGAACTGTTTCAGATTGTTCACGATATCACTCGTCCGTGAAGGGGGCGACTCTGAAGATGTGAGTGTTGCTGAAATACGAGGCCTTTCGGCTGGGAGTTGTATTACACCTTTCATTGGCGTCTCCTTGCCTTTTCAGGCAGTCCATCATGCTGGACCTATTTAGGCTATATACACGATAACCATGTTCCATCAAACATCACAGTACCTATATATCCAACCGTGGCGCACTCGTGGTTTCCACATAAACAGCACCCAGAAGCATGCACATTAGTCTTTTTCTTTAACCTGAATTTCGCCCGTTATGGGGCACAGCTCGGCTCTGAACCTCTAGGTATACTATGAGGATATGACGGGGTCGCCCTTGCTTTATTTTAAACCTTGTCGTACCAGGCAATAATCCACACATAAAGAAAGATGATAAAGAAATCCATAGATTCTCCGTATCTGGCAGGTTTTTAACCCAGACCGTATGTCTCTCCTGTTTGACAATGCAAGGCGCTCACCAGTAGACCATCTACGGAACCTCATCAACCACCTACACCATCTGGTGTTGCTTGGCCTTAATATGTTAATGACAAAGTTGATTGTGACTCCTCTTCTCACCTCGGGCCTAAATCACACAATTCATCAAATTTTCTAAAGAACTGTCTATTTATGTAGTCGAAAGGGCTCTTTCAGTACAAAAATCATCGAACAAAAGGGGGAGAGTGTTGCAACTCTATGGTTAGACAATGGTCTAATCTGATAATCTCTCTGAAGTTCATCTGGATCGTGACGCCCAAGAGAAGAGTATTTTCATTGTGACTAGTTGTGAGTGCTCGTCTTTAACATCTGTAATAATTATTGAATAGGTTAGCCGCGGCACCTAAGATGGACTGCCCAATTTAGACCTTTTCGTCGGAGGCGTTTTGCTCCTATCTAGCATCGACGGAATAAATCTCCCCGACAGATAGTTTTATTCCATATTTAGTAGAAAAGCTTTGATACCCCAGAAGAAACATTATACCCCGTTTTTATCATCTCCTGAAACTACTGTTATATATTAAAAAAGTCAAGCTCTAATTCCCTTGTAACGATTCAAGTGGTGAGGATTTGTTAGATAATGGAATGCCAGGTATTTAGATACCCTCGAACCCGGAATCCCGATATTGTAAGTAATTGCACTACGCGGTGGGAGGGGGGGGGGGGGTCAACGACTGCTTTCCTCGACTGCTATCCCCAAGCGTGCATTTGTCATCTTCATTTCACGCTCATCATTATCTTTGGCAATTTCAGTCTGCTAGCCTCCTTCTGCTTTTGATTATTCGGCGAAGAAAACTATCAGATCCACACTTGCCATCATATTCAAGGGATCTTCATTGCTCAGTGCACAGCCCAGGAAGATGCGGTCTCTCTCTGCCGCCGTGTGTCCCCGACTCCAGGCCTTGGTTTTCCGGTGCTTCTCTCACCATAGGTCGATACTCCTCTGGCCCAGTGCGATCTGACTACACACAGCTATGCCGTGCGACAGAATGAGGCGCATCCAGCCTACTCAGTTTTGGCTCTCATCGGGGCTCGCAGCTATCTGCACAAAAGCGAAGATCGGCGAAAAGACGAAACGAAGCTACAAAGATCCACCACGCCCATTTGTTCAAACGAGACTGGTGGATTTCGGGGGCAAACTCAAACAGCGAGAGCCAAAGTGGAGGATGAAAGGGAAAGACTTCTCGAGTCTTCGAGAGAATCAGCGAATCTCCCCTTCAAGGGAAACAGCCAGGGTCTAACGTTCGAGGTTCGGGTGGTTCCTGGCAATCACAGGCCGTCACCGACTGGTTTTCATGTACGAGTTGGCCGATTCGTTCAAAAGGAGCAGTTCGCCGTTTTGCTTCGTGGAACTGACGATATGTTCTTCCCCGTTTCGTGTTATATCAGCTTGTTCGCCATACTGCTGTAATGTAGTGTGTGTCAATTTTTATTGTATTATTATTATTATCATATATGAAGGCGGCCCTAGCCCTTGAGGAAAATAACGAGGGGAGTAACCGTGAACTTAGTCGAATGTCGATCAGGGATAAGCTCCACTCACAGTGATCAATGGTGATTGCTCAACGTCAGTATTCCTAATAAAATTAGATAAAGGCAAGAAAAAATACGGACTAACGTATGCCATTTTTTTAAACGATTAAACAAGGCGTAGCTTAGTATTTTTAGTGTTACTGTACTCCTAATAAAGATTTATTCCATTTCAGTCATCATTTCAGGTACAGTTACATATAATAATAACAACACACATTTTGAATATATAAAACCTTTACTTTTTAATGTATTCAGTATATTTTGAAAACCTTACTGAATAAAGGTTATCCCGAAATCGAGTATATCGAGTACCTTATATAATAGTATCAATTTAGTCGAGTGTGAACATCACATATTTTTGTCACTACTATGTATTAATGGCTGTAGTATATAGTACATTAGATAAATAGAACATTAAGTGTCGCTGTGATCGACCGGAGAACCAGGGTGTCACAAGGGTGATTGGTGTGGCGCTGCAACCCGTAGGTATAAAAGGAATGATCAATAAAAAGACAGCCTCTTCCACAATGTCGTGTTCATTAACGTATGTCCAATAGCTCAGGGTGATACAACATTGGCGCGGTCGACAGGATCCGACCACGTGCGTGATGGCGGCTACCGGCATCTCAACCCCATCTCCGTTCCTTCCCACAGCGGGCGGCCCAGCGACGCCGTAGGATGACTGGGTCCTGGTGTTCGAGACATATCAACTCGCCCTCGGTGGCAGACAAAGCGACCTGGTTAAGTGCGCACTCCCACGGCACTGTCTCGGCATGGAACGACAGCTGCAGCTACCCGCACTAGAACAGAGCGCCGTGGCCACCGAGGAGGGAACGGAAGACGCAAACGAGGAAGAGGAGACCGAGGACCCGGAGTACGAACAATGCGCGATACTGACAAAGTGCTTCTCTGTGCAGAAGGGTCTAGCACACCACGAGTTCTTCCTATGGACGCAACGACAAGGTGAGCCGATCCAGGACTACGTGGTGGTGTTGCGTGGGATGATTGCGAACTCCCAGTTTGGCAAGTTTGGCCCCGACGAGGTCCTGCTATCGATGCTGACGGTGGGAACGAGGATCACAGGTATGAGAGAGCGCCTGTTGCTGGACGAGGACAACTTGACGGCCGACAAGGCAGTAAAAATATGCTGCCGGATTGAACAGAACATGGGGGCCGGGATCCTCAGCGAACAGGCGAATGCGCTGCGAGCGAAGACGGACCGGGTCCAGGGGAGGGGCGAGCACCCGGACAAAAGGTGTAACAAAAGGTTGGCTCGTCCGGGATGGCAACTACAGAGCAAGTGAACAATTTGGGCCACCCGCGTGGAGGCGAGTATTCTACCACTGAACCACTGGCGCATTCGACAGGATCCGACCACGCGCGTCGGAATGGCTGTTTTGTCCAGAGAGAGCGCTCCGATCGTGAATTTTTCATTGAGTGTCAGTCCCAATTGTTCGATTCGTACTAGTACCCAGTATAGCCGTTCATCATGTTGTTTCTTATATTTTCCAAATACAAGTACGTCGTCGAGATATATCACTTTGAAACGCGGCGGGGGCCGATGTTAGCCCAAATGCACACGCGCCTATAACGAAAGAGACCCCACTGCGTTATAAACGATCGCTTCATTAACCTTACGTAAGTCTACGCACACCCGTATCTCACCATTTTTCTCAGCCGTCACTACCATGGCTGATACCCATTCAGATTCTTCAATGGGTTCTATGATTCCTAAGTCAACCTACTTATCTAGCTCTTTTACCTCCTCCCTCATCGTTAATGGTAATCTTAGCAAGTTCTGCTGAACCGAGGAGTGTCGACCCGCACACTACACACTGGGCCGAGCTGTCAGCGCGGTGGCTTGGACGGCTAAGTCTCTGGCTTTTTTTTTTATGACGGAGAATGCTCATGCAGACCAGGCCTCACGACTAAGGTATTTGCCATGGTAATGTGGGACTCCTGCCTGATGGGATGGCAGACCTACCCACTAAACTCACGCCCCACTTAAGCTTCACTCTGCATTGGTCCGGATCTTCAGTTAACACTACTACGGACCAACGGACTGTGGCAGGCGCCTAGCGGATCAATTGGCCGGGGTCGCCCGTCGGGTTCCCCACCTCATCAGACAAGCCGTTCCCATAAACCTGCGAACCTGACATACTTGCGGCATTGTCATCGGGGTGTCTTTCCGTGGGGAGGGTACCCACTGAGCTGTACACGTCGCTTCCAGTCTCCGCTTGACTTTCTCTCTCGTCTGTTTCCGTAATAAAGGGAGATCTTCGTAGTCGAGTTCGGGCAAGTCGTCCCTTTTCTTCGAGAACCTGTTTAGCAGTTTCGGCACCGATCTCCCAGCCACTGGTTGTTTCGGAAACGAAGTCGACGAAGTCCTTCATGTTCGTGCGTGGCATGTTAGGATGAGGGCTTCTTCCTCGCGAGTCGCCGTTCCGCAGCCAGCGTTCCTTGACGTTTTCCAGGGCTAGAGTTCTTGCAGGCTCAAGGGCAGGGCAGACGAGCAGGGTGTGTAGTGCGTCGTCCATTGCGCCCTCCGTACAGTGAATGCAGCTCCCCGATTGGTGGACTATGTTGAAATCGTTCAGGTAGACCTGAAAGTCTCCATGCCCAGTAATAACTTGGGTCATGAAGAAGTCCATGTCCCCGCCTGGGCGTTCCAGCCATTTCTTGATATCCGGGATCAGGTCCCGAACTTTGGCGCCGGGCTTGCCATCGCACAGCTCAGTCCACTCCTTCTGCCAGGCCGTTAGTGTCGCCTCGCGCTCTGTCTCTTTTGATCTGTCGTGGCTATTCTCAGAAAACCTGCGTCGCTCATCGGCTACCAGATCCCACGGTGGGGTGCCTGCCAGGACCAGAGCGGCATTTGTACTCACCGTACGGTAGGCTTGAATGATCCGGAGCGCTGCCGTCCGTTGGGTTTTCCGCAGCAGTGCTCTGCTCTGCTTTGTGTCTCCCGCCGGGCTGAATCAGACCGAGCAGCCGAAAAGAGCAATCGAACCAGCAACCGACATCACCAGCTTCCTCCGATCCGCCCGCTTAGGGCCATGGATGTTTGGTAATGTCCTGGCAATGTCATTTTCTGCCTTGCTTTCCTTTGTGGTCGCGATCTTAACATGCTCGTTTCCTCTGAGCCCTTTATCCAGGTGGACTCCCAGGTACCTTGCGTGGTCGACGGTCCTAATGCTTTTTCTGTCCAGCAGGAAGTTAACCGGACCGACTGCAGCTCGGCCAGTGAGCAGGACGGCTTCGCTTTTCTCCGGCACCAGTTCGAGGCCGGCGCTGCTCATCCACTCATGGATTGCCTGGAGAGTCTTGTTGGCGCTGAGCTCGAGCTGAATGTTAGTTTTGGCTTCAACCACAACTGCCAGATCGTCAGCATAATCTAGAGTTTCAACCCCTTTCGGGATACCTTGAATGCGTAGAACATCGTCATAGGCAATATTCCACAGGAGTGGTCCAAGGATGGATCCATGTGGAACCCCCGTCGTCATGTCCATAGCCGTTCCTGCACTCGAGATCTTGCGCCCCAGCAGGTAATCGGAGATCACTCTGACAAAGTACGGGGGCGCTTGCTTCCTCTTGAGGGTTTCAAGCATCACCTTCCACGGCAGACTGTTAAACGCGTTCCTTACGTCAAGAAAGATCGCAGCAAACAGCTGGCGAGTCTTACGCGTGGAGCTATGTAGTAGTTCTGCCTTTGCCACTACTTTGTGTATAGCCGAGTGGATAGATCGATGCTTGCGGAACCCATATTGAGTTGTCGACAAGAGACCGAATTCCTCAGCAAACGATCTAGGGCGTTCCTCGATTATCCTTTCGAGTCCTTTGGCCAGCGTATTTAACAAGCATATGGGCCTGAAGCCACCGTTCAACTTCGGAATCAGTACAACCTCCGCAGCCTTCCAGGAAGGCTGCGGTTTCCCGTTCCGCAGGATCCCGGTGGCCACGGCGGCAACGACTTCAGGGAACTCCTTGAAGAGCACCGTGACAGCCAAAGCCGGTATGCCGGCTAAGTCTCTGGCTGTCGGAAGCCAGAGGCAGCAGGTTCGACCTCCGCTGCGTGACATATAAGAGAGCTTAAGCATTGTAAAATTGCAGCTCATTTAATAACCCAATAAACCCTGACCTTTAATTTCCCCAAAGTATTCTTCAAACCCCCTCAACCCGTCATTCATGTGGAAATGGTTTATCAGGGATATTCCGGCCCCTGTGTGCACTAGAAATTCCACCCGGTTCTTATTCACTAGTACTGTACAGGTTACCTGCGAGTCTAACTGACAATGCAACGAATAGACGACAGTTTTTTGTTTATTTTTGACCTCACATGGGTCCCAGAACTCCGCATGCACTGCTGCGATCATCCTCCGGTCCTTGTCCTGTCCGCATCGACGAGCGAAATGGCCCACTTGGCCGCACCTAAAGCATCGACATCAGTGGGCCGAGTTGTTCACTTTCTTATCGTTGTCATCCCGGACGAGCCAACCTTTTGTTACAGTTTTTGTTCGGGTGCTCGCCCCTTGCCTGGACTTCGCTGCGCAGCGCATTCACCTGTTCACTGAGGATCCCGGCCTCCAGGTTCTGTTCAATCCGGCAGCATATTTTTACTGCCTTGTCGGCCATCAGGTTGTTCTCCTCCAGCAACAGGCGCTCTCTCATGCCTGCGACCCTCGTTCCCACGGTCAGCATCGATACCAGGACCTCGTCGGAGCCAAACTTGCCGAACTGGCAGTTCACAATCATCCCACGCAACACCACCACGTAGTCCTGGATCGGCTCACCTTGTCGTTGCGTCCATAGGAAGAACTCGTGGTGTGCTAGACCCTTCTGCACAGAGAAGCACTTTGTCAGTATCGCGCATTGTTCGTACTCCGGGTCCTCGGTCTCCTCTTCCTCGTTTGCGTCTTCCGTTCCCTCCTCGGTGGCCACGGCGCTCTGTTCTAGTGCGGGTAGCTGCAGTTGTCGTTCCACGCCGAGACAGTGCCGTGGGAGTGCGCACTTAACCAGGCTGCTTTGTCTGCCACCGAGGGCGAGTTGATATGTCTCGAACACCAGGACCCAGTCATCCTACGGCGTCGCTGGGCCGCCCGCTGTGGGCAGGAACGGAGATGGGGGTGAGATGTCGGTGGCCGCCATCACGCATGTGGTCGGATACTGTCGCCTGCGCCAATGTGCTGCGATTGGTCCAGTAGCGCAGGGCGATACTACAATAAGTTACGCTAAATCTGTTTCGACACTGAAAGAGGTTTTCATTCACAACTTGAGCTTAGTCACGATACATACACGGGTCCAGTGTATGAACGACGGCATTTGTGATGAGTGCATTGGCAATGTAAACTAGTTACATAAAGTGTCAGAGGTGGGGAGCATACATTTGATGAAGTGTCTTTTGTGGGTCTGTGGAACGAAGAAGAGATCAGTCAAGTTTTATTCCTCTAAAATTCCTCAAAAGTAGTCCCAATTGTCCACCAACGCAATTCAATCAATCATCCCGAAAATATCACACATCAAAACACAAAACGATCACATATCAGCAACACAAGCTTAGGGCCATTGGACAAGAGGCCTCAATCCATCGTACACATTCACATCTACTAAACGTATCGTAGGAGACACTTTCACAAAATTATAATAACTCATTAAATCAATAATCGGAACAACAAATACACCGACGAGAAACCGTACGGGGAACAAATACAACATAAAAACATTCACAAAACTATCAAATAGTATGCACACAATGTGGCGGCAATAATTGCACACAGAATGACCTCATCGAAGTCACCAGTACGAGACTCATAGAAATTCTGGTCACTGGAGCACTTTGTCGTACACTCCAACCGCGGTGTAGATCATCTAGTCGGAGGTCCAAACTGTCCGATTAACAAAAAAACCCGTTTCAATCACGTGACCTCAAAAGATTTTCCAAATTACCACACGAAGACTGGCACAAGGATTCTAGCATAGGGCACAATGACAACTCTTCTCCCAGGATGTGGTGATCAATAAAACACGGTACCAATGTGTTTAGACACCGGCTAAACACATCGACACAGGATTCAAATGATGACCATTATTGAACCTGAGGCTTGCAATTCTATAATATCATCTTTAAAAGATTCTAACTGCAGCTACCACACAACATATTGAAACTGGGGAAATTTTCAGTTGCATGTGTTAACTCTGTGTCGAACAACATATTGATGTTTATCATGTAGTGTATTTACGCCGACGCCAATAAAGAACTTGCCTCCAAACGCATTGTATAGCCTTGCATTCTTCACGAACCATTACATCCTTTACCGACCCTCCCAATATATCATTTCTAAGTACGGTCACCGAACTAACGAACTGGTTAGGCTCTTATATTGATTAATATAAAATTTCGAAGTGTTATCCATGAAATATTGTATTGCACGTTACGTCGGCAAATCGAACTAACTCGGCTATATGCTGGTCGAAGTCGAGGGCAGTAACGATTGTACCAAGATCACGCATACCACTATTGGCTTTGGTTGTCTTGCCATTAATATTGTAATCATTGTTACAGTGAGTTAAACAGAACAGATATTGACGTATAATTTGTGCGACACCACGCTTCCATAAAATCGATGGCCAACTGTAGGATTAGTCTGTGCCTGGTATTACGAATGGGTGTATATATATATATATATATGTATATGGAACTTAAAATCGTAAATAAAACATAAAGCTTACGGGTAACCCCGTCCATGATACGGTCTATTAAGTCTGAAACCAGATGCATGCGGGCATGGCGTGGTGGACAGGGTAGGCAGTACCAAAAAGGGAGTTTTGTGGAGTCTGAGGTTCAAATCTGAGTGGAGTCATATTTACTTTTATGGGCAGTATCTCCGCAATTAGATTTGTTAAGTAGTAGTGGCAACTAATGTGGTCTGCGGCATAGCTAGCACTGTGCAGAAAGGAAGGCACCGTACACCCCCTGTATGCGTCATAAATACTGCATGTTTACATACACGGGGCTTTCTACAGACACCCTATTGACCACAGTAGTTGTTCACAGACGTGAAGTGGACAGAGGTATAGAGAGAAAGTCTGGTCTTGAGAGAGTGAGAGAGAAGTGAAGCAGCTGAGAGTCAGCTAACCACCTCATGTCCGTACGGTGAGGAGGATGTGTGGTGCTCGTGGCTGGGCTTGTACACATCTCACCACCCTTTACTGAAGAATGCGATAAGCGATACCGGGAAGGGTGGTGCTGTTGAACATCGTCAACAGTTCCATAAGGGGGGGCGGCCATGGTGTTGGCATGCATTAGCATGCCAACACCACCCCCTTAAAAAAAAAATAAAAAAATAAATTAAAAAAAAAAGTCTGAAACCAGATAGTGTTATGCAATAAATCCCAATATTACAGTATTGTTGTACATTTCTATACTATATTCTGATTATTTCCGTCATTTTGCCCGTTTCGACACTATTCGCTACTGCCTGGTATTATATTTAGGGCTCGCGTCACTCTCTATCGAAGTAGGTTCTCGACCGTGTCGGTATTGGCTTTTTTCCATGAATCACGAAGCCACTAGGCGTTTTCATACATCGGACATTTAAAAGACCTATCAAATCGCTTGTTATCCCTAAGGCGTCGAATTCATATTACTTGTTACATAATGATCAAATTTTCACAGTAAATACGTACTGTGCAATCATCATTCGCTCAGTTAGCAAACACCATCAGTAATTTATTTTTTTTAACTGCAAATGGGACTGGGATTACGAGCCTTGTTGTTCCGAGGCTACTACACAACACTCCCAAAATAAGTCAGTGTTGGTAATAGAATCAGTGTTTATATAATAATAATATATTTATCAAACGATCTGACGTGTTGTGTCTCACCATTAATTCGCGTGACAATTAATTGATTGTAGACATTGGCGTAGGCACAGAATTGATGATCTCCGCACCTAAAGGCACTGCGCGGCCTTAACATTTCTGAGGACTCCTCATCATTTGAAGCAGATGCGAGCCAGTCTACGAAGTCGGCACAGAAATACCGCACAAGTTTGTAGATGGATCTGTGGATAAGATCAGTATTGTCTGTGCACCCTTTATTGGTGCACAAACGATCCCTCTTCTAACCTTTATTAACAAATTTCGGGAACAATATAAGTATAACGGTTTATACAGCAACTCTACCACAACAGATGGGTTATACACCTCTACTTGGATACGAACACTGGACAAGCGGCCGCTCTATCAAATGTAATCGACGTATAACACACAAACAGACACATCTCAACTGTTGAAAGTTGAAGTACAAATATGTTTTGAGATTATTATAATGCGTGGTAAAGGTAAAGGTTTTATTGGTTTTTTAAAGGACCTGCAATTTCACAATGCTTAAGCTCTCTTATAGGTCATCACGCAGCGGGGCTCGAACCTGCAGCCTCTGGCTTCCGATCGCCAGAGACTTAACCGTCCAAGCCACCGCGCTGACGGTAGTAGCAGTTTATGCTAAACATGCAACACAAAACAAATACACCTATATTATTACTTACGGTTGTCGAACCCGCGGCCTCCAGCTTCTTGCAGCTAGAGACTCGATGGGAACATTGTGATATGGTGATAAAAAGGGTGCTTGGCTTGATGACACACGAATATGTGGGACTTCCTTCACGTTGACGATAACTAACTTGTTCTTGTCCCACTTCATACATGTCAGAGTGGCGAGGAAATAGAATCAGACAACATGGCTAATCAACACGACGATTTAGCGCAGCTGGGTTACCTCACCATTCGATGCTTGATGAAGCTCTGGCTAGGGCGCTAAGCAAAGCTCAAGTCATTTGTAGCCGTTCAGATATGGATTTATACAAAGAGAACATAGTCGTTGTCAATAACTTATGTGATTTTTCTACCCAGCAAGAATAATATCTTCAGAATATTTTGTGATATTTACCCGTTCTATTATAGTATTGCCCTCTTGGGGGCGTTGGTATTCAATTGACCACGCATTTGGGTACTCGATTTCTATATCAAAATTACCTTACCCAGAAGCTGTGAATGTCTACCCAATTCAATATGACTAACCGTCCCGTTTTCGGGGCACCGCCGAGTTTGGGGTCAGGTGCACCCATCTTCGTCTCTAACAATGAATAAACCAAACAGAGTTGTGTCTCCCGTCGAGGAGTAGAGACGTACGTCACAGTGTCTTGCTTGCCGTAGCTAATCGGCCACTAGTCCACTCGGTGCTATACGATCGCCCCCGGAGGAATGAGTCTAGGTTACTAAGACGTTTACAAGCGTCCCACAACCGCCTGGCGTGTACCTCACTCCACCACATCGGGTGTCTGACAGGAATTACCGACTAGGACCAACCTGGCTTTCTCCACAGTCGTCGCCCAGAGAGCATGATATTCATGCCCCACTATCGGAGAACGAACTTTCTATCGAATTGAAATTCGTTATTTAAAGAATCCAACCAATTAGCAACCGTGTCGTAATACACAACTCGTTGAGACGTACATTTCTTTTCAATAGGTTTTCACATATATCTCATATTTAAGTGACATGACTTTTTTTTGATAATTGAAGATGACTCAAACATTCCCCAATACGTATAAAATGGAAGACACATTGTTTTACTGATGATAAAATCCGCATTTTATTTTCACATTTATTATAAAATGCGATTAAATACGTTATATTATTATTATTATTATTATCATAAGACACTACGTTATGTACATCGTTGTATTCTATGTTATACGAAACAGTAGAGTTTTTTTCTATTTTTGCGATGAACACTTAAAAGGTTTTTAATAATTATTTATTAGTTTACTTATTCTTTACATAATTTGTTGCTATCGTAATAATGTTTTTTTTATAATCATTAGCTCTGAATAATTCGTATTATGTTTATAGTAATAATACTAGTAATAAATTCAAAAGCATTATATTACATAAGATCAGGTTATCCCTGTTCTATAGTTGCATGGTTTGAGTCATAAATAAAAATAATAATTACATGTGTAATATCTGTTGTTGTAGTAGATCTGTGAGAATATTAATAATAGAAGTATGTAATGTTAATTTCATGT
Source organism: Stratiolaelaps scimitus (assembly GCA_019614645.1). NCBI lineage: Eukaryota > Metazoa > Arthropoda > Arachnida > Mesostigmata > Laelapidae > Stratiolaelaps > Stratiolaelaps scimitus. The sequence continues at coordinate 163,492 of JABWDB010000067.1, read as the reverse complement.
AAAATACATAAATAGATGGATAAATATGTTGTATGCTGTGGTAAAATTCGATCAGTCACATTAGCCACTGTTATGAATCGTAGAAGCCATTTATATAAAAATGTTTGCTTTCCAATGTCAGTTTTCGCACTTGTAGATTCACTTATTAATTCGCGTATTAATTCGTCAAGCTAATTTTCAGTGAAGTTGTTACTTCCCACAAAGTCAATCATTCCACCATTATCGCCCTCTTCTCAATTTGCTCCCATGACCTGCCATGACTTGGGGTGAACCATCTATGGTGAAAACTCCAGCAATCACAAAACCAAATGACTATGATTATATAATCGTTTTTTTTAACGAATCGTTGAAATCCAAATCATCGGCCATAATCAAAGTGTAATAATTATGATCATTGAACCTCAGTCAGTTATTTGAACTAACTTGTAAACGCAATATAAATAATTCTTCGTCTGCATACTGCCGCTTCATCCAATATTTTAACTGATAATAATCTATAATTATAGCACCGTCTAAAATTACCTTCATCAACATTTCTCTCCTAGGACATCGTTGTAATACCTATGCTATATTCAAGTTTTAAGAAAATTAAACTTTCCTCATATTAAAATTAAACCTTCACATGTCATATTGTCCAGAATTGTTTCGCGTCTCGACTGCTTATCTTTGATGTGGACATGGCTACAGAAAGCATGCTACTTTAGCGTACCGTAAAATAATATATGGGACAATATTTTGGGACAAGTTCTGGCTTTCTACATTTGCACACGAGCAGGACGATCTCGTATCGAGGAGCACTCTGTCTTAAAACACCAGTGGGTGGGTATTTAAGAAAATGTGGGTCATTAATAACCTTAAAATTAAGCAAGTTGTTTCCCCCACGTCTCACATAGTGCTTGTCGCCAGTTTTCTTGCAATATGAGCTAACGTTAGAAGCTCACGAATTTCATTAAGAAATCCCTCATCGCGAACAAATACACGGTCTGAATATTTAGATCTGAGAATGAAATGGTCACATCAAAAACCATCAACCGTAAATGAACATAAGTTTCTCTATAACACCTTGACTTGCATGGAGTATGGAACAGCACAAAATCTTAAAACGGGGGCTTTTTTTACGAACAGAATATTTTACAGAACCTTCCCTCGTTGCTTCGTCGTCAATCGTCACGGACGTTACATTTGCTAAATTGAATAAATAATTTCGTAATGAATAAAAGATAAGTCTCCAGAAAGGAGTTTTTATGGCATTCTAAACCAATTATTCAGGGAGGGTTTGCATTTATATCAATAGGCGGGTCACAGCTTAAACTGTCAGAAGATCAACAGTTATCCCAACAATGGCCGTCCGGCGGCATATTTGTTTTGCGGGTTATTTCGATATTTGAGATGAATTCTTAAGCCGCAGTACTTTTACGAAAATGGTAGAGATTGCGAGTTGGTTGCCCTCCTTATTGTATCGATCAATCCTTTACGTTAAGTCAAGTGCACAATTGCAACCATTTGCCGCATTCATATAAATACCTAAAATGTTCGTAGGTATTGCTTGATTTCTATTTCCTGGGACTCATAAACAATATCTAATTCGAAGATGATTCGTTTGGTTGGTCCAAAAGAAGTTTTTCTCTTTCGAGACGACCCAATGGGCAATCACTACAGTTTATCCACATTCACGTTCAAACTCACTCTGTGCGCCTAACTTGGTACACCGACTAGGAAGTCATAGCTGCCATGGCGGAGCGTAGCCCTGAGTACGAAGCTGATAAATTTGAAAGAATATCAAGCATCGAGATATTGGAATCCATACAATTTGCGCATGCCAAATACAAGGAATTCTTTGTATCAATCCACTGGACTTAATTCCCGGGCTTGTACAAACTATGGTACAGAAGTTTTGTACCTGTACAAACCTGTACAAACTATCCTGTGCAAAGTCAGTTTTTACAGTTTGTACCTGTACAAACCTGTACAAACTATCCTGTGCAAAGTCCTAGCTATTAGACGCATATAGCCTTGAAATGCTAGTTAACCAATGGCAGAGATAACAGTAAGTTAATTTCTATTGAAATCATTTAATTGTTTCCCACAGCTCCTGTGCTCACACAATATAATTATTCGGCATTTCCGACAATCCGTCATACTCCGTATAAGCAGAGAATTCGGATATGTCTACAACAAATGATCTGAGATGATCGACAAGAATAAAATCTGTTAAAGTCATGGAATTACATTTGTACCCCATGCTGTCCTGCTTGTAAATATTTGACTTTGCGCAAAGTTACAAAAACGGAAGCGCTTGAACCTCTTCGCCTTTAATCACTCCCTTCATCCTATTCATGGCCATTCGGATTGTTGTATCTATCATGGATAGTTCGTTAGATGGTCATTCGTAGCTAGTCGCTATTATAAATCCTTTCCACATTCACTTTATCTTACATACCTTTATCTAGTTACGTGTCTTCTCATTTGTATATGGTCATCCATTCCTATATATCTTCTTCCATTTTATACATCAGTTTCATTAGCAGTGGTAGCAGTTGCTGTTGTTGTTATAGGTAGAAGTGGCCAGTGGCTCTATACTCTCCCACTTCGTCAATAGAAGAAAGTAGAGAAGAGTTGAGTTGATGCCTTTCGTCGTGTCGTTCACAAACGTGATGCCGATGCTGATGATGATGATGATGGTGATGATGGTGAGGAATGATGGCCGAAAATGGGTTATAAATTCAGCTACATTTTGAGCGAATGCCTCAACTAGTTATTCGAAGACATCAGAGGTTCGACTCTTCACTGCATTCGACGATGCTGCTACCACATTGGTTCATGACTTTTTTTGACTGCAATATGACTAATTTGGCGATGGGTTACACCTTATCTTCGTCGATTTTTTCACCAAAAACACGCTCCTCTGAAGCTGGATCGACCCCATCGTCGACATCAGCGGTTTCAAGTCCTTCGTAGAACTGTTTGCACATTTCCGGCTTTTCTCGCATGAGATAAACACAATCCGTTTTTTTGGCCGGAGATACAGATATGCGGCGTGCAAGAACAGGTGGATATGTCGTTAACAGGCGCTCTTTGCTACGTTCAAAGTTCACCGTTACAGTTTCATACTTATGTGTCAGGATATCAACCCGGCACCCAGTATAAGTTAATGATACGGCCTTAGCCCAAGCAACCCCCTCAAGTCCAGCAGGTTTCTGTTCTAGTGGGGCCTCTGGACCCTCAATAAGGACACTAAAATCGAAAAATGAATACGGCATCATTTGAACGACAGCAACCTTGCTATCTGCTCTATGGAGCACGCTACACCAGTCCGCGGGTAGTAGAATCTGCAATGAGTAAAAACCGAAGATTTTTAGTCAGGCGAATGACATAAAGGTAAAGGTTTCATTGGTTTATTAAAGGAGCTGCAATTCTACAATGCTTAAGCTCTCTTATAGGTCACGCATAAGGCTGGTTGTGGGTAGTTAAAAATGACCCAAAGGTTTCTAACTGCATACACGAATATACCAGACACTATTCATATTAGCGTGTGTAACACGTTCAGGCCGTTTTGGCAATTTTTATTGTCTTCTTCTGGCTAGGTGGCATATACCAATTGACAGAGCATTTTTTTTCGCACAGGTATTTTTGCAATTGTTTTATTCGACTGACGAAAGTCTCGCTACTTGAAGTTCAGCCGCCAGAAGTGCCAGACATTCCAGGGGACAGATTTGTAGAAATTACTTTTCGACACCTCTTAATTGCGGCTTTTGCCGAGGTCAAATATTTGCTGAAACAACGGGAGAAATTGTGGCATGTGTAAAGATGACTCTAGGTTGGGAATACTGCTTGAAGGTAGTTTGCGGTTTGATTCGGACATGGTAAACATTGCTCTGCCGTCACATGGGTCTGTTCAAAAAAGCCCAGGTAGATACAGCATGACCAACATAATAGGCAATTAAAATGTGGATTGTACCTAGACGACGATCAACAAATAGCTTTATTTAATGGGAAGTACTTAAAAACCACACTGTGGGATAAAAACAACACTGCACAATCCACTGCCTGACAGTCATCTATCTCAAGTTATCAAGCAGACTGGGATTCTCTCGGTCGAAGAGCTATTCTTAGAAAACTTTGTTCTAGATTCATCACCTTAAAGAGCACAAAAGCCCTGCTGTTTATGGGTCGCCCTCTCCTACAGCTTTTTGACTTTGGCAAAAGGCCAATAAGGACGTGGCGAAATGAAATCTTACTGACCTGCACAATTCATGTTTGGATCCCAAACTCGAGATATAGTAACAATACTTATAATTCTGCCCCCCCCCAAAAAAAGCAGAGTATAGCTGTCGACTGCGATATGACACTTGTTCAGCAGCAGATAAATATTGAGAAAGGAAGGCAATAGAAGAAGTCTGAACTTTCCTACATCACCTATTACCATATAATGAAATAAAATACAGGAGAGGAAAAAGCAGGAAAGAAATGAAAAATAGGTTAGGCACAAGGTCGTTTGCGGCACTAAATTATAATAATTTACAATTTAGAACAAGCGAAGCAAAAGATCGTTATTAATCTACAACAATTATCAATAATAATAATAATAATAATAATAATAATAAAATGAATGATTAAATTCGCGGTCGTGAAATGTAATCCCTGTTATAGCATCATATAATATTACTGTGTCGTATTAAGCCAGGGTGTTAATATACTTTGATTGGATTGAATAGTACGTAGGATATGCCTCATTAATCAGTTCAACCTACCAGAATGTTGTATCGATATACGACAAACACAAATAGTTGTCGACATATTTTGTCTATAAGTGTTACTTATTCGTTGTATTTAATAACAACTCGGTAACACGCATTTCAGAAGTATCGTCCAATGAGCTAATTTGGAACCTGTCTGGAAACTGGGGTTGTTCGCAGTTTGGTGACTCTACGACAATCGTTTATGTTGATTAATTAAATAGACAAACCTCTGTCTCCTTTTTCCTTTGCACTTCGATTCGGCTGTGGAAAGCGTCGCACTCGTTCTGAGTGTGTCCGGCTACGAGAAACTTTTGTATAATCTTGATGTTATACCGCGCAGATAACTGCATAAGCATTGCAGATAGAGCGAGGTTTTTGTTAGGACAAAGCCAATTGTCTGACCAGACGATAACTGTGCGTGTGTCCGGGCTTTGCGCCATCGTATAATCAATGAAGTTCTTCAGGCACGATGATATTTCCATCTTACCTGCATAAACATAATTATGACTCTCGTTAATTATTTATTATAGAACATAGATAAGTTAAAATAGCACTCGGTTATTATATTAGGATGACGCAAAAAATGACACACATATAAATTTCAATATCGGCTAAACTAAGTGAGTTAAAGGAAACATTTTTTAGTATGAGTTAGAGGTATGCACCCCTTTTATTTATATGCAGGTCCCACAGTTCTGGCAGCCTTCAGACGGCTAGGTGTGCACCATTTCTATTCCCATTTATAACTTCTGGCCATTTATAACTTAAGGCCTCTCGGAGCATCGATGTTTGGATACCCTTGGCCACCTACCGCCCTCTTTAATTGATGGAAGCAGCTTTAGTCACACGGGCTTAAATCGGGAGAATAGGGGGAATGCCATCGCTCAATCTTTTTGGCCTTAAGTCAGGACGTAATTTCGTTGCTACGATGGGGCCTAGCATTGTCATCGAGCAGCTCCACTTGGTGCTTCCTATTGCCATGCCAACTAGTCATGAGTCCCTTCAAGAGTTCGAGATATCGGGCTGAGTCCAGTTTTTTTGGGGCCCAAAATCTCGTAGTAGCAAATTCTGTTGAAATCCATGTCAAGTGCTACCATTACTTTAGACTCGAATCTATTTGGCACTGCTACCGCCATTGCCTGTTCACCTGGTCGTAGCCACTGTTTCACTTGATCTTTTTCCGGTCCCCTATACAGGCTGACCCATGTCTCGCCCACTGCAACGTCATGCTCTAAGCGACTCTTTTGATCCCTATATATCTTCAAGTTGTCTCGCATTTTCAGTTGGCTAGGACCGAGTTAATAACGGACCAATTTTGCACTTTTTTTCTGGATCCTCGGATTTTTTTTAATAATTCGACGACATGTTCTACGAGGCACGCCAATTTCAGCAGACAAAGTTGTCAATGACCAAGCTCTAGTTTGCTCAAAAGCTTTTCCGATTATCTCGATCCGTTCGTCGAATTGAGATTCGGGAAGGGGTGGGCTCTCTCGATATTCATAATTTTCCAGTCACCTTGCCTAAACTGCGCACACCAACGGCACACCTGTCGTCGACTCAGGGCGTTATGGCCGTGCACACTAACCAACCTTCGATGGATTTCAGCTGGACATTTCTTCCCTTGGAACATAAACCTGACACTTTCCTTCTGAGAATGCAAGTCTGAACGACCTGCTCAGCCGGTTGCCATTTCGAACGCCCAACGAAAACCGAATGCTAGCGGCTTTCGCGCCGCCAGCTTTCTATTTGTTGTGTCTCAATAGCCGCGAAATTTGAATTCAAACCGGCCAATAATAAGAATACGGCGCAATTCGATAGGAGTGTCATTTTTTTGGGTCAGGCTAATAGTACTCGCCTTAAATACTAGACCAATATACATGTAATTCAGTGGCGGAATATCAAATCATATCATTTTATTAGGTATAGTTTAAAGTTCCTATATTGCAAATCCGTACGTTGAAACTGGTCGATTATCACTGACTGAAATTTGTCTCACTATGCGTAATTGTTGTACAGCGATTCAACAAGAGCAAATTTGCCATAGACCTGCTGACACTGGCAATCAGTGGAGTCGGATTCTGCTTTGAGGCAGAGTAGTCTACTCGCATATGTTTCCTTGGTTCAAATTTGTCTGATTGATAAGGCATTGAGGAGAACATTAGAAGGTCTACGATGCACAACACTAGTCTTCTGAACCATCAACAACAACTAATTTTATGCTTATAAAATGTATATAGTGCAATAGAAATGATAAGCAAAGCAAATGTAAATAGTGGAGGCTATTTTTCCTTTCAGTTACGAAATTACAGATATCTATCGACAAAAGAGTTCAACAGTGTCATAATAATCATAATAGTAACAATAACAACAACAATAATGTATTTGAAAGTTGCCACCTTCCGACCCGTAAAAATTAAACAAAATATAGATATAGTAAACACAATTTCCGAATCCATACAGAACCATCAACAATTATTCAATCAATTTAATCAAGATAACATAATTAGCTAGTTCAAAATCGTGGACGAAAAGATGCATATGGCGCACGAACCTCGGCCAGCGATACTCTCATCCCAAAGGTAGCAAGCCATCTGTCCGCTGGCGACATCGCAAACCGTGTAGCTGTATACGGCCAAGTGACGTCGGTAGATTGCCTCGTTTGAGCGTAACATCGGCGCGGGCAGCGTCTATTCGAACAAGATATAGTTGGAGTTAGCGATAGCTACAGTAGCATTATGACGAGCGAATGTAAATATACGTTAACGATGAACAATAAGATCATATAAGACAACATGGAACACAATATTGGCAAATAATTGGAACATTATTATCTATCGCGCCACTCTCCAGTGATAAACGCTATAATTGTGCTTATTGCGAATTCCACAGCGATTTTGGTTTCTCCGCTAGATAAAGGTTAAAAGTAACTGACAAGTTTGATTAACAAACCCGCAAGTCCAATAACTGCGTCGATTCATATGTGCCTATATGATATAGGCGGTTGCTTGCGGTTCCGAATGCCAATCGCTTCACTGACTTGAGACATGTAGAAGATTACTGCGAATGACTAGAATCGCCTTAGAAATACTAAAATGCTAGTAATAAAATAATAGTTTAAGTTAACTTTACGGTCTGCATACATATATAACCCAGTCTTCTATGATAGTGCAAACTGTGTGCAAAGCGATTTTTTTAGATTGGCAGAGACGTGGTGATCATCGAAAGACCCTTCAGTGAAGGGTTGATTGACTCGTAGATGTAACCAACTACGAGTTCTTCAAAATGGATGCATACCATAGGCATATAACTACAATACAATACAACACAAATACACCTTTATTAACCAAAAGGGGTGGTACAGAGATTATTAAAGAAATTACATAAACTGGCAGAAGCGAAGAGAATTTTTACAATTGTGGTCATGGCAAATGTCCTCTTCCTGAGTCTCGTATGAGACGTGCGACTCTCCAAGAGAACAAATTATTTAGCTTTTCGGTGCGCGCTACTGATGCAGTGGGTACTGTGCGTCCACTACGCAGAGGGTTTGTACGAAATTCGATGAAGTGTTTGACAGAGCTATTTGGTCTTAGTCGCTGAAACAAGCGTAGGTCCGCAGTATCTAATATCGTCATTAGGGAGGGAAGCTTCACTACTTCCTTCGGAACATCACAACGCAGACTGACTCTTCGGATGAACCTCGATTGCACCCTCTCAAGCGCTAGAATATGTTTTTTGAGATAGGACCTCCAAACTGAAGAGCAGTAAAGAAATTCTGGAATGACAAGGCCCTTATAGAGCGCAAGATAGAAATCGACATTTTTAATAATAAATAAAACATCTAAAAATGGTGTTACATATTAATGAGGCAGACCGAACTACCTCTGTCTCATGCAGATCAAAAACAAGGGAGGAAGTCACTATGACACCCAGATCCCGCAAGAAGCTTTCACATTTAATAACATCACCATTGATTGTGTATTCATTTTTGTAAGTAGAGGTGCACAGAACTGCACATTTCGGAATGGAGATCAACATGTCGTTCTTACAACACCACTGTTCAAAAGTGGTAATGGCTGATTGAAGGAGGAGCCTGTCATCAATACACCGCACTGGTGCATACAATTTCAAATCATCAGCATAGAACTTGTGCTTTACACCACTTCGAAAACTATTTTTGAGATCCAACACAAAGATACAGAACAAAAGTGGGCGCACGCTCGAACCCTGAGGTACCCCAGATGGGCACCGATCATACGTGCTAAGAGTATTGTTTATTTTTACGCAGGAACTTTCTATCCGTGAGATAGCTTTGGATCCACTCAACACTATGTGCATCTAGTTCGAAAGATAAAAGTTTGGAGATTAAAAGGCCATGATTGACGCGGTCGAATGCTTTGGAAAAATCTAAGTAAATGCAATCATAGTCGACTCTCTCATTCTAAAATAAAGCCAAGTCATGGACCATTTCAATCATCTACGAGTATCTTTTCAAAAATGAGGCACGCTATGGACCCCTGGGCTACAGGTCTATAGTTACCTACATAACTCTTGTCTTTCGCTTTATGGACAGGCGTAACAATTGAGAGCTGAAAGCAGTCAGGGACTGTTCCATCCTCATAGGAGCGGCAGAATATAAATTTCAACGGTTCAACAATAGCCAGACCCATTTTTTTGTATAAGATTGGCGGCAAGCCATCAGGGGTTTGACTGCATTTTAACGGTAACTCCTTGAGCTTTCGTAGGATAAAATGATCCGTAATATCCAGGCTTGGACAGCGTTAACTGTAGCCGAGAGAAACGTCACTCTCCTCATAACTGCGACAAATAATGATACAGAGGCAAAGTTTTTGCCTATAACTGGGAGTCTGCACTTGAGCTAAAGTGACTTGTGTAGGTACCAACTTCACCGCAAAGTTACTCAGAACCCAGAATTATACCGAAAAACTTCCGAGTAATGGTAGCCGGAACACTAACGGACTTAGCCGTTGCTGTGTCGTCTCAGGAATGACTATCATTCCTAGAGTGACCTACAAGCGTTTGCTCATGTCGTTTTACCGATACCTTCTCGCAAAATAAGCGGAACCTCAATTTCTCGAATTATTAGATTCAACGTCATTGCACTCCGTAACGTTATGAATACCGGGTGTCTTCGAGTAAAACGAATCATCATAATCCACTCCTCGACATCGCGTAAAGCTTCCTTTTTCATTTTTTATAAATTTAACTGAAGGGGACATAATAGGTCGTGGCAACAAGACTAGGAATCACGCTAGCTGCACTTGTTGATATCACAAAATAGAAATCAGTCCCAACCGAAATGAAACCTAGCTTATCTTATTCGGTGCTCATCTATTCTCTTTTCTAAAAGAAGATAACTAAGGTTGGCTTGTTTGTCGATCTTTGCAGCCAACGTTCTTTTGGATCTTTTGGAAGGAAATGACCACAGATTTGAGACCTTATCCGCTTGGGTTTGGAACACTGTACAGCATGGAAGCTGCAATTCATGGGACCCGTTCATTTATAATTAGCATATCAAGCCCCTCTATCTTGCTGAACCTGGATTTCGGCGACGCTTTTAACTCATAGCGCCGTGACTTAATTCTTAGAGCAGTCAAAGAGCATGTGCCTGAATTTTTTCCAGTTCGTGATCAAGCATATCACAACCCTTCTTTGGTACTTCATACTGAAAAGTGGTTATCCTCGTTCAACGGTATTCATCGGCGTGACTCGCTAGTACCTACCCTATTCAGCCTTGGGGTCAAGGAATTAGTTGATTCCTTATCACCCCCTTTGGTGTTTAGACGATTGCGTTCTGGCGGTGACATTGAAACAGTCTTAGAAGGTATCAAGGTATCTTTCAAACTCGATCCAACCTATTCATAAACTCAGTTAAGTGTGAGTTTTCCTGATGTCTTTTGGTCCTTCAACTAGATATCATAAGCTCATGATGTTGTCAATTTGCTTTCCGTATGCAAAGAAGCTGGCAGAGATAACCTCAAACTCTTATGATACCCGCCCCTTGCCCACACATTTATTTCGTCCTGGCCTAACGTTACAATACGAAAATCGTTGGGTAATGAAAGGTTGCTTTTATTGGAAGCTCAATAGGGCTGTTTTTAATGAGAAAGTCGTTGCCTGTAGCAAGAATTATATATATATATATATATATATATATAGATATATATATCTACTCAGAAGTTGTGATCTGTCAGAAGAACTTGACCTTCTTGATTAATTCAATAATCAATGTATAGAGTCTCCGTCTTCTCTCTTAAACATTCAACTTTCTCTGGTTGCACAAAAACAACCATCTCTCCCGATTCCAATGGGTGATCTCGGGTTATCAAGGGCAGGCTGTTGTTGCGGTGAACCAGTGAATCGAATTGGACATTATGGCCTCTCATGTATAAAAAGCGCGGAATGAGGTTCCAGACCCTCACTTCTGAACGAAACCTTGGCAGAAATAATGTACATACAGACTGCACACAGTAATCATATAATTCATTCACATCGCAACATGAATTACAAAAAATGAGAGCTAAGGAATTAAACAAGGACCTTGCCTCCTTAGCATCACAATTCCTTTTCACAAAATATAGCCTGGCTATTATATACCGAATTACAGAAAGATTCGATAGTGAAATCAAAACATAATGTTAATTTGAGTAAAGTTGTTAAATGTCTACGTATAGTCCGTCACTCTTCGGCGCGATCCAGCCCGACTTCAAAGTAAAATGTTGTGGCTGTGTGGTCGCTGGTTCGTTCTTGATGTTTTCTACAAAACCAGGTCGAGGAAAACAGTTAAAACCTAACCTTTGGGTTATTTTGTAAATTGAAAACACTTTGGTAACTTCGAACAAAATAACTAGAACTATGATCTTTAGTATTAGAGGTACTCTCCTTTATTATTTACGTATCGGAGAAAGCGCTCTGGGACCTTCTGAATGGTGGCATACTATCCCTTTTCGTTAATATACATAATATCGCTGTCGATGGCTTCTTGAAGCAAATCGATGTTTGCATTATGTACACAACCAATTGCCCTTTTTAACACATGGGAACAACCATAATGACAATGGCTTATATTAGGAGAAAGTTGAATTCAAAGATGAATATTGTTGGCCTCCATCCAGTTCGCTATTGCAGCCATTATTGCAGTTCGTTATGTTCTGCGTTGTCAGCTAGAAGCCACACTGCGTTCTTTCGATTCAAGTGCCATTTTCGTTGAGCCTTTTCAAGCGCTGCAAATAATTCGTGGGCGACCCATTTTGCATTTTTCTTCAAAACGATGTTTCAGCTTGTAATAGATCAATGTCTCTTCTAAGAAACCAAACAACTTGTAAACAAAAAAATCAAGGATAAGGAGGTCAAATTTAACCTGGTTACGACTCCGGCTCAATGAGTTATCAAAGTTTTTCGATGTACAAAATTACTTCCTACAACCTTATATTTTAATTACAGTAACGATACCTGGAAGATTATAACATAGGCTCAATCTATTGAAAAACGACAGTACGTTCACAGACTTCCATTTTTTTCTTAATGCGGAAAGAATTACTTTATGCTTAATTTCTTTTACCTTTTAGCCTTTTTTTTACATCTTAGATCGGTTGTAATTGTAATTGCTCTTACAATCTACTTTATCGGGCACAAACCCATTTACTTTCACAAATCGTGAATATTTAGGGAAAGATCCGTCACATTCAGCATTTTTCGCTTCAAGGAATTTCCACCATCATCCATATCATCGATATGGTTACCCGTTCATCATCACGGGCCTGTGTCGATCATATCGTGGTCAGAAATTGCGATTTCCTGGATATATCTCCAGCAGTTTGGCTCACGCCTTTGTTTTCGGATCACTATCACGATTTCGGGCAGAATTTCCCCTACTTCAAGGAAGATCCTGCCTGTGAAACCGGTTTTCTTAGGCGACACGATTATGACGGTATTGCTCGGTTCAATGAAAGTATTAGCCAGTTCAACTGATTAAGCTCTCTGCTCAATAGCGACTGCGAGAGGAACTTCACCACTATCGTTGCTAGCTCCCAGCAGCTTCTGCGTAAATGTCAGTTTCCAGCTGCAATCCGTCGTTTGAGGAAGAGGGTCCACAAGTTATATGCATGGTACGACAGAACCGGTTCTCAGGATTCAAAATTTACATATTATCGTAGTCTTCTTAGATTTAATAGGAGACTCTGTTGTGACAGAAAGTCGTTCAATAATAACGTTTCACGAGACTTAAAGGCAACAGCTCCCAATTGTGAAAATCTATCAACTTGTCTTGTAGTAACAGTGATGGCACTGAACTCCGACTCGTATTAAAAACCGGGACAGTCACACTGGACACAAGTTATTAATAATGAGATAAATCGACATTTCGTTGAGGTTGGTTCGGTTCAGCATCTGCCCTCCAAGCAGATCATGGTTATAGACTTTACCTCGCCTGTTCAAGGTTTTAAATTTAAATTCACTCGTGTCAGGAGTTGGGAATTTAGAAAGCGATGGACTCAACTAAGGCTACCTGTAGTGTTGGAGCTACGGTATCCCTAACAAGCTGATAAAATTATCTTCTCCCCCTGTTGCTCGCCTGCTGGACCTGTCTTCTATGCACTCTGGATCCTTCCCAAGTAAGATAAAGGAGTTGAGGATTGTTCCATTATTCAAGAATAAAGGTGACCAGGGGTTTCCGCGTAACTCTCGACCGATTTCACTTATTGATTACTAATCTAAAATCCATAATTCCACTGTCATTAACTGGCTTCAGTCATATTTGTTCGATAGAGGACAAGCCGTCAAGGTAGGCGCAATTGAATCATCTTGGCTTGAGATTAACATTGGAACACCGCAAGGATTTCTTATGAGGCCCCTCATGTTCACCATAATGACCATGAATTTCATATTGCTCACGATATCGGCAGCTGATTGCTGCAAGATGGATCCCCTATACCGATGATACGCCACTCCTGTTTCGCATTTGTCCATCTGCGCTCAAATGCCACATACAAGCAATACTGGAAGATATTGTTAAGATAGTTCGAGTTGATTGGAGTTGCAGCCAATTCTGACAAAACTGGTCTCACTTTGTTCAGCATACCTCAAGGAGCAATCCAGTTCAGTTCTGTGGAGAGCTGACTCCTTTTTCGCCAAGTATTAGAGGACTTAGCCTAATGTTTGATAAGAATCTTATAAATGGCATGTTCATATTGGGATTATGGAAGCCAAATGTTTTGCGGTCATCGCATCCAACTGGTATCTCAAGGGGCGAGAATTTCCTGTCAAAGGTCTACTCGTAACATACTAAATGATGCTTATTTATCTTCTCTGCTATGGGTTATCCATTTGGGTGAGTGGCTATAATAAAGTTATCAGTCGTAGAGAGGAAGTCATTCGGGACGACGCTTTACGGGGGCTTCTTGGAAGGAACCGTGGTACTTTTGGTCTCAGACGTTTTGGACACATACAGTCTTCTTCCAATTAGCAAGCTGTCCCTGCGCAGATTGCGCTTCTGCCTTTCAAAATGATTAGAGGTTGTATCTCGTCTGACATTCCTTTTCCAATAACTGCCGTTGTCAAAAAGATGACCCGTGGTGTAACACAATTTGAGGAGGCCAAATGCCGCAAGAGAGTCCTGTCGCCATACTCTAGCTTGTCGACTATCTGCTGTCTGGAGCTCGCTTTCGAGAGAGATCTAACAACTTAAGTCAGCCAAAAGGTTCTCCCCGGAGTAAAAATATATTGCTGTCATAATTTTATTTGTGTTCTGTACACCCGTGTGTGTTGTTTTTACACGACGAATTGTATATTTTATATCGAATTTTATATCTTACTTTTGAGGCTATTAATACTATCGACAGTCAGTACTCTGCAATTATCATATACAATAATCTTCTTGAATATTTTTTTAACGAGAACTTAAGCATTATAAGAACCGTTCCGCCAATAAATCACAATTTGAATTGAACTGAGTTCAGGCAACAACGCAGAAAACAAATATCGTAAAGGTCTTGCGCCCTGCAAGTCTTGTGCCCGAAGTATTTTCAAAAACAGTCCCAGGCACCGGACCCAAGTTATAGGTTCGAGGATTTTTAGCCGGTAAAAATCCGGCACTATCACAGCGAATACCTAAGACGTGAAGCTGTGGTGTCTTTTGAAGATTTTACCCCTCAACCTCTTAAAAAAAATATCGTAAAGGTAAAGTTTCATTGATTTATTAAAGGAACTGCAACTTTTATAAAGCCTAAGTTATCTTATACGTTACGTCGTTGGGCTCGACGCTGCGGGCTCCGGATTTTTACAGCCAGAGACTTAGCCGTCCAAGCCACCACGCTCACATTGTTGTACAATGTATTTAAAATAAGCTAACATGTGCAGGCTTTTACATTATCCTTTTTACTCACACCCGCACATTGAACTGAGGGACCCATAATATGTATGTAATAGTCGTTGGTTAATTAATTACTAACCTTTTGAAGATCCACAGCAAGCACCTTGGTTGTGTGGTCTTGCATAGCAAACTGCTTATCAGCTTCCTTATTGTTCTGCCTGTTTTTCGCCTCGGCTTGATGCAGATCTTTTGTAAGTTGTACAGTTTCACGATCTGGATTGTCCATGTCCTTCAAGCGTGCGTCCAGCTTTTGGCACAGTGCGCACAGGTGCATTGATGAGGTGGATTTAAAGCCGATATTAAACTTCTCCACCAAAACACGACGATAGGTCGCGTAAGATACTTTATGTGATTCCTCCGTGACACTTTCCTGCAAATGATTGATATTATTATGACTTTCCCTCGTTTGTTTGACATCTAGTGCAACAAACAAGTAACTGCGGTAGGGTTCATTAAATAAAGATAGACGATCGACACAAAGCTAAACGATTTGTACCACAATTTGCGGATGGTGGGAGCAAAAAAAAGGTGGTTATATCAATTTTCACACGGGCTATAGTCACAAATAATTGTGCAGAATTTTATTGCGACTATAATACGCCATCCAAGATAGGGCATACCTCCACCTGTCCATAATGAATAAAGAGATTTAATTGAATTGAAAAAAAAACATATATTGGCCTTATCGTTGTTGTCAGGCAAGCGCTTCCCAAAGAGGATCGCTACACATTTAACCCGACATTTGATCGGGAACAAATTGTTTGAAAAGACTCCCATTGTGATCTTGATACAAAGTAACGTACATTGTATAAACTGCACATCTGTGAGATTGATGTGTCGTTCGTGATGAATTCGCGGCCTTTAGCTCCTTCAGGAGTAGGGTAGTAACTCTTGTCACGAGGAAAGGTTTCTATATGGCGAGTGATCTGCTCCATCACGTCAATTTTCAACTTGTGCGCCGGGGCATGCTTGCCTGAAGAGAAAATAAGTTATGTTTTCAGGACCTCTCATTAGGATCTCAACTGTGTTTTTGGTGGTGGATTCACCGCGGATTGTAACCTGTGCTTTGTTTTATGTATATATATTATTTACAATGAGTGTAATGTCTCTCACTTGGTGTAGCGTATATAATAGTAATCATAATAATGACTATCTAGTTTTACAAAAAAACTGTGTCCTACACCACTGTTTGCTACCACAAAATTATTATATTTTGAGCATCACTTCCGTTACAAACGGCGGTCATGTTGTGCATGATGTCAAGTGGGACATTGTTGGAGCGTTATAGGTTTATAGTTACCTCCGTTAAAATAAACGACTTCTCTAATACCCCTATATGACGGCACGACGACATAACAGCAAGACAGCTAATTCCTTTTTCAAAGATAACCTTCCCATACCAAGAACGAACTAGTCACGATGTACCCGCAGCTGTCTGCCGGTATACCTGGTTCAACTACCTAGACCACCCACGATCACTTAAGCCCCTATCAACTTAGGTGCCTATAAACTAATGACTGAATGTTTGATGAAAATACATCATGCATTCAGTCAAAGAATGTTCAAAGTTGCAAGTGCCGTTGCAAGTGTTGGTCACTGGCATAGTAGCAACAATAGCGATATGCTAAAATTGAAAAAAATGCTAAAAATAGTATCAGAAAACATTCCATCATGCCATAGTGTTCACTTTCGTTTACAGAACTCACCTCGATTCGATTGTCCTATCTTATGCAACTCCGATATATCTCCAGTAACTTGGTGCTCAAGCAGATGTGAGAGGCACTTCCTTAACACTCCTGCGCTGATGCCGGTCATATCCATGAAGCACTTCTTGCACATGTCAACCGTTTTATGATCAATGACGAGCGAATATACGAGGGATCCTCTCCGTGCCACTGTTTCACTTGTTCTCGCCTTAATTGATCGCCTTTGCACTGGACGAGCTCTTACACCAGTTAAAATAAGATCCATCTGTATTTTTCTCAATGTCTCCTTGTCCAACATGCTTAAAACGTCGCGAAATCCGTCCAGATCTCCTTTAGAACAGTTACGAAGACAGTTCTTTTTGCACACCTGATTCTAGGTACACAAGATAAACAGAAACCGAAATTAGAAGAAATGAAGCACATGATTATAAAGTACATTGCACACTGTTCCAATAGTATCACTCTTGCTATTAGTATCAACAACCAATTTGACGATGCGTATCAACTGATAGAGGTCTACAGTCACACAATTATACTCTCATTTAATTCAAAATATTGCTTTTTCAACGGCTTCTGGCGTTTCGGAAGAATTCGCTAAAGATCTAACTATAAACCTCCACAAGTGACGCATTTCGCAACGCGCTCATAAAAAAATGCTAAATTTCGGAAAATTTGTGATTTAGCCGAAAAAAGTAGATAATTTCCTATATTTTCTATTAGTGAAGTCTATACTATTAGTAGTCTGGTACATGTAAATGTTGGCTGAGAGTTAGCACGAAAAAGTTTAGTTTTAGTAGTCTGATCGAAACGCACACTCTGCCACAAGCGTGAGGTCTGATTCGTTCTCCGATTACGGTTGTCAAAGTATTCTAGTTCTTAAAATCAAGTCACAGCACAGTTACGTTTGTGATGACCAGCGTGCATCATTCACGCTCTTTTCGAAATGGTCGTCACCGCGTCACGGACAAGGCATTTTTTTTAAATAAGTTTATTGACAAATTTGCAGGTAAAGTCCTGTGAGATTCGAACCGGAAGCCCAATGGTTCTAAGTACCCGACGTCACTTCCACGCCGGGAATAACAGGCCTCAGCCTTTCGAAATAGTATTCTATCTCTACCCTCGTAATAAGTGCAGACCGAAATAAGCACTTGAATCACAAGACATTTAAGAAGCTTGTTAGAGCTGCACAATTTCTTGAAATATAACCGACGTTTCATAATTTACCGGAAACCATTTCGGGGTAGTAAAGGTAAGAGAAAGAGACAATTTTGCAATCGGATAGTCGAGGTTTCGTTTTATAGCTACGCCGAAATTTAGGCAAGGGCGATACTTTTTCGACAGGCATTATTTAGGAGACTACGCAATTCTCTGAGAGCCACTGCTTGGATTAAAGAAGGGGGAAACGTGGATGTGTGGACGACTCCACACTTCCGCCCAACATGAATAAATTTAAACGTTAAAAATTCATATTAGGATACTAATAAATCAAATAATATGCATTTTCAGTTTATTGACCATATGTTTAATTCTAAATAAGTCAATTGAGATAGCGAAGCAAGAATTCGCGGAATGAGTATATTTCGCCGTGTTTTCGAGACTGAATTTTTTGGCTCTTCCAGTTGTTTGGATTCATGTCTTTAATATTTTACATAGTTTGTTTAGGGTCCATACAACTACATGTAATACAAGCTCACTGCACCTTCATTTTCAGAAAATCGTGTCCCAGAAAATAATGACTCAATGTTATACTACCAAAATATCAAAATAATCACGACTCTATTGTTATCACTTTTACCGGATATTCCCTTACTCATTCCGTTACCTTAGAAGGCGAAGGGGATGCGGGTGATGAAGGACCAGATGAACAAGGGTCCTGTAAATATGAACAAGACAGTGATCACTTTTGTATAATAAATGTGGATTTTCACGGAAAAGTCTGCCTATACTTGATCGAATGCAAAAGACTATAAAGTTGCATCGGCGGAAATGATTGAAAATATGCTTCTGGAATACGGCTGAAAACTGCTAAGACAACTCAAGAGTATTGTATTATATATTTTGCTAGCATTAACATTAAATACAATATACGTTTGTAATAAA
This sequence comes from Stratiolaelaps scimitus, assembly GCA_019614645.1. Lineage (NCBI taxonomy): Eukaryota > Metazoa > Arthropoda > Arachnida > Mesostigmata > Laelapidae > Stratiolaelaps > Stratiolaelaps scimitus. Next base: position 144,560 of record JABWDB010000067.1, on the reverse strand, counting down.
ATGATAAGGAATATTACATCTTGTTGATCATTATCGTTTTTATCTCCGGATATATCGTGAACGCTTGATGAGGAACATTCGCCATCGTCAGGGACAACCACTGGAGCTACTTTTTGCACCTTCGGTTTCGGAGGTCGACCTCTTTTCCTCTGAAAATAAAAATGAAATGTTAACATCAGTAGACTGCAAGCAAATACAGAGGAAGAAAATGCGATAAATATGTGCAAGATGATATCGAAAAAGGGGAAAGGGCTAAAGAGCTACCTCCAGAACGTGTAGTATTGATTCTGAACCAGCGGGCTTCATGGAAATAATTAGAGGAACATTTAAAGATGGGCAGAACCGTCGAGTCAAAGAAAATACTACGGAGGAATAAGCGATGGGAAGGCTCAGTTGTCAGTTAAAGCTTACTCGGCCCGCATAGTGCCCATTTTCCAGAGTTGATATCGTCACCTTGTGGTCCAATGGTTAATCAACAAACTCAAGAGGGCATATGACGGGTGCGGATTTCAGACGATATGTCACGGTTACAACAACGAAAAGTAAATTAAGTATAATGAAGCGAACTTGTTCGAATATGACAAGAACAAGCTCTATTTGAACGAAAATTGTCATATGATTAAAATCGGGGAGCTTAAATATGTCCATGGGCCCGGATCGGTGAGTAAAGTTCGGATTTGTATGTGCCCGAGGAATGAACTCGAGGAAAGTTGTATAAAACGAAATAAACAGACGGCGAACTACTTTACCCTTTTCGGTGGCTCTGGAGGAGGCTGTTTGTCCTCGCTGCTACTTCCACTGCTATTTCCTGCCTCCTTTGTTTCTTCAGAAATAGTGACTCGAGTTCTGCGTGTAGGCCGTTCTGTACTCGTTTCCGCTCGATCCAACCGATCAGGCCTCTCCAGTACGTGAGGATTCTGAAGGTATAATTATAGCATGCAACAAAATCAGGTGAAAATTGGGTAGCCTTCACGTGACTAGAAGATATAGGTGACTTGACGCTCAACAAGCGCTCAACAATTCCCTTAATTAAAAATTTATCCAATGGAGGTTCAGTCCTCATATGCATCAGTATTCTCACAGTTAAACGTCTACACCTACCTTAGATGACAGGCGATCTCTAAGAGGCGCAAGAAGGACTCCATTAGGAGAAACGATGACGGGCGGAAGAAGTTTATAGACAGTTGCAGGCGGACTAGCGCTCCGCGTGCCTTGCCCCGTAATCGACGATGATGATGTTGAGCGGCCGGTCGATGTGCCTATATCCATCGGTACGATCGCCATCATCGGATCCGGCTGAAAAGGACAGAAGTGAGCGTTCTTAGGGAGTGTTGATCATCGAATGAGCCTCGTGGAATGATTGTTGTTCCTCGTAATCCTTTGTATCTTTAGCTATTTCATATGGAGATATTTATAGGAATACATATATCGTTTCGGGTCGTATAGGAGTGGGACTGATAGACGTTTCGAGTTAACCCGACTAAACACATATAGTTCCATATCCCAGTTGTATTAAATTTAGGAGCAGGCCGTTTGACTCAGACTAGAGGCGGGATTTCTCATTGATATCTTCGGCTAAACAGTCGCGAGCCCATGTACAAGTGACGCAAGTCTAGTTATTTTGTAGGTTTATCTATGTTTCGAACACACACTGCGGCTGTGGCCGTGTTGATCGGAGTTCCCCTTCTGCCTAGTTCGGGTAAACTTGAGGAGGATTCCGCATCTTGGACAACTTCAACAAGTTGACCCGGATAATCCACACACTCCGGAGCAGGTGTTGACCTTCTTACCTGATAACAATAACATCATATGATCAATAATCTAAGCGTCCTTGTGCTATCTCGTCTTGCATTTCTTGGTTCCTATTTATATAATGGCATTAGTTCGGCAAACGTCTGGAGAGAGAAAAGCCACACATCCCAGAGATCACGGTGTAAATTAAATCTGTGATATGGAACATGTCCCACAATCTGGTAGTTGAAAAAAGGAATCCACGTAAAAAACGGAATTTTTTTTTATGTCACACACAAAATTCGACTATTTCGGATATTCGAAACAGAATTATTTATGATTCTGTGTTTCTTTACAAACTTTTGGAAGTTAGTTTTAGTATACACAAAATAAAGATCTATTGATATCCACCGAGCTCACTCCGAAGAATTGACTATCTTGTCTATAAGCTACCCACCTCCAAATACTTTTCATTGGCAAATATGGCGGTAGTGAACCCGATTTCATGGAACCTTATATTTATTATATTTACTATTGGTTATATTATTTAATGTGAGTATCTCGTTTTCAGATATGAATGTACAGTCTATTACCAATGAACCAGATTGTTGATTAAAATACATCCCCCATTATATCGTAACGAGGTTGTTTAATGCAATTCCTGGACGTTTTTTTTATAACTTGGTCTACCTTACAGGTTTGCTTGAGACAAGCCAAAAATTAGATGAGCTCTCGACTGGAGTGAAAAATAACATAGAAAACGCTGGTTAGATACGACAAACCCAACCAAAAATGTGCTTTCATGTCTCACCTCTTAAATCTTCAGTACTCGCTATTTCGTTCTGCGAAAATAGATAACTCAATTCGGCCCATCGCTTGTTCGTCGACCCTTCGCAGCCAAAATTTCTTATATATCTTTTCGAGAGAAAACTACCACAGTCTGACAAGTTTTTGTTTGGAACAATGGATGGCATGGAAGCTGCAATCCATGGGACCCGTTCATTTATAATTAATAGATCAAGCCCCTGTACCTTGCTGAAGCTTGATTAAGGGAATGCTTTTAATTCATAGCTTAATGCTTAGAACAGTCAGAGATCATGTGCCTGAATTTTTTCCAGTTTGTGATCAAGCGTATCACAACCTTTCCTTGGTACTTTATAATGAAACGTGGTTATATTCGGTTTTGGGGTCAAGGAGTTTGTCGATTTCTTATTAGCTCCTTTAAACATTTTGTATTTAGACAACTGTGGAAAAACTACGAAAATCTTAGGGTTTCGCTAGAGAGGTTGCTTCTATTGGGAGCTCACAAGGGCTTCTTTTTAATGACAAAGTCGTTGCCTGTTGTAGGAATTATATATATATATATATATATTCAGAAGTTGTGATCTGTCAGAAGAACTTGACTGTCTTGATTTACTCAATAATCAATGTCTCTGTCTTCTCTCTTAAACACTCAACTTTCTCTGGTTGCACAACAACAAGCATGGCAGCCTCCCTTAATGGGCCCTGCATCATCTCATCAATGCCTTAAGTTTCTGACCTGGTTAAGAAACTGATATCTGATGACGCATGGAGACATTTCACTTCAACGAGGGATAAACTGGAAGTCGAACTTAAAATCCCTGACAAATTGCCGTTAGAAGATGTAGGAACTCAAAATAAATGGACACAACTCACACATGATTCTGTTCAGCACTCTCTACTAGATGAGACAATCATCGATGCTGAACGCTCTTACAAGACCTCCGGCCGGTGCATGGCTTAATGCCACACCCTGCCCACATTGACACTTTAGTAAATGATCTGTGCGCCCGTATTGCCGTTGGTTTACATTCAGGCAGAAAACTGGTTTCTGCCCACTCCTGTTGTTGCGGTGAACCAGTGACATCATGGCCTCTCATGTGTAAAAAGCGCGAGTCGTGGCCCCAGACTCTCACTTCTGAATGAAACCTTGGCCAGAGCCCTCCGATTTGCGTACCTTGTATTCATGAACCAAAGGGTATTTGCCACATATCTGATGGTATGTCATTGATTCCCTTCCCCAGGGCTAAAAACCTGGTCTGGGATTGCACCGTGATTGATATTTCAGCACATTCTTATATCAGTCACAAAGCAACACAACCCGGCTATGCAGATAACGCTACCAAACAATTTAAGGTTAGGAAGTACACTGCATAATGGAAGAATAACACTTTAGATCTGTAGCCTTCGAGACTCTAACAGGACCAGGAGTTCAGTCTTCAGGCGATAAACCAGCACGTCTATATGGCCCAACTGATTCGCCTAAACCACACTCTTGGAGAGGAAAGGCCACATGAACGTGAGCAGGTGATCCCGCTGCACAACAACGCCTGGGCCTGCATCGCAAAATCCGTGAAAGACCAAAACCACCTCGACTGGGGGGTTCTTTTGCGCCCGCCATATCCACCGAAACTTGTGCCAACCATTATGACTTTTTGTTCCCTGGCAAATAACTCGCACGGCGTCAGCTTCACCCATGAAGGTGATCTCAAAACGTGGGTGGACAGCTTCTTTGAAACAAAACCAAACCCTCTTTGGAAGGAAGGTATCTATAACTTGGTTGCGAGATGAGAGCAGGTTGTAGACGATAGTCAAAAGTGAGTGGAAAGCTTGTGCTTTTTGTGGAAACAAAACCGCCGAAACGTATGCAACAACTTAAAGCGCACAAGCTAAAGTTGTGCTTCATGCCACATTGAAATACTCGCACAATCGGTTATCTATTAACATTCTAAGAGATGTATTAATGCCAATTCGATAATCGAAGTGAAACCTTGATCGTTTCACTAGACCCTAAAAGTAGACTGCCAAGCGAGTTTTCACAGACGAAATCACAAATGTTATATATATATATATGTATAACATTGCCCATCTTTTATAACACTAATATATATATATATATATAAAGTGTTATAAAAGATGGGCACCCACGCTTGCTAAAGAACCTAGCCACAAAGGTTTGAGGTGGAATATCCAACCGCACGAGGCAAACGCACATATGAGAAGGCAAAATATATTCCATCGTCGTCTATTTAACTGTAATAAAAGGGGTTAATCGGTTTTTGCTTTGTTTAATATGTTCAGTAACTTTAACAAACGGAATAACAGATCTGAATGTAATAAAAAGAGCGAAATACTCCACAGAAGTTATTGTATTTACCAGTGGTACAGCCCCGATCATATAATTATATTAATAGCAAGCTGGTGAACTTGAGGTTGTGTATTCTACCGAGATGTAGAACTCATAAAATGAGTGGAGATACATAATTATATACATCGCTCGATTACCACGCATGTACGCCGGATATTTGATCCTTACAGATCACATCCCGGGCCCTAACGAGGTAGATATTAAGGCACTTGTCCTTGTCGATGCACACATACATACTTAGTGTGGAATGAGGGAAGTTTTGTGTTGGAGAAATACATTAATTATATGAAGTGAAACAACGACAGGATTCTCATTTTAGCCTAATTACCCCTACTAATACCCAAGGCTAGGAATGGCATAGATCTATATTTTTCAAAGGACTGAAACCCTTCTTCAAAAAAATGCTTCAATGAAATAAGTTCCCCGCGACGCGCTGAAGACCATTTCGAATATATTGTATTATGGATATGCTAGCGATACTCGCGCGGTCAAACGTAACTGCGTAGTGAGCTTCGTATGGCATTATACTAGTATCCTGCTGTATATGACACCAAATTGAACTGAACACCGTCCATAGTATTCAGGGGTTTCGATGTCGGCAAATTGCACGTAATGAGAAAATTTTATGTAACATGGATATTCACTATATCAATTCTTATCATCCGCCGACCAGCTTTTAGCACATTACTGAGTACCGCCGATTGGAATATCGGTCTAGCGTTCGATATTTCAAACTCTGCTCCATTTATTGAAGCCATGTCACAGTTTCACCACTGTGATTTGTTAACAATTTGTTTCTCTGGTAAGACACGGTGGAAGAGTCAATAAAAATATCTCGAGCGGAAGGAAGCACACAGCTGGACATAGCTTTGAGGTAGTTAGAGGACTTAGATACACAAGATTTCACCACGCTGCGAGACAACCCTACCTGGGAGCGAACGTTAGAACTCAGATATTGTCCTAAGTTACCCGATTGAACGGTATTGGAAGATAAAAAAATTGGTGGAAAAGAGTACCGCCACGGAATTGTAGAAGCGAAAAAAATTCTCGCATCGCATATAACCACAAATACGTATTCTCAAACCTATTTAAATATTTGCATTGGAGTTTTTGAATCTCCAGAGCTCGGACAACATAAATTTGTTCCAGCGCCAGAAGTTACGGCGGAATCAAATAACTGACCATATGAGCAAGTTACCCAGTCTAACTTACTAAGCCAATTTATGTGGAATCCACATATATGAATAGATTTACTAGGGTTCGAATTAGATACGTAATTATCTAAATGGAAAAATTGCCAGATTAAACTTTAGAGAAACAAACTGTATGCTATGCTGTTCGCTGGCCATGTTGTAAATATCGCATTTTTGACTCCCTTCATAGCAGTTTTGGCTTTTGCAGGTAAATTGCTAACATCTCTACATACACGGTGTTCGTAAAGTCACGCAACTCTACATAATTCTAAGCTACGAAACCCGCCATAGAGATAATAAATCTTTTTTAAAAAGAAACGCAAAAAGAAACCCTGCACAGGATTTTTTCATTTTTTAAACGCGTTTGGCAGTCACGCAAGGTCACACAGTTGCGTTATTGGCTACATATATATCTCATACTCTCTAATTGGCGGGTCGCGTTTCTTATAGAACACTTTTGTTGTGATTTGTTGTGTTTCCATAGCGAATTGAGTAACTTTTTGGAAGGCCATAGGTTTGCGGGACCTTCCGAACACCCTGTACATGTATATATGATTGAAAACACTGAACAAAAGTTCTATAACCTTCATCATGGACGTTTTTATCTAGAGAAAGAAAAGCAAAGCCTGTTAAATCACACTCTTTTAACTCCTGTACGGGCAAAGAATGGTAATAACCGAAGCGAAAATATATGATATGTTTAATAGGGGTAACTCAAATTATAACAAATTAAAGAGCAGCCAGAGCATGTCTCTCTGGCAGCGATACACTGCATAATAATTCGTCATCATTATTATAACACGTGCTGTAAATAGAAGCCTTCAATAGAGCGCAGAATAATCAAGCTTAGAGCATACTCAGGACAAAAGGTAGAAATGTGTGGCGGGAATTATGTTCCGGTAACACTTTGTGCCCTTCTTAGAGTTCATTATTTTGCTCTTTATGGTTGCAAATACCAGCACGGCCTTAATACCTCTTGCCGAGCTACAAGGTGGCAACCGACGAACACTCAAAGGCCGAATCTTAACGGAAGAATAAAGAAACAAAAATAGTTAAACAGTATTCTAATTAATGAGTCGGGTAAGTGCACGGATTCGATCCCCACCTTTGCACATTTGCATTTAAAGGGGTTGTCCGTCTTATGAAGCAATGCTGAAAGCAGTTGTACCGTGGCCGTTAAATGTTGGCTGAGAGTCAGCCCGGAAAATTTATATTAATGAATCGAAACTATGTACAATATATTTTATTTTAATTGATACATTATTTAATGGAGGCTAGAGAGGTCTATCGGACGCATTCGAAAGTTACAATGTGCATACGAGACATGTCTGGTGTTGATGAGTTGATCTAAACAATTTATGACTTTTCGAATTTTGTAACCATACTTCGAAATCGCGTCTAAATACCATAACTCAATTTTCGTCCCCGTTGCATTACGATCATGACATTCGCCTTTTGTGTTTGACAAATGGTGAGAAAGCTGCGCTCTGGATAACCCAGTCAGCACTACCTAAGAATTATTGATATTATTATTGCTATTTTTTTAAATGCCAGTTTACGACCCAATTAAGACTATTCTGTAAGCGTACGCGATTTATTTATTTATTCTGAGGAACATTTATTCTGAGTCGCTGATTGGCGTCTTATTTTCATCAGGCTTATACTGAATTGGTTGTCAACTTACATACTAATTTATTTATTTAGCGAAAATATAGGATCCAACATGCACTCGAGCTTTCAGGTCTTTGAATAATGCGTAGCTCATTAACTAGGCTTTCAATACCCTGATCTCAATAACTATCTGCTATAAGATGTTTCACTTTAAGTTTGACAATTTTAGTTGAACCTCAAGTATATTGAGATCTATATCTCAGGTCATTTTACCGCTCGAGATGCTACGAAATAATGAGTTAAAGCATTAATTCTTTGTTATAAACATAGCGAGCACCCGTTCCTTTTCCGTTACCTTCTATAAGGTACCGATGGCCCACGATAAGTAGAGAAATCAAACACAATAGTTTTGAAATAATACCAGCCATTCTCATTCAATACCAGTTCAACAGAGTTTTGACCCTCGCCAAATGTCTATTGCCTCAGCAGGACGGGGTGAAAATCCTTCCTCCCACAGCTCACCGTAGGCAGGTAGACATGTTAAACAACCCAATCCTTCCTGCCTGGGCAAAATAAAAGATAACATTTCACCTTGACCGACCCAGCATTTTCATGTCGCTTGTCCATCCGTACACTGAAATTTAGCATGAAAGCCCTCTCTCTCTCTCCCCGATATTGCTACACTTCTATTCTAATTTTGCTATAGTCGCTAACGGACATCTAAACGCCCAACCGAAGGCTAACTAGCTGAAGAAGACATTACTTCCTTCACAGGTAGGCCAATATCAAAGGCACTGTACGAGCACGTTAATACGAGCGCGATAATAGGCGGGGGTAGGAAGTGACAAGAGGTTGACGTCGTTTTACCGAAACTAAAAAATAAGCGCAGAAGTATGTGATACAAGCCTAAGTATTGAGAGTCTCTAATTGAAATATTATAATCATAACACGTGGTTTAATTAAGTATTTATTCACTTATGTTAGCAGATATATGTCATGGCTGGCTTGAATTAGAAATATGATAAATTACAAATAGACTGGTTGTCCTTTATAAGAGTGTTGCCATATTTAAGGCATCGTACTGAGATTTTTGCCCTAGTTTCTTATTACTGTCATGCTGCCAATTATATAGCAAAGTAAGGTGACCCGAAATTGAGTTACCACACAACACAAGGAACATACGCTAGTGCAAACTTCACGCGCACATATTTCGACCGTAAATATTTGACTTGTAACTTGGATTAGTATTATATTTGTATTATTCTAGTTTCCTTTGAAGTTACAGTAAAATTGACCGTAAATGTTTGTCGTTTAACTTAGATTAGTATTATATTTTTATTATTCTAGTTTCCTTTGAAGTTACAATGAGTAAAATCGACCCTAAATATTTGCCTTATATCTCAAGTCAATATTATTATATTCTATATTATAACTAGAGTAATTACTCTAGTTATCATTCTAATGACATTAATCGCTAATTATTTTATTCATTATTAGAAGTTTGAGGTTTCTCATAGTTCGCCCTATTCTTAGATTTAACCAAAGACATAGGTTACACAAATAAACGTTTCGAGTTTCTGGAGTCAAAAAAATTTAATCAAAATAATTTATTTCACTAAGTTGTAAATTAGTTGTATTCTCAGCGTGCACTACACTCAACCTTTCTTTGTTATCTCGCAAATTCGAATAATAGCCGCATTGTGGGACGCACTGATAAACATACGAGTCAATACGAGGTGACATGAAAGACTCTATGTTTATTATCAGTGTTATCGTACTTCTGGAACTCAACTTCGGAATAAAATCAGCCTGTCCGAAATGTAAGACGTAAAACAGTGTCTTCAAAATACTTGCATGGAAACAAAGAACAGTTTGAAAAAGTTTGGCTATTAAAAAGGGCACCATCTCAATGCGCACGAATCTTACTGATTTGGCACTGAAACATATAAGTAGATTAATACTTCTCAGTGAGCGAAAGTACATTTCGTGTTTCTTTGGGCTCATTCCGAATGATATTCACCCGAAATAGTTGTCGCATCATGGAACTACCAATCCTGATTTGCCGTGTACTTGACTTGGCAGCTTTCTTTGAATACATTTCGAACGGTCCAAATGCTTGAGAAAGTCAGAGTAGGCTGTGCGACTGCCGCCCGCCTTGACGGACGGAACGCCAGCTGATGTTACTTACATCGTCACTGGATTCGTTGGTGTTCGGATCGTGAATGCTTGCCTCCGTATCATTAGTTGAAGGCCCCACCAAAATCAACTCGTGATTTGGTGAAGCCATCGCGTCAGTTTTCTTGTCCGCCTTTTATTACCCACCACTATCCTGGCAGTCGAAAATTCAACCAACAAACCAACGAACGTCACACTCCAAACACAGAGACAAGTTCATGTACGAATCCACCAGTGTTTATTTATTAATTACTTTTCAGCGAGTAGCAAACTGTGACGGTGCGCGGGCGACTAGGGAACTGCGGGCTAGGCAAAAATGAACAGATGATATATTTTACGACTTTTCGATGAGCTATAGCACCAGCGCTACCAACCGAACTGGTAACACCACACAACATAACAACAAGCCGAAACTGGTTTATTTATTATTTCTGCTTACCTATTCAACGGAACGGACACATTTTAGTTCTCGGAACGCGGAACGTACAAATCTAACAGCGCCATGTGAGTACTTGATTCTGGGTGAGCTACCAATGGAAGGAGGCGCCAATTTAAGAGGCGCGACGGGGCCTTAAATGGTTAGGCGACTTGGCGGAAATAGCAAAGGATCGCTGGATGAATCCCCGTCGTTCGACATGTACCAGATGCTTTTTTTAACCAGATTCTTGGAAAAATGCTTAATATTGTGCTTAATATACATTTATAACAAGAATCCGAGATTTGAAAGTATAAAGTATTTTGATGTGTAAAGGTGTGGGTCGATAAACCTTTTAGAAAAGTTGGTAATATTCGTAATCAAAATAAGTTTTTGACGGGTGGTTTACGAAGATTATTCACTTTTCAAAAAGATGGGGATACGTATTAGACGGCTCAGGCCAACACTAGCGTGAGACTTACAAACCGAACTACCGTCAATCCCTACATGGCTCGGAAAGCTCATAGCATTATTTCGACTGCTCCATCCGGGGAATCCGGCAGTCCTACTTCTGGCCATTGGTTAGCGGCGTCAGATTCAGCAGAGCACAACCGCTATTACGTACTATCTATTGGCCTAAGTTACGGCCGTATCCCAGTCTCCTAGAGAGCGGAGCATGACACCCACCAGGAAAAGGGGGTCCCGCCGGCAGCTCCGCTGCAGAACCCATCAACTTCGCCTCCTGCAAAGCAGTACATTCGTGTAGAGTATGTACAGCGTCATTCACCGCTCCTTGAGGTACACAGCACGCAGATGTCCGAGGGGTTTGTGTAGATACGTTTGGAACTGGCCGTGGCCGGTTAGCACCTGCGTCATCCAATAGCTTCACTGCCCACCGTTGCTATCATGTTAGCCTGGGAGATCTGGGATCATGAGTTTCGTCCAGACGTCCTTCAACTTATGTGCTGGCTGAGTCTGGGTCTATTCCTACTGCCACCAGCCCAACGTGGCCTTCCTAGCTCTCGCTAGGTCCATACCGTCATCCAGGTAGCGCTCGCCTCTCTCGCTCGCCAGGAGGTCCCAGGGGAGCCTTCTCGACGAGACTAGGAGGGCCTCTGTGGAGACGCTCCAGTAGGCACGACAAGCACAAATCGCGAGAGGCCTTTAAACATTCTGAAGGAGCCTCCTGTTCCCTTTGGTTCGCAGAGCCATATCGGCCAGAACCGGGTCAGCATACATAGCCATCGACTCGATCACAGATACAAGGAGGCGCTGACAACCCTGAGTAGGGTTCATGTTGATATATCTGAACATCTTAGATATTTAGAATTTTAGAATACTTGAGTTTAACATCGAAGCGTCACGCCATCAGGATACCTAATACCATATTATCTTCCAATAATAATGAACTCATTCATGTCTAATTAACCGTACTAATCGTATTAGCTTACTGCTCAGTGCATCCATAAACAATGTTAACATATGTTGAAGCTATTTTCAACCTGCAGTGTCAATGGAATGATATTACATGAATTAAACAATGGAATAGGTGAGTCTTGGGGTTGTTATTGAAAAACCCCTTTCCACATTCGAGCAATGTCCTTTTCTGGAACTTAAATAACACTTCATGATATCTAAGCTCAATTTGTTCCATAATCATTCTTTGAACAAAAGAACCAATGCTTTATTTTCTCCACCTCACCAATAACTCGGCTCATCAAATGACTTGATTTTTGTACTTAATCGTTTGCCAAGTCTGAAGCTGTACACTCAATGCACTCATACATCATGTCCAGAGACATTGAAATTGTCATCTACGTTTGTGGATAGGTGGCTGACTACACGGAACTCCCTTTATGATGGTACATTAAGCTTTTGTTGAAGGGATAGGGCATATATATATCCACTTGCATCATCTCAACACATGAAATGCGTCCCCTGGATGGTCTAGTGGTGAGCGTCTTGGACTGCTAGACCGGAGGGACACGTGTGTGTTGGGTTCAAATCCTGTCAGACGCGGAGAATCTTTGGAGTTGTTTATCATCTTTCTTTATTTGAAGATTCTTGCCAGGTACGAGTAAGGAAGAGAATAAGCAAAGGTGGCCCCGACAGGTCCTCATAGTATTATTTAAAAGGTTAGGAGCTGAGGCCTGTCAGATAGGGGAACAGCTGAGGGTCAGCTGGAAAAAACAAAAAAACACATGAAATGCACTGTTCCCTGTTCAAGTAGATGAAAACTCGCGAAATTGGTCCTTCGTTTTGATTCAATTATTCCTGCTGAAGACGTTGATGTTCTACATTGTTCCGTGACAACGGCCCACTTTGATAATATAATGATAGGCATATGTTCTGCTAACCACCAACTATAATTGAAGGCCTCAATGCGACTGAATTGACTCGAGAAATGCGAATTGTAAAAACGTTGACGCTGCTTTGCTTTATATAGATCGACATATGGAGACAGATGTGTAAGGAAATGGTCGAGAGTAGGGCTAGGCTAGTGATAGGAAACATTGACAAGTCGGGCACAAGTCATTGGTACAAGCGTATCCGTTTATTTTCTGTCAGTGTGTCGACCTTCACGGTTGAGCCACGTCTCCATACTACTCCGATGGTCGGTATCTATACATTTTAGACGTTGGGGGACTTCCCCCCCCTGCCCTCCCTCACTACGTACATTCACACGCGCACGCAGTGCCACCATCGCATACATTCACCCCATAATGCGTAGCACTTTACCATCACAAGCGCCCTACCTACCTCTCTGCTTACATTCGGCCATTCTGCCCGCCGGCGTCCTCGCCGACTATTCTCACAATCTTTATTTAGTTATGTAGTGTGTCGCCACCGTGGTATTATTCTTCATGGTCATATTATTATTCGAGGTGTAATTCCAACCTGTTCGTTCCATTATCACAACAGTTATTGCACAATGCTTTATTTTTCATGGTCATATTATTATTCGAGGTATAATTTCATCTGTTCGTCTATTATCACAACAATTATTGTACAATTGACAATATCTCCACGCGTACGTCTATTCGAATCTGGCTTTTTTTTTTTGTCATTACGAGTACTAGATTACCAAAGGTTGCATTAAGCGGACAGCTTACACTGCAATATATACATATACGTTTGGACTTCTTGACTATGAGGTGTCGGCGTTATAGCGAGCTGGTCTTCTCTTCAGTTGAGTCGATCGACGTGCAAGGGTTGTCTCCACAAGTACCGGTCGTTCAGCTGGCGCAAGGCTATGATCGGGGTTGGAGCGGTCCACCGTCGTCGCCTGTTTAGTTGGCTCCTCCGGCTGATCTTCCTCGCTCGTTGTTGGCTTATCTTGACCCTTCTCGGACAGCCGATCTTGTCTACGGGGGAGTTGCTCGTCCTATTCATCAGATTCAGTAGGCTCTATCTCGTCTCCTTCGTCATGTGCTATCTTATATAATCGTAGTTGTGAACAATGCGCGGTGACCGTATACCCTGTATTGCGCACTAGCTCCATTATACGATACGTCTCGTTTGGCAGCACCTCGGTGATCACTAGGGGCCCTCTGAACTTTGGCTGCAGTTTCGTGGATTCTCCGGTGGGCACGGGTAGTCTGCGAACTATGACCACGTCTCCCACCTCATATCGCACGTTGTGCGGTTTTCGTTTCTTGTCGTACTGGGTCTTGCATTATCTCGCTGCATTCGCAATCGCCATACGCACTTGATCTTGGATCTCTGCTGCTGGTCTCCATACTCGCTCTTGTTGAGCGTCAACAACCATCGAGAAGTTGTCGCTTCTCGGGAGATACCCATGCAGAACTTCGAATGGCGATTTTCCGGTACTTTTATGCGGCGCCTGATTTATATGAGCTTCAACTCGCGGCAGCTTCGTTGCCCAATCGCTTCAGTCCGGGTGTACGCAAATTGTTCGTAGACCTCTTGCTACCTCCTTGTTCACGCGTTCAACTTGGCCGCTACTCTGGGGGTGCTGAGTAGAAATCTGGGCAAGTTTAATACCAAATTTGCGCACGAATTCGTCGAACTGTTTCGATGTGAACGCCGTTCCTCTGTCTGTGACGATCACGTCTGCCGCACCGTAACGAAGTATGATTCGTTCCAGAAGACGGGTCACACCTGCTGTACTTGTCGAGCTGACTGCTTTGAGTAGAACAAATTTAGAGAGCCCATCGACAACAACGATAATGTGCACCTTCCTTCCCGACCTAGGCAACGACCCGAGGTGATCTATGAACAATTTTTGAGAGTGTCGGCGCTCCGGCACTATGGGATTGCATAGCCCTTCCCTTCGGCCGGTGAAGTCTTATTGAAAATACACTCAACGCAGGCCCGGACGTGCTGCTTGACGTAACTACGCAGCTCCGGGAGCCAATACCGTCGAGTAATAATCGCTAAGGTCTTATCCGTACCAAAATGCCCTGCTCGGTCGTGGCACATTACACAGATGTATTTGCGTATGGCTGCCGGTACCACGAATCGTCTCGTTCGAGAGACCTCCCCGTTGTTCTCCTTCTTGTTGCATTCACGATATAGTACTCCCTCACGCATCGCGAAACCCTGCACTGCACCTTGCTTTGAGGCGGTCCTCTATTCACCTTCCTTACACAGGATGGCTATCATCTCCTTCACCCATGGATCTCCGGCTTGAACCATTGCCACTTGGGTTTCAACAGATATTGTATGCACCTGACTGTCTGAATTCTCCGGAACCTCAGAGTCTCCAGGGGTCGGTGTCTTCGTCCGGCTCCTCCACCGAGCTTCGGCTTAGGGCGTCAGCATGCTCCATTGCTGCGCCAGGTCTATGACGTATCTTAAAAGTAAATTCAGCCAGCTGGTCTAGCCATCGGGCTATCTGCGGGGTGGGCGGACTGGACTTCAGCGCGGCCACAGCATTACAGTCGGAGACAACAGTGAATAGCTGCCCATGCAGGTGGTGCCTGAGCCGCTGCAATGCCCACACTACTGCAAGTTGTTCCAGACGCGTAGAATGATAATGACCTTCGCTCGACGAATGCTTACGGCTAATTGCGTATACCATGCGAAGATCATCACCATCCTTCTCCAGCAGCAATGCTCCTAGGCCCACTGAACTTGCATCGGTATGCAATTCCGCCGGCCTTCCCTGCTCGAACGTCGTCAGCACCGGTTCGCTAAGGGGCGCATGCTTCAATTTTTCAAACGCCTCTTCACATTCGTCGCTCCACCTAAAGTCAGCTGACCTCCGTAGTAATCCACTTAGAGGCGCGGCTATCGACGCGTACCCCTTTACAAATCACCGAAAGAAACTTGTCAGTCCAAGGAAGCGTCTTACTTCTGTGGCGTTCGTTGGCCTTCGGTACTCGGCTACGGCCTTCACCTTTTTACTTCCGGGTTGAACTCCGGCCCTTGAAAGTCGGAATCATAAGAATTCCACCGTCTTCATGAAGAACTGGCATTTCTCTAGTCGTACCGTCAACCCGGCTGTTGCTAACGCCTTTAAAATTCGCTCGATGCTTCTCAACTGATCGTCGTACTCGTTTCCGGCCGTGATAAGATCGTCCAGGAATGGAAGTGCCGTCGCCGATCCGCTCCTTTAGGCGTGCCATCATTTCCTGAAATTTCCTGGGGGCGTTGGCAAGGCCCATCATTAGAACGTTCGGCGCGAACTGGCCTTCCGGCGTAATGAACGCCGCTTTCTCTGAAGCCCCAGCCGTCATCGGTACTTGAAAGTATCCCCATGCGAGGGCGAATGTGAAATACAACGCCTTACCACCTACGGTGTCCGGTATAACAGCTATCAGGGGCAATGGGAAGTTAGCGCGGAGCGTCTGTGCGTTCAGCTTGCGGTAGTCTATAACCATGCGGTATTCTCCGTTCTTCTTCTCGACCAGCAGGACGGGGCTGGCATATGGTGACTGCGATGGTCGCACCATTCCCAAATCCGCCATTTTTTGTACGATCGCACGCAAGGCTTGTCGTTCTACCAGCGACAGTCGATATGCCTTGGATGCTACAGGTCGGCTGTCCGGCAGCTCCTCGATATCGAACTCGGCGAGTGGAGTGAGCCCAAGAGTCTTCATCGAGGTTGTGAACACGCAACGATATCTATTCAGGAGTTCGAGTAGCCAAACTCGAATAGACGTACGCGTGGAGATATTGTCAATTGTACAATAATTGTTGTGATAATAGACGAACAGATGAAATTATACCTCGAATAATAATATGACCATGAAAAATAAAGCATTGTACAATAACTGTTGTGATAATGGAACGAACGGATGGAATTACACCTCGAATAATAATATGACCATGAAGAATAATACCACGGTGGCGACACGCTACATAACTAAATAAAGATTGTGAGAATAGTCGGCGAGGACGCCGGCGGGCAGAATGGCCGAATGTAAGCAGAGAGGTAGGTAGGGCGCACGTGATGGTAGAGTGATACGCATTATGGTTTGAATGTGTACGATGGTGGCACTGCGTGCGCCTGTGAATGTACGGAGTGAGGGAGGGGAGGGAGGGGGAGTCCCCCAACGTCTAAAATGTATAGATGCCGACCATCGGAGTAGTATGGAGACGTGGCTCAACCGTGAAGGTCGACACACTGACAGAAAATAAACGGATACGCTTGTACCAATGACTTGTGCCCGACTTGTCAATGTTTCCTATCACTAGCCTAGCCCAACTCTCGACCATTCTCTTACAGATGTGATCTGAAATAGAATATTGTTGAGCCTGGAGACCCTGCTAAGTTCGCTGGCTAGACGTCGACTAAACTCAGCATGAAGACTCCCTATCCATCCTGACAACCGCAGAGGGCACAAACGCTGTAAATGATTGAGAGCAAGAAAATCTATTGCGTGAATGCTTTGAAAAAACATAAGGAGACTAATCCGATCACAGCGTCTACGGCGTATAAATGTTTGATACGGGAATAATGTTGTCGGAGGTAGCCTTCTATAATCGACTTCAGAACTCAGACCCAAAAAGAGGTTGCAACCCTGAACTCGTCATAGCACTCTTGTTCTGGAAGACTCCACCTGGTATGGCAAATTCTTAAGCTGCATCTATAATCGATCATTGGAGGAGGGACGTTTGCCCCCAATGCATAAATGTGATAAAAGAACAAACCAATCTAAGGTAAAGGTAAAGGCTTTATTGGTTTATTAAAGGAGCTGCAAATGTTACAATGCTTAAGCTCTCTAACGAACGTTCTATTCGCTTGACGGCTGTCTGCTCTAAGTAATGGAACGCATGATATGTAATGC
This sequence comes from Stratiolaelaps scimitus, assembly GCA_019614645.1. Classification (NCBI taxonomy): domain Eukaryota; kingdom Metazoa; phylum Arthropoda; class Arachnida; order Mesostigmata; family Laelapidae; genus Stratiolaelaps; species Stratiolaelaps scimitus. Next base: position 127,010 of record JABWDB010000067.1, on the reverse strand, counting down.
AATAATATCAAATGCAAAGGACCAGAATTTGATTTTCTCTCAACAGTCAACGTATCGTTGAGTTTAAAGCCAATGACTTGTTCTGCCCAAGGGGATACTCGTCTAGTGAATGTCCCCAATGAACGCTTGGTTGGGACGCGTGCGTTTTCTTCAGTTCGTTGACTCTGTAAAGTGCACCCTAAACGCATCACATGTATGCTGACGAAGTGAAACTGGTGATGCATCTTAACAATAAGGAAAGCTGTCAGGCTCTGCATAAAGCTGTGAATATGTTTTGTGTTGGTTAGGGCGAATAAATCAAAGGTGTAAATATCGCCTGGTTAATGGTGTGTTTAGCAAAGCGGAAAATTACAATGATTTCGGCGTCAGGTTCCTTGCCTCTCTCACTTTCTGTGACCAAGCCGCATTTGTCTCATGAAAGCGAATTCATAATGAAACTTGATATCTTCATCTTACAGAGCACTTACCAGCGATGTTTTCAGCCCTAAACCCAACTATAAAAATCGAGATGCCGTTAGCATACAACATATGAGTGTATATACCCTGCTGCGTGATGACATAAGAAAGCTTAAGCATTGTAAATTGCAGCTCCTTCAATAAACCAATAAACAATTACCTTTACAATATACAAAAGAAATGCTAGTAATTATGTTCCATCGAGCTATATTTTGGGACATCCGGACTAAATCGTGTTGGAGAGGAGAGGTGACTGCCGATGTCAACACTTTGATTTCAGCCGAACATGAGAGTGTAGTGATAGGAAGGATGCATAAGAATGGCTACATCAATTTCAGAAATCTTGGAGGTGCTTAATTTTTACAGAATACAGTGGGGCTGTATTCTGTAAAAATTAAGCGCCTATAAGATCACCCCACATATCACAGATCAAACCCTTTTATGATCACAGATCAAACTCTTCCGAGTATAAAGAAGAAGGATAAGATTACGCTGGCATGAGTCCAATTGTCGAAGGGTCAAACTGTGACAATATGAAGAGGCTGTATCGAACTGTAGGCTGTATAAACTGTACTGTTTGATATTGTACAGGATAGAGAGAGCAGTGTAACGACTTCATACTGGATTACCTAGCGTGTCAAACTCAGCTAGAAAGTTCCGGGTTCATCCACGTATGGACGGACACGGTGGAAGATGCTAGGAAACTCCTGAAAGTGCCCGCTCTCACAGATATCCCAATTATGGGCAGGCGCCGTGAATTAGAACACATCTGGACCCGAATCTCTAATGTGGATAGGGGTTACTCGGAGAATGAGATTCTGGACGCCCTGTCCAGTTCGGGAGTTCTCGCGGTTAAGCGAGAAACAATCAGGAAGCGGGTCGAAGGGGAGCTGCGCACTTATCACACTGACAGGGTGCGTCTTTAGTTCTCCAAGATTCCACCGTCTGAGGTATTCCTGGGTTTCCGTTCGTACAAGGTCGTCGTGTACGCTGGCGTTCCTGTTATGTGCTACCGGTGTCAAATGCTTGGACATGTCGCGGCTGCCTGTCGTAATCAGATAGTATGCAAGAAATGTGGCAAATCGGATCATCTCATAGATAAGTGCAAAAACCTTCCTAAGTGTGTGAATTGCAAGGGACCCCACATCTCGACGGCGTCTTGCTGCCCTCTTCGAGCACATGAGATTGAGAAGCGTAAGGTCTGGATGGAAAGCAGATTGATACAGCAACTCAAGACAGAGTACCCCAAGGCCAAGCAAGTTGCAGTGACTAGCACCCAAGCTCAGCAGCAAGTGACCGATGTCGCTGTTCCTGGAAGCGCTTCGTCGCCACCGAGACTTAAATCGTATGCTGCAGCAGTACGCTCGGTTGTCGTTGATCCGGGTACGGAAACGGGGACCATTGTTAAAGTAAACTTACCGGGGACTACAATCCCACCTGCAAGACAAAAGTCTTCAAATCGTAAATCTGTTCCCAGGAGGCCGAAATTCAAAAAGAGGATGCTGGGCAAAAAGACCATTGCAGCCTCTCTAAAACCTGTTATCACGATTCTAAAGGCTATGTGCCCCAAAGCAGCGAAATATCTATAAAGTCTTATAAAGAACCTCGGCCCTCTCTTGTCGGCGGTCCAATTTATGGAGAAAGCTGTAGCATAAAAAAAATTATTCTAACTATGGATAGTTTAGAAGACTCAAATAATTATTGTAGAGGTAAAAATGTTAGACAATGTCAAAGGTGGTATGGTGATCCTGAATTTAAGGTGGCTGGATTTGGTCGAAAGAAAATTAATGTGTTTAGTGATTTTGTAGCGCTTCATTTCAACGCCGGGACGGGGGGTCTCAGGAAACCCGGGCAATTGGAGACCTTGTCAGCCTTCCTAGCTGATAAGGGATCTGGACTTGACGTTGTTGTGGTTAGTGAGACATGGCTAAAAACGGTCGATTACGGTGGCTTTGGTGTCACTGGTTTCCGCTTTGTTGGATCGAGCAGGGAGAGCAGGCAAGGAGGCGGCGTGGGTATGTATGTTCGTTCGTATTGCGACATCGTAAACACGTCCATGTTTAGTAGTGATGATGGGAACGTACAAATCGTAAAAGTTCATCTAAAAAAGCGTGGCTTTGAAGGAGTCGTCATTGGTCTATACTCGTGTCATTTTATACATGAGGAAACGCTGTTGGATCTTCTCGAAAAAACCCTTCCGAGGAATAGTTCATTACCTTGTATCGTAATGGGTGATTCAAACATAAACCTGTTGGGAGGGTCCTATAGTGAAAGTTATACTTCGTTTTTCGCTGCCAGGGACTTCCACCTAGTCATTGATGGCATCACTCGTCCTGCTTCGGGCACGCGTATAGATCACATTGCCATTGGGAACTGTGAACAATTTATGGAGATATCACCAATTGTGTGGTGCTCCCCTTTGTTCTCGGACCATTATCCAGTCGGTGTAAGTCTTGTTGGAGGAGCTTTCGCTTTGCGACGCAGCAGCCACTCCGAGCCGCAAATGCCAGTCAGAAAGCATGACAAGGATAGTATCTCGAACTTCATGAACCGCTTACGGTATCTCGGTTGGTCTCGCATTTATGATGAAAAATATATTGACGCCGCTTTTATGTCTTTACAGTCAATGCTAGTCGAGGAGTACGAGAAATGCTTTGCAGTGATGGACTCAAGATCCGCATTGCCTTCGAAGAAGTTTGAGTTCTGCGCCAGGCTTAGGCGACTCAGGCACACGGTTCAGAAGTTATACAGATGGCACTTGAAGGTTGGCACCCCTGAATCGAGAACTGTTTATTGGTCGGCCCTACGCAAATATCGGCATAACGTTGTGACTGCCAGGTCCGATTTCTACAAAAACCGCTTTGCACTACTCCGAAATAACCCAAAACATCTGTGGGGCTTTCTAAATGCCGCCTGCGGTAGAGAAAAAGGCAAAGCAGAGCTTCTTAAGAAGCTGGTAACTGCTTTGGGTGAGCTGTCATCGCCAATGGAAATTGCCAATGAACTAAATGTGCACTTTGCAACAGTTGGCGAAAGGACAGTGGCCTCATTAAGGTCCCATGATAATGCTCGTGAAGTGCTGGAGTCAATCTGGACGTCACGAGAACACTTCTCGTTTGCACGTGTTGGTGTCAAGGAGGTCCAGTCGGCAATGGAGTCGACGAAGGCCACTTGGAGTTGTGGAGCTCTAGGTGTACCGAATCGGTTGTTGAAGTTGTCATCAGAGCATCTTGCACGGCCATTAGCACACATCGTCAACCTATCTTTTGAGGGTGGAGTGTTTCCCCGCCAACTTAGAAATGCTTCTATAATACCCCTCTTCAAAAACAAGGGTGACCGTAAATTAGCAGGGAATTATCGGCCAATCTCTCTTGTAGACTACTTATCCAAGGTAATTGAGAAATTGGCGAAGCGGAGACTTGAACTTCATTTGGATTCGACAAATTTCTTTTTTCCTTCTCAATTTGGGTTTCGTAGAAGACGTTCGACCGAGCTGGTTTTAGCGCATCTATGGCAAGAAATCAATGATTCTATTGAACGGAACAATCTTTGCCTCGGTGTATTCCTTGATGTATCAGCCGCGTTCAATTGTCTCTCGCATACCCTCTTTCTTGAAGCCCTATCCTGTGCTGGCCGCTCCGATATGGTTGTAAACTGGTTCCGCTCGTACCTCACCGGTAGAAGACAAGCAGTAAAAGTTGGTTTGGTAGAATCTACTTGGGAAGAGGTTAACTTAGGGACAGCGCAGGGATCCATTATTGGACCTTACATGTTTATAATACTCATAAATTTTTTCTACGGAAAATTGATAAAGATTGTTTTTGTAAAACAATCGCCTACGCGGATGACACCACTCTGTTGTTTCGCGTGCGGCCGGAAAGGGCACAACAGGACATTTCTGAGGCGCTTCGTAAAGTAGAGGTCATCGTAAAAACGTTTGAGAGTTTCTGTCTTGCCATTAATGCAAGCAAAACGAATATAACTCTGTTTCGTTCACCACAACGGAACATTGCGATCGGCCAACTGCGTCTCTGTGATATTGAAATGCAGTGGTCCCCTACGGTCAGATGCCTGGGCTTGGTTTTGAACAAAAAGCTCAGATGGAAGGATCATTTAAGTTCCGTATTGCCAAAGTGCTACGCTGTAGTAGCCTCTTTGCGTCGACTTAGAGAGCTTGGAATCCCTACAGAAGATTTGGTGTACCTTTACAAAGCCCTTCTTGTCCCTCTACTCAGCTATGGTACATCAGTCTGGGGTGGAGGCTACAAAAATGTACTTCAGAGAGGGGAGATTATACAGAATGACGCGCTCCGAGCTATTACTGGTAAAACTCGAAGAGACTCGGTTGCAGACGTCCTAGTGAAATTTGACCTTCCTTCGCTGACGACATTGTACTCACCTCACGTCGCTCTTCTTGCTTTCAAGATACACAAGGGCATTGTGCCTACAGACGCTGCTCTTCCGATGAAAGCCTGCACCAAACGAACTGCTCGTAGAGCGACAGTGTTCATGACACCTCTGGCTATTAAAGAATCAAGCCGCCATACTCTCGCTTACCGCCTGCCGTCAATCTGGGGTTCTTTGCCTAGAGAGATTCGGTCTCTCACCTGTGTTAAGAAATTTGCTTTCGTAATAAAAAAAAAAGGCTAAAATCTTATTTGACCCAAATCCAGTAAACCACTTGTAATTATCTTGTTCAATATGACTTTGTGATATGTTTTGAAGGTATGTCACCTCGAAGAACCTTGTGAAATACTTTGGTGATCGCTCTTTTTATCTTATTTTTTAATACGAGAACTTAAGCGTTGGAATATTTCGCAGTTCCGTCAATAAAGAAATAATTGAAAAAAAAAAAAAAAGTCTTAGTCAAGGAAACAGTATTACACATAGAGGATGAGAGTGCGATCAACTTCCAGTTTTCATCAGATGGCTTCTCACCGCTTTTATGAATGGGTAGTTGTTATGACCGGGTATTCGAGCGGTTAGTATCAATTGTATGTTGGATTGACTGGATAATGGGTGAGTTTAGATTAGATACGGGTAGCTTTTTTATCGGGTATATAGATATATATGATATCTGGAATCTTTTGGTATCTCAATTCTTATGTAGGTACCTTGATTCCTTTAGTATTATGCCCAGATTTATTTATTAATTATCATCATAACAGTACTATTTTACATTTCTTTATTAGGTCGGGGAATACGCTTTATTCAGTTAACTGATTTAGCTAGATAGGGTCTTGTTTTAGACCGTGTACTACTATAATAACTAACTCTTTTGTATGACAGAGAGGTAATGAATTGTCCAATCGGCAAACCTTTGCGTCGTCTCTAGATTCGCGATAGACGGATTCCATCATGTAATATGTATTTTAAGAACAGGATTTCCCAAACCCAACTTTATTTGTGTTTGAACAAGATGCGAGGAATTCTGTAATAAACATCATGCTGTGCGATGTCCCAATGTATACTCAGTACAAAGTCCAGCGTACTAACGATGACCCATGAATTATTCAACAATTTAGGAAATATTGTGAAGTGCATTATTTGAGGCTCCGTGCTCTTTTTTTTCGTTCTCGAGATGGGGAAGTGCTTTACGTACGAAAGGGCACGACCTTTAATGTGGGCCGAACAGTGTCGAACTCACCACCCATGCGGTGAGATTGACACCTGGTGTTACCTACTAAAATCTAGGTTTCCGATGTTCAGGAAATCCACACATCTCGCTTAAACTTCACCTCATACCGCCCAGGTTTTCGTTGAATAGTACTTCACCTCATGCTCCCAAGTCTTCGTTGAGCAATTCTACGGGTAGGTAGAAGCGGTGCCTACCGGGTCAAATGGCCGGGGTGGCCCGTCGGGTTGACTGCCTTCCTCCCTAGTCAAACTGTTTCTTACAGGATCTTGCCGCCCATTTTCCGTCGCCAACAACCTTTGTAGTCTGATGTGTCCTAGTCGCCCTTTTTCTTCCAGGACCTCTTTGGGTGTCGCTGCACCTATTTCCCACCCACTATTTGAACTATACATTAATTCGACGAAGTCTCTCATAGTTGTTCTCGGCATGATGGGCGGTTTTGTGGCTCTCTGCTCCAAAGAGAGACGACCTTCTGGACCGCCAGAGCTCTGGCCTGCGCTAGAGCGGGACAGACAAGTAGGGTGTGCCAAGCATCGTCCCTCCCTTGCTGCTGACAATGAGCGCAGTACCCCGACGGAAATGTCATACTGAAATCAATGAGATACGCTTGGAAGTCTCCGTGCCCGGTCATCACCTGGTTCACAAAGAAGTCCATCTGACCTACTGGGCGATTTAGCCACTTTTTGATGTCCGATATCAGGTCTCTGACTTTTGCGCCAGGATCACCCCCTCGCAGTGCTGTCCATTCCCTTTGTCACAACTTAGCATAGCCTCTCTTTCTGAGACTTCAAATAACGCGATCGATCTCCCAACCGACATCACGAGCTTTCTGCGGCCCGCTCGCTTGGAGATGAGGATCACCTCCTCAGACTTCCAAGCTGTTGAAAACTTTCCACTGCGTAGCATTTTTGTGGCGACACCAGGCACAATCTCGCGAAACTTCCTGAAAAGCACCTTCACTGCGGCTGGTGAAATTCCATTAGGCTCAGGGGCCTTACCTGCTTTTATCCTTTCCGTCACTTCTGCTGTCATGACTGCTGGGAAATCTTCCTCCGAGTCTCTTCCCGGGCGTCGAAATTCTTCCCTTTCGAAGTCCTCGAAGTGGCGGGGGAAGAGCTTATCGAGTCTGTTCTAAGGTGCTTTTCCCATTTTTCCCCTATACGGGCGCCTTAGGGAAAGTAAGAGATCGTTCGGGTCCCAACAATGCGTTCTCGCATGCTTAGGTTTTCTCCGAGCTTTCATGTAATCCTTCCTGCTCTTCTTGATTTTTTCATTCCAACAGTATTTTGGTAGCACCGGGGCCTTTCTTTTTGGGTAATTTGACCTGTCTGAACCTTTTTAGCAGGATTCAAGTAGTACCTTCTGTAGCTGCTCTGGAGTTTCTGGTGTGCCGTTCGCAGTTTCGCTGAGGGTCTCTCTGATCACGTCCCCCAATACCTCCATGCCTCTGATCCTTGGGCCTACCCGCGGGGTAGTAGGTGGCGGACCCCGTCTGGCTGCTTCGACCAAGAACTCAATACAGTGGTGATCACTGAGGTTGACCTCTTCGTCGAGCAGCTTCCATTCTTTGATAGCTTCTGCCATCTCTTCGCTGCATAGAGTCAACCCAATGTGCGATTGTTCAATTCTACCGAGCCGAAAACGCTGGAAAGTTGGAACGTTTCCCGTGTTTACTCCTGCCATGCTGTTTGCTGCTGCCCAGTCCAGCATGACCACATGGAGGTGGCCAACTCATCCAGTATGTTATCTACCTCTCTGCTGTTCCATTTGGGCTTATGTGGCAGGAACATATTCTTCCAATTCCCGCTAGCTCAATCCACGCAAAGCCTTTTTCGACATTGGCTGTTGAGGGGTCGGCAATGATGCAAACAATTCACCCTGCCTTGCTCTGGGCTTCTCTTTCTTTTTTCTTTCTTTCGCTTTGGTTCGCTGATCCAGGATCAGCTTTGCTTCTCTTCTGTTTGCGATCTCCTCGACCATGTTGTAGGATAGTCTACTGCGACGGCAATTGACCTGAATGATCTCTAGGCAGTTAGACATCACTGGAGGTTCCCGCGATCGAGGCCTTAAAGGTATTCTTCGCTGTCTGGAAAAATTCCGCATCTATGATGGTCTGTTGTTTCTGCTTTCGCTGCTCTGGCTGCTCTGCTTCCTCTGTCGTGGAAGTCGTTGCCGTCTTCCTTCTCCGCTCTATCAATTCTTTGAATTTTGGCCATTCCATTGTGGCACCAGCATGACCATTTTGCTGTAACACTGTAACACCTGGGTTGTGTCGCTGTACAATCCTTGATGAAGTGGCCAATATCTCCGCACCTGCGGCAGCGTCCTCCACTCTCTCGCTCTTACATTCCCTGGTGACGCGACCCAGCATCTAGCAGTTATAGCAGGTAGGTATCACCACCAACTCCTCCGGTTTACAATTCATCGTATCGAGTTCCACGGACCGCATGGCTATGAGTCTCTTGCACATTGGGAAGTGTGACTCTACGTTTCCATACTTTATCTTTCCCCAGCCATGCGTTCTCGTCTGCCCTTATCTCTGTATTTTTTTTTTTTTGCCGAGCTGACTCTCATCTGTTCCCGTATCTGACAGGCCTCAGCTCTGTCAGATAGGGGAACAGATCTAACTTATCTCTGTATTGGCATCTAGTCCCAGCACTGAGCCTAGGGCCCAGAAAGTCCACTTTGTGGAGTATCACTGTCATACTGGGACCCTTAGCCGCACCGACATCGGCTTCGACGCCAGCCCCCTTGCGAACCATGTCTGCAAAAGTGGCGCCACCTGCTGCGTCGGTGGCACTAACGGCTATGGGCACATCCCCATTATTGCCTAGCGGTGTGACCTTTCCTAACTTTACTTCTGCTTCGCCCGGCTTCACGTGATCGCTGATAGTATTCAAAGCTCTCGCCCCTCCTTGGCCTTCGCCCTGATAGTGCTGTGAATCGTACTAATCGGCTCTCTGGTGCGAAATGGGCTACGTGCCCGAGAGGGTCTTAGCCTTGTCTTCATGGCCAGCTCTATCTTGCAGGAGCATTTTTACAGCAGATTTCTACAGCTCTTCTTATCGCGGGGCCATCTCACTCCTCTGATATGTAGAGGGTAGTCTCTCGCTGGCAAGTGAGCTACTATTTGTTATAACTTTCTAAAGGGTATTTAGGAACCCAACAAGGTCTTTTTTCCTTCCCAGAATAGCAACCGCAAGCGATCTGGCAGTGTTGTCGATCCTGTGGCTCCTCGAGGCCCTCGATCACCTCCAGAGCTTCACTGTTCTGTAAGACCACCACAGATCCAACTGGAATGTTCTGTATGACAACAGGTGAAGGGACTGGTCCTTGTCCGAACCCTGCGTGACCAGAATGGAACTTAGGGTTTTGTATGTTTATATAATGGCGTGTTACGGGCTCCAACAATGCTCCTTCTACCAATTGTCGTGCTCCTAAGAACCTCCTCTAACCAGTCTCTGCTGATCAGATCAATCTTTGCTTCCGTTGTGTGCGCATGCTCGATGTGTGCCTTTATTTCTCTCGACAGTTTCTCTCCTCTAAGTTGCCTCATTCTCTCCTTCTCAATCTGGCCGTCGGAGTCCTCTCGGGCGCGGTCAACCTCGTTAGCGGGAAGAGGTTCCTGCTGAGATTTTTTTCAGGCGGTCCTTGAGGGTGTCGTACTTACTCTGGAGTAGGTCGTTCTGCTGGAACGCATCCTCGTAATCCTTCGATCTTAACAGTAGCGGTCTTACTATTTTTGGGCGCCTTTTGGAGGAGGCCCCGTGCTCTACACATTATATTGTTATAATATATAGCGTTGTTATATTTGAAGAAGGTCGTAGTTGCTCGGTGCTCGGAATGTGCAAGTTTTGATGACTGCCAAATGCGATACACTGCCTGGCAGCCGATCATCATTAAAGGAAATGAGTCAACGTTTAATTAATATGTTCAGCTCTTTTTATGTAATTAATTTCCATTATTCAAATAGATACATACGAAGTACGCTTTCAATTGAGGCCGGAAGAAATCTAATTTTGTATCATACTAACTAATATGCTACGGCCATTACAAGCAGAGTCAAAACTTCCAACATAGTTACTTCTATTATTTTTCTATGCTTTGTGCGTGTCCGAAACATTTCTTCTTCTAAAGCCCGTCACATAAGGTCTGATGCCTGTAACCTTCGATTTTGGTCATGTACGGCAACATTTTTGATATTTTTAGTGCGTTTCGAGACTCCACACGAAGCGATTCATGAGTTAGGCTTACAATAGTGTAGAAATGAGTAGTCATGAAGTATGCCACTGACGAAGGTACTTCTGTTGTAAAAAAGACAAACTTGTGAATTTGCTTTTCGATTAAATTTATTAGAGCATTTCGTCGATGCAGATTCAGCTGATATTCATATTTAATTATAATCTATATTTTATGATTCAGTTACGGTTTATTTACATGCACAGATGCGGATGGTTGCCCTGTTGATCGGTTGTTAGGGTACCTCGATTGCAAAACGGTACAACACACTTCAAAACCTTGTGCGAACTTTGACACCTACGGCCACTAATGGATAAACGAGGATTCCTACTAAGTTCAATAGTGTTTTGTATGTTTATATAATGGTGTTCTGCTAAAATGTAGGCATTGGCACCCCCATATTATAATAAGAATAAATAAGTGTATGTTTGTCATCATGACAAAACTTGGAGCGAATTATGAATAATAATCATGTTCCGTTGTAACAATAACGTTGTGTAATGAGGCACAACAGTAAATTGTATAATATAGGGGAGGTCCACGCCAAGTCGACCAAACAGGTAGCTTACTTAAATTTCTCTAATCGGGATTTTGCTATATTTGCTGGTACACCAGAATAGGAGATGCGCTACAATAATGGAAATGTCTATATACAAATGCCTTAGCTTTACTGAGTGTTTGAGAAGTGCATCCAAACTTAGGGTATTTAAAAATTTAAAAGAAGTTTTTCCCTCATATTTTTCCTAGTAATCGTACTCAACGCTAAGGCTCCGAGGTGTGTACATGGGTGATCACTGGGTGGAACGGATAAACCCTTTTAACTAAATAATAGGCTATTTTTGCATTTTGTGGAACTTCAATGCTTTTTACTACTATCTTAGGTAGCTTACGTCGGAACGGATATTTCTAAACTTGAAAAGAAGCCAAAGCCCCTTCACTATACGTTTTCATTTGTCTACGGGATAGTCTTCTTTGATATCCAACCAAAATAATTTGAATACGTGAAAAATAAATAAGCGCAGTGTTAAGTCGATTTGTCGCGCTGGTATATATATATATATATATATATATTATTATACCATCCTATATCGCATTATACACTGGACTCTTTACATATAAATTTAGTATATTTTGCAAATTTAATCATAATTTATATTTGAAAAGTATATAACACAATTTAATGTATTTAAAAGTCCGCACATACATGAACGCTTGTCAATGAGCGTTTATTACGTGTGTCCTGAGATGGTGACAATAATAATCGAACTATGAAACGAAAATATTACTTGTGTGATAAATATATATATATATATATATATTTGATCCACCATCAAACACCATTCGCGTCCTATTCTTGAGTCTATAGTATGCCGTTGCATGTATGTACACGTCATTGTAATTTGTTGAAGAATTAAATACATCAGCAGGATGCAAATAGACATATGACAGTCCATACTATTTATATAGTAACAACTGCCAGAACAGAAGAAATTGATACATTTGACCCACCCATTCACACTCACGCAAAAAAAATGTTATACACACCCATCATCTATGTTAGCTGTTCTACTCTATTATGGAGCGATATAAATGAGTAAAGGGTAGCTGAATAAATGGATGTTCGCTGATTTCCATGTGGTTGTTATAGAGGTTTTTTGGGCAACTATCGAATTGAAATGCAAATTAGTCAGATCAATTTGTATATAGAATTTATAGTAGCCGTTAAAAGAAATTGTCGTTGTCTAGGCACATGGAGCTGCTGTGTCATTCTGATGATTCGCTTTGTTATACCCCCCTTCTATTTCTGACTACTGACAGCTAGCACATAATGAGTTGGATGTGGTCACACATATGGTAAGTTTTACTTATACTGGTCTAGAAATTGCGTATGTATATAATTTTAAATTAGGCAATATTTGCACGCCGGCTCGGCCTGTAATTACCTACATCCACTAGTTTTAACTAGTGATAGTTCAATCATTTCATAAAAGTTTCGTTTGGCTTTTGGAATCGTGTATTTTTATGTCTCTGTCTATGTACACAGGCGACCAGTCTGGGTTCAACACACTTCGATTCGAACCGAGCCAAAAAGTGCTTCTTTTTTTGTTTAAATATTGCACCCTCTTTTTTTAACTATTATTTAGTATATAGATCGATGTCATATTTGTTTTTGTATTCCCTGCAGCTGACCGAACAGTACGAACGTGTTCACAAGAGTGAAGAGGTCCCTCGATGTTTGCTTCATTCAATAGCTCTAATGACGGCAATATATTTTCGTTTCCAACGGGGAGACAGACTGACTTTTTCAGCCACGGACTTGGCCGTCCAGGCCACCGGGCCGACACGACAATATATACGATGTATAATAATAATAATAGTGAGTCTGAAATGATGCCGTATAGAGAAATTAGGAAACAAACTGGAGAACGGAGAACAACTGATTTGATACGGGGGTTAAATAAATACCAAATAGATAGCAATAGCTTTTACATTTGAAGGTACATTTGGAATTTAAAAATAAGATTTTCTATACATATTTCAGAATTGCCAACGCCAAATCTCTGCCACAGATTGAAAACAAATTCGAAACGCTGATCGTATAAGCACTGAAGTCTACTTCAATTTTACTCTGTTCCTTACTATTTGCACTGTCTTTCACATGCCCAGTTTGTATGGAGTTCAGTTTGAGGATCATTCATTAGACGCATTGCACACCCCTAATAGCTCTTAAACCACAGCCATTGTTCACGAAGGTAGCCAAAACTGTTTAGAGCTCAACTGAGTTGTGTCTTGCGGAAACTAAATAGCAAGAATCCTGTATGAAATAGTAATATCGTAAATCTCATCCGAATTATGGCAGCTGTATGGACTTTTCTGGAGGGACCATAATGGTTGCAGTAAGTTGAAAAGTAAAAGCTCCTATCCTTAGAATTATACTTTTTTGCTCTAAAAATTATGAGGAGACGGTAAGAGGCTATCTCTTTTGTTGTGGCGATGTTCGGAGCGTGAGTATACATGATACATTGTTACAAGTCTTGTTAATACGAGTCAATTTTAAGGGTCTCCTACGTCAATGGGAACATCACATGGCACGGTCCACTTCGAAAAGACCACTTTTGGAATTTTCACATGCAAGCCGTCTCCCCCCCCCCCCATAAAGGAAAATTTCCTGCGCATTGTTGGAATTACAGACTTTTTAGGATTTACAGAGTTGACTCTTTTTTTCCAGAGAACTAGTCCCAGTATACAGCGAGACCTTATTTGTTAAACAGCAGGCGATTAAACAGTTGGGCCTGCTACTGTGGACCTGCCATACAAACCTTCTTTGTCAATGTTGCATGTGATCGTTTCCTAGTTACCGTCTTCGGAAAATAGATAAGTGCAGGTATTTTTACCCACATGCTCTCTGTAAGGTCCAAACATTCATAAAGTCACTATACAATATTGTCACCTGGCGTTCTTTGTTCCGAAAATTTCGTATTCTAGTTGCCTTCAAGATTAGGCTAAACATAGAAACCTTTTCAAAGCAGTCCCCGAAGGGCCACTAAATTGTGGGCTTGTAACATAGCGGAGAGACCCTTGACTGGGAGGTGCTACATAATAATTTAACTACATTTAGAGCTATCTCCGTTTGAGCCTCATTATTACGAATAGTTACGAGTTACACGAGGGAGTATATATATATATATATATATATATATATATAGTATTTTGTCGACTGCTGGAATACAGATGCCCCTACGGATGCTATTTTGTTGGGTTTCACGAATATTAGCATAGTTAATTCGTTGATTTCCCCACGATCACAACTAACTAATAATAATGATGATGATAACCAACTATACGATTGCTAGGATACAACTAAATGTCCAATGTCAGTTATAGGTAGAATTTGTTTCCATTTCGTTGGCCCTCAAATCAACACACACAGACATATGCTTGCACGTGTTTGCCCCTATAGACGTGCAGACAGGCATCGAGTCAATCATAGACACACAAGAGGAACGGAAGGATTTTCGTCACTGGGTTTTTTTTTTCTAGATTCTAGTATATTACCTTCTATAGTATTCACTAGACCTATCATCTCATATCTATTTATCAATCGAACTCCTTAAAGTGACATTATTCTGAGACATCACTCCATGCTACGTCTGATTTTTTTCCCGTTTGTTGCCATAGGGAATCCAGACAAGGCAGCTCTCATCCGATTTGAGAGGCGCTACTCGAGTGCAGCAGCTATTTGATGTTTCCGCAGCCACTACATCCTTCCTACGTCTGCCGACCAATGTGACTTTTTTCTTGTTAAGTGACACAGACGATGTACTGACTTTTACATCCGTTGAGGCACTCTTTTGCTGGATTGTCGACTTCATGATGACATGTTGACCTTTCCAATACTTGATAACACCCAACAGCTGCAATGTGCTCACAATGTCGTATGGCTGTATTGCGGTAGCCTGCGAGATTTCCCTGATAGATATGCAGGAGCCTTGATAGTTCTCAAGCACACCAAGTATTACCGACCTCCAATATGCCCTATAACTTATAAGGCCAAGGTCACTAAGCGGTTTTTCAGGTGAGCCGACCTTGCCCTCACTTCTTGTGAGGAGGTAACTGAAATCGATAAGAAAGCGGCCAAATCCCTGACGCTGGTATGCGGGCACGGTGAGAATACAGCTCACATTGTAATTTAGAAATGAATTCTTCTCCTTAGAAAAGTATCCAACAAGGTGACACCCCGTACTGTCGTACATAGTTAAGCAGTAAAACAAAAAAGGTTCCACATCAAAATAAAGCGTTTTGTGATCGAGAAATAACTTAGCGAGTAGGCATAAGTTTTGACAATATGCTTTTTGACTTTCACCGTCTACCTCGAAAAATGACAAACGGCCCTGGCGGTATATTTCGTCACCAGGTGGATGTCTCCATGGGCATTTGGACAGGTGTCGTCGCAAAATGACGTCAGAACTCATGTACTTCAGACAAAATTCGCAAAGATATAAGGTCTCAAGCTGTTGGTACTCCTGTGGGTATGGCGAGCTATACCAAGTTCGAATAAGGAACTTTCCAAGCTGTATTGACTGAATTCTAGAGGCATCGACGCTTTTACACTTCACCTGAAATCAGAACGAGAGGCCGAAAAACAAAAAAAAAACAAGTTTAATAAGCTGATGAAAATAATATTGATATCATATTGACAGAAGTGTATAAGATATTAAGTAATTAGTATGCAATGTACGTCTACTTCAAAGAAGGATGGTCCTATTATAACAGCATTTCCCTATGAGAAATTTGATTTCGTGACAGTTGGATATTCGTGTTCAAAAATACCTGTTCCTTTTTAATATCTATTTTTACTTTTTTTGTAAATACGGATTGAGTAAATACGTATACGTACTGTAAACGCATACTACAAAAACAAGTCCCCAAAAGTTTTTTTAGAGGATAACCAACTTCGCCTTGGAGATCCACAGTATTTACCCCTAGTACACATACGACGTCAAGATGAGTGGACAGTGCAGCAGCAGTAGCACCTTTGTTCAATGTAGGTGCAATATGTAAAAGCTGTTCAGTCTCAGACTGTAAAATGTAATCTAGTATGAGGCACTTATCCCGTATGACATGTTGCTCTATAGCGGCTATAATTTTCATCAAATAATGTCCCATTAGGTAATTTTATTATTATTAGTAAAATAAGAATTTCATATTCATATTTTCCGAAATATTATACAAATAGATCAGAATATGAGAAAACAATTACTAATTAGTTTATTTACCTTGAATAAAGAGCGTCTGTACTGTGTTGTATTATAAGCATTACTACAGACATAATCTTAATGCGATAATATATTTTTTTTATTATTAATTCAAGCTTCCATAAACGCACGGGAATAACCTTAACAATCCATATTTTTATACCCGAGATAGCCTGAAACAATTGACTAAGATAACAAATAAACTGAGTGGCACTCTTGAACGAGGGCGCTAAAGATAGACCCATGAAATTAACTGTCTGCGAACCTACCTTAGCCTGTGCCTGATGAAACATATCCAAATCGACTTGGGGTACGTGTCCATCACCTCTCTCCATACGACACCGTTGCAATGCCTTAAGTCTTTCCTTCTGTCGTTGAGCTCTTTTCATCGGGCTTTCCTCTTCTTCTAACCGCAACTCCGCACCAGCAGATACATTTCGACCCTCCGAATCTACATCACGCGAATATTGACTTAACTCTTCCTCGGTTGGCGTATTGCCACCACGTCGACCACCTTGATGTGGCCGGCCACGTCTCCCTCCCGTTTTTATCTCCGTCACCTGCTCACGCCGCTGAGCCCCGGCTCCACGTCGCCTTGCTGCATTGCTACCGGTAGCTGGCGTCTTTACAGGACTCTCACAGCCTTTTATACATCGGGCGCAGCGCATTCCTTGAGATTGATTCAAGGTAGGATAGGGTATAATAAGGATAGGGTATAATATATTGTGAGAAATAGATGATACTTTCATTGAGGTTTCATATCTGTACATAGAAGGCCAGCTTCTACCTTTACGGCGATGCAGTGTAGTCAATGCAATTTTGTAAGTCGGAGTTTACCAGCGAGAGTCATCATCGATCCATTCAATTCGATTTAAATACTCGTTTAACCAAAAATAGGTACAATATTTGAAACTATTACAGAGGATAGGGATCTCAAGCTCAACCGAATATACAGAACCACACTAATACCTCGTCGCATCTTTTTCAGCCTGTCATATCTGTTGATGCCCCTATCATATCTATTATCATATATATTTGTACCTTTTGCTGGCGAAGCTTGCCCTGCAATACACTGTTTATGTACCCCGTTGGGACACGCCGAACAAGCGTAGAAAATGTGCGGGCCTTCGGGCTGATTGCAGACAACGCACAGGCGGCACTGCGGACAACGCCATTGATATCGAGCACTTCTGCTGCTGCTGCTGCTGCCGTTGCCTCCTGTGGTCATTTCGCTTTCTTCATTTAGAGCCGCACCCAGACAAAAAGGATGTGCGCAACGCGTTTCGCATTCAGCACAAAAGACAAGCTCGGGTGGACGAGGACTGCGTCTTGAATCGGGCTGGGCACAGATAGCGCAGACCGGTAGAAGAGGGAACTCATCGGAGGTTTTACGCCTTTTTGGAGTCTCTGGTCCTGGACAGTTACCGGTCCCCACGGCAGCCGACTCACTAACGGCAGCACGTCGCTTCACGGGCGTCACTGGTGTAGATAGAGTTCGTGGCCCTTCATCGGTATGGCGGGATGGACGACCCTTTCGTGCCTCTGTGCCCACTGTCGACGTCAACACAACGTTCTTCGACTCGGTCGGCTGAAACTTAAAATTATTATATAATTGAATTTATTATATTTTCCATTATAGATGTTTATATATTCCATAACGACGTAATTTAACAATAGTTCAGGACCTTAAGTCATATCTATCGAAGTAGCCTTCTGTCTGCTTGATCAGAAAATAAATCGGCTATAAATCGAAACACAAAAACAGCCCTCGGATTTCACTGTAACAACTGTGACGCGTTGAGAGCCATTATTGTTTTCTTGAACCTCACCTCTTGACGTTCTTGCTTGAGTTTGTTGCTCATTTGAAGTTGCTGTTCCTCGTGTTGCAATTGAATTGGTTGCTCAAACTTGATCTTACTGTCAATTTTGTCGATACGATCACGTCTCCTTCGTCCATGCATTGTCTTCATGGCACTAGCTCCGTGCGAGTCTGTTTTGTTCAATTTCACTACGTCTTCGGTTACCTTCTCAAAAGAAGCAGATTTTTTTTGGAAAAAAGAAAGGGAGTTGATTTAATTCAACCACGAAAGTTGCACTTCATTAAGAGAACAGAGGATATTACAATGGCAGATGCATCTCAGTGCCTTCTACTAAATATTTCGTCGATTTTTCGAACTAAATTGAAATTAATATCAGATGATCACCTTATTATTATTCAAACTGGTCTGATTGTTGTTTTGCGGAGAGGGATGATTAATGAGTGGTGCAATGTCTTTCTTTGGTGGGGACGTCCTTGTCGTCCTTCGGTGATGATGCCCATTGAGCAGATGAGTGCTGTGTATAGCCTCTGTCGCCCCGAGAGGACATTGCGATCGACGTGTGACCATCCTTACACGCCGCAATAGCATATGCAATGGTTCAACGAAAACGAGTATCTGAAATCGAGGAGGAATTTTGGTCAATATATTCGTTAAAAGAAAAGCAGCACAGGGAAACAAAGTGAAAATGGTAATAGCTTATAGCTATAAGGGTAATAAACACTACATTTATTCTGAACTGTTATATACTCTATATGAATATGGAAGTGGCAAAAAAATTGCATGATCCGTAGACGGGATCCAATTCCTTCGGCCACAGTGCACATACGAACCAGTCGACGGAACACACACGGAACTACCTTCTATTTTCAAGTTTGTATATATATATATACATATATATAAACGCGCTTTTAAGCTCCGAAGGTGAATGTCTTGAATAAGAAGGCGGATCGTATGTGCCGTGTGGCTTTTAGTAGGCGAAGGAGAATATATATATATTATTTTATATACCATTCACTTTTCAGAATCAATTTTCTCTCAGGAGAGCATATTTCATTTTTTCATTCGTACTACTTTGTTTCCGTCATGTCGTGTCTGTGTGTGGGTTTCAAATTGACGAAGCCTTCTCTTACAGTCATTTATCCCCCCACCCCGCTCTCTTATTTCAGAATCCCGATAATTCAATTCGATTATATGTTTGAGCACCTCATGTTTTATCTGCCTCATCTCACATATTGCACCTTGGATCATTAGTACTCAATTTTCAATATAATTCTATTTGTATACTCCATTTGAGGTGAGAACTTTAGTATTTCACATGGTTAGATACTTCTGCAATCTCCAACTAGTACTGATGAGTTAACGTATATTAAAATCCTACACCCATGTTCCTCCTAGTTCTCTCGATAAAACTCCAAAGAAGTTTTCCATTGTATTCTTTCCATTTTTGCTCTACAATTTATTTCACATTATTTTCAATCATCTCTATTTGGGACGATATCTTTGCTTGTGCCTCTCTCGCCCAGGAGCAATATATACCAAATGGGTGACTTCAAAATATGGTAATATGTGCGTTTTATTTCCCAGCTTCAGAATGCTTTTTGAAGCTTCTTATTTTCTTAAGTCAATTTGTTACTAACGTCTCAGGATTCAGACTTAAAAAGAGCAAAACAAATAAGCATCGCAAAACTATGGGAAAACAACGAGAGACATTAATTTTTTATTACTGTCGATTTTAAAGGTTTTATTTCAAAAGCGTATACACTTATCCGCTAAGATTGAAACTCGTAAAATATACATACATGAGTCAATCTATACCGCCACCATCTTGTAGTGTATTTCGAGAAATTCATGTGTTATTATTACTATCCTAGTAATTCGTTCCATGCATTCACGTCTGCACTTGCACCTCCACATCACAGTGAGAATAATATATCTGTGCATAATATCTACTTCACTATAATTAACTACAACCACTACTGCTAAAACATGCAATTTCAATACCAAACCCTCACATAGTTTACTCAGTTAGGCATGATAGTAAATAATACAGTAATTGAATTTGGAATGGGTCGAGCTTCTTGGTCCTCACCGTGGGGTGTTAATTGCAAAATAATGATCAAGATAAGAATAATAAATAAACCCATTGATGTATATATTTTTACCCGTATGTATGCGCAGTACATTTGAAAACATCAAACGTAGCGTCACTAATTACATTTTATAGAAAACAGTAAATTAAACAATAGAAATGACTGTATATAACATATATATGTCTATAAATATATATATGCCGAAACGACTAAATAGAAAAAATGGCAAATTTGAAGTGAAATATTAGCGGAACATCCCGCTTTTTTCTCGAACAAAAAAAACACTATGGTTTACTATATATATTGGTTCTGGATAGATTAATGAAGACCGCTTGATTTGATTAAATAAACCTTAATGTGATGACTTCGTATGGTTGTGTGATCTGATAAATTTGGGTGTCAAGCAAAGATACCACCCAACGGCACCCCTCCTCTCGAGGGCATAGACCGGGGCATAGGGATAGGCCCCCTGAATACATTTACTCCTAAACAACTTACCCATTACTAGTCTGTAATAATCATTCTGTTGCATTGGTCCCAAACTGGCCAACTGACGGCTCAAGTAGACACAAAATCAAGTATATTTACTTGCTTGACCACAGGGCCGCCATTTTCATAACAACTCTAAACCACCACCACCACAACAACAACATTCGCCAGCCCTCGTCAGTCAGACAGTCAGACAGACGGACAGACAGACTGATCCCGCGCGCGCCACTCCGATGATGCTGAGATGAGTTTTTGAATCTTTGGCGCGAAATTAAATCCCGCCAAATTTTGAACAGAACTTTAACAGCTCCTAGTTCATGATACACCACTTTTCTAAACATGATCTTAACGTAAAAGGACTTGACTTATGCCTTTCATTAGGTCTACTACACGCTGCATTGGTAAAGATAAAGATAAGATAAAGCTTTGTTTGTTTATTAAAGGAGCAGCAATTTCACAATGCTTAAGCCCCCTTAAGCCTCCAAAGGCCTAATTACAATACAGCATTATTGCGTACTGCCCATGTGGAATTAGCTCTGATAATAAGCTGAGGCATTTAATAATATAGGTGACACGTTATTGATATAATATAATGATTGATTTTAATGATCGAATTTATTCTGATATTCGCGATGCACGCCCGTAGTGGTTTACATGGCTAGTGGTAGTATAAAAAATAAGGTGAGGTCTCTTTTTCACATGCGAGCAGCATTGTTTGTAAACACAAGTACGCCTTGCTCATAAGTACAGCTAAATGTTGCGGGGCTATATTTAGCAGTAGCAATTTTATTGAATTCGGATCGTTGAGTTTCCCGAGAAGTACCTTGGAGCGAAAAATGGAAGATATAGTGAGAAATGACGAGGAAATAGGAGAACACCTTCTGCAAGCACTTATACTTGGAGACTGTTCGTCAAGGATGGAACAAACTGATAGAGATGATGATCTCGTTATTTTTAAGTGTCGAGGAACCAGAAAAATCGCCCACCGAATTATATTGGCGACTCACTCAAGTTACTTTTGCGATCTATTCAAGGAACAGGAAAAATGCAGATCTTCCAGCTTACCCATTGCGCTGTCAATATCTGCAGACATATTTGATCTCGTTCGGGAGTATCTGTATACAACAAACATGATAGCATTAAGAATGGATCAATGTTTACAACTCTTGGCTGCAGCTAAAACGTTTAAATTATATGACCTAGTTGAACAGGTGAAATTCGCTATGAAAATGAACGCCGAAGGATTCATCAGTAATGTGAAACGAATGGAGCTCACGTGGGATGAGGATATGGATCACCTAGAAGATGTGCTACCCGAGCTGTGTCTCACTAAACAAATGCAACTAGATCTCGTTTCTAACATTCAATCTCTCGCCAAAACGAGACCCAAAAAATATTGTCTTTCCCTTGATCTCATCGGACGAATCTGTGCTCAATGTAATAATTGTCTCCGGATAATATATCGAAATAATGGTGCCTTCCGATTAGGCGAGATCAAGGGATCATCATTGGTAACTGTGCCATCCAAAATTAAATTCCTGAACTCATTACCAGGCAAATGCGTAATGAAGGGACGCGATCTCTTCATTTGTAAACAAGATAGCATTGTCGTATATGATGTTATGGCAGGAACTATGAGAGAGGTCACACTAGAGCAACTTCAAGGGATCAGTCTATTTAAAGATGATGTTTATGCTTGGAACAGTCATAATCTTTACACGGTGCAAAATGATATGTTGACCCTAGTTGTGACCCACAGGAAAGACAAACTAGTGAATGTCTTTGTTACTCAGAATGAGGCTGCTGAATGCCTTAAATTTGTTGCCCAAACCTCAAAGGATTATGTAATGTATATCTCCCATGGTAACAAAAAAAGCGATCTCACAACGAAAAAGATTTTGGCGAAATCTGCTAAATTGATCGGTGTACACAATGGAGTTGTCTATGCACTGGTTGGAAAACATTCAAAACATACCGAGCTGGTGAGCTTCCGTAACAATAACGAGCCAACACGTCATTCTGTAAAAATTTCAACTTTAGAATTCAACTGGTGTATGTTCATGGACAATTTCTATCACGTGTGCCCAGCTAAAATTAAAAATGAGTCATGGGAGCTTGAGATGTTTGACGCAGTTGCTCAAAGAAACGTGTCGATTCCCCTTAAGAATCGACACTTGACTTTTGTGCCATCTATAAAGTGAGTATTAGGAATTGGGAATGTATTGCCTATTCTGGTAATGTTGAAAAAAAAACGAATAAATAAGAATGGCTGTCACCACGACGCCGAAAACGGTCATCAATGAACAATTTCCTTATCTTAGCCAACGATATTTCAATTCGGGAGGCAAATATTAAATTTTTAGTCAATAGGGGCAATTAGCTTGTGCTGTTCATTAACTTATTCACAAGAATTGTCAAGAAGCAGAATATATAGTTCGATTTTCTCTCACAGTTCTGTTAAACCTCCAGATTGTTTCTATTACATAGTAAATAAAACATTAGACCGGACTGTATTACCTAACCACCTTAGAAGGTGTATGAGCCCGAGCTTCTCTTTTGTGCTGAATGTAGGGGCAGAACACCTTCGGGGTTATACGGAACGGTGCATTTGAGTTGAGTGTTTGTGGTCAGATCATGTGGCGCCCCATCACTGACACAACAAATCTTCTGGTGTATTTTCTCCTCCCGTAGTGACCGCTGTTTTCAACTGTCACGCGTTTGGTACTTTTTTGTCATATATAGCCCTGCGTTACCCTAACGCACCATTTATAATCGTTCCCATCTTGTTCGGTAAACTACTAATTGCAGTTTCTTTAATAAACCAATAAACATTTGCTGTAGCTATGCAATTATTTTTGCTTCTGTTTTATACTTGGATCGATGTGGATTGAACAAACAATGATCTCGATGTATCTATTATATAAGTATCACCTGGATAGTGCGATTAATGTCGACTGGCAGAAATATACTTTTTTCCAGTTCTGATTTTCTCCAATAAACGAACTTCGTGAGGATATAATTTAAGTTCTAGTTTATTATTAGATAGGGTGTCTATTAGCAATACATCTTCTGTTTGGAACCTTGAGTAGTCGGGCGGTTTGAAGGGTGTACAAATAACATATATAGACTTTTTTTTGAGAGGAGGAAATTTTATTTAAATGCACGGACACTACCAGAGAAATTCCGAGTCTCCATGAAAGTGGGCCGATCTAGTGCAGGGGGGTTGACCTGGACGACAACAAAACGCCTCTGCCTGCTAAAACCATCCTATTCTGAGAGTCTATCTCTGTATAGGCGGACACATATACAATAGATAAAATATAGGCGTTCCTGATAAATTAATCAATTGAGTTCGTGAGAGTGCAAGTTCGAATCCGGCACCCCAATAATAATGTCCGATATAGATATCGTATTGTAATTTTTTAATGCTGACCCCCGTTTTCCCTTCCATCTGACAGGCCTCAGCTCTTAACCTTTTTTAAGTATTACTATGAGGATCTGTCAAGGCCACTTTTAATATAGCTATCGTATTATATCGAGCCACGTCGAACAATATCAATGTCATTATTCATTTCGTTATTCATGAACCGTGGAAGCCTCACATATGCACAAGGTACAATGTACCAGTTTAGTTTAACAATTGTTGGTTAAGTGATTACTATGCTATGTCTTTCAATATTGGTCCGAAATCAAAATGAAAACAACTTTGTTTTGGGTTAATTTTTATTAATTGTTTATCAAGCTCGTCTCCAATTAGGTCGATAGATTTTCCCAATGATTATCGCAAGGAACTCAAAATCATTAGAGTTCTGAATAATAAGTTAATCATAAGATGAATTCAAACTTTACCTTGATATGACATTGACGGACGTTGTCCTCCAGTAACGGTTAAGGTGGTATGATGATAATGACTCGTTTAGTAGAAGAGGGCGCCAGCGCGCTACGTTAAATATCTATGGACATCTCTTAATGATCATTTGGCCTATAAATGGATACATCAATGCGGCCAGATTTGGCCCCACTTAATTCCATTCTTCTGGGGATCCTTAAATATTGTTGGCGAAACATGTGAGAAGATCAATAATAATAATAACAAGAAATATGCACCAATCTATGCTGACGTGTAGCGAGCAGAGGACAGTAATGCGTGACCAATATGTAAAAAGCTGGACACCGCAGGTTGATTGACATCTCCTTTTAAATAATAGTTGTATTTATATTCAATTGTGTTCCCAATTATATACCTTCCATTCTAAAATTATAAGCATGTTTTGACTCCCACCAGATGCTGTATAAGGTTCGGAACAATAATGAACGGTCCTCTGAATTTAGATATTGTAACCGCTTGCATAGGCAGATGGTCGAGTTTGGCAACATCCCTCTTCTATATATATGTAGATGTAGGGGACCAAATTGTAACAAATAGTATCGCACATCCAAAATGTCCGCTATTACAAGCAGGCTGAACAGCACATTTTCACTCGTTTCTTGAGATGGCCCTCGTTGCCCAAAAATTAATCTGCAATTTTATTAACCCTAGCATTGTTCCAGCAAATCCGTGATTTTGTTATGGTTAGTATGTTACCTTGGTCCAGCCCTAAGCAATTATTTAGACCGGCTATATCGAATCAATGCAAGAGTATATATTTTTAGAATAGAATTTTATTATGCTCGCCTTGTCAGGTTTTATCACCTTAACAAGCGTTCTGCGTTTTGTGACAGCCATAGGTTTATCTAGTATAGCCCGTGGATACTCTGTTAGGTTTAGATTTGCATTTTTACTTTGTCAGATCATAATGCGCAATTTCTTTCGGCGAAGAAGGTTAATGACCAGATGTGCTTGTTGCATATTTATTTTGTCAGTGTATTGTAAAATCAATTATTTTATGCATATTCTTAAAATCATAGGGCATATGATACCATTACTTACTACAAGTCTATTTGTAACGGCATCCATACTGCTGTTGATTGATATATTCTATGTATACAGGAAGCGAGGTGTCTGACGGCATAACGTTTTCAAGTGGACAGCTGATTCTTCGACAGCTTTATATGGCTGTCGGCATATGTCGATTAGTAGTAATAGTAATGGTAGTACATTGTAATCCACCGATTTAAAGTGCGTCACACAGTTCCAGTGGATGTAAAGATAAATGTTAATTTAAAAAAAATAGTAGACTGCAAAATCGACAACACTGTTAAATAGATTGAACCAATATTCGCCATTATCCACTATTGAATGTCACCTGGGCACCGCCAAAGGTAATGGAGAAAATGAACGCCAGTGAGAATGCTGGTCCTGGCACCGAATCAAAAGACACTATGAGCTATTTTCAAGAAAAACAAATTACAATAAACTTTTGGCCATTACTGTATATACAATCAATCAATAGTTTGGCTGGGGTCAGCTGTTTTTTTACAGTAAGAGAACGATAAGAGGATAGGGTGAGTAATACAATTTTCAAGGTGTTGTTATTTCGAAGTTTATTGGCTAGCTCGTTAAAAACAGAGGGTACTATCTATTATATTACGGAAGCCAGATGGTATATATATATATATATATATTGTATAACGTCACTTTGCAATACTCTTATTAAAACTGTTGTCACATTACATGCTGATCAGTGTTGCTCTGAGGAATATATTTATTTATTACAAAGAGGAGGATTCTCCCGGACTTTCGTTACACGTATTCACATAACAATGTCTATGAGCGTTGGGTGTGGGGATTTTGTTAATTTTTGTCAGGATGTCCTGACAAAAATCATCCATCCTCATGTCTCACTAGTCGTACGACACAACGTTAGGTGACTCGGTCGCAAGTGGTGCTTGTCACCAAAAAAATACTCACATACGTAGAAATTCATTAAAATATAAAAGTGGCTCACGCCTAGGATATTTATTCGGCAACAGTCACAGATACACTTTTCCATTGCATCAATCTCTGAAGTTCCATAATTCAGCAGCTTCGCGAGAGCAAAGCACGGCCTGGAATTTTCCTATACACAACCCTTGATACATATTCACTCCTGTTATGATGTTAATGACTAATGATATGGATCATGTTATGCATTAACCTAACACCATTGTCACACTTCAAATGAAAAAGGAAATAACACAGCAACGAAAGCTGTTACTGTTTTGCTTGTTATTGCAACAACATTCAAGATTAGAACTCTACCGTATCACTTGACTGTGTGCACTCTCTGTGCTTTACAGTGTTCGATAAGAATGTGGGACCTGTCGTTTTAAATCCTGCAATATCGACTCATTTCACCATATAACCACCTTCTAACCATGAAATCACTTTACAGCATATAAACACTGAATTCTCGTTCAAGCACTATTCATAATGTAATACAATTAAGAACGCCATGCAAGCATATGTAATCGTATATTTTTTTACAGATCGGACGCGCCTCACGTCAGTTCGGTTGCTTGACTGCGTGAGATTGACAGCAAACGCTTGCATACTTTGAAAGCGAATAGAGAAAGAGAGATGATGCCAACGGTCTACGTACAAGTTCAAATAGAGGTTTATTGTTGTATAACAAGATATTCGGTTCATTTCGCTTACACGGAAACTAATTGAATGAAGACAGCATTTCATCCGAACAATTCTAGACTGCTTCAAAGGCTAAACTTTTCATCATAATGGGCGCAAGTGAAGCCGGCGGAAGTATCCCACCCAGTACTTAAAGAAACAGATCGAAAATGAAGAGAGAACAACTTTCCAAAATGATTTGTGTAGTGACGTTACGTTGAAGACTTAGTTGTATATTTTGAAAAGTCTACATGAATGAATTAACACGATGAATACGTATTTTAATTTTGAAAGATGCGGAATATATTATGTGATACAAAATGGCGAAGGTCTTGAATTGATTATGATAAAATGCCATCTTTAAGGATATGGATCATGAAGGATATTTCGTATGGACTGTACATGGTTCGGCTCGGACGCCGTTGACCGTAAACAGAATTCACCATTTCTGATTTTAAAGGGCAGTAAATGCTGACTGAGAAGGCGTTGAATATATGAACTCGGGAAAGTTCTTTTTTGTTATTCGCTGCTCCTGAATCCCCAAATCCGGGGCCACAAACATGGTTTACATATGACCAGAACGGGAGGTGATATTAAATAATAACAATTACAGCCATGTGTTATTCTACACGAGACTATGAAAGTGTCTACTCATTATTTGCATATAAGCGAGCTCCTTCGTGCCATATTGCCGAGGGGTAAGAGCGGTAGTTGCGAATACGCTTCAACTTTCGTTGTCTTAAACGCTTATACATATTAGCCATCGGTTAGAGTTACTTCAACAATCGTGAATAGTTGTATATCGATTATAGCTGAGAAGAGTCACGTACATCCAAGCAGAATGTGCAGCTGAGGGACGAACGAGCATGACGATGTCTGATATGATCCATGTATTGTAATACATGAGATTGTACATGAAGTGAGATAATCACGAGCTACGTTCAAGTGGCAACGTTCAGCGCCCTCTATCGATGTCATCATATCTATCGTCGTATATCCAGTCACCCATCGTCTGCTTGGGGTGTCCGAAAAGTCGCTATAATCATTCGTAAGCAGGCAATCGCCGCGGTAACACCTCGTGGAAACGCCTCTTGTGCATGAACGAAGCGATAACACCGAGGAACGATGCCGGTGCTCGGAGTGCGTGAATTTGAGCCAGAGCTCAGTCTGGCTAGAAAATCTGGACGAGAGCGCAATGTTAACCGTGGAGCTGAGAGGGAAAGCCGGGCCCGACGTGGACGTCGCTATCGGAGTAAGTGCTAACGAGCAAAACGAGTATTTCGTTAATTGTATTAACTGGAAGTGAAGGGGCGACATCCTGCCGTCGATCGACCAGTCACCCGTCCCTTGGTTCAAACCGTCGGACACATAACACGTGTGCATCCAATTATTCTATTTTCCAAACATATATTGGCCTCGGCTGCTTGTTACTAGTTGGTAATTGGTGGATAGACGTCCGGATGGATTGTATTCATCTGAAAGCTAAATATGCTGGATGTTCTCGATTTGTAAGTTACTTATCCATTTTTGTTGCTTCAACCTAAGCCATCTTCAAGGAGACGCAGTCAGGAGTACAGTCTACCTTGTCAAAGACCCTAGTGTGTAAAATTGTTGAATTAGTGCACATGAAGTCCTACACAACAAGGAGGATTTTAATTGTTTTTAGCCACGAAGCCGTAGGAATCGGTCGACTTAATACAGACTGTTTGCTACATAATAGATGTATAAAGACGCTATCCCATGTTTGTATGTGAAATAATTGGGTTGAATGGTTCGTATAGGTGCATCGTATGATTCGCGTCGTTCAAATTCCGCTCCCCGACTACGAAGTGATTCTGTAGCTTCGAATATGTCGCTGAGCTCGCGGCGTGGCGGAGGTCGGGGTCAGTCCCATCGTGGCGGAGGGAATCACCAGGTTTTACCGACACTAAAAAACCTTCGAAAACAATTGCGCAATCAGTATAGTGAGAAGGTGATGGCTGTAGTGGCAAGGTTTGTCGAAGACATGGAACTGAATGCAGAAATTGTCAACAACATCAACTATTTACGCCGTTGCCGAGACCTTGGTATCATTCCCGAGGAGTATTGGATGGTAAGTTCTCATCCTCGTAATATGGTCTCGACTGTAAGACAGGTTCTGTCTCCAGATACTATGTGCTATATTTGGAGACAGGTCTTTTCTTCGTCGAATACACGAAGCTTTGCCAGCCACC
The DNA here is from genome assembly GCA_019614645.1 of Stratiolaelaps scimitus. Lineage (NCBI taxonomy): Eukaryota > Metazoa > Arthropoda > Arachnida > Mesostigmata > Laelapidae > Stratiolaelaps > Stratiolaelaps scimitus. The sequence goes on along the minus strand of JABWDB010000067.1, from coordinate 97,768 downwards.
TCAGGGCTAGAGGAGGTGACTCTACTATCTAAAGTAGAGTCCGTTAACTCAAAATGGATCGAAGTTTTCTATCGATTATTGGTGTTATGTAACTTAAATCAGAAAATCAATGCAATCTATGCCTATTGATTTACTTTATAAATCAATAGGCATACATTGCATCAAGCTCGAATACGATATTTCGTCAAGAATACTAACCGTATCAATTTAGATTGCATGCGCTTAGTTATTTCTTGCCGCGTTGTTGAATTCTGAAAAGATTGCCGGAAATATATTAACGATCAAATGTTGAAATGCAACTGCCTATTATTTGTAGATCAAATCAAGTGTTTGGAATACGAAAGAAGTGATTCGCGTGCTTGATGAATGCTCGTATCGTCTAATGTGCCACGACCAGCAATATCACATGTTACGCAGGGCTCAGCTTACAAAACAGATATCGCGCACAGAGGAACAGCTTGAGAAGATGCTTTCCATGCAGGACTATCAGCGTCTGTGTGCTGTTGTCAAAAAGCACCGCAACGATCTCTTCTCGCTTATCCGTGACGAACAGCGAAAAGCTGTAGACAAGCTTCGTAAGGTTTGTATTGTATTTAAGAGTGAAAGTACGGCTGCTGCTCTGAGAATGAACTCCCTGAAAAGATTCCGTCTAGTGAATTTTCATTTTATACCTTGAGGCCTTTTGTGTTAATTTTCAGCTCAACTATAAAGCCAAGTTTATAGTATATATATGCTGAATGATAATAATGATTATATAATATATGGCTAAAGATATAGAGGAACTCACTAGCCGAATCTTTGCGAGAGATGCAGATATACATAGATAGATGTACTTATTTTTATGAACCTCTGAGGCGTTGCATATAAACTAGGTGCAGCCGTAATGAATATTGTAGCTGTAAATGTATGTACAAATTATGCAATATGGTAATTAACATGTTCGTTGACTGTTTTTATGTAGGAAGTCGAAGATTACCAAAGCTACCTGCGAGAGAAGAAGCCTCGACGCAGCAGTGAGGGTGCTGGTGGTAGCAGTGGTAATAAACGTAGGACCCGTAACAGGAACAAGGAAAATAGGAGCAAGGACGACATAGAAAATAGCACGAGGTCGAAGTCGGAGGACGACAACAAAAATAAGGAGTCTAAGGATAGCGACGGCGAAGATTCAAATGCTCACCGCGTTCAGCGTCGTACCGCCGGGTCGGCTTCCTCGCGCGAAGATGGTTCAGTCAGTGACGAATGATCTGCTGTGTCCGTCTCATTTCAAATATTAACGCCAGCCACAACCCAGACGACTGCTGCACCCAGAAGAAACCGCTGGGATTGAAGTAGAAAGTAGAAACAAACGTGGTCCAACCGACTCACTCCTCATTGTGGTGTGTGGTTGTTTGAAGACTTACTTTTGATATACTTGTGATTTACTATGGTGGAGACTAAGTAGACTGTGGAGTCTACCTGAAGTCGGGATAGACCTGAAAAAAGCGCCACTGTAATAGCTATGAATTTATTCTGGGCCAAATCTTATTTGGTAGTAATGGATGCTTATAAAAATGCAGAAGTCCTCGTTGTGGGTACGTTAAATAAAACGACGGAGCCTGTTGTTATGAATGCGCTATTGTAGTCATTGTCGTAGGGCCTAGCATTAGCCTTGAGCAATGCATTTTTGTGGAACCACCAAAAGCTGTTGAATTATTGTTTGCTGTGCAGCGACAAATACCACCAGCACCTTAAGTTGAACTTGTACTGTACTACCATATGAGGTACAATGGTGCAAAAGAGGTAGTCTAGTTTCTAATGTTAGTCGATTGATTTTATTAACGCTAATTAAATTGAATGACTAAAAATTTAAAGTATGCAAAGACTAAAAGGAATGCCGTTATTCGAAACAAATAACAGACGTCGAGCAGTTACCTATTATGTGAGTTACCTATTATGTGCTAATGTCTAGAATCCTCGAATCGAGCTCGAAACATCTAGAAAATTCGGGTAGAGATGGGCATTGGGAAACACAGAAGTCACGGAAAATTTTATGGTGTCAGTTTATTTATGACAAGCTCACAATGGGGTGTACACAGCGAAAGAAATTACTACATGATGCGTAATCGAACGACATAACCGCCGAGCATTACGCCTTGTTTCCCAACTCATGCTGTATCGAAAGCAGCACTATTGATTACAACAAGATTTCAGAGACCTTGGTGTCACTGATTAGTCACTGACTTCAGCGCATATATAATGCTTCAAATGGGCAAATTTACGGCATAGCTGAGCAGGTATAAGGTAGGTGAAATAGCTTTGCACTGATTTTCAACGAAGGTACAAATTTACAGTTGTATAGAGTAACGAACTTTGCGCTTGATGTAGGTGGAAGGGGACTCAAGTGCAACCCTAATTAGAATCCAGTAGCATATCATTTTAAGGTTAATAATTAGCCTCATTCACTGGAAGTCAGCGAGTAGCGAACCGAACTCCGAAGTCTTGGGCCGTGTCCGCTTTCCTGAGGGTTTATTTCTGAATCGATAGTTCCATCTTATACTCTTACTTCCCAGATGAATCACGCCACACTTGTAACAGAAAGCTTAATACATATGTTCTTTCACCACTATTGACAGCGCTCTGCAGAATCAGATACTCGAGCGGAATTATAATAGGGAGCACTATTTTAACTAACGTCGCCTGCCCATATGTAATGTTTTAATATATAGGGCTATTTATATATATATAAGATTAGAAATAAACTGTTTTTTTTGCGGGCAGCCCGTAACCTCAAAAAAAGGGTCTGGAAAACGTGGCACCTATTTTAATCTCAAATCCTCCTGTTCCGTAAAGAATCAGATATCCATGAGACAAGTCGAAGGCCAACTCCCATGGAAGCAAGTACAGAGAAAATGGTTTGTTAGATTTTGACTGCGGAGTGAGGCAGATTGCCTCGTAAGATCGGCCGAATTAGGAATATGTAGTGTAACAGCAAACGCACATGATGTTGTCACATTTGGGACTGCAAACCATCAGTGTTTGTCTGGTCCTTTTATTTAAGGGTTTGTATATAGGAAGTATCTGTGTCGTTCACTGAAATCATGATGTTCAGTAATGACTTTCCTATTTTTTATTTCGCATTTTCTTCTTCGGTTCACACAGGGCGTTTCTGAGCGTAGTAAAATGAGATTATTTTCCACAGTGATGCTCTATCATTTCGTGGGGTCACTATTTTTTACTGTTATGTTCAGTGTTCTTTCTTTATTGTCTAGATATGTACATATGTGTGGGTATGCATTTATGATGTTCTTTAATTTATTCAATAATTAGTGACGCATTTGGGGAGAGGGGGTGGTGACGGGTCAAGGCCGTCGCAAGGGAGGCACTGACAATGCCTGTTCCCACAGTGAGAAAAAAAAGCCCTGCAGAAGAAAGAACACTGCACGATTATTAGCCGCGGCGCAAACCAGCCTGTGGAAGATTGCCCTGAGGAGATTAGCCGTGAAAGGGTAGGGTCGAGATGGATTGAAACTCCCTGTTTCAATGCCGCCTAAGCTTTCGAAGCTGAAAAGAGGTATGCCGCCTGCAGGGTGGCGTATCTTCGTAGCTTGGCCTGCTCCGCCCGAAATACCAGGGGTGGTTGCACAGTGGTTGACATAAGAAGGTGCCAGAGTGTCAACCACCTTGGCTTCCCAAGTCAACCTCAGTGGAAGGGAATGAGGGTGGAGCCGTCGAGGTGGCATCTTTCCTCAACGTGAGCATGGTATGCCGCGCTGAGCGTAGGCCCCTTTGTTAAGAATCGTGTGGTCGCAACAACCGCCACTGTGGGGCGCAAGCATAGGAGACCCGAGGCGACCCTTACCCGGTTAACTGCGCGGAGGTGAGCCCTGTCGGCTGCGTGTGGCGCGTAGGCCAGGAGGGAGTCCGACATCTCTTGATGTTGCTTGTCCGGTGGGACCCGGGCACGGATTCCTGTCTGGTTAAGGGCACCCTCATGCTGAAGCGTAGAGGTTGGGGAGAGCAAGTCGGCAACCGACGAGGCGTCGTAGGAAACGTGAGCTAAGCGATGCACACAGGACTTGCAAGGTAGCCTGCGGTCCCTCTACCGGGGAAACAGGCGGTTAAAGGGTATCGTAAGCGTGTCCTGCACCATGTCGTTAAACAGGTCCGTAACGCCGGTGTGACAGTGCTGGCCCGCATGTAGTCGATCACCTTAGCGAGCGCTTCGGAGAAGGAAGTTAACACATTGGGTGACGCGGGCAGAGGCCATCGGGACCGGCGGACGAACTTCGGCGGAAGGAGACGGCTGCGGCTGCACTTGAGCGGAAGCGTCGTATTTCATTAATAATGCTCTCAGCCGTTATACTAAGCGACGGACAGTCGGATGGAAAAAAAATTTAATTGTTTTCTTTTTTCTTTAAAAAAAATTATTACTGGACTAGCAGGCTGGAGGTGGCATAGAATTAAATCAACGCACAGTAGCAGAAAACACCGCAAAGGCACCATTCGAAGTTTTTCATGGCATATACAATTTCTCGACTGTGGTAGACTAGCAGTAACCGATCGCCGGGCAGTCATCCAAAGAGATTCAAGATTTAATTCGCGGAGTCATCAAGATGGCACAGGTCGTCTATAAGGAATACAACGATCTCCGACGACGGCCGCATTCAATGGTGACGGGATCCAGTGGGGACTCGTACGTGCCAAGTGAGGCGGCTCAAGCTGTAGCCGTCGCTGGCGAGAAGCGAGTTGAAGGGAGTTGTCAAATCGAAATGGAGGCAGGCGAGGACTATGTCGAGGCGCTGGACGCGGGCTATCTAGGGTGTACAGCACTAGCAGACGAGGTGGAGGACACCGACCTCGGATGTCGAGGCACCGTTAGACGAGGACCCACCAACGTATAATAACAGCAACCAACGAGACACTTGTGTGTCCGAGCCCGCTACCACATAGAAGTACAAACGACTACAGTACTTATCCGGCGGACAAGTTAAAAACGAAAATAAGCGAAGAGATATGGCTGCGATTGATAATGAAAGTATTTTACAATAATTGCCACGAATATATCGAAATCAAATAATTTCCAGAGAAAAAAGAAGGCTAGTAATGCTGAATAGAAGCTCAAAGTAATAAGCAAACAATTGGGGAAAATCAGGGTTAAAGGGTACAGGGTTTGGTTTCACGGCGGGGATACTTACCACTATGCTAACGAGGAGGTTGCTCTGAAGCTATAACATCGTCGATCTAAAGTACTCAGTGTGACAAGGAGAGAAATACGGGATACGATACTGTCTGTTATGGCAACGTCGGTGTGGACATGTTCGGAATAGCCGAGTGTGTGTGTGTGTGAGAGAGAGATTGTACATGATTGACACGCACCCAGCCACACAGACAATCATTTCACGTACAAAGGCGCACACACATGACGGCGTCGGCGTCATGGACGCCGCAGCGCCGAAAAGCAGAATGAGGCGCAATCGCTCGACAGCGGTCGAGGTAACCAGTCACCATAAGAATAAAGAGAAAACGTAAGAATGAAAAGGAAATCGCTGAATAGATTATGTTTTCTGTCCATACGTAGCCAGTCCATACTCAATACCACTCCTCTTACGGCCACGATTCATTAATTACCTTTATATTGTGCTCTACAAAGCAAGACACGTCATTGCACCATCGTATATGGGGTGCAATGGTGCAAAATAGGTTTATCGAGAGAACAAAGAGGAATATGGGTGTAGGACTGATCATCAGGACTGATCATCACTCATCAGGACTGAACATTGTTCGATATGAACAGAGAACAAGTCACTGTTTTGTTATGATCAGAGCACTATTGCACAACACTGTATCTTGTGGATGCGTGCGTCTTCGTGCACTTTTTAGTGTACGCTGTGATCAATGTGGAAAATGAACCTTTTTCTAAAATTGAAAGTCGGATATAACCTTGAATAAAAATATGACGTTCACAAAACCAAATATAAATTGGTATTATAATTAGGTCGACATATAAATAAAAATCTCGTGTGAACCATGTACGCGCAGGGACACACCTTAGCTTAATAATAAATATACTTAGATAGCTACATACTTTATATTTCATAGAGAAATATTTTTCACTTCATCACATGTTCGAAATATATAATATATTACGAACGATTTAGATCGCAACCATGATATCGCTGCTATTAGCCAGCGGCCCTTGAGGGGAAGTATTATAATATAAGTTAAACGTATGGAACAGCATTCTCAGAATAAAACTAAATGTTCACCGTTTCTGCTGAACGTATGCTTAAGGTAGCGTTTTAAAAACAGTCGCGTTAATAAATTATACTATCGGTGCCCTGGATTCAAGATCGAAGTATACAATCGGTACCCTGGATTCGACTTCTATTTATCGACCTCCAAACAAACGAAGGTGCGAGCTCGAGTACCCAGATTCATGGCCAGAAGCGGTGGATAAAGGAAGATAAATTGCTACGCTTACGACGACTTGCAAATTATCTTATCTAAAAATACAGCTGCCCCGTTGATTGTGCCTGAGTGACCAGTGTGACGATTTCTCTTTGTTATTAACTTCTTTGCAATGACAACATTGTATTATTGCCCAGCGATGCTTCCTCCCTTACGAAAGTCTACATTTCCGTAAATACCACTGGGATCCATGGAGACGGCGCAAATCGCTGACAGTTCGAGCTCCTTGGTTACCTGAAGTAGAACATTGAGGTACAATAATAAGAAAAATAATAATAATAGTAATAATAATAAAAAAAAAAAATTAAATAACAGTAAAAAAATAAATTAACAATAATGAAGAGATTAAGGTTATGGTAGACGAAACATATTCTGATTTTTTTAGTGAATAGAAGACACGTGGACTCCGAGAAGTGGGCCATTGTACAAACACTGAATATATTCGACAGTAAACTAAGAATTGAGCTTTCGGGTACACTATTACGGACAAAGGCTTGCTTCCGTAAACTCGGTCCACTGGATTTGCTTAAAATAGTTTAAGAATTTTCAGTTGTTCACCTTATGTCCTTTTTGCATCATCAGGTTGTCGAGTAGAACCCTTGGGAAATCCTCTTGATAGATGAGTTTGTTGGGAGTTAATTGATGATGAAGTCTGGGTGAATCCACTGCACTTTTCACGTCTTGGTCAAGGTAGAGATGGCGCAACGCAATCTTGACGAGCGAAGATGACAGAAAAAGATTAGTTAATATTTCGATGACACATTTGCACATGAGCACCGGACATTGTTGGCCGATCGCACGTGATGTGTGATCTACTATACCGATCTACCAGCCACAAGTGCTTATAAGTCGGATATTGGCGACTGGAACGGCGATTGTGGTCCTGCAAAGGCTAAGCTTTAATAAGAATATTTCACGAATATTTGGCTATATAGCCTAGATGTACATATTTGATATCGGAAATTGTCGTTTTGAGGATGCGTCAAAATGATAGCCCACTTAGTGTTTGTCGAGTGGGACGACAGTCGAAACGCAACTGAGTTCTAATCTCGTTCTCCTACAAATTTTCTGGACCCTTTGTCAGCGAAAACTACGATGGGCTGAGGCCGCCAACTTAGTGAAGATGAGAAAGAGTCAAAATCGGAAATCGCGCAAATTTTGCAAAGAGGCAGGAAGGTTTTTTTTTATAAAGATCCTGAACAGTACAGAACCAAGAAGGCGCCAAGGCACAAAGTGCACGTGAAAAACGCCTCCTCCTCCGAATAGCCTCTAACAGATTTTTGACCTTTCGCGAAATTGCAGCCGAGGCAGGGGTCGAAACGAACGTTCGAAACGTACAAAGATTTCTTCATTCATCAGAACAGAAAACGTCCTTTAATATTGAAACACAGGGTGTTTCAGGTTGAGCTTCGCTCGTTACAGAGGAGTGGCAACGTGTTGCTGTTTTCCGATGAAAAGAGATTCAATCTTGATGATCCCGATGGACGTTCTTATTACTTCCATGACATTAGGAAAGAAAAGAAACTCCTAAGTCGACGACAAGCTGGAGGTGGTGATGTGATGATTTGGGCCGGTATTGGTTACAACGGGAAGACTGATTTGGTCTTCGTAAACGGGCGAATGAACACTGAATGCGAATGAAATTGTGTCTACGTCTCTATGTTGGGGGGGGGGGGGATCAACTTAGATATCACGCCGAGAAGATCCGTGCTGAAAGATTCATCTTCCAGTAGAATAACGCCGCAGTTCATACGGCGAAGATCGTCAAGGGGTTCTTCAAAACTCAAGACATACAGTTACTGAGCTGGCCCCCACGCTCTCCAGATTTTAATATTATAAGAAACCTGTGGAGCGGCACATCTAGAGCTGCTTTTAAAGGCGCAAGCAACATCAAACGCTACATGAGCTAAAAAAAAGCTTTGGTAGCCTAAGGGCATGTTCTTGATGAAAACCTCATATGTAAATTTGATGAATCTATGCCCAGTCAATAAATGTCTGTTCTAAATTAGTAAAAAAATTTTGTAAGACAACGATGATAGGACTCAGTTGTGTTCGACAAACACTAAGTAGGCTATCATTTTGACGCACCCTCAAAACGACAATTTCCGCTATCAAATGTCTACATCTGAGTCAGATAGCCAAATATTCGTGGAATATTCTTGAAATGTGATATCTTTGAATTACTGAAAGCGAAAGTGAAGTGCTACTTACGATCGAGAAAAAAAATCAGAAACATGGAGGTGGGCTATCTGTTTGAAGCTTGGTGTATTTTGTTGAGTTGAGATCCTCTCTATGATGATGATGGTGATTATTATTATCATCAATGCTATTAATAACAGTTAATATCATACTTCATTGTATTATAGTAAGGTAAAGGTTAAGCTTTATTGGTTTATTATTAAATGAATTGCAATTGTTACAATGCAGTTTAAGTTCTCTCTTATTGCATGTCATCATCATCACGCAACAGGACTCGAATCTGCTGCCTCTGGCTTTTTGCGGCCAATGATTTCATTACTTTGTGTTGGTCTTGTGGTGCATTAATGATACAGGCGTTGCGCCATGATTACAAGTTAGTTATGCGCTATTGTCGTGGGCGCTGGCTTTTGGTTTCAATACGAACCCCCTACTCTAATCCATCCCTGTTAGGTTAAATATAAGGTCGAACATATCTAGGTAAGGTATTCTAGGTCTAAAAAATCTTCGCCTAATTAAAGTTGCTTTGCCGCCCCTGTGTCTTTTAAGGTATATGCGAAAAAAATAGGCTGCACGTTCGAACAGACCTGTGCTTCTCCCGTGGTGATTCGAGTACCGCCTGCACCGCCAACTATCAGTCGGGGCACTCCACGTCCATCGACGAAGACAGCAGGAGCCATTGAAGACATGGGACGCTTCTTTGAGGCCACCGCATTTGGTCCATTTGCGGGCCCATTTAGGCTGAAGTCTGCCATGTGATTGTTCAACAAGATCCCGGTCTGAGGAGACAATATGAATGACCCGAATCTCCAATGATGAATCCGAACAAAAATGCATTCGCAACAATAAGGCAAATTACGTTATGTGGTGTTTTACAGGTAAAGGAACATTGTTGTAATTGCATTGTATAAAATTATTTGTGTTAACGCATACGTTGTTGCATATTGACGGTGAATAAGCTAAGGGATGATAGAGCTAAGTAAGAGACATATTTTATAGAGTAAAAGCATCAATAAAAGCAAACGAAAAAACGTAAAAAAAGAAAAACGTAAAAATAAATAAATTATACTAAGTCATTTTTAAGTCATGTATAAAATCGACGAAAACGTCTGATCGTTTTGCTTTAAAAAGGGAGCGATACCCAAAAACTTTCAGCTATGGCCGGAAGCCTAGCATCTACCCTTCGGGGGCATTTGAAGGCATTAATGCTCGGCGGCTGCAAACCCTAGAACACAGTTCATACAGATGTAAAATAGCCTGAAATATGTTTCCAGAGATATGAAGTTTATTTAGCAAGCAATCAGATATGTGTTCCATTGTTGCACTGACAAATATCCTCCACTTATAGGCTGAATTCATTAATGTATAATGGTAAGGGTCGCTGCTATCAAGTCGGCACCCTGAATACACTCGCTGCCATTGTCCTGATGGTGGGTCGCGCCGAGGGACGCAGGATCAGGGGAGAGTGATCGAATACCACCCTCCTCCTTCTATAATAATCTAATCTGATCCGATTTTCGTGGTGTGACGGTTGTGGCTAATGATCGTTGCTTCCAGCAGTTGTTATAATAAATTCTGTTAATCGAGCAGGTGATTGGCTGCCACTCGAATTCACTTAAGATACTCGCCTGTATCGACAAGATGAGAGCTACCGGGATCAAATGGGAAAACTTTCAGCATATCGGGACATTGACTTGGGACATTTTTAAGTGTGCGCAGGAATTATGACCACCTTTTTGTATAGCCGGGCGACACGTCGGATTGTTGAGCCTCATAGCTTTTAAGAAAATAACTAAAGAAAAACAAAAATTAACTATTATCGTAGATATTCAATAGTGCACATTATTATCACTGGAGAGGACAATGAATGGAAAGGTCAGTTTCGTTCGACTTACTTTCCATTAATTGAGCTAGTTACTGCTACAGCTTCTCCCTTTGATGTTAGCACAGTCGTATGTGCTGTACCGTGCTCCTCCGTCGATGAATAGTATAATGGATGATAGTATTTTGCGGAATGTGTGACAGTGTCGATAGAAGCCCGAATGTCGTCTGCAAACTTCTCCGACATGATCTGATCTACTATCTGTAATTAAAAATGTTATAAATCAAACGAAGAATTAATTGTCAGGTACGGAAACTTATATGAGGTTGCCTTCGTATGGTTTAGGAGTAGTTTCAGTAATCAAACTATCTAGCCTTTTGCCTTGTCTTTCTATGGAACACTCATAGAACCCTTTTACATACGCTTCTGTTTTCGAGGAAGTTTTCATCGCCAAGGTGTGTCTTTGCCGCATAACCAAATTTAAAGCTTTCGGCAATTTGGTGGTACATATTCGAAGCCGATGAAACGTCCTGAGCGTTCACTGGTGAATATCCGTACCCATCAAGGATACTCAGGATTAATGACAGGATTGCCCCATTTCCTGGAAAATTGATACGGACAGGCGAAGTTGACTAATCATTTCGCTCCGCTTTTACGAATACCTCAGTAACTCGGTTAGAACTACATAAAAAGATATTTTTTACATTGCAGTTCAAGAGCCGCCCGGTCTCTTTCACTAACTAATTTTGTCTCTGTGCCGCACAAACTAGCATTTCTTATTGTAAGAACTTCAGGTTGTTGGTAATTCATTTTGATGATTTGAAGAACCCATTTTATCTAAACCGTTGCAAAAACGTCTATTTTTAGGCCATATTATCTAATCGTTTCACGGAGAATGGGTTCGTCAATGGATTCCATTGTCCCATCGATACATGCCTGGAGGGGGTGGACTGTAGATTGTTACACCTGCCAAAGGCAGAACTTTCTGCAGGGCGTCCCGCTGTTCCGCTTTATAGTTTCGTAGGTCGTCAGCCTGCAACCTAGCTCCTTGACGAGCGAGATCAGCTATGAGTTTTTTGCCAACCTCACCCTCATAAAATGTCGCTGCCGTTCCTGAAAAAAGAGAGTTATTTTTTCACTTCGATATTTTCGTGAATTTTAAGAGTATCAGCAACACCATTCGTTTTCTTGATAAAGTCAGTAGTTCACCCTCTTAAGAATTGACTTGAAACGCCCTATATATACATTTATTTTAAAACTGCCTATAAAAGTAGCAATTTCTCCTGCCGTTCCGTAAACTCTGTTTATCCTGCGCTTTTCGATATCAGCAATCAAGCTTATACACCTGATGACGTAATCTGACAGCTGTGATACCAAGGAAACAGTTTGTGGATAAGTACTGGAGATCCAGGAATCACGTACCCCTGGAGAAACCTTTTTGCACAAAGATTCCTGCAATTAGAAATATTTAAAAAATCGCTGATTTTTAACTGGGAGTCAAACGCAAGACCTTAAACTTTTGAGTTGAGGGCCTCATCTGGCCGCTACCGGGGAAGTCAGATGCTGTCCCGCTGTTCCCGACAGGCACCTTAACCGGGTGATATATGAGGCGTGTTGTAAATATTAGTTGGCCGATGTTAATTTGTACATAGACTGCGCCGTTCATGACTGCGCCGAACAAATTGTCAGAACGTCTCCTGCCGATCGTACGGATAAGACGTATGTCTTTCCTTAGCATAGGTTAGCAGGTTGCCTCACCGCACGTAGTTTTTCATCAATCCGAGTGGATCACACAAGAGAGCTGTCAACAGAAACAGCAATCAAACAGTTTCTACATGGTGCCGTCTGATCAGGATGTGAAATTCGGTTGTATTACAAAAAACTGCAGGTATCGCCTAAAAACAGGCGTTTCACGAAGTGTGTGAAACACGTCTTGCGTCGTCAAAAAAACACGTCTTAAGTTGAGACAAATTTGCCAATAGCTGAGATTTCGACGTCGCCTACTAAGGCCAGCTTGCTGCGGGACAGACACTCCGTCCGCGCAGTCGTTTTGTGTAAGAGGATCGAAAAGGGCGTCGGAACCACGAATATCGGTGCACAAGCAAGTCACCGCTAAGCAAGTTAACGGATAGTGCGGTGAAGTGAGTCCGCATCAGTGGTCGTGTTGAGTTGTGCTGTGTCAGTGAACATTGCGTGTGTGTGTGGTGAAATCAAGCCATCATGCCAATACAGCATTCACCCGTCCGTTTTGAGCAAGCTCGGGGCGACAACATCGACAACGTTGAAAACACCGCATCGGGATCGGCTCCAGCAGCCAGCGGCAACGACAAAGTGGCAAGAGCCCAGACAACGAAGGCGTTGATGGTGCTGCGTGGTAAACGTACTCGTGCGCGAAATACGATTAAGAGCAAAGAGGAGGAGCTCGAAGAAACGGATCCATCGTCAAACGAAGGCCAGCAGCGTATACAAGCCTTGCTTACTGTGATTAGCGAAAAATATTGTACAGTGGCTGATCTCAATACTCAAATTATTGACCTACTCGACGGTGCCGATCCGGCGTTGGAGGTCGAGCTGGATGACAACGAGTCGTTCAGTACGCGTGTGCTAAGCGGTCGGGCCAAATACAGCGCGCTGCTAGGTCTATCAGCGCAGCGGTCGTTGGAGAAAACGTCGGGCGGCTCTACGGCTTCGCTGTCATCGACAGTGTCATCTCATCTCGCGCCAACGGCGCAGCAGCAGGCCACAATACGTGCCTGCCCACTCCCCGCTCTCAGCCGCGGCACCAGTCCGCCCGGCCGGCGCGCAGCTCGAAGTGAACATCGAACCGTTTACCGGCGACGGAGATTTCAGACTGTTTATTGCACAGTTCAATACATATCTGGCGCGAAGACCAAACTCGACCGGGGTTGAAAATAAAAGCTACTCACTCTGATTTCTCGTCTACGGGGTCAAGCGCGGCAGCTGACTGCTAGTCTCGCTATTACCGATGAGAACTATCCGGTAACCTTCTGCCTGCTCGAAGACAACTATGGACAGCCAGAAGAGGAGAGGAGACGTGTTATGTGTCGCTTATCACGCGTCCCTGTAGTGCGCTCGCCTACTGATGTTAAGGCGCTGCGTACACTGCTTAAGGCACCGTCAGCTTGCCATTCAAGGCACCGTCAGCTTGCCACCAGCAGTGGAGGCCGAGGAGAATCTGAAACAGCTGACGGAGTGTTTGCGTCGTTACACGGTTCATATGGAACGTAATCCTCGATCAAGTGGCGCGGGCAAGGACGACAACAAGGGTCATCGCAAGCAATTACCGAGTTGGAAAAGGGATGACGGAAGAAATCGCCGCAACGAGCGCCTACAAAATCACCCGCCGAAAGAGGCGCAGTGTTACACCGTTGGTTCAGTACTGCATCAGCAGCCATATCAGAGGCAGCAGCAACACCGGCAACAACAAAAGCAACAGCCCATGAAACCTTGTTTTTTTCTGCGGCGAGGTAGATCACCGACCATACCGTTGTTCGAGCAACATGTCGACTCAGCAACGCGTAGCCATTCTCCAACAAAAGGGGAAGTGTGCGGTGTGTTTCAGCCAACACAACAGCAGTCAGGGGTGTCCAGGTACACGAGCGGTTTGCGGCATCTAACGCCGACTGATGGCGGTTTTGCGGAGTCCATGGCTCTCTACGCCGCCCCGGTCTGGGGTGGGGTGGCACTAAGGTTCGGCGCCAACACGAGGGCTTTGAGGTCAGCTCAGCGAGTCCTGGCGATTAGGGTTGCCCGGGCCTATCGCACGGTGTCAACTGAGGCCTTGCTGGTCCTGGCTAGCGCCCTGCCGTGGGACCTCCTTACTGCGGAGCGTAGAGAGCGATTTATGGACGGCGATCTAGATCTCACGGAGGCTCGCAGGACAACACTGCAAAAGTGGCAGAATGAGTGGAGTAGACAGCCCGACAACGGGAAAGGCCGATGGACCAAAAAGTGTTGCGAGTTTGGTACGACCGGCCGGGTGGGGAGATGACCTACTGGACAGCGCAGATACTGACCGGACATGGCCAGTTCCAGACCTATATAGTCAGGATCGGCAGAGCGCACATGGACACATGCGTTCTCTGCGACAGCGGCAGGACCGACGGGGTCGAACCCACCCTTCTCGAATGCACAGCGCTGGCTGAACCGAGGAGCAGGCGCCCTACTGCGATCAGAGGCACGACGATGATGACTTCCTGCGACGCGTGGGAGGAGGTCACCGGATGGTTTGGGGACATCATGAGGGCCAAGGAGGAGCTCGAAAAGGTTCGACGGACGCGCTTCGGCGCTGACCACGGGGGAGAAAGCCACAACTCGGTACCCGGATCACAAAGGGCAGCGATAAGGGGAGAGACAGCCACTGATAGCACCGAGGCTGATGACGCACCCTTGGAGGGTGGGATGACGGGAGATTAGAGCTTCAACATCCGTCGATTTGAAGTATTGCTTACGCCCTTCCAAACTAACTAGGGGCGTGGGGGGGGGGGAACTGGAAAAAAAGGTAGACGAGCGGTTTGCGACTTCTGCAAATCGCGTGAGCACTATACTGAATGGCATTCAGCCAATAGCGCGAGCGGAGTTCACGGTAAAGGAATTCAACGCCCCGAGTTCCGTGTCTGCAAATCGTTATCGGCTGTCGCCCGTCGGTCTTGGTACTAAACCTAAGCGAGTCGTAGTGCCAGCATATGAGCGTAATTTCGAAGCTGATCTGCAAACCAACTGCGCTGGTGACGTCCGCTCCGCTGTCCGGGCCTTTGGCAGACGGTTTACGCTAGCCGACCCGTCGTGGATCACTGATGACGTGCCCGAACAGCCCTCCATACTGGTGGGTGTGGACCAGTTCTACCGCATAGTTGGCCGGTACATACCTGATCCGGAGCTTGTGGCCACGGAGTCTGCCTTCGGATGGGTCATTTCTGGAGGTGAACGGCGCGAGGGAGCACGGGTAGAAATAGAGCGCACACAGTGCGCACACAGCGCGCGCAGTGTGTTGCACGATGGCGCTGACGAGACCGGTCCGGGACGTCGAGCGTTTGTGGCACCAACCAAGGCACTTGGGATCATTGACACACCGCAAGAGGCACACTCCATGGACGAAGCCGATGCTTTGCAACGGTTCAAGGTGGGACTAGTACATAACGGCGAGCAGTATACGGTGGCACTACCGAAGCGACCAACCATTGCATCCCTGCCGAACAATCTTGGCCAGGCGATGCGTCGCCTTGAGAGTAAGCGTCGCTCGCTTCAGCCACATCCGGAACGGTTCGCGCGTTACGATGCCGAGATAATGGCATTCGTACGCGATGCACATGCCGTTCCTGTTCCCGAGTTCGACGACAAGGCAGTGGGCCATCAGGATGGGAGCTACTATATGCCCCACCACCAAGTTGTGACACGAGCTGAAGCTGGCGAGGACAAGTGGCGCATCGTATTTGACTGCTCGGCGAAGGCCCCGGGGGCCACATCACTCAACGATCACTTACTCGTCGGCCCAAATCTGAATCCGGATATTGTGACGCTTCTGATTAATTTCCGAATTCATCGTATTGCTGTCTCCGCCGATATAGCAAAGGCCTACATGATGATAAAGCTCCACACAGCCGACCAGCAGTATTTCCAGTTCCTGTGGCAAGGCCCCTCCGACACTGCCGTGAAATGTTACCAGATGCAAAAGGTAACATGGGGTGCCGCGCCAAGCGGCTTCCTGCTGGCAGCTATTCTACGGCGTCTGTTCTCAAGGGTGGACCCGGAGAACGCAATGAGGCTAGGTGAGTCGTTCTATCATGACGACATGCTGAGTAGCTTCGCCGACGAGGACGAAGCAATCGCGTTCGTTGATCAAGTGATCAGTTGGCTGGACAGTGGAGTAATGAAGTTGGCCAAGTGGAAAACGAACTCATCAAGAGTCGCCGAGCACCTACGCCGCTGTGGCATCGAGGTAGCTGATGCGGGGAACGGAGTCGGAGTACTTCCCAAAGTACTGGGTATCGTGTGGACGCCGGCAAAAGATGAAATGCGAGTACAATTGGCTTCACTGGCAAAAGAAGGTGCTAGCATACGGACCGCCACGAAACGCACTGTGCTTAGATTTGCAGCGTCGATCTTCGATCCACTCGGTTGGCTTGCTCCGTTTACATTACGCGGCAAGATGATGATTCAAGAGCTATGGCAAGAAAAGAAGTGGGACAGTGCCGTGGCGGATGTCGAACTCGCGAAGTTCCAGACATGGGCGGCACTACCACCACGCGAACAAGAAGGTTGTCAGCTACCATCTGCACGTCTTCGGAAACGCTCGGTGACCGCCTATGCTGCTGCTGCTGCGTACCTATAGTCCTTCTTTCACGTCGGCGCATCCAGGTCGCGACGGAGCTGTGCGGACTTACAGAGTTCGCTTTGCCAACGGCCACGAAACGAGCTGCGCAATTGTTAATACCGCTCGAAGTGGCCGAATAAATGCAACACGTGAAGTGACGTCGTGCTTTAATTCGTGCTAGTTCGTATCGAATGATGCATACGATGTCACAGAAGTTAAATAACATTGTACTGTTAATCAAACACAATAATTTTAATAATAATGAACACTGAGTTTATATTTTGGAGCCCAGTAAGATGGTCGGCCCTCCGGGCGACCATCGGGTGGATGTTAATTTGTACATAGTAGCGGGCCAATTGGCTTTTGTCTCAAATTTGAGCGCCGCTTAGCGCGCTCTGCTTGTTCTAAACTCTAACGCGTTCATAAATAAATGAGAGAGGAGACGGCGCTGTTCATGATTGCGCCGAACGAATTATCAGAACGTCTCCTGCCGATCGTACGGATAAGACGCGTATGTCTTTCCTTAGCATAGGTTAGCAGGTTGCCTTACCGCACGTAGTTTTTCATCAATCCGAGTAGATCACACAAGAGAGCTGTCAACAGAAACAGCAATCAAACAATTTCTACAAGGCGTATTTGCACAGGCTTCGCCTCAGAGTTCAACCTGTGAAACTTTACCGCCGCAGTAGCTGAGAAAGCCCAGAATTCTAAATAATCGACTCTACACTTAGACCTTTCGGAGCTTCTTTGTACATCGGAATAATCTTGATAACCTCCAAACCCAGCGTCAGAGCCAGGTGAAATTTGAGCTGATTATACATGATTATTTTGCTTATATATAGATCCGCGCTAGTTTAGTTTCTTAGAATAGACATGAATCTAAAAGACAAAACAGCGTTTACTGTTGACAATTTGCGTTACGTGATCAAATTTTTTTAATGGAGTGAAGCCTTGATTTGAAAAATATTCGAGGAGGCTTTGGGGTTTTGATATATAGATCACAGTTATAATAATCCATAATATCGCATGCACATTGGTTTTTCTTAACAGGTAAATCATAAAGTATTAAGGACAACAGTCCGTATATTTTTTGCTTTAAGCGAATACAAATAACATACGAGATAACAGTTCTCGGTGCTATAAATCTAAATAGATTTCACAATAGACAAGCATTTCTTATGCAATAGAGGAGAATTCCTGTTGTTGTTTAGATTTGTTGACAAGTGACTGACGCCTGCTACTATCGAAGTCCTAGTCTAATACTGATATTCGTTTTCTACCTATTGTTTGGGCACACCACGAATTTTTTGTCCAGATTTTTTGACAACAAAGTTACGATGACGTTGCGTACGATATAGTTCGATATATCTACTCTATAACGATTTGCCGGGAAAGATCCGGAAAATTACTCACCATCACGAATGTTCTCAAGTGTGATCGCTAACTGAGGACAGGTGATCCTCTCTCCTTCTTTATAGACCCGATTCATCGCCTTATTAAAGTACACCAGTCTGCATATACAAATAAGTTAGTTTATTTATTTTTGGTCCCTAGTGCTTTTTATATGAATGACCCATCCGTAGAGAATAGTGCAACACAAAAGGCTCTCCTATAATAAATTCTAATAAAGTGTAAAATTAACTTGATTATTATGTTTAAAATGTTAGCCGGCCTCCGAAGCTTACAATCACTTTCCAATTGGACTTTCTTCATTGAATTCAAGTTTCGTCGATGACATTCATAATCGGTGAAATTATACAGAAAGATATTTTTTTATATTACAATATGACAGTTTATTGTTGTGTGATATCTATTATTTCGGCTGATTTTTTTATATCAGCCTGTTGTATGTGAAAATTGGGGACACACGTGTGAATCATATGGATCGACCTATTCATCATTACTGACCTGAGATTGGGATCATTGCTAATCCTGTGCTGGTTCTTAGCTAGTGCGTCCGCCAAATGTTTTGTGACCTGTGACATAAATAGCGGCAGAATGGTAAGAACATCCACGTATCTTAAATCGACGTCTCTGCGTAACATCTCGCAGTTACGAACAATTGGCACCGTTCGATTCTGCCTCATTGCTCAACGTAGATACCCCCCCCCCACACTATTTGTAGACCTTAAGTTGGTTGTGATTCAAAGAAACGTCACAAAACGGATCTAAATTATTCGTTGTTTACCTACTGTTATTTATTTATCTGTCTATTTCGACCGTAGTAATTTAACAGCGCTGCATGGGCCGGTTTTCCAGTCTGCTCAGAAATGGTATCTGGGTAGCGACAGATATCGGAAGGAGCCGAGAGCCCAAAATGATTTGGTTTCGACTCGGCTTTAATTAAATCATGTTGTTCAATTAGAAGGTTTCTAGTTCCCCAAATACTACTAGTAGCGTTCTAGGGGTGCAATTGGTCCTTACTAAATGAAGCGATACCTACGACAGAAGAGACAATGTGCTGATAATTTGTGTCAATCTTGCCAATCACTTACCATCGTGTACTGATGATCCTAGAGTTACTAGAACCTTAGATCAACAAGGATGCAGTCTTATTCACGGTATAATAATATACATAGAAACGAACAGTCTAGACTACTATTACCGGGAAGCCTTGATTGCAGAGATCTATTGTGGGCTGG
The DNA here is from genome assembly GCA_019614645.1 of Stratiolaelaps scimitus. Lineage (NCBI taxonomy): Eukaryota > Metazoa > Arthropoda > Arachnida > Mesostigmata > Laelapidae > Stratiolaelaps > Stratiolaelaps scimitus. Next base: position 78,327 of record JABWDB010000067.1, on the reverse strand, counting down.
ACGAGCCGACCCCATGGTAACTTCCCGAAAAGACGGTGTGTCTCCTCGTAGGCTCGGAGTTCACCGGGGACCGCGATAGATAGATTGCCCACTGAAAGAGACTCCTGCATTTGCATAAATTAAAAATATATATTCTTGTTTAGTATTTAAATTTAACGTCTATAAATAACATAAAAGCTAGACTAGCACAAATGCGAGCAAAAGACGAATTACCAACCCGCAATTGATCTCTAAGTAAGTTTCTATAACGAATATCTTATATCAATTAGAATAATTTTTAATGCAGCTTATAAACTATATCTTGCACCTTGTAAAAGCTTTAATTTACTTATGCTATCGCATTTCTCTAGTGTGGAAAATTTTACAGCTAATTTGTAAAATAATAGTCAACATAAATTTCCATTATTTATAGGCGAGATATGGGCTCATCTTTTCTAACGTGGTGCCAGTTAATTTCAGAATAAAAACCATCAGAGAGAAATAAATGGAGAAAAATGTGACCCTTGAAATTTTAGTTTTTTTTCCATTCATTAAAGAGTAACGCACAGTTTACAAACGATTGCTCAAAGAATCAATACATAGCGAAATGAGCTATACTAATTATGGTAAATCTTAAGCTGGTCTTCGATAAACTGCTAAATAATAAGGGAGAGTACTGCTAAGTAACGAGATATTTAATTTCTTGTAGATCTAGTTTAAGATCCGTAAACGTCTAATGCCCCCGTGTCCTGCCTGGGGCAGCCTAATTCGCGCTTCTTAGACATCGTAGGCATTATCGCTTCTAACCACTACTTGAGCTAAATGAAGCATAGGCGTAACACTGAAACCGCGAGAAGTAGTAGGCGAATGTAAAAAATTTTCAGAAGAAGAACAACTGCTAAGGAACTTTTGACTCATACTATAAAGATTGATATCATTACTTTTGATTAATTTATATAGGTAGAAAAATGATTCCAATATATTCCAATATATTTAGTTCTGTGATGAAGTATCACATATAGAGAGAGGGAGACTAAGTGATAGAGAATTGATTGCAACCGTACACTTATATTATCCGCATGCGTTTTACATCGCGTTTTCCAAAGTACAGTTCGGCCCTTTGATGGAGATCTTAGTCAATGCATTTATTGAAAAATTTCGTAATCATATTTTCCAAGCAAGTCTTTCCATAATGAGACTATGGTTGTTTTTTTATTTGGACTACCACTCCTGTCGACCATTTGCTAATTTTTGTAATTCTCAGATGTAATCTGAACATCTGAAAAGTATTATGAATTTATTCGCTAAAAATTTCTGAAGACTGAAAGCTTTCAGCGCCAATAACCCAGTAAGTGTAATTACAGAAATAGTGCTCGTGGTCTCTTCAAAGATGAACACTCCTTAACAAACCGTTTGGGCTGGATCCTGTTTTGGTGTTTCTGTACTTGTGAAAGAATTCACTGTCACAAGGAACAGACGTCAGAGTTCAATTAACCGACGTTGCTGTTTTCCACGGGACGGACATATTCGATCATGCATATCTAAATGTATCAAAGAGAATACAATAAAAATACTAACAAACTAGAGGCCCAAATATGATATCAGGTACACACTTTAGGAAAGGCTTCGCTACCCATAGGTGCCACTTCGCGTCCATCAATAATCGTTGCATTCCTGGTCGTTCTGAAAGTCACAACAAATCAACAAGTAGAAACACTTAATTCATATCTAAAACGTTATCCTTTTACTAGGCCTACTCTCGAAAAATACGCGAATTCTGTATGGCGACCTAAGTGAAACGAGTGGCCACGTCATTCGTAAGTGGTGCACTAGACAAGCACAGAATCTGAATATAGCAGCTAAATACGATAATATAGAGCACCAGTGTATATATATATATATATATATATGAATATACATGGCAGTTAAAGAGAGAAAGCAAGCTTTTTTGAGCTTTTTTTTCGATTTTTTAAGTATAAGAATGCAAAACATTTTTACAGTGAGTCTTATTAGAAACCAATTGAAGTTTTACGTAAGAACAATTTTTCGGACAATAACTGTCTGAACTGGCGATTCGATTCTTAACTTAAATGATTCTAATCCGCTGTCAAGCAAGGGAATGTGTCGTTTTAAGAAAGAACTCGGCATATAGGATTAAGATGATCTGAATTTGTGTAAGCTGAACTTGGCTAGCGATGAACCGAGCAGAATGCTATTGGGACTTTTATAGTTTATTTAATTTTTATAATTTATTTAATATATATATAACGTTCATATTTTTTATAATTTTTAATTTACTTACTGATGATAGATAGTGAAGATGGCTCCTCCCCCGATGCCCATAGCGTGTGGGTGTACGGCACCACTGCAGAACAAAGTGGCAATAGCAGCGTCGACCGCCGATCCACCATCGGTGAGAACGTTCCTGTCAGCACATTATTATGATTATTGTATAACCAGGCAAGATGAAAATGTAATGGTTGTTGCTTATTACTTGATGTAGGCATGTGAACTTAGGGGAAACACTGGAGATCTGTAATCATTGACTTCTGAGTTCGAATCCCACAGGGCACAGTCGAGTCGAGGTGATCTTGATCCTGTAAATTTATCATTATAGCTAATAGTTTTATTACATTGCTTATATGTCCCTCGTTTCTTTCTATTTTATCTAAGTGCCTTGAACCGTCTGTAACACAGTCTGCTGTAAGAAAATAACACTGATTGAATAACGTTAACATAGACTGACTGTCATAGAGGTACCATTGATTATATTATGGAATGTACCCGCTGTATGTATGACTCGTCACTAGATAGTTTAGAAGCGTCATCCATTTATCGAAAGTCATTTCTATGATTACTATCATCGCTGTGTTATCGCTCTGATGGAATTCGCATCGCTATCACCTCTGTCCAATATTTAACCAGCGATCTTGTCTAGGTCGTATAATCTCCTCATAGCCTGCGGGCTTTTGGAGTGCGCGAGCAAGTGGTATACAAACATTTTTTAGTGATAAAATACTCATTGTTGATTGAGAGGGGCTGTTCCTGTAGAAGTCCGTGAACTAGATTGCTTCTTTTACTTAATTGGATTTGATAAAGAAATAAAAATAGAGTAAACGACAAGTTGTTACCCATGTTAAAAGACAAGATCTTGAGTGTCGACACCAACAATGAACAGTTTTTATCTGTTACTTACGTCGCCTTTTACCCTCCACTTTGGCCATCCATGCAGCGCCTAGATCTTAGATCTGATTACGTTAGACGTACAATCTAACGCGAAGTTGTAGCCTTTAGTAAAAAGCGGTATTCAGATCTATAATTGAACTGATTCTCCTCTCCATAGAACACGAAAACGAGACTAAATATACAATCATCAGTATCAATAAATTAGGTCAAATCACTCAGATTTCGACAGGGACTACTGCTATGCATCAATTAAATTAAATGATTGATAAATTGTGCAATCATATCTCAAGTTCTTCTTACATGTGATCAAAACATGATTTATTTCAGATTACAATAGTGTATTATACTCTAATAATCTAGAATAAATAATATATTCAATTTCAGCGGGTCCAATTGTCGCCCACTTTTATAAATGAATATATTATATAGGATATATTTAATATATTAAATATATTTAAACACATTTTTGTTTTTCTCTGGATTGAACAAACATTATGTTCTATGATTATATAGCTACAATGCTACATAAGGAACTTCACTAACAATCTTGGGGCAATACTCTTTATGCCGATTATGCGTTAACTGTCTATGTGGTAATAATGTACGCTCAACGTTAAATTCGTGTTGTAGTACTGTATACCATTGCTATGCGCTTATATCCGAATCCAATTACGTATTTTTAACATTCGAATGCATTGAATATCTTTGCAAAAATAGGAAATGAAATTGCCTACCAAACTTGACGATATTTTCGTATAAAAAAATTGGGTGCAACCCTCAAAGCGAGATCTCAACCGATGTGAAAGGTTGGTGAACCCCTAAAGGGCTGGTGGGACTTTAACCGAAGTTGGCCTTCCTTTTTATAAAAAAAAATCTTCGGGACTTTCCAATTTCTCCTTTGTGTAAATACCTACTACTATCTAGATATGTTTTTACAGAAAATAGGAAGTACAAATGTTGTACTGAAGGGTGTTTTCGAAACGGTCGGACTTTGGTGAGTCCTCCATAGGATTGCGTAACTCTTCGAATACTCCGCTAATTTACAAAAAAATAAAAATGATTTATATCATATTTTCTATTCTATCAAATTAGTCCTTTTATTTTCTGTGAGCAATACGTTTTCAATTCAAGTCAAATTTATCTTTTTCAATGGCGTTTTATGCCTTTCGCCAATATTCGACAATTTTTACTTACGCGCCAATTGGTGCACAGTAGTCAGCATCCGTGGCTACTATGTAATCCTTGAAAAATTTCAACGGACTTTCGGAGACCGGAGTCGTTAGGTTAAAGTAGGTTGCCCGTTTTCTTGCAAGTGCAGGTAAACCTAACCCTAACGATATACCAATACAGGCTAAAGCAGCGGCGAAGAGGCAGGACGAGAGAATGCAATCTCTGCGGCCAAAATTTTCTCTGAAATATGTAACATAGTTTTAAGAAAAAAAACCATAAGATTATACGATTTTTTAGGTGGTGCAGCTATCTTTTGTCAATTGTTGTATGCCCGATGCTAGCTACTATATATTTATATTTTTTTTAGATCTTGAGAAGTCAAGGGCTAAATGTCTGCCACAGACGAAGCCCATATCTGCGATATTTGCTCTGTGCTGTGAAGCCTACCTATACCCACTCTCGAGTAGCGAATAGATTTATACAATGAGGATTCACGTTCAACGTAAAGCAAATATGAAGAATGGACATAAATATGAAGCATGTCGTCTGTGTCGTGTGCATAGAAAAAGTTAGATGTATCAGCAGTAATTAAATATAAAAACTAAGTGAGTATAGGTAGATCAGTAGATCAGCTTGGCGAAGGCCCTCAACTGACGTTGACCATCGGGACCGGCGGACGAACTTGAACAATCACAAATCTTGCACTCCCGCCCTCTTTTGGTTAATATGGTAAATAAAAATTGTAATTGTATTAAAGGATCATCTGAGTCACTGCACTCGGTTCCGGGGCTGCTGCACTGAATAGACATATACAAATGCACATAGAGCAATGGTTTTGCCAAGAACTTGATCTCTATCGTAGTCCGCATACTTCGCAAATGTTTACTGGTAGGTAAACTTCTCTGACTATAACAATTCTCTCCAAGTGCCGATAAATACGTATCTAGAGGCGGAGTCGTAGGAAGCGTGTCTAACAGAAAAAGGAAATTGAACAAGCTACACAACTGATGAGGTGGGTCCGTTCATCATAGACATGCGACGTAAATAGAAACCACTAGATTGAAGGGATCCATGTTAGAGTTAAGAGCTGCAAGCGAGGCTAATAGACAATATGGAGCCTAAAATGGGCGACGACTACTAGGTTGATTGATAAGTTTTGGCGGTTTGTGTTCTCACAAGGAAGGCACACTTTCTCCTTCCTTTTGGTGATATATTAATCTGTTATACAGATATTCGCCATCATTGCCTATAACCTTCTCCCATCTCACAACCCGTTATTTGCCAGGGAACGGAAAGGATCACACTTGGTTAGCGCAGAATCCGGTGGGTGCAAGAGAACTTCTAAGTCGAGGTTGTTTAGGGTCGCTTTAACGGATCTTGCGATATGAGGCCTGACGTTGTCGTGTAGCGGGATGATCTGCGCGCCTCTATAGGGCAGTTTCTCGTTTACAGGCTAATTGTTTTCCTACCTAACACAAATCATAACTGATTTTGGTTACAAATCTTGCTTCTCCCGGGGTTTCAGAGTCGGTCCTGGAGCCACTCGGGTCTCTGTTTCACATTGGCGTAGAGACACCACGTCTTATGACAAGTGGCAATTCGATGCACGAATCGATCCTTGTGACCCCAAATCACACGATAGCATGCGAGGTGCTGAGCTATCACGGTAAGCCGCGGTTGCTTGCTGAGTTCGTTCAGCAAATGGGGAATCCACATTCCTAGTTTTTGAGTAACTCCCAGTGACTGAAGGCGATTGATTACAGTTCGGTGACTGACACTCACATTTTCGGCTAATTCGCGACTAATTTTTGGCCTCGGAGAAGAGCAGGTGTCGAAAATGCGCTATTTTACCACTTGGAACGCCCATGTTTGAGAAGAGGAAAATGCTGCGTATACCCATTGTCAAATACGGTTATACACCACGTGTAGGGGGACGACAGAGCTTTTAAACGAATGATGGATGTAAACAAACAGTGGCCGAAAAGTGTAAGAGAAGAGACTATGAAAAACTGCCTCTAACAGTCTCGTCCAGCGCTGCGTGAAACCATACCGGCAATTACCGATAAAATGTGCCTAATATGGACCACTTGTTACAAATTTGTTCCAGTTAACCGTGTGATTAGCTTGAACCTGAATGAAAAATACGTTTAACTGAATGCAAATTACGACTTACGGGACGTATCTTTTGAGAGGAGTTATGACCGTCAAGACATTAAGAAAAATGATAAAGTTTCGTATTGCTTTGAGCGACCATATCAACTACATGCTTATTATATTATATTTTTGAGTTTCGTATATAACGCAACGTGGACTCTCAGAAAACAAAGCGCCGTAACGCGATAGAGAAATAAATTGAAAAATTTTACACCCATCCTTTTATGCAAACACATTTTCAACACGTGTGTCGTATGATCCATTCAGGACAGCTGTCGTAAGCTCCACAGTGAAAGTAGAGCTATTGCGATAAGATGACACATGAGAATAGCACTTCGAGGGATGGCAACAGGTATATAACACGTTTAGGTCGTTATCGTTTTCGTCAAGTGTTATATACCTTTTTTTTGTTTTTTTTAAGTGTGTTCCAAAAAAAGAAACAGGTTTATAACGCTTGACGAAAACGATAACGACCTAAATGTGTTATCGTTTGATTAATTGACATGCAGAGAGTTATGAAAGCTTACCCGGATTCCACAGAATTTGTCTGGTTGTGGCCACCTTTGACAGCACCATATCGACGCGGAGGTCCGGTCTCCCCGCGAACCAAGCTGCTCTTCTCTGACGTCATTATGCCTCTTTTGTGCACACGATCACTTCACTAGTTAATATGGGTACTTTACCAAACAGTTGTACTACCACACATTTCGACCCATGACAACTGCGTACAGTTGAGGATACGTCTGGGAGTGTGGAACTATTGCTATTGAAATGCTTTAATTGAGGTAATGCACTGTATGTGTGTAAAAGTAACCATTAGCAGTGGCAAGGGCTAGAAGTGACAGCAAACTGTTCACGGAGGCAACGATGCAGTAGGACAACGAGTATTTGACATCTACCCTTAACGGAGATGCTCCGCTCTCTGCTTTTCTAGGTCTTAAGGGATTTGATAGAGCTGTTAGGCACTTTCAACCGAGCAATCAAATCCCAATGCCTAACTGGCACCGGAGCTTGATAATCACTTGTTGTATCTTTCTTCTCAACTAGTATGAGTGTAGGGGGGGGCACCACGTGCGTGTCCATTTTAGTAAATAAAGCAAGGGTTAAAATTCGGTGACCGTTATCTATATGCATTGTATTCTCCATTATTTACAGTATCTCATAAAATCGAGGCACTTCTCATTACCATTGCTACCATTATTTTCCATTTATGTTTATTAATTTCTATAAGTCCACCCTTTAGCAAATCTCATGACATATGCGTCACCTTGAATTCACTAACTTGATATAATAACACGTATAAAAGCAAATTAATATATGTCAAAAGCAAATAAAAGGCTTACTGATAGTAGAAATACGTGAATAAAGTCATATAATAGAGGTTTTGAGTACTGAATTGTAGTCATCATCAGTGTGCCAATCTCAATTAAACCTTTATTAACGAAAAAGATGGACACAATAGATGTGTTTAATAAAATAAATATTTTTATTTTTTAATAATAATTGTTTTTGTCCAAAAAAGGTTTATGGACAGCTACACAACCATCGCAGTTCACCTTGTGTACTATGTCAGCTGACATTATTTCTTAGCCAGTGCGCCTCAAAGTGCAAGCCAGGTGGCAACGACCTTTTTACTCACAATGTGAAAAGATCTGGATGAAGTTCAATGTAAATCAGTTTGAAGTTTCACATATTCGTTACACCAACTTTGTTTTACTATAATTTCCTCGCTTTTCATTTTTTTTCTTTTTTGGAACACACTGTAAAATGGATACGCACTAACCCCGAGCTTCACACAAATGGTTTTTGCCCGAGAGTGTGGCCCATTGCTAGGTCCACTAAAAGCAGTGATGTCCATCCCCCAGTCATCTCCGGAGCACAGAAAGCATTACTCCGGCGGAGGTGGAGGCGAGCCTCTTTCATGCTCCTCTGAGGGTTGTACAATGACGGGGGCCGCCCTACGTTGAAGTCCAGCTCATTTTCCTTCTTGAGAATCCTTTCCACCAGGCTGCAACCCCGTTCCCACGCCTGCTCGTCATCCAGCATGACGGCGATGAGGCCATGCACCGTCACAGCATCTGCGAGTACAGGCGATCCTTCCCGAGCGCCAGCGAGGGCTGGGCAGTCGCAGATGGTGTGTGTTATATCATCAACAACGCCCGTGTCGCACATGACGCATGTGGGATCAGGGATTCTTTACATTTTTCAGATACTTTTGGAAGCATCCGTGACCCGTCAGCACCTGAGTCAGGTAGTATGTGATGTCACCGTGTGGTCTGGTGAATCACTTGACCAGATCAGGGATGAGATGACGAGTCCACGCACCTGGGGCTGTGTCCGGAAGATTGGTCCATTCCTGTTGCCAGTCGCGCAGAGTCTGGAGTCTGGCTTCGGCTTTTCCCAGTGTGGGGTGTGCTTTGAGTCTAATCTTTTCGTCGATCAGTCTCGTCCATGTCACTAGCCTCGCGATCGCAATCACGGCCTTCGTCTCAGACGTTTTGTAGGCTCTGGCCATTCTTATGGCAATCTTGAGTTGGGCTTTCAGAAGTTTGAGCTGGTTCTTCTTGAGCTTCATGGCCCTAAGGCCCCACGTGGGCGCCGCGTACAGCACAGTTGATTCTGCCACTGTCGCGAGTAGTCGACGCTTGCCTTCTTATGCTCCGCGGGTTCTGGGCAGGGTCTTCTTCAGGCTGTTTGCAACCTTTACTGCCTTGCTGGTCGCCTTTTCTATGTGCAGATTGCCAGTAAGGGCCTGGTCAACAGTCACGCCCAGGTACCGGGCAGACTGTTTTACCTGAATCTGCACACCGTTTAGGGACCGCGTGACCTCGCCTCTGAAACGCTTCCTCCCGATGAGCAAGACCGCCTCGCTCTTTTCGGGTGCTAGCTGAAGGCCGTGGCCCTCCATCCACCGGTGGACCTCCTCTACGGCTGCTTGGGCCCTTCTGCCTAATTCGTCCTCTTCGCGAACTGTCACGAGGATGACTAGATCATCCGCGTAAGCTAGCGTTTGGATTCCCTCTGCGTTGACGAGCTTCAATACGTCGTTGTACGCCATGTTCCAGAGTGTGGGCCCAAGGATAGATCGCTGGGGTACTCCGGCTGTCATGGGAAACTCAGATTCGCCGTAGGTAACGGACCGGCCGTCGAGGTAAGAAGCGATGAGCTTCTGCAGGTACGGGGAGACCCTCTTGTCTTGCATGACGTCGATGATGACCTGCCAGCTCAGTGAGTTGAAGGCATTGCGTACGTCGAGGAGTATGACGGGGACAAACTCTCTTGACCATTGATTCTTGTCGCGTTGCCGAAAGGCTTCGTCGAGTACCTTCTCAATGGCCATTTCCGTCGACCGTCCCTTCCGGAAGCCGTACTGGGCGTCTGAGATTGCCCCGTTGGCTTCAAGCTCGGCCGTTAGCCTCATGTTGATTATCGTCTCGAGGGCTTTCCCGATTATGTCTAGGAGACAGAATGGGCGGTATCCTCCAGGATCGGTAGCCGGTTTTCCGGGCTTCCTGATGAAGGCTAAGATGGCCTTCTTCCATTGTTGCGGGTATAGCCCCTCTTTCCATATTTGGTCCGCCATCCTCTGGAAGAGTTCCGGCTTCACCTGAAGCAGGACTTTCACTGCTTCCGCCGGTATTCCATCGGGACCTGGCGCTTTACCTTTCGGAGATCGACCTACTACAGCCTCTATCTCCTCTCTGGTTGTGCGGGGGATGCCATCCGATGCTACGAGCGGATCAGGGCGAGTGGGGTTGGGCTGGCTTGAAAAGAGCTGTCGCACCGCGCTCTCCACCAGTTCCGCCGGGAGCCTAGGTCGTGGCCTCCTGAGTTTGTCCATAACGATTTTATAGGGTTTACCCCATACGTCATCTTCCACCTCCTCACACAGTTCCCTCCACTTGCTTGCCTTGCTCTTCCTGGCGGCGTTCTTGAAAGCTTTCCTCGTCTGTTGAAGAACTTTCCAGGTTTCTTCGACTCCTCTTCCGGCCCCTCGTGCCCGAGTGTACGCCCGGCGTTCGTTATTGCAGGTCCTTCTCAGGTCTGCAATTTCTGTGGTTCACCTGTACTTAGGGGGAGGGTGCCTGCGCGGTATCCAGCGCCGGCTGGCTGTAGCCGCCTCGCACGCCACCTTAAGCACTTCCACCACTACGTCCGGTTGTACATCGCTTCCAGCGTCGAGTGCCCTCTGCGCTCCAGTGCTCACCTCGGTACGGAGTTTGTCGAAGTCCATTTTGTTGGCGCGCCAGGCCACCCGGGGGGTAGTGTGCTTCCTCTGACCGCCTATGGTTACTTTGTACTCGTACGCTATGTAGGCGTCGTCGCTAGAAGAGTCCTCGTCCAGAACCCGCCAGTTGCTCAGTCTTCCTGTCACGTCCTCAGTTCCGAACGTGAGGTCGATGAATGTGGCTTGGTTGAACCACCGGAACGTAGGCTCGAGGCCATCATTGAAGAGGGTCATGTCCTGTTGTGCCAGCCATTCCGTCAGGATTCTTCCTCTTGAGGACGTCGTAGAGCTTCCCCACTCCGTTGCTGCTGCGTTGAAATCTCTTCCAGCCACAATCTTCTTGTTCCGTCTCTCACATTGTCTTATTTCTTCCCCTAGATCGTCGAGGAAGTTAGAGAAAGCTGTGGCGCCTGAGTTGGGCGAGATATAACAACTGAACACAGTGGGGCCGTTGTCAATCTCCACCCAAACCCAGCCGTCCCCTGATCCTTGGGCTTTCACCCCGAGGTCGGGGCGGACCCAGAGCGCAGCATTCCCCAGAGTGTCGCTGAAACACTGTTGGTCGTGCTTCTGTGAGAGTCGCCCTAGATTTGGCTCGCTCATGAGTATCAGCCCTATCCTCTCTCTCCGGCTCGTTTCGTCCAGCACGCCATGTGCGAAGGGCGACCGATTCAGATTGATCTGTAGGCACTCGATTATACCTTGCGTCATCCTAATTGGCAGGTTGAGTTGTCTCCGCGGGGGGGGGTTTCATGGTCTTCGAATAGGTTCTGAAGTCCTCTGAAGTCATCGCTCTGCTTTCTGGACCTTGAGCGGTACGCCCTTCGGTGCTCCTGCTTTCCGCCCTCAGGTCACTCATGCTTTGCTTAAAGAGGGGGCACTCCACAGAGTTTGCTGCGTGGCTGCGTTCACCCTGTTTGGGGGGACCGCAGGCTCAGCCTCACATCCTTTGGCAGGGTGTCCCAAACATCCGCACTTGTGGCACCTGATTTCTGTCATCTCCTGCCCTTTGCAGTCTCGCGCGATGTGCCCTATCTTCTGGCATATGAGAAAACATGGGGGAGAGATCCATTCGCTTATGGGGTATGAGGTCCACCCGATCCTGATGTAGCTCTGGGCTAGAAGTTTTTCAGCCCTTCGCTTATCGAGGACTATGGTGACCCCCCATTTATCCTCGGCGAAATTCTTTGGCTTTTCCACGTCCACCTTCTCCGATGAGTCGAGTCGTAGGTCCCTCCTAACCGCCTCCACGATATCCTCCCTCGTTATGGCTAGGTTGAGCCCTCGGATACGAAGTCTCATACCTTGTGCGGATTCCTTGGCTTCGAGTGAGGTCTGGGCCTTGATCTCGTTCATGAAGGCTGCCGTGGCAGCTTTTTGGTTCTCCTTGAAGAACACCCTGATGTCTCCGCTCTGGAGAGGGAGGACGTTCCTGACCGAGACCTCCGCTTTAGAGGTATCCACCTTCTTTTGCAGCAGGCTTGCCCATTGGATTGGTGTCTTGTCCGTTGCGGTCCTGATAATCCTCGCTTTTCATGTATGATACTAATCCACTATTGTATCGAATCTGTGAATGATCTATGATGCGAAATGAATCCTGTAAGTCAATCGCATGCGGTCATATCAATGCTTGAACGGAACTTTTAAGGCCGGTCGGGGTGATGCCCCAAGTTCATCACCCCAACCAACCATGCAGCGTGAGAATCTCCTGCTCTCTGCTCGGTGGACTTACGATACAAGTAGACTATAGTTCCTTAGAAATCCTGATGAAGCCATTATAATGGCAGGAATCTACTGTGCTGAAAGGAGGAGGAGATTGTGGTGCTGCTACGGTGCTGGCTGACGTTAAGCTACCAATAATGGCGAGTAAAGGCAAATCGATCAGTCTATAAGACATGACAACGATCGCAAAAAAAAAACAAGAAGTGCTGTTTAAAACCGTCCGACGTTCTCAGATTAACCATATCTTGTTATAAGCGACTAGTATGTGCTTTGAGATTTGACCATCCTGTTAAAGGCAAAAAGACGGCAAAACCTGTGTCTACACTTTGACAAAATGGATTTACAGTGAAGAAAAGGGTCGTCCTATTATTTAAACAGCATCTGTTTCAACTATAAAGCCGGCTTTTCCAAACTGCAAGCTCCAGCTGCGGCAATTTCATATCAATGTGAAATAAATGAGTATTAAAATATATTTCATATCAATAAGCGTTTTAAAAATGACCAAAGTGGCTACGTAATATTTCTCATTGGCTGTTCTTGGTAGCCAGTAGAAATCGTCGGCATGGACTTCACGTGCGACGTGGCCGCCATTTGGTTGTTAAGAAGGTCCTTGTTTCTTTGATGTGTTACTTTACTGAGCTAGTAAACCATAGCGGTTGTTCCTATTTTGAATATTTATTCACTATTTATATTACGACAATTAAACAAATGAGTTACAATTCTACCAAAATGAACGCCTTCAAAGTGTACCTAAAAACTCACATTCATAAAATTAACGAAGAGATATCTATAATAGGAGAAGGTGGCTGCTCCATATACCCAGTTCGTCATCGTATCCGGAACAGCAAAATTATTGTACATTTGTATACACAACTACAATAGCTACATCAAGAAGTTGAATGCATACCGTTCCCCTAAGATATATTAGACGATTGAGCATGATGTCCTCCCAATATCTTGAATGCTAAGGGCCTGTTGCTAAATATTGTTCAACAAATTATGCATATTTTCTATTCTTGGTCTGGTCTGCTAAATTAGAATCAAAATAGTCAAGAAGGATTCCATCAGTTGATCAATAGATGGTTCTAAAAGATCACATAAAGCTAGAGTGAATCCTTATAAACTTCAGTACATCCCGGGAGCAGGCTACGAATTGGTAGCACGTCTCACAATATTATAGAGCACACTGTGGGTTGTCATCAATCAAAAAGTGTAGTTGATAATAACACGTATAGCTTTTTATAATATATATTTATACACTTATCGCTTATTTGTTTACGTTCCCTAATGACGATTTACTAAAGAGGGTTTTCACTGCTGCGCGAAGAACAATATCATACGAGTGAGACTAATTCGTAATGGGTCTCCTCCCCGCAAACTGATATTCTACGTATGACTTCAATATCGAGTATGACTTGAATGATAATACAAGATCGCGGTCGTCACAAGGGACACGATAAACATCGAAGCCTATACATGTTAAATAGTCTAAGTATTTTCAGGCTGACCTTCAGCCAATATATACAACGTCCACGGAATTACTTTTTGTACTGCTTCGTAAGACGGACCCTTAAATGCTGATAATGTTCGACGGTGGGGATCGAATCCGTGTGGGCCTCTATGGGCCCCCCTCCTCCGATCGCAAGGTGCACACGAATGCATCACGTCACCAAAGGGCTCGACATGTTAGTATAGTCTACGAATCAACTCTATTTATGTAAAGGAGAACACACACGCACCTTTCTTGAGAGCTGACTGTAACACTAGTCGGTGGTAAGGACTTATTGCGATGTGCCATGCAGGGTTCGTTGTCGTTCAATCCCGGCAGTTCTGATGAATTTTCCTCTTTAATATCACTTAAAGTTGTCGCTACCAGTTCGTAGCCGGATGAGTCCACTTGTGACATTTTTCAGCTGTATTTCCTAAAGCAGATGTTTATTAATGCCTAATAATTCTCAAGATACCTGGACTATATCAGATACTACTTCAAAATATTTTCAGTTTAATTATGTGCTTATTTTAATCAGTTGATTATAAATTAGATCTTGACAAATATCGGAACGTGCTTGATGCAATCGTCTCCTTTCGCGATCTCTATGCACTATATTGATTTTCTTTCGATTTGTGACCGCTGCAACAATGTCTATCCAACCCATAGCTCCCAATCTTAAGGTGCATATTTTTTTACTGGACATAAAGAAGTTGACGGCTTAGACGTAATATTCTCAGAAAAACGGCCTTTCTTCAACCATGTCATATAGTTCCCTCGCAATAGGCCGATATTGTTGCTACAATAAATGTTGTGATCATGGTGTTACATATATCGTGCCCGGTACCAGTGCTGTCTATCAAATAAGTTCAGTTGATATTTATGTGGGTTGCCAGTTCTACCCATGGATTGAACGAGCCTTTTTGTTTGTAGATGAGTTGAAGCTTGTTTTAGAAAAGTTATTTTGTATTTTTTTCTCTGGACTGTTATATATGTTGGGTAAAATAGGATCTCGAGTTCTGTCCTGTTCTGGAACATTTAGGTAAAAATTTCTAAATTTTTTGAAGTCTACACAAATAGAATAATAGATTTTAGAGTAAAAATCTGATTTAATTTCAATATTAGGGATACTATTTAATTGTTTTTTATTTATTTATGTACCGAATTTCTTATCTCCATTAATATAATAGTATAATGTTTGTACAAGTTATCATTAGTGTTTATTTCCGTTTTCGAGAACGCCGTCACAAACATACACAGACAAATTTAAGTTAATTAATTAGTTATAGAGTTAGTAGATCACATGTTTTACTATTTCATATCCGAATACGCTCGTATTATTTCTGGCGGGTACTTGAAGCGATGAAATAAAATATGTTGCTGTTCTCTCACTCTTGGACCGTCTTCAGTAAATCAGTAATGGGTTAAATCACTATAATATTGTCAATAATTGTATAATTAAGATTTATTGCAATGAGATAAATAACATCAAAACTCTTGAAACGAAAATTGTTTGAAAACCATTAAATCTAAACATAAATGGCGACTCTATCGACTGTATTGTTCTAAACAGCTTTGAAAAGCAAATATACTGCTACTAAAGCATCCAGTGATTTCCCACAGGCAAACTACTAATCCGTGTATATTAACAGAACAATACGTGCTTGTCTAAATCAATATTTTTGCCTTGTTGTAGTCTTAGTTAACACGTGATATTATTGTGCTAATAATGGAGTCGAATGAACAAATAACTCACTTCGGTTATTGTAGTTGTGCACCGCGCGGGGGAGCTCCTCTAGTCAGGTTGGTTGTTATTCCGGTCAGGTACGTACAGTCTATAAACTATCAGGGCGACTTGTTGCAATCGCTAGCGACCCACAAACTGACTCGACACAACACGATCAGGAGAAGCTGGCGAGAGTGAAAATACCCGTTAGACCGTCACGTAAAATATAATGGAATATGGTTCTAGGAGTGAGCCGCATAATTATGTGGCGTTGTAGAGGAACGTGAAGGCAGTACAACGTTTTGACAGGAGCAAACACTGGGAAACGCCATCTATGTATTATAGCTTCGAATCCGGTGGTGATTGACCTGCATCGTATGGGTAGGAACGTGCAGCGTAAATATGATTAAAATAAAATGAAGTGAAAAGAGAGAGAGAGAGAGAGAGAGAGAGATGTAACCCAATTGCTTCGTTAGTAGAAATTAATTCACATGAAATTTTCATACGGTCATACTAAAGGTCTTTATTATTAAGGCATATAGAATACACCTTTGTTGTATGACTCGTGAACATGGATCGGGCCAACTAGCGATGGTGATTCAAACGTAAATGTCATACACGCTACGCAAGCCGCTATGTGCCAATGGATCATTCACGTGAACTAGAAGCCAAATTACAAATTTCCATAAGCGGATGAGCTCATATCTTTCTCTCTCTCTCCTTTGAAGACGATTGGAATTTAGAACGTATATGTACTACAGATTCAGGTGCCATCGAACCGATTTAGAGTTGAAAATAATTAAAATGCACTTTGTATTGAAACAGTTAGGGATCAGACAAACAATCAGTACCCTATGGAATAGTCTGCCATTAGATATCCTTGATGTAAAAAGTTTGCAAATTCAAATTTTTCCTCAGATTTCATCTCACATTGAAGTAACTCGTTTATTGGTTCTGGTTGAACAATTTAAGTAGCAATGGCCAAACATATGTTGTTTTTCTATGTATGATTTGGTCTCTTGAGGTATGTAAGTAATAGGTATATTAAGTAATGAAATATGAGTCTTCGAGCCCAAGCAAGATTGGGGGTATATACAGTGATTTTGTGTTATACTATACATTTTGAGTATCTTTACTCATACAGTAAATGAATAGAATATATCTATACTCTGGTGTACGTAATTCAGATCCCCTTTCAATGTCACGCGCGAGCCCTGGGCTCTTGGACAGGAGATGTCGATTACTCCATTGTGGAATAGTTAACACGTTCACGCCTCCCAAATGTCCCCTCGTTGGAGGCAACTAATAATTATAATAATAAAGATCGCTCACTTAGCTCTACAAGTGGCACAGCTGACCCTCAGATGTCTTTCCATGGCAGGCCTCAGTGCCTCTATCTAGCAATGCTCCAGGGACCTATCATGAAAGTCGGTCATACAGGGACTTTTCTCGGTTCTCTCTTATAAACCTCTGGGAACACAGCGTAATGTTAACCTTTCCCCATTTGGGTGCCTTCTTTGATGTATCTCTGTTGATGTTTTACTGCCCGCGTATGTGGGTCGGCTAGTGAATGTAGACAACCTCTGTCGACAAAAAAAACCCAAGTAAACCTTACATGTCTAACTGCTTTCTCTACTACTCCCCTTGACCTCATACAAAGTATACCCGTGATAGATGAGGCGGCAACATCGAAGTATCAATAGGAAGACAGCCTGGATAAATAGACTGAAGTCTTACTAATTGTTCAGAGATCCTTCTTGTTTTTTTGGAAATTAAGGCACGCATTGCTTATACAGTATTGTAAAATTGATTAATAGTTTTAGAATGTTTTTTGATTCTGGAAGCTAAAATTGCCTTGAGTACTGGCTGCACTCACTGCAATTAGATTTGAGACAAAAGAAATGGGCATCGTGTGTAAAAATATGAAATAATGACTTTGGCGGAAAATGGAATAATGAATCTTTGAATGAGAAGTACCACCATTCCCACAAAACATTATCGTGTTAATTGACACAGGACAGTTTGCAGTAATGAGATTTAAAGTTTATTTGGGTTATTACTATAGCGTGAATATGAATCGCACTTTACTATCCAAGTGCGACTCATTTACGGAATCCAAAAACTTTCCATAATTAGTCAAAGCAATAGATGGCTCACTTGATATATATATCATTTGTAGATTCACTGCAACATGTCTAGTATTGTGATACCATTGTGCTTGAATAGAGGGAAAGATTAGCGACCGTAGCGTTGGAGGCAGGGGAAGATAACACTGAGGGGTTTGTTGTATTTTACTGTATACTTTCGACGTCTCATCGCGGTTTTGTCTCGAATCTTTTCATATTCAAGAGTTCATGTGACCCCCAGTTAATTGCTCAACCTGGTGCCATCCGATCAGCTTGGCCTATCACCTTCTCACCTTGGCGTGTCTCTGTGTGGGTGTGTGCAGTCGAGCTGCTTTTTGTGCGTAAACCGAGGGAATCCTGCTTCTGGCCTCGTGCTCAATGTGGTTTGAACGAGCATCACACTATCATATTGATTCATATAGCTATAAGAATCCCCATTGACATCGTTACAATTTATTTCAACACATGGTACACAAATTAACGAAGGCGTCTGACTATTATTACTCGTACGCTTACATCACATCTATGGTTCGTGAATTCGGTAAAAACGGGCCCTCCTATTTTATATACTCGTTATTGTTATTATTTGTTCTCGCTCCACATGTCCACTAGTTATAAAACACTAATGCCCTCTTTCGTCCGCATGATCATTATTATTAGATAGTTAATCACGGTCTCTATAGGCCAGCGTTCAAACCGAAGTCATTTACCTATTTACCTATGTATATGCACCAAACAGTTATACGATCCAACATCTTCGTGATTACCAGCACCATATTATTGTGTTGGACATATCGTGACAGTTTTTCCCTTACACGTTCCAACTGTCTCCTCAGTAGAGTCACCAGCACCAGATATACCGTTCCTACTCCGGTAGTTTGTTGTTGCTGCTGGTGCTGCTGTATCGCTGACGGTGTTGTCGGTCGGTCCTCGCTCTTCGCTCGCATTCGTCTCCACTGCTCGTTCTACCTTTGTAGCTGCTGACATCGTGCTTTTCCGATCATCTTCGCCATACGGTAATTGTAGCGGGGCAGTACTTCCGTGATGCCCATCTGACCTCTAAACTTCGCATACAACTGTGTTGGCTCACCGGGTGGTGGTCACCACGACCGCATCACATCGTATCGTATTCGATACGACCTCCGTCGACGGTCGTAATGGGTCTTGCTTTATCCTTGGGCTGATTACATAGATTGCCGAACACGATCTATGGTATTTATTGGGCCGACAACGATGAAGATTATTATTGCGTATTCAGTAGGTCAGAAACCCTATTTTTTTGCTGGCACTCTTCGAGGGTAATTGACGAGGTGGTTTCTCAGGGATCCGTCATTGCACAAGGTTCATTTGGACATCCAGTCCCTGTTGCCCCTGGTCGTTCACAACTAGTACTCAGATCTCTGGCAATTTCCTTGCTCGCTCTCCTAACCTTCCTATTAGCTTGTACGCAGGTCAAATGTTTCTGATTTTTTTCGCAACCGTAAGTAGCACTGCAGTTTTGCTTTCAGTAATTCAAATATTCTATCAAATTTCAAGAATATTCCACGAATATTTGCCTATCTAGCCTAGATGTAGACATTTGATATCGGAAATTGTCGTTTTGAGGGCGCGTCAAAAGGATAGCCCACTTAGTGTTTGTCGAGTGGGACGACAGTTGAAACGCAACCGAGAAGGCTTGCTTCCGTAAACTCGAACCACTGGATTTGCTTAAAATAGTTTAAGAATTTTTAGTTGTTCACCTTATATCCTTTTTGCGTCATCAGGTTGTCGAGTAGAGCCCTTGGGAAATCCTCTGGATAGATGAGTTCGTTGGGAGTTAATTGATGATGAAGTCTGGGTGAATCCACTGCTATTTTCACGTCTTGGTCAAGGTAGACATGGCGCAACGCTATCTTGACCACCGAAGATGACAGCAAAAGATTAGTTAATATTTCGATGACACATTGATATATTTGGCTATCTAACCTAGATGTAGACGTTTGATATCGGAAACTGTCGTTTTGAGGGTGCGTCGAAAGAATAGCCCACTTAGTGTTTGTCGAGTGGGACGACAGTTGAAACGCAACTGAGTTCTAAGATCGATCTCCTACAAATTTTCTGGACCCTTTGCCAACGCAAACTACGATGGGCTGAGGTCGCCAACTTAGTGAAGATGAGAAAAAAAATGTTCAACCTCAATGAAGAAAACAAGTCAAAATCGGAAATCGCGCGAATTTTGCAAAGAAGCAGGGAGGTTACTTTCTTAAAGAGTCTGAAGAGTACAGGACCAAGAAGGCGCCAAGGCACGAAGTGCACGTGAAAAACGCCTCCTCCTCCGAATAGCCTCTAACAGATTTTTGACCTTTCGCGAAATTGCAGCCGAGGCTGGAGTCGAAACGAACGTCCGAAAGGTGCAAATATATCTTCAGGTACCAGAACATCTTGTTCATGTAATAACTCAAACAAAAACCTCCTTTAATACCGAAACACAGATCCAAGGTTGAGCTTCGCTCGTGACCAAATTTCGTTTACAGAGGGGTGGCAATGCTGTTTTCCGATGAAAGGAACTTCAATCTTGATGATCCCGATGGACGTTCTTATTATTTCCACGACATTAATAAAGAAAAGAAACTCCTCAGTGGACGACAAGCTGGAGGTGGTGGTCTGACGATTTGGGCCGGTATTGGTTACAACGGGAAGACTGATTTGGTCTTCGTAAACGGGCGAATGAATAGTCGTGCCTACGTTTCTATGTTGGAGGATCAACCCGAGGAATCACGCCGAGAAGATTTGTGCTGAAAGATTCATTTTCCAGCAGGATAACCACTATTATATATGTGCTCCTTTCCAGACGCCTTCTGCAACGGTCCCAGATGTCTAATGAATATCTTTTAAAACAGCCTCCGCGCTTCTACTCTTGGGTTACAGAAGCCTTCTCTGCGCACTGAGAATCTTTATCTTTAAATACGTTTTATGCATGATTGAGTGACATCCACTTCAGGCAATTATGCACCATTTTAATATCAACGAAGGTACCATATTATACAATGGTGTGAATAAACATAACCCACCCCCTATATTTCAACAATCGTTACAAAGAATACACATTTGAGGTATTTCTTCTGTGTCAGATTAATGTACGTGTCAAATAACATACATACCACAAAGAACAGCGCATACAACATCGCATGCAGCCTGCTACAACAAAATGTGTCATATTTCGGTGGTGAAAAATGATAGCACACCCTCAGTTATCGAGTGTTTTCGCTGAATTAGTTCTTGTTTTCTTGTGCTACTCAGTACCGTGTGGCCTCACCCTTGCTAATTATAACGTCAAAGACTCGGTTTGGCATACTATCAACGAGATTTAGCAGGATCCGGTCGCTGACACCTCCCCAGGCCTCCAACAGCGCCTTTTTTAGTGTTTCCACGGATGTATACTGTCGATTCGACGCGTATACTCTTCGGATAAGAATGTCCTAGAGGTTCTCCATCGGGTTGAGCTAAGAAGAACATGCTGGCCACTCTAGGGTACCAATGTCATGCCGTCTTAACCGCGCATGTGTACTAGAGCTGACGTGAATTGAAGCGTTATCTTGTTAGAAAACAATTGGCAGTCGGTGAAATCTGCTACTAAATGGTAGTAGGTTGTTGGTCAACATCTGCTGATAGTCCTCGCTATTCATTTGAGATGAGATGAAAGTGAATCCAAGTTTGCAAAGCTCCCCAACCCATAAAGCATCTCCGCCGAACATGTGCTTCGAGAAGTACCGCGACTCTCTACGTACATCATGCCAGTAACCGTTAAATCCATCTAGCCCATCCAAATTTAACTTCTTCTCGTCACTGGAGACGATTTGAAACAACATAGTACCTTTTAGATAGATTTACACCCTCAGGACACTTCTTAAAAAACGTTGCCCCAATATTCATCAATGTCCAGTCTCCGTCCATATTGTTGCGGGCGAAGTTTAGTTGGGCAATCATATGGCGTTCTTGAAGACGAGGTCTTGTTCTCATAACGCTTAATTGTATTTAAAACTGTTGATCTATGAACCTGAAGGGTTAACCCTTGCCTGATTGCTTCACAACTTATGGTCGAATTCGAGGCCAATCGACAGATATGCATGACAGTTCGCTGCCTGTTCTTTCGTGGACGTCCTTTAGACTTATTAGTACCATACGTCGATGGACTGCGTCAATAATTTTGCACTACGTGACGATTTTTACCAATTTCTCTGGCAATTGCAGCCTGGGTCTTTCCTGCTCGGTGTAAAGCGGTAATAACTGCTTTCTCTGCATCAGTAAGGCTCGAAGCGCGTACCATGACTACAGTACTGCTTGAATGCTCAACACAAACTGGATTAATTCAGCGAAAACACTCGATAACTTAGGGTGTGCTATCATTTTTCACCACCGAAATATGACACATTTTGTTGTAGCAGGCTGCATGCGATGTTGTATGCTCTGTTCTTTGTGGTATGTATGTTATTTGACACGTACATTAATCTGACACAAAAATACCTCAAATGTGTATTCTTTGTAGCGATTGTTGAAATATAGGGGGTGGGTTATGTTTATTCACACCACTGTATTACAGTATCTCCTGTTTTTGCAATTTGCTTCGTCAATATTCGATCGTCATTTTCTATGTAAAATATTGCAAGCCTTTGCCGTGTTGATATTTGGCGATACAAGTTATTTTCTTACATTGCTGAAGTCCCTGTCGCTCAATTTTGTCAGCCGACTCAACACAGGATTGACTGTATAAGAAGTTGTCGCTTGATAAGTCCACCATATTCTCTCGAATGCTTTAGAATTACTGAAGATTAACGTTGTTTCTTGAACACCCATTTCTGCATTTCTTCAACAGCAGTTCCATATGGGGATGGCAGTTTCGTCGAATGAATCAACTTTAAACATAAATGCTATACTTCCATGCCCGTCATGAAAATCATCTGTGAATATAATCCATGTGGAGTCCATAACCAGTGAGCTCATATGAACAATTTTTGATACCTTTCCCTGTCAACAGTCGTTGCTCTTTGTCATAGACATTTCCTGAGTGCTGGTTGAACATGAAAGGTGTTCTAGGTCCGCTAGACCAGACGGACAACATATCTCGCTGGAGGCCGAACCTTCTGCTATCTCTGAACTTCATCAAGTTCAAATTCTAGAGATTCACGTTCCTCCTGTATAGGCCTGAGCAAACGGCTTCAGCTTCTGCTTATCCTAAGCATTAAGTACAATGAAAGGAGACAACGCCGAGACTCCTTGGGCATCAGTCCACTTTCAAGCAAGTGGGGACTGCGTTTATTTTTTATTACGACTTATTGCACTCAGGTAGTCTATTAAAATCCTTCTTCTAATATATTCCCAATTTTCTCAAGAGCATAAATAATCAAACTTAGCACCAAATGATGCAATTCCACATTGATTTAGACCTCGTTGTAACCTCGATTTTCCTTGTGATTTTTTTGTATATTCTCAGTTATTATATATTAGTGATTGTTCAATTGCAAAATGAACAAGGCTGTTACCGGCACATCAAATAAATCCATTAAAACATTGCCGTTCTTTGGAGCACTATCAGTGCAGAAGTCGAGTACTTGTCCTGACCGACTGCAGCAGCAGTTTGTAGGCTGACATTGAGTCAGATAAGATAGGGGTTTTTTTCTTCCTTCTGTGAGTCTTGGTAACAGTATTCGTTTGAGAAGCTTCCTAATATACGAGCATATCGCTGTCAGCCGCTTGGAGTTCAGATCTCCTGTTCATGGCCATTGTTTTAGTATCGAAGTACCTAGCCTCCAATCGTCCCGGAACTCATCCGACAGCTACACCAACTAGGGGTATCCCAGCGTTGCGGCGTTAACCTGGTATACTAGAGATCTGTGGTGCGTTTTGGAAATGTTGTCTCTGTGAGTTGTATTGGGGCGTATTTGTGGTTCTGAATATTGATTTACTCAATTAGAATTATTTTAATTAACTGTCTCCTGGGCCTCTGATCTCGGGGAGGTGATGTATGTTCGCTTTGTGTTCCGATAATGTGTGATGTTTTCCCAATAAGTGAGTGCGGTCTTTCATGATTGTGAAGTGTGTTAGTGGGCAATTTGTATTGCTTTCGAGGAATCGCAAAGAAGCTCGGTGCTGACTTATCTCTTCGTGTTCGGGCTTGTTGAGTCCATAGATTCACAGAAAACATTTGATGTCCATGCTCGCCATCTCTGCCATTTGGTGTAGCTGGTTCATATTGGGCATTGTGAAGTGTGCCCGTCTGAAGTGATGATGTCTTCTTACCTTATAATCGAAATATTAAATGTGATTCCATGGTCGTACGTGATCGACGTCAGTCGACTCGCGCTATACTGTTCGTGAACTCCGTGGAAGCCGGAGCCTTCTTAGCTTCCAATGCAAAGTCTTGTCGTTGCGTTGCGATTTTCGAAATTTTGTATATTGATTGATGTTGATTTGTTCAACCCTCGTCGTCAAATGTTAGAGATGGACTTTAGTTTGCGGCTAGCCCCAGCCGCAAAGAAATGTCTCCCATCGGGCATTTATCCGTATTTACCCTTATGGTATTTCTAGAATAATGGGAGAAATATCGGAAGATAAAATCCACACCATCCGAAGGCCACAGTAAGATTTCAACCTGCCACATTTTTCACTTCCACCCTATTTATCAGCAAAGCTGTGTATGCCCCAGCCACCACTGCTTGCCTTTGACCTACAGTCCTTCTTCTATCTGTACGATCATATCAAATACGTCCCTATCCGCACGAGATTACTTCGAGATAAGTCAGGATGAAAACTCACGCCTCCTGAAGACCACATGCTATGTATCTATGATAGGAACAGAGCTCAGGTCCAAATTATCTAGTTTTGTATTGAAGGCGAGAAACTATCCTATTGAAGTTTTACTGGGATATCTTTCAGACAAAAAAAGCTTTTTTTTATAACATAATTCATATTTATTTTACTGAAAGATTATTGTGTATCAAAAAAGGATAAATTTTAGCCATCATAATACAGTATTACACATGTCAGCATGCGTATCTTGACTTTACTGAACTTAGTACATGTAAATCGGACTACTGCGGTGGCGTAGTGCACGGGGGGAACTTGGAATCATGACGCTCCCGGTCTGGTCGGTCTCCAGCTGAGGCGCAGGTGGTTTTTTAAATTATCCGTGTTGTTACACAGATTTTTTTAAGCACAATGGATGTCATTGCACTCCTTACTTGTAATTATTGAAAGTGTACTGCGCCACATGGACTGCAACGCATTGTAAAGTGTCCACAGGTTTCAGCCTGTGCAAATAAAATAACACAAAAATGATCGTGTTAGTTGGTTTCAGGTCTCTGACAAAAGAATTTGGTGGCCTTGTCACACGGGACATCATCCCAACCGAAGTCAATCTCGTTAGTGATTGTCGCGCAGTGTTCAATATCGTTGAAGTTGTCCGGTGCTCCACTTTTCCAGAACTGGGAGGTCTTTAACTTTTGACCGGAGTGTATCCATATCCAGTTGCCTTCCTATATACGACGAAAAATACACACAATAAACAGAGCAACAATGTCACCAAAAGTCTATGCGGTACTTAGTGCACTATCGTTCCCGTTATCATCTTAATTTTTATCAACTACAATACAGTAAACTGAGGCGATTCTGCGACATTAGTACTACCCTTTTAAATAGCCCGACACGGTTAATTATGAAAGAAAATAGACTAAACGTTTTCCTCTACCCAATCTTCATTTTAAACACTATGGCGTTTGCTTTAGTGTTCGTTTCTATATTTGTAATTTCGTCTGTCCCAGGAGAACCACATGGTTTGGGACGACTTTTGTAGGATCTTCTCCGAAATCCTGAAAGAATTCTCCAAACGCCAAGACTCCTTCAAATAGCTACAAAGACTACTATTAGAAAATGATTACAAAAAGCTGTGCGATCTAAATATTTGGTAATTTCGATACATGGTAATTTCGCAAACAGATCAACTGATCATACGCAAATTCAATTTGCGTATGATCAGTTAATCTGGCAAAAAAGTTATGAAATTAACTGGAACATTAGGCTTTTTACGATAATATGAAAGCATTGGAGTGAGCTAAGGACAGTTCTACATGAGATAGACTCTCCTACATTATTAGCTCATATTTAAGTGTACGAGGATATCACTATCGCATCTACTGTTGATGTTGCACCAAATATAATATGCGAGCAAGATTTAGTATTAAGCGTCCGAAAATATTATAATTCACAAGGCTGCATAATAACTAGCCCCTTAATATAATATAATAATATAATGTTATATAATATAATATTTTAATGAGTTCTCTTTAATAAGCGCGGCACTTGGCTCTGGCTACGTGCGATTTGTCCCGCTCTATACCGCTGTTCAGTCATCTATGTGTTAAACTGTCGGCGTTATTAATCACAGACAAGTTGGTACATTCTGGGTGGGCACCATCCCAATTTCAGTGACAATTATATATACATGGGTCTTTTACATGTATATATATATATATAACCCTTTAGCCTGAATGGCTAAGGGTTCATAAGGACCAGGCCGCCATCCGCAAGACGTGAACCCGCACCCTCCGGCATCGTAGGCAGAGACTTAGGCTAACAAAAACTGTTGCCATCAAAGGCTAATGGTAAGAGAACAATGCTTAGAGGTTACTTTTGAAACTGCTTCAAAGTCATCCCACCAACCTGAGATTTTATTAAGTATAACTGTTTTAACCTAACACTTGGCGAAATTGATGCATTCTGAACACGCACTGTGAGGCACTTGAGTTGGTCTAACTCGCAGTCTATTTGATATTTGGAATCGATCCGGAACAATGCAAGAAGAGGAATTTGCTTTTAATCTAAAAGAGGACAAAATATAATATATATATGTTTCGAAGACTACTAATGCACGGAAACAAGAACTCGTACTGTAACCATTTGTATTTGCCTTGGTGGAAGCTTTCCTCACGGATAGCCATAGTAAGATGACAGTAAACTCGGATGGTTTGTGTATTTACTAGTTAGTATGTAATCATATGATGCGACGCCCTCTGGACGAATTAGGACTGTGATTGCTAGTCGTTGATTAATTGTCCAGCTGTCGAAATGCAGTGAAATAAGCTCGCCTCATTCGTGCGTTTCGTTTCAAAAGCAGCTTGCCGCTACATTCATCCACGGTTGCATTGTTGACGTGGATAACGAAACGCCTCTACCCACTATCCTCTGTTGAGAATCTATCTCTTCTCTAGAGTCGGCACGCTTGGCATTACTTCGATCTCTAGGGAAGGTGTGTAACTACTCCGGCTAGTGTTCTATAGCCGGGAGCCTTAGTGTCCTACGACCACTTTGGCTTCCGTGTTGGGATCCTGTCCGGAGACGCTAGGTTACCTAATCCCCGGCCCATGTTAGAATACAATTAAGCGTTATCCGCATATCATACGGGCGCAAATGAGAACAAGACCTCGTCCTCAACAACGCCATATGATTGCCCAACTAAACTTCGCCCGCAACAATATGGACGGAGACTGGACATTGATGAATATTGGGGCAACGTTTTTTAAGAAGTGTCCTGAGGGTGTAAATCTATCTAAAAGGTACTATGTTATTTCAAATCGTCTCCAGTGACGAGAAGAAGTTAAATTTGGATGGGCTAGATGGATTTAATGGTTACTGGCATGATGTAGGTAGAGAGTCGCGGTACTTCTCGAAGCTCATGTTCGGCGGAGAGTGCTTTATGGGTTGGGGAGCTTTGCAAACTTGGATTCACTTTCATCTCATCTCAAATGAATAGCGAGGACTATCAGCAAATGTTGACCAACAACCTACTACCATTTAGTAGCAGATTTCACCGACTGCCAATTGTTTTCTAACAAGATAACGCTTCAATTCACGTCAGCTCTAGTACACATCCGCGGTTAAGACGGCATGACATTGGTACCCTAGAGTGGCCAGCATGTTCTTCTTAGCTCAACCCGATGGAGAACCTCTAGGGCATTCTTATCCGAAGAGTATACGCGTCGAATCGACAGTATACATCCGTGGAAACACTAAAAAAGGCGTTGTTGGAGGCCTGGGGAGGTGTCAGCGACCGGATCCTGCTAAATCTCGTTGATAGTATGCCAAACCGAGTCTTTGACATTATAATTAGCAAGGGTGAGGCCACACGGTACTGATTAGCACAAGAAAGCAAGAACTAATTCAGCGAAAACACTCGATAACTGAGGGTGTGCTATCATTTTTCACCACCGAAATATGACACATTTTGTTGTAGCAGGCTGCATGCGATGTTGTATGCGCTGTTCTTTGTGGTATGTATGTTATTTGACACGTACATTAATCTGACACAGAAGAAATACCTCAAATGTGTATTCTTTGTAACGATTGTTGAAATATAGGGGGTGGGTTATGTTTATTCACACCACTGTATTCGAGTAATATGCCATATTATTCGTCAATCACTTTCCTATCATTGGGATCCTTAAGTCTGTTCGGGACGAAACCAATTTCGATTGTGCTACGAAGAGTGCTACGACACTATGCCTCATCACGAAGCCATGACTTGTTGGAGCTTCAAGGACACTGTGCGGCGGCGTAGCCTGGGCGACCGGCCTTGTGCCAGGAACTACAATTCTCAGCACTCTGAAATCCACTTGACCCCTGTTATCGACTTTTGTCACTTAATGTCGACGAAATTGTAATATTATTTCTTCTCTATGGTACCTGCCTGTGCTTGATCGCTAAGGCCAAGGTATGCCGAACGGACCTTGTTCTTTCTCATGTACTCTCGTAAAAAGCGGTTGGTATCTCCATCTTCGGCGGTCGCTAAATATCCGCCTTCAGCCTAGACACAGGAAGAACAGGAATTTAGAATGAGTCCTTAATTATTGATCTTAGTCCATTGAGTCTAGGAGCTGTCATCGTGAATTAAGTCATCACGCGTAATATTTTAATGAGAAAGCAAAATCGTTTTTTTGACTGAGCGATCAGCGTTTAATATTATGTTAATGGTGTTCATTGAGTCTGTTTTGCCCTTTACCTCAAAAATGATTAGAGATCATATTATTAGGTTATGATTCAAGTGAACAAGATGTCAATAAATTTTGACGCATATGATGGCTTGTGGTAAAAACAGATTGTGATCACTACTGTCAAAATCTGAACAACTCTGAAACTGAAATCGCGACCTAGAGACGTGACTCAAATTTTTCGAAAAGTTAAGGAACGTACTGTCTAGGCTGAACCCCAATATAGCTTTGCAACAATATCAGAACCCTGATAAACACTCATTAAAATATATTGAATACCTCCAAGATTATGAGCTTAACGGCTATTAAAATATGTATAAAAACAATAAGGAAATATGTAGCGCACTACATGTCTCTCTGCCTGGAGCTTACCTCAATACAGTGGTTCGAAGCTTGCTCGAAGTTCTTATTAATGAATACCAATTTGAAATATAGACCTTGTTTTGTTTCGGATTTTAAATTGGGGAAAACACGGAAGCCTTCTGCGTCCACTGCAACAGAAAGGGAATAATTAATGTTCCAAATGTAGAGCACTCAATGAGAGAAATTACAATAGGTAGCGGTAACACAAAATACATATTTTTGTAGAATATACATAACCTGAGAGACAAGTTCTCTGAAATCTTCGCCTTCTTTCCCGGTGCTCGACAGGTTTAAACAGAAAGAGTTTTCCATTCACAAAATATTCGAATTCATTGAAAAAGTGTACCTATTACCGAGGAGATTGACTTATACTAACTTTTGACGCAACTCTTTGATCCATCTTCAGCTTGTTCGATAAAATACCCATTTTCACATTTGCAGAGGCCTGGAGGCGTGCGACATACGGCGTTACGTCCTGCCCTGATCTGACACTCGAAATCCTCGGAGCATGGTTCATCCAGAAGTGGCATATAAGCCCCTAAAATTCGTCGGATTACATTTGAAATAGTTGCTGAGAAATTTATTGATAGGCTTAATATAAATTCGGTATGAAAAAAGGTCATTCGCTGCTGATCCCACACGTGGTGATGGGTGATCTTTAAGATGACTGGAACGGAGGGCATCAGGTACGGCCAGCGCTTGTGCCGTCAAAATGGGTACGGTGTCGCCCGCGGCTCATTAGGCATTTCGGGTACGTATGGATTACATTCCATCATGGTTGCTTATTACATTCCATCATGCCTTGGTTCCTGAACTTGGAATTTTGTATCCGACGAGCAAAATACCTTAGCTGCCCAGGATATTTTCCTCGACGAACTTCCCAGCTGAGTGTCAAGCAGACTGTAACTTTGTGTGACGGTTCAAATTTTTTCATCAGACATGGTGGGTTTTTTAACCGCACATCCTAGTCTGCTGAGACAGGTGAAGGCTGTCAGATTCGAGCGAACACTAGCCGCAGGAAATCTCTCTACTTTTCGTATTTCAGTTCTTTTAAAAACGACCAGATTTTTTCCCGTGTACTTGCTTGAACGACTTCCTTAATTCCACCGCGGCGTGTTGGCATACGACCTTGAGTGCATTGTTAAATGTCCGGCTATCTTCCAGACCAACTTAAAGTTTTAATGATGCTCGCAATTACGGATGACCGAATTGGGCGTTTTTTTTGTAAATCTTGATTTGGTAACTGGCCTACGCTTGTATTTTCGTAACCTTATTTCTCGAGATATTCCGACGGCAATGCGAAACGTATGAAAAGTTTTACGAAGGTTTGATGGAAAAAGCGTTTAACGTCATTACATTTTAGTGCATGTAGAAATTTTAGACTGTATTTTTCCTACATTAGAAGAACAAAACAAAAACAATGTTTGTGCAGTTTTTGAATCTTACTATCTATGCCCCCCCCCCCCCATAAGGGGGAGGCGGCCATGGTGTTAGCATGCATTACCATGCCAACACCCCCCACTATCTATGGCAGACATGAACGACCGTTTAAGTTACCTCCACATTTAAGAAATAAAATTTCTCTTGGCAGAGAAAACGAAACGTCTGTAGGATAATTATGTACGTAAATCACATTATGTTTCTGTCAGATACTTTACTACGGTCAACCTCATAAAACAAAATTGTACTAAGGGACATGTTAATTTCTTTCAATTTAGATTCGACTTGGGCGATTTCTTATTATAGAGGGATTTTTCTATCATTATCGTTTCCGAACGTCTTTAACCATCTTGGATTGTCGAACGTGCGCTCACAGCATATATATGGCTATCATAACAGTTGGGTTTCTTCTAAAACTTACAGGGTTCGCATTCTGGATTGCAAAATCCTCGCTTCATACAGTACATGGTATTGTGCATGGGGCCGTTCGCCTGTAGATATTCAGAACAAACAGAAAAATCAATACGCAATACAAGGACTGTGAACGTCGTGGAGTTTATTGTTATCATCAATATTCTGCGCAAACCTACGAAATGAGCTTGTTTTCTACGATGGAAGTAACGGGGCAATCAAGAAAAGATATAGTGGAGACAGACATATTCGAAACTATTTGGATTCTGGATGATCAATGATAGAGGTGAAGCGAGAATAGAGCCACGACATAATACTATATTTATATTTGTTGACGACAGACCAAACATAACTCTGCAATTCATGTTTCTGTCGTAGAAGAAACACGAATTGCAGCTATGTGAGCTGCGCCTCTTCGTATTTTGAGTAAACACTAAAATTTAGAGAGAAAATTGGTCAAATTTCCTGTCTAAATTTTTCTGTTGCTCAAAATGCGATTATCTGTGGCCAACGTTCGTGATCAGACAATTTACATTTTTGAAGTATTTACGTTCGTATTTCATACCAAGCAAAAGGGGTAACTGTTGAAGCCGCTTTTCAGTTTATCTCAAGAACGTTGAAAAATGTGTTTCGGGAAAAATTCTGTAACAACATTGGTTGGTAAGAACCGGCTGCATTTCCTAAAAATCAGAATTGTTATAAGGATTACGGCTTTTGAGATTTCTGGCTAAGTTGAAGACAATTGGTCAGAGTATCAAACACGACGGGATTTTCAAAATTATCGCGTGCACTAAGGTTACGTTGTCAAAACAAAACTAGATGTAGGTTCACACATATAAAGGTTTTCGGGCTGCCTCTCAGCTAACATTTAACGTCAGATACCTAACGCACAGATATGTGTTAGGTTCACACATCTGTAGAAAGTTTGTGGACTAGTATAAACTCGAATTTCGACCAATGAATTTCAACTGGGTTACTTAATTTTAAATTGATTTTCAAAAATTCAAACCTCAATTTGCTTCTAAGAGCAAATACGGTGTTGTGCATGACAACACCTAGTGGCCTAATTTGCTCAAATTTGGTGCAGTCGTTATGCCAAGAGACCCCGCCCGTGAGAAGTAAAAGGGAATGTTATGCAACGTTTAAGGTAGGGAAACGACCTGTTAAAGTGCAATTGGAGGTGATCGTAGCGCTCCTCAAAAACCCACCACCAGAAGCAGTGAACAAATTCATGTTAGTGTTAGTGTTTCCAGTGTTAGAGGCACACGGAACTGTCATATTGTTGACTTGCAGTTGCCAATTTTAATAATAATGGATTAAGATTATTATGTTTTCTATGAGATAATCAGCTATTACAAATGACTGTAGCTTTCAGCGATAATTAAGTTTCATGAAATTGTCAATTGATATATTTTGTGGTAGCATGGCCAATAGTATCAAATAAGGGGTGAGTTTTGACAATTTTTTTGACGGCTACTGTTTTTTCGAGATGACCCTCAGCTGACCGTCCCCTATCTGACAGGCCTCAGCTCTTAACCTTCTAGGTATTACTATGAGGACCTGCCGGGACCACCTTTGCTTCAAATTCCGTCAGACGCGGAGAATCTTTGGAGTTCTTTATCATCTTTGACAACTACTAAGACAATGCAGTGCAGCTATTTTAAAGTTCAGGTGATCCACAAGCTCTTGTTGCAGGTTCTTTCCAATAAGTTTACACAACCAAATATATAAAAGGGAATAATTTAAATTACGGGGTACCTCTACACCAGGAACCTCGTACACATCGAAATAATCAAAGCCGGGGCTGTAATCCAGCTTTAATCCCGAATGATTGCAGAGATGTATTGAAAGCAGTTCACAGGTTCCATCGGAGCGACGCAGATTGA
This sequence comes from Stratiolaelaps scimitus, assembly GCA_019614645.1. NCBI lineage: Eukaryota > Metazoa > Arthropoda > Arachnida > Mesostigmata > Laelapidae > Stratiolaelaps > Stratiolaelaps scimitus. The sequence goes on along the minus strand of JABWDB010000067.1, from coordinate 45,429 downwards.
ACGCGGCACACGCGTCACCCTCCTGAAGGCAATAGGCGAGACAGTGATACGGAGCTAATCCGGCGAGTCCTACAGGTACGAACAAATCAAGTTATTTGTAAATTTTTTAGGACTTTTAAAGGATGTGCAATTTGTTGAAATTCGATCATGATCTTTGTCCAATAATATACATAGGCAGTAAATGTGCTAATAGGGATATCTGCATCTCATTTGATTTACTTCCCTCTATGTTTACGGTTCGCCTTGTTTATATGGGACCTTAATCGGAACCCTTAAGAATTTTATTATTTTCTTATGATTATATTATATCATATGTATGTATTAAAAATCTACATTAACAAAAAAATGGCAAATTTATTGAGGATCGTATTCTCCATTCAAATCAGTAATCTTCTGCCAACGTTTTTGGCTGCTCTTCGATGCAATCCGTAAAGAAATCAGGTTATCGCAAGTCCAGGAGTCACCGACCTCCTCTGGAGTACTCAAAACTTGGTCCTGTAGAAGATGGAAACACAATTGGCAATCTGAAGGGGTAAGGTCTGGGCCATTGAATGGTTGTATCATCAGATCCAATTCTAAATAGCACAAGCTGCTTTCAGTCTTCGTGCTTGTGTACTGTTTTCCTTTATGTTGGAGAACGCCTTCCTCTGGTTCTCTCTCTATCGCTTCTGCTTAATTGCGGCACAAGCTTTGATCAGCATCCCATTGTACGCTAAGTGTCGGTCCTCGTAGATCATACATCGACAATCTCCGCAGATGAACAACAAAGCCTTCTTTTTGGTAAATGTCCTTTACGACGCAACTTATTCTCTATTCTGATTTGAAATTTAATCTGAGCGACCTGTAACAAAGCCGAGGCTAACAGTATTCGCAATACAAATGTTGAATAACAAGTTAGGGTTTTCAAATACCAAACATAGCAGTTTTATTTATGGAATCCACTTGAATATAGCTACTTACCGTAAACAACCTTTGTTATGGGTACTTTAGTAAGACGATGATTCTTTCTATGTTCATTTGTGGCAAAAAGTCCGATCTCAATTCTGTCTCTGTCTTCAACTGCATAAGTTGGCAGAACCTCGTCTCTATTGACAGCCGCGGTAGACTTTGGGGCGGCGATTTGTAGATCGACAGTTTCCAAATTAGGGTCTGGGGTGGTGAGATGTTCGACTTCCAATCTTGTAGATTCGTCGACAACCTGCTTAGAATATCAAGCGAAGAGAGTAGTATGCGAGTGGCGGTCAGCTAAAGAAAATCTATTACAATTCTTTGCACAAGCAGCTATATTGAACAAAGTGGTTTTTCCAATTTTGGTACTCAACATGTGAGGGTTAAAACACATTGTAATGTTATAGCATTAAAGTAACTTTCGTATCCTATAATTACTAAGTTGCGGCGTACAGTGAACATTATGCTTCCGTAATGCTTATCGTCGATGTATCGTTCCAGAAGAATTATTATATTGTACAAAACATACCGAAAAATAAGAGGGCATTTAACAAAATTTGGGCTTCCTTCATTTATGACGAAATCTTAAAGTTAACCTCAGGCTCTCATATCTGATACCGATTGGGCGGGTACTCGTGGAGACTTAAAGGACGTGCGAATACTATAGAGAAGCCTACGCGAGATTATTTATCCAAGCTCTCTCCCTACATGTTGCGAAGCTTCTCAACGATCTTCATGGTGACCAGTAAATTATTTAAAAGCAGATACATATACTACACACGGACTTCAAAGAACGAAGTTTCGAAGGAAAGTGTCAAGTAACCCTAAAGTGCTGTTTAGACGATGGGGGCAAAGTACGATTCCCATTGCGAAGTTTAGTGGTAGAGCATGACAATAGGCGGAGCGATCGACGTCGGTAGAAGTCACAACATTTTTTGGCGCGAATAGATCGATACTAAACATATGCGCAAATGGGAAATGAGCCCGCTGTAGTGAGTCCAAAGTCAACCAATTTTTCGGTATGCTTCGTTTACCTCAGTTTCTGCGAAGGCTAATAGACGCAACCAAGGTTAAGCGTCGTTGTCATTATCTGCGGCAAGTATCAGTGTCGAAAACACACGTCACTTGTATCACCAATCTGTTACCTGTGATGGCGAACCTCATCTATTCACTTCGAGTGAGCCTTGTGTTGGCATACGAGATAGCACTGCTTACGGCCGGTACCCATAAGCATACACTTTTCAGAACTTTTTGTACACACCCAAAACTCCTCTAACACTTTCTGGAGGATTTAATGTGTCCCGTGGTGGTTTGAACGGTTCTGTATTGGACTGTAAAAGATAGAGTTGGTTCGAGACATTTGACCCGACAAAGCGGTTTCAAACCTTATGGACAGGGGCGTATGGCAACCTCCCCCAAGAGAGTAAAGAAAAATAGATTCTCTGCCAGACTATGAAAGCTGTGAAATGCAGGATCGTAGTACTAGAATCCAGAGTTCTCCAAAGTAGTGAGAGCGTTTGCAAATCCTGGAAGAGCCATATGGCAAAAATAGGAAAACTGGTGGATGGAATGAGCTTTGTTGTACGCTATTTTGTCTTATTTTCGAGAGCTATGAGGAGATATGAGAGCCCTTTATAATTTGCGAACATGTATCTCAGATTTTGACATACATATGGAACCTAAGGCTAAGACGGTATGGAGCCTAGTGCCCTGCAGAGCCATAATTGAAAAGGTTAAGGTTAAGCGCATCAAGTCAAGGTTAAGCGAATCAAGTCAAGGTTAAGCGAATCAAGTCAAGGTTAAGCGAATCAAGTCAAGGTTAAGCGAATCTTGAACAGAGGAGGACGACATTCTTCCGCTCGCGCGAACCGCTGAATAATAGTTATTACAATCTATCTACAATAGATTGCGGTGGCAAAAAACCCTAGCCCGCATTCTACAAGGGCTTTATTAGGACCATTACACATGGTCCTCATTTTGGCGCGAACTTAGCCTGACACAAATGACAGAACAGCATGTGTGCCTTGCTGCCCGCCACAGTGTCGTTGAATGAAACCGTTGGACTATTTCGTGGTACATGGCCGGAAGGTCATCGCTGCCTTGCGGGCATGGCCTATAGCGGTATAAGTGTCGAGTTTCTTTCCGTTAAGCCGGCGGTACAGGGCATTTAGGAGTATTGCATCTTACGAAGCAATACTAAAAGCAGTTGTACCGTGGAAGTTAAATGTTGGCTGAGAGTCAGCCCGAAAACTGTAGGTACAGCAATCCTAGTGTTCATGGATTGTCCATAACACCTTCTATTCCCTGCGACAGACGAGAAAACTCATGTGCATAATTAATTCTAGTGGCAGCCCGATGCATCCGTAACTCGATACGATGACTCCAACGAGTCATAAGCAATTCATTAAGGGCACCCTAGTTTGTTTTTAACTCAAAGATTTGATTTTCCCAAAAATGATTCGGAGGACCCAACTGCTTTTGGTACAGCTTACATGGTTCTAGTTCATTTCCACTTTCGTGGGTGACGACTACGTCCGGAGGGTCGACAGTGACCTGACACTGACCTTTTAATTGCTGCAGTTGTTCTACATTCAGCGGCTCCTTCAGGTCTTATACTATTGACGTTACTGACGTCTCCTTCGTCGACACTTAGCAAAGAATCATATGCAGACATCTAGAAATTACCTTTGAAAGTTCGAACGCATTAAGGCTCTTTAACTGCCCCATTAGACAGTGCTGTCAGATTTTGTTATTTTTTAAATTAACCACCCTCACTTGCCTCACGCGATGTGTTAACTAAGGCGATGTGTTAATCGAACCCGCCGCCGCCGCCACCGTGGTATAATTGCTGACAGCGACGGGGGGTCGACTGTTAGTAATTTAACTTGGCCACAACAATAATAATATTATAATTATATCAAATGTAGATAATGCGGTGGATAGTCCTCTTGCACCAAATCTTAATAAGAGTAATCATGGAGAAAATACAGTCGCAACCCCCTTGTTGCGTAAAATAATGTTGCACGCCATTCTCCACCGCGCGTACCGCAGCCTTCTTGTACGTACCAAATAAATATCTTCAAGTCACTCTTCATCGAGAGACCTCCACCGAGAACGGATGTATGCTTCTTTCATTAGGTTCTTACCAGCGTTTCGTCTTAAGCAATCACTCCCCTAATCGTACCGGCTACACGCCCGGCATACAATCCGACTTATCCCCATCCTCTGCCTAATGGCGTCTGGATTCCACAGAGGGAAATCAACAAGTGCGTCCGAATCTGAATGATACGTGAAAAAACTTATGGCGAATATTGGGAGTCGCAAATCAGTTTAAGAAGCAATGGCTTCCCATCACCGACGGAACTCAACTGCCAATGATTTGGTTCTTCTCTGCGGGACAGAACGTAATCGTCATTTCGCCGAAGAAGTGATTCACCTCCAATGCCCGCATACGAGGCCTTCATTTTACGAAATCATACACGGCACCAGAGACTGCTAAACACCTGATCCTCTGTTGTCGAAGGCCCACAGCCAACAGCACATCAACATATCGCGACAACCAGCCAGCCAACCTTCGACTGCTCATCGAGCATCTCCATGTCTCCACACCTGAAACATAGCGCTGAAATGTACGGGATTTGCTTAACGCAATAAGTCTCTGGCTGTAAAAAGCCGCAGGCTCGAGCCTCGCGACACGACATAACGACAACGTAAGCGTTGCAAAAGAAAATGCTGCTGCGTTAGTATACCAAACAATTTGCATTGTACGGGAACCGGAACGGTAGCATCACTCTGTGATATGGCCCATTGTGGCGATCATTTGCTCTCACACTGCACCCGTATTCCCATCAAACGTAATGGGGATGCACGTTTCATCGAATGACTTAAAACGCAGTTTTTTACTGATAGTTCTATGGTGCGTGCTCAGCCAGGTATCACTAACTTAAGCTTCACTATGATCCGGGGCTTTTATGGGAAAGACTTTTTGTTTGCATAACGCGATAATTGTTTAAAACCATCTTGTTTCGGAGAACACTTGTTTCCATCTAACTAGGGAAAACGTTGTGAAAGATTCAATTTTCATCGAATTGCTTGACACGCCGCCCTAGGTTGAATCAACTTTTGGCGAAAGGTATCCCTGCTTCAAGCCTATCATTGCAGGTCTTCTTCACGCGTCCTTTGTTCATGAAAGCATGACATAATGCACACCCGAGTCAAAATGACATGTCGCTTGTCCCAACTGCACATCTGTAAGCATCGAGTGAGTATTTACTCTATGTTCTCATCCTTTGATGCAACAGGATTCTGACCTAATTTGATCTCAAGAATTATATCCCTACAATCAACAAAACGTAAACCCATTGCCTATCGCCAGTTGATATGCAAGTTTATCATCTGCCACTCACAAGTGATCATGAATGGTAGTGATCTTCTAACCGAAATGAGACTTACGTACATACATATATATATTTTTTTTAAAAAAAAGAAAAATAATTTATATATATATATATATACGTAAGTCTCATTTCGGTTAGAACATCACTACCATTGATGATGACGGTGAGTGGCAGATGATGAACTTGCATGTCAACACTGCAGTGTGTGCACGCAAACAATGGCACGTGCGTAACTCGACAAGCAGTGCTGACTGGGGCGATGGTAGATCACAAAGAAACGAATCAAATACATACTTTTTTTGCGTTTTGTAGGACTGATATTATCAACGTGCTGGCGTCTCACCGATTTCGAGACAATTGAACTACCGTTCCCATTATTGCATCACGTTCTCAAAAATGCAATGCCACCCAAGTCAACATAACATACCTAACAACCTAAAACAAAATATAATAAATAGACTTGAAGTGGCAATGTCCACTTCGTAGGTTACCTTAGCTACTTCTGAGAATCCTTAGTGCTCTCCACAATCGGCCAAATCATCCCGATGAAATTTACGGAGTAGACATTCTAAATGCGGTCATAAATGTGGTATCCGTGCAATTGTGCCTAAATCGACGAATACGCTTAAATGCAACTATAACCACTACCATTGTTTAAATATTCCAACAGGTAAACTTGCAAAACGATTTTGCCACTTATGTTCATGTAGAGATTAGAGAGAGGGGTGAAAGACAGATTGTTTTTCGAATAGAGGAGCCGAAAAGCAGACGTTCATATGATAGAGTTCATTTTCCGGGCTAAGTCACAGCCAACATTTAACGTCCACCTCAAAACAACTGCTTTCGGTATTGCTTCATGAGAGGGACCCCTTTAAATGCAAATGAGCAATGGTGGGGATCGAACCCGTGCACCTGAATGTTTAAGGACAGTCTGAACGTGAATTTCGACCAATATATTTGAAAAATGATTTCAGACAACAATTTCCTTCGAAGAACAACGATGTTTTATCAAATTCGGCGTTTTGCAAGATCACAGCGCTGGCCTAATTTACTCAAATTTGATGACGTTTTTAGGCCGGGAGGCCCTGTGCGCGAGAAGTGCATCGGAAGATGAACCAGTATATTCTCCTGACATAAGCCCGCTAGACTTCTATTGTTTTGGCCAATTGAAAATGATACTAAACGCGACCAAGCGCTAAAATTAGAATGAATTTCTCAAGCATAATATATAGGATTTTATGATACACAAAAAAATCCTTGACAAATATGAGTAAATTACTGTTTATAAGAGAAGCTTGGCTCGAATCAACCGAGTATATCATATAGTATATACTCATTATTTAATACCATAGTTCCCCAAGAACAGTTAAGAAAGTACCAGCGCACGTGAAATATGGAATCATAGCGACTTCCAACTTCTCATAAAATTAGAGATACTGCACATGTACAGAGTCTCAAAAAAATAAAAGCAGCCCTATGGAGCTCTGTTTCAAAAAAAATATCTATGGTCTCAAAAACAGGTGATTCAAAGCAATGCAGGGTCCTTTCTTCTGCAGCGCCTTACCCTCGCTTTGCAAACAGCCAATGCCACTGCCTCCCACGGGAGTGACCCTGGCGGTTTCGGCCTGACATCCTGTCCCCCTCTCCTTAAATGCGTTACTAATTATTGAATATATTACAACACACAACTACTTCTCTAGCTGTTATATATATTTAAAGACGCACAATCATATTCAATAAAAACACACCAAGTGCGGCAAAATAACCCGTTACCTCATATGAAGTCATTATTACACTTTCTCTACAAAAATCCAACACTCAATTGAATATCAATTGCAAAAAAGTGTCAATGCAAAAGGCAGAATCAATGACAAATGTTTTTGAGATTAAAATACCGGACAACAATAAAAAAAAACTCTATAGATATATTTATCTATATACATATATGTATATGAATTAACTTCATTTGCTTTTTCAATTGGCTTCTATTAGTATTATAATTTTCAATACATTTACAATGTTCTCCTCGGAACCCCGGAAATCAGTTGCTTTTACAGCTACAGTGGTGTGAATAAAGTTAACGCACCCCTATATTTCAACAAATCGTAACAAAGAATACACATTTGAGGCATTTATTCTGTGTCAGATTAATGTACATGTCAAATAACATACATACGACAAAGAACAGCGCATATGACATCGCATGCAATCTGCTACAGCAAAATGTGTCATATTTCCGTGGCGAAAAATGATAACGCACCCTCAGTTATCGAGTGTTTTCGCTGAATTAATCCAGTTTGTGTTGAGCATTCAAGCAGTACTGCAGTCATGGGACGCGCTTCGAGCCTTACTGATGCAGAGAAAGCAGTTATTACCGCTTTACACCGTGCAGGAAAGACCCAGACTGCAATTGCCAGAGAAATTGGCAAAAATCGTCACGTAGTGCAAAATTATTGACGCAGTCCATCGAAATATGGTACTAATAAGTCTAAAGGACGTCCACGAAAGAACAGGCAGCGAACTGTCATGCATATCTGTAGATTGGCCTCGAATTCGACCATAAGTTGTGAAGCAATCAGGCAAGGGTTAATCCTTCAGGTTCATAGATCAACAGTTTTAAATACAATTAAGCGTTATCCGCATATCATACGGGCGCAAATGAGAACAACACCTCGTCTTCAACAACGCCATATGATTGCCCAACTAAACTTCGCCCGCAACAAAATGGACGGAGACTGGACATTGATGAATATTGGGGCAACGTTTTTTAAATAGTGTCCTGAGGGTGCACATCTATCTAAAAGGTACTATGTTGTTTCAAATCGTCTCCAGTGACGAGAAGAAGTTAAATTTGGATGGGCTAGATGGATTTAACGGTTACTGGCATGATGTACGTAGAGAGTCGCGGTACTCTCGAAGCACATGTTCGGCGGAGAGTGCTTTATGGGTTGGGAAGCTTTGCAAACTTGGATTCACTTTCATCTCATCTCAAATGAATAGCGAGGACTATCAGCAGATGTTGACCAACAACCTACTACCATTTAGTAGCAGATTTCACCTACTTCCAATTGTTTTCTAACAAGATAACGCTTCAATTCACGTCAGCGCTAGTACACATGCGCGGTTAAGACGGCATGACATTGGTACCCTAGAGTGGCTAGCATGTTCTTCTTAGCTCAACCCGATGGAGAACCTCTAGGGCATTCTTATCCGAGAGAATACGCGAGAGTATACGCGTCGAATCGACAGTATACATCCGTGGAAACAATAAAAAAGGCGTTGTTGGAGGCCTGGGGAGATGTCAGCAACCGGATCCTGCTAAATTTCGTTGATAGTATGCCAAACCGAGTCTTTGACGTTATAATTAGCAAGGGTGAGTCCACACGGTACTGATTAGCACAAGAAAACAAGAACTAATTCAGCGAAAACACTCGATAACTGAGGGTGCGTTATCATTTTTCGCCACGGAAATATGACACATTTTGCTGTAGCAGATTGCATGCGATGTCATATGCGCTGTTCTTTGTCGTATGTATGTTATTTGACATGTACATTAATCTGACACAGAATAAATGCCTCAAATGTGTATTCTTTGTTACGATTTGTTGAAATATAGGGGTGCGTTAACTTTATTCACACCACTGTATACGTAGCTGGAAGCACTTTCTGCATCTAATGTTGACGTGGAACACGTTGAAGCTCATTGAACCTGTTTCCATCATTCACTCCGTTTATAAACTATTCGCGGTACACTCCCCGGTATCGTAATAATATATATTTTTGTTTATCTATTTAGTAACATTCAAGATAGACATCATACAACTTTATAGGGTATCATGCACGAACATTTTATTTAACAAGTTATATTAATCATTATATATATATATATATATATATATATATATATATATATATATATATATACATATAGTTATTATATTATATGATGCTGATTTTCGAACAGAAATAATAATAATTTTCTATATTGTAGTAAGAGAAATGAACTTTGAATTTTGGGCATACCTCAACGGACGCTGTAGCTGAAGACCGAAATGATGATGTATGTAATAAAACATAGAGACAAGCAAAAACGAGTCGCAACATTTTGCTTTCACCGAATTACATCAAGGGCTGCTATTATGAAAACAGATGTATTTTCAAATAGGCACACAGAATCGTCTCTAGTTTGCTGTCTCTCTGGGAGGGTCCGCGCGAGTGGTCTCTCTTCGGAGAAGTGCCCATGGTGTCGCTTAGTGGCGCTGCACGTCACTAGGGAGAGAGAGAGAGAGATGCGGCACGATATCGGTTTCGTTTGATTAATGAAAGGGATGATCACCTATATGAAGGTGGTATGTTAGGAGCAATCTGGGGTTGCAGAAGCGTGTTGCATTCAAAGCGAATTTCCAGTACCGCAAATGGCCTTCATTGTATATTCAGCGAACGATCGTTGAATAGTACAGTCGTATACTAGCATAGGAACTGAAGTTGACCTTAGTAGGCTATGATAATAATAATAATTCTAATAATTAGTGGGCCCCAACCTCTTTTGGTGATAGCCAACATGATTGTGTCGTATCTAACGTTGTGGTTGGTTCGTTCATAAGTGGTAATGCGGTATTCCAATTTCATCAATCAAATTCTTAGGTCAGTGTGCTAACGAAAAGTTTTTAATTTTCGCAACGCCGTTCGTGGACGTACCGGTGCTGAGAGAGTTCAGCAATTGCAAAACAAAAATACTAAACCTGCTGAAAACAATTACAATTTTTCTCTGGTCCTCTCAATCAGGCAATGCTGTCATTATAGCTGAAGAGAACAAGTCACGAAGATAAGCGGTAATCCGGGACTCATTCAGTTTCTAGCCTTCAGGGTGTACAGAAGAGAAATCCCTGTCTGTCTGTCTCTAGGTGGTACCGGATTGTCACCAAGGCCTGCATCAGAGACTCACTTTAGTAACGCTAGAGCTGCTGAATTTTTTGACCTTAGAAAAAATAGTTCGTTAGAAAAAATAATTCTATATGTTAAAAACCTTCATGCCTCACAATTATTATATTTTATTAGACAAAAATTGATAGGTGACTGTATCAAAGTAACTAAACCAGCAGTTGTTTCCCTGTAACGGGAGACCAGGAGCCGGCTGCCAGAGATCGGTCGTGAAAGCCCTGTTTGCATTGCAGCATGTCCCATTCCTTTATTTTAAGTTATCCAGGAATAAAACTATAAAGAAAAGTCTTGTTTAAGGAAAAGTTGATGATCAGAATATCTTATTGAATGAGTATGGCATTGGTTTCGTTTACTTTTCCTTTTATTAACACCGTTGTTTTGGTAAATAAAACATATATAAAACATGAAACATGAATTACAAATATACATTACGCTTATTTTTGCAAAAAAAAAAAAAAGTAAAATCCTCGCTCTTTTTCGTGGGCGCTCTCTCCTTTTTATTTTCACCCCCGTCGACTTCGCAACACCTCCTGCTCTGGCAAGCAAATGGTTGAAAATATTACATGTGGTGATTAACATAGGAACGCGTGCTCTAATATGGCTGATGCTGACACTATATAACTCTCACTATACACTATAAATAGAGAGCAAATTCGGTAATAGAGGGGCATCCAAAAGAAGTGATTCTGCCTCTCGATTATTGTAAGCAGGATACAATGAAGTTTTTTTCTAACGACTTGGAAAGGTTAGTTATTTTGGAAATATAACTACTCGTAAGCAGAGCAAGCTCTACGTCAAATCGATATCTGCATGAATAAGTTGATTGAAAAAGGGTGAGTGCGACTCGCCGAAAATTAGGACAACTACTTCCAAGTTGCTCTATGTTATTTCTTACTGACTAAAACTGCATTTACATAAGTGAAATACCTCTATAAATAAGTATATTGAGTAATGAATAGTAAAAAAAAAAAAAGATCTTCATATTTATAACGTTAGTGCAAAGGGGTTCGAAACGGGGGACGACTTCGTACTAACCTCGTTGACTGTTAAACATAATCTTCTTCGTATAGCTTGGGCTCCTGTTTATCTTTCGCAGTATTACTAATTGTATCCTAAGGATGTTATTTAGTTAAGAAAAGATCGGATTTTCGAAGCTGTACACTCCGATGTCGCATCAAAAATGTAGAAAATTAGTCCACAGGGTACAAAAAGCTAAAATTTGATACCATTATTGATATCAGCTTTCTTTGATACATTTAGCTCTCCGGCCACTCGAATTCGTTGAAATCGAAGCTCCACAATGAGGCGGTACCTTGTGTAGTATACGATCTTCTGAAAATGTATCTATAAGGATCTCTATAGTGGGTGCTTCACTTTTTCGAACGCTACCGCCTTTCGTGACTTTCCAAACAACATGTAAACCTTTCTGGTGACAACCATAAACGGGCTATGGTTGCTAGTGCTTCTATCTGCACAGCTTTACATGAATTACAGGCTTAAAGTGTTTTCTTGATTCACCCATTTATTCATTTGAGGTTTATTGACGGAAGTGCAGTTTTACGATACTTAAATGCTTGATGAATGTGCATTAAATGTACTTCAAAAGAAATGGGATTTTCAATCTAAGTTCATTTCATGACATAACCATCGTTATCAGATAACTGACATATATTCGAATATAACATACGCTGGTTCAATCGGTTGCCTAGGCTCCCAAATCTTGGTCTGTTATATCACCACAGGTCATAAATAATAACCACCACCTGTAGCAGCAGCGGAGGCGACGCCGTGATTCTTTACGACCTCTTTAATGCAGGACTACTTCGCTCACGTAATATGAAATGTGATCACTGCCCTTACCCGGCTGTTGTCGCTGCCGCTGTATCGTGGTGATTTGTTGTGTGTGACTGTCTGCACAGTGTCTTAATATGTTGTGTGACATGTCCTACGTCGCTCCTCTACCAAGACCTATATCCAGTACTAAAGATGTGTACTAAGGCGTGTCGCACGATATATTGTAGTTCATATTTATAACAGTTGTTCCTTGAACTATCTTGCCTTCCTTAGAGAGCAAATTTTGGATCTAAGGTGTCTATTTTCAGCCAGTCTGTGTGTTGTTTTTATCAAATATACAATTCGTTGCCCTAATGCCCCCGCCCAGTGACCAAGCTATCTATCGAGTGTGTCTTTTTCTAAACCGGCATTTGTTTTGTCTTGGACGATTGCTGTCTACCGTCGGCCCATGTTCATTCTGGTGCCAGAGTTCCAAAGTGGAAAGGGATCTGTGAGCGCCACCGAACACCTTGGTAGCGTCTGAACTACGCTGTTATATTCTGTGGCTCTCCCGCTGTTGCTGACGTTCGTCGTCTTACGACCGCGATTGCTACCTGCTGAGGAGTGAAGCAGGAACGCGAAGCTGCCGTTGCCGAAGCAGCGGTCGATTTGTTAGGTGAGCCAAACGGGGAGAGCGGTCTGCTCTAGTGTGTTCGAAGATACCAGCCGAAGTCTGCCGAGCCATTCCGGCAACGAAGGCCAGCGCTGGAGCAGCTCAAGTTGAAGCCCAGAGACAACAGCGGGATCCCTGTTTTCGTGGCCATTGCTGCCCAAGTGGGCGCGGAGACGCGACCAGAGAAGCAGCAACTAAGCCAACACACGGACAGCAGCAGCAGCAGAAGCCGGCAGAAGTATAGCTCCCATCCACCTCATCGTTCGGGGTTGGAACGGCATCAATTTAGTCACCGGCCGAACATCACCAGTGGCCGATGCTTCATAGGGACGACCGAAGCTTGCTTTGGAGCTGTGCGGCTGTGTGAGATACAGATACCTAAGAAAAAGGGAAGCATCGCAATTGAACGCGTTTGTCTTTGATCAGCCGGGAAGTCAGTGGACCTGTAACGGGGTGAGTTTATTTTACCGTGGTCAACTCCTTTCACTTTATTTGGTCTATGGAATTCGTTGGTTCATCCAATTGATGCTAAAGAACATTTTGGAGTATCTGGTGTAAATAGCGCCTCACAACAGTCCAACCTTCCTTGAACGTGCGGTATCTCTGTGAACCTTCTCATGTGTATTGCGTTGTGCTGTACAAGGATTCCCACGTTCGGATGTGAATACTTCGAACTTTTTGACTGAAGCATACATTTATCTATATATTCACTAAATGTTCCCAAGTATTATTCGTTTACATACGTTATTTGTTGTTATTATCTACAGGCATAGCACAAAACGTAAGTGGGAGACGAACTGAAGTTAGTACTCGACAGCACTCGGATTCCTTAATATCGTCGAAGACATTCATTTAAAATGAATAGTTTCTCTCTTGCCCTTTTCGAGAAGCACACAATGAATGAGCAAGAATATAGGCTATGGGCCGTGTTGTCGTGGATCGAGCCACGTGATAGTGACTTCGGTCATAGCAAAAGTGACGGGGCCGAGCTGTAGCCAAATGTAGACAAACATGATACAGGTCCGCCGGTTAATGAACTCATACCCATCAGCAGCAGCAACAGCAGCAGCAATTGGCTGCGCTGATTTTTTTCTCTTGTTACTTTGCTGGTTCTCTTCAGGATGAAGTGACTGACATACGGGGTGTAGTCTCGGTCTTACCATTGAGCTTCTGTAGAATATGCACTAAATTATTACTATAATGGTTTTAATGGGACGCTTTTGACGTTTGGCGCTTTTGACTTCAGCCACTAATCCAGGTTACTGAAATGGACACGTGTGTTTGTGCCTTGTTGCTTTCATTAGATATGTTCATTCGCGTTGTGGTGGACGCTCTAAATTTGAGACGGCGTCAAGTGAGGTGACTTCAGAATCTAAGCTTTTCAATGGATTAAGATGGCATCCAATACATTCGTGAAAAAAAAGCGCACAATGAGAGCCATTCTATACAAGAAAACGATCTTTTTCTTAGGAAAACTGTACTTGTCCTGCAAAGCATAGATCACATCTCGTGGACCGTTGGTGGAAAATAATACAGAGTCGGTCAATCTTTGGACTTTTCAGAATGATGTCGAGAAAAATGTTCGTCGATAGGTTGCTGGCAGGCAGACAGACAGAGAGAATCGCTATTTGATACTTAATTAGGTGGTAGACTATCACTCAGTGAGGGAAAAAAAACAGTTTTTCTCGTTCTTGAGTCCAAGAGCAGATGTAGTGTACGAAGGCATTTTTGACCCACATTGATGAAGGTTACATTTCTGTTTTGATGTGTCTGGAGAAAAAAATGTGTATCTTTCATCCTTCTCATTAAGTCGAAGTATGGTAGCTGTTCTACAAATTACAATACTTCGAGTCGACTTTCTTTAATGTCATACAGATAGTTTCTTATTCAACTTTCTTCTCTTACACCTGTACACATTTTGTCAGCGATGTTAAATCTAAAAGTGCCACTACTTCCATAAAAATTGTTCGCTTTCAAGCTTTTTGATATACAGATAATCAGCATGGCGAAATTGGTTTATTTACATAATGTCAATTTTGTATTATTATGCACATTAGTTCTGATGTATTAAGGTAAAAGCCGATAAACGTCCTTCTAAATGATTTCTCAGTAAATATTGTCACTTTTTTGCTAGTGATGTGTTCAATTGATTCCACCCATAACGGAGTTAGTTGTGATGGCTCATTTGGATTTCTTACATGTGCGCTTCGGATTACGGATGCAAACTTGGAGTTTCGAAGGTTTCCAAATTGCATTCGAACATTGAGCAACGTTTGATATTCG
Organism: Stratiolaelaps scimitus; assembly: GCA_019614645.1. Lineage (NCBI taxonomy): Eukaryota > Metazoa > Arthropoda > Arachnida > Mesostigmata > Laelapidae > Stratiolaelaps > Stratiolaelaps scimitus. The sequence continues at coordinate 30,414 of JABWDB010000067.1, read as the reverse complement.
GTCACATTTTTGGCCTCGTCTCAGCCATTCGTCACGGCCCTCTCTCAGGATTTAATCCCCATGTAATGAATAGAGCCACGTCAGAGATGCGCGTGTAATAGGACCACTTTTTCCATCGCTGACCCTCGCCTATATTCCCTCTATAACAGGTCTCAGTACAACTTCAAGGATCCGTCAGAAAAAATGGCTCATGCGAACACTATACACATCGAAGCGTACAGTAGTAGCCTCATAGACACCTCCATATAGTTTCGATTTGTATGTGCCTAATGGACTGGGGAAGAGGCACACTCTCAGCAGAGGATGGTTTTAGCAGGCAGAGGCGTTTTGTCATCCACGTCAACCCTGCACTGAATCGGCCCACTTTCATGGAGATTGGAATGTCTCTGGAGGTGACCGTGAGTTTGAAGAAAATTTCCTCCTCTAAAAAAAAAAAGACACCTCCATATTTTTTCCTAATTGACTCAAATCTAAGGGCTCAAATCTTCCAATTTTAGAGATTGCGCGCGTAATAATTATGATAATATATTTTGTTTTATTGTTGCGTTATAGTTGGGGATACCAATGGAGAACTTGCGATTACATACTTAGGCTTGCGCTTGGGTTATCAGAGACCAAGTCGTCCACATAATTCCGCAACGATGTCAACGGTTCTGCGTGACTTGTATAGTTTCTCCGCTGACACGTACAAAAATCTTACACTCTGAATTCCATCTCATAAATCGTATATATATATATATATATATATATATATATATATATATATATATATATATATATATATATATATATATAGTCTAGTAATTTGCAGCATTCTCGTTGCAAGATTAATTGGAACCAATGCCAACTTGTATAAAAACGAACGTCTGCTCAAACAGTTTTTGTTCTTCGTGTTCCTTTATGCAACCGAACCTTAACAGCTTCGACCAAGCGAGATTGAGTAAACCATTGAGCAGCGACCACTGCACAAAGGAGCGCGATAATGGTCGACGACAACTGTAGCGAGTCGGCCTTCGGAGATGGATACTGGGAGGCTATGCCGACATATGCTGCTTTGGCCAATGACATGGTCCAACTCTACAATCAAACAATTGTCAGGTAAGTAATCCAAGGCGTAATGTTGAATATTTATTGCATGACGTTAAGGAACGTATGTGCTTTTTTTTCATGCCATCCCCTGAAAGATAAAGATACTCACAATCCTGCTAGCTAATACCCGGCACAACCTGCTGACCATGTATGACTGAAATGGTGGGAGATATTTAATGCATTTCTTGTCGTGTATAGAGATTACAAAATCATAACTGAATTACTACCAGGTTCACTTCACTGTGTTTACATTGAACGAATCCTGCTTTGATATGACTAGTCAGTTGGACCACCGATAAAATTAAAATTGAATTCTAGGCTTAATAATAAATTAAAAATAATAATATCATAGATGTAACCATATGTAACCTTCTTACCACTACTATAGGGTTGTGTTAAATGAGTTCCTTCGCTTTTATATAGTTATACTTACTTTAGGAAAACTATAAAAATCAAAGCAGTTTAATGGGAATATTTAAATTATATTATTAAACGAATTCGGCAACTAGTATACCCACTACAACGGTTAACCGGGACTCCTTTTCATGTTCAGTGGGTACAATTGTTGCCTAAATTATGTTCACTTATATTATTGTTGATAGAAAATTCTTATCTATATTTTTGGTGCTGTTGGGCGCGTTCACACAGTTTACTAATTATTGTACGCGTTTTCGTTGACTAACAAGATACTTGGATTAGAACGCTCCAAAATATTGGCTGTGCAAACAGTTCGCTAGTTCGTGGTTCGTCGATGATTTCTTTTATCAGTGGCAGCACGTAGGACAGGGGCCGCCAGTGACAACTACTTCGGTACATCACGTGTCCGCTAACATTGTACGCCTTTTATTGTTCTAAGGCAATGTTTACCGTTACTACCTAGTAACGGTGCAGCAGTCACGTTAGGCTTCGAGCGGCTGACTGACTTAGCCATGTCACTGTATGATAATATTGATTATAATAACATTAGTAAGTGATGCAACTTTGTCAATGGTGGCACCTGACCTAATCAATTAGCATATGAGACAATTTTGGTACTTAAAATTAGCTAATTGAAAAATAATTTACTCGAAATAATACAAGTCGTTATGTATTTTATTCTAAGGTACGTGTCGCTGTGCGGGGATCGAAGCAGTAATCCGTATGCTCCACCTTCATAACTGTTATTCGCTACAAATTGACACAAACTAGAGGGGAAATGTACTTGTTGCAGAGCTGCTCGTGTCATCTCTACACATTTGAAATGGAGAATAGTGGTCATAGATGTTGCAAATAATACAGTTCTTGTTCATGGCCAGTTTGGCAACAAATCGGCTGTTTGTATCTGAAATGAAGAAATTATTTATTATTAATACAATGAGAAATCATTCCAGGTATAAGGAACGGCCATACCGTTTTCCAATGGATATATCTGAAGATCTGGATGTATTGTTCAACTTTAGCCGAGGGGATATTCTGTTGGTCACAGGCCTGGCAGTAGGCTTTACACTGTTGCGATCGGCCCTAACAAAGTTCATCCTAATAGTAAGTAATACAGTTCACTTCAAATATATATATATATATACACACCTGCCCTTCGATGCATATATATCCTACTAACGATCAGATCTGTATTAAATCGGGTATCAGAGTGGCAAGTTTGAAAATTCACATTTCTCAGCCGCTTGGAACTCCGCCGGTTTTTTTGGTTTGAGCGCTAGCATTACAAGGCTTGGAAGAGCTTCTTCAAATATCTGTTTCGGTTATACAGCCAGTAAAATCAAATTCGGTTCTAAGCGACAAAAGAAAAGAGCCACTATTTTGTTTATTGGGTGTAGTATATTATTAGTAATTATTATTATTAATAGTCTATTTTTCGAAGCTGTGCTTCTGTAATTAACACATTTTGTAACCGTACGGACGTATTTTCTTCACAGCCGCTGGGACATTATTTAGCCTTGACGCCTGAAAGTGTCGTGAAACTTCCTGAAAGTGTATGGAAGCTTATTTATTACGGCGCTATTTGGGTTTACGCCTTCCGGGTTGTCGTGAGCTCAGGACAGTACCGATTTTTCCAAAATCCCAGCTCCGTATGGCACGGTACGTATCTCAATAGTTTTTTGTAGCTTTCGTACGGTGGAGACATCTTTTGGCTTGATTCATATCGTCAGGGATGTGTTCACGTTGAATAACAAATGCCTGAATTGATAGGTAGACGATATCGAATAGATTTGAAAAAGTATTGACAAACAGATTAGACTCGGAGACAAAATCCACGGATAGTACTGCCCAACAATATAGGGTCCAAGAAATGAGATATCAGAATGTAGACAGAACTCCAATCGAATTCACGCTGAAGCTCCTCTAAATGATTGGATTACCAGAATCTGAATTCGGTCTGACTGAAGCGCAATCCGGCCAGAGCCAGATGGCTAAGCAATCAAAGAACAACAGTATCGTTAATTGTCTCTGGATAGACCGTTTGCATAGAGCAGCTGGTGGAAGCCGAGGAGGGTAAACACCTAGCGGATTATTGCGTATTAAATTTGTAAAAAGGTCTCTGCTAATTTCAAAGGTGCAGACTTGTCATTATATAATAATTTCAAGAAATTACTATCCGTCTACACAGAAATGATGACAATCAAGATCCGAGGTACCTATTATTTAATTCTTGAAATTATTTTAGGTTATTCGGCCTCTGGAGGAATTCCCTCGGACATCTACTGGCTTTATGCAGCTCAAGGATCATTTTACATACACGGTCTATACGCACTATTCTTCCAGGACGCTTGGCGGAAAGACTCAGCCATAATGGGCGTCCATCATGTGGTCACCATTTTCCTCATTTGGGTGTCTTTTGTCTGCAGGTATTTCCATTTAAGTTATATATTCGATCTGTCATGAATGAAACCCACGCATATAAATATACGATTGTGAATTATTATTGTAATCAATTATATATTATACTATTTGGATAGTTCCTTTCTCAATTTTTCATACTAAACGTATGTATTTTCATGCAGTCTTATAGAGTACTTATAAACACTTGTCAGTTTGTTAGATAGTTCCACTTATCTTACTATAATCCGATTTGTATAACACAAATTAGTGTTCATGGATCGCCAGCTCCGTTTTCCCACCTCAGTTAGCATGGTAAAATGGCTACAAATGGGTGACTCTATTCATTAAATATCAATCCGGCAATAATAATGCATTACGTACTTCCGTCGAAAGTGTTGATTCCAAATTTCATGTATATAACTACTGCGCTTGTTTTACTATCTTCATCGTCAGGTACCATAACCTCGGTTCGCTGGTCATGCTCTTCCATGACTTCTGCGATGTCGAACTTGAGTTCGCTAAGATCAACGTTTACCTGAAGGTTCGATCTGGGAAGAGCCATAAAGTGAACGACCTCCTGGCCGCCGTCTCATTCCTCTCAATGACCGTTACATGGTACGCTATTATTATTATTATGAAACGAACATCGAAAACTCCTTATTGTAACCTATACATGTCTTACGGTGTCCGAAACTGGGCGATAACGCCAACGATACTTCACAGGCTAGCGTTAACTTGGTTTGTTTGTGAACCTCTGCAAGTGTCACTTATTAGTCCCAAACCGTTTAGTGTCATCGATGCATTCGCTTAATCCAGAAGGTGTCCAGACAGATAGTAAGGCGCGTCACATGCTAATACCATGGTCAATTGCACAGCTTTCGTGCACGCTAATCATCGATTTCATTTTGTATTTAATAGGTTCATCAGCCGATTATACTATTTTCCGCTTAAGGTCTTGTATGCGTGTTCAACCGTTTTCATCGACCGAAGCTTTTACCCCGACTACACGATGTTCATAGTATCGATGCTGCTTTTACTGACAGCTATGAACGTCTTCTGGTTCTCGCAAATGATCATCTTCCTCTACAAGATTCTCACGGGAGAACTCAGCGAAGTTGACGACATTCGTGAATACGATGTTGTTGAAAAACTAGAAAGGCAAGTATTTTTTCCTAAGTACAAATTCCTAAGTTCTTTTATTCTCTCAAAAAGGGTAACAGTATTTAGTTTCTAAAACTGCCTGGTGAGACTGTAAAATGATCACTTGAAGATACTGGATAGCCAAACAGAGAATTGGCTCACTTAACAATACATCGTTTCTCCTTTTTATATACAAAAAATATTAGCTTAAGTATTCACGATTGCTGTCGAAATCGCTGCTATTTTTAGGTCTAAGATAATTAGCAAAAATACAAAAACCAAGCAAAGATACATGCCACTTTATTGTTCATACCAACTAGTTCTTTTCATACTTTTCTATACGTACGTCTTGTTAATTATTTGTAATATTTGCTGTAAATATTCGATCTACTTTTGTTTTTCTTTTGTGTTACAGGTGCAACGAGAAAATGATAAAGGATAAGAAGGTTGCCTAAATCGCTCAATGTATGTATAATAATAATATACAATGCAATATTTATATTTTGTGGTATGTGTAAATAAGAATAAAGTGTGTATCATTCTTGCACTGATGCCTTTTTCATCGTAACGGATTGTTCCGCATAATAAGCATTAATCGAATTGGGTCCAGCTATGCTATTTCTATTACATCATCATTATGTAAGTTCACAAGTCACACCTGTCAATTGCCATATCTGATAATTATACAATTGCAATATTCACCATTCCTTAGTCGTAGGTAATATAGAATCCGGCACGAATAAATATAGATGCATACATTACTTAGGAAGAAACCATACATTACTAAAGTTATACTTTATTAAAGTCGGTAAAAAATGCAAAATGTAACTATAAAACTATAACTATAAAATATGTGTGTTGGGTTCAAATCCTGTCAGACGCGGAGAATCCTTGGAGTTCTTTATCATCTTTCTTTATCTGAGGATTCTTGTCAGGTACGAGTAAGGCAGAGAATAAGCAAAGGTGGCCCCGACAGGTCCTCATAGTAATACCTAAAGGTTAAGAGCTGAGGCCTGTCAAATAGAGGAACAGCTAAGAGTCAGCTTAGAAAAAAAAAAAAAACAACTATAAAATATACCCTTACAACTTGATCCATTTTCCATTCTCCAACATATTTGTAAAAATATATATATATATATTTCTAAGCATACATACTGAAAATTAAGCTCTGCATACACAAATATACCCAAATATTTATTTCATATTATAGACAAATCATTACAAATTCACACACGTTATATAATTTACAAATTATTCACAAATCTATATAATATTTATTGATACAAAATTAAAGCGTAAACTATTTACACATCAATTTTTACATTGTGTACATATCACGCACTTGCGCGATGGGTTTATCTAGTGAAATGTCTAAGAGTTGTTTAGGTAGTAACACACGGCCAATATATTAGAATAATCTGCATCAAACAACGAGCCATTCTGCCTGATTTGCGTCAGGCTTCTTCGTGAGCGATCGGAGAAACATTAGCGGTTCGTCAAGAGATATGGCCTTACTTAAATCGTGCGTGATCATATGTCTCACACAGCCCCGGCGTCGATCAGGAACGACGATCAAAAAGCATAACCGTTCTCGCCATCGTACACACCAAATGCTAGAGCGATTTTCTTGTGGAAATTCACCACTAGCAGAATGGAAATTTCAACCGAATTGTCCGAAATCGATGTCGCCTCCCACGTCGTCTATGCGTTAACACCGAGTTCGTCGACGCAGCCAGAACGTCCCAATCGAGCTTTACAAGTTCGCCGTGGTGCGCGATCAGTCTTGCAGTAAATCGACCAAGCTGTTATTGAAATCGCCAACAGCACGAATTCGCCTGAATAGTCATACAGATAAGTATCTTTTATCATTCCCGCTTCGACGAACCGGCGCTATTCCGTGAAATGCCGGCGCTGGCCGCATGATCCGTAATTGGGTTATCTTCCAATCTGCAGGGGCTGATAATGGGATGAGCAGTATGTATCCAAGGACAATACAGGAGGTGTATGACCAGTATGCGGCGCTAGCTGATGTTGCTGCTGAGGCGATTGTTGGGTGACAACGTGTGTCACTCTGTCGTCGTGGACTGAATTGGGCTCCGTAACCTCATGTTATTGCTGTCGCGGGGTTTCATCATTCTCCATTAATACTCCGCAAGTGCGACCTTGAACACTGTTGTACCCCTCGAGAACGTAACACAACTCTTTACTATGAGTCGAAGTCTGTGGATGCTGTGCATGATGCTGCTGTTGTTGTCGGCTTTGCGACTAGACATCACTGCGGTATTTGAGTTGCCTGTGGCGTAACAATTCTGAGTTGCTAACTCTCAGCTCAACCTTATAGAAGCGACAGTACGCAAGTCCTTGAAGCCCTGATCGAGTATCTATGCTTCGCAGATCTTTTGACGTGTGCGCCTTTTGAGTTGTGGTGCGCCATCCACCTCGGACGAAGTCTTGAGTCGACGTATTTTCGACCTCGGACAAATCGCCAGCGGCCGCGACGGCACCGCAACTTCGGTACGTGGTCTGGCTGATGACGTTGCCATTAAACAACTGTGTCATGACGATGAAGTCCTTACCGCTGGCTAGAAAATTTACGACGGCAACGGGTTGGTTAGCTGATGTCACTCTGGGCTCCTTATGTAGATGCAGTTTAATCTGGAAATGTCCCAGTGGAAAGGCAAATGGAACGAGCATTTTTAGTGAAAGAAAAGCGTCTACCTATCAGGTAGGTGAGTGTTTAAAGCGAGCATCATTTTTCAATAATAATAATAGTATTCTAATGATATATGCGCATACATGTAGTACATACAAACAGCCCATAATGGTAATCAATGCAACTCTTAATCCTTGTCACGCATCTAGTTCTATGTGAGAAAAATAAAATTGTATGGCCCTACACAAGTAAAGGGGTGTAAACCCCACATGGATCCTCGATAACTGTGCGTCGTTGAAGAAGAAAGAACGATTGAAAAATTGAAACGATTGAAAAACGATTCAAATGTAAGAACGATTCTGCTAAATTTTTGGCGCGAAACATTGAAGCCTCTGTTTCGAAGTTTCGCACCTGCGCCCTCAAAAGTTATGTTGTTAAATTCACCTTTTAATTTCTATATTTATACACCACCACCACCATCTGGAAAGATAAATACCTTAGGCTGCATCAGCGCCGTCAACTTTGTTGAATATAGTTATCAGAACTGACCACATGAAATTGGGCTATTCGCGCGACATGCACAATCTCGCATTCGAAATTCACACTGCACCGTTAACTCCGAGGCATTGGCCATTTATGCGTATCACCAACCGGTGCTAGCTTCCTTGGACTGGCCGGGACGCTTTTTAGGGTCGCACTTCGGCCACCGTGGTCTGCCTTCCCAAATTGTGAAAAGAGAATAAATCTATGGCGGATGCGCAGTGGCGATAACATCAAGAAGGATGGTTTCCATTCTCCGTTGGGGCTGCCTGTTACAATGCATGGAGCATTGTTTATCGTCGTGATGTTCCGTAATGTAAATACTACCGCGCGGAACCTGGGATTGGCGGTATGAACTCTTCTGGGCTAAATAGATTTTTCGAGTTGATTCACAGCTTACATTTAACGTCCACGGTGCTGCTTTAGGCATTGATCTACTTGATCATTTGTGTTATCGAAATACTGCCACAGAGTTGTATGAGGCCCAGCCGCACTGTCCATGCCAGAGGTTCTGGAATCAGAGAGGGCAATAAAGGTGGTCTCATTGAGTTAGACATAACCACCTAAAGTAAATTCCTCGGGTTAATTCACGGCCAACATTTTACGTCCACGGAACTGCTTTCGACACAACCACCTGGTAGTATGTAAGCTATAAACGTGTGCCTGAAGCATTGCCAACCGGAAATCCGAGAAGCGGTTTGAAGAACTTCTTGGTGACCGATGGTTGCTGGTTGTTCCTGGAACCGGCCCACATCCGTAGTCATTGAGGTGTAGAGTAACCATATTTTAGTCGTTGTTTAATAACATACAAAACACACTCGGGTTGGGTTCTGGAGGCTTTAGCATAGATCCTATTCAACCCAATCGAGATGAAGCTCTAGTTGATATCTGCGTTCAGGCTCACACAACATACTGCTAATATATTAACTCCGTTTACCGCAATCTATATAGTGCATGACGTTTCCGTAGTGCAGGCAAAATGCAAAAGTGTACCGCTAATTAGCGTTAGGCACCGTTGATTATTAAATTCCAAAAGAAAACAGCAATAAATAACTACAAGTACTGTAAATCGCTCCAGCTATTGCATCTAAAATACAATACGAAATAATGCGATATGAGCCCTGCGTATCGAAAACAACTTTTCCAAATATACGCCTGTATCCTCATAGCCTGTATTGTAACGACTACCGGAGATCGCTTCGAGGAAACTTGCAGTATAAACGTAAATAAGAGTAAAGTTACAACCAACACCGACTCAGAGGCCGTATATATACATGGAAAATGTACGCAACACAGAGAGAGGATAAAAGGAAAAAGAACTGTTCATCCATCTATACCTTTCCTTCACTGTTCAATTTCCCGCATTCAATTTTCCTTTATGGCCGCTGCCCCATATAATGAAGCCGTAACAGAGTACAGGTAATAGGAGCGGTTTGTACATCATAAGCAGACCAGCGATCGGTACCCCAATATCCTTGAGCCATTGCATATATATATATATATATATCGTTGATTGACGGTTAGACGGAGTCGACGGAGTTCGGCGGAGAAATGAAACGTCTTTGGCGTTCGTGGCACAATCTCGACAAAGAGGGCAAGCACTCTTCGTAGAGCTTAGATGGTCCACTGAAAGCCTGCAAAGCAACCGCTATCATAGATCTAAAGCCAAAACAGCTGCTGCATCCGCTCTGTAAAAAACGGGGACTAAAAAAACGAAATATAGTCCAAAAGAAAGGAACCGCGCACGGGGCGGAGTGAACGAGGATAATTGTAATCGTATGGATATTAAGTTTGTGCACGACACGAAGGGGCACTGCAACGAGATATAGAAGCTTATGAAACCACTACATATAGAGGGACGACACTGCGATGCTTCTTGTTACACGGACGAGAGGGTATTGTGTCATTTCGGTTTTATTCTCTCTTACTCTCTCAAATTCGTGATACCACCCGGCACATTCATGCAGTCGACAACTCAGTGACCGAGTGGCACAATATCGATAAAGGCATAGCACAGTCAATTTTATCACACAATGTTCGTTGATTGCCACGCTTTATGGGGCGTCGCGATTATTACATAAAATTTAGATAAAACGTAACACTCGTGGCATTATTATTATTAATCCGCTAATCCTGACTCTGTGCCCTTCTCTCGCCACCAGGCGGCATCGATCATCATTTTCACTAATGAACAAGATTTCGAATAGTCCTAGAGCGGTAAAACTATGTTTCAATAAATGTTACAAAGAAAGTTCACACGCTTAATGAAACTTTGAGTATCGTGTTGCCTAACCAGCAAGGGGCATACTGAGCCTATCGAGGTGAGTACGGTTTAAATTGGGGAATCCCAGGGTAGGTCTGACACCTTCTCACATTATTGAAATTGAAGGGACGAATATTTGAAAATCTATCCATAACTTGATTTGTGTGTATTAAACTAAAAAGCGTGCCCAGAAAGGGTGTTAAAGCAATAGTGGGTCTAGCGCAATTAACAATCCTTTTAGGCATTTAGCTGCACGCGGCCTAAACACATTAAGAACCCAAAGTACCAGCTTCACCGAGGTGATGAGGACTCTCTTCGTCATTGAGGTCGACTTCTGCTTGTGGCGACCGAAGGGCTGCAGTCGCATTCGCGGTTGCTATAGCTGCTCCTTCTTCGTCAATCGAGCCTAGACATTTGTAGTACGACACAGGAGATCCAGCACAGAAAACTACTTTATGGGCCGTGTGGCCCAGAAACACTTCAGTTGGAGGGATTTTAACAAACTGCAAGAAAACTCTGTTAGAAAGGGAATACACGGATTTCACCACCAACACTCGCTTCTTAATGGATTCGCTCTTAATCGCGATAACCGGATTGTCTTGTCCGAGAATCCTCTGTTCACACGAGTGATTTTGGCCCAATTATGCTTGAGTTCACGGCACCTAGAAATTACGGGGAGACCCAGCCGAGTAGGAGCTTTCAGGATGGTCCTCGCGTCGTTAACCGCGTTTGTCCACACATGGATGAAGCCAAACTTTAACTCGGGTTTTGTGTCAAATGTCACCAAAAAGAGTTAGAAGCCCCACTCGAACGGTTCACTCACGAAAGTGGTTGTACCGTCCACAATCTTTTCAACACTGCACGCAACAAGCACGCGGTATAAGCCTTTTACATTTCGGCTTGCAGCGTCTCTGGTGGCTTCAATCCTCGACTTCATCTTCGCAATATTCCACGTGGCGCTTTTGCTTGTCACTTCGTCAACCGAAGTGTGTTCGTCCTTCTCCGCACCTGCAGTGAGCGCTGGCTTCTCACTGGCGAGTTGCACTGCCTTTTTTCAAGACAGCCGCATCTCCCCCCCCGCCCCTTTTTTATAACTTAGCGTTAGTTCCCTTGGCGTCTTTTTGGATCCCTAATCCTCGTTGAAACATGTGGGAAAAGAGGGGGGAGGGGGAGCGATATCGCAGTCCTTAATCCCTAATTCACAATGGCTCGGATCGTATAGTGTTAAGCGTACGCGTGCTACTCTGTCGGATGGTTGGCTAACGGCTTACACCTAGCGCCTACCTACGCAAGGAAAACACGGATTCATCTCTCTACATAAACACACTGGCGTCTGTGCTCTCTACATCTCTGCATGTGCGCTGTCATGTTCACAGCAAACGCCTGTATTTATTTTTCACAAGGGTACATCTCTCCTGCACGTTTCAACACAATCGTGCAACTTCCACCAATACAACTATTCGATCCAACACAATACTTCACAAAACCATCATCTTCACCATTGGCTGGCGGGCTCAATCGCCCTCAAGGCGCAAGGGGACAGCTGTGATGATAATGTGCGAGTGACGGGACGAACCAAGACAAACAAACTAGACTATTGAAATCGAAAAGAGATTCCCTTACTTATAGAGAGGAAGCACCAACCTCCCACTGGAGTGGTGGTGCCAAGACGTAGCACTGCACCACAAAAAGGTATCAGCTGTGCCTTCTCGATACACACAGAGGGATGCAAGAGGGGAGACTAGCGGGCCATTGACAGTCCGAGCAGTCGGTTATTGTGAACCAGCGAAAAATCAGAAAACGATATTCCGGTCTCAGTCCCTTCAGTATTTGATCCTTGATCGCCTCCATCGGTAGGTGGAGTTGAACGGCAATGCTCTCCTTCCTTAGTGCATAGTGCTCGACAGACTCATCTCTGCCCTGCACACACTGTTGAAGCTGGCTTAATAGTACGCTCAAATTCGTCGATCGGCAGTACGCGAAATTGAACTGATTCTTCCACTCCTCGAACGTGGCTGCCTTCGCTCCATGGGTTAAATGCCACAGACGCGCTGCACCCGTCATTTTAGTCATAATGACTGCCTTGGTCTTATATTCTGCCATTTGCCGATTGATTTCGATAACTCGAACCTTCGCAACCATTCCTCGGGCAATATCTTATCAGATCCCGTGAACTCTTCCAACGTTACGGCTACGTCCGACAGTACTTGCACCGGTTGTTGCTGTGGCACCGCAGACGCGCTGTAAGTCGCCGACATCGCCTTCATTGTGTCCATCCAAGTCGTCATGAATTGCATCATCGTGGCCTGGAAATCTGCTGTCTCGTTGTGCTCCAGGGTCGTCATCGTCCCTGTCAGTCACGCAGGCTCGTATCCACGCGATCCAACTATCGCTCCTTCCGGCCAGGTCAACTCTCACCGCGTCCGCTACCGAGCCACGTTCAGAGCAACGCCCTTTGGCAGTCTATCCTTCGGTTTCGATATCTCTCTGTCTATGTGCTGTGTGCACGTCTTCCCCTGATAGTAACCTCGATCGTGTGCGTGCACGTTCCTCCTCCCCCGCAATACGTAGATTCTCGTACATGCCCATTTTGTGATTGTGTGAACAATTCCCCATACACCATTCGTGCGTTTTCTTACAATCGAATCGGAAGTTGTTGTTTCGTCACTTAGAACTTGCTCTCTGTCCATTTCGTATCGAAGTGTCACCAACAGTCGAATAAGTTAAGCTCGTTGAACCTGAACTAGTGTGAACGACGAACCTGAACTTGCATTAAGTAATGGCTTCCAACGACCGTCTTGCTCAATTTAAGAACCACGGAAAAATGTTGAAAATGGCCGACTTCGTCGCAAAGAAGACTTGGTTAAACTCCGTAAAGCTCGTAAGGATGAGCAGCTCTCGAAGCGACGAAACATTAATTTGGATGCAGAGGAAAGTGACTTTGACGAAGATGACAACAACAACCGGATTACACCTTTAAAAGCAGGAGATCAGGAGTCTATTCAGGATATAGAACAACTCGTAAAAGGTATGTACATTTTCTCTGTTAAGAACGTTTTGGCGGATAGCTCTCGCTGATGTCCTCAGGGCTAGATTTCTAGAAGCTGCCTAAATACATCGGCCTTTGTACATTATAAATACCCAGCTGCAGTGGGACATTGGCAATATGTGTACGTGACAACATGATCATATACGCAGCGTCCCAGTCTTCCGTTTTTTATACTCATCTTTATTGTAAAATTGGACAACACGTGCTTTTCAATGTCGTTTATTTGTGGACTATGCCTTCTGAGTCTCATTTTGTCTATCGACAAGCTTTAAATTGTTGCCTGTAATATAGTGGTAGTGTCGTATGCTTGCATCCAGTATATAAGCAGATAAAAAGCCAAATACACGCGGAAGCTTATTTTTCTTGGATATATTTTTGCCGTCGCCGAAAGATCGTTGGAATGCTGAGGCTGGTAACTTCTGTCAATAAATTATGTGATTCATCCACCTAACAATAATAATACCTTCAGAATATTTTGTGATATTTACCCGTTCTATTATAGTATTGCCCCCTGGGGGGCGCTGGTATTCAATTGACCACGCATTTGGGTACTCGATTTCTATATCAAAATTACCTTACCCATAAGCTGTGAATGTCTACCCAATTCAATATGACTAACCGTCCCGTTTTCGGGGCACCGCCGAGTTTGGGGTCAGGTGCACCCGTCTTCGTCCCTAACAATGAATAGTTTTCCCATTTCGAAAGCTGCCGACCTCGAGACTGTGCAGCTCGACACCGACTCCGATCCGACTCGCTCAGCTAGCCAATTTCGCTTGCTGTTCATAGGATCTTTCCAGAATCGTCTCAAACTCGACGAATTTAACCCGTCCGACTACCGCGGTCTACGCATTAACCTCGATTTGTGCAGTGTAGTCCAGTGATTAAGCGTGACTGTGCCACTGTACCCCAGTGACTGAACGTGACTGTGCTGCTCTCTCCCAGTGACTAAGGGTGACCGTACACGCGAATTGTGCTATCATCATCTTGTGCCTCCGCCATGCCTAATCTTCCGCGCACCCGCCGACACAGCCGTACGATGCCTGTGTTGCGCCAACTACTCCACACACCCAACCATGGCACCGGCAGTGCCACCAACCCACCCGCTACTCATGGCCCGCCTCAACTCGTCGAGCGCCGCCTCCATGGTTGCGCCATCGGAGATTGTCCCACCGTCAGTGTCACCGCTCCACCTCAGCAACGTACCAGCGGCGCCGTCGGTGGCCCTGTTTCTCCCTCCCCCACTGCCGATCTGTCGCCTGTTCCACCGGTTGTTGTTGCTGCGCCTCCACCTGTGTTGGATGTGTCACCTGATGTGTTCGACGGAGAGCTGGTAAACTATAGACTATGGCGCAGTCAATTCCACAACTGGATGGCGCGCCGCACTACAGCTACCGACGCTGACAGACTGGTAGCGCTACTGAAACTACTCCGAGGAGCGCCGCGTGATCTTGTGAAGTGCCTCGATATTAACGATCACAACTACAAAGTGGCTCTCGAGTTGTTGGATTCGAATTATGGTCTCGTGAATGTGGAACAGAAGCGAGTTATGGCTAACAGCAACAGTGTGCCCGTTGTTAAGTCTCCTAACGACGTTAGGTCATTGCGACAGTGGTTGAATCATGTGCAAAGGTCGATTCTTGCTATGCAAGGAATCGGTATCACGCTATCCCAGTACGCACGCCTCACATTTGAGTCTACTGTTTGTGCCGCTCTCCCCGACCGCCTCATGTTCGATTACGAGGACTGTCGCCGTCGTGACAGCCTCGCGCAAGCAAGTTCATCGAACGTGGCTGCGAGTACTACTGCGAATCAGCTGCTTGGTGACCGAGCAGCTGATCATATTCGTGGTATTGTGGAATTCGTCAAACGGTATACCTGCCATAAAGAAGAATCGATGTGCATAAGCCAGCCGTTGCGACCTGCCAATCCACCACCGCCAC
The DNA here is from genome assembly GCA_019614645.1 of Stratiolaelaps scimitus. Lineage (NCBI taxonomy): Eukaryota > Metazoa > Arthropoda > Arachnida > Mesostigmata > Laelapidae > Stratiolaelaps > Stratiolaelaps scimitus. The sequence goes on along the minus strand of JABWDB010000067.1, from coordinate 14,923 downwards.
TACATCAGCATTTGCCGCTACCACGCCATAAACAACAACACGAGCATCCACCGTGTATCACGTCGAACGTCGTTCGAACGAAGCAGGCCGCCTCCACCAAGGGACTCCCGTTCTACCGTTGCTGCTACCGTACACCGCCAGCCTCGACCGTGCTTGTTTTGCCACAGCACTACTCATACTTCGTCGCGATGTACGTCCAATCATTCCTATCAGCAACGCTGCGAAATCGTCGATAAACAGAACCGGTGCCGTGTATGTTTCCGTTATCGCCACCGCGAAAACTCGACATGCCGTGGAACTCTCGTAGAATGTAAGGTGTGCAACTCGCGTTCCCACTACTCCTCTATGCACCCGCCTAGTGCCCGCTCTGGTTCAGACAGCCAGACCTCGGCCACAATGGTTGCTATTTCCTCCGCTCGTGTTCCGCCATCCCGTGCAATCGTCCCGTTGTGTTCTGCGTATATTGTGCACAACGGCTCACAACTTTTAGTTCGCGTGTTCCTCGATCCAGGAAGCACACTCACGTTCGTGACACGTGCGACCGTCAAAAAACTGCCAGGTCTATCGCCTCTCTGCCAGGCTGATCTAAGTGTTCAAGCATTCTCCGGTGCGCATACGATTACGTCGCGATATTACAAGCTTTATTTGGAAAGCACCTACGACAAACATGAACGGGTGGACTTGTTCGCGTACGAACACGACTTCGGCGTAAACCCTTCGACCGCTTGTCCCCCGACCGTACTCGAGTCCATCAAGCAGTTTGGACTCTCGCATCCATTGGTCGACCGAACTCTCACCGGCGAGGTCCCTGTGACAACGCCTGCTCTATTGGTCGGGATTGACCAGTACTATAAAATCGCAAGGCTGGGATATGAAAAAATTGTGGTTCCAAGGACTAGTAGCCAAAGACACTCGGTTTGGCTGGATTGTATCAGGGCCCGTCACTACCCGGTCCACCCGTGCTGAGGTCACCCATGTCTACGCAGTCTATTGTGCTGCCGCACTGTCTAAGGCTGCTCGTGATGTCGAGCGCCTGTGGTCGCTTGACGCTCTAGGCATCAAGGACTGATCTGCCTCCGACCTCCCTGCAGACGAAGACGCTGCCTTTGGACAGTTCAAAGAAGGAATTACGTATGAAAATAAATCATACACCGTCAGCATGCCCAAGCGTTCGTCGATCAGCACCCTGGCGAACAATGAAGATGTGGCTCTTCGCCGCTTATCATACAAACGGCGCTCACTCGCCCGCGATCCTCCAATGTTCAAACGGTACCATAGCGAGGTAATGTCGTTCGTTACCGAGGGGCACGCTAAGGAGGTGACCTACAATGGAAATTCAAAACCGGGCGACGTCGACGGAACGTACTACATGCCGCACCGGCAAGTAGTGACGCGCGCAAATGGGAAGGAAAAATGGAGAATCGTCTTCGACTGCTCTTCTGCTGCACCCGGCCAGACTTCCCTTAGTACTCACCTGCTACCCGGGCCGAATCTCAACCCCGGCCTTGTTGCTCTAGTTTTGAATTTTCGTCTGCACAAGGTAGCAGTATCAGCGGACATCACGCGCGCATACCTGATGCTAAATCTCGCCGAACGCGATCGCCCGCTCCTCCGGTTTCTATGGCAAGGGCCCACCGACGACCGCGTTCGTTGTTACCAGATGAAGAAGGTTACCTGGGGGGCCGCCCCCAGTGGCTTCCTCCTAGCCGGCACCCTCCGAGAACTATTCCGACGAGTGGACCCGATGGCATCCTGCCGGCTCGGTGAATCGTTCTACCACGATGATATAATATGCTTCGCAGCTTCGTTTCCGAAGAAGAGGCGACCGCTTTCATCGAGAAGGTGATTCCTTGGCTCGGCTCGGCTAACATGCACCTCGCCAAGTGGAAAACCAACTCCAACCAGGTAGCCGCTTACATCAATCAGACCGGAGTTGCCCCCGACGACCCCATAACAGTCGACGGCGAGTTCCTCAAGGTACTCGGAATTGCATGGACCCCCTCCTTAGACCAATTCCGTTTCGATGTACCGTCGTTCGCTCACAATGCTGAAGGGGTCTCGAGTTTGACGAGGCGAGCGATCCATCGCATTGTTGCGTCGATCTTCGACCCACTCGGCTGGCTCGTTCCCTACACTCTTCGAGGCAAGCATATTGTCCAGTTTTTGTGGACTCGCGCCCTACAATGGGACGAACCAATCGACGGCACCTTATTAAGTTCGTTCAACCAATGGTTGTCCGAACTTAACACCTGAGCACACTCCTCATCCCTCGTCAGTACGCCTCTGCCGACAAAACCGTCTGCGCGTACCACCTTCACCTTTTTAGTGATGCCTCCGAGACTGCGTACACGGCTGCAGCATACTTGCAGTTACACTATAATGACGGCACCTCATCTTGTTCATTACTCATGGCAAAATCACGACTTGTACCTCGTGACTCGCCAACTATGCCTCGTCTCGAACTACTCGCTGCGCTACTAACGACCCGTCTGCGAATGGTTCCACGTACCCGGCCCGCAGAACATCGCGGACCTGGCCACGCGCGGCGTATCGATAACTACTCTCAGAACCAGTCAAGAGTGGTGGTTCGGCCCGCAGCCACTCGATCCCACAACGTTCACCGAAGTCTCGTCCGAGCAACGAGCAACTGTCGCACCCGTCGTCCTAACAACGCCTCTCGTTGATCTCGACCGGTTCAGTAGCTTCGAGAGTGCAGTTCGTACCGTCTCACACATCATCCGCTTCGTTCTCCGTTGTCGCCGAGAACCGGTGCCGACAGAAGTCGAACTTCGACTTACCGCAGAACGCCTTCTGATCCAGTGGACCCAAGCGGCCCATTTCGCAGCTGATATCGCCGCGGGATATTATGGCGAGGAGGTTTCTTCGAGAGGCTCGTCGGAACAGTAAAATCAGCCCTCGTCAAAACTCTCGGTCGTAGTCTCATTGGTTTCGAAGAGCTACGAACGATTGTCTCCGAACTGACCGCCGTTATCAACCACCGCCCTCTTTCGTATGTTGAGGGTGAACCCGACTCCCCGCACGCGCTGACGCCCGCGCAATTCCTACACGGCGTGCCCTCGACTGCCGCGCTGTGCTCCCGCCAACCTCTCGACTCCCTCGGGCCCAACGGCTCGTCTGGTAACGGTGCCCCCACCGCTGACCACCTTCGCTCCTTCTTGTTGCAACGGACGAACTACTTCAAGGCGCTTTCCGTCCGATGGTACCGCGAATATATCCTGCAGCTGCGAGCTGCAAACACCTACAGCGCAGGGCGATCTCGAACGATCGAGCAAGGTGACGTCTGTCTTGTCAAGGAAGATAACTGCCCTCGAGTGAAGTGGAATCTCGTCCGCATTACCGACTGTCACCCTGGGCGAGACGGCGCCTTGCGAACGTACTCTGTTAGGTTCGCCAATGGCCATGTCACCCGCCGGGAGGCCCAGCTTCTAATTCCGCTGGAGGTCGCGTAACTCCACGTTCCAACATCTCCTGTATCATTAATTTTGCTGGAGTCGCCGTAGTTCGGGCGGACTTCAGGGGTGGACTGTCAATAAATTATGTGATTCTTCATCTACCTAACAAGAATATTTTGTGATATTTACCCGTTCTATTATAGTATTGCCCCCTGGGGGGCGCTGGTATTCAATTGACCACACATTTGGGTACTCGATTTCTATATCAAAATTACCTTACCCATCAGCTGTGAATGTCTACCCAATTCAATATGACTAACCGTCCCGTTTTCGGGGCACCACCGAGTTTGGGGTCAGGTGCACCCATCTTCGTCTCTAACAATGAATAAACTAAACAGAGTGGTGTCTTCCGTCGAGGAGTAAAGACGTAAGTGTCTTGCTTGCCGTAGGTAATCGGCCACTAGCCTACTCGGTGCTATACGATCGCCCCCGGAGAAATGAGTCTAGGTTACTTAGACGTTTACAAGCGTCCCACAACCGCCTAGCGTATACCCCACTACACTACATCGGGTGTCCGACAGGGATTACCGACTAGGACCAACCTGGCTCTCTCCACAACTTCCAATACAGATTATGTGTGTGTCATCGGGGGATGCGTTGATGTTGACAACTTAGATTCTTTATTAACTGAAATTAAAGGCGGTTCAAGTTCATTCAGTTATTATCCGTGCGCAGCTTTACCAAAATCAAGTAACGCGAAGAGCGTCTGGTGGGTTTGGATAGGAGTACCCAAAGTTCGGATTCGGTTGCAGATAGATTAAAAGGATACCCATGGACAAAACATGTTTTAAAATCTGGAAGTCTTAAAAGATTAAATCACTAACGAAGTTAAAGTTCAGTCGCCAGCGGATAGAAAAACGTGTTCGGTCGATCTGATGCAGATCCACGTATATGTCTTCTTTTTATATTTATATAAATGTCCGATATATAAATATTCATTAATCTTTTATCTAAGTGCTATTATAAATTTAATTCAAAATTATCTGAGTGGTTACACCTTAATGCTTACGTTTTCGTGCTCTGATTGCTGCGTGAATTTGAAAAACTTCCGTCAATGGGGTTTCTCATCCACTAAATTACGGGTCCTAGTCAAAAACATGATTTTAAAACTCTCCCATGGCTGTTGTGAATGAGAATTGATTAGATTGCTGTGATCTATTTCTACCGCTATTTATTATTTTTTTATTTCCTTCTCCCTTTTTTTAGGTTGCCTACGCCAATGACCAAACATTATACGTATATTCGTCAAGGTGTATAGGGGTAACTTGGTCAAATTAAAGAACAACGTTTCTCGAATATATTGTATGAATCCTCCATTCTAACGTTTGTCGGACCTTGAACAATAGAAAGCTTATGGTGACTCGTGCTACCGCGGACGCAATTATTGGTTCGTTCGCATACAATCTACTTTGAAGGTATATAGCCTATAGCTTGAAGAACTTTTTGTCTCATGGTTCCAGGCATCTATGCTACTGATGTGGAAACTATCCTGAAGTACACGCACCTATCCCGACGAGCACTGTCAAAGGAGCAGAATCCACCAATCGACAAGTTTATCGAGCTCAATGCTGTGCCCAGGTACGTAACATAATGAGAGTAATTCGCAGAAGAGATACACGTTGATGTAACTTTTACCATATGCAATCGAAAACCATAGTGAGCTTCAACGAACTTCACACACACACACTGCTTGTTGAATCAAGCCACCTTCTGACTCTTATTTTCCCGAAATCTCATTTTCTGCATTTAAGCTTAGTTTCAGAATTTACTCCAATCTTAAAACATTCTGCAGGGGTTGATTTGATGAAGCATCGGCTGACACCAATGCTTCTTTTTTGGTTTGGGAAAAATGTGAAGTCCAAGAGCCTCAGATAAACTGCCCGTTTTATGAAATTTTGAACGCCCCATTTCGGATTTTCGGCCATAAACGAACATTTTGACGAAGGACATTTTCGTTCAGTATTGTAGTTATCTGAAGAATAGAGTTACAAGGACATATTAAACATATGCTGATTCGTATTAATATTAATGCGACGAATTACTTGTGCTTTGATCGTGTGATATATCCATGATGGCGCCCTGATAGGTAATTCAAATATTTAATTTTATCGAGTTTCGTTTTTAATTCTTATGAATCTTTGATAATTTTGGATACAGGCTGGTAGAAATTCTTAAATCACAAGACTGCCCTGATCTACAAGTTAAGGCTTCGTGGGCCCTCACGAATATCGCTTCAGGTCAGTATCGTGTTAGCATTAAATTGAACTAATCTCACCGTACATTCTGTGTCTTTAAAGTATAAAATAACACATCCTATTTCCTTCTATCAAACGATTGGAAACGAATCTGGTTACGTCCGTTCTAACCTAAACTGTAGGTCGGAAGTAGTGCTCTTGCTGAGTGCACACACCTCGCTGAAGTTGTCCTAATACCCTGCTGCACGAATCCAGTTCCCCGAATTTAATTATACAGTAATCCCATTACTTTGCGCAGGCTTCTTCTTCTCCCCAAGCTATAAGTATATACGCAATGTCAACCAGATCGACACATTATTACATCAATACGCAACCATTTGCCCGAAAGGGACATTTAGAGTGACTGGAGTACATCGAGCCAATTTAAAGAAAATAAAATCAGAACGCGTGATAGCAAGTGTTGCTTAAGTGCAAATATGCTGAATTGAACTGTGAACCAGATTTTCTTTCATAGTGCCAATGTATTTCAGCAAGGAAAATTGCATTGGAAGACCAATTACGAGAGGCACAGAATGGCATGAAGTCGCTGGCAGATTAAATGCCTTGGGTTGATATATATATATATATATATATACTTTCCTTGTGATTGAGAGACAAGATATGATTGTGTAAGAACCACTACGAATCTAGGACAATGCACGTCTTGATCTAGAGAAAAATTCTTATTTTCAAAAATATTCTTTTTCCATAGCCCACTGACCTATTTGCTTTTATGATAGTTTTGATTATGCTTACACTAAGCTAAAAACAATGAAAGAATAGCGATAATTAGATTTAGTAATTTTATTATTTACTAGTTAGTAAAATTTAAAGATTATTATAATATTTTCAAATTATGTGTTTTTGATGATAACCGTCGCGTTATTTATTTGACTTCAGGCACGGCAGAACGGGTCAAGTGCGTTGTAGAGGCAGGATCATGCCCACTGTTCATCCAGCTTCTCGGATCGGAACACAATAATGTAGCTGAACAGGCTGTGTGGGCTTTAGCAAATATCGCAGACGGCGGGCCCCAGTTCCGTGATATGCTCATTCGAGAGGGCATAATACCGGCTCTAATCAAGCTTGTACAGCGCGAAGCGTCGTCCAATTTTTTGGCCAACGTCGCCTGGTGCCTAAGCAATCTCTGCCGCAACAAGAATCCACCTCCGCCGTTAGACGCTGTAACGGAATGTCTCCCTGTTTTAACAGAGCTTTTGATGCATGAATCCAACTCCGTTATTTCGGGCGCTTGTTGGTCTCTTTCGTATATCTCTGATGGAACTGACGAGCGCATTCAACGGGTGTGTACAGTCTCCAGTTCGACATGGTATTATTATTACATATGTTTGGTGAACATGTAGTTTTCGGCGGACTAAGTGTTCCACAGCACTTCGTTCGTGTGACCTCACGCCATTAACAGTTTCATATAAAACACGAAAGAGAGAGAGAGATGAGAAAGTACTTATAAACGGCAAGCAGAATGAGAATACCTGACATACATCATATTTTAAAATTTCATTCTTTTATGTAAAAAGGCCGTTAAAAAATGGGTGACACTCATGTTACCTTTATTTAATAACAAGAGAAGTTTATAAGTGTAGTAATACAAATATGTTTTCTTTTGTTACGTCTGATCTAGGTGGTGGATCAACGCGTGCTCGACCGACTTGTAAATATAATCAGTTCTTCGCATGATCGTAATCTTGTTGTGCCAGCACTGCGAACGCTCGGCAATATTGTTACCGGAACTAATGTACAGACTCAAGCCGTCATTGACCATGGCGCCCTGCCAGCATTCAGGTAAGAAAACGTATTTAATAAGGGTACTTTTATAGGTAAACACATAGACTTCTTCAAACATAATGCTAGCAACACACACGTACTATTGCAAGAGAAAATAGTACGTGTATTATATATATATATATTGGATCGTATCGGCATTCTGTATGCAGAAGCACTATAAATACTATCTAGAGGATCCCTACAATAGGATATTGTTCTAGCATAAGTAATAGTTAACGATACTCAGGAGTTTTTGACAAAGTCCGTCTCATTTATTGAAATCAATGGGCATCATTTATAGGTGTCAATAAGTAGGAGAATTTGACACCTCTAAATGATGCCCATGCTTAGTATGAGAGTCAACAGGGACAGTGCTAGTGAGCTGAAAACGAGGAGGAGTGTAGGAAATGAATGATTATGAAAGTAGGAAAATAAGTCTACCTGCGACTCGATATCTCCATCATGTTAAGAAGTCCGAGAGTCGACAGGCGATATCACTTTATTGTTGAATCGCTTTCAACATCAAATGTTGTCAGGTATTCCGAAGATTCACCTTGATTTGGGAAGGGTGAATTGGTGTAATATTTATGGCAAGTCGTTATTCTAGTCTGCTGCCGTATACCGTTTTTGTTCTTGCGGGAGTTAGGGCAACATTTATTATCTTAAACATCGTCTGAGTCATTCCACATTTTGGCAAATCCTCTGTATACAATCCGGCGTGTGTTTCGGATGTTTAAATATGAAGTATTAATTATTCGGATGTATGAATATGAAGTTAAGGGCCGGGTCTCACTAACAGAATAGTTATTATCTCCACATATCGAACTTTCATTATTTCAATGAGGTTTTCGCATTTTTTGCGTGTTCATTGTCGCCCTCTAAGACTGTCGTTTTCTTAACATGGACTTCTTCTTAGACAGCGCCGGTGTAAGCCACTGTGGCATCAGCTTTGTTTTTTCATATCCAAATGTTCATGTTTGGCCACCCCGACCTCCCCGATTTCACTATGTTTAATTGAACCGTTGGCTTGCGGACGATTGCACATGACGGAGAGAAAATCCGTAACTACCTTAATATCAACCCGTTCCTTTTCACATTTTCAAACAAAACTAATGTTGACTCACAATCTCTGCTAATTTGGGCCCGCAGGACATCCCCAAAGCCAGATATTTTTGCGCTTCCGAAAGATTTATGAATCGAACTGATAACTAATGAGATCACAGAGTGCATTATGTATCAAATAATGCAGAACATCATTGGGAAAGCAGACCAAGGGGGAATCTCAACCTCACATTTTACAATACGGCCGAATCTGCCCTTTTCTATAACCAGATTTACGGTACATAGTTTCCTCCACCTGCTATGCAGACTCACAATGTCTCTGTAAATACTGCAAAGTTAGAATACAGCAAATATCATGCAAACTTATGTGCATAGATATAGTAGGTAAACCTAGTGTATTGCAAACTGTTGTGTAAATATATTATGCGAAGGCTTATGTAAATGCACTATATCACAAAATTACATGAACTGTGTGAAAACAAATGAAATGGTTGAATAGCTTCACTCATCGTAACACAGACGACGCTCTTTTAGCTAAATTTATTCTGCTGTATCATGAATGATTTAGATTAATTATATGTAACAACAAAAATACATTAACGTGCACGTGTAAATTGTTGACTTTAAGGTTTACAGGATGGCATTCAATCTGACCAGGTTGAGGGACCCGAACCTTACACTCAACGGCAAGAGAATCAAGGTGGTGTCGCGCGCCAGGTACCTCGGCGTTCACCTTGATAAGAGCCTAAGCGGGCGGCACCACCTCGTTCAGGTCACCGCCAGGGCCGCCAAAGCAGCAAACGCCATCGCCAGGATATTGCCAAATATCCACGGGCCGATAGGCGCAGACCGGCGCAGACCGGCGCAGACTACTAATGTCGGTGGCCGAGTCGATCGCCCTCTTCGGAGCCTCATCGTGGCTCAATAAGACACTGGCGGCGAAGCGAAACAGGCAGCTCCTGCGGACGGCCCAACGCACATTGGGACTCCGTATCACCCAGGCGTACAGGACGGTCAGCACGGCCGCGTCTCTAGTGCTTGCTGGGACTCCGCCCTGGGATCTGAAGGCTAAGGAGCGAAGACGGATCTGGAGAGACGGAATATCGAAGGAGGAGGCTAAAGAAGAAACCATCGCGGCATGGCAACAGCAGTGGGAACACCTCTCGGCGGGGGCCCCCGGAGCATACGTCCGGGACCTCATCCCAGACATCCGCACATGGCTCGACCGACCCGGCGGAGAGGTCGACTACTTCGTGACGCAGGCGATCACAGGCCATGGGGACTTCCAACTCTACCTCGAGCGGATAGGCAGAGCGCCTAGTGCGTCTTGTCTGTACTGCGAGACCGACGCAGCGGACATAGTCGCACACACGCTGTTTGTGTGCGAACGCTTTGAGGACGCACGCACCGCTGGCACAGACAGAGTAGTGGAGAGATGGATGCGCGAAGGCGAAAAAAAAAAAAGAGCCCGTGGGAGGCCGGTGGGGCTCTTCCACGCGGAAGAGCCCCACCGGCCCTCCCCCGTACCGACATCAAAACCCTTGCAAAGTTTATGACGGAGTCCACGTCGGGATGGGACATCGGCTCATCTGTAATCCTGACAGTCCTCCAAAAGAAGAGCGAGCTCGGCCGGCTCAGAAGCACACGCGGGAGGAGACGCCCTGCGAGACCGCAAGGCGACGTCGCCAACCAGAGGATGAACCTGGGATAGGACAAAGGTAGCCTAGGGTAGACGGATGGTTACACACCACTTGTCAGCCTACTGATGGCTACTAGCCTGTCCCTGCAAGTCTTGTGCCCGAAGTATTAGAAAAAACAGTTCCAGGCACCTGACCCAAGTTATGGGTTCGAGGATTTTTAGCCGGTTAAAATCCGGCACTATTACAGGATCTTGCAATTATCAATTTTAATTTTGAAGTCCTGGTGTTCTTTTGGTCTATAAGTCTGTTGGTAATGCTTTATCTTATCAATTGACAATCTGCATCATCTTCAAGGATTGACTTGAAGGAATGCAGTGTAGTTGCACTGTAACATTATATTTGTCTTTTATCGAATAAATAGTATTTAACATTATAGCACTCGATAATGGTGTGAAATAAACTTTACTTACGGATTTTATCTTCGAGTTTTCATTTAGTTGGATATGTTTGTAGAGTTCATTGAACTGACCCTCTCCGCGTTATAGTTCTCTTAAAACACCTAGTGAAGTAAATTTTCCGGTCTGACTCACAGCCTACATTTAACCTCCACGGGGCTGCTTTCGGCACTGCTTCATAAGACCTCGAGCTCGGTGGCCTGCTGGTGCATTCGTGTGCGCCTTGCAATCGGAGGAGACAAATAGATGCGCGGGTTCAACCCCCCCCCCCCGTTACATATTTTCATGAGAGGAGTCTCATGATGCATTGCCGAAAGCAGTTCTTAAAACACCTTTAATGCTCCAAAATAGTATACAGACTAAAATGGGTTAGAGTAGGACATACGCTTTAATAGGCTTGCGACACTCTACTGTAAGCCTGTATTTTAATGACAGAAAGTGAAAATAATAGCTAGGAGCATTTAGACTGACTGATTGCGTTAGTGTTTGCCTTGCGTGGTTTGCCCTCGCGCTGACTGGTCACCGCAACTACTACATCTCGATGTTTACTCAGAAAACAGGATGCCTGTATTTAAGCGGACAGCAAGCGATACCTCTTTAGCTTAAGTGGTGTCATCACTAGTTGGATTGCTGCGTTGCTCGTGATTGCGAACAAGCAATACCGATGGTCCCATGCTCTGTATGACCAGCGATGCAAACCTCCAGCAAGATATGATATATTTTCCTCGAGATTGCAGGAGATTGCTAATATTATTAAGGAAATTTGTAAGGGATAGATTAGATTGATGGCTAGGCAGGTTTCCAGAGCTTAAGTAAAGATAGGGTAAGCCAAACCTAAATATAATTATTATACTATTCAATAGCGCTAATTGAATACAAAATTGAGACAAGTGAGCCTGATCAGTAAAATTATCATTCGCGGAATTCACTGTATAGTGATTGCGGATACGGCTTGGTTGGTAAGGGAGGCAGTATCACAGGGAATTTTGTGGAGTCGGAGGTTCAAATCTGATTAGAGCCATGTTTACTTTTATGGACAAACTCTCTGCAATAAGATATAGTAGCAACTAATGTGGTCTGCGGCAAAGCTACCACAGTGCAGAGAGGAAGGCACCGTACCTCCCCAGTATGCGTCATAAACACTCCGTGTTTACATACACGGGGCTTTCTACAGACACCCTATTGATCACAGTAGTCGTTTACAGATGAGAAGCGCACAGAGGTCCAAGAGAGGGAGCCTGAGGGGAGAGAGAGAGAGAGAGAGAGAGAGAGAGAGAGAGAGAAGGGAAGCAGGTGTGGTGCTTGTGGCTGGGCCTGTACACATCTCACCGGCCTAACTGAAGGAATGCACTAAGCGATACTGGGAATGGTGGTGCCATTGAACATCGTCAACACTTCCAGAAGGGGGCGGTCGCCGTGTTGACATGCACTAGTATGCACGGACCTTATAATTTGATTTGGATTGCATTTGCTGAGCAGCTCAGCGCCGCCCGGAAGGACTCGACAGTCTGACGCTCTGCGGTAACTGGCCAAGGGTCGATCTGTTTCGTCAAGTGCAGTTTACGACACCGTCGCTCCTTTTCTGAGTTTTCATTCTCGGCGAAGGCCACAATTTCGCTGTGGTAACGCACGAATGTATTAGTGTCACAAAGACATAGCTTGCGTTCCAACTATAGTCGGTGCGGTGCGCATCAAAGTTGTTTGCCAGCTTGAAAATGGAGGGACGCTTGGACATTTCCACTGTGTACAACTGGCCATCATACACTAAACCATTGGTGAACGCCACAACGCCTCCATGTGGGTGTGTTTTTTGATTAGGGTACCTCCGTCTCTTCCGGAGAATCGTTGATGTCAGTCGCATCTACTGATCAGAGACGCTCGATATCCCGGCCAGAGCTTAACAAGCTTGACTATTAGTGTTGTCCATCCACTCTGATTTCGGCACCCTGGAGATCCATCCGGATTTTGATTCCATAGCCATTCCAGAGTAGACGGTAGTCTATGTATGCTTCGTCGAAAAGAAGATGAGTTGTACCCATGAACAGGGTTACTCACGCCGTTTATTACTAAAGCAGCCGATGTGAGTACGGTTACAGCCCACACGGCCATTGTAGAGGTGGTAACTGTAGAAAAAAGGGGTTCAAACTAAAAAACGCGATTTAGCCCAAAACGAAGTATCCGCGTACGGGGCGGAGCGAACGAGGATAATTGTAATCGTACGGATATTAAGTTTGTGCCCGACACGAAGGGGCACTGCAACGAGATAGAGAAGCTTATGAAACCGCTACATATAGAGGGACGACACTGCGATGCTTCTTGTCACACGGACGAGTGTGTTCTGTCATTTCGATTTTATTCTCTCTTACTCTCTCAAATTCGTGATATCACCCGGCATATTCATGCAGTCGACAACTCAGTGACCGAGTGGCACAATATCGATAAAGGTATCGCACAGTCCATTCTATCACACAATGTTTGTTGATTGCCACGCTTTATCGGGCGTCGCGATTATTACATAAAATTTAGATACAACGTAACAAAATAATTTATGGCAAAATTATTAATCCGCTAATTCTGACTTTGTGTCCTTCTCCCGCCGCCAGGCGGCATCGATCAGCATTTTTTCACTAATGCGCAAGATTTCGAATAGCTCTAGAGCGGTAAAATGATATTTCAATAAATGTTACAAAAAAGTTCACAGCAACTATTTCCTTGATTGTCTAGCGATGAGCGTTTTTAAAAAATAAGCAATGGCGTCCCCAATAGGTCCTTATAGTAATACAGAAAGGTTAAGTGCTGAGGCCTGTTACATAGGGGAGCAGCTGAGGTTGCAGCTTCTTTTGTAACTGAGCTAGTTTTGTGATAATGTAGTCACTGTCACAAAACAGACACTATCCCAGAGCGCTAGCAAGGAATTAACTCGCTCTGCAGCACCAACGACATCACAACTAAAGCGACTGTACCAGATGTGGACTATCTTGCGTACCACCGCCGATGAGGTCTCGGCTCGAACTCTCCTCAAAGTCGAACAACAAGCGTTCTGGGGCAGCGGCGGACAACGCCAGTTCATACGTTACGGCGAACTGTTGGATGTCTATTCCAAGTCTCGTTTGGACTGGTATACCGGGGGGATTTTCGTCTTTCTTTATCCGATGATTCTTGCCAGGTAAGAGTAAGGAGGAGAAAAATAAGCAAAGGTGGCCCCTACAGGTCCTCATATTAATACCTAAAGGTTAAAAGCTGAAGCCTGTCAGATGGGGAAACAGCTGAGGATCGGCTCCAAAAACAATTAGTCCAAGTCTCATCATTTTCAGGACTGCACCCTGCGCATTGTTTAGCAGCAGTTGCAATCTATTCATGCCACCTGCTCATTTCACAGATGGGGATGCAAGATCTTGCCATAATCCATTGACATTCACCGTGTGCCTCGCTATAGTTTTTTTTTAAGAGGTTAAAGGTAAATCCTGCATGGACACTAGGCCTCACACTAAGATTTTTGCCTGGTAGTTTCATCCTCATACTGACTAAACCCAGAACCGATTTTGACTTGGGGCACTGACCGGGACTGTCAAAGTATTACTTCAGTCAGTGCCTTCCAGGGACTGGCAGTTGATCCCAACCATGTCTTATCCCTCAGTTCCTCCTCTGGGGCGAACCCCCCCGCCCAGCCGCAGCGGGTGGGTTCCGGGCATTTTCCTTTCAGACCAGCTCTGCTATCCGCGCCCGTTCTAGCCTATCCTTTGACGTATATGACAAAACGCCTCTGCATGCTAAAACCATCCGCGGAACAATAATCTGCCCTTGTACTTGTCAGCCTCGCCATCCAACTCGTAAACATGGAACGGAACAAGCGGTATTTACTGCTATCGCCAAAAATTCGAGCGTCCCACAAAAGCGTTCGTTATAGAAGGGCCGTTCAGTGAGAACGAGCATCAGGCATCCCTGTAATGCTCATAAAAAATCAGGGATGCCCAAGCCAGGTGTGTGATGACGAGAAATAAAATACGAACCATATTTATTTTAACTACATAAAATACAACGGTACATCATGTCGCGGCTGAGCCGCGGAGCGCGGAGAGCCGCTAGCAATACTCGAAGTTGAAACCGAAATAAGATACAACAGCTGCTCGTTCGTTATAGAGGCTGCGGAAGAGGTGAAGGACACCTCACCCCTAGCATCCATTATTCCAATCGAGGCACCGGTGTCGACCCAGGCGCCAGCCCGCTCGTACGCTGCGGCGGTTCGGGGTATTGTGGTCCCCTCCGACGGTGCT